>CM044322.1:71716433-73041439 GCA_024291935.2 Okapia johnstoni | reverse complement strand
GAGCTGCGTCTGGAGACTCAGGGTCCCGCTCCCCTGGGGACACGGGGATCTCAGGGAACCTCTGGGGTCGCCTAGAGGGAGTCCAGCCTCCGTTCCAGTGCCAGAGAGAAGGCAGGATGGCTCTCGAGTCGCTGCAGATCCCAAGGGCCCCGTCTCGCAAGGAGGGGTGCCCAGAGGACGCCCTCGCGGTGTGGCGGGAAGCCCCGCTTTCTTGGCAGGTTGGCCCGGGTATCTCGGGGGACACCTGGTGTCGCCCGCAAGGAGTCAAGCCCGGTTCTGAGCCGGGACAGGTGCCGGGGCATGCTCTCCATGCCCTGCAAGGTAAAAAAAAAGCGACTCCTCACGCAATGGGCGTGGCCTCACGGGGGTTTTTTCGCGACTAGCGGTGGTGCGTTCTGGAGCTGCGTCGGGTACCAGGGCCCGTCTCCCGCGTTAGCCCAGCGGTGTCGTGGTGCCTCATTTGGAGCGGCGAGGGGAGGGAGCAGCCTCGGGACTCGCTAGGAGGCGCTGCAGGGCACTGGGTCTCTGGAAAACATTGAGCTGGGACACTCGGGGTTCCCCCCGGGGGGGGAGGCGACAGGTATATCGGGAACCTGTGGCATGGGCTCAAGGGAGTCGAAGGGACTCAGCCTGTCTCTCGGGTCACTGCTAGGGGAAATCGGGCTTCATCTCGAATGCAGGGTCGAAGTTGGTGCTTTTCTGCCAGTCGCAGCGGGAAGCGAGGTTGGCCTCTTGGGATCGGGGGCGTGGCGACTCAGGGAGCCTCTCTTGTTGCCTCTGGGAAGTCCAGGCCTCCTTTGACACTGGAGGGGACTGCTGGCCTTCCCCTTGCGCCGCTGCAAGGGAATTGGACTCCTTTGCCGACGGGGGGTTCCTAGGGTACCTTTGTTCTTGCAGCCGAAACTGGCACACTGGGGCCTCTTTTCGAACCTCAGGAGAGGCGACAGGCCCGCTCTGGAGGTGTGAGGGAATGTAGGGATTCCGGTGGAGTAAAGGAAGGGGATTCGACGCCCTTTCGAGACGAGGAGGCGACGGCGACGGGGGGCCCCTCTCGAGCTTCGTCTGGAGACTCAGGGTTCCGCTCGCCTGGGGACACGGGTATCTCAGGGAACCTCTGGGGGCGCCTAGAGGGAGTCCAGCCTCCGTTCCAGTGCCAGAGAGAAGTCAGGATGACTCTCGAGTCGCTGCAGGTGCAAAGGGCCCCTAATCGCAAGGAGGGGGACACAGGGGACGCCCTCGCGGTGTGGTGGCAAGACCCGCCTTCTTGGCAGGTTGGCCCGGGTATCTCAGGGGACACCTGGGGTCGCCCGCAAGGAGTCAAGCCCCGTTCTGAGCCGGGACAGGTGCCGGGGCATGCTCTCCATGCCCTTCAAGGGAAAAGCGCCTCCTCACGCCATGGGCGTGGCCTCACGGGTGTTTTCTCGACTTGTGGCGGTGCCTTCTCGAGTTGCGGCGGTGCGTTCTCGAGTTGCGGCGGTGCGTTCTCGAGTTGCGGCGGGTACCCAGGCCCGTCTCCCCTGTTAGCCCAGCGGGGTCGTCATGCCTCCTTTCGAGCGGCGAGGGGCGGGAGCAGCCTCGGGATTCGCCAGGAGGCGCTGCAGCGCCCTGGGTCCGCGTCAAGCTTTGAGCAAGGACCCTCGGGGGTCCCCGCGGAGGGGAGGGGACAGGTATATCTGGCACCTGTGGGGTGGCCTCCAGGGACTCGAGGGGACTCAGCCTTTCTCTTGGGTCACAGCCAGGGGAAATCGGGCTTCATCTCGAATGCAGGGGCGAAGGTCGTGCTTTTCCACGAGGCGCAGCGGGAAGCGGGGGTGGCCTCTCTGAATCGGGGGCGTGGCGCCTCGGGGAGCCTCTCTTGTTGCCTCTGGGAAGTCCAGGCCTCCTTTGACATCGCCAGGGGCTGCTGGGCTTCCCCTTGCCTCGCTTCCAGGGAATTGGATTCGCTTGCCGGAACTGGCCCCTTGGCCCCTTGGGCCTCTTTTCGAACCTCATGAGAGGCGACAGGCCCGCTCTGGAGTTGCAAGGGAATGTAGGGATTCCGGTGGAGTAAAGGAAGGGGATTCGACCCCCCTTTCGAGAGGAGGGGGCGACGGCGACGGGGGCCCCCTCTCGAGCTGCGTCTGGAGACTCAGGGTTCCGCTCGCCTGGGGACACGGGGATCTCAGGGAACCTCTGGGGTCGCCTACAGGGAGTCCAGCCTCCGTTCCAGTGCCAGAGAGAACGCAGGATGGCTCTCGAGTCGCTGCAGATACCAAGGGCCCCGTCTCGCAAGGAGGGGGGCCCAGGGGACGCCCTCGCGGTGTGGCGGCAAGACCCGCCTTCTTGGCAGGTTGGCCCGGGTATCTCGGGGGACACCTGGTGTCGCCCGCAAGGAGTCAAGCCCCGTTCTGAGCCGGGACAGGTGCCGGTGAATGCTCTCAATGCCCTGCAAGGGAAAAGCGCCTCCTCACGCAATGGGCGTGGCCTCACGGGGGTTTTCTGGACTTGCGGCTGTGCGTTTTCGAGTTGCGGCGGGTACCCCGGCCCGTCTCCCCTGTTAGCCCAGCGGGGTCGTGGTGCCTCATTTGGAGCGGCGAGGGGAGGGAGCAGCCTCGGGACTCGCCAGGAGGCGCTGCATGGCAATGGGTCTGTGGAAAGCATTGAGCTGGGATACTCGGGGTTCCCTGCGAGGGGGAGGTGACAGGTATATCGGGCACCTGTGGCGTGGCCTCAAGGGAGTCGAAGGGACTCAGCCTGTCTCTCGGGTCACAGCCAGGGGAAATCGGGCTTCATCTCGAATGCAGGGTCGAAGTTGGTGCTTTTCCGCGAGTTGCAGCGGGAAGCGGGGTTGGCCTCTCGGGATCGGGGGCGTGACTCAGGGAGCCTCTCTTGTCGCCTCTGGGAAGTCCAGGCCTCCTTTGACACTGGCGGGGACTGCTGGGCTTCCCCTCGCGCCGCTGCAAGGGAATTGGACTCGCTTGCCCACGGGGGGTTCCTCGGGGACCTTTGGTCTTGCGGCCGGAACTGGCCCTCTGGGGCCTCTTTTCGAACCTCAGGATAGGCGACAGGCCTACTCTGGAGGTGTGAGGGAATGTAGGGATTCCGGTGGAGTAAAGGAAGGGGATTCGACCCCCCTTTCGAGAGGAGGGGAGACGGCGACGGGGGCCCCTCTCGAGCTTCGTCTGGAGACTCAGGGTTCCGCTCGCCTGGGGACACGGATATCTCAGGGTACCTCTAGGGGCTCCTAGAGGGAGTGCCGCCTCCTCTCCAGTGCCAGGGAGAAGTCAGGATGGCTATGAAGTCGCTTCAGATCCAAAGGGCCCTGTCTCGCAGGGAGGGGGGCCCAGGGGAGGCTGTCTCGGTGTGGCGGGAAGCCCCGCCTTCTTAGCAGGTTGGGGAAACAGTGGTGTGGAGGCTGCCTTGACATTCCCGGGCACTGGGAAAGCCCTACCCGGGAAGTGGGGCCTGGGAGCTCTGGCCGCTAAAAACTGACTTCCCAGCTAGCACTTCCCATCCCGATGGCACTGGCACCCGGTGCAGGTGGGGCAGGCTCTCTTCCTTGCAACGAGGAAAGGCAGCTCCAGAGAGTGGATTTCAGGCCTCCCTCATGCAGCAAGTGAGAAGCTCTTCAGACACCAAAACACTGGGGCTGTTCCAGGGCTTGTCTTGCCAAGTCAGGACAGGCCTAGTCTTGCGAGTTCTCTCTTCCAGAGCAAACATGACGGAGAAGCTATGTGGTGCGTGCCTTGATGCTCCCCGTCACTTTGGGAGCCGTACCCGTATGCAAGGTTCCAGTGTGCATGGCCTCTAAAAACTGACTTCCCAGCTAACACTTCTAGGCCCAATGTGATTTTCAGCTGGAAGGCGGTCTAGCAGGCTGTCTTCCTTGGAGGGAGCAAAGGCAGCCCAAGGGAGTACTGATTCAATCCTCCCTTGTGCACGAAGTGTTGGGCTGTTCAGAAGCCACATCAATGGGTCTGTTCCCCGGGCCTCAGTTTCCTTGTCAGAGAAGGCCTAGTCTCGCGAGCTCTCTGCTACAGAGCACACACGGGGAAACAGCGTTGTGGACGGTGCCTTGACTTTCCCGGGCATTGGGGAAGTGCTATACATGTGGTGAGGCCTAGGTCCTCTGGCCGCTAAAAACTTACTTCCCAGCTAGCACTTCCCAGCCCCATGTTATTTTCAGCCCGAAGGCGGCCTGGCAGGATGACTTCCTTGGAGGGACCAAAGACACCCCAAGGGAGTGCTGATTCAATCCTACCTTGTTCAGATAATGTTGGGCTGTTCAGAAGCCACAACAATGGATCTGCCCCCAGGGCCTCAGTTTCCTAGTCAGACAAGGCCTAGTCTCGCGAGCTCTCTGCTACAGAGCACACACGGGGAAACAGCGTTGTGGACGGTGCCTTGACTTTCCCGGGCATTGGGGAAGTGCTATACATGTGGTGAGGCCTAGGTCCTCTGGCCGCTAAAAACTTACTTCCCAGCTAGCACATCCTACCCCATGTGATTTTCAGCCCGAAGGCGGCATGGCAGGCTGTCTTCCTTGGAGGGAGCAAAGACAGCCCAGGGGAGTGATGATTCAATCTTTCTTTGCGCAGCAGGTGTTGGGCTGTTCAGAAGCCACAACAATGGGTCTGCTCCCAGGCCCTCAGTTTCCTAGTCAGACAAGGCCTAGTCTCACGAGCTCTCTGCTGCTGAGCACACTTCGGGAAAGAGCGTTGTGGTGGGTGCCTTGACGTTCCCGGGCGCCGGGGAAGCCCTACCCCTGTGGTGGGGCCTGGGCGCCCCGGCCGCTAAAAACTGACTTCCCAGCTAACACTTCCCATCCCGATGGCACTTGCACCCGGTGCAGGCCGGGCAGGCTCTATTCCTTGCAGGGAGGATAGGCAGCTCCAGAGAGTGGGTTTCAGGCCTCCCTCGCGCAGCAAGTGAGAAGCTCATCAGACACCAAAACACTGGGGCTGTTCCAGGGCTTGACTTCCCAAGTCAGGACAGGCCTAGTCTCGCGAGTTCTCTCTTGCAGAGCAAACATGACGGAGAAGCTATGTGGTGCGTGCTTTGACGCTCCCCGTCACTTTGGGAGCCGTACCCGTATGCACGGTTCCAGTGTACAGGGCCTCTAAAAACTGACTTCCCAGCTAGCACTTCCAGGCCCCATGTGATTTTCAGCAGGAAGGGGGTCTGGCAGGCTGTCTTCCTTTAAGGGAGCCAAGGCAGCCCAGGGGAGTGCTGATTCAATCCTCCCTCTTGCAGCAAGTGTTGGGTTGTTCAGAAGCCACAACAATGGATCTGCCCCCAGGTCCTCAGTTTCCTAGTCAGAAAAGGCCTAGTCTCGCGCTCTCTCTGCTACAGAGCACACATGGGGAAATAGCATTGCTGACGGTGCCTTGACGTTCCCCGGCACTGGGGAAGACATACCTGGGCGGTGGCACCTAGGCGCTACGGCTGCTAAAAACTGACTTTGCAGCTAGCACATCCCACCCCATGTGATTTTCAGCCCGAAGGCAGCCTGGCAGGCTGTCTTCCATGGAGGGAGCAAAAACAGCCCTGGGGAGTGATGATTCGATCGTGCTTTACTCAGCAGGTGTTGGGCTGTTCAGAAGCCACAACAATGGGTCTGCTCCCAGGGCCTCAGTTTCCTAGTCAGACCAGGCCTAGTCTCACGAGCTCTCTGCTGCTGAGCACACTTCTGGAAAGAGTGTTGTGGTGGGTGCCTTGACGTTCCCGGGCGCTGGGGAAGCCCTACCCGCGTGGCGGGGCCTAGGCGCTCCGGCCGCTAAAAACTGACTTAGCAGCTAGCACTTCCCATCCCGATGGCACTTGCCCCCGGTGCAGGCCGGGCAGGCTCTCTTCCTTGCAGGGAGGAAAGGCAGCTCCAGAGAGTGGGTTTCAGGCCTCCCTCGCTCAGCAAGTGAGAAGCTCTTCAGACACCAAAACATTGGGGCTGTTCCAGGGCTTGACTTCCCAAGTCAGGACAGGCCTAGTCTCACGAGTTCTCTCTTGCAGAGCAAACATGACGGAGAAGCTGTGTAGTGCGTGCCTTGACGCTCCCCGTCACTTTGGGAGCCGTACCCGTAGGCAAGGTTCCAGTGTACATGCCTCAAAAACTGACTTCCCAGCTAGCACTTCCAAGCCCCATGTGATTTTCAGCCCAAAGGCAGCCTGGTAGGGTGTCTTCCTTGGAGGGAGTAAAGAGAGCCCAAGGGAGTGATGATTCAATCTTGCTTTGCGCAGCACGTGTTGGCCTGTTTAGAAGCCATAATAATGTGTCTGCTCCCAGGGCTTCAGTTTCCTAGTCAGACAAGGCCTATTCTCGGGAGCTCTTTGCTACAGAGCACACACGGGGAAACAGCATTGTGGAGGGTGCCTTGATTTTCCAGGGCAGTGGGTAAGTCCTACCCGTGAGGTGAGGCCTAAGTGCTCCGGCCACTAAAAACTGACTTCTCAGCAAGCCCTTCCCAGCCCCATGTGATTTTGAGCCCGAAGGCGGCCTGGCAGGCGGTCTTACGTGGAGGGAGCAAAGACAGCCCAAGGGAGTGATGATTCAATCTTGCTTTGCGCAGCAGGTGTTGGGCTGTTTAGAAGCCATAATAATGGGTCTGCTTCCAGGGCTTCAGTTTCCTAGTCAGACCAGGCCTAGTCCAGCAAGCTCTCTGCTACACAGCACACACCGTGAAACAGCATTGTGGAGGGTGCCTTGATTTTCCCGGGCAGTGTGGAACTGCTATACGTGTGGTGAGGCCTAGGGGCTCTGGCCGCTAAAAACTTACTTCCCAGCTAGCACCTCCCAGCCCCAAGTGATTTTCAGCCCGAAGGCCACCACCTGGCAAGCTGTCTTCCTTGGAGGGACCAAAGACAACCCAAGGGACTGCTGATTCAATCCTCCCTTGTGCAGATAGTGTTGGGCTGTTCAGAAGCCACAACAATGGATCTTCTCCCAGGGCTTAAGTACCTAGTCAGACCGGGCCTAGACCAGCGAGCTCTCTGCTACAGAGCACACATGAGGAAACAGCGGTGTGGAGGGTGCCTTGAAGTTCCCTGGCACTGGGGAAGCCCTACCCGTGCGGTGTGACCTAGGCGCTCAGGCCGCTAAAAACTGACTTCCCAGCTAGCACTTCCCAGCCCCATATGATTTTCAGCCTGAAGGCGGCCTGGCAGGCTGTTTTCATTGGAGGGATCAAAGGCAGCCCAGGGGAGTGCTGATTCAATCCTCCCTCGTGCAGCAATTGTTGGGCTGTTCAGAAGCCACAACAAAGGGTTTGCTCCCAGGGCCTCAGTTTCCCAGTCAGACCAGGCCTAGCCTCACGAGCTCTCTGCTGCTGAGCACACTCCTGGAAAGAGCGTTGTTGTGGGTGCCTTGACATTCCCGGGCGCTGGGGAAGCCCTACCCGTGTGGTGGGGCCTAGGCACTCTGGCCGCTAAAAACTGACTTCCCAGCTAGCACTTCCCATCCCGACGGCACTTGCACCCGGTGCAGGCCGGGCAGGCTCTCTTCCTTGCATGCAGGAAAGGCAGCTCCAGAGAGTGGGTTTCAGGCCTCCCTCGCGCAGCAAGTGAGAAGGTCTTCAGACACCAAAACACTGGGGTTGTTCCAGGGCTTGACTTCCCAAGTCAGGACAAGCCTAGTCTCTCGAGTTCTCTCTTGCAGAGCAAACCTGATTGAGAAGCTGTGCGGTGCGTGCCTTGACGCTCCCCTTCACTTTGGGAGCCGTACCCGTAGGCAAGGTTCAAGTGTACAGGGCCTCTAAAAACTGACTTCCCAGCACTTCCCAGCCCCATGTGATTTTCTGCCCGAAGGCGGCCTGGCAGGCTGTCTTCCTTGGAGGGAGCAAAGAGAGCCCAAGGGAATGATAATTCAATCTTGCTTTGCGCAGAAGGGGTTGGGCTGTTTAGAAGCAATAATAATGGGTCTGCTCCCAGGGCTTCAGTTTTCTAGCCAGAGAAGGCCCAGTCTCACGAACTCTCTGCTACAGAGCACACCTAGGGAAAACAGTGGTGTGGAGGGTGCCTTGATGTTCCTGGGCACTGGGGAATCCCTACACGGTCGGTGGGGCCTATGTGCTCCAGCCACTAAATACTGACTTCCCAGCTAACACTTCCAGGCCCCATGTGATTTTCCTCAGGAAGGCGGTCTGGCAGGCTGTCTTCCTTTGTGGGAGCAACGGCAGCCCAAGGGATTACTGATTCAATCCTCCCTTGTGCACCAAGTATTGGGCTGTTCAGAAGCCACATCAATGGGTCTGTTCCCAAGGCCTCAGTTTCCTAGTCAGAGAAGGGCTAGTCTTGCAAGTTCTCTGCTACAGAGCACACAAAGGGATACAGCATTGTGGAGGGTGCCTTGACTTTCCCAGGCAGTGGGGAAGTGCTATACATGTGGTGAGGCCTAGGTGCTCTGGCCGCTAAAAACTTACTGCCCAGCTAGCACTTACCAACCCCATGTTATTTTGAGCCCGAAGGCGGCCTGGCAGGATGACTTCCTTGGAAGGACCAAAGACACCCCAAGGGAGAGCTGATTCAATCCTCCCTTGTGCAGATAGTGTTGGGCTGTTCAGAAGCCACAACAATGGATCTGCCCCCAGGGCCTCAGTTTCCTAGTCAGACAAGGCCTAATCTCGCGAGCTCTCTGCTACAGAGCACACATGGGGAAACAGCGTTGTTGAGGTTGCCTTGACGTTCCCGGGCACTGGGGAAGACATACCTGGGCGGTGGCACCTAGGCGCTACGGCTGCTAAAAACTGACTTCCCAGCTAGCACATCCCACCCCATGTGATTTTCAGCCCGAAGGAGGCATGGCAGGCTGTCTTCCTTGGAGTGAGCAAAGACAACCCAGTGGAGTGATTATTCAATCTTGCTTTGCGCAGCAGGTGTTGGGATGTTCAGAAGCCACAACAATGAATCTGCTCCCAGGGCCTCAGTTTCCTAGTCAGACCAGGCCTAGTCTCATGAGCTCTCTGCTGCTGAGCACACTTCAGGGAAGAGCGTTGTGGTGGGTGCCTTGACGTTCCCGGGCGCTGGGGAAGCCCTACCAGTGTGGCGGGGCCTAGGCGCTCCGGCCGCTAAAAACTGACTTCCCAGCTAGCACTTCCCATCCCAATGGCACTTGCCCGCGGTGCAGGCGGGGCAGGCTCTCTTCCTTGCAGTGAGAAAAGGCAGCTCCAGACAGTGGGTTTCAGGCCTCCCTCGCTCAGCAAGTGAGAAGCTCTTCAGACACCAAAACCCTGGGGCTGTTCCAGGGCTTGACTTCCCAAGTCAGGACAGGCCTAGTCTCGCGAATTCTCTCTTGCAGAGCAAAAATGACCGAGAAGCTGTGTGGTGCGTGCCTTGACGCTCCCCGTCACTTTGGGAGTCGTACCCGTAGGCAAGTTTCCAGTGTACATGGCCTCTAAAAACTGACTTCCCAGCTAGGACTTCCCAGCCCGATGTGTTTTTCAGCCCAAAGGCGGCCTGGCAGGGTGTCTTCCTTGGAGGGAGCAAAGAGAGCCCAAGGGAGTGATGATTCAATCTTGCTTTGTGCAGCAGGTGTTGGGCTGTTTAGAAGCCATAATAATGTGTCTGCTCCCAGGGCTTCAGTTTCCTAGTCAGACAAGGCCTAGTCTCGGGAGCTCTCTGCTACAGAGCACACATGGGGAAACAGCGGTGTGGAGGGTGCCTTGATGTTCCTGGGCACTGGGGAATCCCTACCCGTGTGGTGGGGCCTAGGCGCTCCAGCCGCTACAAACTGACTTCCTAGCTAGCACTTCCCAGCCCTATGTGATTTTCAGCCTGATGGCGGCCTGGCAGGCTGACTTCCTTGGAGGGACCAAAGGCAGCCTAGGGGAGTGCTGATCCAATCCTCCCTTCTGCACCAAGTTTTGGGCTGTTCAGAAGCCACAACAATGGGTGTGTTCCCAGTGCCTCAGTTTCCTTGTCAGAGAAGGCCTAGTCTCGCGAGCTCTCTCATACAGAGCACACGTGGAGAAACAGCATTGTGGAGGGTGCCTTGACTTTCCAGGGCAGTGGGGAAGTCCTAGCCGTGCGGTGAGGCCTAGGTGCTCCGGCCTCCAAAAACTGACTTCCCAGCAAGCTCTTCCCAGCCTCATGTTATTTTCAGTCCAAAGGCGGCCTGGCAGGCTGACTTCCTTGGAGGGACCAAAGACACCCCAACGGAGTGCTGATTCAATCCTCCCTTGTGCAGATAGTGTTGGGCTGTTCAGAAGCCACAACAATTGATCTGCTCCCAGGGCTTCAGGTTCCTAGTCAGACAAAGCCTAGTCTCGCGAGCTGTCTGCTACAGATCACCAATGGAGAAACAGCGTTGTGGAGGGTGCCTTGACAGTTCCCGGCACTGAGGAAGCCATACCTGTTCAGTGTCACCAAGGCGCTACGGCTGCTAAAAACTGACTTCCCAGCTAGCACATCCCACACCATGTGATTTTCAGCCCAAAGGCGGCCTGGCAGGCTGTCTTCCTTGGAGGTAGCAAAGACAGCCCTGGGGAGTGATGATTCAGTCTTCTTTTGCACAGCATGTGTTGAGCTGTTCAGAAGCCACAACAATGGGTCTGCCCCCAGGGCCTCAGTTTCGTAGTCAGACAAGGCCTTGTCTCCAGAGCTCTCTGCTACAGAGCACACATGGGGAAACAGCGGTGTGGAGGGTGCCTTGACGTTTCCCGGCACTGGGGAAGCCCTACCCGTGTGGTGGGGCCTAGGCGCTCCAGCCGCTAAAAACTAACTTCCCAGCTAGCACTTCCAAGCCCCATGTGATTTTAAGCACGAAGGCGGCTGGCAGGCTGTCTTCCTTGGAGGGAGCAAAGGCAGCCCAAGGGAGTGCCGATTCAATCCTCCCTTCTGCAGATAGTGTTAGGCTGTTCAGAAGCCACAGCAATGGAGGTGCTCCCAGGGCCTGAGATTCCTAGTCAGACATGGCCTAGTCTCGCGAGCTCTCTGCTACACAGCACACATGGGGAAACAGCGGTGTGGATGGTTCCTTGATGTTCCTGGGCACTGGGGAATCCCTACCCGGTCAATGGGGCATAGGCGCTCCGGCCGCTAAAAACTGACTTCCCAGCTAGCACTTCCCATCCCAATGGCACTTGCACGCGGTGCAGGCCCAGCAGGCTCTCTTCCTTGCAGCGAGGAAAGGCAGCTCCGGAGAGTGGGTTTCAGGCCTCCCTCGCGCAGCAAGTGAGAAGCTCTTCAGACACCAAAACACTGGGGCTGTTCCAGGGCTTGACTTCTCAAGTCAGGACAAGCCTAATCTCGCGAGTTCTCTCTTGCAGAGCAAACATGATGGAGAAGAAGTGTGGTGCGTGCCTTGACGCTCCCCGTCACTTTGGGAGCCGTACCCATATGCCGGGTTCCAGAGTACATGGCCTCTAAAAACTGACTTCCCAGCTAGCACTTCCCAGCCCCATGTGATTTTCAGCCTGATGGTGCCCTCGCAGGGTGTCTTCCTTTGGAGGGAGCAAAGAGAGCCCAAGGGAGTGATGATTCAATCTTGCTTTGAGCAGCAGGTGTTGGCCTGTTTAGAAGCCATAATAATGGGTCTGCTCCCAGGTCTTCAGTTTCCTTGTCAGACAAGGCCTAGTCTCGCGAGCTCTCTGCTACAGAGCACACATGGGGAAACACCGTTGTGGAGGGTGCCTTGATGTTCCTGGGCGTTGAGGAATCCCTACCCATTCTTTGGGTCCTATGCGCTCCAGCCGCTAAAAACTGACTTCCCAGTTAGCACATTCCAGCCCCATGTGATTTTCATCCTGAAGGCGGCCTGGCAGGCTCTTTTCCTTGGAGGGAGCCAAGGCAGCCCAGGGGATTGCTGATTCAATCCTCCCTCGTGCAGCAAGTGTTGGCTGTTCAGAAGCCACAACAATGGGTCTGCTCCCAGGGCCTCAGTTTCCTAGTCAGACCAGGCCTAGTCTCACGACCTCTCTGTTGCTGAGCACACTTCTGGAAAGAGCGATCTGGTGGGTGCCTTGACGTTCACAGACGCTGGGGAAGCCCTACCCTTTTGGTGGGGCCTAGGCGCTCCGGCCGCTAAAAACTGTCTTCCCAGCTAGCACTTCAAATCCCGATGGCACTTGCACCCGGTGCAGGCCCGGCAGCCTCTATTCCTTGCAGGGACGAAAGGCAGCTCCAGAGAGTGGGTTACAAGCCTCCCTCACGCAGCAAGTGAGCTATTCAGACACCAAAACCCTGGGGCTGTTCCAGGGCTTGACTTCCCAAGTCAGGACAGGCCTAATCTCGCGAGTGCTCTCTTGCAGAGCAAACATGACGGAGAAGCTATGTGGTGCGTGCCTTGATGCTCCCCGTCACTTTGGGAGCCGTACCCGTATGCAAGGTTCCAGTGTACAGGGCCTCTAAAAACTGACTTCCCAGCTAGAACTTCCCACCCCCAGGTGATTTTCAGCACGAAGGCGGCCTGGCAGGCTGTCTTCCTTGGAGGGAGCAAAGTCAACCCAAGGGAGTGCTGATTCAATCCTCCCTTGGGCACCAAGTGTTGGGCTGTTCAGAAGCCACAACAATGGATCTGCCCCAAGGGCCTCAGTTTCCTAGTCAGACAAGGCCTAGTCTCGCGAGCTCTCTGCTACATAGCACACACGGGGAAAAAGCATTGTGGAGGGTGCCTTGACTTTCCCGGGCAGTGGGAAAGTTCTATACGTGTGGTGAGGCCTAGGTGCTCTGGCCGCTAAAAACTGTCTTCCCAGCGAGCACTTCCCAGCCCCATTTGATTTTCAGCCCAAAGGCAGCCTGGCAGGCTGTCTTCCTTGAAGGGAGCAAAGGCAGCCCAAGGGAGTGCTGATTCATTCCTTCCTTGGGCAGCAAGTGTTGGGCTGTTTAGAAGCCACAACAATGGATCTGCCCCCAGGGCCTCAGTTTCCTAGTCAGACAAGGCCTAGTCTCGCGAGCTCTCTGCTACAGTGACACATGGGGAAACAGCGTTGTTGAGGGAGCCTTGACGTTCCTTGGCACTGGGGAAGACATACCCGGGGGGTGGCACCTAGGCGCTCCGGCCGCTAAAAACTGACTTCCCTGATAGCACTTCCCAGCCCTATGTGATTTTCAGCCTGAAGGCAGCCTGGCAGGCTGTTTTCCTTGGAGGGAGCCAAGGCAGCCCAGGGGAGTGCTGATTCAATCCTCCCTCTTGCAGCAAGTGTTGGGCGTTTCAGAAGCCACAACAATGGGTCTGCTCCCAGGGCCTCAGTTTCCTAGTCAGACCAGGCCTAGTCTCACGAGCTCTCTGCTGCTGAGCACACTTCTGGAAAGAGCGTTGTGGTGGGTGCCTTGACGTTCCCGGGCACTGCGGAAGCCCTACACCGGCCGTGGGGCTTGGTCGCTTGGGCCCCTAGAAACTGACTTCCCAGCTACAACTTCCCAGCACCATGTGATTTTCAGCCCGAAGGCGACCTGGCAGGCTCTCTTCCTTGCAGGGACCAAAGGGATCCCAAAGGAGTGCTGATTCAATCCTTCCTCACGCAGCAAGTGTTGGGCTGTTAAGAAGGCCCTACAATGGTTCCGCTCCCAGGGCCTCAGTTTCCTAGTCAGACCAGTCCTAGCTCGCGAGCCCTCTGATACAGAGGACACATGGGAAAACAGCGCTGTTTAGGGTGCCTTGACGGTCCCTGACACTGGCGAAGCCCTACCTGGGCGGTGGGACCAAGGCGCTCTGGCCACTAAAAACTGACGTCTCAGCGATCACTTCCCAGTCCCATGAGAATTTCAGCCTGAAGGCCGCCTGGCAGGCTGTCTTGCTTGGAGGGAGCAGAGGCAGCCCATGGGAGTGCTGATTCAATCCTCCTTCATCCAGCAAGTGTTGGAATGTTCAGAAGCCACAACAATGGGTCTGCTCCCAAGGCCTCAGTTTCCTAGTCAGACCAGGCCTAGTCTCGAAGCTCTCTGCTAAAGAGACAAATGGGGAAACTGCAGTGTGGAGGGTGCCTTGATGTTCCTGGGCACTAGGAAAGCCCTACCCAAGCGGTGGGGCCTAGGAGCTACGGCCGTTAAAACCTGACTTCCCAGCTAGCACTTGCCTGCCCCATGTGATTTTCAGCCCGAAGGTGGCCTGGCAGGCTGTCTTTCTTGGACGGAGCATAGGGAGCCCTAGGGAGTGCTAATTCAATCCTCCCTCGCTCAGCAAGTGCTGGGCTGTTAGAAGCCACCATAATGGGTTTGCTCCCAGGGCCTCAGTTTCCTAGTCAGACCAGGCCTAGTCTCGTGAGCTCTCTGCTACAGAGCACACATGGGGAAACAGTGGAGTGTAGGGTGCCTTGAAGTTCCCGGGCACTAGGGAAGCCCTACCCGAGCAGTGGGGCCTAGGTGCTCTGGCAGCTAAAAACTGACTTCCCAGCTAGCACTTCCCGGCCCGAAGTCACTTGCACCCAGTGCAGGCTTGGCAGGCTCTCTTCCTTGGAGGACGAGAAGCAGCCAGAGAGAGTGGTTTTTCAGTCCTCCGTCGACCAGCAAGTGTGAAGCTCTGCAGACACCAGAACAAGAGGGCGGCAAGCAGTGAAACACTTCCCGAGTCAAGAAAGCCCTAGTCTCGAGTGCTCTCTCCTGCAGAGCCAACTTGATGGAACAGCTGTGTGGAGGGTGCCTTGATGTTCCCGGGGAGTGTGGGAGCCCTACCTGGACGCGTGGGCACAGCAGCCATGGCCCCTAAAAACTGACTTCCCAGCTATCACTTCCCAGCCCAATGGCACTTTCACCCGGTGGAGGCCGGGCAGGCTCTCTTCCTTGCAGGGAGGAAAGGCAGCCCCAGATAGAGGGTTTTCAGTGCTTCCTCGCGCAGCAAGTGTGAAGCTCTGCAGACATCAAAACACTGGGGCTGTTCCAGGGCTTGACTTCCCAAGTCAGGACAGGCCTAGTCTCGCGAGTTCTCTCTTGCAGAGCAAACATGACGGAGAAGCTATGTGGTGCGTGCCTTGACGCTCCCCGTCACTTTGGGAGCCCTACCCGTATGCGAGGTTCCAGTGTACATGGCCTGTAAAAACTGACTTACCAGGTAGCACTTTGCAACCCGATGTGACTTTGAGGCCGAAGGCGGCCTGGCAGGCTCTCTTCCTTGGAGGGAGGAAAGGCAGCCCCAGAGAGTGGATTTTCACGCCTCCCTCGCGCAGCAATTTGGGGCTCTGCAGACGCCAAAACAAGAGGGCTGCAAGCAGGGCCTCACGTCCCAAATCAAGAAAGGCCTAGTTGCGCGAGCTCTCTCCTGCAGAGCAAACGTGATGGAACAGTTGTGTGGAGGGTGCCTTGAGGTTCCCAGGCAGTGTGGGCATCCTACCTGGACGCCTGGGCCCAGCGGCCATGGCCCCTAAAAACTCTCTTCCCAGCTAGCACTTCCAAGCCCCATGTGATTTTCAGCCCGAAGGCAGCCTGGCAGGGTGTCTTCCTTGGAGGGAGCAAAGGCAGCCCAAGGGAGGGCTGATTCAATCCTCCTTGGCGCAGCAAGTGTTGGGCTGTTCAGAAGCCACAACAATGGGTCTGCTCTAAGGGCCTCAGTTTCCTAGTCAGATCAGGCCTAGTCTCACGAGGTCTCTGCTGCAGAGCACACATCTGGAAAGAGCATTATGGTGGGTGCCTTGACGTTCCCGGGTGCTGGGGAAGCCCTACTCGGGCTGTGGGGCCTAGGCGCTCCGGCCGCTAAAAACTGACTTCCCATCTAGCACTTCCCAGCCCCATGTGATTTTCAGCCCGAAGGCAGACTGGCCGGCTGTCTTTCTTTGAAGGAGGAAAGGCAGCCCCAAAGAGTGGGTTTTCAGTCCTCCCTCGCTCAGCAAGTTTGGTGCTATACAGGTGCCATAACGAGAGGGCTGCAAGCAGGGCCTCACTTCCAGAGTCTAGAAAGGCCTAGTCTTGCGAGCTCTCTCCTGCAGAGCCAACTTGATGGAACAGCTGTGTTGAGTGTGCCTTGATGTTCCCGGGCAGTGTGGGAGCCCTACCCGGATGCGTGGGCCCAGCAGCCATGGCCCATAAAAACTGACTTCCCAGCTAGCACTTCCCAGCCCAATGGCACTTTCACCAGGTGGAGGCCAGGCAGGCTCTCTTCCTTGCAGGGAGGAAAGGCAGCCCCAGATAGACGGTTTTCAGGCCTCCCTCGCGCAGCAAGTAAGAAGCTCTTCAGACACCAAAACGCTGGGGCTATTCCAGGGCTTGACTTCCCAAGTCAGGACAGGCCTAGTCTCTCGAGTTCTCTCTTGCAGAGCAAACATGACGGAGTAGCTGTGTGGCGCGTGCCTTGACATTCCCCGTCACTTTGGGAGCCCTACCCGTATGCGAGGTTCCAGTGTACATGGCCTGTAAAAACTGACTTACCAGGTAGCACTTTGCAACCCGATGTGACTTTGAGGCCGAAGGCGGCCTGGCAGGCTCTCTTCCTTGCAGGGAGGAAAGGCAGCCCCAGATAGACGGTTTTCAGGCCTCCCTCGTGCAGCAAGTAAGAAGCTCTTCAGACACCAAAACGCTGGGGCTATTCCAGGGCTTGACTTCCCAAGTCAGGACAGGCCTAGTCTCTCGAGTTCTCTCTTGCAGAGCAAACATGACGGAGTAGCTGTGTGGCGCGTGCCTTGACATTCCCCGTCACTTTGGGAGCCCTACCCGTATGCGAGGTTCCAGTGTACATGGCCTGTAAAAACTGACTTACCAGGTAGCACTTTGCAACCCGATGTGACTTTGAGGCCGAAGGCGGCCTGGCAGGCTCTCTTCCTTGGAGGGAGGAAAGGCAGCCCCAGAGAGTGGATTTTCACGCCTCCCTCGCGCAGCAATTTGGGGCTCTGCAGACGCCAGAACAAGAGGGCTGCAAGCAGGGCCTCACATCCCAAATCAAGAAAGGCCTAGTTGCGCGAGCTCTCTCCTGCAGAGCAAACATGATGGAACAGTTGTGTGGAGGGTGCCTTGAGGTTCCCAGGCAGTGTGGGTGCCCTACCCGGACGCCTGGGCCCAGCGGCCATGGCCCCTAAAAACTCTCTTCCCAGCTAGCACTTCCAAGCCCCATGTGATTTTCAGCCCGAAGGTAGCCTGGCAGGGTGTCTTCCTTGGAGGGAGCAAAGGCAGCCCAAGGGAGGGCTGATTCAATCCTCCTTGGCGCAGCAAGTGTTGGGCTGTTCAGAAGCCACAACAATGGGTCTGACCCCAGGGCTTCAGTTTCATAGTCAGACCAGGCCTAGTCTCGCGAGCTCTCTGCTACAGAGCACACACGGGGAAAGAGCGGTGTGGAGGGTGCCTTGGCCTTCCCGGGCACTGGGGAAGCCCTACCCGGGTGGTGGGGTCTAGGCGCTCCGGCCACTAAAAACTGACTTCCCAGCTAGCACTTCCCAGCCCCATGTGATTTTCAGCCTGAAGGCGGCTTGGCAGGCTCTCTTCCTTGGAGGGAGCAAAGGCAGCCCACGGGTGTGCTGATTCAATCCTCCCTCGTGCAGCAAGTGGTGGGCTGTTCAGAAGCCACAACAATGGGTATGCTCTAAGGGCCTCAGTTTCCTAGTCAGATCAGGCCTAGTCTCACGAGCTCTCTGCTGCAGAGCACACATCTGGAAAGAGCGTTGTGCTGGGTGCCTTGACGTTCCTCGGCACTGGGGAAGCCCTACCCCTGTGGTGGGGCCTGGGCCCTTCGGCCGCTAAAAACTGACTTCCCAGCTAGGACTTCCCAGCTCCATGTGATTTTCAGCCCGAAGTTTGCCTGGCAGGCTCTCTTTCTTGGAAGGAGGAAAGGCAGCCCCAGAGAGTGGGTTTTAGGCCTGCCTCGCGTAGCAAGTGTGGGGCTCTGCCGATGCCAAAACAAGAGGGCTGCAAGCAGGGCCTCACTTCCCGAGTCAAGAAAGGCCTACTCTCGCGAGCTCTCTCCTGCAGAGCAAACGTGATGGAACAGCTGTGTGGAGGTTGCCTTGTTGTTCCGGGGCTTTGTGGGAGCCCAACCCGGACGCTTGGGCCCAGCGGCCATGGCCCCTATACACTGACATCCCAGCTAGCACTTCCCAGCCTCATGTGACTTTCACCCCAAATGCGGCCTGGCAGGCTCTCTTCCTTGGAGGGAGGAAATGCAGCCCCAGAGAGTGAGTTTTCAGACCTCCCTCACGCACAAGTGTGTGGCTCTGCAGTCCCCAGAACAAGAGGGCTGCAAGCAGGGTCTCACATCCCGAGTCAAGAAAGGCCTAGTCTCGCGAGCTCTCTCCTGCAGAGCAAACGTGATGGAACAGCTGTGTGGAGGGTGCCTTGATGTTCCCGGGCAGTGTGGAAACTACCCGGACGCGTGGGCCCTGTGGCCATGGCCCCTAAAAACTGACTTCCCAGCTATCACTTCCCAGTCCGATGTGACTTTCAGCCTGAAGGCAGCCTGGCAGGCTCTCTTCTTGGAGGGAGGCAAGGCAGCCACAGAGAGTTGGTTTTCAGGCCTCCCTCGCATAGTAAGTGAAGGGCTCTGCAGATGCCAGAACAAGAGGGCTGCAAGCAGGGCCTCACTTCCCGAGTCAAGAAAGGCCTAATCTGGTGAGTTCTCTCCTGCAGAGCAAACGTGACGGAAGAGCCGTGTGGAAGGTGCCTGGACTTTTACGGGCAGTGTGTGAGCCCTCCTTGCAGGCGGGGACCCAGTGCCCATGTCCCTAAAAGAGGAGTTCCTATCCAGCACTGCTAGATCAGGCAGAAGAAAGCAAACAGCCACGGGATGCATCCACAGACAGGTGCTGGGTGGACCCACCTGATGCCTTCCAGGAGAAAAATGCGGGTCAGACCTGCTAGGCCCGGGATCCAGGCAGGCGCCCAGGGTGTTCTCTCCGAAGGAGCTGAGCATGGTACAGACAGGCCTAGGCTCGCGTGCTCTCTCCTGCTGAGCAAACGTGAGGGAACGGCCATGTGCAGTGTTCCTTGACGATGCCAGGCAGTGTAGGAGCCGTCCCTGTGCCTGGGTGCACACGGGCCATGGCCCCTGCAAAATGAAGTCCCAGCCAGCGCTTCCCAGCCCGGTGTGCCTCTCAGCCTGAAAGCAGCTGGGAGGCTCTCTTCCTTGGAGGCAGGAAAGACAGCCCCAGAGAGTGGGTTTTCAATACTCCCTCACACAGCATGTGTGAGGCTCCTCAGAAGCCAGACCTCCTGGCCTGCTCCCAGGGCCTCAGTTCACAAGGCAGGCCCAGGGGTCTGCCCGCACTCTGGGAGCCTTGCAAAGACATTCCTAGGGCATCGTGGTCCTGCCCTTACAGTAGGAGGACAGGTGAGTGCAGCGGAGGGGCTCAGGTGCTGTGCTGGGATCCCCCGGCCGAGGGCAGGTGGCACCTCCCTGGGGCCCCCGGGGAAGGGTGTTGGGCCTACCCCTGCCCTGCCCAAGGCGGCTAAGGGTAGCAAAGGTAACTGCGGCAAAAGGAGGCAAACAGCCACAGGATGCCTCCACGGGCAGTTGCTGGCCTCCCCCCACCCCCGGCATGAGGCCTTCTCGGGAGAAAAATGCCTAGGATCCCCTAGGTCCGGGATCCAGGCAGGCGCCCAGCGCGTCCACCACGCAAGAGCCGAGCATGGTGCAGACAGGCCTAGGCTCGCGAGCTCTCTCCTGCAGAGCTAACGGGACGAAAGAGCCATGTGGAATGTACCTTGCAGTTCCCGGGCAGTGTGGGAGCCCTCCCTGGGCGCGGAGGCCCAAGGGCCATGGACCCTGAAAATAACCTCCCAGCCAGCGTTTCCCAGCACGGGGTGACTCTCAGCCTGAAGGCGGCTGGGGAGGCTATCTTCCTTGGAGGCAGGAAAGACAGCTCCAGAGAGTGGGTTTTCCATCCTCCCTGGTGCACCAAGTGTGGGGCTCCTCACACACCAGACCTCCGGGCCTGCTCCCAGGGCCTCAATTCCTGAATCAGGCCCTGGTGTCTGCCCACACTCTGAGAGCCTTGCAAAGACATTCCTAGGGCAGCGCAGTGGGGCAGGAGGCAAGGTGAGTGCAGCTGAGAGGGCCGGGTGCCATGCTCGGGTACCCTGTTCGCGTGTAGCCATCACCTCCCAGGGGTCCCTGGCGAGGTGTTGCATGCATACCCTGGCCCTGCCCAACGCTGCCAAGGGGAGCAAAGCTAGCTCCAGCAGAAGGAAGCAAACAGCCACCGGACGCTTCCAGAAACAGTTACTGGGCTGTCCCGTGTGTGGCCTTCCTGGGAGGAAAATGCCTGTTGGGGCCCTTAGGCCCAGGACCGAGGCGGGCGCCCAGGGTGTTTTCCCCATAGGAGCCAAGCACAGTACAGATAGGCCTAGGCTCGCAAGCTCTGTTTTGCCGAGCAAACGTGAGGGAACAGCTGTGTGAAGGGTTCCTTGACGATCCCAGGCAGTGTAGGAGCCGTCCTTGTGCCCGGGTGCACAGGGGCCATGGCCCCTGCAAAATGAACTCCCAGCCAGTGCTTCCCAGCCCGGGGTGCCTCTCAGCCCGAAATCGGCTGGGAGGCTCTCTTCCTCGGAGGCAGGAAAGGCAGCCCCAGAGAGTGGGTTTTCAATCCTCCCTCACGCAGCAAGTGCGGGGCTCCTCAGAGGCCAGACCTCCAGACCTGCTCCCAGGCCCTCAGTTCCCGAGTCATGCCCGGCTCCGGGAGCCTTGCAAAGACATTCCTAGGGCATCATGGTCCTGCCCATACGGCAGGAGGCCAGGGGAGTGTGGCGGAGGGGCTTGGGTGCCAAGCTGGAATCCCCTGGCCGAGGGCAGGCAGAACCTCCCTGGGGCCCCCGAGGAGGGGTGGTGGGCCTACCCCTGCCCTGCCCAAGGCTGCTAAGGGTAGCAAAGGTAGCTGCAGCAAAAGGAAGCAAACAGCCACGGGACCCCTCCACAGGCAGTTGCTGGGCCCCCTCCCACCCCTGCGTGAGGTCTACCCAGGAGAAAAATGCCGGTTGGGGCCACTAGGCCCGGGATCCAGATGGGCGGCCAGGGTGTTCACTCCACAGGAGCCGAGCACATGGCAGACAGGCTGAGTCTCGTGAGCTCTCTCCTGCAGAGCGAACGTGACGGAACAGCCGTGTGGAGGGTGCCTTGAGGTTCCCAGGCAGTGTGGGAGCCCTCCTTGGGTGCGGGGCCCAAATGGGCCATGGCCCCTGTAAAATGACCTCCCAGCCTGTGCTTCCCAGCCTGGGATGACTCTCATCCCGAAGCTGGCTTGGATGCTAGCTTCCTTGGAGGCAGAAAGGCAGCCCCAGATGGTGGGTTTCCAGGCTTCCCTCGCCCAGCAAGTGTGGGGCTCCTCAGACGCCAGATCTCCAGGCCTGCTCCCAGGGCCTCAATTCCCAAGTCAGGCCTAGGTGTCTGCCTGCACTCTGGGAGCCTTGCAAAGACATTCGTAGGGCAGCGTGGTCCTGCTCATGGGGCAGGAGGCCAGGCGAGTGCAGCCGAGGCGGCCAGGTGCCATGCTGGGGTCACTCGGCCGAGGGCAGCCGGAACTTCCCAGGGGTCCCCGGCGGGGTGTGATGGGCCTAGCCTGGTCCTACACAAGGCCCGTAAGGGGGGCAAAGCTAGCTCCGGCAGAAGGAAGCAAACAGCCATGGGATGCCTCCTCAAGCAGTTGCTGGGGCACCCAGCGTGAGGCCTTCCCGGGAGAAAAATGCCGGTTGGGGCCCCTAGGCCCGGGATTCAGGCGGGCGCCCAAGGTGGTCTCCCTACAGGAGCCCAGCACGGTGCAGACCAGCCTAGGCTCGCGAGCTCTCTCCTGCAGAGCAAACGTGATGGAACAGCCCTGTGGAGGGTGCCTTGACGTTCCCGGGCAGTGTGGGAGCCCTCCTTGCACGCGGGGACCCAGGGCCCATGGCCCTGAAAGAGGAGTTCCTATCCAGCACAGCTAGCTTGGGCAGAAGGAAGCAAACAGCCACAGGATGCATCCACAGACAGGTGCTAGGCGGCCCTGCCTGATGCCTTCCCAGGAGAAAAATGCAGGTCGGGGCCCCTAGGCCCGGGATCCAGGCGGAAGCCTAGGGTGTTCTCCCTGAAGGAGCCGAGCACAGTGGAGACAGGCCTAGGCTCGCGAGCTCTCTCCTGCCGAGCAAACGTGAGGGGATGGCCGTGTGCAGGGCTCCTTGATGATCCCAGGCAGTGTAGGAGCCCTCCCTGTGCCCGGGGCCCCGGGGGCCATGGTCCCTAAAAAATGATCTCCCAGCCAGCGCTACCCAGCCCGGGGTGCCTCTCAGCCCAAAAGCGGCTGGATGCTCTCTTCCTTGGAGGCAGGAAAGGCAGCCCCAGAGAGTGGGTTTTCAGTCCTCCCTCACGCAGCATGTGTAGGGCTCCTCAGACGCCAGACCTCCGGGCCTGCTCCCAGGGCCTCAATTCCCGAGGCAGGCCCGGGGGTCTGCCCGCACTCGGGGAGCCTTGCAAAGGCATTCCTAAGGCAGCGTGGACCCGACCTTGGGCCTGGAGGCCAGGGGAGTGCGGCAGAGGGGCCTGGGTGCCATGCTGGGGGCTCCCAGCTGAGGGCAGTCGGCTCCTCCCTGAGGCCCCCGGAGAGGGGTGGCGAGCCTACCCCGGCCCTGCCAGTGCCGCTAAGGGCAGCAAAGCTAGCTTTGGCAGAAGGAAGCAAATAGCCCTGGGAGGCCTCCACAGGTGCGTGCTGGGCTGCCCCGCGTGAGGCCTTCCCGGGAGAAAAATGCCGGTTGGAGCCCCTAGGCCCAGGATCCAGGTAGGCGCCCAGGGTGTTCTCCATGCAAGAGCCAAGCCCAGTGCAGACAGGCCTAGGCTCACGAGCTCTCTCCTACAGAGCAAACGGGACGGAAGACCCATGTGGAGGGTGCCTTGCTGTTCCCGGGCAGTGTGGGAGCCCTCCCTGGGCGCAGAGGCCCAAGGGCCATGGACCCTGAAAAATAACCTCCCAGCCAGCGTTTCCCAGCACGGGGTGACTCTCAGCCCAAAGGCAGCTGGGGAGGCTATCTTCCTTGGAAGCAGGAAAGGCAGCTTCAGAGAGTGGGTTTTCCATCCTCCCTGGTGCACCAAGTGTGGGGCTCCTCAGATGCCATACCTCTGGGCCTGCTCCCAGGGCCTCAATTCCCGAGTCAGGCCCTGGCGTCTGCCCACACTCTGAGAGCCTTGCAAAGACATTCCTAGGGCAGCGCAGTGGGGCAGGAGGCGAGGCGAGTGCAGCTGAGAGGGCCGGGTGCCATGCTCGGGTATCCCGTTCATGTGTAGCCATCACCTCCCAGGGGTCCCCGGCGAGGTGTTGCATGCCTATCCTGGCCCTGCCCAACGCTGCCAAGGGGAGCAAAGCTAGCTCCAGCAGAAGGAAGCAAACAGCCACCGGACACCTCCGGAATCAGTTACTGGGCTGCCCCGTGTGTGGCCTTCCTGGGAGGAAAATGCCTGTTGGGGCCCTTAGGCTCGGGATCGAGGCAGGCGCCCAGGGTGTTCTCCCCGCAGGAACCAAGCACGGTACAGACAGGCCTAGGCTTGCAAGCTCTCTCCTGCCGAGCAAACGTGAGAGAACAGCCGTGTGGAGGGCTCCTTGATGATCCCAGGCAGTGTAGGAGCCGTCCTTGTGCCCGGGTGCACAGGGGCCATGGCCCCTGCAAAATGAACTCCCAGCCAGTGCTTCCCAGCCCAGGGTGGCTCTCAGCCCGAAATCGGCTGGGAGGCTCTCTTCCTCGGAGGCAGGAAAGGCAGCCCCAGAGAGTGGGTTTTCAGTCCTCCCTTGCATAGCAAGTGCGGGGCTCCTCAGACGCCAGACCTCCGGACCTGCTCCCAGGCCCTCAGTTCCCGAGTCATGCCTGGGGATCTGCCCGCACTCCGGGAGCCTTGCAAAGACATTCCTAGGGCATCGTGGTCCTGCCCTTACAGTAGGAGGCCAGGCGAGTGCGGCAGAGGGGCTCGGGTGCCGTGCTGGGATCCCCAGGCCGAGGGCAGGCGGCACCTCCTTGGGGCCCCCGGGGAGGGGTGGTGGGCCTACCCCTGACTTGCCCAAGGCCGCTAAGGGTAGCTAAGGTAGCTGTGGCAAAAGGATGCAAACAGCCACGGGATGCCTCCACAGGCAGTTGCTGACCCCCCTGCTGCCGCATGAGGCCTTCCCGGGAGAATAATGCCGATTGGAGCCCCTAGGCCTGGGATCCAGGCAGGTACCCAGGGCGTTATCCACACAAGAGCCGAGAACAGTGCAGACAGGCCTAGGCTCGCAAGCTCTTTCCTGCAGAGCAAACGGGACGGAAGAGCAGTATGGAGGGTGCCTTGCAGTTCCCGGGCAGTGTGGGAGCCCTCCCTGGGCGCGGGGCCCCAGGGGCCATGGACCCTGAAAAATAACCTCCCAGCCAGCATTTCCCAGCACGGGGTGACTCTCAGCCCCAGTGCGGCTGGGGAGGCTATCTTCCTTGGAGGCATGAAAGGCAGCCCAAGAATGTGGGTTTTCAATCCTCCGTGGTGCACCAAGTGTGGAGCTCCTCAGACGCCAGACCTCCGGGCCAGCTCCCAGGGCCTCAATTCCCATGTCAGGGCTGGGTGTCTGCCTGCACTATGCGAGAACTGCAAACACATTCCTAGGTCAGTGCTTTCTTGCCCATGGGAAAGGGGGCTGTGAGAGAGTGTTATGGGAGGTAGGGGGCCATGCTGAGGTCACCAGGCTGAGGGCACCTGGCACCTACCATGGGTCCCCAGGGAGGGGTGGCTGTCGGGCCACTGGCGTGCCTATGCCGGAGCAGGGACCAGTGCTAGCTCTGGCAGAAGGAAGGAAATAGCCATGGGAGGTCCTTTC
The DNA here is from genome assembly GCA_024291935.2 of Okapia johnstoni. Classification (NCBI taxonomy): domain Eukaryota; kingdom Metazoa; phylum Chordata; class Mammalia; order Artiodactyla; family Giraffidae; genus Okapia; species Okapia johnstoni. The sequence continues at coordinate 73,016,828 of CM044322.1, read as the reverse complement.
AAGCAGTTACTGGGCCGCCCCTTGTTAGAGCTCCCCTTGGGAAAAATGCCAGGTGGGGCCCCTATTTCCGGGCTCCAGGTGGGCACCCAGGTTGTTTTGCCCACAGGAGCCAAGAACGGTGCAGACAGGCTTAGGCTTGTGAGCTTTCTCCTGCAGAGCAAACGTGCAGGAAGAGCCTGCACAGGATGGTTCGTTGATCCCTGGGAGTGTCGGAGCCCTCCCTTGGCTCTGGGCCCCTGGGGCCATTTCCACTCCCAAATGACCTCCCAGCCAGCACATCCCAGCTGGGGGTGATTCTCAGCCCACAGGCAGTTGGGGACGCTATTGTCCTTGGAGGCAGGACAGGCAGCCCCAGAGAGTGGGTTTTCAGGCCTCTAGTGCGCAGCCAGTGTGTGGCTCCTCAGATGCCAGATGTCCAGGCATGCTCCCAGGGCCTCAATTCTTGAGTCACAGCCCTGATCTCCCTCTACGCTACGAGCCGTGTAAACACATTCCTAGTTCAGCGCGATCCTGCCCATGGTGAAGGAAGCTGCGGGAGTGTGTTTTAGGGTGCCTGGTTTCGTATCGGGGTCACCTGGCCAGGGGCACCTGGCACCTCTCACATGCCCTGCCAAGGGCTTGTTATCCATCCCTAGCATGCCAAATGCCAGTGTGGGAATGAAAGCTAGCCTCGCAGAAGGAAGCAAACAGTCACTTGAGACCTTTGCAAGCAGTTGTTGGGCCACTCCGCTTTAGGGCTCCCCAGGCGAAAAATGCCTGTTTGGGTCCCTAGGCCCGGGCTCCACGGGGTCACCCACCGTGTTCTACCCACAGCACCAAGCACTGTGCAGACAAGCCTAGGCTAGCGAGCTCTCTCCTGCAGAACAAACGTGAGGGAAAAGCTATGTGGAGGTTCCCTCGACTCTCCTTGGGAGAGGAATCCCATTGTGCCCCTGGCAACTCGAAAGAGGCCTGACTTCCCTGAGGTAACAGGAGAGAGGTTCGCTGAGGTATCCATTGCAACCCCAGGAAACCCAAAGCTTCTCGCCGCAACTCGAGAAAAAGCACGAGATGACCTGCTCATCACGAGATGAGGCCCTTGTCCCTTGTAGGGCTTTGAGAGAAATCCCCAGTTAACTCTCCCAACTTGAAAGGAGGCTTGAGTTCTTTCGTGCCACTTCAGGTGTTCCCTGAGATACCTGTTGCAACCTGAGAAGAACCCCGAGCTTCCCTCCACAACATGAGAACATACATTAGATTTCCCCTCAACGTGAGATGGGACACTTTTCGCCTGCAGCGCCTCGAGAGCAATTCTGAGTTCTATCTGGCACTTGAAAGAAAGCTTGACTCCCTTTAGGCAGCTCCAGAGATTCCCCCCTCAACACGAGATGAGGCCCATTTCAAAGGCAGCACCTCAAGAGCAATCCCACTTTCTTCCTCACAACTCGAAAGGAAACCTTTCCTCACTTTAAGCAATTTCAGAGGTTCCCCAAGATACTAGTCACAACTCGAGAGGAACCCCAATTTTCCCACTGTAACTCGAGAAGAGCTCCATGTTTCCCACCTCTTCTCGATTTGAGGGCCATTTCCCCTGCTTTGACTCAAGAGGAACCCTTACTTTCCACTCGCACCTCAAGAGGAGGCCTGTCTCATCTATTGAAACTCAAGAGGAATTGCACAGTTCCTGCCACGGGTCGAAATGTCCCCAAGTTCCCCCTCACCTCACATACGGCCTAATTCCCTTGCAGCAACTCGAATGGAATCCTGAGTTTACCCTCAGAACACAAAGGGATGTCTGGCTGCCCAGTTGCACCTCTAGAAAAAGCCCGAGTTTCCTGCCTCAACACGACAGGAGTACAGACAACTCATTTAAAACTCGAGAGGAAAGCAGAGTTCCATGCCTTAAAACGAAATGAGTTATATGCCTCAGCTAAAGCTCAAAGGAGCCCCGAGGTATCTGTTGTAACTGGAGAGGAATACCGAGTTTCTCACCTCAACTCGGGATGAGGCCCTATTCCACTGCAGCAACTCGAGAGGAATCCAGAGCTGCCCCTGGCAACTCTAACGGAGGCCTGACTTGCTAGAGGCAAAAAGAGAGGTTCCCTGAGTTTCCCGTCTGAACTCCAGAGGAAGCGCAGTCTTTCTGCTGCAACTCATGAAAAACCACGTAATTCGATCCTCACAGCGAGATGAAGCCCGATCCCTTGCAGTGACTTGAGAGAAATGCCGAGTTTCCTCTCCAAACTCGAATGGAAGCTTGACTCCCTTTACGCCACTCCAGAGGTTCTCCGAGATACAGGTCGAAACTTGAGAGGAACCCTGAGTTTCCTGCCTCAACTCTAGATGAGGAACCACTACCGTGCAGCGACTCCTGAGGAATCCCAAAGTTCCCCTCACAGCTCGAAAGGAGGCTTGACTTCCCTGAGGTAACAGGAGAGGTTTGCTGAGGTACCCATCGCAACTCGAGAAGAACCCCAAGCTACTTGATGCAACTCAAGAAAAACCACAAGTTTCCACACTTAATGCGAGATGAGGCCCTTTTCCCTTGCAGGGCCTGGAGAGCAATCTATGGATTCTTTTCCCAACTTGAAAGGAGGCCTGACTCCTTTCATGCTACTCCAGGTGTTCCCTGAGATACCCGTCACAACCTGAGAAAAATCCCGAGCTTCCAGCCACAACTTGAGAACATCAACGAGATTTCACCTCAACGCAAATTGGGACCCTTTTCACCTGCAGCGCCTCGAGAGCAATCCTGAGTTCCCTCTGGAACTTCAAAGGAGGCTTAACTCCCTTTAGGGAGCTCCAGAGGTTCCCCAAGACACCTGTCCCAACTCGAGGGGAACCCCGAATTTCCAGATGCAATTTGGGAGGAGCCCGTGTTCCCCACCTCATCTCGAGATGAGGACCGATTCCTCTGCTTTGACTCCTGATACATACTGATTCTCCCTGGCACCTAAAGAGAAGGCCTGTCTCACCTATTGCAAATCCAGAGGAACCCCGAGGTTCCTGCTGCAATTTGAAAGGGCACTGAGTTCTCCCTCAACTCGAGATAAGGCCTGATTCCCTGGGAGCGACTCGAATGAAAATACTAATTTCCTTTAAAAACATGAAAGAAGGTCTGTATCCTCTGTTGCACCTCTGGAAAAAGCCCCAGTTAACTGCCTCAACTCGACAGGAGGCCTACCATCCCTTTTACAATTCGAGAGGTACGCTGAGTTGCTTGCCTCAAGACAAGACATGGCTTGACTCCACTATGAAACTCAATAGGAGACAGGACATCCCTCTCGCAACTGAAGAGGAACCCTGAGTTTTCTGCCTCAACTCGAGATGAAGCCCTATTCCTCTGCAGCAACTCAGGATGAATCTTGAGGGTCCATTGTAACATGAAAGGAGGCCTGAATCTCAGATGGCAACTAGAGAGGTTCCCTGAGGTCCCTGACTCAACTCAAGAGGAACCCAAGCTTCCAGCCACAACTCGAGAAAACCACAATATTACCCCCTCAGCATGAGATGAGGCCTATTTCCCAGGCAGCACCATGAGACCAAACTGCGTTCCCTCTCGCAACTGGAAAAGAAAACATTCCTCGCTTTATGTAACTACAGAGATTCCCTGAGATACCCGTCACAACTCGAGAGGAACCCAATTTTCGGGCTGCAACTCGAGAAGAGCTCTGTCCCCCACCTCGTCTCAATTTGAGAGCCATTTCCCCTTCTTCGACTCAAGAGGAATCCTTACTTTACCCTCGCACCTCAAGAGGAGGCCTGTCTCATCTACTGAAGCTCCACAGGAAACACGAAGTTCCTGCCACAAGACGAAAGGCCGCCAATTTCTCCCTCTACTGCACATAGAGCCTAATTCCCTTCCAGCGACTCGAATGGAATCTCGAGTTTCCCCTCACAACACGAATGGATGTCTGGCTACCCTGTTGCACCTCTATAAAAAGCCCAAGTTTCCTGCCTCAATATGACAGGAAGGCAGAAACTTCATTTAAAACTCAAGAGGGAAGAAGAGTTCCATGCCGCAACAGGAAACGAGGTATATGCCTCAGCTGAAACTCGAAGGATCCCTGAGGTATCTGTCACGAATGGAGAGGAATCCCGAGCTGCCCCTGGAAACTCGAAAGGAGGCCTGACCTCCCACAGACAACAAGAGAGGATCCCCAAGTTCCTGTCAGAACTCGAGGGGAAACCCAAACTTCTCGTTAAAACTCATGAAAAACCATGAGATTCAACCCTTAATGCTAGATGAAGCCCAATTACCTTGCCTTGACTTGAGCGAAATGCCGAGTTCACTCGCGAAACTCGAATTGAAGCTTGTCTCCCTTTATGCCACTCTAGAGGTTCCCCGAGATACCTGTACCAACTCGAGAGGAACCCTGAGTTTCCCGCCTCAACTCTAGATGAGGCCCCATTACCCTGCAGCGACTTGTGAGGAATCCAGGGGTGCCCATCACAGCTCGAAAGGAGGCCTGATTTCCCTGAGTTAACAGCAGAGGTTCACTGAGGTAGCCATCGCAACTCAAGAAAAACCCCAAACTTCCCACCGCAACTCGAGAAAAACCACGAGATTCCATCCTCAAAGCCAGAATAGACCCTTTTCCCTTGTGGGACTTCAGGAGCAGTCCTCAGTTTCCCCTCTGAACTTGAAAGTAGGCTTGACTCCTTTCATGCAACTTCTGGTGTTCCCCGATACTTGTTACAACCTGAGAAGAATCCCAAACCTCCGCCACAACTCAAGAACATCCATGAGATTTCCCCTCAACACGAGATGGGGCCCTTTTCACCTGCAGTGCCTCGAGAGCAATCCTGAGTTCCCTCTCACACATGAAAGGCGGCTTGATTCCCTTTAGGCAGCTATAGAGGTTCCCTGAGATACCCGACCCAACTCGAGTGGAACCCCAGGTTCCCAGATGCAATTCGAGAGGAGCCACCTGTTCCCCACCTCACCTAGAGATGAGGGCCGATTTCCCTGCTTTGACTCCTGACATATGCTGATTTTCCCTCGCACCTCAAGAGGAGTCCTGTCTTACCTATTGCAAATCCAGTGGAACCATGAGTTTCCTGCCACAAGTCAAAAGACCACCGAGTTCTCCCTCAACTCGAGATAAGGCCTGATTCCCTGGGAGCGACTCCAATGGAACCACTAATTCTTCTAACAACACGAAAGGAGGTCTGAATCCCCTGTGGCACCTCTGAGAAAAAGCCCCAGTTAACCGCTTCAACTCAACAGGAGGCCTGCCATCTCTTTTACAACTTGAGAGGAAAGCTGAGTTCCATGCCTCAAGATGAGACATGGCTTGACTCCCCTGTTGAAACTTGATAGGAATGTAGACATTCCTCTCTTAACTGAAAGGGAATTCTGAGTTTCCTGCCTCAACTCGAGATCAAGCCCTATTCCTCTGCAGCAACTCGAGAGGAATCCTGAGGTGCCCCTTGTAACACAAAAGGAGGCCTGACATCTCAGATGGCAACTGGAGAGGTTCCCTGAGGTCCCTGACTCAACTTGAGAGGAACCCAAGCTTCCAGCCGCAACTAGAGAAAATCACGAGATTCCCCCCTCAACATGAGATGAGGCCTATTTTGCAGGCAGCGCCTCGAGTGAAATCCCACATTCTCCCTTGCAACTCAAAATGAAACCTTTCCCCGCTTTAGGTAACTTCAGAGGTTCCCCGAGATACCCATCGCAACTCAAGAGGAACTCCAATTTTCCTGTTGAAACTCGAGAAGAGCTCCGTGTTCCCCACCTCATCTCGAGATGAGAGATACGTCCTCTGCTTCCACTCGACAGGAATCCCTACTTTCCCTCGCACCTCAAGAGGAGGTCTGTCTCATCTAATGAAACTCAAGAGGAAACTCGCAGTTCCTGCCAAAAGACGAAAGGGCATCATGTTCCCCCTCAACTGCACATACGGCCTAATTCACTTGCAGAGACTTGAATGGAATCTCAAGATTCCACTTACAACACAAAGTGATGTCTGGCTGCCCTGTTGCTCCTCTAGAAAAAGCCCGAGTGTCCTGCGTCAACATGACAGGAGGACAGACACCTCATTTAAAACTCGAGAGGAAAGCAGAGTTCCATGTCTCAACACAAAACGAGGTATACGTCTCAGCTGAAACTCCAAGGAACCCCCAGGTATCTGTTGCAAGTGGACAAGAATACCGAGTTTCCCACCTCAACTCGGGATTAGGCTCTATTCCCCTGCAGCAACTCGAGAGGAATCCCGAGCTTCCCCTGGCAACTTGAAAGGAGGCCTCACTTACCAGAGGCAACAAGAGAGGTTCCCTAAGGTCCCCGTCGAAACTCGAGAGCAACCCCAAACTCCCGCTGCAACTCATGAAAAACCTCGAGATTCCATTCTCAAAGCGAGATGAAGCCCGATTACCTTGCCTTGACTTGAGAGAAAAGCCGAGTTCACTCTCGAAACTCGAATGGAAGCTTGACTCACTTTATGCCATTCCAGAGGTTCCCCGAGATACCCATAGCACCTTGAGAAGAACTCTGAGTTTCCTGCCTCAACTCTAGATGAAGCCCCTTTCCCGTGCAGTGACTCATGAGGAATCCTGAGGTTCCTCTCGCAGCTCGAAAGGAGTCCTGACTTTCCTGAGTTAACAGGAGAGGTTCGCTGAAGTACACATCGAAACTCAAGAAAAACCCCAAACTTCCCGAAGCAACTCATGAAAAACCACGAGATTCGATAAAAAATGTGAGATGAAGCCCGATTCCCTTGCAGTGATTGAGAGAAATGCTGAGTTCGCTCTCGAAACTCAAATGGAAGCTTGACTCCCTTTATGCCACTCCAGAGGTTCCCCGAGAAACTCATCCAAACTCAAGAGGAACCCTGAGTTTCCTGTCTCAACGTGTGATGAGGACCCATTCCACTGCAGTGACTCCTGAAGAATCCCAGATGTTCCCCTCGCAGCTCGAAAGGAGGCATCCTGACTTCCCTGAGGTAACAGGGGAGACTCGCTGAGGTACCCATCAAAACTCGAGAGCTTCCCGCCACAACTCGAGAAAAACCACGTGATTCCATGCTCATCACGAGATGAGGCCCTTTTCCCTTGCAGAGCTTTGAGAGCAATCCCCGGGTTCCTCTTCCATCTTGAAAGGAGGTTTGACTCCTTTTATGTAACTCCATGTGTTCCCCGAGATATCCATCCCAACCTGAGAAGAACCCCTAACTTCTCGCCACAATGTGAGAACATCCACGAGATTCTCCCTCAACTCGAGAAGGGGCGCTTTTCACCTGCAGTGGCTCAAGAGCAATCCTGAGTTCGCTCTCACACTTGAAAGGAGACTTCACTCCCTTTAGGCAGCTCTGGAGGGTCCCCGAGATACCAGTCCCAACTCAAGAGGAACCCTGAGTTTCCTGCTTCAACGCTTGGTGAGGACCCATTCCGCTGCAGTGACTCCTGAGGAATCTTGAGGGGCCCCTCACAGCTCCAAAGGAGGCATCCTGACTTTCCTGAGGTAACAGGAGAGGCTCACTGAGGTACCCATTGCAACTCACAAAGAACCCTATGCTTCCCGCTGCAACTCGTGAAAAACCATGAGATCCAACACTCATTGCGATGTGAGGCACTTTTCCCTTTCAGGGTTTTGAGAGAAATCCCCGGGTTCCTATCCCAACTTGAAAAGAAGCTTGACTCCTTTCATGTAACTCCAGGTGTTCCCCGAGATACCTGTCGAAACTGAGAAGAACCCCAAGCTTCCCGCCACAAATTGAGAACATCCATGAGATATCCCCTCAAAGTGAGATGGGTCCCTTTTCACCTGCAGCACCTCGAGAGCAATCCTGAGTTCCCTCTCTCACTTGAAAGGAGGCTTCACTCCCTTTAGGCAGCTCAGATGTTCTCCGAGATTCTTGTCCAAACTCGAGAGAAACTCCGAGTTTCCAGACACAATTCGAGAGGAGCCCCAAATTCACACCTAATCTCGAAATGAGGGCCGATTCCCCTGCTTTGACTCCTGACATATGCTGATTTCCCTCGCACTTCAAGAGGAGGCCTGTCTCACCTATTTCAAATCCAGAGAAACCCTGAGTTTCCTGAAGCATTTTGAAAGGGCCCCGAGTTCTCCCTCAACTCGAGATAAGACCTGACTCCCTGGGAGGGACTCGAATGGAACCACTAATTTCCTCTAACAACACGAAGGGAAGTCTGAATCTCCTGTTGCACCTCTGGAAAAAGCCCGAGTTCCCCGCCTCAACTCGACAGGAGGCCTGCCATCCCTTTTACAACCCGAGAGGTATGCTGAGATGCATGCCTCAAAAAGAGACATGTCTTGACCGCCCTGTGAAACTCAATAGGAAACCCGACATCCCTCTTGCAACTGAAGAGGAACTCTGAGTTTCATGCCTCAACTCGAGATCAAGCCCTATTCCTCTGCAGCAACTCGAGAGGAATCCTGAGGTGCCCCCTTGTAACACGAAAGGAGGCCTGACGTCTCAGATGGCAACTGGAGAGATTCCCTGAGGTCCCCGTCTCAATTCGAGAGGAACCCAAGCTTCCAGCCGCAACTCGAGAAAACCACGAGATTCCCCCCTCAACATGAGATGAGGTCCATTTCACAGGCAGCACCATGAGAGCAATCCTGCGTTCCCCCTCTCAACTCAAAAGGAAACCTTTCCCCGATTTATGTAGCTTCAGAGGTTCCCAGAGATAGCCGATGCAACTCGAGAGGAACCCCAATTTTCCCGCTGCAACTCGAGAAGAGCACCATGTTCCCCACCTCATCTCGAGATGAGGGCCATGTCCCCTGCTTCCGCTCGACAAGAATCCCTACTTTCGCTTGCACATCAAGAGGAGGTCTGTCTTATCTATTGAAACTCGAGAGGAAATGTGCAGTTTCTGCCACAAGACTAAAGGTCACTGAAAACGCCTCAACTGCACATAAGGACTAATTCACTTGCAGGGACTCGAGAGGAACCCGCGCTGTCCCTGGCAACTCAAAAGGAGGCCTGACTTCCCACAGGCAACAAGAGAGGTTCCCTGAGGTCCCTGTTGGAACTCGAGAGCAACCCCAAGCTTCCCCTTGCAACTCATGAAAAACCACGAGATTCGATCCTCAACGCGAGATGAAGCCCAATTCCCTTGCTGTGACTTGAGAAAAATGCTGAGTTCTCCCTTGAAACTCGAATGGAAGCTTGCCTCCTTTTATGCCACTTCAGAGTTTCCCCGAGGTACCCGTTGCAACTCGAGAGGAACCCTGGGTTTCCTGCCTCAACACTTCATGAGGACCCATTCCACTGCAGCGACTCCTGAGGAATCCCAAGGTGCCCCTTGCATCTCAAAAGGAGGCATCCTGACTTCCCTGAGGTAACAGGGGAGATTCGCTGAGGTACCCATTGAAACTCGAGAGCTTCCCGCCACAACTCGAGAAAAACCACGTGATTCCATGCTCATCACGAGATGAGGCCCTTTTCCCTTACAAGGCTTTGAGAGCAATCCCGGGTTCCTCTTCCCAACTTGAAAGGAGGCTTGACTCTTTTCAAACAACTCCAGGTGTTCCCCGAGATAGCCGTTGCAACCTGAGAAGAACCCCGAATTTCCTGCCAAAACTCAAGAACATCCACGAGATTTCCCCTCAATGCTAGAGGGAGGCCTTTTCACATGCAGCGCATCGAGAGCAATCCTGAGTTCCCTCTGGCACTTGAAAGGAGGCTTGACTCCTTTTAGGCAACTCCAGAGGTTCCCCAAGATACCCGTCTCACTCGAGTGGAGCCCCGAATCTCCAACGCAATTTGAGAGGAGCCCCAAATTCCTCACCTCATCTAGAGATGAGGGCCGATTCCTCTGCTTAGACTGCTGACACATGCTGATTATCCCTTGAACCTCAAGAGGAGGCCTGTCTCACCTATTGAAAATCCAGAGGAACCCCAAAGTTCCTCCCACAAGACGAGAGAGCATCGAGTTCTCCCTCAACTCGAGATAAGGCCTGATTCCCTGGGAGCAACTCCAATGGGACCACTAATTTCTTCTAACAACACGAAGGGAGATCTGAATCCCCTGTTGCACCTCTGGAAAAAGCCCTTGCTTCAACTCGACAGGAGGCCTGACATCCCTTTTACAACTCAAGAGGAAAGCTGAGTTGCATGCCTCAAGAAGAAACATGGCTTGACTCCCCTGTGAAACTCAATAGGAAACCCGACATCTCTCTTGCAACTGAAGAGGAACCCTGAATTTCCCTCTTCAACTTGAGATGAAGCTCTATTCCTCTGCAGCAACTCGAGAGGAATCCTGAGGTGCCCCTTGTAACACAAAAGGAGGCCTGACGTCTCAGACGGCAACTCGAGAGGTTCCCTGACGTTCCTGTCTCACTCGAGAGGAACCCAAGGTCATCGCGTTCCCGTTCAACTTCACATACGGCCTAATACTCTTGCAGCAACTCGAATGGAATCCTGTTTCCACTCAAAACACGAAGGGATGTCTGGCTGCCCTGTTGCTCCTCTAGAAAAAGCCCAAGTGTCCTGCTTCACAGGCCAGGAGGACAGACACCTCATTTAAAACTCTAGTGGAAATCAGAGGTCCATGCCTCAACACGAAACGAGGTATACACCTCAGCTGAAACTCAAAGGAACCTGGAGGTATCTGTCATGAATGGAGAGGAATATGGAGTTTCCCACCTCAACTTGGGATGAGGCTCTATTCCCTTGCAGTGACTCGCAAGGAATCCCGAGCTGCCCCTGGCAACTCGAAGGAGGCCTGACTTCCCACAGGCAACAAGAGAGGTTCCCTGAGGTCCCCCACCAGAACTCGAGAAGAACCCCAAGCTTCCCGCTGCAACTCATGAAAAACCACGAGATTCGATCCGCAATGAGAGATGAAGCCCAATGCCCTTGCAGTGACTTGAGAGAAACACTGAGTTCCCTCTTGAAACTCGAATGGAAGCTTGACTCCCTGTATGCCACTCCAGAGGTTCCCTGAGATACCTGTCCCAACTCAAGGGGAACCCTGAGTTTCCTGCCTCAACGCTTGATGAGGACCCATTCTGCTGCAGTGACTCCTGAGGAATCCCAAAGGTGCCCCTCACAGCTTGAAAGGAGGCATCCTGACTTCCCTGAGGTAACAGGGGAGATTCGCTGAGGTACCCGTGGCAACTCGAGAGCTTTCCGTAGCAACTTGAGAAAAACCCATGATTCCATTCATCATTAGATGAGGCCCTTTTCCCTTGCAGGGCTTTGAGAGCAATCCCTGGGTTCCTCTCCAAACTTGAAAGGAGGCTTGACTCCTTTCATGCAACTCCAGGTGTTCCCCGAGATACCTGTCCCGACCTGAGAAGAACCCCGAGCTTCCCGCCACAACGTGAGAGCATCCACGAGATTCCCCATCAACATGAGACAGGGCCCTTTTCACCTGCAGCGCCACGAGAGCAATCCTGAGTTCCCTCTGGCACTTGAAAGGAGGCTTGACTCCCTTTAGGCAGCTCCAGAAGTTCCCCGAGATATCCGTGCCAACTCGAGTGGAACCCCGAGTCTCCAGATGCAATTTGAGAGGAGCTCCGTGTCCCCCTCCTCATCTAACCTAACCTAACCCTAACCCTAACGCTAAACTCTAAGTCTAACCCTAACCCTAACCCTAACTGTAACTCTAACCCTAATCGTAACCCTAACCTTAACCCAAACCCTACCCTAAGCCTAACCCTACCCTAAACCTAATCCTATCCCGAACTCTAACCTAACAATAAACCTAACCCTAAACCCTAACATTAACCCTTTACACTAACATTAACCCTAACCCTAACCCTATCCCTAACCCTAACCCTAAACACTAAACTTAACACTAACTCTAACCCCTAACCCTAAGCCTAACCCTAACAAAAAGCCTAACGCTAAACCCTAACCATAATCCTAACCCTAAATCCTAACCCTAACTGCTTCCATGAACATTAAACCTAACGCTACCCTACCCCTAACCCTAACACTAAACCCAACCCTAACTCTCACCCATAAAACTAACACTAACTCTAATTCTAAACCTGAACACTAACCCTAGCCCTAATCCTAAACCTAACGCCTAACCCTAACCCTAAACCTAACCCCAACTCTAACCCTAACCCTAACCCTAACCCTAACCCTAACCAAACACTAACCCTAACCCTAACACCTAAACCTAACCCCTTACACTAATATTAACCCGAACCCTAACCCTAACCCATACCCATACCCATAAACATAAACCTTAACTCTGAGCCTAACCCTAACCCTAACCCTGAACCTAACCCTAACCCTAACGCTAAACTCTAACCATAACCCTAATCCTAATCGTAACCCTAAAACTACCCTAACCCTAACCCATAACCCTAAATGTAAACCTAACCTACACCTTTACCCTAACACTAACCCTACCCTAACTCTAACCCTAACCCTAACCACTAACCCTAACCATATCCCTAACCCTAAACCCTAACCCTAACACTAACTCTAACAATAAGCTTAATCATAAAACGTAACCGTAAACCTCACACCTAACCCTAAACCTAGACCAAATCCTAACCCTAACACCTAACCCTAACACTAAACTCTAACCCTAACCCTAACCATAACCCTAAATGTAAACCCAACCTAAACCTTTACCCTAACCCTAACACTACCCTAACACTGACGCTATCCTAACCCTAATCCTAACCGAAATCCTAAACTCTAACCCTGAGCCTAACCCTAACCCTAATCCTGACCCTAACCCTAACACTAAACCCTAATCCTAACCCTAACCCTAATCCTAACTCTAACCCTAGTCATAACCCTAACCTAAACCCTAACCCTACCATAACCCTAACCCTACCCTAACCATAATCCTATCCCTAACCCTAACCTAACACTAACCCTAACCCTAACTTCTTACACTAACATTAACCCTAACCCTACCCTATCCCCAACCCTAACCCTAAACTCAACCCTAACTCTCACCCCTAAACCTAACAGTAACTCTAATCCTAAATCTGAACACTAACCCTAGCCCTAACCCTAAACCTAACTCCTAACCCTAACCTTAAACCTATTCCCTAATCCTAACCCTAAACCTAACCCTAACTCTAAACCCAAAACCTAACACTAACACCTAACCCTAACCCTAATCATAACCCAAAACGTAAACCTAACCTAAACCTTTACCCTAACCCTATCCCTACCCTAACCCTAACCCTACCCTAACCCTAACCCTAACCCCTAAGCCTAACACTAACCCTAAAACTAACCTAACTCTAACCATAACCCCTAACTCTAACCCTAAACCTAACACTAATCCTAACCCTAAACTCTAACCCTAACCCTAACCATAACCATAACCCTAAACGTAAACCTAACCTAAACCTTTACCCTAACACTAACCCTACCCTAACCATAACCATAACCACTAACACTAACCATATCCCTAACCCTAAATGCAAACCCTAACACTAACTATAACCCTAAAACCTAACCCTAACACTTATTCTAACAATAACCTTAACACTAAACCCTATCCCTAAACCTAACACCTAACACTAACCCTAGACACAAATTCTAACCCTAACATCTAACCCTAACCATAACCATAACCATAACCCTAAATGTAAACCTAACCTAAAGCATTACCCTAACTCTAACACTACCCTAACACTAACCCTACTCTAACCCTAACCGAAACCCTAAACCCTAACCCTGAGCCTAACACTAACCCTAAGCTTAACCCTAAACCCTAACCCTGAGCCTAACCCTAACTCTAACCCTGACCCTAACCCTAACACCTAACCCACCCTAATGCTAAACTCTAACTCTAACTCTAACCCTAACCCTAACCTTAATCCTATCCCTAACCCTAACCTAACACTAACCCGAACCCTAACTCTTAACCCTAACACTAACTCTAACCCTAAACCCTAACGCTAACCCCTTGCACTAACATTAACTCTAACCCTAACCCTAAACACTAACTCTAACCCTAACCCCTAACCCTAACCCTAAACACTAACTCTAACCCTAACCCCTAACCCTAACACTAACACTAACCCTAACACTAACGGTAACCCCAACCCTAACCTTAATCTTAACCCTAACACCTAATATAAACCTAATCCTAATCCTAACATAACACTAACACTAACCCCTTAAACAAACACTAAACCTAACCCTAACCCCTACCCTAACCCTAACTATAACCCTAACCCTAACACATAACCCTAACCCTAAATGTAACCCTAAACCAAACCTCTACCCTAACCCTAATGCCTAAATCTAACCCTAATCCTAACCCTAACCCTAAAGGCTAAATCTAACCCTAACCCTAAACCTAACCCTAACACAAATCCTAACCCTAACCCTAAACCTTAACAATACTCCTAACCCTAACATTAATCCTAACCCTAAACCTAACCCTAACTCTAAACCTAAACCCTAACCCTAACCCTAATCCCAAAACCTAACCCCTACCCTAACCCAAACCCAAAATCCTAACCCTAACCATAAACCCTAACCCTCAACCTAACACTAACCGAAACACCTATCCCTAACCCTAACCCTAACCCTAACACTAACTATAACCCTAACCCTAAAACCTAACCCTAATGTAACCCTAAACCAAACCTCTACCCTAGCCCTAACACCTAAATCTAACCTTAACCTTAACCCTAACCCTAACCCCTGAACCTAAGCTTAACCCTAGCCCCTAACCCTAACATTAACACTATCCCTAATCCCTAAAACCTAATGCTAACCTTAACCCTAAGCCAAGCACCTACTCCTAACACTGACCCTAACCCTAACCCTAACCCCTAACCCTAACCCAAACCCTAACCCTAACACCTAACCCAAACCCTAACCCTAACACTAACCCCTAGTCATAACCCAAACCCTAACCCTAACTCTAACCTTAACCATAACCCTAATCCCTAACCCTAACTCTAACCATAACCCTAACTCAGAACCTTAACCCTAACCCCTAAGCCTAACCCCAAAACCTAACCCTTACCCTAACTCAAACCCAAAATCCTAACCCTAACACTAACTCTAACCACAAACCCTAACCCTAACCCTGACACTAACCGAAACACCTATCCCTAACCCTAACCCTAACCCCTACCCTAACACTAACCTTAACACTAACTATAACTCTAACCCTAACACCTAACCCTAATGTAACCCAAAACCAAACCTCTACCCTAGCCCTAACGCCTAAATCTAACCTTAACCTTAACCCTAACCCTAACTCCTGAACCTAAGCCTAACCCTAGCCCCTAACCCTAACATTAACACTATCCCTAATCCCTAAAACCTAACGCTAACCTTAACCCTAAGCCAAACACCTACTCCTAACACTGACCCTAACCCTAACCCTAACCCCTAACCCTAACCCCTAACCCTAACCCAAACCCTAACCCTAACACCTAACCCTAACACTAACCCCTAGTCATAACCCAAACCCTAACCCTAACTCTAACCTTAACCATAACCCTAATCCCTAACCCTAACTCTAACCATAACCCTAACCCAGAACCTTAACCCTAATCCTAACCCCTAAGCCTAACCCCAAAACCTAACCCTTACCCTAACTCGAACCCAAAGTCCTAACCTAACACTAACTCTAACCACAAACCCTAACCCTAAACCTGACACTAACCGAAACACCTATCCCTAACCCTAACCCCTAACCTAACACTAACCTTAACACTAACTATAACTCTAACCCTAACAACTAACCCTAATGTAACCCCAAACCAAATCTCTACCCTAGCCCTAACACCTAAATCTAACCTTAACCTTAACCCTAACCCTAATCCTAACCCCTGAACCTAAGCCTAACCCTAATCCTAACCAAATCCTAACCCTAACCTTAACCCCTGAACCTAACCTAACACTAACCCTAACCCTAAACCTAACACCAACCCAACCCTAACCCTAAACCTAAACTCTAACCCTAACCCTATCCCTAAACCCTAATCCTAACCCAAACCCTATCCCTAAAACTTACCCTAACAATTACCCAAACACTAGCGCTAACTTAAACCCCTAACCCTAAACCTAACCCTAACCCTAAACCCTAACACTAAACCAAACATTAAATTTAATGCTAACCCTATCCCTAACCCAAAGCCTAAACTGTAACCCTAACCCTAACACTAACCCTAAGCCTAACACTAAACCCTAACCCTAAACCCAACCTTAACCCTAACACTAAACTTAACGCTAACCCTAACCCTAACCCAAACCCTAAACCACAACCCTAAACCTAAATCTAACCCCTAAACATAAAATTAACACTAAAACTAATGCCTAACCTTTAACCCTAATCCTAACCCTAACCCTAAATCCTAAACCTAACCCTAACCTTAACCGTAACCCCTAACCCTAACATGAACCCTAATCCTAACCGTAACTCTAACCCTAACCCCTAACCCTAAACCCTGAACCTAACCCTAACCCTAAACCCTAATCCTACTTCTAACCCTAACATTAATCCTACCCCTAATCCCTAACCCTAACTTTAACCTTAACCCTAACCCTAACCTCTGAACTTAACCCTAACCCTAACTCTAACTCTAAATCCTAAACCTAACCCTAATCTTAACCATAGCCATAACCCTAAACCCTAACCCTACTTCTAACCATAACACTAAGCCTAACCCTAACCCCAACCTTAACCCTAACCCTAAACCTAAACCTAACCCTAACCTTAACCCTAAACCCTAACCCTAATCCAAACCATATCCTTAAACCCTAACTCTAGACCTAACACTAAACCCTAACCCAAACTCTAACGCATAAACCTAACCCAAAGCCCAACCCTAAAACTAACCATAACACTAAAACTAAACCTAACCCTAACCATAACCCCTAACACTAACCCTAACCCTAAACCCTAACCCTAACTCTAAACCTAACAATAACACCTAACCCAAAACCGAACCCTAACCCTAACCCTACCCCTAATCCTAACCCTAAATCCTAACTGTAACATTAACCCTAACCCTAAACCCTAACCCTAACCCTAACCTTAACCCTAACAATAATCCCTGACCATAACCATAACCATAACCCTAACCCTAACCCTAACCCTAATCCCTAACCCTAACCCTAAATCTAACCCTAACCCTAAAGCTAGACTTAACCTGAACACTTACCATAACACTAACCCTAACCCTAACCCTAACACCTAACCCTACCCTAAATATAACCCTATCCCTAACCCTAACGGTAACCCTAAATCCTAACCCTAAACCCAACCATAACCCTAAGCCTAACCCTAACCCTAAACTCTAAACCGAAAATTAACCCTAACCCTTGTCCCCAATCTAACCCTAACCCTAAAACCTAACTCTAACCCTAACACCTAACTTTAACTGTAAACCTAACCCTAACCCTAAAACCTAACACTAACGCTAACCCAAATCTCTAACCTTAACCCCTAACCGTAACCCCTAAACCTAACCCTAAATCTAACCCTAACAGTAATACTAACCCTAACCTCTAAACCTAACCCTAACCCTAAAACTACATCTAACGCTAACACTAACCCATAACCCTAACCCTAAATCTAACCCTAACAATAATTCTAACACTAACTTTTAAACCTAACCCTCACCCTAAGCCTAAATCTAACCTTGACCCTAAGCCTAACACTAATCCTAACCCAAAATCTAACCCTAACCCTAACACTAATGCTAAACTTAACCCGAACCCTTGCCATAACACTAACCCTAAACCTAACCCCTTCAGTTCATTTCAGTCGCTCAGTCGTGTCCGACTCTTTGCAACCCCATGAACCGCAGCACACCAGGCCTCTCTGTCCATCACCAACTCCCGAGTCCACCCAAACCCATGTCCATCGAGTCAGTGATGCCATCCAACCATCTCATCCTCTGTCGTCCCCTTCTCCTACCGCCCCCAATCCTACCCAGCATTAGGGTCTTTTCCAATGAGTCAACTCTTCGCATGAGGTGGCCAAAGTATTGGAGTTTCAGCTTCAACATCAGACCTTCCAATGAACACCCAGGATTGATCTCTTTTAGGATGGATTGATTGGATCTCCTTGCAGTCCATGGGACTCTCAAGAGTCTTCTCCAACACCACAGTTCAAAAGCATCAATTCTTCGGCGCTCGGCTTTCTTCACCGTCCAACTCTCACATCCATACATGACCACTGGAAAAACCATAGCCTTGACTAGACGGACTTTTGTTGGCAAAGTAATGTCTCTGTTTTTAAATATGCTATCTAGGTTGGCCATAACCTTCCTTCCAAGGAGTAAGTGTCTTTTAATTTCATGGCTGCAATCACCATCAGCAGTGATTCTGGAGCCCAAAAAAATAAAGTCTGACACTGTTTCCACTGTTTCTGCATCTATTTCCCATGAAGTGATGGGACCAGATGCCATGATCTTAGTTTTCTGAACGTTGAGCTTTAAGCCAACTTTTTCACTTTCCTCTTTCACTTTCATCCCGAGGCTCTTTAGTTCTTCTTCACTTTTTGCTATAAGGGTGGTGTCATCTGCATATCTGAGGTTATTGATATTTCTCCTGGCAATCTTGATTCCAGCTTGTGTTTCTTCCAGCCCAGCGTTTCTCATGATGTACTCTCTTTGCAACTCTGCATATAAGCTAAATAAGCAGGGTGACAATATACAGCCTTGACGTACTCCTTTTCCTATTTTTCTGTTGTTCCATGTCCAGTTCTAACTGTTGCTAGCCAAAGTATTTTACTCTAATTGACAATCCACACACAGGATTTTCCCTGAGGCTCTGCTTGTCCAAGAAACCAGAGTTGAGCATGAAGAACTGCTGCCACCTTGTGGCTATATCCAGTAGAACAACTTTAAAACCAGTTCTCACGTGCTCCCCCTTCCGAACCCTCCTCCCACCTCCCTCCCCATCCCATCCCTCTGGGTCATCCCAGTGCTCCAGCCCTGAGCACGTGTGAACCCATGGCTGATTCATGTCAATGTATGGCAAAAACTACTACAATATTGTAAAGTAATTAGCCCCCAACTAAAATAAATAAATTTATTAAAAAATAAAATAAAATAAATAAAACCAGTTCTCAAGGAGTCTTACTATTCAAAAGGCCTGTGGTGGCTTAGTAGTTCAGTCGTGTCCAACTCTTTGCGACCCCATGGACTGTAGCCTGCCAGTCTCTTCTGTCCATAGGGTTTTCCAGGCAAAAATACTGCATTGGATTGCCATTTCCTTCTCCAGGGTAACTTCCCAACCCGGGGATTGAACCCAGGTCTCCCGCATACCAGGCAGATTCTTTACCAACTAAGCCACCAGGGAAGCCTAATTTTATTCAAAAGGCCTGAGAGGCTGTAAATGGCACCTGCTCTTCAAGTAATGTCCCTACGAAAATCATCAAAAAAAGAATTCAAAGCAGGATCCAATTTCAAGAAGTACGTTGTACTCACAGTCTCAAGTCCAAAAGCATTTGGAAACATACTCCACATGACTGCCTCCTAAAATGAGGCCAATAAAACCCACCATGAGGAATCACCTCATACTCCTCAGAAAGACCAGTATCAAAAGCATCTACCGAAACTAAGTCCCACAGAGGGCTTAGAGAAAAATAAATCCTCCTTTCCTCCTTGTTGGTATGCAAATGTGTACAGGAAATATGCAAAGCAGAATAGGGATTTCTTTTAAAAAAAAACCAACTAATATGTTGCCCTTACTTTTCTAACCCAAGTTATTAGAACTATAACCTAGATTTTTAAATATACTAATCAAGTTCTTAAATACAAAAGGATTGTAGAGACAGACAGTCCATAGTTTTGACATTTACTCTGAAGAAAATAAAAAATAAATTTTAGAGATACCACCTCACAGCTGTCAGAATGGCCATTATTAAAACGTCTACAAATAAATGCTGGAGCGGTTGTAGAGAATAAGGAACCATATGTAATTGATCAGTGACAGTATACTTATTGTCAAGAAACACCTGGAGTAACAGGCAAATTTGGCCTTGGAGTACAGAATGAAGCAAGGCAAAGGCTAATAGAGTTCTGCCAAGAGAATGCATTGGTCATAGCAAACACCCTCTTCCAACAACACAAGAG
This sequence comes from Okapia johnstoni, assembly GCA_024291935.2. Lineage (NCBI taxonomy): Eukaryota > Metazoa > Chordata > Mammalia > Artiodactyla > Giraffidae > Okapia > Okapia johnstoni. Next base: position 72,996,835 of record CM044322.1, on the reverse strand, counting down.
AAGACTACACATGGACATCACCAGATGGTCGACACCAAAAACAGATTGATTATATCCTTTGCAGCCAAAGATGGAGAAGCTCTATACAGTCAGCAAAAACAAGACCGGGAGCTGACTGTGGCTTGGATCATGAACTCCTTATTGCCAAATTCAGACTGAAATTGAAGAAAGTGTAGAAAACCACTAGACCATTCAGGTATGACCTAAATCAAATACCTTATGACTATACAGTACAAGTGAGAAATAGATTTAAAGGACTAGATCTGATAGAATGCCTGATGAACTATGGATGCAGGTTCATGACAGGAATCAAGACCATCCCCAAGAAAAAGAAATGCACAAAAGCAAAATGGCTGTCTGAGGAGGCCTTACAAAGAGCTGTGAAAAGACGGGAAGTGAAAAGCAAAGGAGAAAAGGAAAGACATAGCCATTTGAATGCAGAGTTCCAAAGAATAGCAAAGAGAGATAAGAAAGCCTTCCTCAGTGATCAACGCAAAGAAATAGAGGAAAACAATAGAATGGGAAAGACTAGAGATCTCTTCAAGAAAATTAGAGATACCAAGGGAACATTTCATGCAAAGATGGGCTCAATAAAGGACAGAAATGGTAGGGACCTAACAGAGGCAGAAGATATTAAGAAGAGGTGGCAAGAATACACAGAAGAATTGTACAAAAAAAGATCTTCACAACCCAGATAATCACAATGGTATGATCACTAAGCTAGAGCCAGACATCCTGGAATGTGAAGTCAAGTGTGCCTTAGGAAGCATCACTATGAACAAAGCTAGTGGAGGTGATGGAATTCCAGTTGAGCCATTTCAAATCCTGAAAGATGACACCGTGAAAGTGCTGCACTCAATATGCCAGCAAATATGGAAAACTCAGCCGTGGCCACAGGACTAGAAAAGGTCAGTTTTCATTCCAATCCCAAAGAAAGGCAGTGCCAAAGAGTGCTCAAACTACCGCACAATTGCACTCATCTCACACGCTAGTAAAGTAATGCTCAAAATTCTCCAAGCCAGGCTTCAGCAATGTGTGAACAGTGAACTTCCAGATGTTCAAGCTGGTTTTAGAAAAGGCAGAGGAACCAGAGATCAAGTTGCCAACATCTGATGGATGATCAAAAAAGCAAGAGAGTGCCAGAAAAACATCTATTTCTGCTTTATTGACTATGCCAAAACCTTTGACTGTGTGGATCAGAATAAACTGTGGAAAATTCTGAAAGAGACTACCTGACCTGCCTCTTGATAAACCTGTATGCAGGTCAGGAAGCAACAGTTAGAACTGGACTTGGAACAACAGACTGGTTCTAAACAGGAAAAGGAGTAAGTCAAGGCAGTATATTGTCAACCTGTTTGTTTAACTTATATGCAGAGTACATAATGAAAAACGCTGGGCTGGAAGAAGCACAAGCTGGAATCAAGATTGCCAGGAGAAATATCAATAACTTCAGATATGCAGATGACACCACCCTTATGGCAAAAGTAAAGAAGAACTAAAAAGCCTCTTGATGAAAGTGAAAGAGGAGAGTGAAAAAGTTGGCTGAAAACTCAACATTCAGAAAACTAAGATCATGGCATCTGGTCCCGTCACTTCATGGCAGATAGATGGGGAAACAGTGGCTGACTTTATTTTTCTGGGCTCCAAAATCAGTGAAGATGGTGACTGCAGCCACGAAATTAAAAGACACTTACTCCTTGGAAGGAAAGTTATGGCCAACCTAGATAGCATATTAAAAAGCAGAGACATTACTTTGCCAACAAAGGTCCATCTAGTCAAGGCTATGGTTTTTCCAGTGGTCATGTATGGATGTGAGAGTTGGACTATAAAGAAAGCTGAGCGCTTTTGAACTGTGGTATTGGAGAAAACTCTTGAGAGTCCCTGGGACTGCAAGGAGATCCAACCAGTCCATCCTAAAGGAGATCGGTCCTGGGTGTTCATTGGAAGGACTGATGTTGAAGCTGAAACTCCAATACTTTGGCCACCTGATGCGAAGAGCTGACTCATTTGAAAAGACCCTGATGCTGGGAAAGGTTGAGGGCAGGAGGAGAAGGGGATGACAGAGGATGAGATGGCAGGATGGCATCATCGATTCGATGGACATGGGTTTGGGTGGACTTAGGGAGTTGGTAAGGGACAGGGAGGCCTGGCCTGCTGCGATTCATGGGTTCGCAAAGAGTCGGACACGACTGAGCGACTGAACTGAACTGAACAGATTCTATTTTTTCACATTTAGTCCTGTCATAACTGTGCATGTGTATGCGTGTACTTGAAAGCTGTGAGGTAGGTATTTAACTTAAATTCCCCCCTCCCTCGCCCAAAGAGTTAACTACTTATTCCAACACAAGTCTCATTTGATTATTAAGTACTGTTATCATTAGTTCTTGGTGTGGTGCTGGTGTCAGCACCTCTACATGAATGAGGCAGTCTGGGTGGGACTTCTGTGAGCCAGAGAATAGACTCGGTCCACCCATGAAACACCCCCTCTACTTGGGTGGTGGCTAGTGCTTTTTAGCTCCAACTGAAAGATGCCCTGTGTTTTTCTGTTTTGTTTTGTTTTGTTTCAAGAAAATGCATCAAGATTTTGGTAAACTCATCCAGTTTTTAAAAAAAACTGGCAATTATTTAAAAAATGGTAAAGTACAGTATAGAACAAATTGTAGTTGGCTTTCACTAATAGGCTTTCAGTTTGTACTTCAGGCATATGTGCTAGCTGACAGCCTGGTTCAGGGGGACACTCAGTATTTACCCAAGAGGCAGCCATACTGTAGCTTAGATATGCTCCAATTGTGGAGACCAAGGATGTGGAGGTTGTCTGCCGACAGATCCACTTATAAGTTCACCCCTCTGTAAACACCTCCAGGAAGTGAAAGTGTTAGTCGCTAAGTCGTGTCTGACTACTTGTGACCCCATGGACCTGTCAGGCCCTTCTGTTCATGGGAATTCTGCAGGAAAGAATACTGGAGTGGGTAGCCATTTCTTCCTCTAGGGGATCGTCCCGACCTGGGGATCAAACCTGGGTCTCCCACATTGCATGCAGATTCTTTACCATCTGAGCCACCAGGTGAACACCTCCATAGGGGTCTGTGGCTATGGGTGAGTAGAGGGTTTCAACTCTGTGACCCTCTGGTCTTAATCTCTAAGACTGGGCCCTGGGGACCCTGACTCATGCCGTCCATATGCACGCGAGGCCAGCACGTGTCAGTAGCTACTGTCGCTTCCAGACACGTAAATATTCACTCGTGTTTCTGATCACTGTCCTTTTCCTTTCAGACCAGGCTTGGAGGATGGGGTTCCATTGTGCCTAGTTTAAATAAATGTCAGATTTTTTTTACTCTAAAGATAATGAATGCTTTACTTTATGAAGCATTCAGATGATGCAAGATCTAAGAAGATGGGTGCACCATGGTTTGATTGTGAGCTGCATGTCTCATCTGAGTGATTTTGTTTAACCCTCATGGCAATCCTGGGAAATGGAGATTCTCCTCATTTTACATGTGTGCAAAATAGAGTTCAGAGAGATTGAGAGACCTTCCTAGAGACAGAATAGTTAGCATGTGGCAGTAGTCCTGCATAATGAATGCATGCTCAGTCATGTCCGACTCTCTGTGACCCCATGGACTATAACATTCCAGGCTCCTCTGTCCATGGGATTTTCCAGGAAAGAATAATGGAGTGGGTAGCCATTTCCTACTTCAGGGTGCCAGAGTCCTGCTCCAGCTGGTCCAGGTTCCCTCAGGATGGACGGCGTCGGTGATACAAATGAGAAAACACAGCGAGTCTTGGTGTTTCCAAGACAGCTTTTATATCTTTAGTTGTACATAGAGACAAATGTAAAGTGTAAAGTCATGCCAAATCAAATCAATGGGTCAGCAGTTTTTGACCCTTACCAGAACCAGGACACTGTTTTGTGTTTTTAGTTACAAAAAGTTCAAAGTTGTTTACATCATCTTCTGGCCTGGAGGCCTGCTAACATCTGGTGATTCTTTTATTGATAAGGGTTGATCAGCCAGGACACTTTTGCATCAGGCACAGAAAGTACCAGGGCTACATTTTTTTTTAAAGAATACAGGCACAGCAGATTATGACAAAGAAAGAATTCACAAACTCAGAGTTTCAAGGTAAAACCTGTTTTCTGTACTCTATCTTATGCCTTGAGCCTAACAGAGAAGAATGTGGTCCCATAAAGTCATGGCACAGCAAGCTGAAAACAATGTAGCGCCAAGGTCAGTGCTTAGCAAAATCACCAGCTGAATTAACAATCGTCTTATTATTTGTATTAAAGCTAAACTTCTATTTATATAAATCTCTAACTATTATGCTTTCATTGTATAGGCTAAATATGTTAAGAGCAAAAACATAGTGAGTAAATGTAGACTAAGTAACAGTTTTATAAAGTAATGCTTTTTATATTTTCTAATGAGCCCTTTTTCTTACGAAGGGCTCTGTGCCCACTGGGGCTTTCTGTGTGGAGGCTCTCAGCATTGTTTATTGTTAAGGAGCAGTCATGCACATTAGCTCCAAAGGCACAGGTACATTTATTAAACAAACTAATATGCTAGCAAGAGGAATTTAGATTAGCATACTCTATATCCTAGATAATTTTATTAGGGTGCTACCATTCAGGGGCCTTGTTGATTGAGGTTTCAGATTGATCTATTTTAGAAGAGAATCAGGAAAGGCCTTTTGCCTAAGTCACAGAAAATAAGAAGAGGTTTATTATAGCAAACATCAGAAAGACAGATATCATCTTTAAGGTGAGCGCTGAGGCAGCCTTCCGAGAATCCCTGAGGCCTGAGTAGCTCTGCTCGATCAGTCCTTCTCCTCATGACTCTGTCATGGGTGGGATCTCGTGAGCTGGCTCCCAGCATCAGGGGTCCTGGGAACCAAGTAATTAGTACTACATTTCCAGCCTGTTTATTTGGACCAGGAGTCTCTCAAAAGTCATTCAGTCCAGGCCACCACTGATTTCCCCTTCATTGAAATTCTCTGCTGTCCATCAGAGGTTGCTCTGGCTCCTTAAGAGCATCTCTTGTGGCATTACCCTCATTTCTGTTGTCTTTGGTCACTGCCCAAAATGGAGGTCACGTGACCTGGCCTCAGTCATCTTGTCCCCGTGTTTCTCATACCTGCCCTCAACCACTCACTATTCCCTTCCTGCCCACACTCTCTGAAAACTTTCCAAGGTAAACATGTGTCCCTCCATCCTCAGCGTCTGTTGCCAGTTCTCCCTCCTCCCCCTGCCTGGATGTTTTCTAGTCACTGATCTCTTGTCCTTCTGTTGAGTGAGTGCTGTTTATTCTGTCATACTCTGTCTGTCCCTAGGTGAGAACATGGGATCCCCCTTCTCCTTGTTCCATGGTTCTGGTTCAGAGTTTAGTTCTTCCACATTTGCTTTTAAACTCCATCTCCTTCGAGACTCTTACCACCTATCCAGTTATTCTCCACTGCTTCTCACCACCTCAGCTTCCAGTTACAGTCCCTGGTCACCATTCATTAGTGGATTTGGCAACTGGTTCATCATTTTCCTTTTTACCCAAATCCACCAAGGTAGTTTTTCCTGTGTCTGAAAAATGACCTCTTCCAACAGCTTGAGCTTGGATTCTCAACAGTAGTGATGTGTGCACCTCTGCTTCACCCACCCACTAGCATGGCTGCTTTCTGCATTTTAATATCACCCCTTACTGGTCCTCTGATATTTCCCATTTACTCCCTTCTCCACTATCTTTACTTTTCCAGCTCTCTCACCTGTGTAGCAAGGGACCCACTTGACTTCAGGAAGCCCTTCAGTCTCTTGCACCCCACCAGCGTCCTTAATTTCATCTCTGCCTCCTACTATCCAGACGTGTCTTTTCCTAAGTCTCACTGAGGCCCTCAGTGTATCTGCTATCTTGGCCTCCTGTCCTCTCAGTAAAACTCTAACTCTTGGCAGAGCTGACTCTACACATTTTTCTCTCTTGGCTGGTCATTGGGCTGCTGGCAGACTTCCGTGTGTCCTCTGTCAGACCTTGCTCATTCTCTCCCACTGGAGCTCTCTTAAACCCTCTTGTCTCTTCGAGTTCACCTCTCAGTCTCTCTCCCACAATCTTAGCAGACATTTGTCCATTCTGTCTTACAGAGAAAAGGAAAATTCTCTCAGCTATTTGCCATTACCCCTCAAAATGTAATATAGTTAGTATCTTTGCTTGCCTGTTGTCACTGTGAAAGGCTTGTGCTCTGGACTTACCTCCTGTGTCCTGGTGCTGTCAACTTTTAAGCATGTTCAAGCCTCTCATCTTAAATTGTGTGTATTTATGTGTAAGACTTAGACAAAAGTGTACCGCTATTACTCTTTCAGTGATTCTGACAGCAGGCCCTGTGCTCTACGATAATGGCACATATTAGCAGTGTGAAATTGAGTGAAACATAGTTGGTCCTTGATCTCTGACTTTTTGTCTAGGGTCATATGAGCGTAGAGAATTTCCAAGTAGATTGCAGAGGCTTAGGACATTTACATGGGTTCCAGGCAGTGAACCCTCACTCCAGGATTTCTTATTCTGATTCTGAGCCAGATGAACAGACAAGTGTTGTTTCCCCAGTTGCAAAGTCAAGAGGCACCTGTGACCTTTACAGGAAGTGACTAAGCTGATAGACAGACTTGGTTATGTTTCTGGCTTGTGACTACTTTTGTGACGTTGGGTAAATCTCTTCCCTTTTGGGAGCTTTAGCATGAAAGCTAAAATGAAATGAAGAGTTGGGCTATGAAGATGCTGAATGATTTTAAGAACCTCACAGCTTTTGTTTTATGTGACAGAGCTTTTCTTCAGTCATTTCTTAGAAGCTCTCCTGGTCTCAGTTGCCTGAGGAGGACGGTTGCATATCTGTACTGCTTAATATGTGTTTTCAAATCTCATTTCAGGCAATGAGGAGTACCTGATTAACCTAATAGACTCTCCAGGTCACGTGGATTTCTCCTCAGAAGTGTCCATGGCTGTTCACATCTGTGACGGGTGCATCATCATAGTGGACGCTGTGGAAAGGGTCTGCCCGCAGGTAGCTGGCAATGTTTAACTAGTTAGAGAAGGCAAGGGGAGGGGAGGCACTGACCATCAATGACGATGTGGCACTTTAGACGTTTCTGTGACACCATAAAACTAGTTTTCCATTTCACATTCCATAGTGTTCCAGTCTGTGGTGGAGTTAAGTCACCCGAGTTCCAAAGGGATATTAGAGAGAATGACTTTAAGGTACTTTGACATGTCTGTGGTATCCTCTGGGAGAGAGGCTCAGTGGAAATGAGAGAGGGATGTAGGGGGGTCTGAGGGCTTTCCTCCAGTGAGTCTCTCAGCTGTGAGGGGTTGTTGACAGCAAAATTCTGAGCTGTTTCTCCCCTACGTGGGAAAGTCTCTTCTGTTGGTTTCTCAGTCTGCAGGCCCCTTCACACTTACAAACACACTCTCTCCCTTCCTCCCCTCTATTCCTCTTCCAGATTCATAATCGTCACTTTCCTACCTTTCCCACCAAAGTTCAAATATTTCTCCCCAAGGCCAGAGTGAGCATACAGCTCTGGTCAGTATGAAACTCAGAGTGGATTTCTAATCTCAGTTTTTAAAATAACTTTTCTTTGAAACCTTATGTTTTTTCTTTAAAAACATTGTCACCTTTGTGTCCTACTTCTTATTGTGCCATCATTTGTTTTAATGATTTTTAAAAAGAAGAGTAAAAAGCTTACATTATAGGCATACCTCGTAGATATTTCAGGTTTGGTCCTGAGCCCTTCAGTAAAGTGAATATTGCAGTAAAGCAGGTCACGTGAAATTTTTTGGTTCCCCAGTGAATATACAAGTTATGTTTATACTATACTGAAGTCTCTTAAATATGCAATAGTATTATGTCTAAAAAAAATGTACATACCTTGATTAAAACAATACTCTATTGCTAAAAAATACTTGACCATTTCTGACCCTTCATTGAGTTGTAACAGTAACATCAAAGATCACTGATGGAAGATCACAGCAAATATATTAATTATGAAAAATGTAAAGTATCATGAGAATTACCGAAATCTGACAGAACACAACAAGAAGCGAACAAATGCTATTGGAATGCCAAAAGACTTGCTTGATGCAGAGTTGCACAAACCTTCAGTTTGTTAAAAAAAAAAAAAAAAAGAACAAAAAGCAACATCCATCTATGGATGCACAGTAAAGCAGACTACAATGAATGAGGTTTTCCTTGTAGAAATGGAGAAAAATCTGATCATTCCATGAAGATGTGCTGTACTTACTCTGTAACTTCTCTGATTTCTGTAAAGCTCACAGGTCCTCCATCTAGAGAAGCAAAACTTTAGTCTTTGTTGTGTGCTGAGTGTCCTGACAAGTTAAGCTAAATTATCAGATGTGGACTTCAAAGTAAGCTGGAATAGTGTGTAATGCTAAGAAAGTGGTTGTGATCAGGAAAAGTGTGCACAGGGAGCTTCTGGGGACATAATCTGTTTTTCCACCTGTGTGTAACAGATTGAATGGGTTTTGTTATGATATTCAACAAACTATGTGTGTTTCATGTGTGTTTGATTTCACAAAACTCTTACTATCTGTTTCATAATTTTTATTTTTCCTTAGTAAATAAATTGTCAGTTCCATAAAGGCAGACAGTTTCCTACCTGCGTTCTTTGGTTCTGTGTTATATATTCTTGACTGTCTAATGAATACCTGGGTCTGACTAGGCATGGTCTGAGTTGTATGTTGATAAGGGAGCATGAAAATAAGCCACTTTTTAATCCAGATTTTCTAATGTGCTTTAACTTAAATCATGAGCTTTACATTTTCTTTTCTGTTTTAATCGACACAAGCAGTTTCTGGTGGCAAGCCTGGCTTGAAAACTTTTCCGTCCGGTTATAGGGATCAGTTAAAATAGATCGGCTTGATAGTGGAACTGATATTCCCCCTGGAGGCCTTACTCTCACCCTCGAGAATATTATTAGAACAGGTATTTTATCTTTATTTCGGTACTCTAAAAACCTGATGGCTTCAAAGGAGAGTTTGTAAGGAAGTTGCTATGGTTGAATATGAGGATTTGCATGCAGAAATTCCACTTAAATGTGTTGGAGTCATCATACACAGCAGAGGCAATAGAGCTAGCATCATCTCAGGAGTCGCCTCCATCTCCTGGGAGCATCCTGGAATAGAAAACTTGGACAACAGGTCTTATTGTTTCTCTTGTTTAAAGTCTTGTGGTTGGGTTTTTAAGTGAAGCCATGTTAGGAACTCTTTGGCTTTTTTTATTACTTGTATTTGGGTGTAATTTTACAAAGCTTTCATTCATTTATTCAGCAGACTTTACCATGACTGTATGTTGAATAATGAGTTCCTGAAGGTTTACTTATGCTAAGGGATTGTGAATATAAAGAAGGTCAGAGTCCCTATCTTCAAAGATCTCACGGGTGGGGTAGGGGAAAAAAACACATAAAAAGCTGTTTGAGGAACATGAGAGAAACTAAATATGATTTGCGAACATAAATGAGGCCTGTCCTACCAGAATGGGTCGATAGGAAGGGGAGAGTAGGGTGAATCTTTATAATAGGAGTCATGAGATAGCAGAAAGGTAATGTGTGCCAGGGGAGAATTATGGCAAGTCTCCAAGAGAGAAGAAATAAGATATACAGAGTAAATTATATAAAGGAAAAGAAAAAACATAGTGCAAGCTTCATTCAAAGAATGTAAATTACTGGTTACAATTGAAGAACTAGATCCAGTACAGTAGTGATAAGAATGGGGAATAGAAGGGAATACAGTTTAGATTCTGGTGAACCCTGTATGCGTGTGTGGAGGTTGGGAATGTCTTTTTCAAGGACAGTGGGACACCATTTGTGAGGCCACACTGGGAATGTTTGCTACAGGAAGGAATGATAAAAGGTAGAACAGTGTGAAAGTCTGGGTAGTGCATCCTAGTTCCTGAAGAGACGTCAGCCACGGTACAGGTGGATTCTTCTGCCTGCCGCGGAAGGAGGAGAACAGCAGTGTTTTTAGAGATGGCCTTACAAGTTGGAGACGGGGAGCTGCAGGTTCTTTGAACAGTAGATTCCGATTTCACTCTGAGGTAGGAAATAAGATCGGTCACATAAGAGTTGAGAATCCCTTTGGGCTTTGAGTCAGGTAGAGGGCCCCCCCATGAGAGAGGAGTGAACAGTTCAAACATTGGACATGATGAAACAGAGAGGGAGTTGACAAATGTCATAAACTCAGATTGTGGGGCTTTGGAAACCAGGAATTCTATGAGGGTCTCCTGGCCCTCTTATGAAAAAAACAAACTGAAGATACGACAGTCAGTGTTTGCATTAAAAAAGAAATGATTTCCAAAAGCGTTACAATTTAAGTCTTACTGGGTATTGAATTAAGTGGCTTGATACATGTACGTCAGTGATTGCTATAAACATCAGTTCATCCTCATGGGCTTCATAGGAGGTTCAGGACTGTTGACCTTAGGAGTCTAGACGTTAAGGAGGGTTAGACGTGAGTCTTCATGTCATGGACGTGCCATGCATACGAATGACCTTTCTGCCATCTTGCCATCTCTCCTAGATTAATGCACTCACAGGAAACTCTTTTTACCCTTCTAAAGTTGCTAGATAGAAAGCAGAGAGTGAGGTGAATCCAGGTGAACCCTGGAATTCTGAACAAGGAGAGCAGGTGGTATGACCGGAGCATCGCTTGGTGGACACAGATGACTCCCACTTGTACTTTCTCTGAACAGGGGAATGTGGTGTTTACAAGTGCAATAGATGGGTGGGCATTTGGGTAAGTTTTTGACTCTTAATGAAAATCTCTCTGTGGGATTCTGTATACAAATGGTGTTTTATTTAAACTTTTTATCTTGAGGTATCGTTGATTCATGTACAGTCGTAAAGAAAGAATACAGGTGCGTTATCTTACATTCCAGTGCCCCTCCAAAGGTACTATCATACAGAACTGTTGGTGTAACATCCAGGCTGGGTAATAACATTGATATATCCATCACCACAGACCACTTTTTTTTTTTCGGGCCCATTTAGCAAAAACGTTGCAATGGTACTTCCGTCCACTCCAGCTCCACCATAATGACTTGTCCTGCATTTCTATAATTTGTCACTTCAAGGATGTATAGAAATGCACTTGACAACAACATAGAATGTTTTCTAGATTGGATTTTTTCAGCATCGTTTTCTTGAGAATATTCTAAATTGTTGCATGCATCAATGGTTGTTTCCTTTTCATTGTCTAGTCCTATTCCATGGTATTGGTTGTACACAGTTTGTTTAAATATTTACCCGTTGAAGGACGTGGTTTTTTCTGGTTTGGATACTGTGAGTAAAGCTGCTTTATGCATTCATGTGTTGGTGTTTATTGAACATAAAACCATAATCATTCATAAACATTATCATTTCTCTGGGTGAATTCCTGGAAGTGCATTTGCTGAGTCCTTGGATGTTTTATGTTGATTTCTAATGGAACTTTCAAATTGTTCCTGAGTAGGTGTTCCATATTTCTCAACAGCAATGTGTGGTGATTCATTTCTACATCTTAACCCTCATTTGATATTCATCACTATTTCTGTTTTTTATTTTTTTTTAGCATTCCGGTTAGGTATATACTGATGTGCTATTTTGGTTTTAATTTTCATTTTCCTAACAGCTTCTGAGGTTGACCTTTTTCATGAAGCTGATTTTTCATCTGTATATCTCTTGGTGAAAATGTGTATTTTCATGTTCTTTGCCCACTTTGTTTTTGTTCAGGTATAAGTTGACATAATATACCATTATATTGATTTTCAAGTATACAATGTAATCTTATCTTTCTACATATTGTGTAAATATTTGTTTATGTTTGTATATTGATGATCACCACAGTAGTTAGTATAATTTCCTTTTCAACTACATAGTTAGAAAATTGTGTGTGTGTGTGTGTGTGATGAGGATTTTTAACTTTGACTCTTAAGAACTTTCAGTTACACAAGCAATATTACTGACTTACTTACCTTGATATTTACATGCATCCTTATGATTATTTTATAACTGTTTGTACCTTTTGACCCCTTTAACCATTTTGCCAACACTCTATCCTTGCCTCTAGCACCACCAATCTGTGCTCTGTCTCTGTAAGATGCTTGTTTTTTGGGTTTTGTTTTTTAAAGCTTCTCTTGTGTAAGTGAGATCATGCTGTATTTGCTTCTTGTCTTCTCCATCTGACCATATCTCCTATTGTTCTCGAGGCCTATCCATGTTGTTGCAATGACAAGTTTGCATTCTTTTTTAGGCTTGAATAATATTCACGTGCGTGTGTGTGTGTGTGTTGAGTGTGGGTGTGCACGTGCATGCGTGCACACCACATACCAATCATCTTTATCCATTTCATTCTTGAATGGACCACTTACGTTTTTTCCTTACCTTGGCTATTGATCAATAATGATGCTGTGAAGATAATGTGATGATTCTTAAACATTACCCAGCCACTGAGTGGCAGAGCTGTGTTAAGTTTAAGACTGCCTGGCACTGAAATTCATCGACTTTCCTTACCATGGTACTTCTGTGGGATCTTCACGTGGAATATTGGCACCCTTGTTTCCTCTCCATTGCCCTTCTGGATATGTACATGCTCAGGCCAAGTAGTAGTGATAGCAGTTTTGAATGTGCTAGGTAATTGATTAAATTTCTAACCACAAACAATTGCTTACTTCGTGGAATTAGAAAATGCATAGGATTTTTTTACCTTGAGAAAAAAAATGTCTTCACTTGGATAAATAGTTGTGGGATATAATGAAATTTACCTTAGTTGTGGCTTAACCTTTCCCAGTTTGTGGGTGATATAGAACCAGGGGAATAAGGGGACCAGGTGGAAACCAACCGGGTTATTTCTCATCTCCCTTTTTACAGGAACTTACTCTTCACTTCATTTTGATCTGAACACATTTGCTTGGGGCAGCATAATAAATTATATTACAGTAATTTTTTGTGTTAGTTTGTAATAAATTATAGATTCCTTGGTTTATTATAAAGATCATATCAGACTTAAATACATTCAGATAATGGTTATAGTGAAAAGGCAAGTGAACATAACCTGAAATTTTGTAGTTTTCATATGTAGTTGATGACTTCCCTTTATCAACTTTCTTGTCCTGTTTTCTTCATTTGGAAAAATAATAATGTAGGTCTAAGATAATGTCTAAAGAGTTTATTGAGCTAAAAAAGTTCAGTGATTCATTCAGTCATATAAGGGGAATCAGACCTATTGATTTCTTATTTTGTAAGCCAATTTTGTTAGTGGGCACAGGTGGGGGGCTTGCCTCTTTTCTAGTTTTATTTTCGTAAATAATTGAATGTTTTGTGTTATTTTTTAGTCTAAATCTCACGAATTAGGGGAGTTGATCTTAGAAGAAGGAATGGGAGAGAAATGGATGAATGAAATCAGGGGAACTTCACTATCCCTCAAACTTTGATGTTTTTAACTATTTTCAGTCAATAGGATCAATTCCCCTGTATTAGACAATGTCTATCTCTGAGATCTGCTTGTACCTGTTCTCAGTAGTTTGACATGATAACTTATGGGAAAAGGGTGTTGGAAATGAAAGCACTGGATGGACCCTTTCCTTCAATTTTTCCTCTAAAATGTCAGTGAATAGGGAAGTTTCATGTCACAACACGTGAGACATGAGCACATTTCAGAATTTAGAAAATGTTTCTATGACCTCTTACTTAGTGGGACAGGATTAAGAAGTGTGACTAGTGGCCATATGGCCTGAATTTGTCCTGTTAATAGTTGTTACTCCAGGAGAATCTGCTCTGAAAAAGCAGCAACACAGTGGCTTGAATAGGTGGCAACAATGATCTGTTAATAGTTTCTGGTTAAGGTAAACAGAGCTGAGGCCCAACCCTATTCAACAGGGACAGGAAAGAGAAGACGATGAAAAGCCCTTCCTAGTAGTTCTTCATGCTGCAGCATCTTAGAATCCTGCAATTAATATTAGCCTGTGGGTACCTCGGACTCAAAAACATATGTGGCCCAGTAATTTCATACATGGCCACATCTGCATTCAGTAGGATTGCCCAAAGATTGATGGGACAGTAAAGTCCTGGAAAACATGTTCTGCAGATCTTTTCTGAGAATTCTGTTTGAAGTTGCTCAGTACAGGAAGTGAATTAAAATAGAACTCAAGAATGCAGAAGTCCTGCTAGAAGCTGTCATTATAACTAATGACAGATAAAGGAATAAAAGCACCAAGCAACAGTGGAAAAAGGTTTGATGTTCATAAGCAACTTTTATGGTAACAGGGGATGAAAAAAGAAGGTAAAGGATGAAGAAAAAGATTTTCAAAGATTTGTAAGTGTCTGTATGTGTAGGTATGTGCATAGAAATGACAGACTAGAAAAGGGTGGAAGACAGTGACCTATGAGCAGATCAGCAAGTGTCTTACTTTAATTTATGATTCTACAGCAGTTTTAGTGTTTGTGAAATGTTTGTTTACCACACTGCGGGGCCCCAGGGGCCATTGCCACTGATAATTGACCTCCCAGGCAGCACTGCCCAACCGGGGGTGATGCTTAGCCCACAGGCAGCTGGGGACGCTATCTTCCTTGGAGGCAGGAAAGGCAGCCCCAGAGAGTGGATTTTCAGGCCTCTCGCGTGCAACAAGTGTGGGGCTCCTCAGACACCAGACCTCTGGGCCTGCTCCCAGGGCCTCAATTCCCAAGGCAGGGCCGTGTGTCTGCCTGCACACTGCGAGCCTTGAAAATGCATTCCAGGATCAGTGCGGTCCTGCCCACGGGGAAGGAGGCTGCAGGAGTGCATCTAAGGGGGCCGGGTGCCATGCTGGGGTCACCTGGATGAGGGCACCTGGCAGCTTCAAGGGTCCACCGACTAGGGGTGGCTGGCTGGCACCTGGCTTGCCAAATGCTGAAGAAGGGAGCAAAGTTAGCTCTGGCAGAAGTAAGCAAACAGCAATGAGGTGCCCTTGCAAGAGGTTGGTGGGCCGCCCCGCATTAGGGCTCCCAAGAGAAAAATGCCAGTTTGTGCCCCTAGGCCCAGGATCCAGGTGGGCGCCCAGGCTGTTCTCCCTGCAGGATCTGAGCATGGTGCAGACAGGCCTAGTCTCACGAGATCTCTCCTTCAGAGCAGACGTGATGGGTCAGCCTTGTGGAAGTTGCCTTGATGTTCCCTGGGAGTGTGGGAGACCTCCCTGGGCGTGGGTCACCAGTGGCCATTGCCACTGAAAAATGACCTCCCAGCCGGGGGTGACTCTCAGCCTGCAAGCGGCTGGGGACTCTCTCTTCCTTGGAGGCAGGAAAGGCAGCCCCAGAGAGTGAGTTTTCAGGCCTTATCACGCAGCAAGTGAGGAGCTCCTCAGACGCCAGACCTCCGTGCCTGCTCCCAGGGCCTCAATTTATGAGTCAGGGCCGGGTGTCTGCCTGCATTCTGGGAGCCTTGTAAACATATCCCGAGGTCAGCACAGTCCTGCCATGGGGAGAGAGGCTGTGGGAGTGCGTCTGAGGGGACTGGGTGCCATGCTGGGGTCAGATGATCGAGGGCACCTGGCACCTCCCATGGGCCACTGGGGAGGGGTGGCGGGCCGGCCTCTGGCATGCCAAATGCCAAAGCGGGGAGCAAAGCTAGCTCTTGCAGAAGGAAGCAAACAGCAACAGGATGCCTTTGCAACCAGTTGCTGAGCTGTACCACGTTACAGCTCCCCGGGAGAAAAATGCCAGTTTGGGCCCCTAGGTGCATGATCCAGGTGGGCGTCCAGGGTGTGCTCCCTGCAGGTTCCGAGCTCGGTGCAGACAGGCCTAGTCTCACGAGCTCTCTCCTGCAGAGCAAACGTGACGGAATAGCCATGTGGAGGTTGCCTTGACGTTCCCTGAGAGTGTGGGAGCCCTCCCTGGGCGTGGGACCCCAGGAGCCAATGCCACAGAAAAATGACCTCCCAGCCAGCGATTCCTCACTGGGGGTGACTCTCAGTTGCAGGCAGTTGGGGAATGCTATCTTCTTAGGAGGCAGGAAAGGCAGCCCCAGAGAGTTGGTTTTCAGGCCTTATCGCGCAGCAAGTGTGGGGCTCCTCAGACGCCAGACCTCCATGCCTGCTCCCAGGGTCTCAATTCCTGAGTCAAGGCCGTGTGTCCCACTGCACTCTGCCAGTCTTGCAAACATATTCCTAGGTCAGCACGATCCTATGCATGGGCAAGGTCCCTGTGGGACTGTGTCTCAGAGGGCAGGGTGCCATGCTGGGGTCACCTGATCAAGAGTACTTTGCACCTCCATTGGTTCCCAGGCGAAGATTCAGGGTCGCCGCCTGGTTTCCGAAATGCCAAAAGGGGAAGCAAAGCAAGCTCTGTCAGAAGGAAGCAAAGAGCAACAGGATGCCTTTTCAAGCAGTTGCTGGGTCGCCCCACATGAGTGCTCCCTGGGAGAATAATGCGAATCTGGGCCCCTAGGCCTGGGATCCAGGGGGGCACACAGGGTGTTCTCCCCACAGAATCCGAGCATATTGCAGACAGACCTAGGCTCACTAGCTCTCTCCTCCAGAGGAAACATGACAGAATAGCCCTCTTGCGGTTACCGTGACTTTCCCTGGAAATGTGGGAGCCCTCCCTGGACGCAGGGCCTCAGGGGCCTTTGGCACTGAAAAATGACCTCCAAGCCAGCGCTTCCCAGCCGTGTGTGACTCTCACCCCGCAAGTGGCTGCAGAAGTTATCTTCCTTGGAGGCAGAAAAGGGAGCCCCCAAGAGTGTGTTTTCAGGTCTCTATCTCATGGCAAGGGTTAGGCTCCTCAGACGTCAGCCATCCAGGCCTGCAACGAGGACCTTGATTCCTGAGTCAGGGCTGGGTGTTTCCTTGTACTTCGTGAGCCTTGCAAACACATTTGTAGGTCAGCACTGTACTGCCCATGGGCAAGGAGGCTGCGGGAGTGTGTGTGAGGTGGCCGGGTGCCATGCTGGGGTCACCTGGTCGAGGACAGCTTGCCCCTCCAATGGGCCCCAGGCGAGGAGTGGCCGGTCACCCCCTGGCTTCCAAAATGCCCAAGCAGAGAGCAACGCTACCTCTGTCAGAAGGAAGAAAACAGCAACGGGATGCCTTTGCAAGCAGTTGCTGGGCCTCTCCACGTTAGGGCCCGCCTGGAGAAAAATGTGAATTTTGGCCTCTAGGCCTGGGCTCCAGGTGGGCACCCAGGGTGTTCTCCCCACAGGATCCGAGCCCAGTGCAGACAGACTTAGGCTCACAAGCTCTCTCTTGCCGAGCAAACATGACAGAACAGCTGTGTGGATTTTGCCTTAACGTTCCCTGGGTGTGTGGGAGCCCTCCGTGGGCGCAGGGACTCAGGGGCCATTGTCCCTGAAAAATGACCTCCCAGCCAGCGCTTCCCAGCCGGGGGTAACTCTCAGCCCGCAGGCGGATGGGGACGCTGTCTTCCTTGGAGACAGGAAAGGCAGCCCCAGAGAGTGGGTTTTCAGGCCTCTCTTGTGCAGCAAGGGTGGGGCTCCTCAGACACCAGACCTCCAGTCCTTTTCCGAGGGCCTCAATTCCCAAGTCAGGGCCATGTGTCTCTCTGCACTCTGCGAGCCTTGCAAACACATTCCTAGGTCAGCAGCATCATGTCCATGGGGAAGGAGGCTGCAGGAGTGTGACTGAGTGGGCCAGGTGTCATGCTGGGGTCACCTGGCCCAGGGCATCTGCTAGTACCCGGGGACCCACAGCAAGGAGTCGCAGGCCGGCTCCTGTCTTGTGAAATGCTGAAGCGTGGAGTAAAGCTAGCTCTGGCAGAAGGAAGAAAACAGCAACTGGATGCCTTTTCAAGCAGTTGCTGGGCTGCCTCCCTTGAGGGCTCCCCAGGAGAACAATGCGAATTTTGGCCCCTAGGCCCAGGATCCAAGTGGGCGCACTGGGTGTTCTTCCTGCAGCTTCTGAGCATGGTGCAGACTGACCTAGGATCGCGAGCTCTCTCCTGCAGAGCAAACGTGATGTAACGGCCGTGTGGAGGTTGCCTTGACGTTCCCTGAGAGTGTGGGAGCCCTCCTTGGGCGCAGGGCCTCAGGGGCCATTGCCACTGAAGAATGACCTCCCAGCCAGTGCTTCCCAGCCTGGTGTGGAGCCAATGCCACATCTAGAGAGTAACCTTCCATGCATTACACTTAAGACAGGGACCAGCTTGCACATTGCTACTAGAGAGGATATGCCCCACTGTAGCTCAAGGGGAGTCTCCACCACAACTCTAAAGGAACCCTGATTCATATGCTGCATCTCAAGAGGCACCCCGAGTTCCCCACTGTAATTTCACAGGATCCCTAGCCTGTAAGAAGAAAAGGGGCCATTGAATTAAATGACGGAGTGGCTATCCAGAGAAATCTGAAGCGGATTCCCCAGGTTCATCTAGAGAGGTGTTCCCCAAAATATCACACCTAGAGACAACATTCTGCCTCCAGTAGAGACGAGCTCCCTGAAAGAAGTCACATGGAGGCCCTCACAACTAGAGAGCAGCAATCCCACTAATATTAGTGAGGAACACATAGCGCCAAAAACAGAGAAGACCTCCCCCATGGACACGCACACCCCAACCCAAAAGGACACAGCCTCGCCCCTTGAGAGGAGCCCTCCAAGACAACTTGAGAGGAGCCCGCTAGACATCAAACACACAGAGGAGCCCCTTTTCTGCTAATATAGATGAACCTCACACCACAAGGAGCGAGGGTTTTACACACCACCACTACAGAGAATTGAAACCCCTGTAACTACAGAGTTGACCCTGAACACAACATAAGAGTAGTCCCTTGCCAAAACTAGTGAGTAGCCACCCATCATTCCAACAAGACTGGAGGCACCCTGCACATCCCTGCTATAGACAAGTCGCCTCAGAGGACTCAACAGCAGGAACCTCCACAAGTCGTGAGGAACCCTGAGTACCAACCAACCTCGAGAAGAACCCTGAGTTCCCCGCCATGACTGAAGTGGCATCCTGCATCCCACGCTGCAACTCCAGAGGAATATTGATTTCTCACTGCACGTCGAGAGGAGCTCTCAGTCCCCTGTGACAAGTCTCGAGGAAACCCTGAGTTTCTAACAACAATAGAGGAACCCCGAGTTTCTGCTGAAATTCAAGAGGAGGCCTGACTCCACTACTGCAACTCGAGAGGAAACACAAGTTCCCCACCTCAACTCGAGAGGAGTCCTGACTCCCCTGTTGCCACTCAAGAGGAATCCCAACATACCCATCACAACACAAGAGGGAACCCTGAGATACCCGTTGCACCTCGGGAGGAACCCCGAGTTCCCTGCCTCAACTCGAGATGAGGGCTGCCACCCCTCTTACATCTCGAGATGAAACCGGAGTTCCATGCCTCAACACGAGAGGAGGCCTCACTCTTTTATTGCAACTTGAGAGGAACCCCGAGATCCTCATCGCAATTGGAGAGGAACACCGAGTTTCCCGCCTAAACTAGAGATGAGGCCCGATTTCCCTGCAGGGATTGCAAAGGAATCCGGAGTTCCCCCTCGCCACTCTAAAGGAGGCCTGATTCCACTGAGGTAGCACGAGAGGTTTCCTGAGATCTCTGTCGGAACTCGAGAGGAACACTGAGATACCCATCAAAACTCGAAAAGAACACTGAGTTTCCCGCCTCAACCCGAGATGAGGCTCCTTTCCCCTGCAGCCACTCGAGAGGAACCCTTAGTTCCCCTCGAAACTCGAAATGAGGCCTGACTCCCCTGAGGCAACTCGAGAGGTTCCCTGAGATGCACGTCGCAACTCGAGAGGAACCATGAGCTTCTGGCCACAACTCGAGAAAAACCACGAGATCGCCCCTCAAACTTAGATGAGGCCAAATTCCCCTGTAGCAACTCAAAAGGAATCCCGAGTTCCCCCTTGCAACTCAAAAGGAGGCTTGACTCCCTTTTTGCAACTAGAGAGGTTCCCCGAGATACTCGTCGCAACTCAAGAGGAATCTGGAGGTTTGCCCCGCAACTCGAGAAGAAACCTGTGTTCCCCACCTCATCTTGATAAGAGGGCTGATAACCCTGCTTCGACTCATGAGGAATCCCGAGTTCCCCCTTGAAACTCGAAGGGAAACCTGACTACCCTGAGGCAACTTGAGAGGTTCACTGAGATCCCCGACGCAACTCGAGAGGAAACACAATATCCCTGTCGCAACTCGAGAGGAATCCTGAGTATCCCGCCTCAACTCATGATTAGGCCCAATTAATCTACAGCAACTCGAGAGGAATCCTGAGTTCCCCCTCGCAACTCGAAAGGAGGCTTGACTCCCTTTTTGTAGCTCGAGAGGTTCCCTGAGACACTTGTCGCATCTCAAGAGGAATCCCAAGTTTCCCGCCTGAACTCGAGATGAGGCCCAATTCCCCCACAGCAACTCGAGAGGAATCCCTAGTTCCCTGGAGCTTTGACTCCCTTTTTGCAACTTGAGAGGCTCCCTGCGACACTCATTGCATCTCGAGAGAAACCCCGAGTTTCCCACCACAACTCGAGAAGAACCCTGTGTTCCCCACCTCATCTTGAGATAAGTCCCAATTCCCCTGCTTTGACTCAAGAGGAATCCCGAGTTCCCGCTCGCACCTCAAGAGGAGGCCTGACTCACCCTGCAACTCGAGGGGATCCCCGAGTTCCCTGTCGCAACTCGAGCGAAACCCCTAGTTTCCTGCCACTACTCAAGAAGAACCCCGTGTTCCCCACCTCAATTCGAGATGTGGCCCAGTTCCCCTGCAGTGACTTGAGAGGAACCCCAAGTTCCCCATCCTAACTCCGCACAAGCACCAAGACCTTGATGCAACTGTAGAGGATTCCCAAGAGGAGCCTACACCACCATAATTTGAGAGGAGCACTCTACTGCAACAAGAGAGGAAGCCTCATACCACAACTAAGCAGGAGGCATGCTTTGCCACAAGTAGACAGTAGCTTCCTTCATGTAGCCACGAGAAAGAGCGCCCCTTCTCTTTACAACCATAGAGGAGTCACCCACATCCTAATTTGAGAAGAGCACTCTACCACATCTAGAGAGGAGCCCAAGTACCATAGTTAAAGATGAGTTCCCCTGCTTCAACTAGAGAGGTGGCTGGAAAACAACTAGAGATGAGACGACCCACAGCAAATAAAGAGTGGACCCCCACTGCAATTAGAGTGGAGCCCATGCCACAACTAGAGAGTAGCCTCCCTCACATTGCACTTAGACAGGGACCAGCTTGCACATTGCTACTACAAAGGATCTGCCCCACTGTAGCTCAAGAGGAGTCCCCACCACAACTCTAAAGGAACCCCGAGTAACATGCTGCAACTCAAGAGTCATCCTGAGTTCCCTGCTACAATTTCACAGGATCCCTAGGCTGTAACAAGAAAAGGGGCCACTGGACCAAATAATGGAGGGGTTCTCCAGCCAAAACTGAAGCGGATTCCCCAGGCACAACTAGTGTGGTGTCCCTGAGGATATAACACCTAGAGAGAAGACCTTCTGCCTCCAATAGAGACGAGGTCCCTGAAGGAAGTCAAGTGGAGGCTCTCACAACTAGAGAGCAGCAATCCTACTAATATTAGTGAGGAACCCATAGCACCAAATGTAGAGAGGACCTCTGCCATAGATCTGCCCACACCCCCACCAGAGAGGAAACAGCCCCGCACCTCAAGAAGAGCCCTCTACCACAACTCGTGATGAGCCTGCCAGATATCACACATAGAGAGGAGCCGCTTTTCTGCTAAAAGAGATGAACCTCACAGGGCAAGTCAAGAGGAGATTGCAAATCACCACTAGAGAATTGAACCCACTGCAAGTACAGAGTTGAATCCGACCACAGAGATAGAGGAGTCCCATGCCAAAACTAGTGAGTAAGCTTGGGACATTGCAACAAGACAAGAGCCATCGTGCACATCCCTGGTGGAGACGAGTCGCCCCAAGACAACTCAAAAGGAGGCCCCACCACAAGTCGAAAAGACCCTGAGTACCACCCCAACTCTAGAGGAACCCCAAGATCCCCATCGCAAAAAACAGAGGAAGCCCAAATTTCTGGCCACAACTAGACAAGAATATTGATGGCCCCACTGCAACTCAAGAGGATGCCCAACTTCCCTGCTTTAATTTGAGAGGAACCCCGAGTTCCCACCTGCAACTTGATAAAAGGCCTGACTCCCCTGCGGCAACCTGAGAGGGAAGCCGAGTTCCCAACCCAACTCAAGAGGCGGCCTGACGACCCTGTTGCAACTTGAGAGGAAGACTAGATTCCCATCGCAACTTGAGAGAAATGGAGTTTCCTGCCGCAACTCGAGAAAAACTTCGATTATCCCATCTCCATTCTAGATGAGGCTGATTCCCCTGCAGCAACACGAGTTGAATCCTGAGTACCCCACTGCAATTCATGAAATCCTAAGTTCCCCATTGCAATTCGAGAGGAACCCTGAGTTTACCATCACTACTGGAAAGAAACCCAGAGTTTCCCACAATATCATGAGGGAAATCTTGAGTTCCCTGCTGCAACTTGAGATGACACTGGATTCCCCTGTAAGATCTTGAGAGGACCCCCGAGTTCCCCCTCACTACTGTAGGCCCGACTCCTCTATTGTAACTTGAAAGTAACCCCGAGTTCCCCATTGCAACTCGAGAGAAACACTGAGTTTCCCGCTGCAGCTCGAGAGAAGGCCTGACTCACCTGTTGAAACTCGAGAGGAACACCAAGAACCCCGTCACAACTCAAGAGGAACCTGGAGTTCCCTGTTGCAGGTTGAGAGGAGGCCTGACTTCCCTGCTGCATCTCGAGAGAAACCCCGAGTTCCCACCTGCAACTTGAGAGAAGGTCCAACTCCCCTGTTTCAAATCGAGAGGACACCCTATTTCCCCACCTCAACTCGATAGGAGACCTGACTACCCAGTGGCAACTCGAGAGGAAACCCTAAATGACCATCACAACTCGAGAGGAACACCGAGTTCCCCACCTCAACCTAGATGAGGCCTGACTCCCCTCCAGCTACATGAGATGATCCTGAGTTACCCATCGCAACTTGAGAGGAATCCCAAATTTCCTGTTGCAAACCGAGAGGAATTCCATTTTCCCGCCCCAATTTGAGAAATACACAGTGTTTCCACCTCATCTCAAGATGAGGCCCTATTCTCCAGCAGTCACTCGAGAGGAACACCAAGGTCTGCCTCACAACTCGAGAGGAGGCCTGACTCCCCTCTTTCAACTAAAGAGGAACCCCTAGACCCCCATCTCAACTCTAGATTAGGCCCAATTCACCTGAAACAAATAGAGAGGTATCCCGAGTTTCCCACTGCAACTCAAGAAGAACCGGGAGTTCCCCGCCTCAACTCTAGAGGAGGCCCAATTCACCTGCAGAGACTCGAGGGGTATCCTGAGATCCCCATTGGAACTCAAGATGAACCCCAAGTTTCCCACCACAACTCAAGAGGAACCCCAAGTTCCCAGCTGCAATTCAAGTGGAGGCCCAACTCTCCTGCTGCAATTCGAGAGGAACTCCGAGTGTAACCTCCCAAATTGAGAGGAGGCTCGACTCCCCTGTTGCAACTCGAGAAGAAACCCGAGTTTCCCACCTCACCTCTAGATGAGGCCCAATTCCCCTGCAGTGATATGAGATGAAACTCGAGTTCCCCTTCACAACTTGAGACGAATCCCGAATTCCTCGTCACAGCTAGACAGGAAACCCGAGTTTCCTGCAGCAACTCGAGAGGAACCCTGAATTTCCCACTGCAACACGAGAGAAACACCGAGTTTCTCACCTCAACTCGAGAAGAGGCCCATTTCCCCTGCAGTCAGTCAAGAGGAAACCCGAGGTCCCCCTCAAAACACGAGAGGAGGCCTGATTCCACTGTTGCAACTCGACAGGAAACCTGACATCCCTGTCACCTCTTGAGAGGAAGCCCGAGTTTCCTGTTGCAAGTCGACAGGAGGCCCAACTCCCCTGTTGCAACTCGAGAGGAACCTCGAGAGCCCCCTTGCAAATTGGGAGGAGGCTTAATTCCCCTGCAGTGTCTCGAGAGAAACGCTGAGTCCCCCCTTGAAACTCGAGTGGAGGCCCGACTCCCCTGTTGCAACTCGAGAGGAACCATGAGTTGCCTACTGCAGCTGTAGAAGTACCCCAGGTTCCATGCCTCAACACGGGATGAGGCCCAATTCGCATGCAATGGCTCGAGAGGAACTCCAAGTTCCCCGTTGAAAGTTGAGAAGAGCCCCAAGCCGCCTGATGCAACTCCAGAGGATTCCACAATTCGAGAGGAGAACTCTACCACAACAAGAGCTGAAGCCCCATACCACAACTAAAGAGGAGGCCCCACTTTCCACAACGAGAGAGTATCCTACTGCATGTCACAACTATAAAAAGTGCCCCTTCTCATCAAAACCAGAGAGGAGTCCCGCCCATCACAATTTGAGAAGAGCAATTTACCACAACTAAAGAGGGGCCCATCTACCACAAGTAAAGGGGAACCCTACTTCCATAGCTAGAGAGGAGCCTGAAAATGACAACTAGAGGGGAGCCGACCCACGACAAATAAAGAGAGGCCCCACAGTGCAATTATAGTGGAGCCTCATGCTGCAACTAGAGAGAAGCCTCCTGAACATTGCAACTACACTGGGGAAGCCTGCAGGTCGCCACTATAGAGGATCTCTCCCACTGCAGTTAGACAAGAGGCTCCACAACAGCTCTAAAGAAACCCCAAGTCACCTGCTACAACTCATAAGGCACCCCAAGTACCCCCATTGCAATTTGACAGGAGTCCTAGGCTATAACGAGATAAGGCAACACTGGCCAATATGACAGAGGGGTTCCCCGGCCAAAACTGAAGCAGATTCCCAGGCACAACTAGAGTGGAGGCCCCCAGGATATCACACATAGAGAGAAGCCCTTCTGCCGCAAATAGATATGAGCTCATGGAAGTAAGTCGAGTGGAGTCCCTCACAACCAGAGAGAAGCAATCCCACTAATTTTAGTGAGGAAACCCTAGTGCCAAAAGAAAAGAGGACCTCCCCCGTGGAGCCACCCACACCCCAACCAGAGAAGGCGCAGCCCCACACCTCGAGAGGAGCCCTCCACCACAATGCCAGAGGAGCTCGCCAGATATCACACAGAGAGAGGAGCCCTTCAGCTGCTAATAGAGACGAACCTCACAGAACAATTCGAGGGGAGACTGCACACCACAACTAAAGAGAATGGAACCCACCATAACTCTAGAATTGAATGCGACCACAAAGAGAGAGAAGTTCCATGTCAAAAGTAGTGAGTAGCCTCCTGACACTGCAACAAGACAGGAGCCACTCTGCACATCCCTGCTAGAGATAAGTTGCCCGAAAACAACTTGAGAGGAAGACCCAACACAAGTCAAGAGGAACCCTGAGTACCACCCCAAATCGAGAGAAACACCGAGTTCCCCTCCATGGCTCGAGCTGAACACTGATTCCCATGCTACAGCTCGAGGGGAACACTGAGTTCCTGCTGAAACTCGAGAGGAGCTCTGAATCCCCTCCTGCAACTCAAGAGGAGACCCAAGTTTCTCACCGCAACTCGAGAGGAACACCGATTTCCCTGCTGCAACATGAGGGAAGGCCTGACTCTGCTGCTGCAACCTGAGAGGAAGCTAGAGTTCCCCAACTCAACTCAAGAAGAGGCCTGACAATCCTGTTGCAACTCGAGAGGAAACCCTAGATCCCAGTCGCAACTTGAGAGGAACACTGAGTTTCCTGGTGCAATTCGAGAAGAACTGCAAGTTCCCTGCTGAAACTCTAGAAGAGCAATAAGCCCTCTGATGCAACTAAAGAGGATTCCCAAGAGGAGACCCCACCACCACCACCACAATTCGAAAGGAGAACTCTACCACAAAAAGAGAGGAATCTCCGTGCCACAACTAAAGAGGAGCCCCCCCCTCCACAATTAGAGAGTGTCCTCCTGCATGTCACAACTAGCAAAAGCGCCTGTTTTCATCACAACAAGAGAGGAGTCACCCCCATCACAATTTTAGAAGAGCACTCTAACCCAACTAAAGAGAAGCCCATCTACCACAAGTAAAAAGGAGCCCCATTGCCACAGCTAGAGAGGAGTCTGCAAACAAGAACTAGAGGGGAGCCAACCCATGACAAAGAGTGGACCCACACTCCAATTAGAGTGGAGCCCCATGGCACAACTAGAAACGAGCCTCCTGCACATTGCAACTAGACAGGATCAGCCTGTAGATCGCCACTATAGAGGATCTGCCCCACTGAGGCTTGACAGGAGGCTCCATAACAATTCTAAAAAAATAATCCGAGTCACCCGCTACAACTCAAGAGGCACCCCGAGTTCACCACTGCAATTTCACAGGAGCTGTAGGCTGTAACGTGAAAAGGCACCACTGGGCCAAAATGATGGAGTGGTTCCTGGCCAAAACTGAAGCAGATTCCCCAAGCATAACTAGAGTGAAGGCCACCAGGATATCACACTTAGCCCTTCTACTGCAAATAGAAATGAGCTCCCTGAAATAAGTCGAGTGGAGTCCCTCACAACAAGAGAGAAGCCATTCCACTAATTTTAGTGAGGAACCTTAGCGCCAAAAGTAGAGAGGATCTCACCTGTGGAGCCACCCACACCTCAATCAGAGAGGACACTACCCCGCACCTCAAGAAGAGCCCTCCACAACAATCAAGAGGAGCCCGCTGAAGATCACACATAGAGTGGAGCCCCTTTGCTGCTAATAGAGACGAACCTCACACCACAAGTATAGAGGAGATTCCACACCACCCCTAGAGAGAATTGAAACCACCACAACTACAGAGTTGAATCCGACACAAAGATAGTGATGTTCCATGCCAAAACAAGTGTGTAGCCACCTGACATTGCAACAAGACAGGAGCCACCCTGTACTTCCCTGCTAGAGACAAGTTGCCCCAAGAAAACGCGAAAGGAGGCACCACTGCAAGTCTAGAGGAACCCTGAGTATCCTTCCCAACTCGAGAGGAACACAGAGTTCCTCATCACGGCTCCTTCAGACCCTGAGTCCCACGCTGCAACTAGAGGGGAACACTGAATTCTCACTGAAACTCAAGAGGAATACTGAGTTCCCTGTTGCAACTCAAGTGGAGGCCAGACTCTTCTGCTGCAACTCGACAGGAACCCTGAAATTTGTGCTGAAACTTGAAAGGAACTCCGAGTTTCCCGCTGCATCTCAGGAGGAACCACGAGTTCGTGCTGCAACTCGAGAGTAGGCTCGATTCCCCATGAGCTTCCCGAGAGGACACCCGAGTTCCCCCTCACAACTCAAGAGGAGGCCCAACACCCCTGTTGCAAATTGAGAGGAACCCAGAGATCCCCGTTGCAATTAGAGAGGAAACCTGAGTTCCCCGCCTGAACTAAAGATGAGGACTGACTCCGTGGTTGCAAATCAAGGGGAATCCTGAAATTTCAGCCACAACTCAAAAGGAACCATGAGTTTCCCACAGCATCTCAAGAGGAACCCCAAGTTCACACTGAAACTCGAGAAGAGGCTCAACTCCCCTTCAGCATCTTGAGAGGACACCCGAGTTGCCCCTCACAAATCGAGAGGAGGACTGACTTCCCTGTTGCAACTCGAGAGGACCTCTGAGATTCCCATCACGATTTGAGAGAAAACCTGAGTTTCTCACCGCAACTTGAGAGGAATGATGACTCATCTGCTGAAACTCAACAGGAACCCTGAGATTCTCATTGCAACTCAAGAGAAACCCCGAGTTACCTTCCTCAACTCTAGAAGAACCCCAGGTTCCCTGCCTCGAATCGAAATGAGGCCCAATTCTCATGCAGTGACTCAAGAGGAACACTGAGTTCCCTGATGAATCGAGATGAGCCCCAAGCCCCCTGATGCAACTCCAGAGGATTCCCAAGAGGAGCCTATCCCACCACAATTCGAGAGGAGAACTCTACACTAAGAAGAGAGGAAGCCTCATGCCACAGCAAAAGAGGAGACCCCCACTGCCACAAGTAAGAGTTGCCTCCTGCGTATTGAAACTAGAAAAATTGCCTCTTTTCATAACAACCAGAGAGAAGTCACCCCCATCACAGTTTGAGAAGAGCATTCTATCGCAATTGGAGAGGACCCCAAAAACCACAACTAAAGAGGAGCCCCCTGCCACAGGTAGAGAGGTGTCTGCAAATGAAAACTAGAGATGATCCAACACACCACAAGTAAAGAGTGGACCCTCCCTGCAATATGAGTGGAGCCCCATGACACAACTAGAAAGTAGCCTCCCACACATCAAAACTAGACAGGGGCCAGCCTGCACATCGCTACTAGAGAGGAACTTCCCCACTGCAGCTCGAAAGGAGGCTCCACTACAACTCTAAAGGAACCCTGAGTCACCAGCTGCAACTCAAGAGGCACCCCGAGTTCCCCACTGCAATTTGACAGGAGCCCTAGTCTGTAACAAGAAAAGGCACCACTGGCCAAAATGATGGAGAGGCTTCCTGGAAAAAACTGAAGTGAATTCCCCAGGCACAACTGGAGAGGAGGTCCCCAGGATATCACACCTAGAGAGAAGCCCTTCTGCTGCAAATAGAGACAACCACTTGAAGTAGGTCGAGTGGAGTCCCTCACAACAAGAGAGAAGCAATCCCACTAATTTTAGTGAGGAACCCCTGGCGCCAAGAGTAGAGAGGACCTCCCCCCTGGAGCCATCCACACCTCAACCATAGAGGACGCAGCCCCACACCTCGAGAGGAGCCCTCCACCACAACTCCAGAGGAGCCCACTAGACATCACACATAGAGAGAAGCCCCTCTGCTGCTAATAGAAATGAACCTAACACCACAAGTAGAGAGGTGCTTGCACACCAACACTAGGAAGAATCACACCCACCACAACTACAGAGTTTACCACATACACAAGGATAGAAAACCCCATGCCAAAATTCGTGAGTAGCCACCCAACATTGCAACAAGATAGGAGCCATCCTGCACATCCCTGTGAGAGACGAGTCACTCCAAGACAACTCGAGAGGAGGCCCGACACCCCGTTGCAACTCGAGAGAAAACATGAGAAGAACCCTGAGTTTTCTGCTGCAACTCGAGAAGAACAATGAGTTCTCTGCCTCAACTCGGGATGAAGCCCGATTCCCCTGCAGCCACATAAGAGGAACCCCGAGGTCCCCCGCACAACTCAAGAGGAGGCATGACTCCCCTGTTACAACTCGAGAGGAAACCAGAGAACCCTGTTGACTCTTGAGTGGAAGCCCTAGATCCCCTTCACAACATGAGAGGAGCCCTGACTCCCCTTGGCAACTTGCAAGGGACCCCGAGTTTCCCGCCGCACCTCGAGAAGAACACCAAGTTCTCAGCCTCAAATCGAGATGAGGCCCGATTCCCCTGCAGCCAATCGAGAGGAACACCGAGGTTCCTCTCGCAACTCGAGAGGAGCCCCAATATCCCCATTGCCTTTTGAGAGGAAGCCAGAGATTCCTGCCACAACTTGAGAGGAGGCCTGACTCCCCTGTTGCAACTCAAGAAGAAAGCAAGTTTCCCACCACAACTCGCGAGGA
Organism: Okapia johnstoni; assembly: GCA_024291935.2. Lineage (NCBI taxonomy): Eukaryota > Metazoa > Chordata > Mammalia > Artiodactyla > Giraffidae > Okapia > Okapia johnstoni. Next base: position 72,967,351 of record CM044322.1, on the reverse strand, counting down.
ACCCCAAGTTACCTGCTGCAAATTGATAGAAGGCCCGAATCACCTGCTGCCTCTCAAGCAGAACACTGAGTTACTCCTGCAACTCAATAGGAGGCCCAATTCTCCTGTGGCAACTAGAGAGGAAACCCGAGTTCCCCACCTGAACTTGAGAAGAGGTCTGACTATCCCACCGCAACTCAAGAAGAGCCCCAAGTTCTCCACCCCCACTCTAGATGAGGCCCAATTCCCCTGGAGTAACATGAGATGAATACCGAACTCCCCATCATAATTCAAGAGGAATCCAGAGTTCCCCGCTGCAACTCAAGAGGAGACTGGGTTTTCCACCACATCTCAAGAGGAACCCCGAGTTCCCCGCTGCAACTTGAGAGGAAATCGAGATGCCTGCTGAAACTCAAAAGGAACCCAAAGATCCCCTTTGCAACACGAGAGGACTTCCTACTCCACTTTGTAACTCAAGTGGAAACCCGAGCTCCCGCCTAAACTCGAGAGGAGCTGACTCGCCTGTTGCCACTCCAGAGGAACCCCAAGATTCCTTGGCAACTTGAGAGGAACACCGAGTTCCCTGAGGAATCTCTAGGTGAGCCCCAAGCCCCCTGATGCAACTCCAGAGGATTCCCAAGAGGAGCCTACTCCACCACAATTTTAGAAGAGAACTCTACCACAGCAAGAGAGGAAACCCCCTTCCCCAACTAAAGAGGAGCCCCCCTTCCACAACAAGAGAATGACCTCCTTCACATCACAACTAGAAAAAGCGTCCCTCTCAACACACCAGAGAGGAGTCAACCCCATCACACTTTGAGAAGAGAACTCTAGCACAACTAAAGAGGAACCCATCTACCACAAGTAAAGAGAAGCCACACTGCCACAGGTAAAATAGAGTCTGCAAACGATAACTAGAGATGAGCCGACCCACGACAAATAAAGAGTGGACCCTCACTGCAATTAGTGTGGAGTCCCACGCCACAATTAGTGAGTATCCTCCTGCACATTACAACTACACAGGGGCAGCCTACAGATCGCTAATATAGAGGATCTGTCCCACTTCAGCTCAAGAGGAGGTTTGACAACAACTCTAAAGAAACCCCGAGTCACCTGCTGCAACTCAAGAGGCAGCCCAAGTTCACCACTGCAATCTGACCAGAGCCCTAGTCTGTAACAAGAAAAGGCGCCCCTGGCCAAAATGACAGAGGGGCTCTGTGGCTAAAACTGAAGTGGATTCCCCAGGAACAACTAGAGTGGGGGCCCCGAGGATACCAGACATAGAGTGAAGCTGTTCTGCTGCAAATAGACACGAGCTCCATGAAATAAGTCGAACGGAGTCCCTCACAACTAGACAGAAGCAATCCCACTAATTTTAGTGAGGAACCCGTAGCGTGAAAAGGAGAGAGGACCTCCCCCGTGGAGCCACCCACACTCCAACCAGAGAGGACGCAGCCCTGCACCTCGAGAGCCCTGCACCTCCACCACAACTCCAGAGGAGCCCGCTAGACATCACACATAGAGAGGAGCCCCTCTGCTGCTAATTGAGTCGAACCTAACACCACAAGTAGACAGGAGCTTACACAACACCACTAGAGAGAATCAAACCCACCACAACTACAGAGTTTACCCTAAGTACAAGGAGAGAGAAGATCCATGCCAAAATTTCTGAGTGGCCACCCAACATTGCAACAAGACAGGAGCTACCCTGCACATCCCTGCTATAGATGATTCACTCCAAGACAACTAGAGACGAGGCCCAACACCCCCATTGCAACTCGAGAGAAAACCCAAGTTCCCTATCGCAGCTCAAGTGGAAACCCGAGTTCCCCATTGCAACTTGAGAGGAACCCCAAGTTTCCCTCCGCAACTCGAGAAGAACACCGAGTTCTCTGCCTCAACTCAAGATGAGGCCCGATTCCCCTGCAGCCACTCGAAAGCAACACCAAGGTCCCCCTCGAAAGTCTAGTGGAGGTCCGACTCCCCTGTTGACACTTGAAAGGAAACCTGAAATCCCCGTCGACTCTTGAGATGAGGCCAGAGTTTCTCTCTGCAACACAAGAGGAGGCCTGACTCCCCTTGCAACTTGAGAGGAACCCCAAGTATCCTGCCACAACTCAAAAAGAACCCCGGATTCCCTGCCTCCACTCTAGATGAGGCCCGATTCCCCTGCAGTGACATGATATGAATCCTGACTTCCCTTCAGAACTCGAGAGAAATCCTGAGTTCCCCATCACAACTCGAAAGGAAATTGGAGTTCTCCATTGCAATAGAGAGGAACCCTGAGTTTCCTGCCGTACCTCGAGATGAACCCCGAGTTCCCTGCTGCAACTCAAGAGGAGGCCTGATTGCCCTGAAGTCACTCGAGAGGAATTCTGAGGTCCCCTTTGCAACTCAATAGGAGGCCCTAGTCCCCTGTTGCAACATGAGAGGAAACCCGAGATCCACATCTTCTCTTGAAAGGAAGCCTGAGTTTCCTGTTCCAACTGCCCTGTTGCAGTTTGAGAGAAACCACAAGATACCCACCGAAACTGGAGAGGAACCACGAGTTTCCTGCCACAACTTGAGAGGAACCCCGAGTTCTGAGCTGCAACTAGAGAGAGTTAACTGTCCCAAATTGAGAGGAACCCCGAGTCTCCCATCATAACTCGAGAACACCGAGTTCACCACCTCAACCTGAGATGAGGCCCGATTGCACTGCAGCCACTTCGGAGGAACCCAAGTTCCCCTTGCAACTAGAAAGGAGGCCTGACTCCTCTGTTGCAACTAGAGAAGAACTCCGAGATCCCTGTCACAACAGAGAGGAACCATAAGTTTCCCGCCACAACTTGAGAGGAACCCCAAGTTCCCTGCTGCAACTCGAGAGTAGCCCCAACTCTCTGGCTGCAAATTGGGAGGAAAACCAAGTTCCCTGCCTAAACCCAAGAGGAAGCCTGCTGCAACTCAAGAGGAACCCTAAATTTCCACCCACAACTCTAGAAGAACCCCAGTTCCCCACTTGAACTCGAGATGAGGCTTGATTTTCCTGCAGCGATTAGAAAGGAAACCGGGGTTTCATGCCATATCTCGAAAGCAAACCCGAGTTCCCCGCTGCAACTCAAGAGGAGGCTCGATTCCTCTGCAGTGTCTCAAGAGGAACCCCGAGTTTCCCCTCGCTACTTGTGAGGAGGCCCAATTACCCTGCTGCAATTCAAGAGGAATCCCGAGTTCCTGTTGAAACTTGAGACGAGCCCCAAGCCCCCTGATGCAACTCCAGAGGATTCCCAAGAGAAGCCTACCCCACCACAACTCAAGAGGAGAACTCTACCACAACAAGAGAGGAAGCCCCATAAAACAACTAAAGAGGAAGCCCTGCCTTTCACTACTAGAGAGTATCCTCCTGCACATCACAACTAGAAAAAGCGCCCTTTCTCATCACAAGCAGAGAGGAGTTACCTCCATCACAATTAGAGAAGAGCACTCTACCACAAGTAAAGAGGAGACTACCTACCACAATTATAATGGAGCCCCACTGCCACAGCTAGAGAGGATTCTGCAAACGATAACTAGAGAGGAGCTGACCCATGACAAATAAAGAGTGGACCCTCACTGCAATTGGAGTGTAGCCCCATACCATAAATAGAGACTAGCCTCCTGCACATTACAATTAGAAAGGGGCATCCTGAAGATCCCTACTATAGAGGATCTGCCCCATTGCAGCTTGAGAGGAGGCTCCACGACAACTCTAAAGAACCCCTGAGTCACCTGCTGCAATTCAAGGGCCACCCCAAGTCCACCACTGCAATTTGACAGGAACCCTAGGTTGTAGCAAGAAAAGGAGTCACTGGCCAAAATGAGGGAGGGGCTCCCCGGCCAAAACTGAAGCAGATTCCCCAGGCACAACTATAGTGGAGTCCCCAGGATATCACACCTAGAGAGAAGCCCTTCTGCTGCAAATAGAGACGAATTCCCTGAAGTAAGTTGAGCGGAGACCCTCTCAACTAGAGATAAGCAATCCCACTAATATTAGTGAGGAACCCCTAGCACCAAAAGTAGAGAGGACCTCCACAGTCAGCCACCCACACCCCAACCAGAGAGGATGCAGCCCCACACCTCAAGTGGAGCCCTCGAACACAACTCCAGAGGAATCCGCTAGACATCACACATAGAGAGGGGACCCTCTGCTGCTAATAGAGACGAGCCTCACACCACAAGTATAGAGGAGCTTGCACACACCCACTAGAGAGAATCAAACCCATCACAACTACAGAATTTACCCCGAACACAAGGAGAGTGAATTCCCATGCCAAAATTCATGAGCAGCCACTCGACATTGCAACAACACAGGAGCCACTCGGCACATTCCTGCTAGAGACGAGTTGTCCAAACACAACTTGAAAGGAGGATGTACACCCCTGTTGCAACTAGAGAAACATCCCGAGTTCCCCGTCGCAACTCAAGAAGAACCCCAGGTTTCCTGCCACAACCGAGAAGAACACCAAGTGCTCTGCCTCAACTCGAGCTGAGGCACGAATACCCTGCAGCCCCTCAAGAGGTACCCCAAGATTCCCCTAGCAACTCGAGAGGAGGTCAACTCCCCTGCTGCAACTCGAGAGGAACACCGAGTTACCCCCTGCAAGCCCAGAGGTGGCCCTACTCCCCTGGGGCAACTTGAGAGGAAATCCGAGTTCCCCACCTCAACTCGAGAGGAACCCTGAGTTTCCCCCCACAATTCAAGAAGAACCCTGAGTTCCCTGCCTCCACCTATATGAGGACAGATTTCCTGCTGTGACATGAGATGAATCCCAAGTTCCTCGGTGCAATTAGACGGGAATCCCAAATTCCCCATCCCAACTCGAGAAGTAACCTGAGTTTCCCGCTGCACCTCGAGAACACTGAGTTCTCCACCTCTACTAGAGAAGAGACCTGGTTCCCCTGCACCTCTCGAGAGGCCCCACTTGCCACTTGAGAGGAGACCCAATTCCCCTGTTGCAATTCAAGAGGAACCCAATTATTCTGCCGCAACTCTTGGAGAGCACCAGGTTCCCTGGGTCAACTCGAGTTGGGAAAGATTCTCATACAGTGACTCAAGAGGAACGCCGAGTTTTCCGTTGAAACTTGAGACGAGCCCCAAGGCCCCTGATGCAACTCCAGAGGCTTCCCAAGAGGATCTTAACCCTCCACATTTCAAGAGAACTCTACCACCACACGAGAGGAAGCCCCATGCAACAATTAAAGGGGAGGCCCACCTTCCACAACTAGAGACTATCCTCCTTCAAGTAACAACTAGAGAACATGCCCCTTCTCATCACAACCAGAAAGGAGTCAGCCACAGCACAATTTGAGTAGAGAACTCTGCCACAACTAAAGATGAGCCCATCTATCATAAGTAAAGAGGAGCCCAACTGCCACAGTTAGTGAGGAGTCTGCAAACAACAACTAGAGAGGAGCTGACACATAGCAAATAAAGACTAGACCCTCACTGCAATTAGAGTGGAGCCCCATGCCACAACTAGAGAGTAGCGTCCTGCACACTGCAACTAGAAAGGAGAGCCTGCAGATCGCTACTATAGAGTATCTGCCCCCACTGCAGCTCGAGAGGAGGCTCCACAACAACTCTAATGAAACCCCGAGTTATCTGCTGCAACTCAAGAGGCACCCGGAATTCACCACTGCAATTTGACAGGAACCCTAGGCTGTAACAAGAAAAGGTGACACTGGCCAAAATGATGGAGGAGATCCCCGAACAAACTGAAGTGGTTCCCCACGCAAAACTAGAGTGGAGGCCCCCAGGATATCACACCTAGAGAGAAGCCCTTCTGCTGTAAATAGAGATGTGCTCCATGAAATAAGTCGAGTGGAGACCTGCACAGCTAGAGAGAAGCAATCCCACTAATATTAGTGAGGAGCACCAGGCTCCAAAAGTAGGGAGGACCTCCCCCACAGAGCCACCATCACCACAACCAGAGAGGACGCAGACCAGCCTCTCGAGGGGAGCCTTCCACCACAACTCCAGAGGAGCATGCTAGAGATCACACATAGAGAGGAGCCTCTCTGCTGCTAAAAGAGACAAACCTCACAGCACAAGTAGCGAGGAGCTTCCACACCACTACTAGAGACAATCATACCCATCAAAACTTTAGAGTTTACTCACAGCACAAGGATAGAGAAGTTCCATGCCAAAAGTCGTGAGTATCCACCCAACAATGCAACAAGACAGAAGCCACCCTGAAGTGGCTTGAGACGAGTTGCCCCAAGACAACTCGAGAGGAGGCCCAACAATCCTGCTGCAACTCTAGAGGAACCCAGAGATCGCTGTCACAATTTGACAGGAATTCCAAATTTCCCACCACAACTCGAGAGGAGGCCTGACTCATCTATTGCAACTCGAGAGGATCACCGAGTTGCCTGCTGCACCTCGAAAGGAGGCCTGACTCCCCTGCTGCAACTCTAGAGGCACCCTAAGTTCCCCCTTGCAACACCAGAGGACACCCTACTCCCCTGTTGTAACTCGAGAGGAACACTGAGATCCCGGTCACAACTCAAGAGGAATGCCAAGTTTCCCACCACAACTCTAAAAGAACCCCAGGTTCCCTGCCGCAACTCAAGATGAGGTCTTATTCACATGCAGTAACTCGAGAGGAATACCAAGTTCCCTGTCACAACTCGAAAGGAACCCTGAATTTCCCACCACAGCTCTAGTGTAACCCTGTGTCCCACGTGGCATCTCAAGAACACTGAGTTCCTGCTGCCACTCAACAGGAGCTCTAAGTCCCCTGCTGCAAATTTAGAGTAATCCTGAGTTCACCTCTGCAACTCGAGAGGATCCCTGAGTTCCCCCTCAAGAGGAGGCCCAACTCCCCTGTTGCAACTAGAGAGGAAATCCAACTTCCCCACCTCAACTCGAGAGGAGGCCTGACTCCATTTGAACTCAAGAGGAAACCCTAGATCCACGTCTCAACTCAAGAGGAACACCGAGTTTCCCACCACAAATCAGGAAAAACCCAGAGTTCTCCGCCTCAACTCTAGATGAGGCCCGATTTGCCTGCAGCCAATGGAGAGGTATCCTGAGTTCCCCAACACAACTTGAGAGGAACCCCAAGTTTCGCACCACATCTCAAAAGGAACACCGAGTTCCCTGCTGCAACTAAGAGGAGGCCCACTCGACTCCCCTGCTGCAACACGAGAGGAACCCTGATTTCCCCCTCGAAACTAGAGGAGGCCCAACTTCCCTGTTGCAACTTGAGAGGAACCGCGAGTTTCACTCTGCAAGTCGTGAAAAGCCACGAGTCCCCCGTCTCAACTCAAGGTGAGGTCCAACTGACTTGCAACGACTCGAGAGGAACCCCAAGGACAGCCTCGCAACTAGAGGTGAGTCTGACTCCACTGTTACAACTCAAGAGGAAACCTGAGATCCTGGACACCTCTTGAGAGGAAGCCAGAGTTTCCTGCCACTGGAAAGGAGGCCTGAATGCCCTGTTGAAACTCGAGTGGTACCCCAAGTTCCCTTTCACAACTCGAGGGGAACCCTGAGTTCCATGCTCCAGCTCAAGAGGAGGCCCAATTCCCATGCTGCAACTCGAGATGAACACAAAGTTACCCCTGCAACTTGAGAGGAGGCCCAAATCCCCTTTTGCAAATCAAGAGGAAACCCGAGTTCCCCACCTCAACTTGATAGGAGTCCTGATTACCCTGCTGCAACCTGAGAGGAAACCCGAGATCCCCCTCACCCCTTGAGAGGAAGCCCGAGTTTCCCGCCACAACTTGAAAGGAGGCCTGACTCCCCTGTTGCAACTCGAGAGGAACTCCGAGATTCCTGCTGCAACTCGAGATTCCTGCTGCATCCCCGAGTTTCTGGCTGCAACATGAGAGGAACTAAAAGTTCCCCACTACAACTTGAGAGGAACCCGAACCCCCTGCTGTAACTCGAGAGGAAGCCCGAGATATCCCCTGGAACTCAAGAGGATTCCCCACTTCAACTCGAGAGGAAGCCTGACTACCCTGTTGCAACTCAAGATGTACCCCTATGTCCCCATTGCAACTCGAGAGGAAAACTGAGTTTCCCGACATAACTCAAGAAGAACCTCGAGTTTCCCACATTCATCTAGATGAGTCCAGATGCAGTGACATGAAATGAACCCTGAGTTCCCCGGTGCAGTTCAAGAGGAATCCCGAGTTCCTCATTGCAACTTGAGAGGAATCCTTAGTTTCCTGCTGCAACTCAAAAGAAACCCCAAGTTTCCTGCTGCATCGTGAGAGGAACTCCGAGTTCACCATTGCAATTCGAGATCAGGCTCGATTCCCCTGCAGCATCTAGAGAGGCACACAAGTTCCAACTTGCAACTTGAGAGGAGACCTGACTCCCCTGTTGCAACTCAAGACAAATCCTGATATCCCCATTGCAACTTGAGAGAAGGACTGACTCCTCTGTTGCAACTCGAGAGGAGCCCTGAGATCCCTGTTGCAACTTGAGAGGAACACCAACTACCCTGATGCAACTAGAGAGGACCCCAAGTTTTCCCTCGCAACAGCAGAGGACGCCCCACTGCCATGTTGCAATTCAAGAGGAAACCAAATTTTCCATCTAAACTCAAGAGGAGTCTGACTCACCTGTTGTCACTCAATAGGAATCATGATTTCCACCTTGCAAACTCAAGAGGCAACCCTAGTTACCCGCCACAACTCTAGAAGGACCCAGGTTCTCCACATCAACTGGAGATGAGGCCCAATTCGCAAGCAGTGACTTGAGAGGAACCACGAGTTCCCCACTGAAACTCGAATGAGCCCAAGCCCCCTGATGCAACTCCAGAGGATTCCCAAGAGGAGCGTACTCCACTTTAATTCGAGAGGAGAATTCTACAACAAGAAGAAAAGAAGCCCATACCACAACTAAAGAGGAGCCCCCCCCCTTTCACAACTAGAGCATATCCCCCTGCAACAACAACTACAAAAAGTGCCCCTTCTCATTGCAACCAGAGAGGAGTCACTCCCATCACATTCTGAGAAGAGCAATTTACTGCAAATAAAGAGGAGCCCAACTACCACAAGTAAAGAGGAGCCCCACTGCCACAGCTAGAGAGGAGTCTGCAAACATTAATTAGAGAAGAGCTGACACACAAAAAATAGAATGGTACCTCATGGCAATTAGAGTGGAGTCCCAAGCCGCAACTAGAGAGTAGCCTTCTGCACATTGGAGCTAGACAGTGGCAGCCTGCAGATCGCTACTATAGAGGACCTGCCCCACTGCAACTCGAGAGGAGGCTCCACAACAACTCCAAGGAAACCCCATGTCACCTGCTGCAACACAAGAACCAAACCGAGTTCACCACTGCAATTTGACAGGTGCCCTAGACTGTAACAAGAAAATGTGCCACTGACCAAGATGATGGAGGGACTCCCTACCTAAAACTAAAGCGGATTCACCAAGCAAAACTAGAGTGTAAGACCCCAGGATAACACACCTAGAGAGAATGCCTTCTTGCCGAAAATAGAGATGAGCTCCCTGAAATAAGTCAAGTGGAATCCCTCACAACTAGAGAGAAGCAATCTCACTAATTGTAGTGATGAAGCCCTAGCACCAAAAGTAGAGAGGACCTTCCCTGTGGAGCCACCCACATCTCAACCAGAGAGGGAACCCCGCACCTTGAGAGGAGCCCTCCACCACGACTCCAGAGAAGCCCACTAGACATCACACACAGAGAGGAGCCCCTCTGATGCTAATAGAGAGGAACCTCACACCACAGTAGAGAGGAGCTTGCACACCACCACTACAGAGAATCAGGACCCACAACTACAGAGTTTACCCCGAGCATGAGGAGACAGAAGTTCCATACCAAAATTCCACAGTAGCAACTCGATATTGCAACAAGACAGGAGCCACCCTGCATATTCCTGCTAGAGACAAGTCACCCCAACACAACTCTAGACGAAGCCCAACAACACTGTTGCAAATCGAGAGAAAACCTGAGTTACCCGTCTCAACTCAAGAGGAAGTATGAATGCCCTATTGCAACTCGAGTGGAACACCGACTTTCCCACCGCAACTTGAGCAGAAACCCGAGTTCCCTGCCTCAAATCTAGATGAGGCCCGATTCCCCTGCAGCGACATGAGATGAATTCCAAATTGCCCGTCGCAATGCGAGAGGAATCCCAAATTACTCATCACAACTCAAGAGGAAATCCGAGTTCACTGACACAACACGAGAGGAAACCCAAGTTTCCCACTTCAACTCGAGAAGAACACCGAGTTCTCTGCCTCAACTCGAGATGAGGCCCGATTCCCCTGAAGCCACTTGAGAGGAACCCCAAGGTCCCTTCACAACTCAAGAGGAGGCCTGACACCCCTGCTGCAACTCAAGAGGAACCCCGAGTTCCTGTCCCAACTCAAGAGGAAACCCACGTCCCCTGGGGTCCCTCTCGCAACTCAAGAGGAAGCCCGACTCCCCTGTTGCAACTCAAGAGGAAACCCGAGATCCCCGTTGCCTCTTGAGAGGAAGACTGTGTTTCCCACCACAACTTGAGAAGAGGAATGACTGTTCTGTTGCCACTCAAGAGGAGCCCCAAGATCTCTGTCATAACTCGAGAGGAAGCCCAAGTTTCCCGCTGAAACTGGAGAGGAATCCCAGTTTCACTCCACTCTAGATGAGACCCAATTCTCCTGATGAGACATGAGATGAATTGTGTTCCCCAACGCAACCCAAGAGTAATCCCGAAATCCACATCACAACTTGAGAGGAACCCTGAGTTTCCCACCACATCTCGAGAGGAACCTGGAGTTCCTCACTGCAACTTAAGAAGAGGCTCATTTCCCCTGCAGCATCTTGAGAGAAACCCCGAGTTCCCCCCTTGAAATTCGAGAGGAGGCCTGACTCCCCTGTTGCACCTTGGGAAGAACCCCAAGTTCCCTGCCTCAACACCAGAGGAACCCTGACATGCCTGATGCACCTCAAGAGGAGGCCCAACTCCCTTCCAGCAAGTCGGGTGGAACCTCGAGTTTTCCACTGCAACTTGAGAGGAACCCCGAGTTACCTGCTGCAACTTGAGTTACCCCCTGCAACTCGAGAGTAGGTGGACTCCCCTGTGGCAACTCAAGAGGAAGCCCAAGTTCTCCACTTCCAGTATATAGGAGGACTGACTACCCTGTTGTAACTTGAGAGGTACCCCTAGATGCCCATCGCAACTCGAAAAGAACCCCGAGTTTCCAGCCACAACTTGAGAGAAACCCTGAGTTCCCCGCTGCAACTTGAGAGGAGGCCCAACTCCCCTGCTGCAACTCGAGAGAAACCCTGAGTTAACCCCTGAAACTCAAGAGGAGGCCCAACTCCCCTGTGGCAACTTGAGAAGAAATTGGAGTTCCCCACCTCAACTCAGAGGAGGCCCGACTTACCTGTTGCAAATCGAGAGGCACCCATAGTTCCCTGATGCAACTTGAGAAGAACCCCAAGTTCCCCACCTCCACTCTAGCTGAGGCCCAATTCCCCTGCAGTGGCATGAGATGAATCCTTAGTTCCCCATCGCAATTTGAGAAAAAACCCTGTGTTCCTGCCACATTTCAAGAGGAACACCGAGTTCTTCACTAGAACTCGAGAAGAGGCTCAATTCCCCTGCAGCGTCTCAAGAGGAACGCCGAGTTACCCATCCCAACTCGAGAGGAGGCCTGACTCCCATGCTGAAACTCAAGAGGAACCCCAAGTTCCCGCTTGCAAAACCAGATGATGCCCTAATCCCGTTGCACCTCGAAAGGAAATGGAGCTCCCGCCTATACTCGACAGGAGCCTGACTCACCTATTGCCATGTGAGAGGAACCACAAGAACCCTTTGCAAATGGAGAGGAAACCGAGTTTACTGCCGAAACTCTACAAGAATGCCAGGTTCCCTGCCACAACTCGAGATGAGGTCTGATTCGCATGCAGTGACTTGAGAGGAAAACCAACTACTGCACTGAAACTCAAGACGAGCCCCAAGCCCCCTGATGCAACTTCAGAGGATTCCAAAGAGGAGCCTCCCCCACTACAATTCGAGAGGAAAACTCAAAACAAGAGAGGAAGTCCCATACCACAAGTAAGAGGAGGCTCACCATTTCAAAACTAGAGAGAATCCACCTGCACATCACAAGTAGGAAAAGCGCCCCTTCTCATCACAACCAGAGAGGAGTAACCTCCATCACAATTTGAGAACAGCACAATACCACAACTAAAGAGAAGCCCATCTACCACAAGTAAAGAGGAGCCACATTGCCAACACTGGGGAAGAGTCTGCAAACAACAACTAGAAAGGAGCTGACCCACGACAAATAAAGAGTGGACCCTCACTGCAATTGGAGTGGAGCCCGATGTTGCAACTAGAGAGCAGCCTCCTACACATTGCCACTAGACTGAGGCAGCCTGCAGATCTCTACTCTAGAGGATCCACTGCAGCTCGAGAGGAGGCTCCACAACAACTCTAAAGAAACCCCGAGTCACCTGAAGCAATGCAAGAGGCACCCCGAGTTCACCACTGCAATTTGACAGCAGCTCTAGGCTGTAACAAGAAAAGGAGCCACCAGCCAAAATGACGGAGGGGCTCCCCAGCCAAAATTGAAGGTGATTCCCCAGGCACAACTAGAGTGGGGGCACCCAGGATATCACACCTAGAGAGAAGCCCTTCTGCCACAAATAGAGATGAGCTCACTGAAATAAGTCGAGTGGATTCCCTCACAACTAGACAGAAGCAATCCCACTAATTTTAGTGAGGAACCCCCTAGCGCCAAAAGTAGAGAGGATCTCCCCCGTGGAACCACCCACACCCCAACAAGAGATGACACAACCCTGCACCTCGAGAGACCCGCACCTCCACCACAACTCCAGAGGAGCCGTCTAGACATCAAACATAGAGAAGAGCCCTTTTGCTGCTAATAGAGAGGAACCTCACACCATAAGTACAGAAGAGTTTGCACACTGCCACCAGAGAGAATCAAACCCACCACAACTAAGGAGTTTACCCAGAGCTCACGGATAGAGAAGTCCAATGCCAAAATTTGGTAGTAGCCACCTGACATTGCAACAAGATAGGAGGCACCCTGCACATCCCTGCTAGAGATGAATCACCCCGAGACAACTCGAGAGGAGGCCCAACTCCCCTGTGGCAACTCGAGAGGAAGCACGAGTTCCACACCTCAACTCGAGAGGAGGCCTGACCACCCTGTTGTAACTCGAGAGGTACCCCAAGACCCTCTTCACAACTCGAGAAGAACACCAAGATGACTGTTGCAACTCTAGAGGAGGCCTGATTCCCCTGCTGCAACTTGAGAGGAAAGCCAAGTTCCCCCTCCAACACCAGGGGACGCCCTACTACCTTCTTGCAACTCGAGAGGAAACCTGAGCTCTCACCTAAACTCATAGGAGTCTGGAGGAACCTGAGTTCCCCATTGCAACTCGAGAGGAGCCTCAGTTTCTGCCACAACTCGAGAAGAGCACCGAGTTCTCCACCAAAATCGAGATAAGGCCCAATTCCCCTGCAGCCACTCTAGAAGGACCCCTAGGTACCCCCTTGCAACTCGAGAGGAAGCCTGACTACCCTGTTGCAATTCAAGAGGAAACCCAAGGTCCCCATTGTCTCTTGAGAGGAAGCCCGAATTTCCCACTGCAACTCTAGAGGAGTTGTGACTCCCCTGCTGCAACTCTAGAGGAACACCGTGTTACCCCCTGCAATTCAAGAGGAGGCCCAACTCCCCTGTGGCAACTCGAGAGGAAACCTGAGTTCCCCACCTCAACTCGAGAGGAGGCCTGACTAACCTGTTGCAACTCAACATGTACACCGAGATTCCTGTTTCAACTCGAGATGAACATCGAGTTCCCCGCCTCAACCTAGGTGAGGCCTGATTACCCTGCAGTGACATGAGATGAATCTTGAATTCACCCGCTCAACTCAAGAAGAATCCCAAATTCCTCATACAACTCCAGAGGAGGCCTGATTCCACTGCAGCCACTTGAGAGGAACTCCAAGGTACCCCTCATACCTCGAGAGGAGGCTCAATTCTCCTGTTGTAACTTGAGAGGAAATCCAGGATCCCCATCGCTTCTTGAGAGGAAGCTCAAGTTTCCCACTGCAACTCAAGAGGAGGCCTCACTCCCCTACTGAAACTCAAGAGGAATCCCGAGATCTGCATAACAACTTGAGAGCAACTCCAAGTTTCCCACCGCAACTCTAGAAGAACTTCAGGTTCACTGCCACAACTCGAGTTGAGGACGATTCGCATACAATGACTCGAGAGGAATGCTGAGTTCCCCACTGAAACTCCAAACGAGCCCCAAGTTCCCTGATGCAACTCCAGATGCTTCCCAAGCGGAGTCTACCCCACCACAATTCCAGGGTAGCACTCTTCTGCAAAAGAGAGGAAGCCCCATACCACAACTAAAGAGGAGCCCCCCCCCTTCACAATGAGAGAGTATCCCCCTTCACATCACAATTGGAAAACGCCCTTCTTCTTATCATAACCAGACAGTAGTCACCCCCATCACAATTTGATAAGACCACGCTACTGCAATTAAAGAGGAAAACATCTACAAAAAGTAAAGTGGAGCCCCAATGCCACAGCTAGAGAGGAGTCTGCAAATGACAACTAGAGAGCAGCCGACCCACAGCAAATAAAGAGTGGACCCTCACTGCAATTAGACTGGAGCCCCATTCTGCAACTAGAGAGTAGTTTCCTGCATATAGCAACTAGATAGGGACAGCTTGCAGATAGCTACTATAGATGATCTGCCCCCACTGCAGCTCAAGAGGAGGCTCCACACCAACTCTAAAGAAACCCCAAGTCACCTGCTTCAACTCAAGAAGCACCCCGAGTTCACTGCTGCAATTTGAGTGGAGTCTCGGCTGTAACAAGAAAAGGCACAACTGGCCAAAATGATGGAGGGGCTCCCCAGCCAAAGCTGAAGCAAATTCCCCAGGCACTGTGGTGCCCCCAGGTTATCACACCTACAGAGAAGCCCTTTTGCTGAAAATAGAGACTAGCTCCCTGAAGTAAGTCGACTGGAGTCCCTCACAACTAGGGAGAAGCAATCTCACTAATATTAGTGAGGAACACCTAGCACCAAACGCAGAGAGGACCTCCCCCATGGAGTCACCTTCACCCCAACCAGAGAGGACACAGCCCTGCATCTCAAGAGGAGCCCTCCACAACAACTCCAGAGGAGCGCGCTAGACATCACACATAAAGAGGGGCCCCATTCTGCAACTAGAGAGTAGCTTCCTGCACATTGCAACTAGACAGGAGCAGCCTGCACATTGCTACTATAGAGGATCTGCCCCACTGCAGCTCCAGAGGAGGCTTCACCACAACTCTAAGGAAACATCAAGTCACCTGCTGCAACTCAAGGGGCACCCCGAGTTCACTGCTGCAATCTGAGAGGAGTCTAGGCTGTAAGAAGAAAAGGTCCCACTGGCCAGATGAGAGAGGGGCTCCCTGGCCAAAGCTGAAGCGAATTCCCCAGGCACAACTTGAGTGGCGGCCCCCAGGTTATCACAACTAGGGAGAAGCCATTTTGCCATAAATAGAGAAGAGCTCCCTGAACTAAGTCGACTGGAGTCCATCACAACTAGTGAGAAACAATCCCACTAATTTTAGTGACTAACCCCTAGCGCCAAAAGTAGAGAGGACCTCCTATGTGGAGCCACCCACACCCCAACCAGACAGGACGCATCCCCGCACCTCGAGAGGAGCCCTCCACCACAACTCCAGAGGAGCGTGCTAGACATCACACATAAAGAGGAGCCCCTCTGCTACTATTAGAGACAAACCTCACACCACAAGTACAGAGAAGCTTGCACATCACCACCAGAGAGAATCGAACTCACCACAACTACAGAGATTACCCTAAGCACAAGGAGAGTGAATTCCTGTGCCAAAATTCATGAGTAGCTACCCAACATTGAATCAAGACAGGAGCCACCTTGCACATCCCTGCTAGAGACAAGTCGCCCCAAGGCAACTCGAGAGGAGGCCTGACACCCCTGTTGCAACTCGAGAGAAAACAGGGCTTCGCCACCTCAACTCACGAGGAGGCCTGACTCCCCTGTTACCACTCGAGAGTAATGCCAAGTTGACTGTCCCAACTCAAGAGGAACACCAAGTTCTACGCCTCAACTCAACATGAGGTTCGATTACCCAGAAGCCTCTCAAGATGGACCCCGAGGTCACCCCTGCCACCAGAGGGGAGGCCCTACTCCCCTGTTGCAACTTGAGAGGAAACCTGAGATCCCCATCACCTCTTGAGGGGAAGCCCAAGTTTCCCACCACAACTCAAGAGGTGGCCTGACTGCCATGTTGTAACTTGAGAGGAACCCCGAGTTTCCCACTGCAACTCAACAGGAACCCCGAGTTGCCCATCACAACTCGAGACTAGGCCCAACTTCAATGCTGTGGCTCGGAAGGAATCCCGAGTTCCCCACCTCAACTCGAGAGAAGGCCTAACTTCTCCGTTGCAACTAGAGAGGAACCCTGAATTTCCCACCACAACTCGAGAACTCCAGGTCCCCACCTGAACTCGAGTTGTGGTTCAACTGCCCCACAGAAACTTGAAAGGAAACCTGAGTTTCATCCTGAAACAGGAGAGGAACCCGAGTTTCCTGCTGCATCTCGAGAAGAACCCCGAGTTCCCCTCTGCAACTCAAGAGGAGGCTCGATTCCCCAGCAGCGTCTGGAGAGGAACCCCTAGTTGCCCCTCGCAACTCATGAGGAAGCCTGACTCCCCTGCTGCAACTCGAGAGGAAAGCCGAGTTTCCTGATTAACTGGAGAGGAGCTTGACTCACCTGTTGCCACTCGAGATGAACACCAAGATCCCTTCACAACTCGAGAGGGACCCCAAGTTTCCCGCCATTATTCGAGAAGAACACCGAGTTCTCCACCTCAATTCAAGATGAGGTCTGATTTCCCTGCAGCCACTTGAGATGGACACCGTGGTACCCCTCGCAACTCAAGAGGAGGTCCGACTACCCTGGTGCAACTCAAGAGGAAACTAGAGGTCCCCAATGTCTCTTGAGAGGAAGCCCGAGTTTCCCGCTGCAACTTAAGAGGAGTTCTGACTCCCCTGCTGCAACTCGAGAGGAACACCGAGTTCCCCGCTGCAACTCGAGATCAGGATCGATTACCCTGCAGCATCTCAAGAGGACCCCTGAGTCCCCCTCTTGCAACTCAAGAGGAGGCCCGATGATCCTGTTGCAACTCGAGAGGAACCCCATGATCCCCGTTGCAACTCGAGAGGAGGCACAACTCCTCTGTTGCAACTCAAGAGGAGCCCTGGTCCCCGTCACAATTCGAAAGGAACTCCAAGTTTCCTGCCGCAACTCGAGAGCAGGGCTGACTCACCTGTTGCAACTTGAGAGGAACACTGAGACCCCCGTTGTAACTCTAGAGGAACCCCAAGTTTCCCACCACAACTCGAGAGGAGGCCGCCTTCCTTACTGCAACTCGAAAAGAGCCCCAAGTTCCCCCTCGCAACATCAAAGGACACCATACTCCCCTGTTGCAACTCGAGAGGAAATCTGAGTTTCACACCTCAACTCAAGAGGAGCTTGACTCACTTGTTGCCACTTGGGAGGAACCATGATTTCCCCCTCACAACACGTGAGGAACTCTGAGTTACTTGTTGCAAGTCTAGAAAAAACCCAGGTTCCCTGCCTCAACTCGAGATGAGGCCCAATTCACATACAGTGACACAAGAAAAACACTGAGTTCCCCACTGAAACTCGAGATGAGTCCCAAGCCCCCTGATGCAACTCCAGAGAATTCCCAGGAGGAGCGTAACCCACCAAAAGCCGAGAGGACTTTACCACAACAAGAGAGGAAGCCCCATAACACAACTTAGGAGGAGGCGCCCCCTTCCACAACTGGAGAGTATCCTCCTGCACGTCACAAGTAGAAAAAGCACCCCTTCTCATCACAACCAGAGAGGAGTCACCCCCATCACAATTTGGAAGAGCATTCTACCACAACTAGAGAGGAGCGCAACTACAACTAAAGAGGATACCCCTGCTACAACTAGAGAGGAGTCTGCAAATGACAACTAGAGATTAGCCCACCCACCACAAATAAAGAGTGGACAAATAAAGAGATGAACATCACATCACAAATAGAGAGGAGTTTGCACAACACCAGTAGAGAGAATCAAGCCCACCACAACTACAGAGTTGACCCCGACCACGATAGAGAAGTCCCATGCTAAAACTAGTGAGTAGCCACCCAACACTGGAAAAAGACAGGAGGCACCCTGCACATCCCTGCTAGAGACGTGTCGCCCCAAGACAATTGGAGAGGAGGCCCTGACACAAGTTGAGAGGAACCCTGAGTAACTCCCAACTCGAGAGGAGCCCTAAGTTCCCCACCAGGGCTCAAGTGGAACTGTGAGTGCCATGCTGCAACTCGAGAGGAACACTGAATTCCCACCACGACTCGAGAGGAGATCTAAGTACCCTGCTGCAACTCAAGAGGAACAGCTAGTTTCCCGCCACGACTGGAGAGGAACCCCGAGTTACCCACTGAAACTCGAGAGGAGGCCCAACTCCCCTGCAGCATCTCGAGAGGAAGCCCAAGTTCCCCCATACAACTCAAGAGGAGGCTGGACTCCCCTATTCCAATTCAAGAGGAAATCCGAGTTTTCCACCTCAACTCAAGAGTAGGCCTGACTACCCTGTTGTAACTCTAGGGGAACCCCGAGTTCCCCGCAGCAACTCAGGAGGAGGCCCCACTCCCCTTTTGAAACTCGAGAGGAACCCCAAGTTTTCCACCACAACTCGAGAAGAACCCCCGAATTCCATGCCGCAACTCAAGATGAGGGCCGATTCCCCTGAGGCAACTCGAGAGAAACATCGAGTTACCCGTCACAGCTCGAGATGAGCCACAAGCACCTTCATGCAACTCCAGAGGATTCCCAAGAGGAACTTAACCCAGAAAATTCGAGCGGGGCCCTCTTCTGCAAAAAGAGAGGAAGCCCCATACCACAACTAAAAAGAAGGCCTGCCTGCTACAACTAGAGAGTAGTCTCCTGCATATCACAACTAAAAGTGTCCCTTCTCATCACAATCAGAGAGGAGTAACCTGCCTCACAATTTGAGAAGAGCACTCTACCACAACTAGAGAGGAGCCAAACTACCACAACTGTAGAGGAGCCCCCTTGCCACAACTAGAGAGGAGTCTGCAAATGACAACTAGAGGGGAGCCAACCCACCACAAATAAAGAGTGAACTCTCCCTGTAATTAGAGTGGAGCCCCATGCCACACATAAAGAATAGCCTCCTGCACACTGCAACTAGACACAGGCCAGCCTTCACATCGCTACTTGAGAGGATCTGCCCCACTGTAGCTCGAGAGGAGGCTCCACCACAACTCTAATGGAACCCTGACTCCCCTGTTGCAACTTGAGAGGAAACCCGAATTCCCCACCTCAACTCGAGATGAGGCCTGATTCCCCTGCAGCGACTTGAGAGGAACACCGAATTCCCCATCGCAACCCGAGAGGAGCTCTAAGCCCCCTGATACAACTCCAGAGGATTCCCAAGAGGAGCCTACCCCACCACAGTTCGAGGGGAGCATTCTACCACAACAAGAGAGGAAATGCCATACCACAACTAAAGAGGAGGCCTCCACTGCCACAACTTAAGAGTAGCCTCCTGCACATTGCAACTAGGGGAACCGTCCCTTCTCATCACAACCAGAGAGGAGTCACCCTCTTACAATGTGAGAAGAGCACTCTACTGCAACTAGAGAAGAGCCCAACTACAACTAAAGAGGAGAACATGGTCCTAATATGACGGAGAAATAGCATGGGGAGACAACTTTCTCCCCCACAAATTCATCAAAAGATCATTTGAATGCTGAGCAACTTCCACAGAACAACTTCTGAAAGCTGGCGGAGGACATCAGGCACCCAGAAAGGCAGCCCTTTCTCTTGGAAAGTAGGTAGTGAAAGGTTGTTACTGAACCATGAAAGACACCAGGATTCTTGGCCTCCGGAGGAGAAGAATTCAATCCGGGGCCAGAGATGAGGCTTGCTGCTCAGAGCTTTTGTGTAATAAAAATACTTTTATTAAAGTATAAAAGAGATAGAGAAAGCTTCTGACATAGACATCATAAGAGTGCAGAAAGAGTGCCCCTTTCACTACTGTTAGCAAGGGAGCTATATACTTTTAGTTAGTTATTACAATGAATCAAAAGGACGTCTGGAAGTTGTAAAGATCTTACCAGACCCACTTCCATAATTTATATTTTAAGATAACAGGATTAGCCAGAAGGTTTTCAGGAAGGAGAAACTGTCCTCAAGCAGGATACATTGTTGTTATATAATCCTTAGTACAGAGTTTAAACTGAGTTGTTTGTTGTGTAATCATCAGTTTGAGCCTTAAAGATAAAAATGTTTTATGTGACCAAGACTAAGGAATGTAGAGGGGAAAAAAACCATTTGTCCTTTCCTCCTCCTTGAGAATTACAGACCCCTATCTCCTCCCTGAGAACCCCAGACCCCTCTCTCCTTGGGGGCCCCTGGACTTCTTATCAACCTGCCTAGGAATTGACTCTCTCAGTAGGACAAAATCTAAAAGACAAAAAGAGAGACAACAGAGTTAGGGACAAAGACCAGTCCAGGGGAGGGTGTTATGAAGGAGGAGAAGTTTCCAAACAGCAGGAAACCCTCTCACTGGTGGATCTGTGGCGAATTTTGGAATCTTAGAGGGCAACACAACCGGGGGGGGAGGGTGGACAAAGAATACACACCTAACCGCAACTCCCAGCAGAGAGGTAGCCCAGAAGCTCGCATCTGCCACCAGCAAGCTGGGGCTGGACAGGAAGGCGCAGGTTGATGCTTAGGGTAAGGACCAGGACTGAATACCCAGAGGACAGTCTGAGAGAGCTAACGTGAGATAGCAACACAAACTGTGGGTTAGCCAGAGAGAGAATAAAAGAGAGAGAGAGGACTTTTTTGTGAATAGCTCTAACCGAAGACACAGCCTGGCTGGATCACAGAACAAAGGATTGAGCGAATACCAAAGGAGAACTAGCCGGCTGTGGACAGGCCCCTTCCCCCTGACAAGAGGTAGAGAGACAGGCGGGCGACAGCCAGAGCCAGAAGGCAAGGTGCAATCTCGGCCTCAGAGACAGCATCCTCGTTCAAACTGTGAGCAAGCTCTCAGTTGCTAACCACATCTTCCTGGGATCCTGGATGATTGACATTTGCCAGGAGGCTTGCAGCCTGAGATCAGCACCCCAGGGGAAACACACAGCACACCTGAGATGGCACTCTCGTGGTGCACCCAGGAAACCAAGGGGCCGGGACTGGTGAGGTGATTAAGATACACAGCCCACCTGAGACAGTGCTCTCCCCAAGCACCTGGTCACCTGAGCTGCTCAGACCTGGGAAGGACACAAAACGCACACCCAACCTATTCTGTGCCCTTGTGGAGTACCCAAAAACCTGAACCTGAGCAGCTTAGACCTGGGAAGTGCACGAAATGCAGGGTCTTCTTTCGACAGCACCCCTGCAGATCAACCTGGAGCCAAACCCAGTGTGGCCCAAACACTGTGATCACTCCCCACACGTGCCAGTGATATTTGTTTGCAGTGTTCCTCCCTCCCCATAACACAACTGAACAAGTGAGCTTAAATAAGTGACCACCTTCACCTCCTTGTGTCAGAGAGGAAATTAGACTTGAAGAGACTTGCAAACAGACGAAGCCAAAATAAAGAAGAGGGAACCACTATGGAAACGACAGGTACAACAGATTAAAACCCTGTAGCTAACATTGACTAAGCATTGGAAGGGGCCTATAGGCCTTGAGAAGAAGTATAAGCTGGAACAAGGAACTATCTGAAACTCAAACGGCCGCACACTGCCTTCAACAGCTCCAGAGAAATTCCTAGGTATATTTTTACTAATATCATTTCTTAATTTTTACATTCTTTATTACTACTTTAATATTCATTTTTATAACCTACTATTACCTATTTTTAAAGTAAATTTCATATAGATAAATTTTTTATAATTTTCGTGATTGACTGTTTTGTATTTTTAATATTGTATTTTTGAGAATCTAATTTCTAGTCTAGACATTTAATCTTTGCTTTTTGGTATTTGTCATCAGTTTTGTATGTTTAAGAACCTAATTTTCAGTACCCATTTTTATTTAGGGGTTTGATTACTGGCTTCATTGCTCTCGCCCCTTTAGACCCTCCCTTTTCTCCCCCAGGTCACTGCTATCTCCTCCCTCCCCGTTCTCTTCTCTATTAAGTCTGTGAATCTCTCTGGGTGTTCTGGGCTATGGAGGACACTTAGGGAACTGATTACTGGCTAGACTGGTCTCTCCCCTTTTGACTTCCCCTATTCTCCTCCTGGTCACCTCTATCTCCCTCCTCCCTCTTCTCTATGTAACTCCATGAACCTCTCTGGGTGTTTCAGATTGTGGAGAGCACATAGGGAATTGATTACTGGCTAGATTGCTCTCTCCTCTTTTGATTCCCTCTCTTCTCCTCCTGGTCATCTCTATCTCTCTCCTCCCCCTTCTCTTCAAAATGTAACTCTGTGAACCTCTCTGGGTGTCCCTCACTGTGGAGAATCTTTTCACCATTAACCTAGATGATTTATCATCTGTGCTGTATGGATGGAGAAGTATTGAGGCTAATGTAAGATTAAGACTGAAAGCCAGAGACAGGAGGCTTAAATCCAAAACTTGAGAACAGCAGAAAGTCCCTGACTCCAGGGAACATTAATCGACAGGGGCTCATCCAAATGCCTCCATACCTACACTGAAACCAAGCTCCACCCAAGAGCCAACAATTCCAGAATAAGACATACCACGCTAATTCTTCAGCAACGCAGGGGAAAAGCCCTAAGCATTAAAATACAGGCTGCCCAAAGTCACATCAAGCCCATAGACACTCAAAATTCACTAACGGACACTTCATTGCACTCCAGAGAGAAGAGATCCAGCTCCACCCACAAGAACACAGAGGCAAGCTTCCCTAACCAGTAAAACTTGAAAAACCACTACTCCAACCCCACCCATAGGGAGCAACATCCACAATAAAGAGGAACCACAAACTCCCAGCCTACAGAAAGGCGACCCAAAACACAGCCATCTAAACAAAATGAAAAGGCAGAGAAATATTCAGCAGGTAAAGGAGCATGATAAAGGCCCATCAAGCTAAACAAAAGAGGAGGAAATAGGGAGTTTACCTGAAAAAGAATTCAGAATAATGATAGTAAAGATGATCCATAATCTTGAAAACAAAATGGAGTTACAGATAAATAGATTGGGGACAAGAATTGAGAAGATGCAAGAAATGTTTAATAAGGACCTAGAAGAAATAAAAAAGAGTCAATCAATAATGAATAATGCAATAACTGAGATCAAAAGCACTCTGGATGGAATCAACAGTAGAATAACTGAGGCAGAAGATAGGATAAGTGAAGTGGAAGATAAAATGGTGGAAATAAATGAAGCAGAGGAGAAAAAATAAAAAAGAATTAAAAGAAATGAGATCAACCTCACAGACCTCTGGGACAACGTTAAGTGCCCCAACATTCAAATCATAGGAGTCCCAGAAGAAGAAGACAAAAAGAAAGGCCATGAGAAAATGCTTGAGGAGATAATAGTTGAAAACTTCCCTAAAATGGGGAAAGAAATAGCCACCCAAATCTAAGAAACCCAGAGAGTCCCACACAGGATAAACCCAAGGCAAAACACCACAAGACACATATTAATCAAATTAATGAAGATCAAACACAAAGAGCAAATATTAAAAGCAGCAAGGGAAAGGCAACAAATAACACACAGAGGGATTCTCATAAGGATAACAGCTGATCTTTCAATAGAAACTCTTCAGGCCAGTAGAGAATGGCAGGACATACTTAAAGTGATGAAAGAGGAAAACCTACAACCCAGATTACTATGCCCAGCAAGGATCTCATTCAAATATGAAGGAGAAATTAAAAGCCTTAAAGACAAGCAAAAGCTGAGAGAACCCAGCACCACCAAACCAGCTCTTCAACAAATGCTAAGGATTTTCTCTAGAAAGAAAAGAGAGAAAAGGTTTATAAACTCGAACCAAAAACAACAAAGTAAATGGCAACAGGGTCATACTTATCAATAATTACCTTAAATGCAAATGGGCTGAATGCCACAACTAAAAGACAAAGAGAAGCTGAATGGATACAAAAACAAAACCACTATGTATGCTGTCTACAAGAGACCCACCTCAAAACAAGGGACACAGACAGACTGAAAGTGAAGGGCTGGAAAAAGATATTTCATGCAAATGGAGACCAAAGGAAAGCAGGAGAAGAAATGCTCATATCAGGTAAAATAGACTTTGAGATAAAGTCCGTGAAAAGAGACATAAAGGACACTACATAATGATCAAAGGATCAATCCAAGAAGAAGATACAACAATTATAAATAAATACGCACCCAACATAGGAGCACCACAATATGTAAGGCAAATGCTAACAAGTATGAAAGGGGAAATTAACAGCAACACAATAATAGTGGGAGACATTAATACCAAACTCACATCTATGGATAGATCAACAAAACAGATAATTAGCAAGGAAACACAAAATTTAAATCATACAATGGACCAGTTAGACCTAATTGATATCTATAGGATAATTCACCCCCAAAACAATGAATTTCACTTTTTTCTCAATTGCACACAGAACATTCTCCAGGATAGAGCACACCCTGGGCCATAAATCTAGCCTTGGTCAATTTAGAAAACATGAAGTCATTTCAAGAATCTTTTCTGATCACAATGCAGTAAGATTAGATGTCAACTACAGGAAAAATATTATTAAAAATACAAACATATGGAGGCTAAACAGCATGCTACTTAGTAACCAACAAATCAGAGAGGAAATCAAAATATGCATAGAAACAAATGAAAATGAAAACACGACAACCCCAAACTGATGGGAATCAGTAAAAGCAGTGCTCAGGGGAAGGTTCATAGCAATACAAGCTTACCTCAAGAAACAAGAGAAAAATCAAATAAGTAATCTAACTTTACACCTAAAGCAACTAGAAAAAGAAGAAATAAAGAACCCCGGGGTTAGTAGAAGGAAATAAATCATAAAAATTAGGGCAGAAATAAATGAAAGAGAAATAAAGGAGACTATAGCAAAAAATCAACAAAAGTAAAAGCTGGTTCTTTGACAAGATAAATAAAATTGACAAACCACTAGCCAGACTCATCAAGAAAAAAAAGGGAGAAGAATCAAATCAACAAAATTAGAATTAAAATGTAGAAATCACAACAGACAACACAGAAACACAAAGGATTATAAGAGACTACTCTTGGCAACTATAGGACAAAAAAAAATGGGCAACTTGGAAGAAATGGACAAATTCTTAGAAAAGTATAACCTTTTAAAACTGAGCCAGGAAGAAATAGAAAATCTTAACAAACCTATCACAAACACAGAAATCGAAACTGTAATAAAAAGTCTTCCAACAAAAAAAAGCCCAGGACCAGATGGCTTCACAGGTGAATTCCACCAAAAACTTACGGAAGAGTTAACACCTATCCTACTCAAACTCTTCCAGAAAATGGCAGAGGACGGTAAACTGCCAAACTCATTCTATGAGGCCACCATCACCCTAACCAAAATCAGACAAAGATGCTACAAAAAAAGAAAACTACAGGCCAGTATCACTGATGAAGATAGATGCAAAAATCCTCAATAAAATTCTAGCAAACAGAATCCAGCAACATATTAAAAAGATCATGCATCATGACCAAGCAGACTTTATCCCAGGGTTGCAAGGATTCTTCTATACTCACAAATCAATCAATGTGATATTTCACATTAATAAATTGAAAGATAAAAAGGATAACATTATCTCAATAGATACAGAGAAAGCCTTTGACAAAATTCAATATCCATTTATGATAAAAAAAAAAAAAGAACCCTCCAGAAAGCAAGCATAAAAGGAACATAAATCAACAGAATAAAAGCCAAATATGACAAACCCAAAGCAAATATTATCCTCAATAGTGAAAAATTCAAAGCATTTTCCCTAAAGTAAGGAACAAGACAAGGGTGTCCACTATCACCACTACTATTCAACATAGTTTTGGAAATTTTACACCACAGCAATCAGAGAAGAAAAAGAAATAAAAGGAATCCAGATTGGAAAAGAAGAAGTAAAACTCTCACTGTTTGCAGATGACATGATCCTCTAGAGAAAACACTAACACATCACCAGAAAATTACTAGAGTTAATCAATGAATATAGTAAAGTTGCAGGATATAAAATTAACACACAGAAATCCCTTGCATTCCTATACACTAACAATGAGAAAACAGAAAGAGAAATTAAGGAAATAATTCCATTCACCATTGCAATGAAAAGAATAAAATACTTAGGAATAAATCTACCTAAAGAAAGAAAACACAAATATATGGAAAACTATAAAACAATGATGAAAGAAATCAAAGATGACACAAATAGATAGAGAAATATACCATGTTCATGGATTGGAAGAATCAATACAGTGAAAATGAGTATACTACCCAAAGCAACCTATAGATGCAATGCAATCCCTATCAAGCTACCAATGGTATTTTTCACAGAACTAGAACAAATAATTTCACAATTTGTATGGAAATACAAAAAAACCTCAAATAGCCAAAGCAATCTTGAAAAAGAAGAATGGAACTGGAGGAATCAGCCCGCCTGGCTCCAGACTATACTGCAAAGCTACAGTCATCAAGACAATATGGTACTGACCCAAAGATAGAAATATAGATCAATGGAACAAAATAGAAAGCCCAGAGATAAATCCACACACCTATGGACATTTATCTTTGACAAAGGAAGCAAGAATATAGAATGGAGAAAAGACAATCTCTTTAACAAGTGGTGCTGGGAAAACTGGTCAACCACTTGTAAAAGAATAGAACTAGAACACTTTCTAACACCATACACAAAAATAAACTCAAAATGGATTAAATATCCAAGCGTAAGACCAGAAACTACAAAACTCCTAGAGGAAAACAGGCAAAACACTCTCTGACATAAACCACAGCAGGATCTTCTATGACCCACCTCCAAGAGTAATGGAAATAAAAGCAAAAATAAACAAATGGGACCTAATTAACCTTAAAGCTTTTGCACAACAAAGGAAACTATAAGCAAAGTGAAAAGATAGCCTTGAGAATGGGAGAAAATAATAGCAAATGAAGCAACTGACAAAGAATTAATATCAAAAATATACAAGCAGCTCATGCAGCTCAATACCAGGAAAAAAAATGACCCAATCAAAAAATGGGCCAAAGAAGTAAACAGACATTCCTCCAAAGAAGACATACAGATGGCTAACAAGCACATGAAAAGATTCTCAACATCACTCATTATCAGAGAAATGCAAATCAAAACCACAGTGAGGTACCATCACACACCAGTCAGAATGGCTGCTATCAAAATGTCTACAAACAATAAATGCTGGAGAGAGTGCAGAGGAAAGGGAACCCTCTTACATTGGTGGGAATGCAAACTAGTACAGCCACTATGGAGACTCCACAGTGTGGAGATTCCTCAAAAAACGGGAAATAGAACTGCCATACGACCCAGCAATCCCACTGCTGGGCATACACAGCAAGGAAACCAGAATTGAAAGAGACATGTGTATCCCAATGTTCAGCTCAGCACTGTTTAAAATAGCTAGGACATGGAAGCATCCTAGATGTCCATTGGCAGACGAATGGCTAAGAAAGCTGTGGTACATATACACAATGGAATATTACTCAGCTACTAAAAAGAATGCATTTGAATCAGTTTTAATGACGTGGATGAAACTGGAGCCTATTATACAGAGTGAAGTATGTCAGAAAGAAAAACACTAATACAGTATATTAATGCATATATAACACCACCCTTATGGCAGAAAGTGAAAAACTAAAGAGCCTCTTGATGCAAGTGTAAGAGAAGAGTAAAAAAGTTGGCTTAAAGCTCAACATTCCGAAAACTAAAATCATGGCATCCGATCCTGTCACTTCATGGCAAATAGATGGGGAAACAGTGGAAACAGTGGCTGACTTTATTTTGGGGGGCTCCAAAATCAGTGAAGATGGTGACTTCAGCCATGAAATTAAAAGACGCTTACTCCTTAGAAGGAAAGTTATGACCAACCTAGACAGCATATTAAAAAGCAGAGACATTACTTGGTCAACAAAGGTCCATCTAGTCAAGGCTATGGTTTTTGCAGTAGTCATGTATGGATGTGAGAGTTGGACTATAAAGAAAGCTGTGCACTGAAAAATTGATGCTTTTGAACTGTGGTGTTGGAGAAGACTCTTGACAGTCCCTTGAACTGTAAGATCCAACCAGTCCATCCTTAAGATTAGTCCTGGGTGTTCATTGGAAGGACTGATGTTGAAGCTGAAACTCCAATATTTTGGCCACCTGATGCAAAGAGCTGACTCATTTGAAAAGACCCTGATGCTGGGAATGACTGAGGGCAGGAGAAGGGGAGGACAGAGGGTTAGATGGTTGGATGGCATTACCAACTCAATGGACATGAGTTTGGGAAAACTCCAGGAGTTGGTGACGGACAGGGAGGCCTGGCATGCTGTGGTTCATGGGTTCGCAAAGAGTTGGACACAACTGAGCAACTGAACTGAACAGAACTGAATGCATATATACGGAATTTAGAAAGATGATAACGATGATCCTATATGTGAGACAGCAAAAGAGACACAGAGATAAAGAACAGACTTTTGGACTCTGTGGGAGAAGGCAAGGGTAGGATGATTTGAAAGAAGAGCTTTGAAACATGTATATTACCATATGTAAAGTAGGTCACCAGTCCAAGTTCTATGCATGAGACAGGGTACTCATAGCCCGTGTACTGGGATGACCCTGAGGGATGGGATGGAGAGGGAGGTGGGAGGTGAGTTCAGGATGGGGGACACTTGTACACCCTTGGCTGATCTGTGTTGATGTATGGTGAAAGCCACTACAATATTTTAAAGTAATTATCCTGTGATTAAAAAATTCATGTTTTAAATAAAGATGGTAAAACAAATTTAAAAATAAAAAGAGAAGCCCCCATGTCACAACAAGAGAGAACGCTGCAAAAGACAACTAGAGAGGAGCTGACCCACCACGAATAGAGAATGGGCCCTCAGGGCAATTAGAGTTCAGCCCCATGCCACAAATAGAGACTGGCCTCCCGCACATTGCAATTAGACTGGGGCCAGCCTGCACATCTCTAGTAGAGTGGATCTGCCCCACTGCAGCTCAAGAGGAGGCTCCACCACAACTCTAAAGGAACCCCGAGGCACCTGCTGCAACTCAAGAGGGACTCGAGTTCCCCACTGCAATTTGACAGGAGCCCTAGGCTGTAACAAGAAAAGGGGCCACTTGTCAAAATGACAGAAGGGACCCCAGCCAAAACTGAAGTGGACTCCCCCGGTGCAACTAGAGTGGAGTCCCACAGGATATCACATGTAGAGAGACTTTCTGCCTCAAATAGAGACAAGCTCCCTGAAGTAAGTCGAGTGGAGTCCCTCACAACTAGAGAGCAGTAAACCCACTAATACTAGTGAGGAACCCCTAGTGCCATAAGTAGAGAGGACCTCCCCCGTGGAGCCATCCACACCCCAACCAGAGAGGACACAGTCCCACACCTCTAGCGGAGCCCTCCACCACAACTCTAGAGGAGCCTGCTGGACATCACACAAAGAGAGGAGCCCCTCTGCTACTAATACAGACGAACTTCAACCAACAGTAGACAGGACCTTGCATATCACCACTAGAGAGAATTAAACCCACCACAACTACAGAGTTGAACCCACCCAAAACGATAGACAAGTCCCATGACAAAATTAGTGACAAAAAAAAAAAAAAAAACAAGACAGGAGCCACCCTGCACATCGCTGTTAGAGACGAGTCACCCCAAGACAACTAAAGAGGAGTCCCCACCACAAGTTGAGAGGAACCCGAGTACAGCCATAATTCGAGAGGAACCCTGAGTTCCCCTCCACGGCTCGAGTGGAACCTTGAGTCCCGAGCTGCAACTCGAGAGGAACACTGAGTAATGGCTGCAATTTGAGAGGAGCTCTGAGTCCCCTGCTGCAGCTCGAGAGGAACCCCGAGTTCCCCACTGAAACTCGAGAGGAGGCCTGACTCCCCTGCTGCAACTCGAGAGGAACCCCGAGTTACCCCTTGCAAATCGAGAGGAGGCCAGACTCCCCTGTTGCAACTCAAGGGTAACCCCGAGATCCCCCTCACAACTCCAGAGGAAACCCAAGGTCCTGGCCTCAACTCAAAAGGCCTGACTCCCCTGTTGCAACTCGTGAGTAACACTGAGTTCCTGCTGCAACTTGAGAGGAGCTCTGAGTCCCCTGCTGCAACTTGAGAGGAAACCCGAGTTCCCCGCCTCAACTCAAGAGGAGGCCTAACTCCCCTGTTGCAACTCGAGAGGAACCCCGAGTTTCCAGCTGGAACTCAAGAAGAACCTCGAGTTCCCCATCTCAAATCGAGATGAGGCCAAATACCCCTGCAGCAACTCGAGAGGAACACCGAGTTCCTCGTTGCAACTCAAGATGAGCCCCATACCCCCTGATGCAACTCCAGAGGATTCCCAAGAGTTGCCTAACCCATCACAATTCGAGAGGAACACTCTACCGCAACGAGAGAGGAAGCCCCATACCACAACTAAATAGGAGGCCCCCTTGCCAAAACTAGGAGTAACCTCCTGCACATCGCAACTAGAAAAATGTCCCTTCTCATCACAACCAGAGAGGAGTCACCCCCATCACAATTTGTGAAGAGCACTCTACCGCATCTAGCTACTACAACTAAAGAGGATCCCCACTTCCACAATTATAGAAGAGTCTGCAAACAACTAGAGAGGAACAGACCCACCACAAATAAAGAGTGGACCCTCACTGCAATTAGAGTGGAGCCCCATGTCACAATTAGAGAGTAGCCACCTGCACATTGCAACTTACTAGGGGCCAGCCTGCATATCACTACTAGAGAGGATCTGCCCCACTGCAGCTCGAGAGGAGACTCCACAACAACTCAAAGGAACCCCCAGTAACCTGCTGCAACTCAAGAGGCACCCTGAGTTCACCACTGCAATTTGACAGGAGCCCTAGGCTATAACAAGAAAAGCGGACACTGGTCAAAATGACGGAGGGGCTCCCTGGCCAAAACTGAAGTGGATTCCCCAGGCACAACTAGAGTGGAGTCCCCCAGGATACCACACCTAGAGAGAAGTCCTTCTGCCACAAATAGAGACGAGCTCCCTAAAGTAAGTCGAGTGGCGTCCCTTACAACTAGAGAGAAGCAATGCCACTAATATTAGTGAGGAATCCCTAGCTCCAAAAGTAGAGAGGACCTCCCTCATGGATCCACCCACATCCCAACCAGAGAGCACACAGCCCTGCACCTCGAGAGGAGCTCTCCGTCACAACTCCAGAGGAGCCCACTGGACATCACACTTAGAGAGGAGTTTCTCTGCTGCTAATAGAGACGAACCTCACACCACAACTAGAGGAGCTTGCACACCACAACTGGAGAGAATCGAACCCACCACAACTACAGAGTTGACCCTGACCACAACTATAGAGAAGTTCCATGCCAAAACTAGTGAGTAGCTACCCACCTAGCAACAAGACAGGAGCCAACCTGCACATCCCTGATAGAGTGGAGTCGCCCCAAGACAACTCGAGAAGAGGCCCTAAGGCAAGTCGAGAGGAACCCTGAGTTCCCCACCACCACTCAAGTGGAACCCTGAGTCCCCCGCTGCAACTCAAGAGAAACACTCAATTCCCACCACAACTAGAGAGAAGTGCTGAGTTTCCTACTGCAACTCAAGAATCCTGATTGTCTAGCCACAACTCAAAAGGAACCCCAAGTTCCTTACCGCAACTCAAGAATCCCGATTATCCAGCTGCAACTCAAAAGGAACCCCAAGTTCCCTGCTGCAACTTGAGAGGAGACCCGACTCACCTGCTGCAACTCGAAAGGAACCCCAAGTTCCCCCTTGCAACTTGAGAGGAGGCCCAACTCCCCTGCTGCAACTCGAGAGGAAACCCGAGTTCCACACCTCAACTCGAGATGAGGCCAGACTCCTCTGCTACATACAACTCAAGAGGAAACCCGATTTTTATGCCTCAACTCGAGAGGAGGCCTGACTTCCCTATTGCAAATCTTTAGGAACTCTGAGTTCTCCATCACAACTCGAGAGCAACACCGAGATTCCTGGTGCAAATTGAGAGAAACCCTGAGATCCCCCTCGAAATTCAAGAGGAGGCCCGAAATCCCCTGCTGCAACTTGAGAGGAAATTCGAGTTCCCCACCTCAACTCGAGAGGAGGCCTGACTCCCCTGTTGGAACACAGGAGGAACTCCAATTTCAACCACCTCAATTCAAGAGGAGGCCCTATTTCCCCTTCTGTGACTCAAGAGGAACCCTAAGTTCTCTGTCGCAACTCGAGACGAGCCCCAAGGACCCTGATGCATCTCCAGAGGATTCCCAAGAGGAGTCACCCCCACCACAAATCGACAGAAGCACGCTACCACAACCAGAAAGGAATCCCCATACAACAACTAAAGAGGAGGCCCCCTGCCACAACTAGAGAAGAGTCTGAAAACCACAACTAGAGAGGAGCGGAAACAAAAACCTCAGTTGACCACACTGCAACTATAGTGGAGCCCCATACTATAACTCTACAGTAGCCTACTGCATATCACACCTAGATAGGAGCCAACCTGCTAATCGATACTAGAAAGGAGCTTCCCCATGCAGCTCGAGGGGAGGCCCCAGAACAACTCTAAATGAACCCCAATCACCTGTTCCAACTCGAGAGGAAACCGGAGTACCCCATCGCAACTCAACAGGAGCTCTATAGTGTCACAAGGAAGGAGCTCCCAGCAACAAGCAGAGGAGCCCCCCACCAAAACTGGAGAGGATTCCCCTGCCAAAACTAGAGAGGAGTCCTCCGATAAATTGGGCCTAGAGAAGAGCCCCTCTGCCGCAAATAGATAAGAGGCCCCTGAAGTAACTCGAGATGAGCTTCTCACAACTAGGGCAGGGAAACCCCGTGAAAGCTAGTAAGAGCCCCCAATTCCACAATTAGGGAGAATACTCTCCCCACAGAGAACCCCCAGAGGAAGCACTACCACTACTAGAGTAGAGCCCCGAGTCTCCTCCTGAACTTGAGAGTAGGCCTGTGCCACAACTCAAGAAAAGTCCATGGCCACAATGAGAGAGAAGCCCATCCACCGAAACTGAAGAGTGTCCCATCACCACAACTGAGGTGGAGACAATGGACACAGCACCTAGAGAGGGTCCCCCCCACTGCAAATAGAGATGACTTCCCTGCTGCAAGTCGAGTAGACCCCCCTACCAACATCAGAGAGGAGTAACCTCGCCACAACTAGAGAGCAGCTCCCTGAACATCGCAACTTGGGATGAGCATTCCCAAACATCGCAATTAGACAGAAGCCTCCTTCCACAACTAGAGAGAAGGCTCACATGCCACAACTAAAGAGGAGGGGCCTGCCAAAACTAGAGAGCAGGTTTGCCCATATTGCACCTGGAAAGAGTGCCTGTGCACATCGCTACGAGAGAGAGAAACCCCTTCCACAATTCAAGAGGAACACTCCACTGCAACTCTAGGGGTGCCTCCTGTGCACTATAATAAGAGAAGAGCCCCCCTAACACACCTCGAAGGGAGACTGCACACCACAACTAGAGAGGAGCCCACCCAACACAACTAAGAGTTGACCCCCACAACTAGAGAGGAGTCCCATGCCACAGGTAATTTAGCCACCCACACATCACAACTAAACAGAAGCCACCCTGCACGTTGCTACTAGAGAGGAGCCACCCCACCACAACTCGAGTGGAGGCCCCACCTCAACTCGAGAGGAACACAAAGTCCCCCAATGCAACTTGAGCGGAGTCCCCAACCACAACTAGAGAGGAGAACACACACTGCAACAAGAGAGGATCCCACCCAGACACTGAATGAAGAAAGGAGGCCCCGCACCCTGCCCCTAGAGTGGAGCGATCTTGTACACCATGTCTCGAGAGGAGGCTCCACACCACTACTAGAGAGTAGCCCCTCAAACCACAAATAGAGATGAGCCAGCAAACTGCGCCTAGAGAAAAACCGCACAGCATAATGCACCAAGACAGGAATTCCCACTCCATAACTAGAGAGGACGTCCCCAGGCACAGCACAACTAGGGAGGAGCACCACAACACATCACCACTAGAGAGAAGCCCAACTGCTAAAACTGGAGAGTTGAATACACGCCACAACTAGGTAGTTCATCCTCAGGTGCAAGTAGTGAGAAGCACATCACTGAAACTAGGGAGGTGTCCCCACCCCCACCACCACCTCGCTGTACATCGTATCTAGAGTGGAGAACCACTGCCACCACTAGAATGGACACCCCTGTCACAGGTAGATAGGAGCCCACCCCACACATCACAATTAGAGAAAAGTGCCCATGCACATCACAACTAGAATGGAACTCACACATGGATGATAATGAAAGAGGAGGTCAGCACTGCAACTAGAGAGGAGACCCCTGCCGTAACTCAAGAGGCACCCCGAGTTCCCCGCTGGATTTGTCAGGAGGCCTAGGCTGTAACAAGAAAAGGAGCCATGGGCCAAAATGACAGAGGGGCTCCGAGGCCAAAACTGAAGCAAATTACCCCAGCAAAAGTAGAGTGGAGTCCCACAGGACATCACACCTAGAGAGAAGCTCCTCTGCTGCAAAGAGAAACGAGCTCCTGAAGTAATTTGAGTGGAGGCTCTCACAACTAGAGAGAAGCAATTCCACTTATAATAGTGAGGAAACCTTAGGGCCAAAAGTGGACAGGACCTCCCCCGTGGAGCCAACTACACCCCCAAAACCCGAGAAGAGCCCTCCACCAAAACTCGAGAGGAGCCTGCTGGGCATCACACATACAGAGGAGGCCTTCTGCTGCTATTAGAGACGAACCACACACCACAAGTAGAGAGGAGATTTCACACCACAACTAGACAGAATCGAACCCATCAAAACTACAGAGTTGACCCCAACCACAACTATAGAGAAGTCCCATGCCAAAACTAGTGAGTAGCCACACACACATTGCAACAAGACAGGAGTCACCCTGCACATCCCTGCTAGAGATGAATCACCCCAAGACAACTTGAGAGGAGGCCCCACCAAAAGTTGAGAGGAATCCTCAGTACCCCTCTAACTTGAGAGGAACCCCAAGTTCCCCACCACAGCTCAAGTGGAACCCTGAGTCCTGTGCTGAAAATCGAGAGGAACACTGAGTTCCTGCCACAACTCAAGAGGAGCTCTGAGTTCCTTGAAGCAACTCGAGAGGAACCCCGAGTTTCCTGCCTCAACTCGAGAGGAGACCCAATTCCCCTGCTGCAACTTGAGAGGAAAACCGAGTTCCCTGTCGCAACTCAAGATGAGCCCCAAGCCCCCTGATGCAACTCGAGGGGGTTCCCAAGAGGCATCAACCCCACATTTTGAGAGGCGCATTCAACTGAAACAAGTGAGGAAGTCCAATACCACAGCTAAAGAGGAGCCCTACCCCCACCCCACCCCCCTGCCACAACTAGAGAGGAGTATGCAAACCACAACTAGAGAGGAGTATGCAAACCACAACTAGAGAGAAGTGGAAACAAAAACATTAGTTGACACCACTGCAACTAGCATGGAGCCCCATGCCATAACTATAGAGTAGCCTTCTGAAAGGTTGTTGCTAAACCAAGAAAGACGCTGGGATTCTTGGCCTCCGGAGGAGAATTCATTCTGTGGCCAGAGACGAGGCTTGATCACTTGGAGCTTTCGTGTAATAAAGTTTTATTAAAGTATAAAAGAGATAGAGAAAGCTTCTGACATAGACATCAGAAGGGGCAGAAAGAGTACCCCCTGCTAGTCTTCAGCTGGATGTTATATAGCTACTAGCAGTCTGCTAATTAAAGAAAGGAATGTCTCAAAATTCAGAGAATGGCACCAGGCCACTCACCTACAACATGCATTGAGATAACATTGGCAGCAGGTGAGTCATCCCGGGCCATAAAACGATTGACATGAATCTTGAAGAAAGGCAGATTTCCATACAAATATATAGTTTCATTAACATAGATTAGGAGAACAATGTGTGAGTATACCATACTGGTTTGTCAAGTCCGTTCTGAGCCTTTAGGCTGAACCAACTTGAAGACAGAGTCTGGGGTAAATATATAGTACATTAACATAGTTTAAGGCAAACATTTCCATAAGAAAAATACATTGGTTACCCAAGGTTTGAGAAAAGCTAAATTCAGGTGGAGCCAGGTGTCATTATGGCAACACAGAATTTTAAGAGAAACCTCTTTTTAAATTTGTATAGAGAAGGGAAAAAAGTGTAACACTAGTTTGTTTCCTCCTGCTGCTTAAGAGAGAGATAAAAAAATGTCTGCCATTTCTCCAAAGAAGACATACAGATGGCTAATAAACACATGAAAAGATGCTCAACATCACTCATTATCAGAGAAATGCAAATCAAAACAACAATGAGGTGCCATCTCACACTGGTCAGATGGCTGCTATCAAAAAGTCTACAAACAATAAATGCTGGAGAGGGTGCAGAGAAAAGGGAACCCTCTTACACTGTTGGTAGGAATGCAAACTAGTACAGCCACTATGGAGAACAGTGTGGAGATTCCTTAAAAAACTGGAAATAGAACTGCCATATGACCCATCAATCCCACTGCTGGGCATACACACTGAAGAAATCAGAACTGAAAGAGACATGTGTAGCCCAACGTTCATCACAGCACTATTTACAATAGCTAAGACATGGAAGCAACCTAGATGTCCATTGGCAGATGAATGGATAAGAAAGCTGTGGTACATATACACAATGGAATATTACTCAGCTATTAAAAAGAACGCATTTGAATCAGTTCTAATGACATGGATGATTCTGGAGTCTGTTACACAGAGTGAAGTAAGTCAGAAAGAAAAATACTAATATAGTATATTAGCACATATGTATGGAATTTAGAAAGATGGTAACGATGACCCTATATGCAAGATAGCAAAAGAGACACAGATGTAAAGGACAGACTTTTGGACTCTATGGGAGAAGGTGAGGTTGGGATGATTTGAGAGAATAGCATTGAAACATGTATATTACCATATGTGAAATAGATTGCCAGTCCCAGTTCGATGCATGAGACAGGGCATTCAGGGCTGATGCAGTGGGATGACCCTGAGGGATGGGATGGGTAGGGAGGTGGGAGGGTTCAAGATAGGGGACACATGTACACCCATGGCAGATTCATGTCAATGTATGGCAAAAAGCACTGCAATATTGTAAATTAATTAGCCTCCAATTAAAACAAATTAATTAATTTAAAAAAATGTCTGACACTTGCAGCCTATTTCCTCCATTTGGAGACCCCTGGCCTTCCTGCCTGTTACCTTCTCACTACTGCACAACACAACTCAACAGGAGCCAGCGTGCTAATCACTACTAAAAAGGAGCTGCCCCACGCAGCTTGAGAGGAGGCCCCACCGCAACTCTAAAGGAGCCCCAAGTCACCTGTTGCAACTCAAGAGGAACCCTGAATCCCCCAAGACAACTCGACAGGAGCCCTATGCTGTCACAGGGAAGGAACCCCCGGCGACAAACAGAGGATTGTCTGCCAAAACTGGAGAGGATTCCCCTGCCAAAAGTATGGAGGAGCCACAGGCACATTGTACCTAGAGAGGAGTCACTCTACCGCAAATAGAGAGGAGGCCCCTGAAGTAACTCGAGATGAGCCTCTCACAACTAGAGTGGAGCAACCCTGTGAAAACTAGTGAGGAGCCCCCAATGCCACAAGTAGAGAGAACAGCCTCCCCACAGAGAACCCCCAGAGGAGGTACCACCACTACTAGCTAACAGCCCCGAGTCCCCTAATGAACTTGAGAGGAGGCCTGTGCCACAACTCAAGAGAAGCCCATGGCCACAATGAGAGAGGAGCCCACCTGTCCAACCTGGAGAGTGTCCCACCACCACAGCTGGAGAGGAGAACCCGGACATCGCACCTGAGATGAATTCCTCACAGAAGGTGAGAGCAGCTTCTCTCTTTCAGAAAACTCAAGAATCAGACCTGGAAGTGATCAATCAGAAGCAAAGCCACCACAAGGTTTGTCAGTAACTTACAATGTAAAATCTAAGTAGTATTCTGAGGCAGAAAAGAGGCTTTAGAAAGCAAGTTCTGACTTCCTGGTTCACAGCATGATTCGGAAGAATGTGAAAACACAACCTGAGCACTCAGATCCTCCTGTGAGATCACTGGTTTTAAACGGAGAGTTCTGTGAACAGAAAATACTCTAAGTCTACCTAGCCTGCTTAGGTGAAAATGTACCCTGAGATGACCCTCTAATAAGGAGTTATAGGCAGCTTGCTTTCATTTCCAAAACGAACAGGATTTGACTAACGAAGATGTGGAACTTGAATAACACATAAGGAAGAAAAGTTTTTCCAAGTAACTTTCAGTCTAAAATCAACTAGGCTTTGGATGCAGAAAATAGAGCTTTAACCCAAAGCTGGGCTTCAAGGATCACACACAGCATGTTTCTGAAGAACATAAAGACACAAAAGGGCTGAGTGGCTCCTTCTGGGAGAACCATTGTTTGAGCAGATAGTAAACCATTACTAACATTTTTTAGGTGTACTTGACCTCTTAGAAGAACTCCTACCAAGGCATGACAAGCATCTTCTTTCTTTCAGAAAGCTCAAGGATTAGACTAGGAACCTGTCAATCTGAATAAAATGAAGGAGATGGCAGTGTTTTTCCAGGAAATGGTGGTCAAAACCCAACTTGTTTGTTGATTTGCAATGTTACAGCTTGAGCCAAAAGCTCAGTTTGCTATGTTCCCACACAGCATGAGTCTGAAGAATGGAAAGACACACACAGGGCACTCTGGATTCTTCTCTGGGAATACTGGTTTGAGCAGAGAGTTCTGTGACTTGCTAGTTCTCTAACTATAACTAACCTGCGTACGTAAAAATGTCATCTGAGATGAACTCCTAACAAGGATTTGCAAGCAGCTTGGTTATTTTGGAAAAACTCCAGGGATTAGACTAAGGCAGTTGTTGAAAACAATAAAGCAAAAGCAAGCAAGGCGTCTCGAGGTTGCTTTCCATCTCAAATTAACTCGATCTCTGAGTCAGAATGTACGTCTTTGACCAGAGCTCGGTTTCGAAGTTCACATGGAGCATGGTTCCAAAGATTGCAAACACACACACGGCCCACAGGATCATTCTGTGAGAACACTGGTGTGAGCAGAGAGGTCTGTGACTAGTTAGTTCCCTAGCTATAAGTAATGTGGTTAGGTGAAATGTTCTGGGATGACCTCCAAACTAGGATATTCACACAGCTTGTTTGTTTCAGAAAAGTCAAGGTTTAGACTAGGAAGTTGTTGATATGATTAAAACGAAAGTTGACCAAAGCATTTTTCAAGTAACTGACCCAAGGCAGAAGAAAAGCCCTAAGCAAGAGGTTGGTTTTCCACGTTGACACACAGCATGATTCCGGAGACTGCAAAGACACAGACAGGACACACAATTCTTCTGTGGAAACTGTGGTTCAAGCAGGGAGTTCTGGGTCTCTTTGGCGCTCTGAACGATAACTCACTGGGTTGGGTGAAAATAGACTCAGAGATGACCCTGGAGCAAAAGGTTGCAAGCAGTTTTCCTGTTTCAGACAACTCAGGGATCAGATTAAGGAAGCTGTTGAATGGATTCACCCAAAGCAACCAAAGTGTTATTCAGGCCACTTTCAGTGGAAAACGACCTCTTTTTCTGAGGCAGATAATACAGCTTGAACCCAAAGCTCGGGTTTCAAGATTCACACACAGCATGATGTGCTGTGTCTGAACCTTGTAAAATGTCACAACTTATGGATGCCACTGAACTGAATAAAACAATACTCAAGGAATTTGTTGACTGCAGTAAAAGAAAAGCACCATTGTGCTTTGGAGGTCAATTTCAGTCTAAAATGGACTAGTTTTGCGAGGCAGGAAATAGAGCTTTCACCAAATGCTCAGTTTCAACATTCACATACAGCATGTGCCTTCCGAAGGTAAAGACACAAACAGGCCCATTGGATCCTTCTCTGGAAACACTGCTTTGGGCTGGGAGTTCTGTGACTAGTTAGCACTCTAACTATAGGAAACCTGGACAGGTGAAAATGTACTCTGAGATGACCTAATGAGGAGTTGCAAGCATCTTTTTCAGTTCCAAAAACTTGAGGATTAGAGCAGGAAGTTGTCAATTTCCACAAAGCCAAAGCGAGCAAATCGTGTTGCAAGAGGCTAGTTGCCTAAGGCAGGAAATACAGCTTGAACCAAAAACTTGGTTTTCAAGGTTCAGACACATCATGTTTCCAAATCAGAATGTAAAGACACAAACAGGGCACACTGGATCTTCCTGGGAGAGCACTGCTTTGAGCAGAGAGTTCTGTGCATAGTTACTTCTCTCACTACAGCTAAGCTGGTGAGGTGCAAATATGCTCTGAGATGAATTCCTCACAGGAAGTGCAAGCAGCTCCTCTCTTTCAGAAAACTCAAGAATCAGACCTAGAAGTGATCAATCAGAAACAAAGCAAAGCCACCAAAGGGTTTGTTGCTAACTTACATTGTAAAATCTAAGTAGTTTTCTGAGGCAGAGAAGAGGCTTTAGCCAGCAAGCTCTGATCTCCCAGTTCACAGTGTGATTTGGAAGAATATAAAGACACAAACTGGGCATTCGGATCCTCCTGTGAGAACACTCGTTTTGAACAGAGAGTTCTGGACCAGAGACTACTCTAAGTCTACCTAGCCTGCTTAGGTGAAAATGTACTCTGAGATGACCCTCTAACAAGGAATTTCAAGCAGCTTTCTTTGGTTTCCAAAACCAACAGGATTTGACTAAGGAAGTTGTGGAACCGAATAACACACAAGCAAGCAAAGTGTTTTCTAAGGAACTTTCAGTCTAAAATATACTAGGTTTCAGATGCAGATAATTCAGCTTTAAGGAAAATGTCAGTTTTCAAGGTTAACACACAGCATGTTTCTGAGCAATGTAAATGCACCAACAGGGCATACTGGATCCTTCTCTGAGAACACACGTTTACCAGAGTTCTGGACTAGTTTGTACTCCAACTGTAACTAACCTGATTAGGTAAAAATATACTCTGATATTACCTCCTAATATGGAGTTTCCAGCAGCCTGTTTCTTTCCAAAAACTCAAAGATTTGATAAGGGACTTATTGAAGTTGATAGAGGAAAAGGAAGCAAAGAACTTTTCAAGTAACTTTCAGTCTGAAACTATCTAGCTTTCAGTGGTAGAAAATACAGCTTTTACCCATGGGCTCAGATTTCCAGGTTCACACTCAGCATTTTTCTGAGGAGTTTAGAGACACACACAGGACACACTGGATCCTTCTGTATGAACACTTGTTTGAGCAGAGAGTTCTGTGACTAGTGAGCACTATACCTATAAGTAACCTGGTTACATAAAAATGTACTCTGAGATGATCTCCTAAAAAGAAGTTTGCATGCAGCCTGTTTCTTTCAAAAACCTCAAGGGTGAGACTCTGGAAGTTGTTTAACCTAATAAAATAAAAGCAACCGAAGTGTTTTTCATGTAACTTTCAGTCTAAAACTACCAAGCTTTCAGAGGCAGAAAATACAGCTTTTGTCAAGAGGCTCAGAGTTTCAAGTTCACACATCACATGTTCCTTATTAGTTTAGAGACACACACAGTACATGCTGGACACTTCTGTGAGAACACTGGTTTGAGCAGAGAATTCTGTGACTAGTTAGTACTATACCTAGAGCCAACCTGGTTAGGTGGAAATGTACTCTGAGATGACCTCCTAACAAGGAGTTTCACAATTCATATGGAAACACAAATACCCCAAATATCTTAAGTAGTCTTGAGAAAAAAAGAATGGAGCTGAAGGAATCAATCTTCCTGACAATATTATATTACAAAGCTACAGTCATCAAGAAAGTATGGTACTGGCACAAAAACAGAAATATAGGCCAATGGAACAAGATAGAATACCCAGAAATAAACCCACGCACCTATGGGTACCTTATTTTTGGCAAAGGAGGCAAGAATATACAATGGGGCAAAGATAGCCTCTTCAATAAGTGGTGCTGGGAAAACTGGATAGCTACATGAAAAGGAATGAAATTAGAACACTCCCTAACACCATACACAAAGATAAGCTCAAAATGGATTAAAGATCTAAATGTAAGATCAGAAACTATAAAACTCTTCAAGGAAAACATAGGCAGAACACTCGATGACATAAATAAAAGCAATATCCTCTATGACCCATCTCCTAGAGTAATGGAAATAAAAACAAAAATAAACATGTGGGACCTAATTAAACGTAAAAGCTTTTGCACAGCAAAGGAAACTACAAACAAGGTGAAAAGACAACCCTCAGAATGGGAGAAATTAATAGCAAATTAAACAACTAACAAAGAATTAGTTTCCAAAATAAACAAGCAGCTCATATAAGTCAATACCATAAAAATGAACAACCCAATAAAAAAGTGAGGAAAAGACCTAAACAGACATTTCTCCAAAGAAGACATACAGATGGCTAATAAACACATGAAAAGATGCTCAACATCACTCATTATCAGAGAAATGCAAAAATCAAAACTACAATGAGATACCACCTCACAGCAGTCAGAATGGCCATCATCAAAAAAATCTACAAACAATAAATGCAGGAGAGGCTGTGGAGAAAAGGGAATCCTCTTGCATTGCGAGTGGGAATGTAAATTGATACAGCCACAATGGAAGATGGCATGGAGAGTCCTTAAAAACTGGGAATAAAACCACTTTATGGCCCAGCAATCCCACTCTTAGGCATATACCATGAGGAAACAAAAACTGAAAAAGACATATGTACCCCAATGTTCATTGAGGCACTATTTACAATAGCTAGAACATGGAAGCAACCTAGATATCCATTGGCAGGTGAATGGATAAAGAAGCTGTGGTACATATACACAATGTAATATTATTCAGCTATAAAAAGAAATGCATCTGAGTCAGTTATAATGAGATGGATGAACCTAGAGTCTATTACACAGAGTGAATTAAGTCAGAAAGATAAAGATATAGTATACTAATGTAAATATATGGAATCTAGAAAGATGACACCAATGAATTTATTTGCAGGGCAGCAATGGAGAAACAGACTAGAGAACAGATTTATGCACATGGGGGAGAGGGGAGGAGAGGGTGAGATGTATGAGGAGAGCAACATGGAAACTTACATTATCATATATAAAATAGATAGCCAACAGGGATTTGATGACTCAGTGAACTGATAACTCAGAGAACTCAAACAGAGGCTCTATATCAACCTAGTGGAGTGGGATAGGGAGGGAGACAGGAGGGAGGCTCAAGAGAGAGGGGACATATGTATATCTATGGCTGATTTATGTTGACGTTTGACAGAAAACAACACAATTCTGTAAAGCAATTATCCTTCAATTACAAAATAAATAAAATTTTAAAAGTATAAGATATTTTTGTTCTTCAGTCATAATGTTGTGTCTGACTCTTTGTGACCGTTTGGACTGCAGCACACCTGGCTTCCCTGTCCTTCACTATCTCCCAGAGTTACCTCAAACTCATGTCCATTGAGTCGGTGATGCTGTCCAACCATCTCATCCTCTGCCACCCCCCCTTCTCCTCCTGCACTCAATCTTTCCCAGTATCAGAGTCTTTTCCAATGAGTCTGCTCCTCAATTAGGTCACCAAAGTACTGAACTTCAGCTTCAGCAACAGTCTTTGCAATGAATACTCAGGGTTGATTTCCTTTAGGATTGACTGGTTTGATATCCTTGCAGTCCAAGGAACTCTCAAGAGTCTTGTCCAGTACCACAATTCAAAAGCATCAATTCTTCGGTGCTCAGACTTCTTTATGGTCCAACTCTCACATCTGTACATGACTACTGAAAAACCATAGCTTTCACTATACAGACCTTTGTGGGCAAAATGATGTCTCTGCTTTTTAATACACTGCCTAGGTTTGTCATAGCTTTCCTTCCAAGGAGCAAGCGTCTTTTAATTTCATGGCTACAGTTACCATCCACAGTGATTTTGGAGCCCAAGACAATAAAATCTGTCACTGCTTCCTAAAAGAATAAGATACTTTAAAATAAATTTAACCAAGGAATGAAATACCTGAAACTATAAATTATTGATGAAGGAATTTGAAAATTATAGAAAAAAATGGAAAGATATCCTGTGTTCTTGAATTGGAAGAAATAATATTGTTAAAATGTCCATACAACCCAAAGCAATCTAGAGATTTAATGCAACCCCTATCAAAATATCCATAACATGTTTCACAGAACTAGAACAAATAATCCTAAAACTCATTGAAACTGCAAAAGATCCCAAAGAGCAAAGCAATCTTGAGAAAACAAAAACAAATATGAAGGTATCACACTCCCCATTTCAGATCATACTACAAAGCTACAGTAATAACAACAGCACAGTCCTAGCATAAAGACAAACCCATACGTCAATGGAACAGAATAAATAAATATTATTCCAGAAATAAATTGCACACTTATGGTCAAGTAATCTACAACAAAGGAGGCAGGAATACAATGGAAAAAGCTAGAATATGTACACTGCTCAGTAAACAGTGCCAGAGAACTGGACAGCTACATGTAAAACAATGGGATTAGAATATTTCATCATACCATATACAAAAATAAACTCA
The DNA here is from genome assembly GCA_024291935.2 of Okapia johnstoni. Taxonomy (NCBI): domain Eukaryota; kingdom Metazoa; phylum Chordata; class Mammalia; order Artiodactyla; family Giraffidae; genus Okapia; species Okapia johnstoni. The sequence goes on along the minus strand of CM044322.1, from coordinate 72,922,606 downwards.
ACATGGATTAAAGAAAGACCTAAATGTAAGACTAGAAACCAAAAAGCTCCTACAAGAAAACATAGGTAGAATACTCTTTGACATAAATTGCAGCAATAATTTTTGGATCTGTCTTCTAAGTCAAAAGAAATAAAAGCAAAAATAAACAAATGGGACCTAATTAAACTTAAAAGCTTTTGCACAGCACAGGAAATCATTGACCAAACAAAAAGACAGCCTTTATTTATGACTAATAAAGGATTAACACCCAAAAATATAAACATCTCATACAACTTAATATCAAAAAAACAAACAGCCCAATTTAAAAGTAAGCAGAAGACCTGACTAGACATTTTCCCAAAGAAAAAATATAGATGGCCAACAAGCACATGAAAAAATGCTCAGCATTGCTAATTATCAGAGAAATACAAATGAAAATCATGAGATATTACTTCACACCTGTCAACATTGTTAATTATCAGAGAAATATAAATGAAAACCGTGAGATATCACCTCACACCATCAAAAAGTCCATATATAAATTAATATGTATATATGTGCATACACAAACACAATAGAATAGTACTTGACTATAAAGAAAAGAAATTCTGCAATTTTCAGTACTGTGGATGGACCTAGGGAGTTTTATGCCCAGTGAAATAAGTTAGACTGAGAAAGACTAATATTGTATATTATCACTCATATATGGAAACTAAAAACTAAAACAAATATATGTAGTAACAAAACAGACTCACAGATATAGAGAACAAACCAGTGGGGAGAGAGAAGGAGGAGGAGCAAGATTAGGGGTATGAGATTAAGCGATACAAAGTACTTACATATAAAATAAAGAAGCAACAAGGATATCTTGTATGGCACAGGTAAACATAGCCATTACTTTGTAAATGGATTATAACATATAAAAATATTGAATTACTATGTTGTACACCTGTAACTAATATTGTAAATTAACTAAACTTCAACAAAACATAAAGAAAAACTGACAAGAATAAAAATAAGTTTGAGTTAAAATAATCAAGAGACTTAGAAGATTTTATTAAATGGAGATGCATTTCCAATTCCTGAGTGGAAAGACTCAATAGTATATAGTTATCAATTTATCCCCAAATTAAGTCGATAAGTTGAAGGAAATTTTAATTTAAAAAATCCAATAAAAATTTTTGGAACTTGAAAAAAATAACAGCTCTTTTAGTAACTTTTACAACTTATCTTTCTAGAAAAAAAAATGTGTATCTTCAAATCTGGACTCTGATAGTGTCATTAATTTAAAATTGCTGCTTTTTAGTAAAAGGTGAAATAAAAGATCTACATGTGTTCTGTTCCACTAATGCGGCCAAAGGAACTCAAGAAGAGCTTTGCTTAAGATCTTCATATTCTTTTTTTTAGTCTTTATTGAATTTGTTATAATATTGCTTCCATGTTTTTTGTTTTTTGGTATGTGGCATTCTAGGTCCCTGACCAGGGATCCAAATCAACATCCCCTGCAAATTTATTATTGTTGTGAAACAAGGTTTGGAGATTTACCAGCTGCATTTTGACTACAAATATCAATTACATGGAAATTTATTTAAAAAATAAAACAATTTTGTTTTAGTTCAGTCTGTTAGACCCTTGTTCATGTTATTACTTTAGATAAATTAAGTTTGACTATTTCATGACTCCAGTCAATTATATTTAATTCTATTGTAATTCCTAATTGATTCAACCTTATTAGCACAATCTCTAGTCTGTTACACAGTGTTAGTAAAAGGCCAGTGGTTTGTGCCTAACGAATGTCTACGTTTATGTTTAATTAGATTATAAACATAAGTCTGCTCCTAAATATGTTAGGATGGCACTGTCTGGTGAGTCCTGGTCGGGTTTCTGGTCCCAAAGTACCATGCTTCTCAAGATAGGGATTAGCACCTTTTGGTAGCTGCAAATAAGTTAGAAGGACAAAGAACCTAATTTCAGTTCAGTTCAGTTCAGTCGCTCAGTCGCGTCCGAACCTAATTTAGGACCCACAATAACTTATTCCTACTGGTGATACTAAACGAGGATCCTGCTCCGTCACAGTTCTATAACCTTAGTTCCGTTTAGTTTTTCTCACTCAAAACAAAGAAGACACCATTCTTTCCTCATCAATCCTACTAGTATTTATCTTGGAGGATGGTGTAAATCAACAAACTTTTAAGAACCCTTTCTCCAAATTTCAGAATTCAGAAATGTATAGCTTTCGTATAAGAAATTAGAGTGAAGACTCTTACCCATATTAGACTACGCCTTTGTGGCCTGAGAGATGAGCACGAGAATGACAATAAACGCGCTTTGGGTATACTGAATGGAACCTGGAGTGTAGACAGAGACAATAGCAGAAAAATCGGGGAGACCATAAGGTAAACTCAGTTCTAAACAACGGGGTTGTGGGTTTCGGTCTGAGACACAAAATTATCTTATAAGACGTATAATAAAACCCACACGGCCCATAAAGACACCCTCCCACCACTTAGGAACCCAGACGCAAGGTGATCTGCAGGCGCCAGATAATGACGTACTCCCTAAACCAGAGGGTGATTGGTTTCTGAAGAGGAGAGTTGGCTGCCAATGCGACGCGGAGCCGGGGCCTAAGTCCTCGCGGAGCTGAGATTTCTGGAGCGGGATGGAAGCGGAGCCGGCCGGAGTTGGCCCTAGGCTCACAAATCCCGGTCTCTGGCCTGAAACATGGCCCGGGGTCCTGGCCCTCTAACCCGGCCTCGCCCCGACACGGTCGCCATGCCCAAGAGAGGGAAGCGACTCAAGTTCCGGGCCCAAGACGCCTGCTCAGGAAGAGGTGGGAGAGGGGCAGGGGCGTTGAAAGACTTGGGGCTGGAAGGTATCGTGGCGAGTGCTCACCTGTCTGCAATGGGAGGGCGGCTGGGGCCCTCTGGGAACTTGGAGTGCGCAGGGAATCTTGGTGGGGAGGAAGCTGAGGAGGGACGCCTTCTCCTTTGAGGGTTGGTACTGTGTTTCAGTGACCGTGGCGGATTATGCCAACTCGGATCCGGCCGTCGTGAGGTCTGGAAGGGTCAAGAAAGCTGTCGCCAATGCTGTTCAGCAGGAAGGTAGGCTTCCAACGAGTCTTTTCAGACTCAAGCAGTGAAAAGAGAACTAGGTTTTTTATTTTCCTGGGGTTCTGCCTCAGTGTTTTTCTTACAGTCCTTTGGGGATCTTCCTGTAAACGTGTTTGCTGTCCTCCGTTGTTACTTACATATTCAGAGGAGGGGAAAGATTAGCCAGGAGCAGTAGAAGTTTCTGTAGCTGAAATATTTTATTTGTCTTTCTATTAAAAACTTAAGTCCTTGAGTACTCTTCTGTGGCTTCCACGGCTTTCTTCCTGGTTATTAATCTTCCTGTTGTTCACACATATTCTTGACTTCTATTTGCTTGTGTAATAACCCTGAAGCATTTTTTTCCCCTTTTTTCATGCTTCTCTTACTTTCAAGCTTCTTAGGGGTCTTGAAACTTGTGTTTTTATAATAAGTACTGTCTCTTGCCCAGGAATAACGTTAAATTGGATTTAATGCCTCTCAACATTCTCCTCAGAAATTATGCAAATGAAAATAGCATTCACTTTTTGCTTTTATCCTGCAGGGTTTATAGTGGAGAATAATTTACTCCCGTATTTCAGGTCTGATGTGTTTCTACAATTTTGGAGTCAGTTTGCCCATTGCTTTCCAATTTTTTTTTACTTAAAATGCTATTTGTGTTTGTTTTTTTTTTTAACATTCTCAGCTTTCTTTAGCAGACTCTCACACTGCTTTTGCTTTTTTTGTTTTTCTGTTTTCTTTTCCTCATATATGCTGATACCCTGCCTAAGCCATAGGCTTAGGCTCTGCTGTCTCATTCTCTTATTTTTTTCTAGTAAAATCTCTTTGTGGCTTGGAAGCCTCCCAGGTGCCTGCAATGGAAGCTCTTTCTGGGGCTGGTGAGCCCTGTGACATCATCGACAGCAGTGGTGAGACTGATGCCCAGGAGGAAAGCATCCATGAGAGAACTGTCTCCAGAAAAAAGAAAAGCAAGAGGCACAGAGGTACAAACCTTGCTTTCTTTTGGATTATTAGTCCTATCTGTGGTGATAACTTGAAGCTGTCACTTCTCAGTAACACCAGAGGTGATACCAGTGGAACCCAAGTTTGAATGTTAGGAGTAGGACAGGACTTTACTATACCAGGGCTTTCCACTTATATCTAAATTTGAGAAGAAAGGAGAGTTGTAGCAGTCAGTATATTTCTGGAGCTATAAATTGTAGTAGCTATTCATTGAGAACATATTATCATTGAGAACGTTATCAAGTAAGATCCATTTAGCAACAGGAGAACAAAAAGGCTTTGCATTTCTGGATTTCTGAATGTGTAAGGAAGCGGACTTTTGACAAAAACATTCTCCTAAATATTTGGATTTTTATGTAACCAGTTTCATTTCAGTTAGATATGTATGTGGTCTGCTTTATGTCTACTAGATACTGTAGTAAATAGAAAAATATGTGATATTAGTGGTGATAAAACTTACATGAGTGAAACAAAGAAAGTTAAATTAACGGTATATAATGTGCCAATCCATCATTCATTGGTTTGCTCCAGACGTAAAAACTCATACTCTTGGAATGGAGCCCAGAATACCTATTCTTTTTTATTTGTAATTTTTGAAAATTATTTACTTATTGGCTGCACTGGGTCTCTGTTGCTTTTTGCGGGGGCTTTCTCTAGTTACGGTGGGTGAGGGCTACTCTTTGTTTTGGTGCGTGGGCTTCTCATTGTGGTGGCTTCTCTTGTTGTGGAACACATATTCTAGACATGTGGACTTCAGTAGTGGTAGCACACAGGCTCAACAGTTGTGCACAGGCTTAGTTGCTCTATGGCATGTGGAATCTTCCTGGATCAGGGATTAAACCTGTGTCCCCTGCACTGGCAGGCAGATTCTTATCCACTGCATTACCAGTGAAGTCCCAGGGTACCTTTTGATAAAGCTAAAGTGGTTCTGATGATCAGCTAGAGTCAGGGGGAAGTTAATATAATAATGTGTATAATTTTGGTTTCAGATCTATGAGAACTTTCACCTATACTTGAGAATCACATAACAGACTTTTGCATTTGTTAAAATATTTTGAAATAATCAGCAAATTTGGAAAACTCAGCAGTGGCCACAGGGCTGGAAAAAGGTCAGTTTTCATTCCAATCCCAAAGAAAGGCAGTGCCAAAGAATGTTCAAACTACAGCACAGTTGCACTCATTTCACACACTAGCAAAGTAGTGCTCAAAATTCTCCAAGCTAGGATTCAGAGTACATGAACCAAGAACTTCCAGATGATCAAGCTGGCTTTAGAAAAGGCAGAGGAACCAGAATCAAATTGCCAACATCCGTTGTTTCATAGAAAAAGCAAGAGAATTCCAGAAAAACATCTACTTTTGTTTTATTGATTATGCTAAAGCCTTTGACTATGTGGATCACAACAAACTGGAAAATTCTGAAAGAGATGGGAATACCAGACCACCTTACCTGCCTCCTGTGAAACCTGTATGCAGGTCAAGAAACACCAGTTAGAACTGGACATGGAACAATGGACTGGTTCAAAATTGGGAAAGGATTATGTCAAGGCTATATATTATCACCCTGCTTATTTAACTAATATGCGGAGTACATCATGTGAAATACTGGGCTGGAAGAATCATAAGCTGGAATCAAGATTGCCGGGAGAAATAGCAATAACCTTAGATATGCAGATGACATTATCTTTATGGCAGAAAGTGAAGGGGAACTAAAGAGAGTCTTGATGAAGGTGAAAGAGGAGAGTGAAAAAGCTGGCTTAAAACTCAACATTCCAAAAACAAAGATCATGGCATCTGGTCCCACCACTTAATGGCAAATGGGAAAACAATAGAAACAGTGACAGACTATTTTCTTGGGTTCCAGAATCACTGTAGATGGTGATTGCAGCCATGAAATTAAAAGACACTTGCTCCTTGGAAGAAAAGCTGTGACCAACCTAGACAGCCTATTAAAAAGCAGAGACATTATTTTGTCGACAGAGGTCTGTCTAGTCAAAGTTATGTTTTTTCCAGTTATCATGGATGGATGTGAGAGTTGGACCATCAGGAAAGCTGAGTACTGAAGAACTGATGCTTTTGAACTGTGGTGTTGGAGACGATTCTTGAGAGTCCCCTGGACTGAAAGGAGATCCAACCAGTCCATCCTAAAGGAAATCAGTCCTGAATATTCATTGGAAGGACTGATGTTGAAGTGGAAACTCCAGTATTTTGGCCACCTAATGGGAAGAGCTGACTCCTTGGAAAAGACCCTTATGCTGGAAAAGATTGAAGGCTGGAGGAGAAGGGGTCGACAGGATGAGATGGTTGGATGGCATCACCAACTGAATGGACATGAGTTTGAGCAAGTTCCAGCAAATGGTGAAGGACAGGGAAGCCTGGCATGCTGCAATCCATGGGGTTGCAAAGAGTTGGACACGACTGAGCAGCTGAACAACAATTGAATAATCAATAATTAATGAACTGACATTGCTTTGCAATTATGCCAGATATTGTCAGTTATACCACTCTTTTCCAGAACCAAGGATGCTAATAGACATTCTTCTCTCTTTCTTGCTTGAAATCCGTGCCTATTGTCACTATTGTATCAATGTTAGATATTTCTCTTGATTTTCCTCTTTGGTTTTGAGCACATTCCACAGAATAGCTTACAGATTTTTAAAACATCTTTGTTAAGACAAAATACATCCCTTTAAAGTGTGCACTGTGTGGTTTTAATATGTTCACAGAGTTCTGTAGCCATCAACATGATCTAAGTTAGAACATTTCTGTCAACCCAAACCTGTTAGTATCATTCCTAATTCCCTCCTAGCACTCTTTCCCACCTATCCTTTCCCCCCAGGCAACCACCAAACTACTTTCTGTCTTTATAGATTTGCCTATTCTGGACATTTCATATAAATGAAATCCTACAGCATGTGGTCTTTTGCATCTGACTGCTTTGACTTAGCATAGTGTTTTCAAGGTTCATCCGTATTGTAGCATACGTCGGTGCTTCATTCCTTTTTATTGCTTTTTATTTGACTATTATGAATAATGTTACTAGGAACACTCATGGGCAAGTTTTTGTCTGAACATACATTTTCATTTCTGTTGGGTAGGAGTGAAATTGCTAGATCACATGGTAACTGTGTTTAACTTTTTGAGGAATTGCCAAGCTTTCTTTATGAAGTTTCCATTTTATGTCCCACCGGCAATGAATGAAAGTTACAGTTTTTCCACATCCTAGCCAACACTTGTTATTTGTCTAACTTATTAAACTATAGCCATTCTAGTCAATGTGCAGTGGTATCTCATGGTTTTCATTCGCATACTAACATTGAATATTTTATGTGCTTATTGGTCTTTTGTATATAATCTGTAGAGAAATATCTATTCAAATCTTTCACTCATTTTTAAATTAGGTTATATTTTTATTACTAAGTTGTAATAATTCTTATGTATTCAGGAGCCCAGTTACTTATCAGATGTATGACTTGTGGTTTACAAACTCTTAGCTATAATTCATCTTTTACTTCCTTGCTCCACTTTACCCTCATTAGGGTCCTTCATTCTTATCGAACCAGTCTTTTCCCCCCTCTTTTTTCTTTTAAAAAAGGAACATATACAAAATAAGAGTGAATAGTGTAATGAATCCCATGTGGCTATCACATAGCTGCAACAGTTATCAACTCCTGGCTGTTTTTGTTTCAGCCACTACCCCCTCACCCCCAGTCTCAACACGCACACATGCACAATTAGTTTGAAAGTTTCCAGAATCCCATTATTATCTCTGTAAATATTTTGGTAATTATCTCCAAAAGATAAATGCTCTTTAAAAAATTATCACATCTAAAAAAGTTAACAGCAGTTTATTAATATCATCAAAATCTTGTTCAACTTATCTCTTTGTTACCCTCACATGTGTTTTGTTTTTCTGAATATTCAGACTTCGTGTTAGCTGTTCATTTCACTTGGAATACTTCCTCTTAACCTATGCCTATCAAATTTTTTATGTCCTACGTAACTTACCTACATGAAGCTTTCCTTTATTGATTCCATATGTTTTGAAATTTCTTAATATGTTTAAAATATTGGCAAAAAAAGAATATTGGCAATTTTTATAATCAGTTTTGTCCCTAAAGTTAGAAAAATTTTAACAGTACTCTGCTTTGTAAAAGTCATCATGGTTCGCAGTGGAGGAATTACTGAAAGTTGTTTGCCTTCTCTGAGAGAGAGATCTAATGTGGGAGAAGAGGGCCCCAAGGGCTGTAGGCTAAGCCTTAAATGGTTACTGGAGATTTCAAGAAGCATAGGAACCACAAGAAACAATGTTTTAGAAGCATTGGTCTCCATTATGAAGAACCTAATTGACTGCAGGAAGCGACTAATTGAGCTGCAGGAAGCGACTAGAAAAGCAGATGCAGCTTCAGGGAGGTGATTGTATGGGCTTTGCCCAGGAAACAAAGAAACCTTGGTTTTGGATAACTATATAACTAAGTCTCAATTAAAGTTTAGAGTTAGACCAGATTCTGGTGTCTCTATGAAGTGTGAATTTTTACTTGAATCTGATATGTATAGTGGACCTCAGGGTCAAGAGAATTAACACTGATAAGGTCTGAAGGAGGAAGAAGTGAGGATATGTCCTCACAGGGTATCTTTGATTACCGGATGCTCGTGGCCAGAACTGTAGATCAAGCTGATAGTGAAACAAGAAACTAGAAGAAAAAAAAAAAACATATGTACAAGCAATTATTAAGTAATGAAAATACATTGTAATTTACTTAGTTTTTTATTGTGTACTTTGAGGATTCTTTATACTATCTAAAAATCAGTTTTGTTTTTTAAATGACTGAACTGAAGAAAATGATGAATGGAGATTGCAAGGGAAATCAAGGATAGAATTTATAGTGTAAAGTTGGAATTTGGAGAAAACTGGGTTTTGTTTACCTTGACTACATGCACAAATAGGGAAAGGAGTACGTCAAGGCTGTATATTGTCACCCTGCTTATTTAACTTATATTCAGAGTACATCATGAGAAATGCTGGGCTGAAAGAAGCACAAGCTGGAGTCAAGATTGCCGGGAGAAATATCAATAACCTCAGATATGCAGATGACACCACCCTTATGGCAGAAAGTGAAGAACTAAAGAGCCTGTTGATGAGAGTGAAAAAGTTGGCTTAAAGTTCAACATTCAGAAAACTAAGATCATGGCATCTTGTCCCATCACTTCATGGGAAATGGATGGGGAAACAGTGGAAACAGTGGCTGACTTTATTTTTCTGGGCTCCAAAACCACTGCAGATGGTGATTGCAGCCATGAAATTAAAAGACGCTTACTCCTTGGAAGGAAAGTTATGACCAACCTAGACAGCATATTAAAAAGCAGAGACATTACTTGGCCAACAAAGGTCCGTCTAGTCAAGCCTTTTTGGTTTTTTATGGTTTTTCCAGTAGTCATGTATGGATGTGAGAGTTGAACTATAAAGAAAGCTGAGTGCCCAAGAATTGATGCTTTTGAACTGTGGTGTTGGAGAAGACTAGAGAGTCCCTGGAACTATAGGGAGATCCAACCAGTCCATCCTAAAGGAGATCAGTCCTGGGTGTTCATTGGAAGGACTGATGTTGAAGCTGAAACTCCAATACTTTGGCCACCTCATGCGAAGAGTTGACTCACTGGAAAAGACCCTGATGCTGGGAAGGATTGAAGGCAGAAGGAGAAGGGGACGACAGAGAATGAGATGGCTGGATGGCATCACCGACTCGATGGACATGAGTTTCGGTAAACTCCGGGAGTTGGTGATGGACAGGGAGGCCTGGCGTGCTGTGATTCATGGGGTCGCAGATTCGGACACGACTGAGGGACTGAACTGAACTGAGCTGACATGCACAAAGTAATACGGGCCACAATAATATAGTAAAATGGGCACAGTAATATTTTCCTTATTTCCATATTATTGGAGTTGAATGGTATAATGTATGCTAAGGTACTTTGAAAATTTCAAAATAGTGTGTAAATACTGGTTAAATAAAGGCCTTAAGAACATGACCTAGTCACTTGGGCAACAGGAAACAAAAAAATTCAGCAGCTACAATAAGCAGGAAATGGGAGTTTGAGAAGCTTCCTTGACCTATTTAAGCTATTTTCTTAACTATGCAAGCCCTGGGAGAATTGAAATGATTAGGGATCTTTATATGTGCATATAATAGAAGGTCAGAGGTTACAGTTCTGTTTTCTATTTCAGAAGACCTGGACGGGACTGGAGGAGAAGAGTATCCCATGGATATTTGGCTGTTGCTGGCCTCCTATATCCGTCCTGAGGACATTGTGAATTTTTCCCTGATTTGTAAGAATGCCTGGACTGTCACTTGCACTGCTGCCTTTTGGATGAGGTTGTACCGAAGGTGCGACCACAGAGAGCTCACAGTATTATCTGTGTGGCTGATTTCATTGTTGTTTTTGATTTGGTATTATTCCCTGGATGGTGACCTCTTTTCACTTTCTCTAATTCATGCCTGGGCCTGAACCTAGCTTTGACTTCCTTGAGCACCTCTTTAAAATTAATATTAATTCATGCACGTAATTGTCTTCCCTATGGTTACCTCCTTACCCCCAAGCAGAATCTTATTAGGTTGGTACAAAAGTAGTTGCAGTTTCAGATCGTGAATTTTAAATCATTGTAACTAGGCTTAAACACATCTTTGTTAATCAAAATAGAAACCATTACATTCAACACATTTTTGCCAATGAGAAATAAGTTTGTTTATTCCTGTAGCATGAAAATCTACGCCTCCAGATTCAGTGAACTCTTGGAAAGCATTTCTGCCTCCTGCTGGTTGTGGAAGCGTTAGGGCTTCCCTGGTGGCTCAGAGGGTAAAGCGTCTGCCTACAATGTGGGTGACCTGGGTTCAATCCCTGGGTCAGGAACCTCCCCTGGAGAAGGAAATGGCATCCCACTCCAGTATACTGGCCTGGAAAATCCCATGGACGGAGGAGCCTGGTGGTCTACAGTCCATGGGGTCACAAAGAGTCCGACACGACTGAGCGACTTCACTTTCGCTTTCTTTTGCCTGCAAAAAGTTGTTGAGATGCTTGAAGAAGTGGTAGTCAATTGGCGAGAGGTCACGTTAATATGGCAGATAAGGCAAAACTTCATAGCCTAATTCATTTGACTTTTTTTTTTCCCCTTGTTCAACTTTTGAAGTGTCAGTTGTGCAATGTGCGGTCAGGTATTGTTGTAGAGAATAATTCTTGGGCCCAATCTATTCACCAATGCTGGCTGCAGGCATTGCAGGTTTTGGTGCATTTCATCAATTTACTGAGCATACTTCTCAGGTGTAATAGTTTTGCTGGGATTCAGAAAGCTGTAGTGGATCAGATGGGCAGCAGACTACCAGTGACCATGACCTTTTTTGATACAAGTTTGGCTTTAGGAAGTGCTCTGGAGCTTCTCAGTCCAGCCACTGAGCTTGTCATTGCTGGTTGTTGTATAAAATCCACTTTTTGTCACATATCACAATCCGATTGAGAAATGGTTCATTGTTGTTGAGTAGAATAGAAGGCAACAGTTCAGAATGACAATTTTTTTGATTTTTGGTCAGCTCATGAGGCACCTACTTGTTGAGCTTTTTCACATTTCCAGTTTGCTTCAGATGCCAAATGAGCATAGAATGGTCAATGTTGAGTTCTTTAGCAACTTCTCCTATAGCTGTAAGAGGCTCACCTTTGATGATGGTTCTCAGCTGGTCATTGTCAACTTCCACTGGTTGGCCCCTACACTCTCATCTTCAAGGCTCTCATCTACTTTGCAAAACATCTTGAACCACCACTGCGCTGTGTTTGGTAGCAGTTCTGAGCCAAATGCATTGTTGATGTTGTGAGTTGTCTTTGCTGCTTTGTGACCCATTTTGAACTCAAATAAAAAACCACTCCAATTTGCTTCTTGTCTAACATCATTTCCATAGTCTAAAATAAATACGAAATAAACAGCAAGTAATGTCATTAGCAAAAAAAAACAAAGTGAGAAATGCACATTAAAATGATGTATAATATAACCACATTTATTTAAGAATGTATTCCAATATCAAGTGGCAAAGTTCAACGGTGTAAAACCCCAATTACTTTTGCACCAACCTAATACTTTCAGCAAAAGTAAGGTCTCAAAAATAACTGTTTTTGACTTTGCTTCAGAGGTTTATCTTAGCTAGAATTTTTAGAAACTATAGATGCCCATCTGTTTATCTTTCCAACTGGACTGGTTGTTTCTTAGATTTGCTAGTCATCTTGAATGCATAGTCTTTGCATTTATGTGGCTCTGTATAGTTGCAGTGGTGAGGGAGAGTGAATGATGTGATTAATAAGAGGGCTAACTTTTGATGCTGGGTTAGAAGCGAAGTGAAGATTATAACTGTCAGTAAGAATATGGTGAAAGGGGATGTTGAGGTTATCAGGGAGTAGAGAACTTTCTGAGACATGTGACAAGAGAACCTGGTAGATCTCCAGTGCATGTTCTTTTTGAGTAACTGAAGTATATTGTACTGGTATCAAGTCAGAGACTTGCCCTTTTTTAAAGTGAAATAGTGAGGATTTAAAATTTTTTAATGAATAGAGAAGTGCAGGATTATAAGGTATATATGAATTGGGCTTTGCATAACAAAGAAAAGTAGCTGAGAAATGAAGGAGATGGTGATTTGTACTTGTGTGTGTGTGTGTGTAAGAGAAAGAGAGAGAGACAGCATGAAAGCACTAGGGACAAATAACTACTGGCCAGTGGAATAGTAATGTAAAATTTGTACATAGCCCAGGAGTCCTAGGAGACTGGCCTAGAACAGAAGAGACAGGTCGCTTACTGGTAGGAGTAATGTGTCATGTTTCAGACACTACACACTGGATGCCTCTCTGCCTTTGCGCCTGCGACCAGAGTCAATGGAGAAGCTGCACTGTCTTCGGGCATGTGTGATCCGATCTCTGTACCATATGTATGAGCCATTTGCTGCTCGCATCTCCAAGAATCCAGCCATTCCAGAAAGCACTCCTAGCACATTAAAGAATTCCAAAGTAAGTGGGTATTCGTGGTAGGGTTTAACAAACGGACTCTTGTATAATGGGCCTGTTGTCACGGCTTGTTTCTAGCTTCCTTAATGGGGTGGTCTGGGGCTGTAGATACCAGGCTGCTGGGGGACAAATATAAACTTTCCGGGCTTGGGGGTATCGTTTCTCCAAGACATTCCTGCTGTGCTGGGCTGGCTTATGTTATCTTTACCTTAAAGCTTTCTTGTGCTTTTAGCATATTCCTTATTCTCTTTATTTTAATTTATTTTCATGCCTTATACATTGAATGACTTTAAATGGTTTGATGGTTTGAGCGAGGAAGAACACAGTTCAAATGGTAGATGTAAACCATAATTCTCAAAAGGTGCTTTAAATCATGATGTGCTAAGTCACTTCAGTCGTGTCCGACTCTGTGCAACCCCATAGACTGTAGCCTCCCAGGCTCCTCTGTCCATGGGGATTCTCCAGCCTAGAATACTGGAGTGGGTAGCCATTTCCTTCTCCATTAAATCATGATACAAAAATATAAAACAACTTACTAATTTTCTTGGCTCTGGGATGGGTTGTTTCAGAGACTATAAAGTATTCCCACTCATAGACATTAGCACTCTAAAATTCTTCCTGTGTTTTAGGCCATTATTTATATCTCTGGATTTCCCCAGTAGTTTACATTCATTCATACAGTGTATTCAAGTTTCATTGTATTTTTCTGATCTGTTAGTAGGTCTGTTGGAGAAGGCATTGGCACCCCACTCCAGTACTCTTGCCTGGAAAATCCCGTGGACAGAGGAGCCTGGTAGGCTACAGTCCATGGGGTTGCTAAGAGTCGGACATGACTGAGCAACTTCACTTTCACTTTTCACTTTCATACATTGGAGAAGGAAATGGCAACCCACTCCAGTGTTCTTGCCTGGAGAATCCCAGGGATGGTGGAGCCTGGTGGGCTGCCATCTATGGGGTCGCACAGAGTCGGACACGACTGAAGCGACTTAGCAGCAGCAGCAAGTAGGTCTGTAAGCCTGTGGTCCATTTTGTTCTTTGTTATACTATGAGGTATCCAGTGAACACACCTTTGCCAAGCTAGAGTATTATAGCATATATGATTATTTATGCAAGTTGATGTCTCCAACTTTTTTCTCATTCAGCTAATACTGTTGCCCAAATTTTGTATCTTTTGAGTTTGTGAATTATTTTTTTTAACTCTGTTCCTACCCAAAGTCTGATGTTCTTTAGCACTTTGTAATTCTATTTTGTTTTTTATGCTTTGGTTGTTAATGATACTTTTTCCCTAGTTCAGCTCTAGTGTGATAACATTCTACCTGATACATATTGATTAAAAGAGTACTGTTGATTTCAAGATTGTGGTGGTTCTTCCCAGGGTTGCACACTGAGGTGGTCAGGGTCATTGGCTGAGCTCAATTTAATGTCACACTAGTTGATGGATTTGGGGCAGGATTAGAATGCCGGGTGGATAGAATTTTATTCCTTCTCATAATATGAGTAGACAGAGTATCTTTTCACATTTATAGTTTTCCTCCCCCCAAAGACCTTTGATCATCACAGGTTAACTGTGGTGAGGTGGGGTCACCCCAAAGCTGACCGTGGCTGGGTATTGATCAGTTGCTGGGAGCAGAGCAGCACTGGGCAGACTTCATGCTGGACATCCTCGCGGCTCCAGTGAACAATGCAAGTGCTACTCCTAAATCTAAAATGCCCATGTCTTCATATTTTTATAATTGTATATTAATTTTTTAAGTGGACTACTAACAGTGGTGATAACAAAAATCTTAATGGAGACAGGAAGCCTAGGCCACCTGTCTGCTGCTTTTGTGTCCATTGTTAGAGATCTGGAGGATGTGGGACCTGCAATGGCTGATGTCCCATGCATTGCCTTGCTAGTATAACCATAATCGCATGGCATTCAGGAAGTTGCCAGCATGCCTGAAGGAAGTTGTCACATGTCGCTGGTCTCCACCTTTTCGTATTTGATTCTCCCTCTCTCTCTTTTCAGTAGCATAGCTTGTGTGGGACACTGGAGCTGTTGTGTTGGCAGCAGAAGTGTTTGCCCCTTAAAGCCAAGCCCATTATTTTTGATGGAACAGCAGGACGTACAGGGCATGTCTGAAGGGCAGGACAGCTGGCACGGCGGACGACCCACCCCTTGTCCCCTGGGAGGTACTTAACTTCTTGTGTTAACCCTAGCTGTAGCCTGACTTTCCTTGAGGGGCTTACTCTAGATTAAATTCAGCTCAGCTCTGTAGTTTCCACACCGGCTGTCTGCTCCCAGAAGGTCCTGAGTAGTTTGCTCCTATTACATCCAGGGTTGGCTATCTATGCCTGCTTTATGGCTCTGTTGTCATCTTATCTGGTGGTTACTGACTGCCCTTATATTTTAATATAGAGAAGTGGCCTGCTGAATGCCCCAGTCTCTAGAGACCATGTTTCTGCCTTTAAAGATGAGAACAATAGGGATTGACCTTAATAGCATCTGAGGTTGACTTTTATCGGTACCTCTTCTCTTTATTGAACAGCCGTGGGGTTGTCTCTTCTCATGTTGCACCAATGTCAAATTGGGGGGGTGAGGGGGCAGGATACGGGGGTTTCTATCTGTGCCAAAGTAAAATCTCAGCATTGGAGCCATGGCTGGCTTTAGAGCTAGCAAACAGAAAAGTTATTTTTATTTTCTTACAGTGCTTACTTTTCTGGTGCAGAAAGATTGTTGGGAACAGACAGGAACCAATGTGGGAATTCAACTTCAAGTTCAAAAAACAGGTATGTGTTTTTATCATCTCTTTGCTTTTCACGTAATACCTTACTCTAATTTTACTAAACATAAAATAGCCTTATTAAAATCAGATACTACACATTAAAACTTATAATAATGTCATGAAAAGAAAGAAGGAACTATTTTATATGAAAGAAGCACAAAGATTTAATAGCTTAATGCATAGAGTAAACCTTGAGTAGATCCTGGATGAACAAAGTAGATCCTCTTTATGTATAAAAGACATTTTTGGTACAATTAAAGAAATTTGAAGATTCTGTGGATATTGATATGAAATTATTGTTAATTTTTTTAGGTGCCAATGTTACTTTCAAATGACTTTGCCTCCCACACCCCAGAGCTGTGATTTTTTTTTTTAACATGTGAATATATATATATTTATAAAATGAGAGATGTGAGAGGAAAGAAAACAAACATGGCAGAATATCCAATGGTAAAGGGTACACAGAAGTTTATTGCATGGTTTTATTAGTTTTTCTGGATACTTGAGGACTTAAAAGTAGGGGAAAGGAAAGAACTTGTTATAACAATGTACTGAGGTTATTTGCCTAAGATTTTTTTTTTCCAAAGCAAATGTATTTGTAAACAATAATAATTCATATGGTTTTATATCTGAGGCAATTTGAGGACGCCATGGGGAGAGGGACTGCCAAGAGTCTGTTCGCAAGAAGAGCAGATACTATTGTACCTTTCTTTCTGCTTTTTGCTTGGACTGTACCTGAGATCTTGCATGTGTTTCCTCATCTTTCAAAGGGCTTTCCTTGATCTGTGTAGAAACTGATATGTATATTAAAGAGAGAAGAGATAACAGAAAAATGGATCTCAGCAGCTTTAGTTAAGCATTTTCATTGGTGGAGTCTTAGAGCTATAACATTTCCTTTAACCCATGAGAGTAATTCTTAATTCTCCTCAGTCCCCAAGATTAAAGAGCAAGTGTATGGGAGGATTGCAGCCTCCCATTCAGTACGAAGATGTTCATACCAACCCAGACCAGGACTGCTGCCTACTGCAGGTCACCACCCTCAATTTCATCTTTATTCCAATTGTCATGGGAATGATATTTACCCTGGTAAGTGGAGACAAGATGTCATCCTCAGTTCTTTCGTAGACTCTCACTATACCTAGAGTTTGAAAGATTTGTATATTTGACCATTGAGGAAGAAATCTTTGAAAAAATTATTGTTTAATTTTAAACAAAATCTGAAAA
This sequence comes from Okapia johnstoni, assembly GCA_024291935.2. NCBI lineage: Eukaryota > Metazoa > Chordata > Mammalia > Artiodactyla > Giraffidae > Okapia > Okapia johnstoni. The sequence continues at coordinate 72,905,520 of CM044322.1, read as the reverse complement.
CCGGCTTTTATATTAGGAATAGACTTATTTGTGGAGAAGTTAATTATGTCTGAGAATATTTTACCTCTGTTTTCTTCTCTATAGTGAATAGAATGGTTTTGTATCTCCTGTGTTGTGCTCATTAATGTTTGAGAAACATTATCCCATTAAGGTTAATGATAAAGCTTATGCATGGGCACTATATGTCAGGATCTGAAGCATGCATGTAGTATCATAAATGGAATATTAAAATGTAAGGTTACCAGCTCTGTCCTTTGTGTGATTCTCTTGACTGTTCAAGGTTTAGCTAAGAATTAGATTAGTAAACAACATATATGCCTCTGGTATATTTTCCATATTTTTAACATTTTTAACTGGATTGGCAACTGGAGAGTTCATGTAATTTATCTTTCTGTATTTTTGGCTTATGTTCAGAGATATGTTCCCCCCCCCCACATTGAAAATAGCTTTATTCTTTTTTTAATGGTAAAATAAGTAATACATACTTCATGTAAAGAATTAAATAATACATAAACATGTTGAGACAGTAAAGGTGACTTAGAGTTGTATCCTATAACTGCAGTTAACTTCTGGGGAATTGTTCTTTAATGTTTCTGTTAATATATACATGTATATATCCACTCTCTTAAATAATTTTGTATAATTCAAAGTATGTCATATCTGTTTTTATGGTAGGCATCTCATTAAGCCACATTAATGACTTATTTATATACTCATATTCCATATTCTTCCTATTCATACAATTCTCTACCTATCTATATATGTTGATATATAAACACATTTAGAGATTTTGTGGTTTATTTTCCAAAAAAAATGTCATCAGATGTATCTCATCAAAATGCCTTTAAATCATCTCTTATAGTTCCAATCCAGTTTTCAAAAATTGCCACTGATGGTACTCTGTGTGCACATATCCTAATATGTGCAGCCATTTGAGAGGCTTTCTTTAGCACAGTTTAAATATATGAAGCTAAGAAAAACTTATAAAAACCACTGTTAATTTTTAATATTTTTACAAAGCTGCTAGTAGTGTAACTTAGAGATTATTTTGTGGCCTAGTCCATATCAGTTGTCTAGACTGTTTCATTTCAGAGTGTGTCATAGGAAAACAAGGTTGTTAAATTTGGGTATTGAATTTACTTTTCCCTCCCAGTTTACTATCAATGTGAGCACGGACATGCGGCATCATCGAGTGAGACTGGTGTTCCAAGATTATCCTGTCCATGGTGGTCAGAAACTGCGCAGTGAACAGGGTGTGCAAGTCATCCTGGACCCAGTGCACAGCGTTCGACTTTTTGACTGGTGGCATCCTCAGTATCCGTTTTCCCTGAGAGCATAGATATTGCTTCCTGTCACTGAGGGCAGCCCTGAGCTAGGCCAGTCCATTTGTAATCAGATTCCAGTTTGGAAGGGGCAGCTGGATTGTATATCTAGTCAGTAATGCACATGCTCTTTATTTAGGTTTCTGGGGTTCCTGGTAGAAGAAGGAGAAGGATTGAATCGGGAGGGAAAACAACTATGATTTATAAACGTATTTTAATGTAAAATTTTGCATTTGAAAGGAGAAACCTGGCCCTATTTTCTGTGTTAAACCCCATTTGGTGCTACTGAGTTTGTTCTTTATTCTTTTACCCTAGCCAAAGTGGATGATCTTGCTTTAGGGGAAAATGAAACTCTTAAATCTCCAAACAAGGAAATTTTAGCATTCCTTTATGGATCAGAGTAACCTTAGAGGCATAAAATTGTTGCTACTATTGCTTTCAGTTTAACTGCCCCTCAAATTCAAGTGAATATTTCCTTGTTTCCCTTTACCCTTATCTAGAAATAAAGCAGGTGACAGGGTTTTCAGAATCTTAATGAGACTGACTTGTGTATCTTTCTTTAAAAATATTTGTTGCATAATTTTTTTTTTGCCAGTTTTGAATTTTAGGTTTTGTTTTTGGTTTTTTTTTGCATGAAGCTGATAGTGGTGATAATAATGATTTTGTGCTATATTAGGAACTTTTCATAATGTCTCTAGTTCTCACAGTCCCGCAAGGTGGGTGATACTGTTCCATTCTCTGGCTGAAAAAACTAAATCAGTGACTTACCCAAAGCTATCCTGTGCTGTGCTTAGTTGCTCAGTTGTGTCTGACTCTTTGCAACCCCCATGGACTGTAGCCCGCCAGGCTCCTCTGTCCATGGGGATTCTCTAGGCAAGAATACTGGAGACGATTGCCATGTCCTCCTCCAGGGGATCTTCCCAACCCAGGTATCAAACCCAGGTCTCCTGCATTGCAGGCAGATTCTTTACCACCTGAGCTACCAGGGAAGCCCACCCAAAGCCATAATACCCAATAAATGGCAGAGCCAGGATTCTGACCCTTTGCTATGCCACAATTAAAATGGTCAGTCTCATTATTCTCATAGCAGATGTCAGCAAAGGGCAAGTGAACATAGATGGAAAGTGATGGAAATGGAAAGCAGGAGATGGAAAGATGGAAAGCAGGCAAGTGAACATAGAGATGGAAAAAATAAAAGGATGAATAAAAAGTTGATTGTGGTAAACCTTATCCCTAATCAGCCTAAATAGTATATAAATAGTATATAAGATTGATGAAAGAATCTTTTAAATCTGCCCATTCTCCCTACCCCCTGCTATTTAAAGAGTATTCTTAGGAAGGATCTGCTTAATGCTGCTGCTAATAGCTAACCTTACCCCACACTGAGGTGGGTACTAAAGCTGTTCATGCAGAAAGTGAGCTAGGTCAGTGAAAAACAGAATTTGGGCATTTAAATGATGAAAACAAAAACCCAAGGGCAAAAAGCACCTTAGAGATGTCTACAATCAAAAATTGCCTCTGAGGCAGGAGAGACGCACACAGTTGTTAGTGTCCTTATAAGATGCCATGGGGCAGAAGGGAGATGTCTAGTGACTTTAGGAGTTACTTTTAAAGGGGGAGTGAAGTAAAATTGGCTTAATAATTGCGTCCTGACTGAACTTCCTAGTTTTTGTTTCAAATTCCATGGTATGATTGATACATTAAATATTGCCTCAGCTGTTCTCTTAGTAAAACATTAACACTTGGTCAAGTATGTTATCAAAGGTTACAAGTTTTAGCCTTCCCTCTGCATTGACTGAGTTGCCCTTTAGTGAAAGGATATAAAGTGTCTCAGGGATTTCCTTTTAATGGGAACCAAAACCATCTGGAGAAGAGTTGGAACTTTCTGGACTACTTTTATAAAAACTGCTACGTACCTTCCACTTATTTAAATACATACCTTGAATTTGCTTGGAGGGTCAGACAAAATATTTAGGTTCATTTCCTACCCCTCAAGTAAGTCAGAATTACTCAGATTTTCCTGCCTTCTACCAATCAATGACATAGAATTAATTAAGCCAAATGGTGAATATATTGGTGGAAAGAAAAAAATGGTTATACGTGCCATTGATCTCAACTACAGCATTTGTTGCTGATACAGAACTTGTGTGTTTTGTAAGTCTAGACACATTGCATGTGTATAAAAATCCTTACATTTCTAGCAGCGCTTACTGGGCACTGTGAAGGACTGAAACTTCGCAAACCAGATGGGAAAGATGCATTAATTGTCACAGGGTACAGGGTACGGTGCAACTAAAAGAAAATGGTCAGATTTAACCAAAATTTGTCATGAATTTTGGCATTTAAAACTGTCTTCCTACTCTGTACATACTACAAACATTTCATTTTATAGTAACAGTGTTAGCACAGCCAAATACCTGAATTCAGGCAAGCGACACAATTCACTTAAGAGTGCACTATGGAAATTTATCTGGCTTTCAAGTTTCTCCACTTAAAAAATGGGCGCAACCAAAGGACGAGTAATAAATGGGCAACAGAGTGTGAAAGGCGACAAATCATTGGCAAACAATTACAAGGCCAGTTCAGTTCAGTCGCTCAGTCGTGTCCGACTCGTTGTGATCCCATGAATCGCAGCACGCCAGGCCTCCCTGTCCATCACCAACTCCCAGGGTTTACCCAAACCCATGTCCTTCAAGTCAGTGATGCCATCCAACCATCTCATCCTCTGTCGTCCCCTTCTCCTCCTGCCCCCAATCCTTCCCAGCATTAGGGTCTTTTCCAATGAGTGAACTCTTCGCATGAGGTGGCCAAAGTATTGGAGTTTCAGCTTCAACATCAGTCCTTCCAATGAACATCCAGGACTGATCTCCTTTAGGATGGACTGGTTGGATGATCTTGCAGTCCAAGGGACTCTATAAAGAGTCTTCTCCAACACCACAGTTCAAAAGCATCAATTCTTCGGCGCCCAGCTTTCTTCACTGTCCAACTCTCACATCCATACATGACCACTAGAAAAACCATAGCCTTGACTAGACGGACCTTTCTTGGCAAAGTAATGTCTCTGCTTTTAAATATGCTGCTAGGTTGGTCATAACCTTCCTTCCAAGGAGTAAGCGTCTTGCCAGTACTGAGACCCAATTTAGGGAGCAGGTGGTTAGAGACAAAGGTGGGTTCAAAGGGATACGTGCTGCACCTCACTGGGATGGAGGCAGGGCTCCGTTGGGCCCTAAAACTTGACTGGCGTTGGGTAAAATCCTGGCTCCCCGCCACTTCACAAGGGACTCTCCCTGCCAAGCCAAGATGGCGCGCAGCCCCAAGCGGCTCCACGTCAAGTGCAAAGGAGCGCCTTGGTGGGGGCGTGGCCTCGAGGAGGCCGCTCACTCCCGCCCTTGAGGTGGGGCCGGGGGCCGTCCGCGGAAGGAGAGGGTGGGGCTTGAGGCGGAGCGCTTCGGCTCGGGAAGCCTGCGGCTGCCTCCGCGCCTGCTCCGCTCGCTAGGACAAGTCCGGCGCCTGGAGGCCGGGGCGGCTTCCTACGCAGAGCCAAGCTGCCCGGCCTTCAGTAAGCGCAGGCAGGTGAGCCTCCAGAGCCCGGGGTGCGGGAAGGATGTCTGTTTTTCCCACTTCCAGCTCCCCTCACAGTTTGGGAAGGAGGTCTCAGTCTAGCGGTTCTTAGGAAACAGCACCTTTTACTCAAACGTGTCTCTCTGGTAGATACTTTCTGCTGCCCCTCACCAGCCTTTGCAGTGCCCTGTGCCCTTGGGAATGAGAATGAGGGGACGATGCCCGATTTGCGGGGAGGGCTTGGAGTTCGCCCTCAGCTCCATCAGCTCGGGGCTGCTCTGAGTTGGTAAGTCTCCCAGGGGGAGCTGCATGGACTGCGCCCCGGTTTCCCATCCGGAAGAGCCAGGGAAGCGCCAGGGCCAGCTCCGCTGCTTTGGCACAAGGGGTACTGAGGTCTTCGTTCTTCCAGGGGTTCTTATCCCCTCCCACATTGCTCATATCAGCCGTTCTTAATATTGCTCACTCTCCATTCCTCAAACTGCCAGTCTCAGGTTGTGCCAGAGATGCCCACATTTCTGCAGTGCCAGGGGCGGTGGAGGGGAAGGAGCAGCCAATCGGAGGTCTGTTGAAGGTAGGGTTCAGGGTGGGAGCAACCATAAAATAGGGTTGGGTAGAGATTCCTGAGCGGGGAGAGTAGGAGTGGGGAACTGACTTTCCACTACGCAGTTGAGATGTTTTCCAGTACAGTTTGATTGTGAGTGGGAAAAGAGAGGTCTGGTTGAAGGACTTGGAAACGTGATGTGGCTGGGTTTTTTGTTTTGTTTTGAGAAGGAGGGGGTTGCCAATGTCACCTTTAGGGAAAGATATGCTGGTAGAGGGGTAGGGATAGTGAGACTGCTGTCCTCTGGTGAGCAAGTGGTTGAGGAGGAGGCTGTCCTTAGCATGGAGATCCTCTCCTGGTGGGATCTTAAGGGGTGCCTCCAGTAGCCACATTTTGGGTTCTTCCCTCAATTTTCCCAGTTGGAACTGGTACCTACAAATTTGTTCAGCATCCAACAAATATTAGTTGGGCATCTACTGTAATGCCAGACACCATGCTAGGTGCTGAGTCTTCTGAAGGCAATTTAGGGCCACAGAGCACCTGAAAGGTACACACAGCAGACACTCTGTTAACAGCTCCATTCCTCCTCCCCCACCACTAGCACCAATTTTGTTACACTGCTATTGGATTATGAAAAGATCCGGGTCCACATCCTTTTAAATAACTGTCTTACCTGGATTCCAACCTATCCACCCTCTGCCACTAATAATTAGCCAGGCGGTCCCAAGGAAAGCTACCTTAAAAAGGAAGTGTTTGAATGATTTCCTTTGGCTGTTTTCTAGGACTTTGCCCTGAGCTGTGATGAGGCTGCCTGGATAAGAGGTACCCCGAGATAATGAGGCAATGAATGGCACAATGATTACTGAAGGCCAAGAATGCACTAGACACCCACCACAATGAGACTCCATCTCTGAAAGATGGAAGAATGGGGGTGGGGTGGGGTGGGGATGTGAAAAGGAAATCTCATCCAGTGGTATCAGGGCATGTGCTGCTGAGCTTGTCATGATGCCAGAACTGTGGCATGTATAAGGAAGGTCTTGCAGCTGGATGATAAGGAGGGATTGGATAGGCAGGGAAGGGCAGGCAGCCAGGATGCTGGGTCTCCTCTCTAGGTTGATTGCTGAAATCTTAGAGCTGGAAATAGTTGTCAGGGATTGCTTGTGGGTCCTTTCAGAACCACTGAGGACAGCAGGGTGAGAGCTAGGGGAGAGGGAGAGTAGTCAGCTGTGGGGGCAGTGAAGCATGGTGAAAACTCAGCAGGGCCAGGGAGGTGAAGCCAATGGGGCTTTAGGATATGGGGGAGACAACTGAAGTCTTTCTGTGCCAGGGATACTATACTCTGGGCCTGTATGCCCTTGGATGAGTTGATATAGAAACAAGGTGTGGTTTCTAAGTGGTATGGAGTTATGTGTGGTGTGTGTGTGCTGGAGAGGAGGAGTTGGTAGGGAGCAGGGAGCTGCCTCAGAGTTTAGGTTCCGGGTGGGGAATTGGGAGAAATAGAGGAGAGGGAGTGGGGTCAGAGGGAGGGACAAGTATATATTGCAGCCACATGAAGTCACCATATGTCCCCCTCTGGCTGCTAGCTCACTAAGTATAATTAGCTCTGGAAGGCATACGGTGCTGGCTTCCAGGAGCGTGTCACTTGAGATGGCCACCGGAGTAAAGAGTACTCAGAGGGGTGCTGATGCTGGGCAGACTCTGAGAGGGGGTCCTTCTAGAGGAATTTGCTGAACTGGGAGGGGCCTGTGGAAACTGAAAATGTCATGGGGGAATAGCAGTGAGGGAAGGAACCAGCTTGGTATGAAACTCCAGGGCTGGCAGAGCCTGAGGATCTGGGCTGCTGGCTCACCACTCACACAAGAAGCATGATGGCTGCCCAGCTCGTGGCTCTGCTTTCAGAGAGTGTTGGGAGCTGCAGCCCCACCTCCCTCAAGCACCTTCCATTCCCCCAAGTGAAGTCAGTTCTAGTCCAGAGAAGCATCTTGCCTGTCAGTCAGGGGCCGAGAGGCCTTGGCTGGGGTTGCTTCATTCCCAAAGAGCTGGGGGAGAAACCATCACTGGTTAACTCAGTTGGTCATACTGCAAGTGGTGCTCAGTGCTGAATCCAGGATGTGCCAGAGACTGAATATTTGATTACATGCTACTCCATATGTCTTCTTTTCTTCCAAGTAGGCTGTGAACTTTTTAGGGGTTTAGATGGTATCTTACTTGCCTTTTGTATCCATAACAAGAAGTAATCTAATGCAAAATAGGAAATCTACTCATAGTAATCATTGGATTGAATTAAAGAGATCTAACTGCAGATCCCTTGGGTTCAGTGAAGCCTTGCAACTAGATATTTTTAACCAGGAGCAGAGGATCCTCTGGGCACCCAATACAGTGGTGTTACATTAGTGGAGAACTTAGATTCTATCGTCAGTAAAGGGAAAATTCCTAAATCTCCCATAAAGCATGGTAGGTGGTTTAGGTTTATATCTCTGAGTAATAATACTAATGTACAGATACAGTGTACAGTAATTATAAAAATGTGTAATGTATACAGTGATTTAAAAGAATACTTAGTTACAAGTATAATTTTGTTGCTAAGTCTCTGATGAAAATAGCTGGTTTGCAAAGAGACCTCTGTCGCTCACTTGGGCTTCCCTGGTGGCTCAGTATTCTTGTCTGTGAAATCCCATGGACAGAGGAGCCTGGCAGGCTACAGTCCATGGGGTTGCAAAAAAGTCTGACATGACTTAGCGACTAAACAACAATTGCTCACTTTGCCCAGCCAGTGTAGTTTTTTATTCTGATAAATTTATTCTCATAAATGCATGTCTGATGTGACTTCATAGTCACTGTCCTTTGATATATAACTGTCATTTTAAAGGAGAGATAGGTTTCCATTCAGTTTAAGAAAAAGCTTCCTTAGGACAATGAGGGCTCCCTCATTTAGTAGCGAGCTCTTTATTCCTGAAGGATAATCAAAGAAAGACTGAGCAGTCAGGGATATTATGGAAGGAACTCACTCCCAGCATGGGAGATTGGCCTGCATGGCCTCAGAGAACCTTTCAAATAGGAATCTACAATTCCAGGCAGGGGCAGGAGTAGAGGTAGGCATGGGCACTGGATGATAGAGAGTCTTCAGTTCAGTTCAGTTCCATCGCTCAGCCGTGTTGGACTCTTTGCGACCCCATGGACTGCTGTACGCCAGGCCTCCCTGTCCATCACCAACTCCCGGAATTTACCCAAACTCATGTCCACTGAGTCGGTGATGCCATCCAGCCATCTCATCCTCTGTCGTCCCCTTCTCCTCCTGCCTTCAATCTTTCCCAGCATCAGGGTCTTTCCCAATGAATCAGCTCTTTGCATCAGGTGGCCAAAGTATGGGAGTTTCACCTTCAACATCAGTCCTTCCAGTGAACATCCAGGACTGATCTCCTTTAGGATGGACTGGTTGGATCTCCTTGAGTCCAAGGGACTCTTAAGAGTCTTGTCCAACACCACAGTTCAAAAGCATCAATTCTTTGCACTCAGCTTTCTTTATAGTCCAACTCTCACATCCATACATGACCACTGGAAAAACCATAGCCTTGACTAGATGGACCTTTGTTGGCAAAGTAACGTCTCTGCTTTTTAATATGCTGTCTAGGTTGGTCATAACTTTCCTTCCAAGGAGTAAGTGTCTTTTAATTTCATGGCTGCAGTCACCATCTGCAGTGATTTTGGACCCCCAAAAAATAAAATCAGCCACTGTTTCCCCATCTATTTGCCATGAAGTGATGGGACCAGATGACATGATCTTAGTTTTCTGAATGTTGAACTTTAAGCCAACTTTTTCACTCTCCTCTTTCACCTTCATCAAGAGGCTCTTTAGTTCTTCTTTACTTTGCCATAAGGGTGGTGTCATCTGCATATCTGAGGTTATTGATGTTTCTCCTGGCAATATGGATTCCAGCTTGTGCTTCATCCAGCCTAGCATTTCTCATGATGTACTCTGCATATAAGTTAAATAAGCAGGGTGATAATATACAGCCTTAATGTACTCCATTTCCTATTTGGAACCAGTCTGTTGTTCCATATACAGTTCTAACTGTTGTTTCTTGACCTGCATACAGATTTCTCAAGAGGCAGTTCAGGTGACCTGGTATTCCCATCTCTTTCAGAATTTTCCACAGTTTATTGTGATTCACACAGTCAAAGGCTTTGGCATAGTCAATAAAGCCGAAATAGATGTTTTTCTGGAACTCTCTTGCTTTTTTGATGATCCAGCAGATGTTGGCAATTTGATCTCTGGTTCCTCTGCCTATTTTAAAACCTGCTTGAACATCTGGAAGTTCACGGTTCACATATTGCTGAAGCCTGGCTTGGGGAATTTTGAGCATTACTTTACTAGCATGTGAGATGAGTGCAATTGTGCTGTAGTTTGAGCATTCTTTGGCATTGCCTTTCTTTGGGATTGGAATGAAAACTGACCTTTTCTAGTCCTGTGGCCACTGCTGAGTTTTCCAAATTTGCTGGCATATTGAGTACAGCACTTTCACAGCATCATCTTTTAGGATTTGAAATAGCTCAACTGCAATTCCATCACCTCCACTAGCGTTGTTCGTAGTGATGCTTCTTAAGGCCCACTTGATATCATATTCCAGGATGTCTGGCTCTAGGTGAGTGATCACACCATCGTGATTATCTGGGTCATGAAGATCCTTTTTGTATAGTTCTTCTGTGTGTTCTTGCCACCTCTTCTTAATATCTTCTGCTTCTGTTAGGTCCATACCATTTCTGTCCTTTAATGAGCCCATCTTTGCATCAAATGTTCGCTTGGTATCTCTAGTCTTTCCCATTCTATTGTTTTCCTCTATTTCTTTGCACTGATCAGTGAGGAAGACTTTCTTATCTCTCCTTGCTATTCTTTGGAAATCTGCATTCAAATGGGTGTATCTTTCCTTTTCTCCTTTGCTTTTCACTTCCCGTCTTTTCACAGCTATTTGTAAGGCCTCTGCAGACAGCCATTTTGCTTTTATGCATTTCTTCTTCTTGGGGATGGTCTTGATCCCTGTCTCCTGTACAATGTCACAAACCTCCGTCCATAGTTCATCAGGCACTCTATCAGATATAGCACCTTAAATCTATTCCTCACTTCCACAGTATAATTGTAAGGAATTTGATTTAGGTCATACCTGAATGGTGTAGTGGTTTTCCCCACTTTCTAAAATTTAAGTCTGAATTTGGTAATAAGGAGTTCATAATGAGCCACAGTCAGCTCCCAGTCTTGTTTTTGCTGACTGTATAGAGCTTCTCCATCTTTGGCTGCAAAGAATATAATCAATCTGATTTTGGTGTTGGCTATCTGGTGATGTCCATGTGTAGAGTCTTTTCTTGTGTTGTTGGAAGAGGGTGTTTGCTATGACCAGTGCGTTCTCTTGGCAAAACGCTATTAGCCTTTGCCCTGCTTCATTCTGTACTCCAAGGCCAAATTTGCCTGTTACTCCAGGTGTTTCTTGACTTCCTACTTTTGCATTCCAGTCCCCTATAATGAAAAGGACATCTTTTTGGGGTGTTAGTTATAAAAGGTCTTGTAGGTCTTCATAGAACCATTCAACTTCAGCTCTTTCAGCATTAATGGTCAGAGCATAGACTTGGAGTACCGTGATATTGAATGGTTTGCCTTGGAAATGAACAGAGATCATTGTGTCATTTTTGAGATTGCATCCAAGTAGTGCATTTCAGACTCTTTGGTTGACTATGATGGCTACTCCATTTCTTCTAAGGGATTCTTGCCCACAGTAGTAGATATAATGGTCATCTGAGTTAAATTCAGCCATTCCAGTCCATTTTAGTTCGCTGATTCCTAAAATTTTGACATCCACTCTTGCCATCTCCTGTTTGACCACTTCCAATTTGCCTTGATTCATGGACCTAACATTCCAGGTTCCTATGCAATATTGCTCTTTACAGTATCGGACCTTGCTTCTATCACCAGTCGCATCCACAACTGGGTGTTGTTTTTGCATTGGCTCAGTCTCTTCATACTTTCTGGAGTTATTTCTCCACTGATCTCAGTAGCACATTGGGCACTTACCAACCTGGGGAGTTCATCTTTCAGTGTCGTATCTCTTTGCCTTTTCATACTGTTCTTGGGGTTCTCGAGGCAAGAATCCTGAAGTGGTTTGCCATTCCCTTCTCCAGTGGACCATATTTTGTCAGAACTCTCCACCATGACCCGTCTGTCTTGGGTGGCCCTACATGGCCTGGCTTAGTTTCACTGAGTTAGACAAGGCTGTGGTCCATGTGATTAGATTGGTTAGTTTTCTGTGATTGTTGTTTCAGTCTGTCTGCCCTCTGATGCCCTCTCTCAGTGCCTACCGTCTTACTGGGGTTTCTCTTACGTTGGACGTGGGGTATCTCCTCTTAGCCGCTCGCCGCCCCATCACCACGCAGCCCTGCTCACTGCTCTGTGGAAGAGGATTTTCCTATGTTTGGCTTAGAGGATAGCTGCTAAGAGGAAGGTCAGGCAAGGAGTTTAGCCTGGGCTCTTCCTTCAGGAGTGGGCATTCTGGAACACTTAGGGGGTGAACACTGCCATCTCTGATGCCCTGGGCTTGAGAAACTAGGCAGTGAAGCTCTGATGGTTGGTGGTAGGTAGAAGGATGGGCTGAGCCTAGTTCCTTGACTTGAACTCAAACTAGGCCAGTTGTGAGTTCCCTAAAATTTTGGTCCTTGTTTGGGGCAGAGCACATGAACAAGTACAGTTTTTATTCCTTCATTATTATTCTTATCCTTCCCTCCGTTCCCTCTCATACATTCTCACAGAAGTTCAAGACCACATATATACTTATACTCTCTCATGATCAGCAATATGCTTTCATGATCATGCACACATGCAAAACTCTCACAGCAGCCATATGCTCTTATGAACATACATAATTTCATGACTCCCAGATGCATTCTCATGATTGCACACACATGTATTTTCATGACCAGTCATGAGCCCTGACATATACTTATGATCACCCACATCCACACAGTCTCACCATTTTATATACCCACTCATGTTCTCTCCGGAGAAGGCAATGGCAACCCACTCAAGTACTCTTGCCTGGAAAATCTCATGGACGGAGGAGCCTGGTGGGCTGCAGTCCATGGGGTCGAGAAGAATTGGACACGAGTGAGCGACTTCACTTTCACTTTTCACTTTCATGCATTGGAGAAGGAAATGGCAACCCACTCCAGTGTTCTTGCCTGGAGAATCCCAGGGACAGCGGAGCCTGGTGGGCTGCCGTCTATGGGGTCGCACAGAGTCAGACACAACTGAAGCGACTTAGCAGCAGCAGCAGCATGTTCTCTCATGCACATGGACTCAGGACCCCATTCTCGTGACCATACTCTTATACACACACACACATCACTTTCAAGATTATACATTTACACCACAAATTCTCATGACTGTACACTTACACACTCTGTTGTGTGAATACACTTGCCTCCCCCCACCATATTCTATTTTGTATCTGCACATACCCCCGCCCCCACACACACTTTTGTGACCACCTGCAATGCACACTTTTTATTGTGTGTACATTTCTCTGGGAAGTTCTGTGTACTCTGGATCTTTCACACCCCAGTCCCTGACAGAACTCCCTTCTGATGTTCCTTATTACCCCTGGACAGTTGTTTTCTGCTATATGGTAGCTCCCTACTTCTTTACTGACTGAGCTACCAGGGTGGAATGAGGACATATATGTGTTAATTAGTGGCTCTGATTAGCAGAAGATGGTTAGGGTTACTGTACTTATGATGTAAATTCAGCCAAAGCCAGATACTATGTTCAGTGGTGCAGCCTATCTTAACTTTTGTAAATAAATTATCTCTATTAGACATTTGGGGCTTCCCTGGTGGCTCAGTCGGTAACAAATCCACCTGCAATGCAGGAGATCCGAGTTCGATCCCTGGGTCAGGAAGATCCCCTGGAGAAGGAAATGGCAACCCAGTCCAGTATTCTTGCCTGGGAAATCCCATGGACAGAGGAGTGTGGCGGGCTGTTGTCCATGGGGTCACAGAGAGTCAGACACGACTGAGTGACTAAAGCACCACCATTAGACCTTTAGAATGTGTCCCCCAGTGTCTCCTGTGTAGCCTTTCCAGGTTCTTTTTCTGTTGCATTGATGTGCTGCCTCTCTGAGAGAATGTGTGTTTATTTTAGCAGAGATCTCTGTAGACAATACTTACCAGAGATCTTCTAACCTCTTGTTAGACTTGGAACCCTTTTATACAAATGAAACCTTAATCAGAAATCCAGTAAAATTCACAGGTTTGGAGTTGATGAGATTAAAGAAAGGAAAGAGAGTTCAGAGCCCTTTGCATTTGTCTTACCTCTTTGCTCTTTTTTTTTTTCATGCCAGGCTCCCCCGAAGGTACTCTATGAAAAAGCCCAGTTTGCAAATCCCTGGCTTAATTTAAACAGATAGCTGTGATGGCTATAATTTTGGTTATTTTAGAAGTGGAATTATTTTGGAGATGTACGGAAACCTGCAGTCCTCCTTTCCACACTAGCCTTTGCCATTAGTCCCCCTTGGGTGGTGAAAATGAGAGTGACAATATGGTTTGACATGCCTGGGGCAGTGGCATTTTATATCTGTGTCCTAGTACGGTTATTAACAGTGCCTCCATTCACTGTCCTGATTTGGACAGAAAGTTCTTTGCTTACCCAAATGATAGGCCATGTCTTAGTAAGAAGTGGCTTATAACTAACTCCTGTGGAGCAGCTGGAGAGATGGCCTTCACAGGTATGGGCCCAGGGGAACCTGTCAGATAGAGCAGCCTCTTCCTGTGTCAGCTGACTATGCTAGCATTCAGAAGTTGAGTGTCTTAAGCTGGCAGTCAGTGCTAAATTGTACTTGGAGGCTCAGCCTCAAGGTGCTTCAGGAGCCTGAAATGCTAAGAATTAACACTTACTGAGTGTTTGATGGACGCTGATGTCAGCACTTTGTGTATGTGAGTGAACTCTAGTAATTCTCACATCTGCTATCTGAGGTGAATATTATTATCATCCCCATTTCACAGATGAAGAACCAAGGCTCAGAGAGATTAGTTATCTTTCCAGAGTCACATGAGTGGTCAGTGGAGGAGCCAGTCCATCAACCTGCTCCAGTCTGCCTTTTAAGGCAGGAGTGGCCCCCATCTTGCTGTAAAGAAGTTTTAATTTTTTAGAGGGCAAAGTAAATGAACCTAGCTCCAGGCCTTGAGTCAGTTTTTTCTATTTTAGAACTCCCCTTCTTTAAAGTGGGTCAGGGATGGACTTCCCAGAATGACTGTGTCACAGGTATCCACTCAACTCTGTGTATATGAGGCTCACGGTTAAGTGTTGGAGAATCCAAAGATAATTAGGTTATGGTTCTCACTCTAGAGCGTTCAGTTGAGTTGATGTGCCACAAACAGAGGGAAAAGCTGTTCTGGGTCAGTAGAAAGGCCAATCTTCTGTGTGGAGGGAATCAGAAAGGTTCCATGGGGGATTTGGTGCTTAAGATGAGCTTAAGGGTGATCAGAAGTTCCTTAGACTAATATGGAAAGGATACTGAGGCAGGCCGGATGAGGTGCTAGAAGCTCATGAGCAATAGGTGAACTCTGGGAGCTTGACGGTGAGCAGAAACAAGGAGTAGCAGGGAGAAGGGGCTTGGCAGGGCTTTGGAGAAGACACTGAGTGGGGGCAAGTCTTCTTGGGGTTTTGAGCTGGATTAGAAGAGGAATAAGGGTGTAGGATGGACTTCTGCATGAGAGGGAAAGAGAGGTGGGGAGCTGGACTGCGTTCCACTGAGAGGATGGTGTCTGAAAGCCCCAGAGGGAGGAGGCCGAGGGCTTGGAAGAATGTCTGCTTTTGTAGTTCCTGTGGGAATAGGGAGTATGGAGTGGTGCAGGAAAGGAGTGGTCTCCTTACAGCTCAGTATAGAGCCAGCCAGGGGGTAGGGGGAGAGGTTTGGTAGGTGGTGGATGAGGCTTTGTAGACAGGTCACTTTCAGTGGGGACGTGGCTGCCTCATGACCATGGTGCCCGCTGTGCAGAGGCCTTCGCTCGGGCTAGAGGTTGGTGGAGGAGGGCTGAGGCAAGCGAACCCTTAGGCTGCTGTCTCCTGAATGAGGGTGAAGGGGGCTGGGGCCCAAGTGCCTTGGCTTCTTGGAAGAAACAGGATGCCTGAAGGAGTCGTGTCCACTCCCCTCTCCTCCATCCTCTATTCCTCTTTGGAGTCAGACACTGGAATTGAATCCTAGCTCTTCTTCTTACTAGCCACATAGACTTGATTGCATAACTTGTCTCAATTCTCAAATCTGTGAAATGAGAATTGTGTCTTCCTTGCAAGGAACTTGAGAATTAAAGTTACTATGTGTCAACTGACACCACAATGTCTGGCACATGGTAAATTCTGAATAAATCATAGCTGCTTTCATAATTGTTACTATTTTCCTAGATGACTCTCCCCCATTTCCTCAGGTCTTCACCCTTCCTCCAATTGGGTGGTATCTGACCTTCCTTTTTTACCTCTTTACCCTGAAGGGGCTCTCACCTTGAAGCTCCCTCTTCGCCTGGCTCTTGGCCCACTTAGACTCGGGCACAGCTCCTGGAAGCTTTGCCCTGGCCCTTGGGCCTCTGTGAAATCCAGTAGCTTTGCCCTTGCCAAGCTGTCTTACCATGGTGGGACCTGCCATCTGGTAGGGCAGTGGGAAGCCAGCCTGTGTATGTGTGTGTGGTCAACCAGAGCATCACATTCAAGCGCCCATCCCTCCTGTTTTTTCAGAAAAGATGGGGGTGATTTTTAGGGAGCCAAAGAGGTTTCAGAGTATGCCTCTCCTGTATTCATAAGCGCAGAGGCGTGGTTTTCATCTGACCCCTCCCTCTTCACACACACACATCAGCTTGGTTAGGGGCACTCCTCTCTTGTGTCACAGCCTGCCCACACTTCTCACCACCACAGCTCCTCACATATGTCTGCTTTAGGGGCTGGTAGCTTTTGACCTGTGAGTGTTACTTAGAAATTGTGCAGGAGTTGAGGCTTCTGTTAGGTTGAGATGATAACTGCACTATTTAAAGATGGCCATGGAACCAGAAAGAGCTAGGTGTCCTGATAGGGCTGTCTTGAGCCCCAGTCTGCTCACCACGCTAGTGCAGTTTGTGGGGGCAGCTGTAGATGTCCTGGACAGTCATCTCAGGGGCATCCGCCTGCCATGGACCTCTGGGCACATCTTCAACCTGTCTGTGGGATGCTATTTCACTAGGAGGAGTGGAGTGACTACCTGGCTCTTGGTTTGGAAGGAGCCTGGGGAAGCGATGATGGTACCAAAGTCAGCTTCTCAGTTGCCAGGATGACTGGGAGGATTTCAGTAGGCCAAATCAGACCAAATGTCCAGCACGTCACTGTGGCCAACCTGAGATCCTATGTTCCCTTCCTGAGAACTTCTCAACCCCTTTGAGGAATCATAGAAGGAACCATAAAAACTCCACCCACAGGCCCACCTTTGCCCACTACTAACATAATTTATACTCCCCTATAATCATGGGGTGCTTTCTGCTTTCCCAAGCTCTTTATCTATGATCTCATCCCTCTGAGGTGGACTGAATAAGGGTCGTGGGTTCTGTCTTACAGCAGAGGTCTCAGTAAGTCAAGACAAGCCCAGGATCACTCAGCTAATCTGTGGCAGAACTGCAACTCAGGGCTCCAGAGTCCTAGCTCTGGGCCCCTTCCTGTGTGTTACACTGCGGGCTGCTTGAGATCTGCTGGACTCAGTCCCTGTGCTCCTGAGCATACTGTGCTCTTCTCCAAAGGACAGCTTTTGCCACAGGGGCCCCTTCCCCAGACTGGCCTTCTCTTCTGCTTCTCATTTCTTCTTCAGGTGGGGGCAGGAGAGTGGGAAGGGATTAGGGCTTGGCTGTTGATGAGAGGTTTGGTGGGGCCAGTGGCCTTTAAATCTCACAGAGTGGAGCATTTCAGGTGAGGAGGGTGAGCAAGTCTGAGGAATTGCTGTTACTAGCATTAGTGAGACCACTCCTCTGGCAGAACTGGGGTAGCAGCTCCTCCTTTCTGCTCCCAGCTACTCTGTAGAGCAGGGATATTGGGGTAATGTAGGGTGCAGAGCAGGGTGCTACTTTTCACCTTGTGGGATCCTGCCTTTTACAGTGGCTATCCAGTTTGGAGAAGGGCTCCCTGGGTCAGATTTTGTATCCATTTTCTGTGTCTGGGAACATGTGTATGTCCTAAGGCTCCAAATTCCTGTGTCTGCCAGTGCACATACATATGTGGGCATGTGTGTGCACATATGGGCACACCCACATGCTGCCTGAACTACTGGGTCCTCTGGGAATGGCCGTGGCCGTGGACTTGGGAGTTCTCTAGCTGGTGCTCTGACTTTTATCTCATCTGGGCCCATGTTTCTCCCCTGCATCACTTTGGCTGTCCCCCATTCCTGGGAGTAGGGGAGGATAAGGGTGAATTCAGGTAGAAGAGTCTTGGCCCTTCTTTGGTTCTCCTGCTAGGTTCAGCCCTGCCACAGTGTGTCTGACTTCCTGTGTCCGACTTTTCACTTCACACTGGGTCCAGATGCTGCCTGTCCTCTCCCTGACCCTCCCAGTCTGCCACCAGAGGGGTAGACAAGAAGCTGTCTCTGAGTTTCCCAGATATAGAAGGGGTAGGGAAGGAAGGAAAGCACCATTTATGGGGTTTCTCTGAGTCCTTATCACCGCACTGGCTGTCTCACATCCCATCTCTCCTAGAACAGGAACTTTGAAGACAGCTTCCTCTGAAAACTGATTAGGTGGTAGCCTTCCAGCAGTAAGCAGGGAGACTGGAAGCTGATGGCAGGCGGAAATCCCCAGCTGTTTGCTGCCTTCCTCAGTTCCTTTTCCTTTGCTCTGACTACTGGGCATCCCTGTGCCAAATTCTAGGTGTTATTGCCAGGCTGTGCACATGTTAACTACCCTAGCTGATGGCTTCTGACAGTGCTAGCATTGG
Organism: Okapia johnstoni; assembly: GCA_024291935.2. NCBI lineage: Eukaryota > Metazoa > Chordata > Mammalia > Artiodactyla > Giraffidae > Okapia > Okapia johnstoni. Next base: position 72,887,120 of record CM044322.1, on the reverse strand, counting down.
GCAATGACTTGGAGGGAGAAGATTCCCAGACATGAGCAGAGATCCCCTGTGGATGCCCTGCCCTAGGAGAGTAACCCTCCCCACTCCCCGTCACCAATCCTTCACTTCATTCAGCCCCTGCTCCAGCCCAGAGGTGGCAGTTCACGAGTTGGGAGTGGAAGCCTGCTGTCTGCCAGGATTCAGGAGTAGGGGATGACTTGATCCAGAGACTCTTCCCTGAATGACGGGCATGGAGCAGATCAGGGTTCTCTGCCTGCCCCAGTGTCCAGCCTGGGCCTTGCCAAGTAGCCATGTTGTACCAGGGGTCAGGGTAAGAGCTACTCTGTCTCTGTTTCCTGTGACCCCAGTAGTCTATTTTGTGTGAGACTCATATTCACTAAGAATTCTTTAACCCCTTCTGTACTCACCCTGGCCTGAATGTGGAGGAGAAACCTATGGTGGGGTAGGGACCCTGTTTCTCCTCCTCCCACTTGCACAGTCCTACTCAGGAGGACTCTGGCCGCTTTCTGGCTGCTCCCTTGCCACTTACTGAATCATTTCTATATTTGGCCAGCAAGCCATGTGGGTGGGGGAGCCTCTCCACTGTGGCTGCCCTTCTGACAGCTGGGGCTGGAGAAAGCTGGCAGCAGAAGCTGCAGCACCGGGCATGTGCATTTCTTGGGAGAACTAAGGAAGGCACCATCTGAGTGAGAAAGCCCGGAGGAGGGGCCTGCCCAGCTCCTCCGCCACTCCCCCACATTCTGGTCCAGGTTCCTGCCTTCTCTGCCCTCACCCACTCTTCCTCCTCTGTGCCTTTCTCTGCTCAGCTGCTTCTCATAGTAGTCTCTTCTCCAACAGACCACGGCCCTCCAGAAACGATGGTTGTCTTTGGACCCACCTGGGACTCTGCCAGGCTCCAGTGCTCAGTCTAAGAGAAGGATCCTCTCTGAGCCCTGCTTGCTCTGCCTGTCATGGCCACACTCGGCTGCTTCCTCCTTGTCTGGGGACACAGGGTACCCAGCCCCAGCCCAGAGAGCTTAAACCAGGCCCTCTCACTCCATTTCACAGGGGCTCTCTGGGCACCAGGCCCCTTTCAGACTGAGAGCAACTGATGCCATGGAGAAGCCCCTGCCCACCTCTTCACTCACCCGGTACTGCCCACTGTGAGACCTTTTCACTGGGACCCCCGGAGGTGCCAACCTGTGAGCCACTCCCCTGTCCCCTGCCCACCCCCACCATGTGTGAAGTGATGCCCACAATCAACGAGGGAGACCCGCTGGGGCCTCCGCGTGGAGCTGATGCTGACGCCAACTTTGAGCAGCTGATGGTGAACATGCTGGATGAGCGGGAGAAGTTGCTCGAGTCCCTTCGGGAGAGTCAGGAGACTTTGCTGGCGACACAGAGCCAGCTCCAGGATGCCCTGCATGAGCGAGACCAGCTCCAGCGTCACCTTAACTCTGCCCTCCCCCAGGTAAGGCCTAATGTCAGCATCTCTCTCCTCACCTTCCCCTCACCCAGCCCAGCAGAGCCACACCTTCTGAGCCCTCAGCTCTCTGCACCTGTGAGCATCTCAACAGATGGAACTCACAGAGCATTTCCTCTCCTTCGCCTTGTCTCCTTAAACCTTTCCCTGTTTCTCCCAAGCACCTCAGGCTGAAACTGGCTTCACCTGGAGGAAAGGATGGCCTTTGATGCAGGAAAACCCCGCCTTAGTGGCCAGCTGCAGTGAGCCCAGGCAGCCAGCAGGTGGCAGCCAGTACTGGGCAGGAAGCTTCGCCTTGGCTTCTCTTCACCAGGGTCTGTTCTTGGAAGTGATGGGTGGGGACCGCAGAGAGTGAAGACAAAGAAGCTTTAGAGACAGTCTAGTTCACCTCTCATTGCACGGATGAGAGAAACAAGAGGCATCCCATGGACAATTATAGGCAGAACTGTGACACCTCTCTTATTCTCCTCCGTCAACACAACTAGTAGCGATTATAGTCACCCTTTATGGTATCTTCTGTGTGCTGAGCACTTTGCATGGGGTTTCCCTCACAGAATTCTCACAACTGTAAATTTGGTGCTATTATCACCATCACCTCTATTACACAAATGATGAAACTCAAAACTTGAGGAGATTGGTGAATTGCTCCTGACCGCCCTGCCTGTAGGGGAGCCGCTGGGGTGGAGGAGGCGGCCCTGAGGAGCCAGAGTGCCCCTCTGCTCCTCTCACATGGGGAAGGGCCAGAGCGGGCAAGGTTCCTACCCAGGCTTCAGAAGTGTGTGCAGGGCAGAGTCTTATGATGCTTTCTAGATGGGAATATGGAGCCCTGGTGAGGAACTGGGGTGAGAGATGGTCCCATCCTACCCCCACTGTGTTTGGAGCCCTGAACAAGCCCTGGGATGAAGGAACCACCTGCCTCTAGGGAGCTCATACACTAAAAAGGAAATAGACAAGAACCCAAACGACAGGAAGAGTGTGGAGGAACAGAAGAGGGGCTCCAGAGGACTGTTAAAATCATATCAATGGTTAAAATAGGGGCCAGATCATTGATCCTCATAGCAACCCTTGAGGGAGAGCTGTACCTTTCGGATTAGAGGTTCAGAGAGGTTAGGCATTTTGCCCAAGATCACAAATGGGCAGAGCTAAGAATTGATCTTAACTCTGCACTGGGAGCTTCACGAAGGCAGGGATTATGCCTTTCTTGTTACTGTGTCTCCGGTGACCAGCACAGGAGCTGGTACATAGTAGGCGCTCCTGGTATTTTGTTCCAAACAGTTTTCAGTGGAGGAAGAAAGCCTTCCACTAGGAAGATCCCAAGGAAATGTGTCCTTTGTGATGGACTTTGAAAAATCAGGTGTTGACAGAGGATTGGGAGGGAGGGAGAGGGAACCCAGTGAGCAAAGATGTGGAATTTACTAGTGATTGAGAACAGCAGGTTACTCAGGTTAATCAGGTCTTAGGGTGTTTGGAAAGGAGCCGTGAGAGAGAAGCTGGAACCAGGATAAGAAGTTTGTATTTAACGGTGAAGACAGCATTGCTTTAGGAGATTACCCTGGCAACAGTGTGTCAGATGGTTAGAGTTGGGGACGGAAGTAGGAGGCACCCTGGGGTGGGAAGGCTAGGCAGTGACTGAGCCTGAGGACAGGGTGGAAGAGCTGATAGTGCCATGGTATGGGCTGGGAGCATGCCGTCAAGTGTTCAGGTGTGTGAGAGAATGTGTGCATGTACACATGTGTGAGCTGGATAGTGAAGCCACATGAGGCCAGGCCTGGCCTCCGGGATGGGAGCTGCTTGACCTCTGTTGCCCATGGCTTTGAGAGAAAGGCAGGAATCATGAGCGGGGTCTGCGTCCGAGGCTTCTGAGGCTCCGGCATCTCTCTGTGTCCCTTGTCTCCTTCCCTGGGTCTCTTGTCCCCTTGGCCTGATATGGAATGATAAAAGGTGACTGCTTTGAAATTCTTCCTTCAGTAGTGATTCTGTGCTGTGTGAGAGAGACGGCAGGTTGGGATGGGACTGTAGCCACTATTCAGTCACTCCCAGACCCTGAGCATCTACAGAGTTTGGGCCACTTATCTAAACACCTTTCTGGAATTAGTTGATGTCTAATTATAAATAGATATGATAGGCCTGGGTCTGTGGGGCCAGACTCTCACCCTCTGTGCTCGGCCTCATGGAGGAGAGTGGGCTAGAAATGTCTCTCAGAGTGTCTGGGCCTATCATTGTGGGAAAAGACCCCTCAAAGACCCCTCATAGGCATTCAGCAAAGCCAGGACAAATGCCCTGGCATCAGGCTCCAGGATGAAGTAAGCTGGGATCCTAGAAGCCAAAGCTGAAGCCACATAGCTGATTGAGCAGCTCTGTACACTCTCTTGTTTCTAGGTAGGGTGGGCCCTTCAGTCATCTCATTTCTTTAGCTACCTGTAACTTGTAAAACTCTGGGAAGGGAGTGGAAAAGAGCTCTCTGGAACACTCACTTCAAAGCCGCCTTCTGTTCCTTCTTTAATATCCATAAGTCTCTGTTTGGACCTTACTAACAGCAAACCAGAAGTGAAACTCCCCTCCACCCACTTCTACAGGGAAATGTCACTGGATTGTTGGAGAAACAGAAATACAAAATGGGAGGAAGGACATAATCAAGTTATATTGGTAGCTGGAGGAGGAAGGAATCACAGAGCACACTTGGTGACTTTCTCACTGTTATATCCAACTGTATTCCCTTGCATGTACTTGGAATGCTTCTCCCCTCTGGAGAAACATATGCTGATAGTATGGGTGGATAGGGATTCCCTGTGGCTCAGCTGTTGAAAGAATTCACCGGCAATGCAGGAGACCCCAGTTGGATTCCTGGGTCAGGAAGATCTCCTGGAGAAAGGAGAGGCTACCCACTCTAGTATTCTTGGGCTTCCCTGCTGGTTCAGACAGGAAAGAATCCACCTGCAATGCGGGAGACCTGGTTTTGATCCCTGGGTTGGGAAGATCCCCTGGAGGAGGGCATGGCAACCCTCTCCAAATTTCCTGCCTGGAGAATCCCCATGGACAGAGGAGCCTAGTGGGCTACACAGTCCATGAGGTCACAAAGAGTCAAACACGACTGAGCGACTAAGTACATGTGGATGGGTAGGGATTTTTCTGGGGACAGTTGGTGAAAGTAAGGTACAAGTGACAGGATCCCACCACTCACTGACTTGGACATGCAAGATACTGTTTAAGTGGTGGATCCTCAAGCACTGAGGGGCCTTGGGGATTTACAGGAATTTGCCACCTTAACCCGGGAGCTGAGTATGTGTCGGGAGCAGCTTCTAGAGAGGGAGGAAGAGATATCAGAGCTGAAAGCAGAGCGGAATAACACTAGGGTAAGTGGGGTGACCTGGTGTGTGTTTGTGCTTTGGGGGGTGGGGGCATATGACCGAGGGAGCAGGCATGGCCAGCACATCCAGCCCCATCCTCACCTTCTCTTGGCTCGTCTTCTGAGACGATAGTCAGTGTGTTCAACCATCAGTCCTAGGCTTTTCACCTCTAGTTAGGGGATCATGGGAAAGTCAGGGTCTTGAGAGAGAGGCTCGGGCAGGTCTGCAGTTGGGGCAGCGCCCATTTACCCACATGGGAGTATTTCAGCATCCCAACAGTGGTATACATGGCAGGACTTGCGTTTGCTGGGTGTTTGTGTGGACTCTGCTTATAGCCCCTCGGGCGTAGGCTGACAGTCCTTCCTCACACCCTCGCCTTCTTTCTGCCAGTTGCTTCTGGAACATCTGGAGTGCCTGGTGTCCCGCCATGAGCGGTCACTGAGGATGACTGTGGTGAAGCGTCAGGCTCAGTCACCATCAGGGGTCTCCAGTGAGGTGGAGGTGCTGAAGGCTCTCAAGTCACTGTTTGAGCACCACAAGGCACTGGATGAGAAGGTACCTAGGCCAGCCCACAGCCTGCATCCACCCCCAGTGCAACCATGGATACAATAAATACAGTCCAGTCCACCCTCAATCTCTTCCCTGGAGCCTCCATGCATCCCTTCTCTGAGATTTCTGTATCATGTGTTTAGGGAAAACTGCCTTCTAGCTTCCTAACTGGCTCACTCCTACCGTTAGTCCAATTTCCAGGTCCTCCTATTAGGTGCCCTCTCAAATTTGCCTCTTGGTAGGTCTTTCTCTTTGCCTCATGCTCAGTGATGATAGACCAAGCCCAGGCTTCTCTAGCTCAAGTCCAGAGGGTCCCTGTTTCTTTCTCCATCTCCCTTTACCTTGGGCAGGTGCGAGAGCGGCTCCGGGAGGCCCTTGAGAGAGTGACCACTTTGGAAGAACAGTTGGCGTGTGCCCACCAGCAGGTAAGCTGCTTTCCCTCTTTTCATCTGGAAGCCAAGGCTGGGTTACACCTGTTCCCAACTCCGGTCCTCATCAGACTTTTCCCTCCTGTCTTAGCTGGAGATTGTTAGCTAACAGGAGGCATCTCTCTGTGGGAGGTGGGGGATTTGGAAGGTCTAGAAGGTTCTCTTCTCTTTGACTCACTGCCCTGGGAACTGTTCCCTACAGGTGTCCTCCCTGCAGCAGGGGGCAGGGGTTCGGGATGGAGTGGCTGAAGAGGAGGGGACTGTGGAGCTGGGACCAAAAGGCCTGTGGAAGGTGGGTCATGGGGAGCTGCACAGAGGGGGCATGTCTTACCCCAGACGGGGTGTGGGCCCTGCCCTGCCTTGCAGTAGAGTGACTGCTTGAATTAAATTTGGAGCTTTCTCTGAGGTTACCATCTCTCTCTCCTCCTTCCCCTTACCCCATCTGCAAAGAAATCTGCAGATTTTTCTTTTAGTGCCCAGTATGTACACTGGTAAGCATGTAACTGAATTGTTAGGAGCCATCTATCTAAGAGATCACTTCTCTTTCTGAGCCTCTGTTCTTCCCCTAGTCATGGCCCTTTTTAGGTTACAAGAGACTGAAATAGCAGGTAAAACTAGAAATGTTTGCTTTTCAAGAGAGACACAGGAGAGTGAGGGTGTTTGATTGTTGTTTGGCGTGAGGTCCTGGAGCTCAGAGAAGGAAGGGTGTTCCTGGACGTGTGCTCTAGAGCTGGGGCAGAGCTGTGGCCTGCTTTGGATGTGCTGTCTCTCCGTCCCCCTCCCTGGGGCAGGGCAGAGAGGGGGTGCCTGATAGCTGACTGAGAGCTCCCTGTCTCTGGAGGAGGACGCAGGCCAGGTTGAGGAGCTGCAGGAGCTTCTGGAGAAGCAGAACTTTGAATTGAGCCAGGCCCGGGAGCGACTAGTCACCCTGACAGCAACTGTGGCTGAACTGGAGGAGGACCTGGGCACAGCCCGCCGGGACCTCATCAAGTCGGAGGAGCTGAACAGCAAATACCAGCGGGACCTCCGGGAAGTGAGCAGGGACCTGGGCCTGATGCTGTCTTTCTGGGTGTGGGCCTTTGGCACTTAGGAAGGTGGCTGTTGGATGTCCTGGGTATTGAGGGAGGATCAGGTGAGGGCTGAGGAGTGTGAGACTGAACGCATGGGGGGTCCAGTGTGGGGAGGAGCGGTGGGAGGGATGGATCAGGGTCAGAAACTGGTAGGGGAGCGTGGAGGAGACACAGCCATCCTGGTGAGGAGGCACAGACAGGGTGGGGGCGGGAAGAAACTGATGGCCTTCCCTGGCACCGTCTCCTCTCCTGCTCAGGCTCTAGCCCAGAAGGAGGACATGGAGGAGCGGATCACCACCCTGGAGAAGCGCTACCTGGCTGCTCAGCGTGAGGCTACTTCAATCCATGACCTCAACAACAAACTAGAGAACAAGCTGGCCAATAAGGAATCCTTGCATCGCCAGGTAACTCCTGCATTTGGGGTTCGGAGGCATTATACTTGACCCTGGAGGTCCTGATGATCATGCTTGACCCTCCCCTTGGTAGCCCAAGAGCCTCTGAAGTACAGCAGGCCACCTTGGGAGAGAGAAGTCAGGTGTCTGGGTAACCAGGAACCGAGATGACCCCTGGCCTGTCGCCTGCTCTCTCCTGAATCAGGGGGTGGGGGACACTTCAGTGCTCCATCTTGACCCTACTTCCCACCCCTCACTCTGCTAGTGTGAAGAGAAAGCCCGATATCTGCAGGAGCTACTGGAGGTAACCGAGCTGAAATTTCAGCAGATGATGCGCAAGGCCGAGACGCTGCCAGAAGTGGAGGCTGAGCTGGCCCAGAGAGTTGCTGCCCTCACTAAGGCAAGTGGACTGCAGGCCTGGGAATCTGCCTCTGACTGCCTCTACTTGAGCTCTCCTGGAGCCAGGCAGTGGGAGGCATGATGGGCTCGGGCCAGGAAGCTGCTGCTCCTTGCACAGCTCCAGGAAACACACTTGATTGTGTCTGTCAGATGGAAGAGTAATCCCTGCCCTTATCACTCCACAGGGATGTGAGTCCCATGAGAGCGGATGTAAGAGTACTGAGTACTTTAAGAAGTAGAAAAAACTGTGTCAATGCAAAGTGTTTTTATTATTATTTATACCATTGTGATTAATATTCATACTTCCTTTTGGGGGAATCTGAAGTGTAAAAAAAGGACTTTCATTTCTGGAAAGGTGAAATTTGAGAGGAGAGATGATCAGAGTTTATACATCTCTGAAGGGGGTAGGAGTTTAGGCTAAGCATTTCATTTTTTTTTGTCAGATTGAAGCATTCTAGATCTTGGGACCACCTCTGGCTGTTTGGAAGGCTGCAACTTTGGGACAAATGAAAGGGAATATAATTTTACGCAAAGGATAGTTAACTTTATGGAGGTGTATGGCTAAAAATATCCTAGGTCTGGAAGAGCTGTGTAAATGCATGGACATGTGGTGGCTTAATCAGGAGAATTTAGGAGTGTTTACAGTGGGAGAGACTTTCAGGGGTGCCCCATGTGGGATCACCATAGCTACCCCCTCAAGCAGTGAAGAGAAGAAAACCAATATTTAGTAAGCATCAGACCCTAGACCTCTGAAGGTAAGAGGCTGGCCATCGTACCTGTGTGGCAGCTTGGGAACTCTGCAGATGGAGCCTCCAGCTCGGCTGTGCCTCATACATTCAGGACCAGATTTACTTCTGCCACTGACTGGCTCTGTGACCTGGGAAAAGTCACTCCCTCCCTAACTGGGTGTCTGTGTTATTATCTCTGTGATGAAGTCATCATCTCTATAATCATGGGGTTGAACTTGGTGATCTCTAAGCCTTTCAGGGATCATCCCCCAGGAATGAAGAACAGATTATAAAGTCCAGCAGAAGATATTGAGTGTGTGATGCTGAGCAGTCAGGTTTCATCACTCCCAAAACTGACCAGAATGGCTGGACCGAAGTGATTAATGTGTTCGGGAAGTCATAGTAGAAGGACTTTTAGGAGGGATTTCATGACTATAGGATGTGTAATAATCTGGAATATTGTGTCAAAAGAGACAGTGGGGTCCCCATCTTTGACGATGCATGAACAGAAGGGAGACCACTCTACCAGGGCAGCTCACTTTTGAGTGCTCATTGAGTCCTAAGTGTTTACCATGGATTATGACCTTTGGTCCTTGCAAAAGGCATAGGTACTATTATCACAGTAGAGGAGACAAAGGCTCATAGAGGTTCGGTAACTTGCCCAACGTCACACAGCTGAGACGGGAGGGAGCCAGGATTTGAACTCTGGCTTGAGTCCGTACTCCTGTCTAGAGGCACAGAGATTTATGGTAGCTCATACTTTCAAGTGGCGTTCTTTCTGGAAGCATGAAGAGAATTTACAGTCTCTTGAGCTGCCAGCTCTGAGATAGTTCAAGGGTAGCCCTGAACAGAAAGGAGGAGTTGTGGGTGGGGGAATCTGGCAGGGCTTGGGGTACCTGGGAAGAATGGCAGTAGTGGGGACAAAATGCTCCAGGATGGTAAGTGGAGATCTTGGCTTCATTATTCCCTGAGGCCCTAATTCCCAAAAACTCCTGTGGCACCTGGGTCACATGAGACCCAAGGTCTGAGCAGGAGGAAGGATGGTCTACAAGCTGCACTGACCCATTCCTACCTCCAGGCTGAAGAGCGACATGGCAACATTGAGGAGCATCTCCGACAGCTGGAGGGACAGCTGGAGGAGAAGAACCAAGAGCTGGAGCGGGTGAGAGCACCAGACTGGACTCTTTGGTGTCCCTCTTTGCCCCAGGGCGGTACCGCAGGATGGTCTGTGAACAGGGAAAGGAGGAGACTGGGAGCTGGGCAAGGACCTGGCTAAGACAGAGACAGAGCCATGGAGGAGCAGGGGACATGGGCAGGAGCGCGGGAGAGGGTCCCCAGGGGATGGGAAGAAGCTGGGTGGGTACAGAACCACAGTGGAAACAGGTGCTTCCCTGGGGTTGTGGTGGGAGGGCCGTGGGGCCTGCTGTGAGGGGTCTGGGGTTGTGGAGGGAGGGCTGAGGGGGCCTGCTGTGAGGCTGGGGTTGTGGAGGGAGGGCTGAGGGGGCCTGCTGTGAGGCTGGGGTTGTGGAGGGAGGGTCGAGGGGGGCCTGCGGTGAGGGGGCTGGGGGTTGTGGAGGGAGGGCCGAGGGGGCCTGCAGTGAGGCTGGGGTTGTGGAGGGAGGGTCGAGGGGGGCCTGCGGTGAGGGGGCTGGGGTTATGGAGGGAGGGCCAGGGGCCTGCGGTGAGGGGGCTGGGGTTGTGGAGGGAGAGCCGGGGGCCTGCGGTGAGGGGGCTGGAGTTGTGGAGGGAGGGCCGTGGGGCCTGCTGTGAGGCTGGGGTTGTGGAGGGAGGGCCATGGGGGCCTGTGGTGAGGCGGGCTGCGTGTGCAGGTGCGCCAGCGGGAGAGGATGAACGAGGCCCACAACAAGCGGCTGTCAGACACGGTGGACCGGTTGCTGAGCGAGGCGAAGGAGCGCTTCCAACTCCACCTCAGGGAGCGCATGACGGCCCTGGAGGAGAAGGTGCTGCGGGCGGCAGTCTGGGTGGGCAGGTTACTGGGAGGAGCAGAGCTGGTGGAAATGGGGGGGGGGGGCAAAGGCATGGGGGGATCCAGGCAAGCGGGTGCGGTAGGGCTGCGGATGTGGGCAGGGGAGAGGAGACTGCGGCAGTGGTCTGTGGACCGGAGTGAAGCAAAGGAGGAGCAGCGGGGGCAGGGGTGGGGGGGTAGTGGGCGGGCAAGGAGAGGGCAGACTGGAGAGCAGGCCGAGGGCAGCTGGTGCTGGGAGGGGACGGCATGGCCTGAGCTGGAGTTGGAGTCAGGACGGGGAGAGGGAGGCTTCTTGGCTTACAGCTGTTCTCCCCCAGAACACATTGATCCAAGAGCTGGAGACCTCTCAGCGTCAGATTGAAGAGCAGCACCATCACAAGGTACCCAGTTGCTGGCCAGCCCTGCCAGCCTGGGAGGGCTGAGCTTGCTGTGAGGAAAGAACACACCTATGTTTCATGGAGCTGCTCTCAAACCCAGCACTGTGCTAGCTAGTTTGTTAGTCCATGTACACATGTTATCCCACTAATCCTCACTAAAGCCTGTCACAGTGGATGCATCACCACCCACCTGTAAAGAAGAAACTGAGCCATAAGCTTAGGGCAGAGAGTGGGTAGCAGACAGGGTCCAGTGAAGGACTTGACAAAATGATTTGGTGGGGCTTCCCAGGTGGCGCTAGTGGTAAAGAACCCACCTGCCAATGCAGGGGACATAAGAGACACAGGTTCAGTCCCTGGGTTCGGAAGATCCCCTGGACAAGGGCATCCCACTCCAGGATTCTTACCTGGAGAATCCTACGGACAGAGGAGCCTGCCAGGCTATAGTCCATATAATTGCAAAGAGTTGGACATGACTGAAGCAGCTGAGCATGCATGCCCACAAACCTGGTGAAGCTCTTGCTTTCTGTTGGTTTGGGGAGGATTACCACTGTGTGTGCCCAAGCAATGTCCATTAGGTCTGGGAGTTCACTGCAGGCCCCTCTGCTGCCCGGCCTTACGTGCCATGCCTTTGTCGGCACGGAGGGCTCAGCAGACCTGTTCTGCTCGAGTCCTTCCAGACAGACCCCTCTTCTGGCCCTGCCCTGCCAACCCTTCTACTCACTTTCCAGTTGGACCTCTTCTCTTCTGGTGTCATCTGTGGTCTTGGCCTTGGGCCCCTGGCTTTGGACTTTGCAGTGCATTTTTCTGCTTCTCCCCAACTCTGCTGTTCTCTGTGTCCTTTTATCCCCTTTCTTCTCTTCCCTTGCCCCTACCCGTACTGTGTGTCTGCCTGGCACAGGGCCGCCTGTCTGAAGAGATTGAGAAACTGCGCCAAGAGGTGGACCAACTGAAAGGTCGAGGAGGACCATTTGTGGATGCCATCCACTCCAGGTACGCTCAGGAGGCCAGGCACGCTGGGATGGGGTCCTGGACAGACCTGGATGGACCCTGGGGAAGGAGACTTCTTCCCAACAAAAGACTGCTCAGGACCTCAGGGTCCTTGTCCTATTCAGGGTGGAAGACTGAGGTTTAGAGAGGGGTCTACTGAATTACACGCCCACCTATGTCCCACAGGGCCTGCTCATAGGGAGTATCTGGTTCACTCTAGTTCTTTTGAGATAACTTAACTTAGGGCTCTGAACATAATGCTTGAATTAGGCCCATGTTTTAGGGGAATTCTGGGTTTTTCTTCATATTTTCTGAAGCATTTAGTATTGAACTCAGACATCCGGCCTGCACTCAGTTCTCTGCCCAGAGAGGCAGGGTGACAATTGAGGAGACTGAAGTGGATGATGCTACTCAAAGTTCATGGCTTCTGGATATATCCTGTACAAACCAAAATTTCTTAGATCAGAACTCATAAGGTTCCCTATGGTCATGCTCTTGTTGTATCAGGGAAATAGGGATCAGTTATTTTGAAGAGAGGTAAAAGTAAATGTGTGTATGTATATGTGCAGAAGGGTAGCATAGGACATAAATTAGGAAAAGAGATGTTGAAGAGAAGCCTGTAGGTTTCTGGGGTGGTAGGCACTTGGGTATCAATTTCAAGTTTATTAGGAATTATAGTATAGGAGTATGGAGAGAAGCACCTTCCCAGGTGGCACAGTGGGTAAAGAATCAGCCTGCCAATGCAAGAGATGCAAGTTCGATTCCTGGGTCTAGAATATCCCCTGGAGAAAGAAATGGCAACCCAATCCAGTGTTCTTGCCTGGAAAATTCTATGGACAGTGGAGCCTGGAAGCTACAGTACATGGGGTCACAAAGAGTTGGACACGACTGAGCAACAGAGCATCCATGGAGAGAAGCAGAGAATAGAGACAGGAAATGGTAATTGGAATTCCTCCTACTCCTCTGTTCCTGTAGGATGCTCAGAAGAGACCAACCCCCTACCCCAATCAAAAAGACATAGCCTGGAGTACACCAAGCTATTTGGCATTGCTTTCCTTAGTGACTGAGAATTCTTGGCTTTGACTATAGAAGTACTGACCCCATCATAGAGCTGGAACTGAGTTGCAGAGAAAAGTGGCGGTGGGGATAAGCAGGAACTCTCCTCTCCCTCCAGATACCTTGTGTAATCTGTTGTAGGCCCACCCTGTCTCTTTGCTCCAGGCTCCCTCGGGTTCTCGACTGGGAAGATTTAGGGAAGAAATGTCAGCAGAGGATGCTCCAGATAGTCCAGAGGATCTTTACTGTGATCCTAAAATTTCAGGGTTGGGATAGACTCTTGGGGCAGTCAGAATGCTTTCTCTAGCCCATGTATCAGAGACATGGGCTAGAGAAAGGCCTTTTGAAGTTTTGTGGGGATAGGAAGTATGCCTGGCTTGAATTTTGGCCAGGGACTCAGTCCAGAGGAAGACCAGAGGAAGTTGCTGGGGAGAAGACCAAGAAACAAAGACTCTCAGAGTTACAAGGACTTTTAGAGATCATCCCTTCCAACTTCTCTTCGTTCCATAAACACTCCCACACCATTCTTGTCAGATGGCCAGAGAGCCTCCACCTGAATACGTCTCTGATTGGGAGCTCAGCTTTTTTAAAGCCACCAGTTGCATCATAAGCCAACTCTTACTGTTTGAAGAACAGTAAGAAGGTTCTTCTTGTATTAAGTGAAAAGCTACCTCCCTAGAACTTACTCTCCTGGATCATTCTCATTCCTGAAGCACCAGAGAATAAACCTAATCTCTTGCTTACATGGAAACCCTTAAATCATTTACAAAGGTCATGTCCTTCTCCAAGATGAAGATCCCTCAACTCCTTGGGGCCAGTGGGTGTGAGCTGGGGCTGTCAGGCCTCAGGGCTCACCTTTTCTCCCCCATCCACCACTCAAGGGCGTACACAGGCAGTGCAACGGATGTGCGGTTCTCCCTGAGCACAACTGCCCACGCATCTCAAGGTCTGCATCATTGTTACTCAGCACGGCGGGAACAGTCTGCCAAGGTGAGGGGGTGGAGGGGTGAGTGCGGATGGGTCTCCCCAGGGGAATTTGGGGTCAGTTCAGCCACGTGTCTGGCTCTGGTTTCACAGACAGCTGGTGTGTGGTGCACATGCTCCCCCTACCCTCCCCCATGTCAGTGACAGCTGCAGCCTTGGGGTTAGGGCCATCATCAGCTACAACAGCTGTGTTTCGCCTTGACCTCCTGATGGGCAAGAGGTAGGGGCTGCTGGGTGGCCAGCCAGTCCCTGAAGCCCCACTGAAGCCTGTGCACGTGTGCCTGGGTGTTTCTAGTGGTGGGGGTGGGGCAAGTAGGGCCAAGATGGAATTGGCAAGCTTTCAGAAACAAAAGCTGTGGTTTATGGGGGAGGTGAGGGAGGGATAACAGGTTAACTGACCCTTGGGATGGCTCCTGAAGTTTTCTGAGAAGCATGTAGTTTCTGTGGGGTCTGCCTAGGAAGCTGAGAGGAAACAGGAAAGATTAGGGGCAGAAAAGGACTGACTTCAGTCTTTTGGGGAAGTCTGATTCCTTCCTAGCCCCATAATTGTTAGCCATGCTATGTCTTGAATGCAGGTTCCCTACATGCTCTAGGGCGCTAGAAGATAGAGGTAGAGAAGGAGGGAACTCCTATCTGATGGGGGAAGATCCATCTCTGCCCTTAGGGAAACCCTTAAGGCAGGGAGTTGATGTCTGAAATCATCTCTTTCTCTCACCCCTCTCTCCTTGTCCTCCTTCTGTTTATAACAACACAGCAGCTGCCCAGGAGCTCAGTCTAAAGGCTGAAGGAGTGAGAAAAGAGTCCTAGGGGGTTTGGGACACAGAAGATAGAGTTACAGATGGGCTCTTCCCTTTTCTTCCCCTGATCTCACTCTCCCAGCCCAGTTCTGTGCTCTTTCCACTTCTAGGCCTTTGTCTACCAAAGAGGTTTGTAGGACAATTTCTGAGATGCTACCTCCTCTGAGCGTTGACCAGAGGGTTCTGTAATGTGCTGAAAGTCTGTGAGACACAAGACAGTCAGGCCTGCTTGGTTTTCTCTTGTCCCTTTACCTTTTGTCTGCATAGAAATGGATAGCCTTTACATAATACTTACTTGGTGCCAGACACTGTGCTAATGCCTTACAAGCATTTCCTAATTTAATCCTCAGAGCTAACTATGAAGTAGATACTATTACTACTTCCACTTTATAGATGAAGAAACTGAGGCACAGAGAGGTTAAACAGCTCTTTCATAGCTAGTACTTGGTGGAGCCAGCATTCAAAGCAAGGCAGTTTCTGGAATCTGTTCCTAACTATTCTGCTGTCTGCCTCCTTGGGTTTGGGTCATGTTTCTTAGACTTTAACATACAAGTAAGTTATCCAGGAATTTTGTTAAAATGCAGATTCTGAATTAGTAGGTCTGGGATGGCACCTTAGATTTAGTGTTTCTAACAACCTCCCAGGAAATGTCAGTGCTGCTGCTGTAGGTGGGGAGGGTCCTGCTCCTTAGCCATCGGGTGCATCTTATCCACCTCTCTATCCTTCTCTGCTAAGGACTGGGAGCCATCTCCACTGCCTGAGGTGCTGGTCCCGACAGCCACCCCTGCCTTTGACAGTGACCGTGAGACCTCTGATGTGGATGAGGATGAACCAGGGGGTCTGGTGGGCTCCACGGACATTGTCTCCCCCAGCAGCCACTCAGATGCCCAGACCCTGGCCATGATGCTACAGAAGCAGCTGGATGCTATCAACGAGGAGATCAGGTTAGGGCAGGGGTGGAGGGCCTGGGAGGTTCCTTGAAGGACAGAGGCTGTTTGTGTTTGGGCACTGCAGGAGAGATTCTATATGTGTTTGCTTGCCTCTTACAGCTGCACCTTGAGTGCCATAGTCTAGGGGACCCTGTGTGGGGATCGGGCAAGGTTCCAGCACAGTGCTGAAGGAGAGGGGCAGGACCTCAGATTGACTTCTCAGGCTTCATTTTTCCTCCCAGGTCTTTGGAGGCTGTGTTCCTGACCTCCTACAGCTAAACACAATCACTAAAAGTGTAGTTCCCACATACTGAGGCCAACTCAGGGTGAGAGCTTTTGTCAGTCTTATCACAGTCACTGGAGGAGAGAGCATTATTTCCATTTTACAGACAAGGAAACAAATCAGAGAGATTAAATGATTTGCCCAAAGCAGTGCAGTAAGTGGCAGAGCCAGGATTCAAAATTTTCTAAACTCAGTGCACTGTGTCATGCCTTCCATCCCTAATGAAGCATCAAACAGAAACCACTGGCAGGGAATATTATCAATATCTGCATTTTACTCCATTTTTATAGAGAGTTTATTAATGTTTGTGACAAATGGCAAAGGAAAGTCCAAAGCAGAGACCATCAGAGCTTTACAGGGCTGTAGGGGTCATCTGGTTCAGTGGTTCCCACACTTTTGGATTTCACAGACAAGCTAAAAAGAAAATACCCACACAGACACACACACACACATACACACACAAGGGTACTAACATTGGACTGCCAACTTTCATTTTGCAAAATGAAACAGTAAAGATAATTACCATTTCCTATCATAACCATTCTATGAAAGAAAAGATATTTTAACATCCCTAAAGTTAGAAAGATATGCTCTGAAAATAAAGATAGGTCCTGCTTCTAAAGGATAGTTGACATTGTTATATTTGTGTGTGTGTGTGTATGAGTGTGCGTACACACATTTCTCTCTTGAGTGCCTCCCCCATACACATAACATTATCACTATTATTCTAATTTTTCCGTGGCACAGGGAACATTCCATCAGGGATCAGCATCAATTAAAGGTTCTGTGTTTGAGAACTACCGACTTAGACCATTCCTGACATTGGGTATATTGGGAAACTGAGGCCCTATAGATAGTGGTAAGTCAAGCATTCTGACTTCCCGGAAGGTTTATATTCCACTGACTGACTTGCCTCCTTTCCTAGCAACTGCTTTTGTTAAACTAGGGAGTTTTGTTACATTAGGCCAGTTAACCAGACAGAAAATTGCTAAGCTGTAGTGGGATAGAACCAGCTATGCCCACAAGGCTTTGTATGTCCCTGCAATGCCCCCGAACACTGGGATACACCTGAGCATCACCTTGTACCCGGGGTCACTGGGTGGTGACCCAGGCAGTGCCCACACGTGCCTCCTGCTGGTCCTCTCTGGGCTAATGGTGAGGCCCGGTTTTGCCTACCTCCCAGGATGATCCAGGAAGAGAAGGAGTCCACAGAGCTCCGTGCTGAGGAGCTTGAAATTCGAGTGACTAGTGGCAGCATGGAGGCCCTAGACCTGACCCAGCTGCACAAACGAGGTTCCATCCCCACCTCTCTGACTGCCCTGTCCCTGGCCAGCGCATCCCCTCCACTCAGCGGCCGCGCCACACCTAAGCTTACCTCCCGCAGTGCTGCCCAGGACCTGGACCGAATGGGGGTCATGACCTTGGTGAGAGACTCGGGGCAGTTGATGAACAACCTTGTCATCACTAGGCTCTGCTTCAGGGTTGACCGAGGGGAGTTGACTGCAGGGCTCGCTCTCAGCTGGGTCACAGCATTTTCTTCTTATGATGTGTATAGACCTTGGCATGCCAGGTCACCAGCATGTCCTTCTGGGTTTGGAAAGAGCTACATGGTTTCTTTCTTGCCCTCTCCCCTTGGATAATGCTTAAGAAACTCACCCAGCGCCCACACGTCTCTCTCTCTTTCAGAAGAAGCCCTGATTTATTTTTTTTCAAGCCAGTTTTTTGTTGGTTTGTTTTGCTGTGATAGTCTCTTCAGGCCTGTATAAGGCACTGAGTCCTATCTTCTCATCCTAAGACCACTGGGTTCCCCTTAGGGTAGACATTCAAGCATCCAAAAGGTGAGTCCAAGCTCACCCTTCACTCTCTCTTCCAGCCCAGTGACTTAAGAAAGCATAGGAGGAAGCTGCTGGTGAGTGCTGCCTGATGACCCAGGTACTAACAGGTTAATTTTCCCCCACCTTTCCCTTTTGACTTCTCCCCCTGGGCCCTTGAGTCTGAGTCTGAGAGGCCCCGGGGCCTCCCCTCTGCCGCTCTCCACGCCCCTCTGCCTGTCTGGGCTGGGTCAGCAGGCCCCCAATCTCTCCCTCTACCCCCTGACGGCTCCACTGTCTGTTCAGTCACCAGTGTCTTGGGAAGAGAACCGAGAGGATAAAGCCACCATAAAATGTGAGACTTCTCCTCCTTCCTCACCCAGGACACTGCAGCTAGAGAAGCTTGGCCACCCAGCCCTGAGCCAGGAAGAAGGCAAGAGGTAAATGGAGCAGACCCCATCTCAAGCCTCTCCATCCCCACGTTTATCTCGTCCCTCTCTCTGCCTCTGAACAGGCTGAATCTCACCTGTCCCAGGTGTCTGAACATCTCACTTCTCTTTGAAACACCATGAGGGAAGGACATTTCCATGTCTCTTTTGGTCCCGTGCTCTGATCATACCCCCTTACCCTTTCAATTCTGACACTTTTTCCTGAAGTCTAGCTCCCATCTCTCATGCTGTAATTTAAGTATATTTCTTTTCATCCCACCCCATCCTGGCTGTCATCCTGTAGTGCTTTGGAGGATCCAGGCAGCAACCCCAGCAGCAGCAACAGCAGCCAGGACTCCTTGCACAAGGGTGCCAAGCGCAAGGGCATCAAATCATCCATCGGCCGCCTGTTTGGAAAGAAGGAGAAAGGCAGGCTGATCCAGCCGAGCCGGGATGGACCCACAGGCCATGGTCTCTGTCTAATCCTAGTAAATGGGTGCGAGTAGGGGGAGAAGCAGGAGGGTGTCCTTGGATCCAGCCTTCTCTGCCAGGGACCAGTGGGCAGAAGCCACAGACACAGAAATCCTGCTCCAGAGAATCAGTTTTCTGTCAGAGCTGTTTCACAGCTGGAAGGGCTGCTTCATGAGGTGGTAGTTCCTGCCATGAGAAGTGTCAGGCATCAGATGAATGGCTGTTTATTTGGCATACTGTAGAAGGGCTTCCTGTATCAAGTGTGAGGTTGGACCTCTGAGGTTTCTTCCAGTTTGGAGGTTTTCTAGTGTACTGGGCTCAGGACCTTCAGGAGAAATTTCTTGGATTTTTTTTCCCCAGGAGAGTCACTTGTTAATTCCTAGTATACCTTGCCTCCAAGACTCAAAATATCATAATGCCTAATCATAACTTTGTAGACACTGTAGTCAAGTAAGTACTTGGGCAAGGGTAGCATTATTAACACCTCTGTGATAATATAAAGTTCCAGTGTGTGTTTGGCATGTGGTAGGTACACAGTAAATGTTAGCTGTCTTCCTGTCCCTTCCCCTGTTCCTTCTTTCCTTTCTTCCTTTCCCTCCCTTCCTCCTTTCGTTTCCCTCATCTATTCAGTTATTTGTTCAACAGACATTTATTAACTATTGTAGTAAGCAAGGCTTCGTAGTAGGTATCACAGCAGTAGTCATTCCTTCAAGGAGTTCGGTTTCTAATGAAAAAGAAAAAGAGGTGATTCCAAAACAAGATAGCAATACACTCTGGGTGCTTCTGGAACTCAGAGGTCAGTTATGGAGCAGTGGGAGTGATGGGAGTGACTTTCTCTGCTGGGCAACACCTCAGCAGAAGCTTGAAGGCTAAGTGGGAATTAGCCAAGAAGAAGCATTTGCGGGTATGAGAGTTTTGTACATAGTTGAATCTTTTCAGAGTGGGGAGGGAAGGGCGTGGGAGAAATGGAAGAGGTGGGTTTAAACCCTGGGCTGGGGCTAGCTCATAAGGGCCTTGAAAAATATATTATGGAGCCAGCCACAGATGGGAGGGGCCAGGGCTGAGAAGGTCTGGCAGTGGAAGAGGCATCTTGTGTTGAAGCCTTATGATTTCCTATGTTCCCCACACTATGTTGGCACCTAAAGCTAAAACAGCATTGCAGATTGATTTCTGGATTACTCTCTGCCCCTGTATACTTGTGAGGAGTGACTGGGACTTAAATGAATTCTACAATGCTGCCCCTGCCATGAACTCTGGCAACAGTTCAGGAGATTCTTAACAGAAGACGACAGAGCCATGCATGTTCCACTTTGTGATTTGTGCAAGTGAGTGGCCCTGAGAAAGGCACCCAGACACACATCTCTGAGCATGCCTGTTTCCCCACCCCAGCCCAGGCCAGGCTAATCCTAGCTGAGCTCAAAGCCCACTCTGGCTCTCTGAGTTTCCTTTGCAGCTTGGCTTGGAGGAGGGACAAGTTCTGCCAGGATTCTGCTGCTGTTAGGGTGGAACAACTTCTAACCATCTGGCTGGAAAACATTTCCAGATCTGAGGCCCCCAGGGGAAGGCTCTCTGGGCTCAGGGTGACCCACTTGATGCCACTGTGGGACCGCCAGGTTGTAGGGATGTTGTGTGGAGGCTCCAGGAAGAATGGGTGGTCCCCTCAGGCCTGTGGGCTCTCCTGTGCGGAGGCGCCTCCTGCTGGTCTGCTCTGCAGTCCTGCCCAGGCCTTGGGAGGAGAACCAGAGGACCTAGCTGATACACCATCTCTTCCATTCTAGTTGTACTACTAACAGACTCTGAGCTCGGTCTGCAGGAGCCCATGGTGCCTGCCAAGCTGGGAACCCAGGCAGAAAAGGACCGGAGGCTGAAGAAGAAGTAAGAACCACAGGCTAGGCTCTGCCAGGGTGGGGTCCAGCCCTTCACTCAATGTCATCCCCCAGGACTGCCGTGGGACTGAGCTCAGGCAGTCAGAGCCCAGCAAGGCCCTTTCTGAACTGAGTTGGCCTGGTATAAGTGGGGCTGGGAGATTGTTCTTAAGATGACCTGAGCCAGAAGGAGACAAGGGTGCTACAACCCAGCACCTGGGATCTCTGACACAGCAGACTAAAATGTCTGTGTTTCAGGCCATGTGCAAACAAACTGAAAGCCCTCACCTCTGGGAATGGAGAGGTGTTGCTCCTCATGTCTTCGTGTTACACTGTTTCAGGCATAGAGCAGAGGTGGCAGTCCGGTGGTAGGGAGCTGGGGTAGTGGGAGTCCACATCTTAGCAGAGCCCATGGTCCCTGAGAGTAAGCATGGTTGAGAAAGAAAGGACTAGTGAGTCTGTTGTTGTTCTTCCTGAAAGACACCAGCTGCTTGAAGATGCCCGCAGAAAAGGAATGTCCTTTGCCCAGTGGGACGGCCCTACTGTGGTCTCCTGGCTAGAGGTAAACCTGGGCAAAGGGAGTCCAAGTCTACTCGGGTCTGGTGGGAAGGATGCGTGGGAAAGGAGAAGGACTCCTTAGTCACAGGGGTGGTATTTCTAAAATTGTCCCAGCATGTTTCTCCCCTGACAAGTGTGCAGTGCCATATCTAGCCCTTAGCCAATACCCCCTTTCCCCAAACATTCACACCTGTTACTTTGGAGGACATAATGGATGTTATATTCTGATGTCTCTCAGGTGGCTAAGTCTGGGAATTAATCATCACTGAGCCATAAGACTTTCACAGGTGGTTTCACTTTTCCTCTAGCTAGCCCCAGGAGCTGATCACCCATGCAGTGTTGGTAAAATCCCTTCACCTTCCCAGGCCTCAGAGTTTTCACCTGTAAAATGAGAAAAAGCATTTGATGATGGTCATCTCCACATGTCTAAATTCCTCTTCTCTGCATTTGCTATTCTGAGACCATGGATGAGGCCTGACCATTGCCTCTCAGTATTGAGTGAAGCCCAGATATTGGGGAAGGGGCTGAATTTTCCCTCTGTGCCTCATATCTTCAGCTCTGGGTGGGGATGCCTGCTTGGTATGTGGCAGCCTGCCGGGCCAATATCAAGAGTGGTGCCATCATGTCAGCCCTATCGGACACAGAGATCCAGCGAGAAATTGGCATCAGCAATGCTCTGCACCGGCTCAAGCTCCGGCTGGCCATCCAGGAGATGGTGTCGCTGACCAGCCCCTCTGCCCCACCCACCTCCAGGACTGTGAGTGGCCTCTCCCTCACCTAGAATATTTTCAGAAGCCCCAGAATAGTGTCTGCAAAGTTTCCCATGGGTCATTTGGAAGATGGTAGCATTGAGTCCTGTCCCCACAGAGGGTCCCACCTGGTCTCCAAGAGGTAGGAACACTGATTCAGCAGGATCTCAGCAGGTCTAATTCCCTGCCTCCCACATACCACCCATGAGCTCCATCTCCCCAATTCTTCCTCTGCCAACAATTCTAGATCTTTGGGCAGAGTTTGCAAATAGGGCCTTTGTGGGAAGCAGAGGGAATAGGCCATTTGTAAATTCTGGCCCTCCAACCTCTCCAGAAGAATGTAAACCTCTCCATAGAGGCCCAGATGAAATCTTTCACTGTAGTTCATCTCTGTGATTGGGTCGGTCCTTATACCAGATTCACACCATTTATTCATATTCATTCAGAAAACATTTGCTGAGTACTTCTATGTGCCAGACACTGTGCTAAGCAGTGCAGACATGGTGATAAAAGAGAGCTTCTCAGAGCTAGACTGCAGAATTCTGGGCTAGGCCTGTGGTAGGACTTGGAGGAAGGCAGCTCTGTCCTTGTCCTTGGGGCTCAGCCTGATGGGGAGCCTAGGCACCCACACACAGGACCAGCTAGGTTTCTTCTCTGCCCACAGTCTTCTGGGAATGTCTGGGTCACCCATGAAGAGATGGAAACTCTGGCAACATCCACTAAAACAGTGAGTCTGGCCCTGGGTCCTGGGTCTGGGGTTAGGACTGATGACTTGCATGAGGATGAGGGGAAGGTTATAGGAAGTCAAAGGGGGTTATAGCTGATACAGTATAAGATTGGGATCCCTGATGTTTGATGGAGTTCTGCTCTCGGAGTGGTGGGTTGGTGGGAAAGAAGAGAGAATGGAAACAGTTTTGGGGTGGGGGTCCATCCCAGGGGGTTCACAGGCTCACGCTGGTCTCCTGATGTACTGCAGAGAAGAGGTGGGCTTGGGAGCATCTTGTCCCGCTACAGGCATGAAGCCAGTCTTGGCCCTTGCGCTGGATCCTTGGGGAAGGGACAGGGAGGGTTACGAGGACCTGGGAACTTGCCTGGCTTTGTTCCTGCCACACACACATTTGATCCTCTTTCACTGCAAACAGGCATGTGCACCAGCCTTCTGTGCTGAAACCATCCCAGTAAGCTTTCCCTAGTCACCCAACCTGCTACTGGGGTGTCTTCTCTTTCTTCCTGATGGGACCTTGGGTGGAGGCTGCCAGGTTTCTTGACTTTGCCTGTTTCCCCCTGACATGCTGCACTTGTTCCCAGGACAGTGAGGAGGGCAGCTGGGCTCAGGTAAGACCCCGTCCCCTTGTTCAGAACCAACTCGCAGCAGTTAGGGGTGGTGTTCTCCCAGCAGGTTCGCTCCTGGAGGACTCTGAGCCCTGGTCTTTTAGGTCCCTCTTCACACGAAGAGCCCTGGGCCAAGGTTTTCTCCTCTGCTGAAGCCCCGCCTCCTTCCTTCCTCAGTCCCTTTTCGTTAGGTCTGGTTTTTACTATGGTAGGTGAGGAGCCTTGGATGGCTGTGCCCCCAGCATGCCTTCCTCTTCCCCTCAGTTTGACACCCTTCCCAGGAGTATTGAGATCATTTGTATGAATTCTCTTCCTCTTCCTGACCCTCTCCGGGGTACCCCTGGTGAGCTTAGCAAAGGGCTTTCATTCATTCACTTAGCAAGGATTTATTGAGCAGCTACTAAGTATTAGGCCTTACTCTACAGAAGTAAGCAAATTTAGCCTTCCTGGGGTTTATATTCTAGTGGAGAGATAGACAGTAAATAAATAAATGGATAGTACGTCAGATAGATATGAGTGCCATGAATTAAAATGAAGCTCAGAGCAGCACTGTTTATACTTACTGGGCAACATCAGCAATAGTAGACTGGACTGATCAGTTACAGCATATTGTCACAGTAAAACACTCTTCAGCAGAGGAAATAAATGACTCACACATATAATGTAACGTGAAAAGTGTAAGTCCCGAAAGATTTTCTATTAAAACTCACAACCAAGCAAATGTAATTATATTATTTAAAGAAGTACACATCAGTGACCATAAGAACCAATAAAACATTTTCTCAAGCAGGGGAATGATAGAAAACTCAGTAGAGGTGTTTCCTCTCGGGGGAGCAGGGCACAAGCTGGGGAAGACACAGGGATGGAGGCCGCAGTGGATGACATCCAGAGATGTTAACTTCAGTTTTATGCTTCACAATGAACATACGCTGCATATATTTTATATGTATCAACTATTTTTAAAAGATAATGAAAATAAAATTTTCAGTTCTAAAAAAATCAGATTAGGTAAGGAAAGAGAGTGATGGAGGGTTGCCATTAAAATTCTTTCTAAGGATAGATGGTCAGAGAGGTCCCTGCCCGCAAGACAGGAGGCAGTGACTAACTGGAGCAGGCCTCTCAGAACCAGACAGGGTAGGGGGTGGTGCACATGCTGTGTAGGGGGTGGGGAGGCAGCATACAAAGGACCTAGAGGATTTCTGGAGAGACCAAGCCTTAGAGAAGAGCACTGGCTATTCAGGCACAGGTCACCTTACTTCATTTTTTTTTACATCTTTAGCCAAACATAATCCCTTGTGGACCATGTGAAGGCAGTTTCCCAAGAAAGCCTGGCTATCTTAGCCACTCTGCAGGTCCTCTGTAAAGCAGCCTGACTCGTGGGCTCAGCAGGCTTGTGGCTGACTGGAAATCAGGAAGGCAAGTCTGCCTTACAGCACCACAAATGCCTTTCAAAGTTGATGAGAAGGATTTCCTATTACCTGCTGCCTAGATAGATGCTTCTGTTCATTACTGTAGATAATTGATAAGTGACTGGAAATACATCATTTCAGGATTTAAAAAATTCCATTAAAAATCCCTCCCTCCCACTTATACCAGCCTCTCAGTGAAAGTAAGCTGAGATTTTGTTGAATTGCCATGGACGTTGGAATAAGATTTCTCTCAACGATACGCTAGCTGCAACCTGCTGACGCTGCCTTTGCCCCCATCCTCCTCCATCTTGTTCTGCAGACCCTGGTCTATGGGGATATGAACCACGAGTGGGTTGGGAACCAGTGGCTCCCCAGCCTGGGGCTCCCCCAATACCGCAGCTACTTCATGGAGTGCCTCGTGGATGCTCGCATGCTGGATCACCTCACCAAGAAGGACCTACGGGTCCACCTGAAGATGGTGGACAGCTCCCACCGGTGAGCCAGGCTAGAACCCACAGCCACCTCCCAGTACAGGTCTCCCCCAGTTCTGGGGGTCTGTCTCCAGGAATAGAGGTGCTTCTTTCTTTGCCAGTTTGGGATAGTGACAGATCTCCATTTAGGGAAAGTCATATCTTTGTCTCCACTGCAATTTGAGGGTTTAATCCTCTCACCCCCAACTCTTAAGACACAAACAGTCATTTCTTTTTAGCTTCACTTGGAAAAATTTCCTCATAGATATGAATTTTATTTCTTGTCACTGGGCTTGCTGAATTCCCTACATGTATCCCAAGAAGACTCATAGTGAACCCAGCATCTATTTTAGGTACCTAATTCCTTACAAGATAAGAGGAAAGTTCTTTCTGGATTCTTGCTCTGCTGACATCCTAGATCTGAGCCTCTCAGCTTTAAACATACATCCTTTTGTACAGGAAGTCATCTGACAGATCTGTGCAAAAGTGTCTGCAGTGGAGGTCACCAACTTGTAGCCTGAGGGCAGAATTTGGCTCACTAACGTATTTTGTTTGGCCTACATTTTATTTTTAAAACTATGACTTTAGTTGCCAACATTTAAACACTAGGAAATATTACACAGAATTCTGAATGTCTGGCTTCTCTTGAAAAACAGGATCATGAAAACAACCAGCTGGAGCTAGGGAGGCAGCCCTCCTAAAACACAGGTATTCCCCAGGTCCTCCCAGCCCCTCCAGCCTGCTTCACTCATTTGAAATATATGCTTGACCCCAGCTGGCATTTGAGTGGGAGAGTAAAGTGAGTGGTAATAGTTCCAGGAATTATACTTTTTAGGAAGTCCTTTTTAACATTCAGCTTCACATCACACCAGCTATCTGAGCCAGGTCTTTTGCCTTGAGTGGTTAATGTGTCAAAGGTTACAACTGAGAGTGTATGGCTTTTCAAGGTTCTATTTGGACTCTGCAGGTGTCCCTTAGTCTCTCCAACTCATAAAGAACAAATTATATTTGGAACAGATTAGTTAGCCTCCATATTTTTATGGGTGGGGAAACTGAGGCATAGGAAGGAGTAGCAGCCCAAGGTCACTCAGGGATACTATCAGAATGGAAGTCTCCCGATGCAAACCCAGTTCTCTCGCCACCATGCTGGAGAACCTCCTGTGCTGGAACCCTCAGCTGTGTCTGCCCTCCCCCCTCACTGCTGGGGCTGAAAGGCGCTCTTTTGTCTCTATCAGTCTGGGAGGCTGCCAGACCTAGCTGCACCTGTCCCCCCTGAGTGATTGATGGAGTATTTCATAAGCATATTCTCATCTTTAAAAAATGTTTTTTAAGTTATAATTTTTTAATGATGTGGAAGGGATATTTAAAAACTTCTTTCACAGATGGTGAAAAAAAGTCCAATAGAGATTGAGTGTCACCAGGTCTCAGTCAAGTGGCTGCAGAATGGGGCCAACATTCTTTCTTGACACCTCACTGAGAACTCTTTTCCTTAGACCATAGTATTCTATTGAGCAGGTTTCCATGAGAATCTCTGATTTTGATAGGAGAACAAACACACACAATAATCAGCAATGTCCTCCTAAGAGTGGACATTACTGAGTGCCTCTTATATTTCAGGGGCTGGGGTAAACCCTATCATACAGGATCACCTTTAATGCTCACAGTGATTCTGCAGGAGAGGTACAACCCCTGTTTCACATATGCTGAGTGCCACTTAGCTGGAGAGTGGCACAGCTGACATTCAGACCCAGACTGATCTGACATTAAGGACTTTATATTTCTGCTATACCATACAACAGCTTTTTGAAAGTCATAGGAACTGAATTGAAATTATAGGAAGACTGCAATTAGACAGAGGCATTTCCAGTTAGGAGGTCTGTGTGCATCTGCCCTCCTTCCATGGGACCAAAAGGCTTAAACCAGTGGTCATGAGCTGGAAAACAGTTCCTAGAAATGGTGTCTCTGAGCTATAAAGGATTTTTTTTCTAAGCAGGTGGGCTACCTGGGTATAACTGAGGTAAGAAAAGTAGGTAGCAATCCAGCATAATTTAATCTCACAAAGCAATGGCCTCAATGATAGTCAAAAGCAGGTGGAGTTGGGAGAGACCTTCTATTCTATTCCTCCACTTAATAGATGATAAAATCCAGAGAGGCTGAATGACAGAGTAGTGTTCAAGTTTAAAGAACACTACAAGGAAAGCTGCTCAAGGTGGAATGAGCTGCATTGAGAGGTCGTGAGTTCCCTGTCACCAGAAATGTTCAGGCACAGGTGTTCATAATACTCAGAAGGATGCTAAAGAGGTGACTCCTGCATTAGGTGGGAACTTGGACTGATAGCCTGTGGGGTCCCTTCTACAGTCTTTGGGTTTTGACCTGGCTTAGTCATTTTTTACTGAGTACATACTATGCACCTGGTGCAGTTTAAAGTACTTTAATAGTTTATGTGAATTATTTCATGTAATCTTTTTAGCATTTATGACGTTTACATTTATGAAATGTGTCAGGCACCATTCTAGGGATTTAAGATACATCAGTGAGCAAAACAAAGTTTCCAGTTACATTGTAACTGGGAGATATAGCAAGGAATTATAAATATGCAGAATGTTAATAGATAAAAGGTGGTAGGAAAAAAATTAGACCAGAGTAAGGTGGATTGGGAATATGGGATGGGGGTGATGCTGGTGATGTTGCAGTTTTAAATCAGGTGGACAAGGTAACTACTCAACTTGAAATACATTTGAGAAAAAAACTTAAAGGAGACAGGAGGGTGAGCCATGTAGCAGTCTAAGGGGGAGGGACGTCACAGTCAGAAGGAGCAGCCATGCAAAGGCTCCAAGGCACAGAGGCCAAGCACACCTGCCATGTCTGAGGAACAGCGGGGCTGTCAGTATAGGGGCAGGTCATACCATAGGCCATTTTAGGGACTCAATGAAATGGGCACACAAAAGAGTATCCGTAGGGGTCTTTGTCATTTCAGACCCTGGAGAGGGAGGGACATGTTGCTATCATTCAAAGAACTTTCCTTCATCAGTCAAGCCCACACCCTGGCTGAGAGGGAAGAGGCAGCGAGAGGGAAGTAACCTTGGAATGGATCATGTCTAAGCCCTGGGGAAGGGGGAGGAGGAGCAGGCAGGGATGCTCTTTGTGCTGGAGGATGTAGGTCTTGATGTGCTGTGACTGGTGCTGGATATGGGGCAGATGAGGTAGAAATGTGACCCCACTGAGGCTCTGGCTCGGGGGGCGGGGGGGGGGGGGCGTGCTGTGTGCCTGCAGAACCAGTCTTCAGTATGGCATCATGTGCCTGAAGAGGCTGAATTACGACCGGAAGGAGCTGGAGAAGCGGCGGGAGGAAAGCCAGCATGGGATCAAGGGTAAGCCTGTCGGGCTCGGTGGAGCCTCCTCTGAGGGTTGTGGAAGCAGCCTTGGGGGACGAGGGCCTGCCGCACAGACCTGGCCTCCGGCTGAGGGAAGAGAAAAGAGGCATCTTGTGCCACAGCAGAGATCCAAATCTGAGAGGGAAGGCAGAGCCCGTAGGGAGATACAGGCTCTACCCAGAGGATGCTGCTGTCTCTTGGAGAAGAAACAGCCCCCGCCCAATCTGCTGCAACATTCCCCCTCCCCACACACAAGACAGGGCCACCAACCAGACAAATGCAAGGATCCCTGTGGGATGGTGCTATAGACGGATGTGAGAAAGCGCTCAGAGAACTTGGTGCTGTGGGTGGGGTTTGACCAGAAAGAAAGGCAAGTCTTGGAAGAGACGTTGAAGGTAGAAAGACTAAGAAAAGGGCCATTCCTGCCTAGGGACAGGGGATGCCTGATACAGGACCTCTGGGGAGAAAGCCTATTGGCCTGAACCTGCAGGCTGGCAAGAATGGAGTGGTATGGGCTGGTTCTCCAAGAGCTCAGGTGCCAGGAAGGACAGAAAGAAGATGTGGAAAGTTGAGGGGGGTGGGGGTGGGTAGGAGCCAAGACTGGGGCTCTGGGTCCAGGGACCTCCATTTCTGTCCCTGGAGAGGCCTTGTCCACACCTGTCTCTGCTCCTTTTCTGCCCCCACCCTCCAGATGTGCTGGTCTGGACCAATGACCAGGTAGTTCATTGGGTCCAGTCTATTGGGCTCCGAGACTACGCGGGAAACCTCCACGAGAGTGGTGTGCATGGCGCTTTGCTGGCCCTGGACGAGAACTTTGACCACAACACACTGGCCCTGGTTCTCCAGATACCCACACAAAATACCCAGGTGGGCATCCTTGTCATCAGTCTCAATCTCGGTCTCCCTTTCCTCTTGCTTTCTCTTCCTCTGATATGCATAGGTTTATGGATTGGTGGGAGGCCTGTCCTAGAGGGGATCACAAATGTCCTCAAACCTCTAAGAGATCCTTGTGCATAACCAAGTTCCCTAGGAAACAAGTGTTCTTCACAAACAGAATGCGCTCAGCACAGGCCTGGCGCCACTGCAGTGGGTACCTCCGTCTCCTCACAGCCACATCATTGCAGTTGAGACTTTTCCTCAACTTGCTTTTCTGACCTGACTATTCATAGAGGAAAATAAATAGCCCTAGCCCTAGGGCCCAAAAGGACCAGAGAACCTGTATCTCCTTTGTTTCCCATCCTAGGGATCTGCTCCTGGGTCCCTAGGTTTAAGAAAGCTAAATAATACCAAATAACACAGCCCAGTGCTTCTCCATGCCAAGGCTTTGTCTCTGTCAACAGCTCAAAAGATTACACAGCTCCTTCCATTACATTTCGTAATTATTATGGAGCTATCATCTAAGAATATATCTAAATTCTCTATTTTTGTTTGACCTTTTTAACTTCCTGTGGATAATAGACTCTAGAATTACTACCTGTTGTGTAAAGTACTTCCTGATTTTATTTTTCCTAAATGTAACTCACATTGGGCTCCCCCTGGGTATGAGAACTGCCTCATCCTAATTGTCTGTGATTTGGTACAGATGTTTGTTTTTGACTAGTTCTACTTTTTGTCATTTCATAAACCCTGATTGTGCTACCTCTGGGTCTGAGGCTTTGTGTCTCCAGACAGAGTGGTCTTAATTCTTTTAGCTTTTCTCATATAGACTTGTTTCCATGCCCTGATCATTTTAGCTACCCTTGTCTGGACTGTTTGCAGCTGTCATATATCTTCTGAAATTCAACCACCAGAGCTGCACAAGCTATTCTGGGAACAGACAAGTTTTTGCTTGTGCAAGGTAGTATTGAATTGTCTTGTAATTTTGGTTGGTGTATTGGCCTTTTAGGGGTGATGGCAGCATACAAGCCCAGGGTGTCCTGTAGTCTCTTTGCAGTGACCCATCCCAACCAGTCAGAATGGATCGCACAGATTCCCCTTGTTCTCTAGGAAGAGCTGAGATTTCCCTACAAAATGCAATTTCTCTATGATTGTCCACCTCCAGCCTCATTGGTCGCCTTCTTACACAGCTTCATAGTCAGTTTTCACTACCCAGGGGAACAGTGTCATCTAGATACTTGAAAATTAACTGTGTGTCTCCTTTGTGATCATTTATAAAAATATTATGTTACCATTACAAACAAAGACTGTCCTCATAGAATTCTATGGTTAGTATTTTCTACCCAGAAATGGGCTTGTTTTGTCTTGTTTCCTGTCTCTGCATACATCCAGTTGTTGTGGATAGCAGTACCTCTGTAAACAGTAACAGGGCTACCCCTCTGTTGCTCTCTAACCATTGTTATTTTTCTGACCCATTCATTTAGCTTAGCTATCAAGGGAAGTAGGATCTGATCCAATATGGAATCCTTCATTAAAAATGGTTAAAAATATCTGGTGGCAATTTTGAAAACTTCCTTGTTTCTGGCATTTCTCAAATCTCCTAGTGAGTTAAAGTACTAGGAGGCCTACAGAAGGCCTTTATGCCCCACCCAGCCTAAGGGCCACCAATATCCATGACTGAGCAGTCTCCTAAGTTAAATTTCTTATTTGAAACCTCATAAAATACATTTATATAATCTAAATAAATTAAATCTTTATTATCCATGTTCTCCATGCATATTTACCCCTTCAGAAAGGTAGTATGCCATGATATTCTCTTATAGACAAACTGTTGGTTTTTTTCCCCCAGTAGGTGAAGCCTGTCCATCCATGTGTTCTATAGTTGTTGTTTTTTTTTTAATTATAGTTTTCTAATTAGCTCCATATGAAAAAATCCTAAGGTTTACAGTTTGACTTGTAGGAGGACACCAAGGTCAGGCCTAAAGGCACAGTATCAAAGGCCAATGGGTTAAATGAACTGAAAACCCCATCTCCGCCCTTGTACTCCCTACAAAACGGGAGAAAGATGGTATTAGAAGTCAGTAACCACAGCCCCTCCCTGCTCTCCCTCTCTCACCTTGTGGACTCTAGGCACGCCATGTGTTGGAGAGAGAGTTCAACAACCTGTTGGCTTTGGGCACAGACCGGAAGCTGGATGATGTGAGTACCTGGCCGTGAACTGGGGACCTTGACGATCTGGTGGTTACTGCTGGTTCATTGAAGTTCATGAGTTCTTCTTTCCTTGGGTTGATGATTGGTGGAGTAACCTAAAAGAGGAGAGCCATAGAGGATGGGGATCATGTCATGGGGTTGAGGAGGCAGAAACACGCCTAGCAATAGGCCTAGAGAAGTCTCTGTGAAACTCCTTCCTTGAACCTCTAGCATTTTTGAACTCTGTGCCCCAAACCTCCTAACTACAGAAGCTCAGAGGTTTCCCCCAAAGGCCATCTCTTTGGGATCATACCTTTTACTGTATCTCTTAGACCTCCTCTTTTCAGCATTGTCAGCAAAGCACATCTCCAGCATGTTCATCAAGTTTCCAACCCATCCAGCAGTGTGATTGTTTGGAGGTGGAAGTTATGCTGAGGTCATTCAATGACAGGTTTGCTCACATGTTCCTCAGTTCAGTGTGACATAGTTAAACACATGGCCCAGGCTGCTATCATCCCAGCTTCCCCTCTAGTTTTATTCATATACCCCTGGTCACTGAAGAAACAGTCCCTTCCAACTAGATTTTGTCAGGCCTTCCTCTCGAGTTTAGGCTGGACTGTTTCTGGGAAGATTCCTAAGTTCTGGCCATAATGCTTCTATAAGAGATGCCTACTAAGACGTAGGTTTCCTGAGGACACAGTCCCCTCACTGCCTGCCTCCTCTCCTCTTCCTCCTCCCTACTCACTTTCCTATCATCAGCCTTGCCTGCCTTCCCTGTCAGGTCCGCCTTAGCTGCCTTGGTTCCAAACAAGTTAAAAAAGAGCCCAGACTGTTTATTTTTAGTTTATCCATCTTCAATCAGATCTGCTGATCCCCATTTTCTGTGCAGCTTCCCTTTGTTTGCACCCCTACCCCCATCAGTGCCTCTCTTTAGACTTCTGGGCCTCCTTATGAGATACCATTAGTGTTACCTACTTATCAGTTAGTCTTTTCTTGGTTGGGTTTAACAGGGATAAAACCCGTTTGTGGAATGGCTACTCTGCCTTGGTAGATAGGACACACTCAGAAACACACAGAATTTGTAAAGGAGTGTTTCTTCACAGAGGTACCTTGAAATTTGGAGTGTGTTATTTACCATACACACACACACACACGTGTGTGTGTGTGGGTGGGTGGGTGGGTATTTCAGTTAAGGAGATAAACTGCCAAACCCTACTAGGTGTCCCCGTTCTGAGATCTGTATCTTCCCAATGCCCCTTCAAGGAGGACCTTCCTACTTATTTCCCATACACTAGGATCTAAGCTCTCTTTGATATAGCTTTCTCATAAATCTTTGAATGGTGCTTTCTAATTTAGAAAGCTCTTTACTCCTTCAATCCTGACAAAAATAGTCTTTGAATGCCTACTCTGGGCCAAGCATTGGGCAAGGCATGGTAGTGAAGTGATGGCAGACATTTTATGCTAGTAATAATCACATGAGGCAGGTTATTATCCGATCTTACAGATGAGATTGAAGATCAAAGAAGTAACTTGCTGTCACGGGTAACTTATCTACATTCATAGGCTGGTATGTGGCAGAGCAAGACTGGAGCAAAAGTGTATCTGATTCCTATACTCTTTTTCCTACATTCCGTTGCCTCCTAAAAGTGGAGATACCAGGCTTCAGACATTGAGGTGGAGTTATTGAGTAGATGATATTATCTTGGCAATGTAGTGGACTTTCTGGGATGCAGTTGGGTGTAGGGCTGGAAAGAACTGATTCTTTCAAGGGAAGCTTAAAATAGAAGGCCAGGTCCCATGAATAATATCAGATTTGGGGCTATGGGGGAGTGGTAGGGGGGAGGTTGGAGATCCAAGAGCATGCCTTCTGCCCAGCCATCTAGCACATCATAAGCAATCTTGGGCTGTCTCTTGCAACTGTGTTCTCTGACAGTTCTGGTTCTCGATTTCCCTTCTCAAGTTTTAAGGGCCTGGAGGGCTAGATCCAGTTCTCCCGTACATGGATAGCAGGACTCAAGGGAAATGAGGAGATGGCGAACAGAAAGAACACCTATTAGAGGACAGGGGAGAAAAGCAGAAACAAGACCTTAGTGTTGGCTGAAGGAGGAAATGGAGAGAAAGCATGCAGAAGAGAAGGGTCTCAGGACTAGGATAAGGATAGGGTCATGGGGGAGACAGAAATGATGAGGAAAGTTTCTCATCAACTCAGGGATGGGATGTGTGCATAGGGAGGCAGCTACCATTTAACGGTTACATATTGAGTGCCTACAGTGTTCCCAGGCACTACTCAGAGGCTGGGGAATATACTGGTTGAAACAAAAAGAACAAAATCTCTGCCCCATGGAGATTAGAATTTAAAAGTGGAGGTGGGGGAGAGAAGGAAAACGAGAAGAAGAGAAGTAAACTGATGACATAATCTCATCAGTACATTTAAAAATGCTATGACAAAGATAAATGGTGCTAAGAACTGATGGGAACATTTGCCCTACTTGGGGCAGGAGCAGCAGACCCTAATGGGGCTGGGAGAGGTTGTTGAGGTGAGAACGGGTGGGTTGGTGTCTCTCAGTCCCGCAGAGCACTTTACCTGCACCAGTTCTGCCAGCACAAGAGTTGAGGGGTTTTAGGCATGGCTGCCAAGGAGGGTGGATGTGGGCTCTGAAGCGTGGGTTGGGAGGCTTGTGCAGAGGGACATCCTGTAGGGTTATGGCTCTGAGTCCCCTTTGGCAGAGATAGTTATTTTGGAGACTTGGCTGGCAATACAGCGGGTAGATAGCAGGGGGCTGTCCACTGCCTCCTTTGGAGGAGCCTGTTCAGATGGGCCATCTGCCTGACCTAGCCCTGTCACTGCTCTCCCCAGATCCCCGGGGATAGGCAGCCTGTACATTTATAAAGAATGAAACTGAAGCTCAGAGAGGTCACCTGTGAGGGTCACATAGCTAGTAAAATGGAAGCCAGGTCTCCTGGCTCCTGACCCAGCACTCCTCCAGGACACTGGGGCTGCAGCCATACTGAGTCTGCAGAAGGGCAGGAAGGAGTGCATGGAGGCCGGCTGGTGACCACTTCCCATGGATGAGACTGACAGGAGGAATACTTTAAAGGTCAGTGGGCATCCCAAGCCCACTTTTAGATGATTGAGGCGACTGGGAAACTGAGTTAAACTGCAGGATGTCAGATTCGAACAGAGGAGACCCCACCTCGCCTAGAGACAGGGAACTTTAGAGTCGCAAGGGCTCTCCGGAGCCATCCGCTTCGTCCAGTCATTTTCCACAGGGAAAGGCTGAGGGCCCGATACGGGACGTGACCTTGCCCCCTTCTTTCTGAAGGGAAAGGTGCCCGTAGAAAAGGCACTGCCTGCCCTCCTAGGCAGGGAGGGAGGGGCTGTAGCGCCCTAGCCCCGGGCCTCTGCGCGCCCCCTGGTGCAGGGGGAAGACACGGCGCCCCGCCGTGCGCCCTCCTGGAGGAAACGCTTCCGCCCGCGGGACCCCCACGGCCGCGCCCCGCTCAGCGCCTCGGCTGACACGCTCCCGGCAGCCTTCCGCGCGTCCACCGTGGGGCCTGTGCCGCCTCCACAGTCCCCGCCGAAGAAGATCACGCCCGAAGGTGAGCGGCAGGCGGGGCGGGGCGGGCTCTAGCGCTCAGGCAGGCCGAGGCGGGGCGCGCCGCTCTGGGCTGGCACTGCTAACGCGGCCGTGGGCGGAAGGGACCCGCTTGCGAGCTGCGCGCTCACTAACCTGTCGCTCTGTTCTGCGGCGGTCAACTCCTAGTCGGCACGGTGGGGGTGCAGAGACTGGAGACCCCAGCAATGCGGACCTACTCCTGCTGAGCCCGCCTCCCGCCCCGGGTCCTTCGCGGCTGTGCCATGGTGAGGGGTGAGGGGTGAGGGGGCCAGGCCCGGGGCTCAGGCGCTCCGCGGCCCACCGGCGCGAGGCCTCCCCGCGCCTGTGGCTGGCGGGCCGGCCCTGCTGCTCTAGCGCTGCTCGCGCCCACTGTCCCACTTGCCCTTCCTGCTTTCTCAGGCCTTGGGCGCTTCGAGCTTGCAAGCATGCCGCAGATACCTTGCAACTCGCCTCCCAGGGGATCGCTCCCAACTCACTGCGCAAATGCCTTTCTCTCTCTCTCTCAGCTCACTCCCACTATCTCTACGGACACATGCTCTCCGCCTTCCGGGACTAGGCACAGCCCCTGCAAGGCCAGCTTCCTCCTGCTTGGTTTCACAGGCTCGGATGGCCTTTACCGTCTTGCTGGTTCCCCTTACTCCCAGGGCTCCTAGTCTCCTCTCAGAATATACTCGTCTACCCCTCAACATCCCGCTACCCCAAGTCCACCGTGTGTCCCTCGTAAGGCTCTCTGGGATGTGTCTGGGTCTCCTGGTGGTGTGAGGCAGCCAGGTCGTCCATGCTTGTGGGTCTTCAGCAGGGAGAGGAAGGCAGCCCCAGATAGATGGACTCCGCCTTCTGTCTTCTGCATCTAACAGGTCTGGACCGCACACTCCACCAGAGACCAGGACGCAGCACCGAGGGCTGGGGTGGCCCTTCCAAGGAAAGGGCGCTTCAGACTTCCTTGCTTGGGTCACTTGGCCTTCTGATTTCTCTCCGTCTCTTGGTTGAACTAGATGGTCTACGTCTGCTTTAGGCACTCCCACCATTTTCCCTCCCCCAACTCATCCGCGCCTTGTAGCTGCTGCCTCACGTTCAGGACCTCTTTGGGGGCTGGGAGGAGATGTAGACGGCCCCATTCTTTCTCAGGATGATGAACCTGGGAAGAAGGAAGGATCAGGTGGAGATTCTAGGCCCTGGTTTAAGTTGAATCCCAAACATCAAGCATAAACATGGGGAAATTCAGCCCTCCTACCCAGTGAGAGGTTGCAGGTAGGTCAGCTAGAGGGAGAGCCGATGTCCTGTGGTAGCTCTAAGCCCAAGTGACAGTGGAAATTGCCTCCTGCCCCAACTGTAGGGTAGAGCTGCTGCTGGGCGGGAGGGAGAAGGATCTTGGCTCTGGGGCAGAATAGATCTAACCATGCACTGCCAGCTGTGCTCCCAGTATTTCTTCCCTTGCTGTCCCCCTCTGCCCCACTTCTTTGATAACCCCACCCCTACAAAAATGTACCTAATGAGTGTATTGAGTATATATTAATACATTGACCTTAAAATCTGGTTTGGGAAAAAGGTAATCTGAGACTTCCTTCCCTTGATCTTCTAGCAAGAAAATAAAGCTTCCCCTTTAGTGAATCATGTCCTAGGTCCAGGAAATCTAGTGTTGTTGAAGACTCTCATTCTCCTGCTTGTCCCCAAACTGTCACCCTTTGTCCAAGGTGCTTTTGGTGTTCAGGGGCTGCCTCCAGAAATTCCTGAGACCTGCCCAGTTTCAGTTGCTTTCCCCAGCAGCATGATGGCATCTAGGGCTGAGGGATATAGGTCCTGGTTTGGTAGGAATGTCATTTCCAATAAATTCTCCTTCTTCACCCACATAATCCTCCTGCTAAGGTGCTTAGAAGTGTTTGGAACCCAGGTTTAGGGCCAGTTGATGGATCCCAGAGCTTCTTCTAGTGAGAGGAGAGGAAAAGTACCTGGGGCATGTTACCTGGAGAGGGGTCAGTGCAATGCCAACCTTCAGGTGGATGAGCAGCTAGTTTGCAAGCTGATGATTTGGGTCTGAGTAGGGGCTAGGCTAGCAGGTCAGGTGAAAGGTCAGAGAACCCCGTCTAGAAGGAGTGATGGAGCCTGGGGCAGTGCCACACTTACAGCCTTCTGCTGCAGAGTGGTGGGGCTGGATGGGCTTCCATGGGTTTGGGCAAGATATTCACCTGCCCTTGCTCTTGTTGCCTGCCCTTCCTGTCTGTCAGGCCACTGGCAATGGAGCTGGAGGAGTTCTTGAGCAGAAAACGAGTTGGATGGAGAGAAAGAGCCCCTGTCTCTGGGTAATGGATGTTAAGATTATGGAGGAGCCCCAGATTCCTGTGATTGATGAACTCACAATCAGAGACCATAAGGCCATCTGATTCCTTCAGGGAACTCTGATGGGCTAGCTAAGTGGGAAATTCAGTCCTAGCTTCTCCTCTGCAACTTAACCCTATCTTAATTGGTTATGTCATAAGGCAGCAGCTACCAGGATCCAGGTCTGTTCAGGATATCGTGGGATGTATTTCAGCAAGGTTATACATACAGTGATGGAAAGTTCTTGTCTTGGTGTATCTTCTGCCTCACCGTCAATATACTTTTTATCTGGAGAGTCACCAGTGACCCATACCCCCACCCCCCATCAGCTTCCTGTGTCTTATCAGGTCCCTTCTCAGCACTGTATTGGCTCAGTGCATCAAGAATGGGCGGGTGGGTGTGTATGAGTGTTGAGTGTGGGTGTGTGTATACCAATTAATAAACTGGTCTTTAGACAACATACACATGGCTCTGGGTTTTTTTATTTTATTTTATTTTAAACTTCAAGCTTACCTGGTACATCTAGCTTGTTCCACAGTCCTAAGGGCTGCTGTATGCTGGAATGTAAATATCAAGAGTTTTTCAAACTTGTAGTTAGTAACCTTCTGTTTACATATATAACCATGGAATTAATAGGTTAATGTTTGGGTTACTTGTGCCAAGGGAGTATAGCAAAAGGAGTGAGGAGTCCTAACTGCTGGGATTGATTTATTTCCTTCTCTTCCCCTGTACACGCCTGCTTCACTATCCTCATAGCCTTTCACACTGATGCCAGAGTTACTTATCCTAAACACCCTTCAGTCATATCATTCTGCTGTTCACTCCCCAGCACCTCTAGATCTGAGATCCAAGTCCTTGGGGCAGGACAAGAGGCTTTTGTGACTTTTTCCTGTACCTTCTCTACCTCTCACCAGTCTTGAGTCAGCCTAATCAGATATGTGTCTATCCAGCCCTGTCACCAGAAGGCAGCACAAATACTTTACTTGCCTTTGCAGCTGTGGACTTTCCAGACCCACTTCAAGCATCACCTAGGAGGCACTGCCTGCCTCTCCTCAGCAGAATTAGATAACCAGCAATCTTTTTGACCCTGGCACTCTGTGCACACTATGATGCTTCCTAGTTATTGTTCTCCCTAGTCTTTCCTACAGGGCTGTGAGGAAGCTCCTTTAAGTGAATCTCATTGATCTCATGTGTCCCTAGATAAATATACTTGAATGAATAAATGAGCCAACATTATCTCAGAGGGTTTTTATGAGGATTATTATTAAATCTAAAAATTGAGAAATTTTCTTTGCCAGACACTGTTCTAAGCATGATAAATGTATTAGCTCATTAAATCTTCACAACCTTGTGACGTATCATCATCACCATTTTATAGAACAGAAAATTGTAAAGCTGAGACCATGCGACTGGTATGATATAGCTATGTAGAAGTTTGTTAAAACTTCTGACCCACTACCAGTAGTGCTTAACGGATGTTACTCACTTCTTTTAAGTGAGCTTAAGCCCCTGCCTTGAGGCTAAGCCTCCCCCAGCTCCCTTTCTCAAGCTCTTACACCTGTACCACTCACACGGTACTTGGTTCCCATGATCTTCATAGAGCCTGTTTCTTCTGTTCGCTTGAATGGTGCAGTCCCTGATGGCAGCATAATACAGCCGTGTATCTTCTTCAAGGGGAACCATCCCACCGACGATATGGGATGGCAGAGTCCGTGGGCACAGATGGCAGGATGAGGGCAAAACAAAGCAACCTTTGATTCAGGGTGGCCAAACAGGCAAGGGAAGTTGCTGGCCTAGAGCCTGCAAGCCTCTGGGGGTCCCCTACTACCCTCTCAATGATGAAAGATAGAGCTGACCAGCCTTGGTGACCAGTTGGCTAAAGGAGAGCTGAAGGATTTCAGGAAAACTACTGTTTCTAAACATTGCCATCCACTGAGGTGGGAAATGTAGATAAAACAGGCTTACCATGCTGCATTTGAGATGAGACCCCAACATTGTGTTTCTATCAGCATTTGTAAAAAAGAAGACTCTAGGTTTCTTCCCTTGAACACTTTTCTTTGCTCCTCTTAGGAATGTAGCCAGCATAGTGAGAGGCAGAGAATCTGGATTTGGTGGTTGCATGTAGCTGAGGGGTGAAGCACAGCCATAATCATAATCACTGTGGTGTTTGGGATTCCCGTCTGGTCTAGGTGGTGCGTCCCCAGCCAAGACCCTAGCCCAACCCCTTCAGTTCTTCCTGAGCTTTAGCTCACCTCCAAGTGTCTCAGCCCTACCCTGGAGCCCAGAAGCCAGGAATTCAGACAAGTCCAGGGGACGTGACATGTTAGGTCTTATCCGTGAAATAGTAAAACTGAACTGAGGAGGCTTCTCTTCTCTCACCCTCCATTGTGCCTCCTTTACCTCCCTCCCCAGCTGGTCTAACCACCTGCAGCACTTTAAAAAGTTTTTCACTGCCAATTAGGTTACTCTAAGAAGTTAGATACCCAAGGATGTTTATTAAAGTGCAGCAAATAGGACTTTAAAGTGTTCCGCAATTCATGCTAATTATCTAAACACTCCCAAGAGGTTCCTCTCTACACACCGACAATTGGTATATCAACGTCAAATAATTCTTATCTTTTTATTCTAGCAGACTCCCTAAAGTTCATTATTATTCAGCATTTGATTAAGCCTGTTTGATTTATTGCAGGTACTTCCACTGGAGACCAAATTTAAGCTAATTTCCCTAAAGAACTATCACTCATTACTCATTAATTGGAGTTTTACCTGTAATTCAATGTGAAAGTTAAGTGTTTGTTAGTTTAAGAAAGTCTCTGTGCTTTGATGACAAATGTTTATCCTGTGAAAATAATGAGTGAGTCTAGGCTCCAGTTTGACAAAAGTTTGCTATTCACACATGTGAAATTCCAGCAGATTGTTTCTTCCAGGTGGGAGGCTTAAGGACTTAAAGACTAAGAAGAAAGAAGTATACAATGACAATACTTGACAATCAACCCTAATAGCAGTTGCTGAGAACTGTTCATTTGTAAGATTATGAATATCAACCTCAAATTCCAGTTGAAATGATAATTGAGAAGAAATAAACCCAAGAGCCTATCAGTTCCTTAGTAGAGATGAGTGCCTTTCTCTTGGTCAGACCATGACCACTTACTGGGCAACTGAAGGTGGTAGGATTGTATCCCCCTAGGAGCTTGGAAGGTGCCAGGGGCAGAGGAAATGAATCTGAGGGGAGAAAATACCCCTTGAATGGGTATTTCGGTATTTGGGTGGATGATAGGGGAATGAATACCCACACGTGTTACCTTCCTCATCTCCAAGGGCAGTGAGCCACCGAGAGCTAAGAGTTGTGGCAGTGACCTAAGTATTCCTCTCCAGTCTTTCCAAGGAGGTAAGACTGTCAACTGAATAAAAATGCACAACCTAATAATTGAAAGGTATGTTTTACTTGGGGGAACTTACTGAGGGCTATAGCCCAGGGGACAGCCTCTCAAATAGCTCTGAGGAACTGTTCTGCCAGGACACACAGGAGTTTTTGCTAAAAATAGAAATGTAGTCAAATGTCAAAGATTACTGATAATCACAAAAAACAGGCATATCAAATTAATGATTTTAATGCCTTTCTTTATATGGGAATATACAAGAGTCCAGGCTTATTGGCATTACTCTTTACATAAGCATCTTAACAGTCTAGGGCCAGTATATGAACCACATAATGCTTTCTGTTCTTTTCTCCATCCTGGAAATGGGTGCACCTTGCCACTACAGTGTCTGATGACTTGATGGCAGGCAAATTTTTTTGTTTACAGGAATGGCAAACATTCCAGTAAATGGAATAGCAAATGGAACAACATCCCCTGTCCACAGCGTAAACACAATGACATAAACCCAAAAACAAAATCTCACAAATGGGGAAAGATTAGGCCAGTTTATGCTTCCCAGTAGACCCAGCCCTGCCTGGTGGTTTGGGATGAGTGAGCCCTGAGGGAGACCTCCCTTCTGTGCTCTCACCTAGGTTCTGTGAGCCTGCTCTGAGGCTTGCTTCTGCTGTTGCTTACGCAGTTTCTGGAGAAACCTCCAGGAGCAGTGTGCTGTCTTCCCTCTCCAGGAACAAGTCAGGAAGATAGGTGTGGTAGAGATGGAGCAGCTGAGCCTGGAACTAGTGCAGAAGGGGCATTGGGGCCTGGGCCTGGTTGATAAAACTGGGTTAAATCTGTTGTGAAGGGCCCTGAAGAACTGAGGCTGGAATGTACTGCACTCTGAATCCCCTGACTTCTGTAATGATTCTGAAACTTATAATTTGCAATAAATCAGACACAGCCTGAAGCAGTTGGAATTAATAAAGTTTCTAGTCTGAATGGACTAAATTCTAGCTAAATTCTAGCTCCTGATGCTTTCTCAGTTAACGTTATGTGATCTCTATCCAAATCCTTCATCTCAATTCTCCACCCACCTTCTTCCCCTCGGGAAGCCAGTCTTTGGAAAATGGCATCCCATATGAAGAGAGCCCTAGCTTCATTTCCTTTGATTGTTCTTTATAAACCCCTTGCTCCCCACCCCCAAATAAATTGGCTTCAACCTCTGAGCTGTAGACAGGGGCGAGAATCTCCTGCAGCCTGGCGTATTGGAAGAGTGGTGAGGGGGCATGCTGTTTGGCCTGGAAGAGAGGGATAGTGTCTGACTCCAGTCACCCTGATTTGATCACCTCCCACTTCCTCACAGGACTCCTGCTAATGTTGCACCAGAGGAGAGGCAGGAATTAGAGAAGGGAAACCCACAGATTCCAGCTCTACACCCCTGTCTGCTGGCTGTGTTCTGAGTGCTAGGAAAATGAGCATGCTCAGTTAATTGATGGAGAAGGCAATGGCAACCCACTCCAGTGTTCTTGCCTGGAGAATCCCAGGGGCAGGGGACCCTGGTGGGCTGCCGTCTATGGGGTTGCACAGAGTCGGACACGACTGAAGCAACTTAGCAGCAGCAGCAGCAGCAGTTAATTGAAAAGGAGTGAACCTATTGGGATGGAGTGCAGGAGACTGTGAATAGCACCTATGAACTAGAGTGCAACAGAATGCTGAATGAAATTTCCTGCGTGTCCCCCAAGGGTTTCCATAGAATCTTGTCTTTGCCCAGCCAATGAACCAGACATGGCTTCCTTTGTAATGGTGAAAAAGCAGGGGTTCCAGTACCTCGTGACCACCAGCAGTGTGGTGCCTTGGATGCTTTGGGAGCCCCGTCTGCTTCACAAGCCCTGGCCCTGCAACGTGTCTGGACCACCGAGGTAGAAGAGGCTATAGCATCAGTCATCTCCTCCCTCTGTATCATCACAGACACTCTTTTAGCACCCAGTCTTTATTTATTTTTTAAAAAAAGAAATACAAATAAGTTAGCAAAAAAAATATACAAAACAATGGCAAAACCACACAATGCTTAGTTAACAAAATTAATCACCCCAGGAGCCCCTGCCCCCCACCCCCCACCTATCCCTGGCAACTTCAGCACAGAGACCTTGGTCAGATGGCAGCTTTACAAACAACACACAAAACAAAACAAAACATAAAACCACTGGAAGGTTCCCAGGATTCACTGTAAAAGCTTGCCCCCCACCCCCCAGTGACTTGGGAACTGAGTTATTCCTCTCCCTTCTCTCAATTCAGGGCAGGCCCAGCCCAGCCACTGGCATAGGAAGAGACGAACAGGAGATGTGCATAGTTTGTCCAGGTCAGGACACTGTCTTCGTATCTCAAGCTATCTTTTCAGGGAGTGGATTTGGAGGCTGCATAATGATCCAAGGGCAGCTCCTGAGTTGCCCCAGAGGGCTTACACAAGGGGGCACTCTGGTCCCTTGCTTTATCTCCCTGGAAACAGAACTGCCCTCTTGCTCTAAGGAGTCAGCTAAGTGAGACCATTCTTTCCCTCTCTGGGTGGCAGTTTAACCTTAAGTGGATGAGGACGGTGTAGTCTGGCATTTGTCAGCCCCAGAGCTGGTTTCCTGGCATCAGGACAGCCTGGCTTAGAAGAGCCCTGATGCAGAAGTGGTGGCATCTGTGGCCAGCTTGGGGGGCTCTCATGGATGCCCATCCTGGCAGACAATCTCAATTTGGTATGGTTTCATCTGGGAAGGCCACAGCGACATCCTCCACTGTGATGCTGTCCACGATGGAGGTGAGGGAGT
The DNA here is from genome assembly GCA_024291935.2 of Okapia johnstoni. Taxonomy (NCBI): domain Eukaryota; kingdom Metazoa; phylum Chordata; class Mammalia; order Artiodactyla; family Giraffidae; genus Okapia; species Okapia johnstoni. The sequence goes on along the minus strand of CM044322.1, from coordinate 72,843,710 downwards.
GCAGATTGTGGGCGTCTGTAGGGTCCACTGGGAGCAGATGATCTATAAGGAGAAGGTAGGAAGATGTTACCTGGTTGATGAAAGGATCGTATGACCAGAGTCAGGGGCTGAACTCTTTGGAGTAGCACAGGTTTTCCAGGACAGATGGGTGAGAAAAGCTTGAGGTCCTACTCCACAGCCCGTGCCTTTCCTAATGCTAGGTGCCCATATATGTGTATGTGTGTTTGAACACCAGTGTGTCCTCTGAAATCCCCGATGTAGTTAGAATTTGGAAGCAGCTCTTCTGAGGTGGAGCCAGAATAGTGTATCCTGGGAGACTGGAACTGCCCTTTGCTGGCCCAGTTTTGCAGCATTGACTCAGCAACTCCCAGAGACCCTTGGGGCAGGGACACTGTCCTCTCTGTGGGGAAGGTCAGCCACCAGGCACCAGCTGGGCTGTTGCAGGAGGCCTAGACAACTCCTTAGCGGGTCAAAGCTTCAGAGAGGCACAGGGCCTTCTAGCCCACCGTTTGGGGCCCTGGTTTCAAAAAGCCCTAGAGAGGCTGAGGGAAAAGTACTGGAGCAGGGAATAACGGAAGAGGGAAGAACTGGGCCTCGAGACAGACTGCGTGATTTGAGTCAAAGTAAGCAGGGTCCTGGTCTCACTTACCCCCTGGGTTGGGGCCAAACTCCAGTGCGCTTCCCCACTGTGGACTGCAGGAGGCGCTATGGGAGCTGCATTCACTGGGCACCTGCAAGACAGGATGGAGGCCCAGGGTTAGGGCACCACCATTCTTGGTAGTGTCTCTTTGTCTAGTCCCAGTGGGCAGAAGTGCCTGTGGTGGGTTGGAGGGTGGGTCACAAGCTGCAGCCCTCCAGCCTGGCCCACGCCCTGTTCCAGAATCTTCAAAATTAGCTCTTTTAATCTGGCCACAGAACCCCTACTTCAAGGCCTTTCCCAGCACCCATCCTGGGGTGGAGGGGGTGATTCTGCCCCTATAGGGCACCCAGACTAAGGAGGGCTGTGTGGTTTTCTGACCCTGGGATGGAATGAAGGAAGCAGAGCGTTTGGCCCAACCAGGCCCACTTCTGCCCAGGCCTGTTGGGGTTCCGTGTGGGAGGCTGAGTGGGTTTCCTCTCTGCTTGCCATACCCTGGATGGGGTTGGGTAAGGGGCGAAGCAGTCTTCTCAGGTACGCTTGACCTTGCCTTTGAGGCCCTAACACCAGACACTGGGGTTAACCTTCCTCCTCATCCAGCTGACTCTGGACTTGCTTCTGGACCTCTCCTTCAGCCCTGTGCCACCCCCCTCCATATGCCTCTCCTCCCCGTTGCCTTTGTCTTGTCTGGAAAGGACACAGGGACACCGGAGGTCAGCTGGGCAGTCCAGCTCTAACAAAGGAAAGGCATCCTGCAGCCTCCTAAGACCCTGCCCTGCTCCTGCTCCAGCCATCTGACTGAGCCCACGATGGGGTCCCCTGAGGCTGTCCAGATGCCTCCTGTGCCCCCCGCCTGGGGCAGGCGGGTGGGGTGGCCACTTACCCCTGGCTGGGGTCCGCCCCCGCCTCGGTAGCGGAGATCGCGCTCCTCCTGGTTGAGGGAGCTGAGCAGCGCCTGCAGGCGCTCTATGTACTGGATGGCGCTGCGCAGGATCTCCACTTTGGGCAGCCGCTGGTTGGGGTTGAGCAGAGTGCTCCTCTTTAGGGCCTCGAAGGCTTCGTTCACCTTCTTGAGTCTGCGCTTCTCCCTCAGAGTGGCCGCCCGCCGCCGGTCCACAGACACCGACTTCCTCTTACACACCTTACACGCCCACGGCAGGCACTGGCCCGGGCAGTGCTCCGGTGTCCCCAGCCCCTTGTCTTCAAGGGGCACGCGAGCCTCAGGGCTCAGGCTGAGCTCAGCCCGCTGGTAGCCTGGCGGCTCGAAGCCCTGGAGGTGGACAGGCAGGTAGTTTTCCCCGTCATAGAAGTGAGGTTCCTGATAGAAGTAGGGAGAGGTCTCATACAGCTCCATGGGGTCAGAAGAGACTTGTTCCTGCCACCAGCCCCCAAGCTCCTGCGGCCCCTCACGCCAACTGCTGGGTGCCATTTAAACCCTCCCCGCTGGCATGGAACCAGAGATAAATATAGCCAACGCCACAGAAACCTGAGCCCCTCTCTAAGCTGTTGCTGCACATCAAGACGTTTACAGTGGATTAGACGTGATTCCCCTTCCCTCTCCCCCTCCACACACCGCCCCGGCCCCTGCCCCAGCCAGCCTACCCCTAGCTGGCTCCCGTGCACTGGGAGGGAGGCCACAGGGTGTAATCCGACTAGTTTTCATTTCTCGACAGCCCCCATGGGGGCCGGGGAGCTGGGGGAGGACACACATTCTCCCCTCATCTGCTCCTTTCAATTACTCCTAGCCGGGCGGCCTGCCTGCTGCTAGCCTCAAAGAGGGGCCGGGTGAGGGAAAGACAAGGAAGGAGTAGGTTTAGGCTGGAAGGGGCCATAGGAAGTGAGTTTATTCATCTCCCTGCTTCCTCATAGCACCTTACCCAGACTGTATCGGTGAGATGAAACTCTTCAAAAGATTCCCTTTCCAGAGGGTGACAGTGCTTCGGTTTGGGGGCATGTATTGATACTCAGTGCCCAGGGTAAGAAGGATTGGCAGATGGATTCAACTTCTAAGTTTTCAAAGCAGTTTTGACATCATATATTTCTTATGTGTCATGTGATTGTGCATAAATTGAGGCAAAAGGAATTTTTTGGTCTTGTTTTTCCTTTTTGGTAGGAGTCAGTGGAAGTTTTCTCTTTAATACAGCTGACCAGGGTCAGAGCAGAGATTAGAATTTACAGTCTACACATTACCAAGCCCTCTGTCTCCTCCCTTTCTGACTCTGAATCATTTACCTGTCCTCCTATATCACCTTTTCAACTTGTTTCCTACCCAATTTAGACATCAGGATTTTCCTGGCTCCTTAATGTGGGTGAGGAGGGAAGGAGAGAAAGCAGAGACCTTCAAACTCAGTTTAAATATACCCTCTCCTTGACCACTTGGCTTAGTTGCTCTGGTCTTCCCATCTGAGCCATCAGCTTTATATATACCAGGCAGATCTCAAATGTCAGGTGGAGGAGGGACTACTTAATCTTTGGGCTTCTCAGTCTGTGATCACCTCTGACCTGATGTTTTGGGGTCTGAGGAAACAATGATACCAATACAGTAGGCAGGGCTCAGAGATCAGCAGCAAGCAAGACTCGGTCTTAGGACCGAAGAATCACAGGGATGCCCAAGGCAGGGTGTCTACCGTTGAGGACCTTCCTATCTAGTAGACCCTGCTGGCCACCTAGCTCTGCTCAACCCCTGATGCCTGAATCCCCTTCCCAGGTAGCCATTGTCCAACATCTGCTGACTTCCTGAGGCAGCCCATCCCATTGATGTGCAGGAAACCCTTCTGTGTTTTAAACTGCAGCCTTCACCCTGTATCTTCTATCCTTTGATCCCAGTTTTTTTGTCCCCTAGGACACTCTGGACTAAGTCTGATCTCTTCTCAAATGACAGATGAGACTGATGTTATAAGTTCCAGCTCATGGCAAGGATAATAAGAGGAAGAGGAACTGTGCCAGAGTCTTGAGGAAGACTTCACAGGGGAGATGAGATCTAAATGGAGCTTGAAAAACAGCATTTTGCCCTCTCTTTGTCTATGGTGAGGAACAGAAAAATGCTGCTATCCCAAAAATGTGTCCTTTGGGATAAGGAACAGAGATGAGGAGGGTACATAGCTAGACATTTTTTTTTTTAACCCAAGCATGTTGAGGGGAAGCAACAAGGCCTTAATTTAGTTTTTAGTTTTACTAGTGTGATAAAAAGTGGCAGTATAGGGGCTATGGGTTGCCAACTTTCTTTGATCCAGACCGGATAGGCTGATAGCTATGGGGTTCCCTGATAGCTTGGTTGGTAAAGAATCTGCCTGCAACGCAGGAGGCCCTGGTTTGATTGTTGGGTCTAGAGATCCGCTAGAGAAGAGACAGTCTACCCACTCCAGTATTCTTGGGCTTCCCTTGTGGCTCAGTTGGTAAAGAATCCACCTGCAGTGTGGGAGACCTGGGTTCGATCCCTGGGTTGGGAAGATCCCCTGGAGAAGGGAACGGCTACCCACTCCAGTATTCTGGCCTGAAGAATTCCATGGACTCTATAGTCCACGGGGTCGCATAGAGTCAGACACGACTGAGCGACTTTCACTTTCAGATAGACTGAAGAAAAATCTATTAATATTTCTAACATCCCACCAAGAAAAGAAAAAAGAAAACCCTTGCCTCAGTTTACACTCTAACTCTGAGTGCTGAGAAAAAGAGTGATGTTGAAGTTACTATAGAAACCCAGAAATTGTGCTGTTTTGTCTTTTTGGGATCCAGTCTGCCACATTCTTAAACAATGTGACCTCATCCACTAAAAATGGAAGCAGGAGAACTGAGTTTGTTCTGTGATTATTTCTAGGATCTTAACAGACTGGTTCCAACTGGGAAAAGGAGTACATCAAGGCTGTATATTGTCACCCTGCTTATTTAACTTAATATGCAGAGTACATCACGAGAAATGCTGGGCTGGATGAAGCACAAGCTGGAATCAAGATTGCCGGGAGAAATATCAATAACCTCAGATATGCAGCTGACACCACCCTTATGGCAGAAAGTGAAGAACTAAAGAGCCTCTTAACGAAAGTGGAAGAGGAGAGCGAAAAAGTTGACTTAAAGCTCAACATTCAGAAAACTAAGATCATGGCATCTGGTCCCATCACTTCACGGCAAATAGATGGGGAAACAGTGGAAACAGTGGCAGACTTTATTTTTGGGGGGCTCAAAAATCACTTCAGATGGTGACTGCAGCCATGAAATTAAAAGACACTTGCTCCTTGGAAGAAAAGCTATGACCAACCTAGACAGCATATTAAAAAGCAGAGACATTACTTTGCAAACAAAAGTCTGTCTAGTCAAGGCTATGGTCTTTCCAGTAGTCATGTATGGATGTGAGAGTTGGACTATAAAGAAAGCTGAGCACTGAAGAATTGATGCTTTTGAACTGTGGTGCTAAAGAAGACTCTTGAGAGTCCTTTGGACTGAAAGGAGATCTAACCAGTCCATCCTAAAGGAGATCAGTCCTGGGTGTTCATTGGAAGGACTGATGTTGAAGCTGAAACTCCAATACTTTGGCCATCTGATGCAAAGAGCTGACTCACTGGAAAAGACCCTGACGCTGGGAAAGATTGAAGGCGGGAAGAGAAGGGGACAACAGAGGGTGAGATGGTTGGATGGCATCACCGACTCAATAGACATGAGTTTGGGTAAACTCCAGGAGTTGGTGATGGACAGGGAGGCCTGGCATGTTGCAGTCCATTGGGTCTCAAAGAGTCAGATACAACTGAATGACTGAACTGAATTATCCAGTTGGTGAGTGTGGATACTGTGCAAATGTTAAATTACAGTGCAAGAGAGGGAGATGTTTTAATTCAGCAGTAAACATGGGGCCATGACCTATTGCAAATGAGTTGGTTCATCAAATGAATGTTTCAGTTCATAGAAAATCAAAAGACTGGAGTCTCTTTGGAAAGGGAGGAGATCCCTGGATTGGATCTTGGAGAAAAGGTAGGATATGGATGAGAAGAGGAGGGCAGGGGGGTCATTGGGTAGATGATCTTGTATGGAGCTCAGGGTTCAGGTAAGTGGATGATTGGACAAGCCTGAAAAGATGAGAGGAGGCCCACCCACCTGGCAGCAGGGAGGAAATTGAGGCAAGGAGACCACAAAGAAGATCATGACAATGACACGGCACAAAGTGCTGAAGACCTGCAGAAGCCACTCAGAGACAAGAGGGTGGGTTCAACTGGGAGAGGATGTAAGTTTCAGCTGGTAAAGGGATGGTACATGTGTATGATAGGGGAATCGTTGCTGTATTAATGAAAGGGCACCTGGCACATGGGAACACCCCTAAAATATTCATTCCCTTCCTTGTTTTGTCCCCTTCTCCACTCCTGGCCTCTTTCTCGAGCTGTTTCTCTGGTTGTCTTCATTGTCTCCAGGGGACCAGAACAACAGGAATTAGAGAAGGAAAATATGACCCCACGCCATGTGTGTATATAGTTATTCATTCACTTTTTCATTCAAGGATTACATAATGTGTACCTTGTGCTGAGTGTCAGAGTCACTAATGTGAATAAGACGTGGTCTTTCTGCCATCTTCACTTCACCCATGGGAAGATGATTATACAAAGTAAGTGATAATAGAGTAGGCTAGAAACAGTGCTTAATATAATCCAGAGAAGGAATTTATTCATTTGTTCCTTTGTCTGCTCAGCTCAGTTTCCTGAGAGCCTACTCTCTTATCATTCTCTGGGCAAGACTGGACATTGGCAAGAGTGGCAAATAAGGTCAGTTCCTGCCCTCAGTTTGGGTGTGAGTTTGGCCCTATGTCTGTATGTTACTTGCTTCTGACCAAATGCAAGGGCAGGACTGGGAGATGAGGGTGACCTTGTGTCTGGGTTTCAATGAATCCCTGTCTGTGGATGTATTTGTGTATGTCTGTCCAAGTAAGTGGCTTGTGGACTATGTTAAATCCCAGCTGTGAGGCACAGACCCTTCCAGAACTGAGAAGTTAGGGCGGCCCAAGTGTCTCTGACCTCAGAACCCTAATGGAGAGACTGGCCCTTTTCTCACCTTGTTCCTCTCTCAGAGCTGAACTGTGGAAAAGTTGCCCCTAGCGGCCCCCCCCTGCATATTCCTCCACTCCATGCAACCCGCCCTCTGATGGATAGGAACACATTGGTGCCAAGCACAGAACAGCCTTTGTGCTCTGCCACCAGTGGTGATCCATCAGCTCTAACCTGACAGCAGGGCGTCAGGTCTTAATCCCTAGCCCTGCTGGCGTGGGTACTCAGGGCCCCCTGCCCTGACAGTAGCCTCCTCCTCTAGCAGTCCTGCTTCCTCCAGAGGAAGCCCTTGTCCCTGTCCAAGGCTCCAGAGCCAGGCTGTTTGTGCCCCTACCCTGACTGTCTCAACTTGATTCTGTCTATTTGCATGCTAGGCTGATCTCATTTGCATGGTACTGGTTGAATTTCAAAATGCTCAGAGATCCCTTTCACCTGCTCCTGACTCTTTGTTTCTGCATCTGCTGCATACCCAGTCCCAGCTGTCTGATTCCCAGGATCTTCCAGTCCCTACTGACCTCGCAGAGGGGCTGACCTGGACTGCTAGTTTGCTTAACTTACATTAAAGCAAGTTTCCTATCCCAGATCTCACATGCGTAGGCATAAAGGATCAAGGAGGAGGTTCTGGAAGGGTGGGAGCCTCTGGTTTCTCCAGACAGGCCCCACATTTTGTTTGCCTAGGCTAGTTCTCTGTTATTATGAATGAGGACCAGGTGGGAGCTGGGTGGCAGAATGCACATGCATTTCAATAGGACTTAGATGCAAGAACATGACATGCAAATCAGCATTATATTTAGGACTTTGTAGCAGGGTGAGAAGAGATCACAGACTCATAGAATGTCCAAGCTGTGAGGTAGTCTAAATATCAATATTGGGTGCAATAGCCTACTCTGTTATCACTATAAATATATTGGGTGCAAATGTCAGAAGTGTGAAAGGTGTTGGCTCTTAGACTGCCTGAGTTTAGGCCTTGGAGGTGAATGAAGGTGCCTCCTCTCCCTCTCTGAGGCTGACAGGTGAAGAAGTGTGCTATGAATACATGCTTTCCAGGTAAGCCTGAGAAAATAGGTGTGAGGCAGCAAGGGAATTGGAGGTGCTCTAGGTTTCAAATAGAGTGTTTAGAGAGCTATTGGGAGAGGTAGTGATGGAGAAATGAATAGAAGACTCAAGAGAAGGTGAGACAATTGGCTGGAGAGACCAGAGGGAATCCTGAAGCCTTGAGAAAGAAGGAGAGGTTTGGACACAGATGGGAGTCATGGTGGAGAAATGAGGGGGAGGGGAGGGCTTCAGGCCTCCAGAGAAAGCACATTGTTTCCACTGAGAACTGAGCATCGAATTACCACTGGGAAATCCGTCCCTGCCTGGAATCTGGAGCTCAGAGCCAGGCTCATTCATCAAGAATCTCTGGTGCTGGGGTGGGGAAGTGCAGGTCTGGAGGTGGAAGGGTCCTCAGGAAGTGAGGGTCATGGAGAGGCGGTTGGTAGACACAAAGTGCAGAGCTACTTTTTAAAATAAGCGGAACAGGGCTTAGCAGAGCATGTGGCAGTATAAACCTGAGGAACTTGGGGAAAATATAGGTGAGGATTTCTTATGAGTAGTCAGTCCATGGTTCTGTGAGGGCTTGACCTTCAGCTCCCGGTTGAGACAGTTCAGCGAAAGAGGAAGAGGGAACCCTAGATACAGAGTCAGGGCACATTACTCTCCCCATTTCTCAACTCCCCTGTTTGTAAATCAAGATGCTGGATTGAATGATCCCAATGGCCCTTTGAGAGGTGACATTCTGTTCCTGACACAGCATGTGGGGCTGGAGGAAGTACTCCTGGGGTCGAGGTAGAAGGACTGTTTTGAGTGATTGAATCAGATGCAGCTCTAAAGATCGATTCATAGGGTCAGAGCAGGCAGGTTTCCTTGGCTATGCCACCCTTTTCCCATCTCCACTCTGCTCCCATACTCAATCTCACTGAAAGGCAACTGGGATGTTCTGTGGACCCACTTCAGCCTACCTGGAACTGCCTAGCATGTGTGTGTTATACTCATCTCTAACAGCACACCCCACCTGTCCCCCTTCTCTTCCAGCCACTCAGTTCTGTCCTCCCTGTAGGCTAAGAGTCCTAGCATGCCACCCCACCCCCTCCTACTCCCTGGACAGCTTCTATTTCTGCCTCTTTGACGAGTTGTGATATATTTGGGAGCAGCTGCTGCCTGGGTGGAAGTGCTTTTGGTTTTCTCCCAGCTCTGTCTTCTCCTCCCCAATATCTCTTTCTATAGCCACCACTTCCCAGAATTTACTCTAAGACCCTCCCTGCATTCCTCTGTCTGGAACTCAGGCCACCAGCTTTTCCTAGGTTTCTGCAGGGCATGGCCAGGGCTGTAGGCTGATATGGAGGGACCTTTGTAGGACAGGAAGTCAGGTGGCCAGATGTAGGAAACAGGATCTCTTCTGCCAAGTCCCAGGCTGTTGTGGTTTGAGGCATATCTCTTCCTCTTTGGGGATTCACTTTTCTATCTTTAAAATGGGGAAGATGAGAAATGTCTTCCCTGTCAGCCATAAGTAGTTGTGCCACCTATTAACTGTAGGTGACTGATGCCACCATTCAGTAGTTCCTCTCTATCTTTTATCCTTCCAAATCTAATTAGTCAAAAGCCCCTCAATCTCTGCTCCCCTCTGTATCTTAACTATTCCTAGCCTCACACGAAGCCAGAAATCATTTAAATTTCCACTAGTTATAGCAAAAGAGTCACAAAAGAGTCACACTTTGGCAGTAAAATAAAGTGTACTCTAAATCTACTTTGAAAAGTTTAGAAACAAGCCTCAAGCAAAGAGTCAAACTAACTTCTTGTCAGATCAAAGTCCAAGACTCATCAAAGGAATATGATAAAATTCAGCACTCAATTATATAAATTCATGTCAGTTATTCAATCAAAAGTTAGTAGGCAGCAAAGAAGCAGAAAAAAAAAATGTGACCCATAATTAGGAGAAAATTTTCTTCTAGAATCAGGAGAAAAATCAGTCAATTAGAATAGACCCAAAAATGGTAGAGCTGACATAATTAACAGACAAGACCATTAAAAGGGCTATTATAAATATGCTCAATATACTTAAGAATTTAAAGAAAAACATAATGATGAAAGATATAGAAGATATAAAAAGAAATCAAAATTTCACTGGGAGAATTATGTATTAGTCTGCTTTGGCTGCCATAACAAGATACCATAGGCTGGATGGCTTAAACAACAGAATTTTATTTTCTCACAGTTCTGCAGGCTAGAAGTCTGAAATCAGGGTACCAGCATGGTTGGATTCTAGTGAGAGCTCTCTTGCTGGCTTGCAGATTGCTGCCTTCATGCTGTGTGCTCACATGGCTTTTCCTTGGTGCACAGAGAGAGAGACCAATCTCTCTTGTATTTCTTCTTATAATGGTAATAATCCCATCAGACCAGGCCCCCACCCTTAATACCTAACCAACTCCACAGCCCCATCTTCAAATACATTACATTGATTACATCGAGTAATTAGGGTTTCAACATATGAATGCGGGGATACATTCAGTTCATAACAGATTAATAACAGATTAGACATTGCAGGGAAAGATTTCATTGAATCTGAATACAAAGTAATAGGAAAAACAAAAAATGAAACAGAGAAAAAATATTTTAAAAAGAGCTTCAGTGACATGTAGGACAGTATCAAGTGGATTAATATGCATGTAATTAAACTCCCAGAAAGGGGCAGGAAAATGTTAGAAGAAATAATGGCTAAATTTTTACAAATTTGGTAGAAACTGCTGCTGCTGCTGCTGCTGCTGCTGCTAAGTCGCCCCAGTCGTGCCCGACTCTGTGCGACCCCATAGATGGCAGCCCACCAGGCTCTGCCGTCCCTGGGATTCTCCAGGCAAGAGTGCTGGAGTGGGTTGCCATTTCCTTCTCCAGTGCACGAAAGGGAAAATTGAAAGCGAAGTTGCTCAGTTGTGTCCGACTCCCAGCGACCCCATGGACTGCAGCCCACCAGGCTCCTCCGTCCATAGGATTCTCCAGGCAAGAGTACTGGAGTGGGATGCCATTGCCTTTGGTAGAAACTATGAACTCACAAATCTCAGTCACTTAATGAACCCCAGAAAGGATAAACACAAAGAGAACCACATCAAGAAGCATCATAATCAAAGTTCTGAAAATCAGTGATAAAAGGAAACATTTTAAAGCAGTCAGAGTAAAAGAGGCATATTATGTATAGAGGAATGAAGATTGTTAAAAGCTGCTAAGTATTATGAGGGATACTATGAAGGACAGAAGACAGTAGAACATCTTTAAAGTGCTGAAAGAAAAGAAAATCTATCAAACAAGAATTCTGTACTCAATAAAACATATCTTTCAAGAATTAAGTAAAATAAAGACTTTTTTTCAAACAAAAATAAACTGGCAGAATTTATCACCAGGATATATTTACTATAATAAATGGTAAATAAAGTTCTTCAAGCAGAAGGAAAATGATACAAAATTGAAACTTGGATCTGCATAAAGGAATGAAGAGCATCAGAAGTGGTAAACGTGGGCAAATACAAAAAGACCTCTCGTAAAATTTCTTTAAAAGATAATTATCTATTTAAAGCAAAAATAATAGCAATGTGTTTTAGAGTTTATAACACAACAATGAAATGTAAGATGACAATAGCACAGAGAATGGGACGTGAGAAAAGAAGTATGCTGTTGCAGGATTCTTACTTATATGTGAAAGTGGTATAGTATTATCTGAAAGTATAGGTTCAGTTCAGTTCAGTCACTCAGTCGTGTCCAGCTCTTTGCGACCCCATGGACTACTGTGATAAGTTAAAGATTAATACTGTCAAAGTACAGCAACTACTAAAAAATAAAACATAGAACTATGGCTAATACATCATTACTGGAGATAAATTAGTATATTAAAAAATACTCAGTTAATCTAGAAGATAGGAAAAGAAATAAAAAGAAATAAAGAGTAATAGGATAAGTTGAAAACAATTACCAAGATGGGAGACTTATATCCAACCATATCTATAACTGTAATAAATATAAGTAGACTTTGGCACAAATACACAGATAAGTTGAGAGTAAAATGACGGAAAAATATATACGATGAGAACACTAATCATAAGAAACCTAGAGTGGCTATATTAATATCAGAAAAGTAGATTTCAGAAGAAAAAATGTTACTTGGGATAAAGAGATACATTATACAATGATAAAGTGCTCAATTAATCAAAAAACAATCATCTTAAATATATATGTACCTAATAACAACCACTTTAAAATACCTAAAGTAAAAAGTAATACATAAAGCAACATACACAAAAATAAAACTGAAGGGAGAAATATACAAATCCAAAATTTTAGCTGAGACTTTAAAAATCCTCTTTCAGTAATTCATAGAACAAGTAGATAAAATCAACATGGAAATAGAAGACTTAAATTTATCAATCAATTTTGCCTATCGACATTTGTAGTATATTCCACCCAACAGTAGCTGCACATGGTTAAGATATGCTGTACCACAAAACAAGTCTAAATAAATTTAAAAATATTGATAATAAAGAGCATGTGCTCTGAAAACAATGAGATTAAACTAGAAATCAATAACAGAAATTTCTAGAAAATCCCCAAATATTTTGAAATTAAACTTTTAAATGACTCAGTTCAGTTCAGTCACTCAGTCATTCCACCTCTTTGCAACCCCATGGACGCCAGGCTTCCCTGTCCATCACCAACTCCTGGAGCTTGCTCAAACTCATGTCCATCGAGTCAGTGATGCCATCCAACCATCTCATCCTCTGTTATCCCCTTCTCCTCCTGCTTTCAATCTTTCCCAGCATCAGGGTCTTTTCCAGTGAGTCCGTTCTCATCAGGTGGCCAAAGTATTGAAGCCTCATCTTCAGCATCAGTCCTTCCAATAAATATTCAGGACTGATTTCCTTTATGATTGACTGGTTTGATCTCCTTGCTGTCAAAGGGTCATTATTTATAGAGCCCTTTCTTCTAAGCCCTATGCTAAGTGCTAGATAACCTGTAATTCATTTAATCCTTACAATCATTCCATAAGGTAATTACTATTATCGACATTTTACAGATGAGGACCCGGAATTCAGAGAGGGTAGGCAGCTGGTGAGTTGTAAAGCTAGGACCAGAAACTCTTATCTATCTAAAGCCAAAGCCCAGGTCATGATCAGTATGTCATTTAATAGTCAATTAGTTAGAGCATTTGAGACAGGAGTCCCAAAGAGAGCCCTGTTGGGTGTATGGGTAGGGGAGTGTGTGACTCAGTGGTTGACTTGCTACTTGCCTCCTTACCAACTCCTCACCCTCAGTATTGCCCTCATACTTGGTGCCCAAGCTCCTTCCCTATGGAAATTCTCCCATTGGATGTTTCCTTGTGTTCTTCCCCACCCCAATTCCTCTCTGTTTTAGGGGTCCTCTGTCCCTAGCCAGCTCTCTCCATGGAAGGCTCACAGGCCTTTCTTATGTGGTCTATCTAAACCGGACTTCCCTGGTGGTCCAGTGGTTAAGACTCTGCACTTCCAGTGCAGGAGGTATGGGTATGATCCTTGTCATGGAACTAAGATACCACATTCCATATAGTGCGATGCTAAACAAATAGATAAATAAATTATTCACAAGTCTTCCTGGTCTTCCTCCTCTAGGAGTCCACCTTCTCGACTCTCACTTCTGACTTCCTAATCTTAGCAGCCCTGCTTTCTTCCCCAGGGCTTTCTGGATCCTTTTCTCTAGGCCCTGAGCTCCAAACAAGCCTTGAGACTACCCACGCTCCTGAGACAGCCTTCTCAGACCAGACCCACTAGGTCACATAGACCTGTGAGGAGTTAGAGTATCCCCAAACTATCCAGACTAGCCAGACTGCATGGGTTTTAATGTTAGCATTATCACTTTCTAGCTGTGTAAGTGGCTTGACCTCACTGTGCCTCCATTTCTTCATCTGTTTAATAAGGATAAAAATAAGACCTGCCTCATAAAGTTATTTTTTGGATTAAATGAGTTCATATTTATATGAATGCTTTTCATGTAGTATGTACTCAATAAGCTTTATCTACATGATTATTATTGAGTCTAGCCATGACATGTAGGGCCACCCAAGATGGATGGGTCAATAGTGGAGAGTTTTGACAAAACGTGGTCCACTGGAGAAGGGAATGGTAAACCACTTCAGCGTTCTTGCCTTGAGAACCCCATGAACAATAAGAAAAGGCAAAAATATATGGCACTGAAAGATGAACTCCCTAGGTTGGTAGGTGCCCAATATGCTGCTGGAGAAGAGAGAGAAATAGTTCCAGAAGGAATGAAGAAGCTGAGTCAAATAAGAAACAATGCCCAGTTGTGGATGTGTCTGGTGGTGAAAGTAAAGTCCAATTCTGTTAAGAGCAATATTGCATAGGATGGAATATTAAGTCCATGAATCAAGGTAAATTGGAAGTGGTCAACAGGAGATGGCAAGAGTGAACATAAACATTTTAGGAATCAGTGAACTAAAATGGAAGGGAATGGGAAAATTTAATTCAATTGACCATTGTATCTACTACTGTGGGCAAGAATCCCTTAGATGAAATGATGTAGCCCTCATAGTCAACAAAAGTCTGAAATACAGTACTTGGGTGCAATCTCAAAAACGACAGAATGATCTTGGTTCATTTTCAAGGCAAACCATTCAATATCACAGTAATCCATATCTATGCCCCAACCACTAATGCCAAAGAAGCTGAAGTTGAACAGTTCTATGAAGACCTACAAGACCTTCTAGAACTAACACCAAGAAAAGATGTCCATTTCATCATAGGGGTCTGGAATGCAAAAGTAGGAAGTCAATAGGTACCTGCAGTAAAAGGCAAGTTTGACCTTGGAGTACAAAATGAAGCAGGGCAAAGCCTAACAGAGTTTTGCCAAGAGAACACATTGGTAATAGCAAACACCATCTACCAACAACACAAGAGACGACCCTACACATGGACATCAACAAATGGTCGATACCAAAATCTGATTGATTATATTCTTTGCAGTTGAAGATGGAGAAACTTTATACAGTCAGCAGAAACAAGACTTGGAGCTGACTGTGGCTCAGATTGTGGACTCCTTATTGCCAAATTAAGACTTGAATAAAGTAGGGAAAACCACTAGGCCATTCAGGTATGACCTACATCAAATTTCTTACAATTATATAGTGGAAGTGACAAACGGATTCAAGGGTTATATCTGATAGATTAGTACCTGAAGAACTATGGAAGAAGGTTTATAACATTGTGTAGGAGGCAGTGATCAAAAGCATTCCCAATAAAAAGAAATTCAAAAAGGTAAAATGGTTGTCTGAGGGCCCTTACAAATAGCTGAGAGGGCCTTCCAGTTCAAGATGGCAGAGTAAAAGGACCTGTGCTCATCTCCTCCTGTGAGAGCACCAGAATCATAACTAGCTATTGAACAACCATTGACAAGAGGATGCTGGAACCTACCAAAAAAACATACCCCATGCCCAAAGACAAAGAAGAAGCCACAGTGAGATGATAGGAGGGGCACAATCACGGTAAAAGCAAATCCCGTACCTGCCAGGTGGGTGACCCACAAACTGGAGAACAATAATACCAAAGAAGTTCTCCCACTGTTGTGAAAGTTTGGAACCCCACTCTGGCTTCCCAGGCTGAGGACCTGACAAAGGGACTAGGAATCCCAGGGAATCTGACCTTGAAGCCCAGTGGGATTTGATTACAAGACTTCCACAGGACTGGGGGAAACAGAGACTTCAGGCTAGGATGGCACAAACAAAACCTTACATGCACCAAGACTCAGAGGAAAGGGGCAGTGACTCCATAGGAAACTGAACCAAAACTAACCTGCTAGTGCTGGAGGGTTCCTGTGGAGGCATGGGTCAGCAGGGGCTCACTGCAGGGTTGGGGGGATGGGCAGCAGTTGTCTGGGAAAGTCCCCTTTGGCATAAATACTCTTGGAGGTCACCATTAACCTGGCCTTAGAGCCTGTAGCCTGAGGGATACAGGCCAAAAAAAACTATCAGGGAGGGAGTGCACCCCCACCCATCAGCAGATAATTGGATTAAAGCTTTACTGAGCAAGACCCTGCCCACCAGAGCAAGACCCACTTTTTCCCACCACCAGTCCCTCCCTTCATACTGTTCATGAGATTCTCAAGGCAAGAACACTGAAGTGGCTTGCCATTCCCTTCTCCAGTGAACCACATTTTGTCAGGACTTTCCACCATAACCTGTCCATCTTGGGTGGCCCTACATGGGGCATAGCTCATAGTTTCTTTGAGTTAGACAAGGCTGTGATCCATGTGATCAGTTTGATTAGTTTTCTGTGACTGTGGTTTTCATTCTATCTGCCCTCTGATCAGAATAAGAAGCTTATGGAAGCTTCCTGATGGGAGAAACTGACTGGAGGAAACTGGATCTTATTCTGATGGGCATGGCCATGCTCAGTAAATCTTTAATCCAATATTATGTTTATGGGTGGGGCTGTGTTCCCTCCCTGTTGTTTGACCTGAGACCAAACCATGATGGAGGTAATGAAGATAATGGCGACCTCCTTCAAAAGGTCCCATGCACCTGCTGTTGCACTCGGTGCCCCCGACCCTGCAGCAGGCCACTGCTGACCCATGCCTTTGCTGGAGACTCCTGGACACTCACAGGGAAGTCTGGGTCCATCTCTTGTGGGGTCACTTCTCCTTTCTCCTGGGTCCTGGTGCACACAAGGTTTTGTTTGTGCCCTCCAAGAGTCTGTTTCCCCTGTCCTGTGTAAGTTCTGTAATCAAATCCCACTGGCTTCCAAAGTCAAATTCCTTGGGGGTTCTCAGTACCTCTGCCAGATCTCTATGTTGGGAAGTCTGTTGTGGGTCCTAGAAAAGGCGAAAAGATAGGAAACTGAAAGATGAATTCCCCAGGTCGGTAGGTGCCCAATATACTGGAGAAGAGTGGAGAAGTAACTCCACAAAGAATAAAGAGATGAAGCCAAAGGAAAAACAGTACCCAGTTGTGGATGTGACTGGTGATGGAAGTAAAGTCTGATCGTGTATAGAACGATATTGCATAGGAACCTGGAATGTTAGGTCCATGAATCTCAAGGAAAATTAGAAGTGATCAAACAGGAGATGGCAAGAGTGAACATCGAAATTTTAGGAGTCAGTAAACTAAAATGGACTGGGATGGGTGAATTTAATTCAGATGACCATTATATTTACTACTGTGGGCAACAATCCCTTAAAAGAAATGGAGTAGCCCTCATAGTCAACAAAAGAGTCTGAAATGCAGTACTCGAGTGCAATCTCAAAAATGACAGAATGATCTTAGTTCATTTTCAAGGTAAACCATTCAATATCACAGTAATCCAAGTCTATGCCCCAACTACTAATGCTGAAGAAGCTGAACTTGGATGGTTGGTTCTGTGATGATCTACAAGACTTTCTAAAACTAACACCCAAAAAAGATGCCCTGTTCATCATAGGGGACTGGAATGCAAAAGTAGAAAGTCAAGAAATACCTGGAGTAAAAGGCAAGTTTGGCCCTGGAGTACAAAATGAAGCAGGGCAAAGCCTCACAGTTTTACCAAGAGAATGCATTGGTCATAGCAAACACCCTCATCCAACAACGCAAGAGCAGACTCTACACAGGGACATCACCAGATGGTCAATATCAAAATCAGATTGATTATATTCTTTGCAGCCAAAGATGGAGAAGCTCTATACGATCAGCAAAAACAAGTCCGGGAGCTGACTGTGGCTCAGATCATGAACTCCTTATTGCCAAATTCAGACTTAAATTGAAGAAAGTAGGGAAAACCACTAGGCCATTCAGGTATGACCTAAATCAAATCCCTTATGATTTTACATTGGAAGTGACAAATAGATTCAAGGGATTAGATCTGATAAACAGAGTGCCTGATGAACTATAGACAGAGGTTTGTGACATTGTACAGGAGGGAGTGATCAAGACCATCCCCAAGAAAAAGAAATGCAAAAAGGCAAAATGGTTGTCCGAGGCCTTACAAATAGCTGAGAAAAGAAGAGAAAATAAAGCAAAGGAGAAAAGAAAAGATATACCCATTTGAATGCAGGATTTCAGAGAATAGCAAGGAGAGATAAGAAAGCCTTCCTCAGTGATCAGTGCAAAGAAATAGAGGAAAACAGTAGAATGGGAAAGACTAGAGATCTCTTCAAGAAAATTAGATACCAAAGGAACATTTCATGCAAAGATGAGCATAATAAAGGGCAGAAATGGTATGGACCTAATAGAAGTAGAAGATATTAAGAAGGGGAGGCAAAAATACACGGAAGAACTATACAAAAAAGATCTTCATGACCCAGATAACCACGATGGTGTGGTCACTCACCTAGAGCCAGACATCCTGGAATGTGAAGTCAAATGGGCCTTAGGAAGTATCACTATGTACAAAGGTAGTGGAGGTGATAGAATTCCAGCTGACCTATTTCAAATCCTAAAAGATGATGTTGTGAAAGTACTGCACTCAGTACGCCAGCAAATTTGGAAAACCCATCAGTGGCCACAGGACTGGAAATGGCCAGTTTTCATTCCAATCCCAAAGAAGGGCAATGCCAAGGAATGTTCAACTATGATACAATTGTGCCCATTTCGCATAGTTGGTAAAGAATCTGCCTGCAGTGCAGGAGACCAGGGTTTGATCCCTGGGTCGGGAAGATCCCCTGGAGAAGTAACTGGCAAACCACTCCAGTATCCTTGCCTGGAAAATCGCATGGACAAAGGAGCCTAGTGGGCTACAGTCCATCGGTCACAAAGTGTCAGGCATGACTGAGTGACAAACACCGGTCACATGCTAGCAAAATTATGCTGAAAATCCTTCAACAGTACATGAGCCAAGAACTTCCAGATGTACAAGCTGGATTTAGAAAAGGCAGAGGAACCAGAGATCAAACTGCCAACATCTGATGGATCATCGAAAAAGCAAGAGAATTCCAGAAAATTATCCACTTCTGCTGCATTGACTACCCTGAAGTTTTTGACTGTGTGGATCACAGCAAACTGTGGAAAATTCTCAAAGAGATGGGAATACCAGAGTACCTTACCTGCCTCCTGAGAAATCTGTATGCAGGTCAAGAAGCAATAATTAGAACCAGACATGGAACAATGGATTGGTTCAAAATTGGGAAAGGAGTAGGTCAAAGCTGTATATTGTCACCCTGCTTATTTTACTTATATTCAGAGTACATCATGTGAAATGTTGGGCTGGATGAAGCACAAGCTGGAATCAAGATTGCTGGGAGAAATATCAGTAACCTCAGATATGCAGATGACATCACCCTTATGGCAGAAAGTGAAGAGGAACTAAAGAGCCTTTTTATGAAGGTGAAAGAGGAGAGTGAAAAAGCTTACTTAAAACTCAACATTCAAAAATCTAAGGTCATGGCATCCAGTCCCATCACTTCATGGCAAATACATGCGGAAACAATGGAGGCAGTGGCTAACTTTATTTGGGGGGACTCCAAAATCACTGCAGATGATGACTGCAGCCATGAAATTAAAAGACACTTGCTCCTTGGAAGAAAAGCTATGACAAACCTCGACAGCATATTAAAAAGCAGAGACATCACTTTGCCGACAAATGTCTGTATAGTCAAAGCTATGGTTTTTCCAGTAGTCATGTAAAGATGAGAAAGTTTGAGATTAAAGGAGGCTGAGCGCCATAGAATTGATGCTTTTGAACTGTGGTATTGGAGAAGACTCTTGAGAGTCCCTTGGACTGCTAGGAGATCAAAGCAGTTAATCCTAAAGGAAATCAGTCCCAAATATTCTTTGGAAGGACTGATGCTGAAGCTGAAACTCCAATACTTTGGCCACCTGATGCGAAGAGTCGACTCATTGGAAAAGACCCTGATGCTGGGAAAGATTGAAGGCAGGAGAAGAAAGGGATGACAGAGTATGAGATGGTTGGATAGCATCATCGACTCGATGGACATGAGTTTGAGCCATCTCTGGGAGATGGTGAAGGACAGGGAAGTCTGGTATTCTGCAGTCCATGGGGTTGCAAAGGGTCGGACACGACTGAGTGACTGAACAACAAAAGCAATCTTTGTCTACGTGTCCCCCATCAGGCTGGGAGCTCTCTAAGAGCAAAAGTAGTGTTTGTTCTATCACTTTATCATCCTGGGAACTCTCTGGGGAAATGGGCTGCATCTCCCCTAAAGAGTCAGGGCTCCCTCATGTCTCCCCCATCACACAGGAAGGGTGTCTGTGCCTGAATTTTTCTGCCCCTAACTACTCAGCATGAAAATATGACAGTCCCCATGAAGCTCCTGGGCAGTGAGGCTATCTTGGGGAGTGATCCTGGGAGATTGTCTGGTCCTGAAGAGACAGCCATGGGATCCTAGATAGAGATTCCTACCAGGGACAGAGTGCCCCGCTGAACAAGCTGGCAACTCCAGGGGCAAAATTAAAGGCAGTCTCCAAGGACTATTTCTACTCTTAGTAAGGGGCAAGCCAGATATTCTCCCTAGACCTTCTTTCCATGTACACCATTCTGTGGGTCTCAGCCCTAGACCCAATCTTATTCCTTTGTCTCTATCAGAAACAAGAGATGCAGTGTGGTGCAAGGTAAAGATAAATCAAGATGGCATTGAATCCTAGCTGTGACTCTTGCTAGTTGTATGACATTTTTTTCATTTAATATCTTGGAACCTTCATTTCCTCATAGGCAAAACAGTAATTAGAAACCCTATTTCTTTGGGCATATCATGTACTCAATAAATGTTTGTTGAATAAATGATTGCATATTTATTTTCTTTCTTTTGGGAGGTTCAGAGAATGGTATAACCAACCCTGCCTCTGGTAAGTTGAATTCCTGCATCGGTGAGCCTAACAGTTCATCGAGATGACATTTAGTTCACTCCCAGCCTTTAATCCATTCCAAGCACACAATTAAATAAGTTCCCAAAATGGAGCCTTTGGTAATACACTCCTGTTCTTAGGTCATGAGAAAATCCCTTCTAACATTGCTTCAACCCCTCCCTACCCTACCTCTAATGGCACATCATAGGCATGTTTTGTCTTTGACACTTTTCTGTAGCTGGGTGGTAGAATGTACAACTCAGAGTCAGGGCACCTGGTCTCTAGTCCTAGGTCTACTGTTAACCTCCATGTGACCTTGAGAAATCGAAGCTAATATTTACTGAGTCTCTTCTGTGTACTGGCCACCATTCTAAGTGGTCTACATAAATTACCTCACTCACTTCTTACAAGTAATATAATCCCTTTACAAAGGAGAAGTCTAAGGCTCAGAGAAGTTAAGAAAATTGCACTAAATCACACAGCTATTAAGTGATGAGTTCGTGTCTCCCTGACTCCACAACCTCTTTGTATTGTGCTATGCCAACTTCTCTAGGGGGCTTAGGTTCCTGAGCTATAAAATAAAAGAATTGGATTCTGTGTTCTGGAAGGTCTCATTCAGTTTGACTTTTCGTCACCACCTGTTCAAGGCCTTTGGAAGGATCTTAGGAAACTTGTGGACAGCTTCCTGGTTTTCCCCTTCCTGACCTTTTCTTTTGTTTCTCTGTCTCCAAGCCCTCCTCACAATCCTCTCCAGTGAGTCGATGTGAGACAGAAACCAAATGTTCCCCCGATCAGGGCAGTTCCATCTGCTGCATTCCCTGCGTAGTGAGCTGTGGGAACACTGCATTCCACTCTCCAGATCCTGTTGCCTGGAGTATTTTCCCTGAGCCATATTGCCTCTCTGCATTCCCTTCTTTGTGTGAGCTTGAGCCAGCCCAAAGGAGGACCCATTTGCTTTTCTGCCTCTGAAAGTAGGTAGCCTCCTGGTGGTAAATGTGTAATTGAGTGAACTTACTTCCTGGGTCAAGAGACTTCTCCTCAGCAGGCTGTTTCTATCCCCAAAGTTCCAGTCCTCACACTCTCAGACTACCATGGAATTCACACACCCAAACATTCACCAATGCATATGTTCCATGTCCTTATCTCATCTTGGCTCCTTAACAGTGGAGGCATAGCCCTGACTTCAAATTTCTAGCCATAGTCCACCTCAGCCTATAGTTTGCTTTTCTGCATTTATGTCTGGGAAAGTTGAGGCCTTGGGAGGTGGGTCAGGGGGCCAGACAAGGATAGGATCTCAGATACCTGCCCTTTACCTAACCCATTCCTCCCTCCCTGGTCTCTTCATAAGGCTGTTTTCACAACACTGTGTCTGGGTTCCCAAGTCTCCAGTTGCCTGTTTTTCATCTTTATTGACTGAATCCAGATTTCTGAAAGTAACAGTTTCCTTTGTTTGCTGATGAGGCTCTCATGCTTCCTGGTCCAGGAGTGAGGGGCAATGTTTTCTTGGATTCCTGAACCCCTAACCAGCTGCATTTTCCATCTAATATCAGCCAGTGGGTGTTAGATAGGGAAGTACTCTAGGCCTAAAGTAGGATTGACTCAGGGCAGGGCAATCATCACCATGTCATCATCAACAGCTACATCAGCATTTAGGACTTGCCTGTTTCCCAGACAGTGTTTTGTCTCTACAATGTCTCATTAACTATTTTGTCTCTACAGTGATTCTATGGGGTATGTATCATTACTACAATTTTCAGACTGGGAGTTCTGGTTAAGAAATTTTCTAATGGTACTTATTGAAGACAGATGCAAGATTATAACCCAGCCTGACCAACCTCAATGTCAGTGGACAGTCATCTTCATTAATGTCTGCTATCTCAGACTCAGGCCTTGGATGACTTTGGTAACCAGCTCCTCTTCAGATTAGGTATATTGTAGGTACCCAGCAAGTGCACATAATGGCTGTTCACTAAATGCTTACTAATTAGCTGAGCTAAACAATGGAGCCTATGTCATCAAAGCAAGTCTCTTCTATGGCACAGAGTGTGAGAGTTCAGAGTCATTTCTTCTCTAGGTTGACCTGAACATCATAGCCTATGTGCTTTGTGACCTTGGGTCAATTCTTGACCTTTGGATGATAATGATGCCCACTGGGAAAAAATGAAGTTGTATTTCAGAGGGACATAGAATTGTAGACTAATAGAGGTAGGAAGTTGGACATTTGACCTTCAAAAGGATTGTTGTAGCCTGAAAAGTAGATAAACTGCATCAAGTTGCCTGAAAGTGAAAGTGAAAGTCGCTCAGTTGTGTCTGTCTGTATGCAAGTCCATGGACTATACAGTCCACAGAATTCTTCAGGCCAGAACACTGGAGTAGGTAGCCTTTCTTTTCTCCAGGGGATACTTCCCAACCCAGGGACCGAACCCAGGTCTCCCACACTGCAGGTGGATTCGTTACCAGCTGAACCACAAGGGAAGTCCTCTAGTCCCCAGAAGGGAATTCCTCAAGAAGGCATCAAGTTGCCTAGGGCTTTACTTATTCTGAGATAGACAACCTTGCTCCTGGAGTCATGAATTTGGAAGCATTCTATCCACTCATTGGCAGGCATGACTGGCACCAGCGCATAGCCCTGGGAGTGGGTGTTGGCATGATCAGTGGTGCTTGTAGCACCTCACTCCCTGCCACATGGTACAGACGGTACCTCCTGACTTTTCTTCCTTTTGCTTTGCCTTGCTGACTGTTCTTGCCAAGTTTTGGCTCTTGGCCTTGAAGTTGATAGCAAAGAGCTTGACTTTTGACATCCCCAACGGTCCTCCTCTCCACATTTGCAAACTACAGTGAAATCATAGATGCATAGATGATTAGAGCTGGGAAGAATCTTAGATCAACTGTCTTGTTTTAAAAAGGAGAGACTGAGAACTAGAGAAGAGGAAGTGGCTTGCCTTCCTTCCTAAGAGGTGCATAGAATAAGCCCTTTGGCAGAGTAGAATAAGCCAGATCGACTTCAGTGCCTGCCTGCCTTGTCCTCTAGAGCCAGATTTATTTAATAAGCATTTAATAAATAATTTAATATATTCTACATATAATCACACTGGCTTTATCTGGGTGATCACCTGGATATTCACACACATGCGCTGTTGAGAGCTGCCCTTCAGCACTTCTCCTGAATGTGCCAGTTCCCTGTCCCCTTCCCCACCCCTATCAAAGTTCCTTGTCCATATTTCAAGCCCTGTGATCTTGCCTCTTTAAGTCACTTAGGGCTGATGTGATAAGGGAAGTTGTCTAGACACTTGGCACTCTTCCCTCTCCCACACAGGCCAGGGTGCCAGACAGATAGCTTCACATAGCTGTGAGGTCTTAGGATGGTTACCTGCCCTCACCAAGACTCAGCTTTCTCATTTTACAAATATATTATTAGCTTAGTGTCTGACACCTAGTCAGCGAATAACATGTTAATTATTATTATTAGTGAAGCTATTATTATTCCTAAGAGCAGAGATTCTCTGGAGGGCTTCTCACCTAGCCTGGAGGATGGAGACTGGCTCCATAACCTTTCTGTGGTGGAACCCTCCCTCCCCACCAAATACACAAAACCCACATTCTAGGAGTCCTTGTGGAGATCTCACAAGATTTTACCCTGGCCTTATTCATTTTCAGCCAAGCCACCTGGCATTTCACAGATCTCAGCTCTGCCTGTTATAAGTTATAAATAACCCCCAGCCATCTGTTCTCTGAAACTCCCATACTGAGACCAAAAACAAAACTTCCCTATCCTTCCCCACGTTATTCTGCTTCTGGCAGGATTTTAATTTTCTCTTTTTAGAATTTACATCTTTTCCCTTTATTGCTTTCTTCCCCAACCCCAAGCCTTATGTAGAATCTCTGTCATTGCACATGTTGAGGAAATCTCTGGGGGAAAGTTCTCTTAAGAAGGAAGTGCTCGTTTAAGGAAATTGCACAGAAATAGGATGCTCCCTCCTCAACCCTTGGGCAAGCAGCTGCAAGGCAGATGGAAAGTGCACAGAAAATGTGAGGAGACTGTAAGACAGGTACCATCCATGGCAAAGGGGTTCTGAAGCAGTGGCTAAGTCCTCAGAGCTAAGCAAGCCCTCACCTTGATGGAGGGAAAAACTGAAAATCCTTGGGATCTTTCTTCATACTCATTCCCAACCCCTAAAAACATATATTCTGCATAAGACTTCTGTGCCTCAGTCCCTGTCAACCTGCCAAAGCGATAATTAGCTAATCTGGGTGACTATATGTTATAGACTGAATGTTTGTCTCTCACCCCCCCAAATTTATATATGAATATGATAATGTGATGATATTTGGAGAGGAAATAAGCTTTAGACGAGGCCATGAGGGTGGGGCCCTCATGATTGGATTAGTGCCCCTCTAGGAAGAGGCACCAAAGGGCTTAGTCTCTATCTACATGCATCAAAGAAAGGTCATAGGAACAGAGCAAGAAGGCAGCTGTCTGCAAGCCAGGAGGAGAGTCTTCACCAGAATCTGACCATGTCGGCACCCTAATCTTGGACTTCCAGGTTCCAGAACTGTGAGAAAATAAATCTCTGCTATTTGTGCCACCCTGCTGCTGCTAAGTCTCTTCAGTCGTGTCCAACTCTGTGCAACCCCATAGACGGCAGCCCACCAGGCTCCCCCGTCCCTGGGATTCTCCAGGCAAGAATACTGGAGTGGGTTGCCATTTCCTTCTCCAATGCGTGAAAGTGAAAAGTGAAAGTGAAAAGTGAAAGTTAAGTCGCTCAGTCGTGTCTGACTCTTAGTGACCCCATGGACTGCAGCCTACCAGGCTCCTCCATCCATGGGATTTTCCAGGCAAGAGCACTGGAGTGGGGTGCCATTGCCTTCTCCAAGCCACCCAGTCCATGGTATTTTCTTATGGCAGCCTAAGTTGTTGTTATACTCTATATAAACAGAATGGTTAGGACATTCCCTCTTCTCAGGAAGAGCATTTCAACAGGGTATTTAGTTCCTGGAGACAATGTCAATGACTGTGGTCTACTCCTTAGTAAAACCTGGAACAGAGGCAGCCATGTTTTTTCCATGATGAACAACATGACCGGAAATCTGTATTTAAGATTTATATTTTACATATATTTACATGTAAATATATTTTACATATATTTATGGAGAAGGCAATGGCAACCCACTCCAGTGTTCTTGCCTGGAGAATCCCAGGGATGGTGGAGCCTTGTGGGCTGCCGTCTATGGGGTGGCACGGAGTCATACATAACTGAAGTGACTTAGCAGCAGTAGCAGCAGCATGTAAAAGATATAAAATTTTAATTGTACCAAATTTTACTAATTATAAAGTAATATTTATTTATAAGTCATACAGTATAAAAATAACAATTTAACAAACACTTGTATTCCCACCATCCAATTTAACACAGAAAACAGGGTAACATTACCTTTGTATGCCTTCCTGATCTCATCCATTCCCTCCTCAACCTAAGGTAATCCTCATCATTAATTTTGTGCTTACAATTCCTTTGCTTTTCTATACAGTTTTATCATATTTTAAATCTCTAAATAGCATAATGCTTGATTTTATGTATTTTTGAATATTTTATCAATGGAGTCAAAGTAAATATCTTCTTTTGTGACTAACTTCTTTCATCTGTGTTATGTGTATTGCAAATTATTTCTTTTCTTTGTAGTACAGAATTCCATTGTGTGATTGTATCATTGTGTATTGTATTACTTCTCAATTCTATTGCTGATGAAAAGTATTTTTTTTCCCAGTTTGAGAGTACTGAATACCATGCTACAATGAATATTCTTCTTCTTGTCTCCTGATGCATGTGCTGAAGAGTTGCTCTAGGCTATATATATAGAAATGGAATTGGTGGATTACAGAGAATATGCATCTTAAACCTTGCTAGATAACATAAACACTGTTTTCCAAGGTAATTATACCAATTTATACGTCCATTAATGATGATTTGTCAGACTTAATTTTTCTTTGTTTATCTGGAGAGAACAAACTGATATCTTTTATGTTTAAATTTTACATATCCCTGATGGCTAATGGATATTTTTTAAGGTATTTTTTGGCCATTCAGATTTATTTGTAAAGTTCCTCTTCAAATATTTTACCCATGTTTCTTTTGGATTGTTTTTCATTTTCTTATTGATTGTAGGGGTTCCTCATATGTTATCAATAGGAGTCCTTTGTCAGATATAAGTATTACGAATCTCTTCCCATTCTGGTTTGCTTTTTCACTCTCTTAAGATGTCTTTCCACCTCTTTTGCTTTAGAGCTAATGCTTTTAGTTCCTATTAAAGAAATATTGCCTACTTCAAGGTCATTAAGGTACTCTTTTATATTTTCTTCCAGAAATTTTCTTGTTTTATCTTTACATTAGTTCTCTTTGTCTGGAACTGAGTTTTGCATGTAATGTGAAGCTGTTGGTTACCTCAATGGTGAAAGCTGTCCAGGTCTTCTGTGGAACAGACCTCAGAAGACCTGTGGAGGTCTGTACCAAGGAACACTACAGGGTCCTCTGCTGTGAAAGTTGTGGGGAGCCCATAGTTGTCGTGGGAGCTATTGAGGTCCCTAGTAGCAAAGTCTTCCAGAGATCTCCATGGAGAGGGCCACTGGGAGCTGTGATGATATTGATACTGATGGCTCCTTCCCTCCTACTTCATCCCTGTCCATCTCTAGACATCTCAGCTAAGCCAGTCTCCCTAATAATCTTCCTGTGGTTGTTCTTTGTTTTCTGTTACACTGTGTTGCTGAAGTTATAAACTGGACTCCTGGGCACACCAGAGCTATTTTTTTGTTTGTAGATAACCATCTGTTGTTTGTTGGCAGAAAAGTGCTCCTACCTCTTACTCTACCATCTTGCTAACGTCACTCCAAGGCTATTTTTGCTGTTTATAAAATGCTACATGTGGTTGTTTCCCACACTTTAAAAACATTATTCCATTGTCTTCTGGCTTTCACTGTTTCTGTTGAAAAGTTCACTAATTGCAACAAAGTTTGTTTTTACCATGCCTCCTTTTGTAACAGGAGGGAAAGGGGCAGGGCACAACTTTTCAAAGAATGACATAGCCCTCCGATACAACATAAACCAATTAGAATCAAATGAGACCAAGGTGGCAGACAAGACTAGACCTTGATCTTCAATCAGCAAGTGAAATGACACACCCAGAGGTGCCATGACAGTTTCAAGGCACTGTCAAAAGACCAAGGAGTGAGTGGTGGCTCGAATCCTGGAAATCTCCACCCCTTCCCAAAAGTAGTTGGAATAATCCTCCCACTCATTAGCATATGAAATTACACAGTCTATAAAAGCTAACTGTGCCACATTTTGCAGCACACTCACATCTGTGATGGCCCACACTCTGTGAAGTGTTCTTCTCTCTGAATCTGAATAAATCCACTTCTTACCTATCACTTTTTCTCTCCCTGAATTCTTTCTGTGATGAGACATCAAGAACTTGAGCTTCATTAGGTCCTTAAACCAGGTACCATGGTTTTGGCTGGGTTTGAGTCCCAGCCACGTGGGTTCAAGTCTCAATCTGAGGTAAATGATTTCACTTTTAAGGTATTCTCTTTGTCTTTGTTTTCTCTAGATTATTGTGATGTATTTAGATTTGGGAGAAGAGGGATGTTTTATGGATATTCTTTAGTCTGTGGCTTCATTTTGAAACATTCTACTATTTAGAATAATTCTATGTGAAGTATTTCTTCAAATACTGAATCTGTCTTATTCTTCTCCCTCTCCTCTGGCACTACAATTATGTGTACATTGGGATTTTAACTATGTACTGTATGTCTCACACATTTTCCCCCTAAACGGGTGGCGCTAGTGGTAAGGAATCTGCCTGCCAATGCAGGAGATGCTGGTTCAATCCCTGTGTTAGGAAGATACCCTGGAGTAGGAAATGGCAACCTGCTCCAGTATTCTTGTCTGCAAAATTCATACTCTGCACTGAGTTCACACTCGCTGGAGAAGGAAATGGCAACACATTCCAGTATTCTTGCTTGGAAAATTCCATGGACAGAGGAGCGTGGCAGGCTACAGTCCATGGGGTTGCAGAATTGGACACGACTGATCACACAGGACAGGAGGGGTACATATTTTAATCTGAATATTTTCTATTGTTTCCTTTTTCCAATTTACCAATACTCTCCTTTGCTTTGTCTAATCTACTGTTAAACTCATCAAATGAATTCTTAATTTATGCTATTGTATTTTTCAGTCCTAGGATTTGCATTCAATTCCAATTATTTTAAAATACATTAATCATTGTTGTTTTAAAGTGTGTATCTGATAAATAAAAAAAAATCTGAATCACCTGTGGTTCTGGGGTTTCCTTTGGGGGGAGGGGCCTTTTTTCTTGGCTTTTAATCTTTCTTTTGTTGTTAATTTTCAATTACTTGCTGGATATTTGTTTTCTCAAAAATTTTAGGAGCTCTCGATGGTAACTTCCTCCAAATAAGGCTTTAATTGTCTTGTGGTAGGCAGATAGGTTATGAACAGATTCAGTTCAGTTCAGTTCAGTTCAGTCACTCAGTCGTGTCCGACTCTTTGCGACCCCATGAATTGCAGCACGCCAGGCCTCTCTGTCCATCACCAACTCCAGGAGTCCACCCAAACCCATGTCCATCGAGTCGGTGATGCCATCCAACCATCTCATCCTCTGTCGATCCCTTCTCCTCCTGCCCTCAATCTTTCCCAGCATCGGGGTCTTTTCAAATGAGTCAGCTCTTCGCATAAAGTGGCCAAAGTATTGGAGTTTCAGCTTCAACATCAGTCCTTACAATGAGCACCCAGGACTGATCTCCTTTAGGAAGGACTGGTTGGATCTCTTTGCAGTCCAAGGGACTCTCAAGAGTCTTCTCCAACTCCACAGTTCAAAAGCATCAATACTTCAGCGCTCAGCTTTCTTTATAGTCCAACTCTCACATCCATACATGACTACTGGAAAGACCATAGACTTGAGTAGATGAACATTTGTTGGCAAAGTGATGTCTCTGTTTTTTAATATGCTGTCTATGTTGGTCATAAATTTCCTTCCAAGGAGTAAGCGTCTTTTAATTTCATGGCTGCAGTCACCATCTGCAATGATTTTGGAGCCTCCCACAATAAAGTCTGACACTGTTTTCACTGTTTTCCCATCTGTTTCCCATGAAGTGATGAGACCAGATGCCATGATCTTAGTTTTCTGAATGTTGAGCTTTAAGCCAAATTTTCACTCTCCTCTTTCACTTTCATCAAGAGGCTCTTTAGGTCTTCTTCACTTTCTGCCATAAGGGTGGTGTCATCTGCATAACTGAAGTTATTGATATTTCTCCCAGCAATCTTGATTCCAGCTTGTGCTTCATCCAGCCCAGCGTTTCTCGTGATGTACTCTACATATAAGTTAAATAAGCAGGGTGACAATATACAGCCGTAATGTACTCCTTTCCCTATTTGGAACCAGCCTATTGTTCCATGTCCAGTTCTAACTGTTGCTTCCTGACCTGCATACAGATTTCTCAAGAGGCAGTTCGGGTGGTCTGGTATTCCCATCTCTTTCAGAATTTTCCACAGTTTATTGTGATTCACACAATCAAAGGCTTTGGCATAGTCAATAAAGCAGAAATAGATGTTTTTCTGGAACTCTCTTCCTTTTTCGATGATCCAGTGGATGTTGGCAATTTGATCTCTGGTTCCTCTGCCTTTCCTAAAACCAGCTTGAACATCTGGAAGTTCATGGTTCATGTATTGCTGAAGCCTGGCTTGGGGAATTTTAAGCACTACTTTACTAGCGTGTGAGATGAGTGCAATTGTGCAGTAGTTTGAGCATTCGTTGGCATTGCCTTTCTTTGGGATTGGAATGAAAACTGACCTTTTCCAGTCCTGTGGCCACTGCTAAGTTTTCCAAATTTACTGACATATTGAGTGCAGCACTTTCACAGCATCATCTTTTAGAATTTGAAATAGCTCAACTGCAATTCCATCACCTCCACTAGCTTTGTTCGTAGTGATGCTTTCTAAGGCCCACTTGACTTCACATTCCAGGATGTCTGGCTCTAGGTGAGTGATCATACTATCGTGAATACCTGGGTCATGAAAATATTTTTTGTACAGTTCTTCTTTGTATTCTTGCCACCTCTTCTTAATAACTTCTGCTTCTGTCAGGTCCATACCATTTCTGTTCTTTATTGAGCCCATCTTTGCATGATATGTTCCCTTGTTATCTCTAATTTTCATGAAGAGATCTCTAGTCTTTCCCATTCTATTGTTTTCCTCTATTTCTTTGCACTGATCGCTGAAGAAGGCTTTCTTATCTCTCCTTGCTATTCTTTGGAACTCTGCATTCAAATGGGTATATCTTTCCTTTTTTCCTTTGCTTTTTGCTTCTCTTCTTTTCACAGTTACTTGTAAGGCTTCCTCAGACAACCATTTTGCTTTTTTGCATTTCTTCTTCTTGGGGATGGTCTTGATCCCTCTCTCCTGTACAATGTCATGAACCTCTGTCCATAGTTCACCAGGCCTTCTGTCTATCAGATCTAGTCCCTTAAATCTATTTCTCACTTCCACTGTATATTCATAAGGGATTTGATTTAGGTCATACCTGAATGGTGTAGTGGTTTTCCCCACTTTCTTCAATTTAAGTCTAAATTTGGCAATAAAGAGTCCATGATCTGAGCCACAGTCAGCTCCCAGTCTTGTTTTTGCTGACTGTATAGAGCTTCTCCATCTTTGACTGCAAAGAATATAATCAGTCTGATTTCGGTGTTGGCCATCTGGTGATGTCCATGTGTAGAATCTTCTCTTGTGTTGTTGGATGAGGGTGTTTGCTTTGGCCAGTGCGTTCTCTTGGCAGAACTCTATTAGCCTTTGCCCTGCTTCATTCTGTACTCCAAGGCCAAATTTGCCTGTTACTCCAGGTGTTTCTTGACTTCCTACTTTTGCATTCCAGTCCCCTATAATGAAAAGGACATCTTTTGGGGGTGTTAGTTCTAAAAGGTCTTGTAGGTCTTCATAGAACCATTCATATTCAACTTCTTCAGCATTATTGGTCAGGGCATAGAGTTGGATTCCCGTGATATTGAATGGTTTGCCTTAGAAACGAATAGAGATGATTCTGTCGTTTTTGAGATTGCATCCAAGTACTGCATTTTGGACTCTTTGGTTGACTATGATGGCTACTCCATTTCTTCTAAGGGATTCCTGCCCACAGTAGTAGTTATAATGGTCATCTGAGTTAAATTCACCCATTCCAGTCCATCTTAGTTCGCTGATTCCTAGAATGTCGACATCCACTCTTGCCATCTCCTGTTTGACCACTTCCAATTTACCTTGATTCATGGATCTAACATTCCAGGTTCCTATGCAATATTGCTCTTTACAGCACCGAACCTTGGCAGTGTTAGACACGTTTATTTCTGCAGCCACAGTCAAAAGGCCCTCTCAGCATATCTTCATTGCCACCAGCCCCTACTCATCCCTGGAATTTTTGCCAGTGCTTCTGTTCCCCAGTCCCGCCCTGCACTTCAGGCCAAACTTGCTTAGTAGGGGCTTGTGTGGATCTTTTCTCAGCTCCCTGGCCCTACCCTCTGCATTGTGGAGACTTGTGTGGGCTTTCCTCAGCCCCTTGAACTCTCCCTCTATGTCCTGGGCTATGTGCACATGTTTTGGCTCACCAGGCCATCCTGCTATGTCGCAGGGCTTGTGTGCATTTGTCTCAGCTCTCTGGGCCTGCCCTCTATGTCACAGGGTTTCTGTGCACTTGTTTTGGCTCACTGGGCCTGCCTTCTATGTCACAGGGCTGTGTACAATTGTCTCAGATCTCTGGGCTTGCTCTCTGCATCGTGGTGCTTGTGTGCACTTGTTTTGGCTCCCCAGGCCTGCCCTCTACGTCGCAAGGCTTGTGTGCACTTGCTTCATCTCAGCAGGCCCACCCTCTATGTTGTGGGGCATCTTTTGGCTCCCTAGGCCCACCCTCTGCGCCACAAGGGTTTTGTGTGTTGGAGAGGTTTGTATGCTGTGTCTCTCGGCACGCTGGACCTGTCCTCTCTGCTGCGGGGCTTCTGTGGGCTTCTCTCTGTTCCCCAAGCTCACTGTCTGGTCAAGGCCATGGTCCATGCACTGTTTATGGGCTGAGAAGTGCAGCTTTTTCTGTTTTCTGCCCTTTAAGTCTCTGCTTTGCCTGGCTTTCTGAGATTCCATGGTTCCCCCTTGAGCCTGCCTGTGAGGGAGCTTGCAGTGCATGGCAACTCTTCCTGCTCCACGACTCCCTCCCTCCCTCAGGGCAAAAGCTCCCATCCAGAAGTTCTCTGTCTTTTCCCTTTTTATGTCTCAATCCTCTTTCCTACCTCATTCCAGGGAGCTTAGCCTGTCCCCCTGGAGGCCTGGGGTCTCCTACGACAGTAGAAGCCTAGAGATTGCTTTGTAGGAGTTGTTCTGTATCTTGATGAGTTTTTGATGTATTTGTGAGGAGGCTGGAGATCTCCCTATCTTACTCCTCCACCATCTTCTTCCACCTTCCCATTCCTAGTTTTTTAAGGACTCTCCATACTGTTCTCCACAGTGTTTGTATCTGTTTGTATTCCTGCCAATAGTGTAAGAGGGTTCCCTATTTTCCACAGCCTCTCCAGCATTTATTGTTTGTAGACTTTTCAATGATGGCCATTCTGACTGATGAGATGATGCCTCATTGTGGTTTTGATTTGCATTTCTCTAATAATGAGTGATGTTGAGCATCTTTTCATGTGTTTATTAGCCAGTTGTATGTCTTCTTTGGAGAAACGTCTGTTTAGGCCTTCTGCCCACGTTTTGATTGGGTTGTTTGCTTTTCTGGTATTGAGCTATGCGAGCTGCTCATATATTTTGGAGATTAATTCTTTGTCAGTTGTTTCATTTGCTATTATTTTCTCCCATTCTGAGGTTTGTGTTTTCACCTTGCTAATAGTTCCTTTTGTTGTGCTAAAGATTTTATTTTTAATTAGGTTCCATTTGTTTATTTTTTGTTTTCCATTACTCTAGGAGGTAAATCATAGAGGATCTTGCAGTGATTTATGTCAGAGATTGTATTCTGCCTATGTTTTTCTCTAAGAGTTTTATAGTCTCTGGTCTGATGTTTAAGTCGTTAATCCATTTTGAGTTTATTTTTGTGTATGGTGTTAGAAAGTGTTCTAATTTCATTCTTTTACACATAGTTGACAATGAAACAGTCCTCTTCAGTCTAATAGACACCAAGTTCAAAAGGAGGTAATGAAAATACAGAAGAAATTAAGAATGACTATTGACAGAAATGCACATTACTGTAAAAAAGAATGAGACACTATAAGGAAGAGGCAAGAAAAATTAGAAAGTTCATTTTCCAAGATTAAAGCTGAGCTAAAGGCAATGAATACTGGAAAGAATAACGCAGAAGAATGAAGAAGTGGTCTGGAAGATAGAATAATGGAGATTACCTAATCAGCATGGCAACCAGAAAGACAAATGAAGAAAAATGAAAGCCATATACAAAATCTATGGGGTAACATAAAGCATGCCAATCTACACATAATAGTGATTCCAGAAGGAGAAGAAAAAGAAAAGGGGATTGAAAATGTATTTGAAGAAATTATGGCTGGAAACTCCCAAACCTAAAGATATCCAGATATAGGAAGCACAAATGTTCCCAAAGAAGATAAACCAAGACATGTTATACATAAAATGACAAAAATTAGAGAGACAATTCAAAAGCAGAAAGAGGAAAATAAAACAGTTAATTAAAAGGAAATCTCCATAAGGTGATAGCTGATTTCTCTACAGAAACATTGCAGGGCAAAAGGGAAAGGAAAATATATTCAAAGTCTTGAAAAAGAATAATCTGCAACATAGACTACTCTACCCAGCATGATTATCATTTAGAATAGAAGGTGAGATAAAGAATTTATCAGACAAGCAAAAATGAAAAGAATGCAGCAATATGAAACCTATCCTATAAGAAATATTGAAAGGTCTTCCCTAAATAGAAAAGAAGTAAGAAGATATAGGAAAAAAAGAAATCACAATTAGAAAATAAATCACTTAGCCATTATATAAATCAAAAAAGAAAAAAAAACTATTTGTGAAGGCAATGATAAACACATGGAACAGCAAAGGGATAAACATGAAGATATAAAAGAGGATATCAAAACCATAAAATGTGGGGGAAGAGAGTAAGAAAATGTAAATTATTATTTTTTTTTAGAATGTCTTTGAACTTACATGACTATGCATCTAAAACAGGCAGACATAGGAAGGGGTTAGTATACTTGAAAAACAGGGTAACCAGAAATCAAAAACATAAAATAGATTCATGCAAAACAAAAAAAAAAGAGAGAGAGAGAGAGAGATAATACAAGCATACAATAAGACCATCATCAAGCCATAAAAAGTAAAACAAAATAATGAAACAGTGGAGAAATATAGAATCAACTGGAAAACAAGGTTTAAAATGGCAGTAAATACATATTTATCAATATTTAACTTACATGTCAATAGACTAAATGCTCCAATCAAAACACATAGAGTGGCAGACTGGAAAGAAAAACAAGAGTCTACAATATGTTGCCTCTAAGAGACCCACTTTAGGGCAAAGGACACACATAGATTGAAAGAGAGGGGATGGAAAAAGATATTTCATGCACATGGAAATGACAAAAAAGCGGAGGTAACAATATTCAGACAAAATAAACTTGAAAGCAAAGTGGGTGCTTGCTTCAGCAGCACATATATTAAAATTGGAATGAAATAGAAAATTAGCATGGCCTCTGCACAAGATGACAATGAATTATGAATTTGTGAAGAGCTCCATATTTTTGGTTCAAGAGGAAGGGGACATATGTATACCTATACCTATGGCTGATTCATGTTGATGTATGGCAGAAACCAACTCAATATTCTAAACCAATTATCCTCCAATTAAAAATAAGTAAAACCAAAGTGGGATGTCAGATCCCACATGTCACAGAGAAACTAAGGCTGTGGGTCCAGCTACTGGGCCTGTGTGCCACAAGTACTGAAGCCCACACAATCTGGAGCCCATGTGACAAAACTACTTAGCCTGCATGCCACAGCTAGAGACTCTAACTGCCAAAACAAATGAATCCTGCATGACATAATGAAGATCGCACATGCTGTAACTAAGACCTGAGGCAGCTGAATAATTAATTTTTAAAAAGGCATAAAGAAAGATACTATATAACAATAAAAGATCAATACAAAAGGAGGATTTTACACTTGTCAACATATATGCAACTAATATAGGAGCACCCAAATACATAAAACAAACACTAACGGACAGAAAGGGAGAATTGACAAGAATACAATAATAGTAGGAGACTTTAACATACCACTCACATAAATGGACAGATTTTTGAGGCAGAATATCAGTAAGGCAACAGAGATCATAAATGATACTATAAAACAGTTAAACAGTTGATATTGGCAGCACTTTACATTAAAATAACAGAACACACATACTTTTCAGGTGTAAGTGGAATATTTACTAGTATTAACCACATACTAGGGCACAAAACAAATCTAAAAAATGTTATTGTTCAGTTGCTAAGTCCTATCCAACTCTTTGCAACCCCATGGACTGCAACGTGCCAGGCTTCTTTGTCCATCACTATCTCCCTGAGACTGCTCAAACACGGGTCCATTGATTTGGTGATGCCATCCAACCATCTCATTCTCTGTTGCCCCCTTCTCCTCCTGCCTACAATCTTTCCCAGCATCAGGTTCTTTTTTAATGAGTTGGCTTGTCTCATCATGTGGCCAAAGTATTGGGGTTTCAGTTTCAGCATCAGCCCTTCCAATGAATATTCAGTGTTGATTTCCTTTAGGATTGACTGATTTGGTCCTTGCTGTCCAAGGGACTCTCAAGAGTCTTTTCCAGCATCACTGTTTGAAAGCATCTTTTCTTCAGCACTCAGCCTTCTTTATGTTTTCACTTTTTCCTCTTCTATTTGCTATGAAGTGATGGGACAAGATGATATGATCTTTGTTCTTTGATTGCTGAGTTTTGAGCCAGATTTTTCCACTCTCCTCTTTCACCATCATCAAGAAGCTCAAGAAGTTCCTCTTCACTTGCTGCCATTAGGGTGGTATCATCTGCATTTCTGAGGTTGTTGCTATTTCTCCCAGCAATCTTTATTCTAGCTTGGATTCATCCAGCCCAGCATTTCACATGATATGTTCTGCATAGAATTTAACAGGGTGACAAAATATACAACCTTGATGTGTTCCTTTCCCAATTTTGAACCAGTCCATTTTTCCAGTCTTGTTCTAACTGTTGCTTCTTGACCTGCATACAGCTTTTTCAGGAGGCAGGTAAGGTGGTCTGGTATTCTCGTCTCTTTAAGAATTTTCCACAGCTTGTTGTCACAACAAACTGTGGAATCACAGTTTCCAGAGTGTGGAAAGCCTTTAGTGTAGGCTTTAGTGTAGTCAATGAAGTAGATGTAGTCAGTGTAGTAGATGTTTTTCTGGAATTCCCTTGCTTTCCTCTATGATCCAGTGAGTGTTGGCAATTTGATCTCTTGTTCCTCTGCCTTTTCTAAATGTTCACATACTGTTGAAGCTAAGTTTGAAGGATTTTGAAAATGACTTTGCTGGCATGTGAAATGAGAGCAATTGTATAGTAGTTCTAACATTCTTTTTGCCCTTCTTTGGGATTGGAATGAAAACTGACATTTTTCTGCCCTTGTGGCCGCTGCTGAATTTTCCAAATTTGCTGGCATGTTGAGTGAAGTACTTTAACAGCAACATCGTTTAGGATTTGAAATAGCTCAGCTGGAATTCCAGCAACTCCACTAGCTTTGTTCATAGTAATGCTTCTTAAGGCCCATTTGACTTCACACTCCAGGATGTCTGGCTCTAGGTAAGTGACCACACCACTGTGGTTAACTGCATCAATAAGATCTTTTTTATACAGTTCTTCTGTGTATTCTTGCCACATATTCTTAATCTCTTCTGCTTCTGTTAGGTTTTTGCCATTTTTGTCCTTCATTGTGCCCATTTTGCATGAAATGCTCCCTTGGTATTTCCAGTTTTCTTGAAAAGATATCTAGTCTTTCCCATTCTATTGTTTTCCTCTATTTCTTTGCATTGTTCACTTAGGAAGTCTTTATTATCTCTCCTTGCTTTTCTCTGGAACTCTGTATTCAGTTGGGTATATCTTTCCATTTCTCCTTTGCTTTTCACTTCTCTTCTCTTGTCAGCTATTTATAAGGCCTCCTCAATCATTTTGCCTTCTTACCTTTCTTTTTCTTTGTGATGTTTTTGTCACTACCTCCTGTACAATGTTATGAACCTCTGTCCATAAGGTCTTCAGGCACTCTGTCTATCAGATCTAAACCCTTAAATCTATTTGTCACTTCCACTGTATCGTCATAAGGGATTTGATTTAGGCCATACCTGAATGTCCAAGTGGCTTTCCCTACTTTCTTCAATTTTAGTCTGAACTTTGCAATACGGAGGTAGTGCAATAAGTGCAATCTTATCTTGCAATAAGATATGAGCCACAGTCAATTCAAGGTCTTGTTTTTGCTGACTGTATGGAACTTCTCTCTCTGGCTTCAAAGAATGTAATCAATATAATTTCAGTATTCACAAAATTCAAGACTATAGAGATTATTTTAAGCATTTGCTCTGAGCACAATGGCATGAAACTTAAAATCAACCGCAGAAGAAGAAATGGGGGTGGGGAAGTGATTACGTGGAGGCTGTTATTTCATTTTAATAATGCAACTAAAAAACTAATGGAACAACAAAAAAAATCAATAAGGAGATTAAAAAAATCCCTAAGATAAATGACAATGAAAACACAACCATACAAAACCTATGGGATACACCAAAGCAGTTATTAAAGGGAAGTTCATAACAATACAAGCTTTCTTCCAAAACAAGAACAATTTCAAATAAACAACCAAAACAACCACCTGAAAAAAAAAAAACTAGAAAAAGAGTTAAAACCTAAAGTTAGCAAAAGGATGTAAATCATAAAGATAGAGAGGAGATAAATAAAATAGATTTTAAAAAATAGAAAAAAATCAATAAAATCAAGAACTGGTTGTTTGAATGAGTAAGCAAAATTGATAATCCCCTCACTGGATTCACCAATGAGAAAAGAGAGAGAGTCCAAATAAAATAAGAAGTGAAAAATGAGAAATATCATCCAATACAGCAGAAAAACAAACAAAAAAATGAGAATATTATGAACAGTTAGTTATATACTAACAAATTAGACTACCAGAAGAAATGGACAATGGAAACGTACAGCCTATCCAAGTTGAGTCAAGAAGTAGATAATTTGAACAGACTGATCACTAGAAATGAAATAAAGCCTGTAATATTAAAAACTCTGTATAAACAAAAGTCCAGGGCCAGATGACTTTACAGGTGAATTCTTGGAGACATACAGAAAAGAACTGGTACTAATCATTCTCTAACTCTTCCGAAAGAATGAAGAGAAGGGAACACTTCAAAGATATTCTATGAAGCCATCATCATTCTGACACCAAAACCAAAGATCCTACCCAAAAAATAAAATTACAGGCCAATATCTTCGATTAATGTAAATGCAAAAGTTCTCACTAAAATATTAGCAAAATGAATCCAACAACACATAAAAAAAGATCATGCAGCATGATGAAGTGGGATTCATCCCAAGTTCACAAGAATGGTTCAACGTGCATAAATCAATCTATGTGATATACCACATCAACAAAAGAAGACAAAAACCACATGA
This sequence comes from Okapia johnstoni, assembly GCA_024291935.2. Classification (NCBI taxonomy): domain Eukaryota; kingdom Metazoa; phylum Chordata; class Mammalia; order Artiodactyla; family Giraffidae; genus Okapia; species Okapia johnstoni. Next base: position 72,804,466 of record CM044322.1, on the reverse strand, counting down.
TCATTTCAATAAATCCAGAAAAAGCACTTGAAGAAGTTCAATATCCATTCATGGTAAAAACTCTGAAAGTGTGTATAAGGAGAATATGTCTCAACACAATAAAAGCTATTTATAACACAAACACTTGGAGGATAAACAATATGTTACTAATTAATCAATGGATCAGTGAAGAAATCAAAGAGAAAATAAAAAATACCTAGAGACAAAGGACAACAAAAATACAGCAATCCAAAACCTATTGGATAAGGACAAGCAGTTCTAAGAGGAAATTTTATAGCCATACAACACTACTTCAAGAAACAATAAAAATCTCAAACAACCTATCCTTATACCTAAAGCAACTAAAGACAAAAGAACAAATAAAACACAAAGTAGTAGCAGGAAAGAAATCATAAAGATCAGAGCAGAAATAAATGGGATAGGAATACCAGACCACCTTATCTTCCTCCTGAGAAACCTGTATGCAGGTCAAGGAACAACAGTTAGAACCAGACATGGAACAACGGATGGGTTCAAAATTGGGAAAGGAGTAGGTTAAGGCTGTATATTGTCACCCTGCTTATTTAACTTCTGTGCAGAGTACATCATGTGAAATGGCAGGCTGGATGAAGCACAAGCTGGAATCAAGATTGCCAGGAGAAATATCAATAACCTCAGATATGCAGATGCTGTTGCTGCTAAGTCGCTTCAGTCGTGTCCGACTCTGTGCAACCCCATAGACGGCAGCCCACCAGGCTCCGCTGTCCCTGGGATCCTCCAGGCAAGAATACTGGAGTGGGTTGCCATTTCCTTCTCCAGTGCATGAAAGGGAAAAGGGAAAAGTGAAAGTGAAGTCGCTCAGTCGTGTCCGACTCTTAGCGACCCCATGGACTGTAGCCTATCAGGCTCCTCCGTCCACGGGATTTTCCAGGCAAGAGTACTGGAGTGGGATGCCATTGCCTTCTCCGCAGATATGCAGATGACACCACCCTTATGGCAGGAAGTGAAGAGGAATTAAAGAGCCTCTTGATCAAGGTGAAAGAGGAGACTGAAAAGGCTGACTTAAAATTCAACATTCAAAAAGCTAAGATCGTGGCATCTGGTCCCATCATTTCATAGCAAATAGATGGGATACAATGGAAACAGTGACAGACTGTTTTCTTGGGCTCCAAAATCACTGCAGATGGTGACTGTGGCCATGAAATTAAAAGATGCTTGCTCCTTGGAAGAAAAGCTATGACAAACCTAGACAGCATATTAAAAGCAGCGACATCCCTTTGCTGACAAAGGTCTGTATAGTCAAAGTGAAAGTGAAGTCGCTCATTCATGTCCGACTCTTTGCGACCCCATGGACTGTAGCCTACCATGCTCCTCCGTCCATGGGATTTCCCAGGCAAGAATACTGGAGTGAGTTGCCATTCCAGAAGATCTTCCCGACCCAGGGATCAAACTGAGGTCTCCCGCATTGTTAGCAAGACGCTTTACTGTCTGAGCTACCAGGGAAGCTACCATGGTTTTTCCAGTAGTCATGTACGGATGAGAGAGTTGGACCATAAAAAAGGCTGAGCACTGAAGAATTAACGGTTTTGAACTGTGATGTTGGAGAAGACTCTTGAGAGTCCCTTGGACTGCAAGGAGATCAAACCAGTTAATCCTAAAGGAAATCAAACCTGAATATTCATTAGGACTGATGCTGAAGCTGAAATTCCAATACTCTGGCCGCCTGATACGAGGAGCCAGTTCACTGGAAAAGATGCTGATGCAGTAAAGAAGGTAGGAGAAGGAGATGACAGAGGATGAGATGGTTGGATGGCATCACCAACTCAATGGACATGAGTCTCAGCAAGCTCTAGGAGATGGTGAAGGACAGGGAAGCTTGACATGCTGCAGTCCATGGGGTCCCAAAGAGTTGGACATGACTGAGCAACTGAACAACAGCAAGAAGAAATGGATAAAGTCTTAGAAAGATACATCCTTCCAAGGCTGAACCAGGAAGAAATAGAAAACATGAAAAAACTAATCACAAGTACTGAAATTGAAACTGTGATTAAAATTCTTCCAACAAAAAGGGCCAGGGACAGGTGGCTTCATAGCTGAATTCTATCAAACATTTAGAGATGAGTTAACACCTAGCCTACTGAAACTCTTCCAAAAATTTGCAGAGGAAAGAATACTCTCAAGCTCATTCTACAAGACCACCATCATGCAACACCAAAATTAGACAAATATATCACACAAAAACAGAGAACATTACAGACCAGTATCACTGATGGGCATAGATGTAAAAATCCTCACAAAAAATACTAGCAAACTGAATCCAACAACACATTAAAAAGATCAAATACCCTGATCAAGTGGAATTTATCCCAGGGATGCAAGAATTCTTCAATATATGCAAATCAATCAGTGTGATACACTACATTAACAAATTAAAGAGTAAAAATCATATGATCATCTCAATAGATGCAGAAAAAGCTTTTGACAAAGCTCAACGGTCATTTATGACAAATTGAAAAAAAAAAGTTCAGAAAGTGGGCCTAGAGGATATTTGAAAATGTTAGTCACTCAGTCATGCCTGACTCTTTGCGACCCCATGGACTGTAGCCCACTATGCCCCTCTGTCCATGGAATTCTCCAGGCAAGAATGACCTAGGGATAGAACCTGGGTCTCCTGCCTTGCAGGCAGATTCTTTACCATTTGAGCTGTGAGGACACCTACCTCAACATAATAAAGGCCATATACAACATACCTACAGCTAACATCATAGTCAATGGTGGAAATCTGAAAGCATTTCCTCTAAGACCAAGAATGAGACAAAAATGTCCACTCTTGCCAATTTTATTCAAAATAATTTTGGAATTCATAGCTACATCTATCAGAGAAGGAAAAGAAGTAAAAAAAAAAATTCACGTTGGAAACAAACAAGAAAAACACTCACTGTTTGCAGATGACATGGTACTATACATAGAAAATCCTAAAGATGCCTTCAGAAAACTTCTAGAGCTCATCAATTGTTTTGGTAAAGTTGCAGGATATAAAATTAATATACATAAATCTCTTGCATTCATATACACTAACAATGAAAGAGCCGAAAGAGAGATTAAGGAAACAATCTCATTTACCATTGCAACAACAACAACAAAAATACCTAGGAATAAACCTACCTAACCAGGCAAAAAGCCTATAGTCAGAAAACTGTAAGACTCTGATGAAAGAAATCAAAGATGACACAAACAGAAGGAGCAATATATATCATATACTTGGATGAGAAGAACCAATATTGTGAAAATGACTATACTATCCGAAGCAATCTAAAGATTCAATGCAATCCCTATCAAAATACCAATGACATTTTTCATAGAATCAGAATAAAAATGTTTGCAATTTGTATGGAAGCAAAAGACCTCAAATAGCTAAAGCAGTTTTGAGAAAGAACAGAGCTGGAGGAAGCAGGTTCCCTGACTTCAAACCCTTCTACAAAGCTACAGTAATCAAAGCAGCATGCTACTGGCACAAATACAGAAATAAAGATCAATGGAACAGGATGGAGAGCCCAGAGAAAAACGCGTGCATGTATGGTGACCTAATCTTTCATGAAGGAAGCAAGACTCTAACAGTCTTTTCAACAAGTGGTGCTGGGAAAACTAGACAGCTACACGTGAAAGAATAAAATTAGGACACTCCCTAACACCATACACAAAATAGTCTCAAAGTGCATTAACAACCTAAATGTAAGGACAGATACTATAAAACTCTTAGAGGAAAATATAGGTATAACACTCTGTGATGTAAACCATAGCAAGATCTTTTTCAATCCACTGCTTACAGTAATGAAAATAAAAATAAATAGGACCTAAGTGGAAGTGAAAGTGAAGTCGCTCAGTCGTGTCTGACTCTTTGCGACCCCATGGACTGTAGCCTACCAGGTTCCACCATCCATGGGATTTTCCAGGCAAGAATACTGGAGTGGGTTGCCATTTCCTTCTCCAGGAGATCTTCCAGACCCAGGGATTGAACCCGGGTCTCCCTCATTTTAGGCAGAAGCTTTACCGTCTGAGCCACCAGGTAAGTCCCCAAATAGGACCTAATTAAACATAAAACTTGTGCACAGCAAAGGAAACCATAAACAAAAGGAAAAGACAACCCTCAGAATGGGAGAAAACATTTGCAAATGAAGCAACTGACAAGGGACTAATCTCCAAAATATACAAAAACAACATGCAGCTCAATTAAAAAAAAAAATTCGTGGAAATCCTAAATAGATATTTCAACAAAGAAGACATACAGGTGACCAACAAACACATGAAAAGGTACTCAACCTCACTAATTATAAGAGAAATGCAAATCAAAACTACAATGAGGTATCACCTCACAGTGGTTAGAATGGCTATCATCAAAAAATCCACAAATGATATATGCTGGAGAGAGTATGAAGAAAAGGGAACATTCCTACATTGTTGGTGGGACTGTAACTTGGTACAGCCACTATGGAGAACAGTATGGAACAGCCTTAAAAAGAAACTATAACTAGAGCTACCATATGACCCAGCGATTCCACTCCTAGGCGTATATTCAGAAAAAAACAATAATTCAAAAGGATGCATGCACCTGATGTTCCTGTGGCACCATTTACAATAGCCAAGAAAAGGAGGTAGCCTAAGTGTCCAACAATGGAGGAATGGATAAAGAAGATGTGGTACATATATACAACAGAATATTATTTAGCTATAAAAGGAAAGAAATTGAGCCAGTTGTAGTGATGTGGATGGGCCTAGAGACTGTCATACAGAGTGAAGTAAGTCAGAAAGAGAAAAATAAATATTGTGTGATATCACTTATATGTGAAATCTAGTCACTCAGTCGTATCCAACTCTGCAACCCCATGGACTGCAGTACGCTAGGCCTCCCTGTCCATCACCAACTCCCAGGGTTTATTCAAACTCATGTCCATTGAGTTGGTGATGCCATCCAACCATTTCATATTCTGTCGACCAAGGAGAAGGCTCCTCCCACCTTCAATATTTCCCAGCATCAGGGTCTTTTCAAATGAATCAGTTCTTCCCATCAGGTGGCCAAAGTACTGGAGTTTCAGCTTCAGTGTTAGTCCTTCGAATGAATATTCAGGACTGATTTCCTTCAGGATGGACTGGCTGGATCTCCTCACAGTCCAAAAGACTCTCAAGAGTCTTCTCCATCACTACAGTTCAAAAGCATCAATTCTTCGGCGCTCAGCTTTCTTTATAGTCCAACTCTCACACTCATACGTGACAACTGGAAAAACCATAGTTTTGACTAGACGGACCTTTGTTGGCAAAGTAATGTCTCCGCTTTTTAATATGCTGTCTAGGGTGGTTATAGTGTTTCTTCCAAGGAGCAAGTATCTTTCATGGCTGCAGTCAACATCTGCAGTGATTTTGGGGCACCAAAAAATAAAGTCTGCCACTGTTTCCATTGTTTCCCATCTATTTGCCATGAAGTGATGGGACCAGATGCCATGATCGTAGTTTTCTGAATGTTGAGTTTTAAGCCAACTTTTTACTCTCCTCTTTCACTTTCATCAAGAGGCTCTTTAGTTCTTCACTTTCTGCCGTAAGGGTGGTGTCATCTGCATATCTGAGGTTATTGGTATTTCTCCACACAATCTTGATTCCAGCTTGTGCTTCATCCAGCCCAGCTTTTCTCATGATGTACACTGCATATAAGTTAAATAAGCAGGGTGACAATATACAGCCTTAACGTACTCCTTTCCCTATTTGGAACCAGTCTGTTGTTCCATGTCCAGTTCTGACTGGTGCTTCCTGACATGCATACAGATTTCTCAAGAGGCAGGTCAGATGGTCTGGTATTCCCATCTCTTTCAGAATTGTCCACAGTTTATTGTGATCCACACAGTCAAAGGCTTTGGCGTAGTCAATAAAGCAGAAATAGATGTTTTTCTGGAACTCTCTTGCTTTTTTGATGATCCAGTAGATGTTGGCAATTTGATCTCTGGTTCCTCTGCCTTTCCTAAAACCAGCTTGAACATCTGGAAGTACATGGTTCATGTATTGCTGAAGCCTGGCTTGGGGAATTTTGAGCATTACTTTACTAGCATGTGAGATGAGTGCAATTGTGCAGTAGTTTGAGCATTCTTTGGCATTGCCTTTCTTTGGGATTGGAATGAAAACTGACCTTTTCCAGTCCTGTGGCCACTGCTAAGTTTTCCAAATTTACTGACATATTGAGTGTAGCACTTTCACAGCATCATCTTTTAGGATTTGAAATAGCTCAACTGCAATTCCATCACCCCGACTAGCTTTGTTCGTAGTGATGCTTCATAAGGCCCACTTGATTTCGCATTTAGGGATGTCTGGCTCTAGGTGAGTGATCACATCATCGTGATTATCCTGGTCGTGAAGATCTTTTTTGTGTAGTTCTTCTGTGTATACTTGACACCTCTTAATATCTTTTGCTTCTGTTAGGTCCATACCATTTCTGTCCTTCATTGTGCCCATCTTGGTATGAAATATTCCCTTGGTGTCTCTAATTTTCGTAAAGAGATCTCTAGTCTTTCCCATTCTATTGTTTTCCTCTATTTCTTTGCATTGATCACTGAGGAAGGCATTCTTATCTCTCCTTGCTATTCTTTGGAACTCTGCCTTCAAATGAATACATGTTTCCTTTTCTACTTTGCCTTTGCTTCTATTCTTTTCACAGCCATTTGTAAGGCCTCCTCAGGCAACCATTTTGCCTTTTTGCATTTCTTTTTCTTGGCGGTGGTCTTGATCCCTGCTTCCTGTACAATGTCACAAACCTCCATCCATAGTTCTTCAGGCACTCTAACAGATCTGATCCCTTGAATCTATTTCTCACTTCCTGTGTATAATCGTAAGGGATTTGATTTAGGTCATACCTGAATGGTCTAGAGGTTTTCCCTGCTTTGTTCAATTGAAATCTGAATCTGGCAATAAGGAGTTCATGATCTGAGCCACAGTCAGCTCCTGGTCTTGTTTTTGCTGACTGTATAGAGCTTCTCCATCTTTGGCTGCCAAGAACATAAACGATCTGATTTCTGTATTGACCACCTGGTGATGTCCATGTGTAGTCTTCTCTTGTGATGTTGGAAGAGGCTGTTTGCTATGACCAGTGCATTCTCTTGGCAAAACTCTATTAGATTTTGGCCTGCTTCATTCTGTACTCCAAGGCCAAATTTGTCTGTTACTCCAGGACTTCCTACTGTTGCATTCCAGTCCGCTATAATGAAAAGAACATCTTTTGGGGGTGTTAGTTCTAGAAGGTCTTGTAGGTCTTCTTAGAACCAACCATTCACCTTCAGCTTCTTCAGCTCTACTGGTCAGGGCACAGGCTTGGATTGCTGTGATATTGAATGGTTTGCCTTGGAAATGAACAGAGATCATTCTGTCGTTTTTGAGATTGCATTCAAGTACTGCATTTTGGACTCTTTCGTTGACTACTTCATTTCTTCTGAGAGATTCTTGCCCACAGTAGTAGATATAATGGTCATCTGAGTTAAATTCACCCATTCTAGTCCATTTTAGTACACTGATTCCTAAAATGTCTATGTTCATGCTTGCCATCTCGTGTGTGACCACTTCCAATTTGCCTTGATTCGTGGACCTAACATTCCAGGTTGCTACACAATATTGCTCTTTATAGCATCAGACTTTACTTCCATCACCAGTCCCATCCACAACTGGGTGTTGTTTTTGCTTTGGCTCTGTCTCTTCATCCTTTCTGGAGTTATTTCTCCACTGATCTCCAGTAGCATATTGGGCACTACCAACCTGGGGAGTTCATCTTTCAGTGTCCTATCTTTTTGCTCTTTCATACTGTTCATGGGGTTCTCAAGGCAAGAATCCTGAAGTGGTTTGCCATTTCCTTCTCCAGTGGGCCATGTTTTGCAGAATTCTCCACCATGACCCTTCAGTCTTGGATGGCCCTACATGGCATGGCTCATAGTTTCATTGAGTTAGACAAGGCTATAGTCCATGTGATTAGATTGGTTAGTTTTCTGTGATTGTGGTTTTCAGTCTGTCTGACTTCTGATGGAGAAGGATAAGAGGCTTATGGAAATCACTGATGAACATAGATGCAAAAATTCTTAACAAAATTCTAGCAAACAGAATCCAACAACATATTAAAAAGATCATACATCATGACCAAGTGGGCTTTATCCCAGGGATGCAAGGATTCTTTAACATACGCAAATCAATCAATGTGATACACCACAGTAACAAATTGAAAGATAAAAACCATGTGATTATCTCAGTAGATGCAGAGAAATCCTTTGACAAAATTCAATATCCATTTATGATAAAAACCTTACAGAAAGCAGGCGTAGAAGGAACATACCTCAACATAATAAAAGCCATATATGATAAACCCACAGCAAACATAATCCTCAATGGTGAAAAATTTTAAGCATTTCCCCTAAACTAAGGAACAAGACAAGAGTGCCCACTCTCACCACTACTATTCAACATAGTTTTGGAATTTTTAGCCATAGCAATCAGAGAAGAAAAAAAATAAAAGGAATGCAGATTGGAAAAGAAGAAGTAAAACTCTCAAGTTTGCAGATGACATGATCCTCTACATAGAAAACCCTGAAGACGCCACCAGAAAATTACTAGAGCTAATCAATGAATATAGTAAAGTTGCAGGATATAAAATTAACACAGAGAAATCTCTTGCATTCCTATACACTAACAATGAGAAAACAGAAAGAGAAATTAAGGAAACAATTCCATTCACCATAGCAACGAGAAGAATACAATATTTAGGAATAAATCTACCTTAAGAAACAAAAGACCTATATGTAGAAACTATAAAACACTGATGAAAGAAATAAAAGATGACACAAATAGATGGAGAAATATACCATGTTCATGGATCAGAAGAATCAATATAGTGAAAATGAGTATACTACCCAACGCAGTCTATAAATTCAATGCAATCCCTATCAAGCTACCAACGGTATTTTTCACAGAACTAGAACAAATAATTTCACAATTTGTATGGAAATACAAAAAAACCTTGAATAGCCAAAGCAATCTTGAGAAAGAAGAATGGAACTGGAGGAATCAACCTGCCTGACTTCAGGTTATACTACAAAGCTACAGTCATCAAGACATTATGGTACTGGCACAAAGACAGAAATATAGATCAATGGAACAAAATAGAAAGCCTAGAGATAAACCACGCACCTATGGACAACTTATCTTTGACAAAGGAGGCAAGAATATACAATGGAGAAAAGACAATCTCTTTAATAAGTAGTGCTGGGAAAACTCATCAACCACTTGTAAAAGAATGAAACTAGAACACTTTCTAACACCATGCACAAAAATAAACTTGAAATGGATTAAAGATCTAAATGTAAGACCAGAAACTATAAAACTCCTGTAGGAAAACACAGGCAAAACACTCTGACATAAATCACAGCAGGATCCTTTATGACGCACCTCCCAGAGTAGTGGAAATAAAAGCAAAAATAGACAAATGGGACCTAATTAAACTTAAAAGCTTTTGCACAACGAAGGAAACTATAAGTAAGGTGAAAAGACAGCCTTGAGAATGGGAGAAAATAATAGCAAATGAAGCAACTGACAAAGAATTAATCTCAAAAATATACAAGCAGCTCCTGCAGCTCAATTCTAGAAAAACAAATGACCCAATCAAGAAATGGGCCAAATAACTAAACAGACATTTCTCCAAGGAAGACATACAGATGGCTAACAAACACTTGAAAAGATGCTCAACATCACTCATTATCAGAGAAATGCAAATCAAAACCACAAGGAGGTGCCATCTCACGCCAGTCAGAATGGCTTCTATCAAAAAGTCTACAAACAATAAGTGCTGGAGAAGGTGCAGAGAAAAAGGAACCCTCTTACACTTTTGGTGGGAATGCAAACTAATACAGCCACTATGGAGAACAGTGTGGAGATTCCTCAAAAAACTGGAACTAGAACTGCCATACGACCCAGTAATCCCACTGCTGGGCACACACACTGAGGAAACCAGAATTGAAAGAGACATGTGTATCCCAGTGTTCATCACAGCACTGTTTACAATAGCCAGGAGATGGAAGCAACCTGGATGTCCATTGGGAGATGAATGGATAAGAAAGCTGTGGAATATTACTCAGCCATTAAAAAGAATGTATTTGAATCAGTTCTAATGAGGTGGATGAAACTGGGGCCTATTAAACAGAGTAAAGTAAGTCAGAAAGAAAAACACCAATACAGTATATTAACACACATATATGGTATTTAGAAAAATAGTAACGATGACCCTATATGTGAGATGGCAAAAGAGACACAGATGTTAAGAACAGTCTTTTGGACTCTGGGGGGGAAGGCGAGGCTGGGATGATTTGAGAGTGTAGTGTTGGAACGTGTATATTATCATATGTGAAGCGGATCACCGGTCCAGATTCAATGCATGAGACAGGGCACTCAGTGCTGGTGCACTGGGATGACCTTGGGGGATGGGATGGGGAAGGAGGTGGAAGGGAGGTTCTGGATGGGGAACATATGTGCACCTGTGGCTGATTCATGTCGATGTTTGGCAAAAACCACTACAATGTTGTAAAGTAATCAGCCTCCAGTTAAAATTAATTAATTTTTTAAAATACAAATTAAACTTAAAAAAAAAAAAAAAACCGAGGCTTTTGGATGCTTCCTTATAGGAGAGACTGACTGAGGGGGAAACTGGGTTGTTCTGATGCGCGGGGCCATGCTCAGTAAATCGTTAATCCAACTTTCTGTTGATGGATGGGGCTATGTTCCCTCCCTGTTATTTACCTGGGGCCAAGCTATGGTGGAGGTAATGAAAATAATGGGGACGTCCTTCAAAGGGTCCCATGCACGCACTGCTACAGTCAATGCCCCTAACCCTGTAGCAGACCACCTCTGACCCACGCCTCTGCCAGAGACTCCAGGACACTCAGGGCAAGTCTGGGTCAGTCATTTGTGGAGTCACTGCTCCTTTCTCGTGGGTTCTGGTGCACCCAGAGTTCTGTTTGTGCTCTCCAAGAGTCTGTTTCCCAGTCCTGTGTAAGTTCTGGCAGCTCTATGGTGGGGTTAATGGCAACCTCCTCCAAGAGGGCTTATGTCATACTCAAATCTGCTGCACCCAGAGCCTCCGCCCCTGTGGCAGTCCACTGCTGACTGATACCTCCTCTGGAGTGGCAGCTGCACAGCACTCCAGCGAGGATGTACCCTACGTCTAAAGACAGAGAAGCACCAGCAAAATGCTAGACGCTGGAGCGGTGGCTGCATGACCCTGGAGTGGTGGCTGCATGGCGCTGGAGCTGCTGTGAGGAGATACTCCACGCCCAAAGGCAGAGAAGCCCCAGCAAGACAGTAGGCTCTGGAGCAATGACTGCACAGTGCTGGAGCAACTGTGAGGAGATATCCCATGTCCAGAGGCAAAGGAGAAGCTCCAGTAAGATGGTAGGAGTAGTGAAATCACGTTTAGAATCAGATCCCATACCCGCCAGAGATGCTCAGAGGGCTCAAACAAACTTTGTGTGCACCAGTACCCAGAGACCCCACAGAGACTGAGACAGAAAAATGGTGCAGTTGAACTTATTTTCAAAGTATAAATAGAGTTACAGGTGTAGAGAACAAACTAAAGGTTACCACGGGGGAATGGGGTGTGGGACATATTGGGAGATTGGGATTGACGTATATGTTGGTGGTGGTTTAGTTGCTAAGCTGTGTCAGATTCTTTGCAACCCCATGGACTGTAGCCCACCAGGTGCTTCTGTCCATGGGGTTTTCCAGGCAAGAATACTACAATGGGTTGCCATTTCCCTCTCCAGGGAATTTTCTCCACCCAGGGATTGAAACTGCATTGCAGGGATCTCCTGCATTGCAGGCAGATTCTTTACCAGGGAAGCCTGATCGATGTATAAAATGGATAACTAATGAGAATCTGTTGTATAGCACAGGGAACTCTACTCAATGATCTGTGGTGACCTAACTGAGAAGGAAATCTATAAAGCAGTTGATGTATGTGTGTGTATGTGTGTGTGTATCTGACTCACTTTGCTCTCCAGCAGAAACTAACACAACACTGTAAAGCAACTATACTATAATTAAAAGCTTAAAATAAAATGGAAGCTATTTATGAGAAACTGACAGCCAATATAGTACTTGACAATGAAACCCTGAAACCCTACTGCTAAAATCTGCAATGAGAAGGATGGCCACTGTCACCACTTCTTTTCAATATAGTATTGGAAGTCCTAGCCACAGAAAACAGAGAAGAAAAATAAATAAAATATGGGAAGTTGTTATTACATGCAGGTGATAAGATATTATATATAGAAAACCCAAAAGACTCCATACAGAACTACCAGAATTAATAAATTAATTCAGAAGGTAGCAGGATACAATATTAACATGGAGAAATCAGTTCCATTTATTTATACTAACTTTAAGTGAAATATCAGAAAGAGAATGTAAAACAAAAAAAAAAAAAAACAACAAAAAACACCAATACCTTTTAAAATTGCACTAAAAAAAGCCCTTAAACCTGAGAAGGTGAAAGACATATGCTAAGAACTATAAAATATCAATAGAGGAAATTAAAGATGATTTAAAGAAATGGAAAGATATTCCATGCTCTTGGATTGGAAGAATTAATATTGTTAAAATGACCATACTACTCAAAACAATATACTGATTTAATGCAATCCCCATCAAATTACCCATGACATTTTTCACAGACTGGAACAAATAATCCTAAAATTTGTATGGAATCACAAAAACCCCAGAATTGCCAAAGCAATTCTGAAGAAAAAGAACAAAGCAGGAGGCATAACCCACCCAGATTTCAGACAATACCACAAGGCTACTATAATCAAAACAGTGTGGTATTGGCACAAAAACAACCATAAAGATCAATGAAACAGAATAGAGAGCCCAGGAAAAAACCCACACCCATGGATAATTAATATTTGACAAAGGAGGCAAGAATATTCAATGAGGGAAAGACAGTCTTTTCAGCAAGTTGGGCTGGAAAAGTTGCACAACTGCATGTAAATCAATGCAGTTAGAACACATCCTCACATCATGCACAAAAATTAACAATGGCTTAAAGACTTAAACATAAGACAAGACACCATAAGATTCCTAGAAGAGAACATAGGCAATTATACTAAAGATTTTTTAGGTCAGTCTTCCAAGGTAATAGAACTAAAAACAAAAACAAAAAGCACCTAATCAAACTTACAAGCTTTTGCTTAGCAAAGGAACCCATAAACAAAACAAAAAGACAGTCTATGGAATGGGAGAAAGTATTTGCAAACAATGTGATTAACAAGGACTTAATTTCCAAATATACAGAGCTCATGCAACTCAACAACAACAAAAAACCAAGCAATCCAGTTGAAAAATGGGCAGAAGACATACAGATGGCCAATAAACACATGAAAAGATGCTCAACATTGCTAATGATTAGAGAAACACAAATCAAAACTACAATGAGGTACCACTTTACACCACTCAGAGCATTATTAAAAAGTCTGCAAGTAGCAAATGCTAGAGAGGATGTGGAGAAAATGGAACACTTCTACACTGTTGGTGGGAATGTAAGTTGGTGCAGCCACTATGGAAAACGGTATGGAGGTTCCTCAGAAATCTAAAAATAGATTTACCATATGATCCACAATCCCACTCGTGGACATATATCTGAATGAAACTATAATTTAAAGAGATACACATACTCCTATGTTCATAGCAGCACTATTCACAATAGCCAAGACATGGAGACAACCTAAATGTCCACTGACAGATGAATGGATAAGGAAGATATGTATGAGGGAATACTACTCAGCCATAAAAAAGGATGGAGTAACGCCTTTGCATTAACATGGGTGCAAGTAGAGATTATCGTACTAAGTAAAGTAAATAAGTCAGAAAGGGAAAGACAAATACCACATGATATCACTTGCATGTGGAATCTAAAATATGAACTTGTATACAAAGCAGAAACAAAATCACAGAAAGAGAGAACAGATCTGTGGTTTCCAAGGGAGAGGGATGGGAGAGGATTGGACTGGGAGTTTGGGATTAGTAGGTGTAAACTATTACATATAGAATAGACAACAAAGTCCTACTGTATAATACAAGGAATTATATCAATGTCCTGAGATAAACATTAATGGAAAAGTAATATAAAAAACAACGGCTCAGTGGGAAAGAGTCTGTGTGCAATGCAGGAGACACAGGAGATGTGGGGTTGATCCCTGGATCAGGAAGATCCCCTGAAGGAGGGCATGGCAACCCACTCCAGTATGCTTACAGGAAAATCCCATGGACTGAGGAGCCTGGTGGGCTACAGTCCATAGGGTAGCAAAGAGTCAGACACAACTGAAGCAACTGAACCCACGAGCATATACATGTGTGTGCGTGTGTGTGTGTGTGTATGTGTGTATCTTAATCACTTTGCTGTATAGCAGAAATAAACACAGTATTGTAGATCAACTACACTTCAATAAAAAAAGAAAGCAGACTAAAATTGATGTGTTAAGCATTCTAGTTAAGAAATTAAAATCACTATATATACCTGTCAGAGTGGCTATCATCAAAATGGTCACAGATGAAAAATATTGGCAAGGATGTGGAGAAAAGGAACCTAGTATACTGTTGGTGGGAATGTAAATTTAGGTAGCCACTTGGGAAACAGTACAGAGTTTCCTCAAAAACTAAAAATAAAACTGTTTCATTATTTAGCAATTCTACTCTGGGTATCTATCAGAAGAAAACAAAAAAACAAGTAAAAAGCAAATTTGAAAAGATGTATGTACTCTAATATTCATAGCAGCATTATTTACAATAGCCAAAATATGGAAATAACTTAAATGCCCATCAAGAGATGAATGGATTAAAAATATGTGATATATATATATGAATATTACCCAACCATAAAAAAGAATGAAAATTTGACATTTGTTTCATTGCCTTTTAACTGAGAGTGGTTCCTCTGCTTCTTCATTTTACTTCTATTTCTCTTACTCTGTGAGTTTAGGAGAAAGTTATCTACTGTAGTCTTAGACAGCTATTTACATGCAGCAGTGTCCTTGTGTAACTTGTGTGGCTTTAATATTTTTGGCATGAGGGCTGCTTTTGGTTTGAATGCCTTCTGCTGCTTTCCTCAGCATGCCCTGGCCATTATCCCCTTCAAAGGGGATGTGCAGATGTAGTGGCTTGCATGTACTCCTGGAGGCCACACCAGCAAGGACAGTGATTGACTATTGCTCATGTGTCTCTCAGCAGTGGCGGCAGTCTGTGCATGCTTCCTAGGCCCATGGCAGGGGACAGTGATTGGCACTCGCTCCTGGTTCTCTCGGCAGTGGGGGTGGCCTGTACCCACCTCTGGAACCCACTATGGCAATGGGGGCTCACGCTCACCCTGAGAGCTTGTGTAGGTTGCCTCCTGTTGCCTGAGAGCATGCGGAAGAGAAAGAGGTTTCTATAGTGATCCTGCCCCTTCCCTAGCACAACCCCCAATAATGATACCTTGTCTCTCTGGCTGGCCCACATTTCTTCTGCATATACCCTTGGTTGTAATCGCACCCCTCTCCTGTCCATTCAGGCTGTCTCTATGCAGTGAATCCCAATTGTCTCCCCAGGTCTGACCTCTGAAGCCCCAGCTTTGGCACTCAGTCCCTGCCCGTCCTGGCAGACAAGCATCTCAGACTGGGGAGTGCATGGTGGTGGTATTGAACAACTGGGCAAGTCTCTCTCTGTTCTGCCTTACACAAACCAGTTGTTGTGCTCTCCTCCAGGTTTCTGAAGCTTCCCTTCCATCCTGGCTGGTCTTCACACCAGTGAGGTGATTTCCCAGGGTGCAGGAACATTTTTCTTTCACAGCTCCGTCCCAAGAGCACAGGTCCTATCCTGATTCCTTTCTCTCTCTCTCTCTCTCTCTCTCTCTCTCTCTCTCTCTCTCTCTCTCTCTCTCTCTCTCTCTCTCTCTCTCTCTCTCTCTCTCTCTCTCCTTTTTTCTTTTGTCATACCTTGTTCTATGGAGATTTTCTTGCTCTTTCAGAAGTCTGAGATCTTCTACCAGTGTTCAGTAGATGTTTTATGAGAATTGTTCCACACATAGATGTATTTTTGATGTATTTGTGGGATGAGATAAGCTCCACGTCCTGTACTTCTACCCATGTTGATCCCCCTTCTGATTTGTTTTCTAATGTAGGCGTTTAAGACTATAATTTTTCTTTACGGTACCACTTTAATCGTATTTCACAAGTTTGACACGTAATGTTTTGTCTGTAAGCCTTTCTAAATATTTTTAATTTCAATTAAAAATGTCGTTATTCCATGAGTTATTTTAATGTTTTTATATCTTTCATGGATGTTATTTTCATACATATGATAATTTAATAGATTTATAATAGATTTATTTTTCTTTATCACATTAAAGAATATTATTGTACTAGCCTCTAACTTTCACTGTTGATGAAAAAAGGAGTCAGTCTAGGTATCATTTACTTGAAGTTTATATATTTTTTCTTGCTGACTGCTTTTAATATCTTTTCTCTTTAATTTTTATTTTTTTTAATTTTTAAAATAAAAATTTTATCCATCTGTTTATGACATTATGACATAGTACACAAGATGCAAAGTGTTTTACATCAGAGATTGCACTTCCAACTCCTTGAAATGCTTGGGCAACTAAAATAAGGTTGGGGCCAAGGGGAGCAATACTAACATCATCCTCACAGGGAATGGGCACAACGGGCTGTTTGTGGCAAGCTGATTTTCTAGGACTGTTAGCTGGAAGCATAGAAATACCACTTCTGGATGCTCATGCTATCTCATGCTTAAGTCATCCCCAACACACAGGTATAGAGCACTTTCTGGTAGTCACTCTTGGTGTCTTGCTGGATGTAGTAGTACAGCAGCTTGTAATTGTGGGAGACCATGATTCTAATCAAGCCCTTATAATGAGGGCTTGCCCTTCTTGGAGTCATATACAGCAAAATACAGGAATTTATTATGAATACTCTGGGCCAGGTTTAGGAAAACATCTTTCTAGTCTCCTTTGACCTCTTTCTTTATGCTCTCTAATATGTTTATAAATCTCTAAGGGACATAACTCTTGTACTTTTCAAGTACTTTCTGACACACACTCCACTTGGTCATGATGTTTATCCGTTAAGAACATCAGTTCTCTTCTCTTCTCTTTAGTACAGTAGAGACTGGAGGTATCTTGGTTGGTTAGTACATAATGAAAGAGCCATCCTCTCCTCTTCTACGTTTACAGGGGCAACTGTCTACCTGCAGAAGTCACTAGATGTTTCAGAAATAATGTCCTTCTCCAGATCAATTTTCTAAATTTCCTTGTAGACTCTTAATTTTCTGTAGCTCCTGGTTGGTTCTTGAGCAAATACTCTCAGGGAGTCCTCATTGCACCCCAGCCCCTTCATGGAGGCTTTCAAATCAGAAGCATAATACTGAGCAAGTGTTTTCAATAGTTCTCAAATCACCATCTTTAGGTGGCTGGACAAGGCTGACTTCAGTGCTGATGCAAGTTTCTTTTTGGTCCTTCTCTGATAGGCAATATCCTGTCTCTTTTCATTGCTACGTTCAGTCAAAATGTGGATGATGGCAACCTCATCCATACCTTTGGTGTTGATGGCTGTTTCAATGTTCAAAGCATCCTACTCAGCATCAGAGTTGTTCTATGCTTTGACTGACTTGTCTGTACTTAAAGGCGTAGTGTGATTACCCTTCATGCTGAGCTTGCACAGAAATTCATGAACAGGAGACATTTTGACAGAAGTTGGGCCAAGTACCGAGAGCTATGTGGAGCCATTTTTTAAAATTTATACATTATGAAATTTTCAATATATGTTATAGGTGTATATGCTTTTTATTTAAACTGCTTGTGATTAGCTTGGCTTCCCAATTTTGTCAATTATTTGTTCTTCAGTTCTGAGAAACTCTCAGCCTTTAGCTCTTCAAATACTGCCCCTCTTTGTCTAATGTCTTTAGAATTCCAGTTCAATCTTTCTCTCCTACTTTTTATCTCTTTGTCTCTCTGAACTGTGTTCTGAAGAGTTTCTTTAGATCTGTCTTCCAATATTGTAAATTTCACCTCAGCTTTTCCTAAGCTGGTGTTTAACCTGTTCATTTCATTTTTCAAATGTCTTCTTCAAACTTTTTTTTTAATTGAGAAAATGTAACATATATCAGAAAAGTGCAAAAATATAAATGGAGAAGGAAATGACAACCCACTCCAGTGTTCTTTTCTGGAGAATTCCATAGACAGAGGAGCCTGAAGGGCTACAGTTCACGGGGCCGCAAAGAATTGGACATGACTGAGGGACTAACTCTTTCACTTTCACAGCTTAGCAATTAATTATGAAACAAATACTAAGTAATCACCCTAGAAATGGAACTTTACCAAAGTCCAGAACTTGTGTCTCTGTTCCTGATCCTCAACCACCACTTCCTCCACGAGAGATAATCATCACTCTGACTTTAGTCTAATAATTTCTTTGCTTTTCTTTACAGGTTTACCAGCTATATCCATTTTTGTCTGTTTTAATGTAATACTCTATATTTGGGGTCTTACATCTTTTATTCAACATAATATTTGAAAATTAATCCATGTTCATACCTGTGATTTACTTACTTTCCATGCTTTGAGGCAGTACAGTTCATGAAAATATTATACTTTTTATTCTGTTTATGATGCATATCTGGATTAGTCTTTTCCCCTTTTATGGAGGCACTATTTTCAACAATGCTGCTATGAACATTGTTGTATATGTATATTGAAATACATGTGCATGAATTTCTCAAGGCTATGTGCTAGGAGTGGAATTGTTGGGTCACAAATTATGTATATGTTTAATTTTGCCAGATAATTCCAGGCTATTTTTCAAAATGTTTGTTCCACTAAATTTTTTAGTTCAATTGTTTTGCTTAATTCATTTTTAAAAATTTTATTTGGCTCTTCAAATATGCTTGATAATATATTCCTTTGCTGGTTTTGGATATTTTAATTTTCCTTAAGTTTATACATATTATATATGTTTTTTCAGATCCAAAATAGAAGTCTTGTAGGCAAGATTCTGCTCTCTCAGGGTTTCTCAATGTTAGCACTACTGACATCTTGAGCTAGAGAAGACTTTATTGTAGAAGGTTATCCTGCACATTAGAGGGTGTTTGACAGCAACTGTCCTCTGTACACTAGATGCCAAGAGCATACACATTCCCCTCCTAGCTGTGACAACCAACAATGTCTCTTGGAGGGCAAAATTGCCCTAGGTTGTGAACCACTGTATGCCCTTTACTTTTTCCCTTATGGGACCTCACTCATGGTATCTTGTTTCCTTGTGTTTTGTGATTTTTCGGTAAGCTCACATTTCTTAAACCTGTATCTGTGGGAATTCTCTGATGCTTGGATTGAAATTGCTTTCCTCTGGGATGTTTTCTATTTGCTACTGCCAAGCACCTGAGGACATTGCTAGCTCAGGATCATACAAAAAATAAATGTTTGGCTTTAGATTTTTTGAACTCCCAGGATAGTGTGAATTGTGGGCTGCAAATCTGCACAAGGTCTAGCTGGTATCTATAATTCTCAAAAGAAATGCTTTTCTTCTCTCTATTTAGTGCCAGATTTAAGGCAGCTGGGCATGACACAGATTTATTTTTAACTCAACGTTGTAATGAATTGTAGCCCTTGGGCTCTAGGTTTATGGATTTATACTGGGAATGTAGACTCCTATTAGTCTCTTTACCTTTAATAAACCCTCTAAGCCTTGCAAGATATGTGAAAATTGAAACTTATTATAAATGCTGACATTAGTACAGGTTTATCTTTCTGGCTTTTATGTGATTTTAAGGCTTCTGAATTTATCTGTAATTTTTTCCCAATCTATTGGTGCATTTAAAAAGAGTTTTCAATTATTTTGTCCAGTATTTTTAGTTTTCTTTAACGAGAGGCTCAATCACTAAACTACTATGCTATACTTCAGAACAAGAAGTCCATAACTTAAACGATAACAACAACAGCGAAGCTCACTGAACAACTTAACAACAACACAAAAGCAATATAAAAGCAGTTAGATTAATAATTTATACAAGTGCACTCTTATAGGCCTTTGCTAAATGTGGGTTGATTTTAAGAGGATTGATGAAGTCCATGCTGCTGCTGCTGCTGCTAAGTCGCTTCAGTCGTGTCCGACTCTGTGCGACCCCATAGATGGCAGCCCACCAGGCTCCTCTGTCCCTGGGACTCTCCAAGCAAGAATACTGGAGTGGGTTGCCATCTCCTTCTCCAGTGCATGCAAGGGAAAAGGGAAAGTGAAGTCGCTCAGTTGTGTCCGACTCGTAGCGACCCCATGGACTGTAGCCTATCAGGCTCCTCTGTCCATGGGATTTTCCAGGCAAAAGTACTGGAGTGGGGTGCCATTGCCTTCTCTGGAAGTCCATGAGGATAGGTATATAACAAATGGAGTTGTGGAGGGTGGTCCAGCAGGTCATATCTCAACACAGGATCTAGATTTACTCACTAGTGAGGGTTCTTGGCACTGACCTCAATGGTTTCTTGAGAAAAAGACAATGCACTCAAGTATTGCTAAGTCAGACCACATAGTAGGATATTTTAAGTTCTGGAATTTATCCAGTGCTTTCTATAATTCTAGGAAAATTGATTTTCTTGGTGAGTGTGATTAACTTTCATTATAATCAGTTCCATGGAAATGAAGCCCCACTGATAGGGTTGATGCTTGGTGATTTAGATACATCTTCAAGTTTACACAGAGTGGTTAAGAGCACAGAATTCAGACTGCTAGAATTAGAGTCTGGATTCCCCTACTTAAAAATCTTTCTTCTTAACCTTACTGTGTCTCCATTTTAATATTTGTGCAATGAGAACAATGCTAGAAATTATCACATAGGTTTGTTGTGAGGCTTGAATGTACATGTAAAACACCTAGACTAGTGCCTGGAACATATAAGCACTCAATAGATATTAATTTCAAAATGGTAACATA
Source organism: Okapia johnstoni (assembly GCA_024291935.2). Lineage (NCBI taxonomy): Eukaryota > Metazoa > Chordata > Mammalia > Artiodactyla > Giraffidae > Okapia > Okapia johnstoni. Next base: position 72,783,458 of record CM044322.1, on the reverse strand, counting down.
TATGCATGAGAAGGTAACAGGCGGGAAGGCCAGGGGTCTCTGAACAGAGGAAATAGGCTGCAAGTGTCAGACATTTTTTATCTCTCTCTTTAGTGGCAGGAGGAAACAAACAAGTGTTAGATTTTTTCCCCATCTCTATACAAACTTAAAAGGAGGTTTCTTATATATATATATACATATAACATAGCATATATATAATATATATAACATATATACATATATGTAACATAACAAAATTCATACTAAAATTCATACCATTCATATCAAAATCTGAGAACATCTGAAATGTGACTTTATGTCCATCAGATAGCACTGCATTTCTTTATTGTTGGTGATTTCATTGGGCTTCCCTTGTGGCTCAGCTGGTAAAGATATCATTGTGCTCAGAGTACTGAAGCAATAAGAAATGAAAGCAGGTTCCAGTGGTCAGTCACTTAGTCCACACATCCAGCTTAAGCTCAACATGAGTATTTCCTCCATCCAATGCATCAGCAGTGTTTCACTTTCAGGATCAGAGTGTTTACAAGTCTGATCACATACAGAAGATGTGAGTTGCCTGAGATCTGAAGAGTTGAGTCCTTCAAAGCTTTTTAATTCCCTGTGGTGGAGAAGCAGTTCAGTAAACCTTTCAAGAAAATTTTCCATGACTTCACTACCCAACAGCATCAATATAAATAACATTTCCATACTATGTTTCATTTTCTCAAATTTCAGTAAACTAACAATAATAAAAGCAAAAGAACAAAGAAAATTCACAACTTTGGTGACTTCCTCCATGGTATCAAGCAATGAGGTGATTTTCAAAGTTCACAGTACACATTCTTCAAACAAATGATGCAATGCAAATACCTTTTGATGGGAATAAACTGCTGAGATCCCTCTGCCCCATCTATACTTTTCTTTGTGGGAGACCAGGCTATGAACAGTGAGCTCTATTTTTGCATGTTTATATTCACACTCTCTTTGATAACCTCTTTTTGGGAGGCTGAGGTTTAGTTCTGTCAGAAGTTTCTGGTATACTGCCTTTCAGAGTCGGTGGGCCACACACTGATCTTGATCTTATGAACAGAGGCAGCATGGTATATATGAATCTTACTTTAAGTCTCTGCACTGCTTACTTGTTTTCTTAATTTAACATTTATTGAGCACTTACTGTGTGACAGGGAATTTTCTAGGTGCTTTACATAAATTCATATAATTGGGAAGGCAAGAACAGGCTCCCTAAGCCATAACTGGCCTTTCTCAAGGAGATGGAGGCAAAAGAAGTGAGAGACCCAAATCAAAATGATCGTGTGCCTCCAGATACACCCTTACCCTGTGCTCCTCATATTAGCCACTGGATCCCCTCAACATCTGAAATGGAAACTGGGAAGTCATCCTAGAACACTCCTCCCTCCCTTCTAATATCCCATTTATTCCTAGTCTCTCAAGGCTTCTCCCTCTCTGATCGGTAACCAGCTGTCTATCTGTCCAACTTTCTCTCTTAAGACAGACCCTGTATTTGATCACTGACTGACTTGTTCAGTTGTTAAGTTAGGTCTGACTTTTTGCAACCCCATGATCTGCAGCGTGCCAGGCTCCTCTGACCTCCACTATCTTCCAGAGTTTGCTGAAATTCACGTCCACTGAGTCAGTGATGCTAACCATTTGACCCTCTGACCCTTCTTTTGCCTTCAGTCTTTCCCACCATCAGGGTCTTTTCCAATGAGTCAGGTGACCAAAGTATTTGGAGCTTCAGCTTTAGCATCAGTCCTTCCAATGAGTAGTCAGGGTTTATTTCTTTTAGGATTGACTGATTTTATCTCCTTGCAGTCCAAGGGACTCTCAGGAGTCTTCTCCAGCACCACAATTTGAAAGCCTCAGTTTTTTGATGTTCAGCCTTCTTTATGGTCTAACTCTCACATCCGTACGTGACTACTGGAGGAAACCATAGCTTTGACTTATATAGACCTTTGTTGTCAAGGTGATGTCTCTGCTTTTTAATACATTGTCTAGGTTTGTCACAGCTTTTCTTCTAAGAAGCAAAAGTTTTTTAATTTCACGGCTGTAGTCACTGCCATGGGGCTTCCCAGGTGGAGCTAGTGCCAATGAAGGAGACGCAGGTTTGATCTCTGAATCAGGAAGGTCCCCTGGAGGAGGGCATGGCAACCCACTCCAGTATTCTTGCCTGGAGAATCCCATGAAGAGAGAAGCCTGATGGGCTACACTCCATAGGGTCTCAAAGAGTCAGACACAACTGAAGCAACTTAGCACAGCACAGTCTCCGTCCACAGTGATTTTCAGTTCAGTCGCTCAGTTGTGTCCAACTCTTTGCGACCCCATGGACTGCAGCACACCAGGCTTCCCTGTCCATATCCAACTCCTGGAGTTTACTCAAACTCATGTCCATTAAGTCGGTAATGCCATCCAACCATCTCATACTCTGTCAGCCCCGTCTCCTCCCGCCTTCAATCTTTCCCAGAGTCAGGGTCTTTTCAAATGAGTCAGTTCTTCACATCAGGTGGCCAAAGTATTGGAGTTTCAGCTTCAGCATCAGTCCTTCCAATGAACATTCAGGACGGATTTCCTTTAGGATGGACTGGTTGGATCTTCTTGCAGTCCAAGAGACTCTCAAGAGTCTTCTCCACAGTTCAAAAGCATCAATTCTTTGGTGCTCAGCTTTCTTTATAGTCCAACTCTCACATCCATACATGGCTATTGGAAAAATCATAGCTTTGACTAGATGAACCTTTGTTGGCAAAGTAATGTCTCTGCTTTTTAACATGCTGCCTAGGTTGGTTATAACTTTTCTTCCAAGGAGCAAGTGTCTTTTAATTTCAAGGCTGCAGTCACCATCTGCAGTGATTTTGGAGCCCAAGAAAATAAAGTCTGTCACTGTTTCCCCATCTCTATTTGCCATGAAGTGATGGGACCAGATGTCATGATCTTAGTTTTCTGAATGTTGAGTTTTAAGTCAGCTTTTTCACTCTCCTCTTTCACATTCATCAAGAGCCTCTTTAGTTCTTCTCTGCTTTCTGCCATAAGGGTGGCGTCATCTGCATATCTGAGGTTATTGATATTTCTCCCGGCAATCTTGATTCCAGCTTGTGCTTCATCCAGCCTGGCATTTAACATGATGTAATCTGCATATAAGTTAAATAACCAGGGTGACAGTATACAGCCTTGACGTACTTCTTTCCCTATTTGGAACCAGTCTGTTGTTCCATGTCCGGTTCTAACTGTTGCTTCCTCACCTGCCTACAGGTTTCCCAAGAGACAGGTCAGATGGTCTGGTATTCCCATATCTTTAAGAGTTTTCCACAGTTTGTTGTGATCCACACAGTCAAAGGCTTTGGCACAGTCAATAACGCAGAAGTAGATGCTTTGCAATGATTTTGGAGTCCAAGAAAAGAAAATATGTCACTGTTTCCACTTTTTCCCCATCTACTTTCCATGAAGTGAAGAGACTGGGTGCCATGATCTGTTTTTTGAATGTTGAGTTTTAAGCCAGCTTTTTTATCTCCTCTTTCACCCTCTCAAGAGGCTCTTTAGTTCCTCTTCACTTTCTGCCATTAGAGTGGTATCATCTGCATATTTGAGGTTGTTGATATTTCTCCCAGCAAGCTTGACTATAGCTTGGTGAGTCATCCGTCTGGCATTTAACATGATGTACTCTGTATATAAGTTAAATAAGCATGGTGACAATAAATAGCTTGTTGTACTCCTTTCCCCATTTTGAACCAGTCAGTTGTTTCATGTCAGGTTCTAACTGTTTCTTCTTGACCCACATACAGGTTTCTTGGAAGACAGGTAAGTGGTCTGGTATTCCCAATCTCTTTAAGAATTTTATACAGTTTGCTGTGATCCACACAAAGGCTTCAGTGTAGTGAATGAAGCAGAAGTAGATGGTTTTTCTGGAATACCATTGCTTTCTCCATGATCCAATTAATGTTGGAAATTTGATTTCTGGTTTCCTTTTCTAAACCCAGCTTGTACATCTGGAAGTTCTCAATTCATGTACTGCTGAAAGTCTAGCTTGAAAGATTATGAGCATAACCTTGCTAGCATGTGAATAGGCACAACTGTATGATAGTTGGAGCATTACAACTGGATGAAGCACAAGCTAGAATCAAGATTGCCGGGAGAAATATCAATAACCTCAGATATGCAGGTGACACCATTCTTATGGCAGAAAGTGGAGAAGAACTAAAGAGGCTCTTGATGAAAGTGAAAGAGGAGAGTGAAAAAGCTGACTTAAAACTCAACATTCAGAAAACTAAGATCATGACATCTGGTCCCATCACTTCATGGCAAATAGAGATGGGGAAACAGTGACAGACTTTATTTTCTTGGGCTCCAAAATCACTGCAGATGGTGACTGCAGCCTTGAAATTAAAAGACACTTGCTCCTTGGAAGAAAAGTTATAACCAACCTAGGCAGCATGTTAAAAAGCAGAGACATTACTTTGCCAACAAAGGTTCATCTAGTCAAAGCTATGATTTTTCCAGTAGCCATGTATGGATGTGAGAGTTGGACTATAAAGAAAGCTAAGCACCAAAGAATTGATGCTTTTGAACTGTGGAGAAGACTCTTGAGAGTCTCTTGGACTGCAAGAAGATCCAACCAGTCCATCCTAAAGGAAATCCGTCCTGAATGTTCATTGGAAGGACTGATGCTGAAGCTGAAACTCCAATACTTTGGCCACCTGATGTGAAGAACTGACTCATTTGAAAAGGCCCTGATGCTGGGAAAGATTGAAGGCGGGAGGAGACGGGGCCGACAGAGGATGAGATGGTTGGATGGTATCACCAACTCAATTGACATGAATTTGAGTAAACTCCGGGAGTTGGATATGGACAGGGAAGTCTGGTGTGCTGCAGTCCATGGGGTCGCAGAGTTGGACACGACTGAGCGACTGAACTGTTAGCAGGTGCTCAAATTTTGTTCACTGAATGAATTAATGAATAAAGTTTTATTATTTCTACATAAAAATATCATGAGTGAATTCCTCTACCCTTATCCCATTAATTGCCCCAGTTTAGGGTCTTACTCTTTCCTATCAGAACTCTTACAATAATGTCCTAATTTATGTTCCTTCTCTCCACTTTGTTCTAAGCCACCCAGTTTCCTCATTGCCTCAATGGTCATCTTCTAAAGCACAAATTAGAGTATGCTGTTGCTCTGATTAAATGTTTTAATGCTTCTTATTGCCCTTAGAATAAATTCAAGGCCTCATCTCTTACCTATGTTTCTCCCAAACCCTATGTTCAGCTATACTGAATGATAGTTTGTGTGTGTGTGTGTACGTTTAGGCCCTGGTGCCTTTGCACATATGCCTTCTGCCTAGAATGCTGCCCCCTTTTCTCTGTCTGATAATCTCCTGCCCATTCTTTGAAATGCAGCTCAAGTGTCCTTTGCTTGTGAAGCCTTCTGGGACATTACAACCTCCACCTACAGAGTATCAGACCTCTATTTGAGCTTTTGTTGACTGGCTATAATGTGAAGAAAGCTGAGCGCCGAAGAATTGATGCTTTTGAATTGTGGTGTTGGAGAATGAGAGTCCCTTGGACTGCAAGGAGATCCAACCAGTCCATCCTAAAGGAGATCAGTCCTGGGTGTTCATTGGAAGGATTGATATTGAAGCTGAAACTCCAATAATTTGGCCACCTCATGCGAAGAGTTGACTCATTGGAAAAGACCCTGATGCTGGGAAGGATTGAAGGCAGGAGGAAAAGGGGACGACGGAGGATGAGATGGCTGGATAGCATCACCGACTCAATGCACATGAGTTTAGGTAAACTCCGGGAGTTGGTGATGGACAGGGAGGCCTGGCATGCTGCGATTCATGGGGTCGCAAAGAGTCAGACATGACTGAGTGACTGAACTGAACTGACTATAACTGTTTGCCCACACACCTGTGCCCTCATCTCTCTCTAGACACTAGAATCTGAGTTCTTTAAAATCCTGTACTTGGTATCCCTAACTTCTTCACTGGCTTTAAAAAATATCGAAGGGAACAGGGTGGAAGGTAAACATCTGTGTACAGTGGAAACTGCTTTCAGTCCAAGGAGCCTGGAAGAGCCCAAGTCAACACTATCGCTGACATTGTTTCTATGGCTAAGGACGGCCCAGCCCTCAAAACATGACTCCAATCCCTCTCTCCTCATCTCTCTTCTTCTTTCTTATTTTATCTTCCATGCCCTTCTCTCCCTCCCGTCTTCACTGTTTTCGTTTTTTTAATTTTCCTTTCCTTTCTTCTTTTTGTGGCTATTTAACATCAAATATTGCACAAAACTATATTATGACAATATTAATGTAAGTAAGCAATAATAATAGTATACCCACAATTCTGTTACTATAACAAATCAAATTATTTGTCTGCATTCCCTTTCCATCTTTATATGTCTGCATCATTTTGCATAGTTGTTATTATAATGTAGTTTTAATTTAATAGTCTATTTTAACTTTAAAAAAATTTGTTTATTTTAATTGGAGGCTAATTACTTTACAATATTGTGGTGATTTTTACCATATATTGACATGAATCAGCCATGGGTGATGGCTGGGCCACGGGCTGGGCCGTCTTTAGCCATAGAAACAATGTCAGCGATAGTGTTGACTCAGGCTCTTCCAGGATCCTTGGGCTGAATCAGCCATGTGCTCACCATCCTGAACACCCCTCTCACCTCCTTCCCCATCCCATCCCTCAGGGTCTTCCCAGTGCACTGGCCCTGAGCACCCTGTCTCATTCATCGATTGAACCTTGACTGGTTGATCTATTTCACATACGATAATATACATGTTTCGATGTTTTCTCTCAAATCATCCCACCCTCACCTTCTCCCACAGAGTCCAAAAGACTGTTCTTGACATCCGTGTCTCTTTTTCTGTCTCTCATATAGGGTCATCGTTACCATCTTTCTAAATTCCATATATATGTGTTAATATACTGTATTGGTGTTTTTCTTTCTGACTTACTTCACTCTGTATAATAGGCTCCAGTTTCTTCCACCTCATTAGAACTGATTCAAATGCATTCTTTTTGATGGCTGAGTAATATTCCATTGTATATGTACCACAGCTTTACTTTTTAATTAGTTTATTTATCTATTTTTTTAACTTTACAATATTGTATTTGTTTTGTCATACACTGACATGAATCCACCATGGGTGTACATGTGTTCCCCTTCCAGAACACCCCTCCACAGCTTTCTTATCCATTCATCTGCTGATGGACATCTAGGTTGCTTCCATGTTCTGGCTATTGTAAACAGTGCTGTGATGAACACTGGGCTACACATGTCTCTTTCAATTCTGGTTTCCTCAGTGTGTGTGCCCAGCAGTGGGATTACTAGGTCGTATGGCAGTTCTAGTTCCAGTTTTTTGAGGAATCTCCACACTGTTCTCCATAGTGGCTGTATTAGTTTGCATTCCCACCAAAAGTGTAAGAGGGTTCCTTTTTCTCTGCACCTTCTCCAGCACTTATTGTTTGTAGACTTTTTGATAGAAGCCATTCTTACTGGCGTGAGATGGCACCTCCTTGTGGTTTTGATTTGCATTTCTCTGATAATGAGTGATGTTGAGCATCTTTTCAAGTGTTTGTTAGCCATCTGTATGTCTTCCTTGGAGAAATGTCTGTTTAGTTATTTGCCCCATTTCTTGATTGGGTCATTTGTTTTTCTAGAATTGAGCTGCAGGAGCTGCTTGTATATTGTTGAGATTAATTCTTTGTCAGTTGCTTCATTTGCTATTATTTTCTCCCATTCTCAAGGCTGTCTTTTCACCTTACTTATAGTTTCCTTCGTTGTGCAAAAGCTTTTAAGTTTAATTAGGTCCCATTTGTCTATTTTTGCTTTTATTTCCACTACTCTGGGAGGTGGGTCATAAAGGATCCTGCTGTGATTTATGTCAGAGAGTGTTTTGCCTATGTTTTCCTCCAGGAGTTTTATAGTTTCTGGTCTTACATTTAGATCTTTAACCCATTTCAAGTTTATTTTTGTGCATGGTGTTAGAAAGTGTTCTAGTTTCATTCTTTTACAAGTGGTTGATGAGTTTTCCCAGCACTACTTGTTAAAGAGATTGTCTTTTCTCCATTGTATATTCTTGCCTCCTTTGTCAAAGATAAGGTGTCCATAGGTGCGTGGTTTATCTCTAGGCTTTCTATTTTGTTCCATTGATCTATATTTCTGTCTTTGTGCCAGTACCATAATGTCTTGATGACTGTAGCTTTGTAGTATAACCTGAAGTCAGGCAGGTTGATTCCTTCAGTTCCATTCTTCTTTCTCAAGATTGCTTTGGCTATTCAAGGTTTTTTGTATTTCCATACAAATTGTGAAATTATTTGTTCTAGTCCTGTGAAAAATACCATTGGTAGCTTGATAGAGATTGCATTGAATCTATAGACTGCTTTGGGTAGTATACTCATTTTCACTATATTGATTCTTCTGATCCATGAACATGGTATATTTCTCCATCTATTTGTGTCATCTTTGATTTCTTTCATCATTGTTTTATAGTTTTCTATATATAGGTCTTTTGTTTCTTTAGGTAGATTTATTTCTAAATATTGTATTCTTCTCGTTGCAATGGTGAATGGAATTGTTTCCTTAATTTCTCTTTCTGTTTTCTCATTGTTAGTGTATAGGAATGCAAGGGATTTCTGTGTGTTAATTTTATATCCTGCAACTTTACTATATTCATTGATTAGCTCTAGTAATTTTCTGGTGGCGTCTTCAGGGTTTTCTATGTAGAGGATCATGCCATCTGCAAACTTAAGAGTTTTACTTCTTTTTAAATCTGTATTCCTTTTATTTCTTTTTCTTCTCTGATTGCTGTGGCTAAAAATTCCAAAACTATGTTGAATAGTAGTGGTGAGAGTGGGCACCCTTTTCTTGTTCCTGACTTTAGGGGAAATGCTTTCAGTTTTTCACCATTGAGGATAATGTTTGCTGTGGGTTTATCATATATGGCTTTTATTATGTTGAGGTAGGTTCCTTCTACGCCTGCTTTCTGGACGGTTTTTATCATGAATGGATATTGAATTTTGTCAAAGGGTTTCTCTGCATCTATTGAGATAACCATATGGTTTTTATCTTTCAATTTGTTAATGTGGTGTATCACATTGATTGATTTGCATATATTAAAGAATCCTTGCATCCCTGGGATAAAGCCCACTTGGTCATGATGTATGATCTTTTTAATATGTTGTTGGATTCTGTTTGCTAGAATTTTGTTAAGGATTTTTGCATCTATGTAGTTTTCTTTTTTTGTGGCATCTTTTTCTGGTTTTGGTATTAGGGTGATGGTGGCCTCATAAAATGAGTTTGGAAGTTTACCTTCCTCTGCAATTTTCTGGAAGAGTTTGAGTAGGATAGGTGTTAGCTCTTCTCTAAATTTTTGATAGAACTCAGCTGTGAAGCTGTCTGGTCCTGGGCTTTTGTTTGTTGGAAGATTTCTGATTATAGTTTCAATTTCCATGCTTGTGGTGGGTCTGTTAAGATTTTCTATTTCTTCCTGGTTCAGTTTTGGAAAGTTATACTTTTCCAAGAATTTGTCCATTTCTTCCAAGTTGTCCATTTTATTGGCATATAGTTGCTGATAATAGTCTCTTATGATCCTTTGTATTTCTGTGTTGCCTGTTGTGATTTCTCCATTTTAATTTCTAATTTTGTTGATTCGATTTTTCTCCCTTTGTTTCTTGATGAATCTGGCTAATGGTTTGTCTATTTTATTTATCTTCTCAAAGAACCAGCTTGTAGCTTTGTTGACTTTTGCTATGGTCTCCTTTGTTTCTTTTTCATTTATTTCTGCCCTAATTTTTATGATTTCTTTCCTTCTACTAACCCTGGGGTTCATCATTTCTTCTTTTTTCTAGTTGCTTTAGGTGTTAGTTAGGCTTACTTAGTTTATTTGATTTTTCTCTCGTTTCTTGAGGTAAGCTTGTATTGCTATGAACCTTCCCCTGAGCACTGCTTTTACTGATTCCCATCGGTTTTGGGTTGTTTTGTTTTCATTTTCATTTGTTTCTATGCATATTTTGATTTCTTTTTATTTCTTCTGTTATTTGTTGGTTATTCAGAAGTGTGTTGTTTAGCCTCCTTATGTTTGTATTTTTAATAGTTTTTTTTCCTGTAGTTGACATCTAAGCTTACCACATCGTGATCAGAAAAGATGCCTGGAATGATTTCAATTTTTTAAAATTTACCAAGGCTAGATTTATGGCCCAGGATATGATCTATCCTGGAGAAGGTTACATGTGCCCTTGAGAAAAAGGTGAAATTCATTGTTTTGGAGTGAAATGTCCTATAGACTACCTTTTAACTTAATATCAGAAGATTTTTCATACTCCTACACAGTCTTCATAATTATTATTTTAATGCTACCTAATATTCTGGTGAATATATATAACAAGTTTTACTTGTTTCTTTTCTGCTAGATATTTCCAATTTTACTCTGTTGCAGAGAGCGCTGTTGTATACAGCGCTTTTACGTATTTTACGTTCTTTTACGTCTTTCTCTTTCTTACTCTTTCCTGTTCACTTTCTTTCCCTTTCTACTCTCTTCATTCTCTTTTGCATCTCCTTCTGCCTCCTTGGGTGCACTCTTTCCTGGAGCAGTAATTTGTCCCCAACAGTATGTAGAAATCATCTTAATTTGCAGGGTTTTTAAATTACTAAAAATGTGTTATAAAGAGTTCTTAAGGACACTTTTACTATTTTTGTACCCTTAAAACAGTATAAATAAATTTTCCCCTTCACAAGGGGTAGAACATAGGACCAGGCAGGACAAGGTTGGAGAAAGCTCAAGCATGTGACAGAACACAATGTTTATAACAGAGAAAATGACAGAACCTGGTTGTCTGTCAACAAGGAGGAGGCTAAATGAACCATGATATGTCTATTCCACGAAAATCATGTGGCATTACAAAATATCATGATGTAAATCTATACATACTGATTTAGATAAGACCTTTTTATAGTAAATTTAGTTGTGAAATATTTGTAGTTTACAACTTATGTAAAAAATAACAGCAAAATCCAAGTCCACATGACAGAATTATATATTTTTTATGTATACATTAGGCAAATATATATTCAAGCTGGTAACAGTGGTTACCTCTGTGTTGAGGGGAAATAGTCTAGATTTAGGAGACTGATCAAAGGGAGTCTGAATCTGAAGTGCAATGGTTTAATTTTTCTATTCAAGGAAAGAACATTTACATATTGCTTATATAACAGAAAAATTAATTTAAAAAATATTGCTACTGTGTGTCTTTCTGTTTACATTGTACACTGAAACCCCTGATTCAGGTCCTGGCTACAAATAAATGAAATGTAATAAGAGAATGCTATTAAATATGCAAATATCCTTTTGAGAAGAGTGGGCTTCTTGCTTTTTTTCACACTGCATTTACAGTTTGTTTCAGTCATTGCTGGTGGGTCTAGGATAGAGAAGCACCAGGCCTGCTCTTCTAGGAGATGAAGGTGCCCCTAACTCAGACTCTGCCTTTCTGCCATTGTTCCCTACCTCAATCCTGGCAGGTAAAAGTTGGGGATTGTAAAGTTTAATCTCTTGCCCTGGATCCCAGGTGCAGGACAACAGATGAGACCACATAAACCTACTGTTCAGACCCAGTGAGACAGATGGAGACTCTGGATCCAGCGTGTGAATGGTAATGATTCATAAGGGGTACAGGCAGGGAGAGTGCCTAGCTTAGGGCCAGTGACAGCTGAGCAGCACATGGGAAGGGGAGGGAGCAGGGGCATGGGAGTGGGGTGAGTGGGTTTAGCCATGGAGGAGGAGGCATGAGAGGGTGGAGAACAAGGGAGGGAAAGAGGGGGAACTCCTCCGGTCCTACCCCCAGAGTGGAGCAGGCTTGAGGTCAGAGGTCCCAGGATGACCCGGAAAGCTTACAAAGTTGCAGGGTAGGTGGACATAATGAGAGAGAAGAGTGTTCCATATCTGCTCCTTCACCCTTCTCCCCCATCCTCAGCTGTCCTCCACCTAGCTCTAAACCCAGGGCATTTGGGCCATTCCAGCAGCAGCCATTCCCTTGGCTGGGTCAGGGCCTGGGCAGGTGGATGGAGCAGCTGCCACCCCTCCCCTGGCAGACAAGGGATTGGAGCACAAGGAGACGGCTGGATTGCGGACATTTAAAGCACATGACTGGGCTATCCACACTTTTCTTTCCAGAACTCCTACCTGCCTACTGTACCCCTCACCCCATTCCTCTTAAGTAGAGTGACAAAATAAGAAAGGTAAAAGAATTATGAAAATAATAGTTATTATTAATAATATTTACTGAAGTCACTATATGCATAGTGCTATTGATTTTATGATATATCACTGAATCATCCTAACAGCCCATTATGAAAGTAAGGCCTATTTTATAGGTGAGAAAAATGAAGCTTCTTGGTTAAGTAATGTGCTCAAGGTCAGACACTAAGAAGGGACAGAAGTGAAATTTGATGCCAAATTTTTTTGACATTACAGATAAACTCATAACCCTTGAGGAGGACTGAATTAACAAAATATCCAGCAGAAAGCCAACAGACCCACATTTCCAGAAGAAATAAGAGGTGGATGCATCTAAGCTAGCCTTTCTCACAGTTGGAAGTGACAGGTGCTGGATGAGGTGGGATGGGAAAGTAAAAGAAGCTAGAAAATCCTTCTCTCTAGAGATTTTGCTAAGTAGGAGCCATACCATCTTTTTGGGCTGCTTTAAATGGCTATGCCTGGAGAAAGAAGAATAAAGGAGAGCAGTCTCTTCATTCCCTCTGGGTGGGCTCTCCAGAGGAGATCCTGGTCAAAGCCTGGAGAGAGTAGGGACTAGACACAGGCTGTCTCCCACAGGTCTGATCTGTTTTACCCTGGAGCATCCCACCTGAAGGCTTTTATAGTGCATTCAATCATCCCCCTAGCCTTGAGCCTCCTCCCAGCCCTAGGAATCCTAGCTCAGAGCAGGCCCAGCGAGGAAGCCTCTGCTGAGTGGAAGCCGGCCCTCCACTGCAACTCAACCAACACCCAGGCTTTGGGCTGCCAGCAGGGGGACCCTGAGCCCCAGGCAACAGGGCCGAACTGGGCATCTTCTTCTGGATATGGATCCCTTCTCTGAGCAGATCCACACGCTGCCCTGAGCCAGTTTTCTGCTCTGAAAAAAGGGAAAATATGCTTACTTCACCAGCAATGCTGTGAGAGTTAAATGAGTTCTAAATAAACAATTAAGCATTGCTAGACTTTTTCCTATTGTTGTACTCTTGTACAGTTACTATATTATGCTGAAAATTCAGCATTCAGAAAATGTTTCTTGAGCTCTATTATTCACCAGGAGTAATTTTAAGCCTAGATGGAATCTCTTCAACCCTTGGGTCAGGGACAGTGATTGAAATAGAAAAACCCAGCAACTGGAGGATTCCACTATGTCTCCCACTCCATCTGATCAGCTAGATAGAGTGGATGGCTCTTAGGTATAGTTGGATACTTCTGGCAAGCTCCTGTTTGTTCTCCTGGCCTGGAATTTGGAACTTTTGGGTGGGCTCACTTATGGGCCTGGGAACCCAGGCCACAGCCTATCTCTCCATCCATCCTGACTTCAGAAAATGTGCTTAGCACAGAGTCTTTTCACACACCCAGTGTTCTTTGGTGAAAGTGTCTTAGACTCAGGATAGAGGGTCAAGACATGTTTGAATAGAATATTAGGATTCTGCTTAAGATCAGGGAATTAGCTTTAGGATAAAACTGGAGCTGAGAGAATGAGCTGAAGCCAGAAAAAGGTCTCCTGTCCATTCTTTCCCCAGAATTATTTCCCAGGAATGTTTTCTCCTCAGTGTGATGGGGTGCATGCTTAGTGTTTTGACTCTGGTTCCATCTAAAGCCCTGCTGGGCAGAGCTTCAGTCATACAAATCAGTAGGAAAACCTGTGTGCGGAAGGCTCTTTGACAGGCTCCCAGGGTCCTATAGGAGGAGAGGGGCCATTCCACTAGCCAGCACCTAATTAAGAGTTTAGACTGACTGTTAACTTTATGTTGCTTTTCAAAATTCATGTGTTTCAAAGTTCTTGGAGAGTCATTGCTGACTATCTGAGAGTATTCACTGTGCTGTGTTGGAAAGAACCCTAGACTGGGTTCATATTTCAGCTCCAGCATTTGGTGCTTTCAGGCCTCCCTCTGAGCCTCAGTGTTTTAATCTGTTAAATGGGATCATACAATAGTCTCCCAGACAGGCAGCATGATGATAAATGAAATAAATGTGAGAAAGGGTCAGGCACATGGTTCTACTTTTCCTTCTCTCTGGATAAACTCAAAACAAATGAAAATATAGATTTACACAAAAACTAGTATCAATACATGAATGTTCATATTGGCATTATTCAAAATAGTCTGAAAATAGAAACAACCCAAATGAACATCAGCTGAAGAATGGATAAACAAAATGTGAGACATCCACACAACAGAATATCATTCAGCCTTATAAAGGAATAAAACACTGACACATTGTACAATATAGCTAACTTTCAAAACGTTTTGCTAAGTGAAAGAAACCAGTAACAAAGGACTGCATATTGTTTGATTCCATTTATACAAAATGTCCAAAACAGGAAAATCCATAGAGACCAGAAGTAGATTAGTGTTTGCCTAGAGCTGGGTAGGGATGGGAAGGGGTTAGGTAATGACTACTAAAGGGTTTAAAGTTTTGGGGGGAGTAAGAAAAATGTTCTAAAATTAAATTATGATAAAGTGAAAGTCGCTCAATCGTGTCCAGCTCTTTGCGACCCCAGGAACTATACAGTCCATGGAATTCTCCAGGCCAGAATACTGGAGTGAGTACCCTTTCCCTTCTTCAGGGGATCTTCCCAACCCAGGGATTGAACCCAGGTCTCCCGCATTGCAGGTGGATTCTTTACCAGCTGAGCTACTAGGTAATGGTTGGTAAAGGTTGTATAATTCTGTAAATACACTAAAAACCATTGAATTGTACACTTTATATGGGTGAACTTTATGTTATGTAAATTATATTTCATTAAAGCTGTTAAAAAATTAAACCATTCCTAAAATTAATCTGGCAACTCTAGTTTTAGCCTTCCTTCCTCTTTGCCCCAGTCTTTAGGGCCTTTTTCTCTTCCTCAGAACATACAGAAGGTAGTACGCATATTCCTTTCTTAAGGGGACAAGAGCACTGTTTGATGAGTGAGTAGTAAGGGAGGCATCAGGGAATATGGATACCAGTCTGCTTAATCTCCAACAGAAGTCACATAATTCCCCAGTCTTGATCTTTCTTTCTGCCCACTGAGGGGAGGGAAAGCAGAGAATCCTTGCCTCACACCCTTAGAGGTGATGTTTGAGGAGTGGGTGTGAATATTCTGGCCAGGATAGGGTAGGCTGTGCAGGGAGGTGTGAACGCTAATGAGTCTAGTACATGGTAGTGTCAACACCACATCTTCCAGCCTGGCAGACAGATTGCCCAGAGGCACCTTTTCGGCTGCAGTCAAGGACCAGAGAAGTCAAGAAATTTATAGCCAGTACCGTGTGGGCTGGGGTCAGGAGTGAAGGCTTTGCCATGGGCCCAGATGAAGAGGAGCTGCTGCTTGGAGAAGACTGATTGTTTAACTGATGTGCAACAGGGCCAGGCAAACTGCTGGCCTCCTGTCAGGGGCGGGTGAGGGTGGAAGAGTGGAGGGGCTTTGCAGAGAGACTGGGCTGGAGCAGAAGGCCTGGGAGCTTCCCCTCAAGATTCAGTGGGGGTGGGAGAGAGGGCCTTGGAACACTAGTGCTCTCCAAGGTTTCTGATTATCTAGAACCTCATGCCCAGCAGTCCTAAGTCATTAATCACTTAGGACTTTGACAAATAGGATGTCTTCTCAGTTTCTGATTCATCTCTTCCTTGCCACTACTTCCCTCCCTCCAGCTATGAGCATGCTCAAGGCTCCCCATGTAAAACCAACTTCTTTTTGATGCTACTCTCTTGCAACTGGCAGTCCATCTTTTATTCTCTTCCCTGCCAAACTCTTTCAAAGTCTCATCTGCACCTATACACTGTATTTCCCTGCCTGTGCCAGTGTTAACCTGTGAGATGATGCTTCTACCCCACCCCTCCTCCTTCTTGTCATCAAATCTTACCATTGCCCCCTCAGACCATTCAAGCTACTCTCCAGGCCTGAACCCCCCAGAAGCTTTCTTCCTGAAATACCTGCTAGCCTGCTCCCCACTTTGGGTGCTCCCCCTCCCAGGTGCTATAGGCACAGCCCTGCTTCCTTGAAACTACTCTTCTGAGTGATCTCATCTACCAGACCTCAGTTGAGATGACTCAGATGGAGCTCCAGTTGTGCCCTTGGCCATTCCCACAAGCCCGCTAGACCCTGCACCAGAGTGTCCCTATTGGCACATCCCACCAACCTGTCCCGGAGCGGATTCCCATCCTTCCCCAGCCCTCATAACCAGCAGCTGCTGCTCCCTATCTCCCTTATAGGCATCAGCATTTCCTCAGGAGCCCAAGTTTGACATCCAAGAGTCATCTTTGCCTGGCTGTTCTGCTTGACTGGCCAAGGAGCCCAGGAATCCTACACATCTCTCTTGCTCATCTCCTCTGTTCTCACTGCTTCCTCTTATGTTTGGCTTTTAATCTTCTTGGACCAAGACTGTTGTTACCTCTGACAGGTGTCCCTGCTTTTAGCTCTCCCTGCACCAGTTCCCTCTGCACAGGGTCATAGAATTATCTTTCCAAAGCTTCATTCAGATCTGTCAGTCTCCTGTTCAAAACCTACAAAAGCTTCCCGTCACCAATAGAATAAATCTTGATATCTATTTAGTGATTTACAACCTGAAAAACACTTTCAAATAAGTAAAATAGGTAATGTGATCACCCCACCTTTACAAATAAGAGAAATGAGGCTCAGACCTGTGGTGAATTGTTGGGGTTCACTCAGGGCTGAAGGGAGGAGCCAAGATAGGCACTGAGGCCTTCCAGATTCAATTGGGTGCACCGCCCACTCTAGTCTTCTCAACCTCCCCTGAGAAGCCTTCAGAAATGTAACCCCTCACTGTCGCCCATCAGCTCAGCTGGAGGTCAGTGCTCTCACTAAGTCCCTGACCTTGCCCAAAACATACATCCTTCGCTCTGGACAGGTTGAGTTGAAGCTCAGATTTTCAATTCTTTTAAAGTCACATGGCTAATAAAGTCTTATGTTTAAATAAAATCTTATATCAGCAACCCATATGTAATATAAGTCACAACAGCTAAAGCAGGGGCAGCTCTATGAGCCCCAAGACCTGACCCTCCTTCCCAGCTTTTAGAGCCTCTTCTGTCAAGTCCTATGTATTGGGGGTCATTTATGCCTTCTGTTCCCCACCTGACTGGGAGCTTTTCTTATCTCTATATCCGCAGTGCTCAGCTCACTGATACAACAAAAGGAAGTCAATAAACGTCTCTTGAATAGATCAAGTGGATGGATGAGTGAATGAATGAGCAATGAGTTTAAGAAGAGATGAAAGTGACATCTTCACTTCAGGATTTAGAAACAGTTCCATGCTGTCTGGAGGGACTAACTGGCCTTGACCTACCCCACACCTCCCTCTCCCCACAAACACACTGATCCACAGGGAATTCTCTACCCGTGTTGTCACTCGTTCTCATAGACCCAGGATCTCCCACAATGGAGCCTCTGATCCCAGAGAAGGGAGAGAGGAGGAGGGAGGGAGAAGGAGGCAGGGAGACCTAGGTTCCAGATCTGAAGAGGGGAGGGTAGAAGAAAGAAGGAGAGGAAGGGAACTTCAGGAAAGCCGATGCAGAGGCAGGCTTAGCTTGGGGTGGGCCCCACCGGGGAAAGGCCAGGGGCTTCCCTGCCATCTAGAAATCTTTTCCTTCCAAACTGCTTGTCCTTGCCCAGTCCTGTTCCTTTTCCTCCTCCTTGTACATGACAGTCAGAATAATCCCAAAAAATAAGGCAAGAACTGAAATAACCTCCTGCTGTTGGGAAGAGGAGAATCCTAAAACTTCATCTACCCACCCAGTCCCCTCAGAGCTACACAGAGCCTTGACAGCCCTCTTCCCTGATGGTGTCCTGGTGGGGGGGTGTGACTGGGATGGCTTCAGCCTCCCTGGGGGGCCCTTCCTGACTTGGGGTGTCTAACCCAGTCTGGAAAACTCCAGGAAGGAAGACATGCAGTGCTTCCACCTCAGCCCTCCCTCTCCTCTATCCATCTTTCCCCCACTGCTGAGACTGTGGGGGTGAAGGGTTAGGGGCCCTGAAAGGACAGAAGCACGACCAAGAGGTAAAGGGGTAGAAGGGATGAGGGCCAGGCCCTGGGGACCTTTAGACCCATGGTAATGTTATCTTGCTCCCAGACCCACATGCCAAATATAAGCTTTTCATAAGATATTTTCAGGACACCCAAACCTGGTACCTGTGGAACTTTAGCATGACTGGCTGCACAGAGCAGATTCCAGAATTTTTCACTTCTCTACTCTTTCTACCCCCACTACTCCACCTGCTTGGTGCTATCTACTTGCCTTGTTGATAAAATATCTGTGCTAGACATTCTGCAAGTCAGCTCTTTAAGCCTTCATAACCATGCAATGAGGTGGTATTCCTATGCCAGTTTTATGAATAAAGAAACCAAGGCTAAGCTGCTCAAGGCTGGTGTAAGCATGGAGGTCATTTATGCTTTGGAGGTCTGCAAAGCATAAGTGGACCCTGGCCATAGGGATATTCATCTAGTGAGGGTGCCCTGGACATACTGTGAAAGCCAGAGTTTTTGGCTCAGTGTAAACTCCAGACACCTTGGTTCCACTTGTTTGGCTAACGCCTCTCTACACCATCCTCTGCCCACTATAAACCTCTGTCCCCCTTTTCTACTTCTCCTACCACAAACCTCCCCTCCTCTCAGCCCTGAAATCTGCCTTAGATTAAGTAGCTTGGATTTAGAAGCTTTCTAGATGGAAAATGGTCTTCCCTGGTGGCTCGACTGGTAAAGAATCTGCCGGCAATGTGGGAGATCTAGGTTTGATCTTGGGTTGGGAAGATCCCCTGGAGAGGGAAATGGTTACCCACTCCAGTATTCTGACCTGGAGAATTCCATGGGCTGTATAGTCCATGGGGTCGCAAAGAGTCGGACACGACTGAGCCACTTTCACTTTCACTTAGATGGAAAATCCAAGTGCCCGTGGGTTCCGTGTCCATCTTGGCATCTTTTCCACCTTGGAATGTACTCACCAGTTGTCAGAGCAGGACAGGATGGTAGGTGTCAATCGCCTGAGATGACTGATGGTTAAACTGAAGCCAGGAGAGGAAAAGTAACTTGGCTGAGGCCACATAGCCAGTGAGTGGCAGAGTATAGTCTAGAAGCCAGCTTCCAGCTCTGCTAACTCTCAAGTGCTCTATTCAGTGTGCCAAAGGGACCTGCTGCCAAAGACAGTTCACCACTGACACCCCCACCCTCTCCCACCCAGAAGACTCTGAGGAGATCGTGTGCTTTCCCCAGAGCAGTTCTCCAGGATAGACCCTAACTGAATCAGCTCTGTTCTCAAAGAGGTCAGTCTATTCCCCTAGGATGCTTGACCCTGGAAACAGGCAGGAGTAGAGGTAGGGAGGGAAGGATAGGGGGAGGAAAGAAGGGAAAATAATTTTGGTTTATTTTACCCAGAGCTGAAGAAAAACAAATTACCTACAGGTATTATGCAAATGTATCTATTACATGTCAAAAATCCATGGTGAGGTGAGAAGAATTGCAGATGAGAGTGTATGTGGGTTGGGGGGTGGGGGACAGGGGAGCTCAGTTGCCTCTAGGACTGAAGCGGCTGCTGGAGCCTCAATAGGGTGACCCAACCGTCCACCCCAAGCTAGGCCAGCCCAGCTAGGGTTTTGCAGGTTTTTATGACAGCTAGATTAATGAAAATTAGGAAACTGAGTGAAAATTAAGAGAAAGTCTTGAATCAAAAAGAATTTGAGTCAAGGAAAGGGCTGAGAGACAGGTGTATGGCCACAAGGCTTGTATGTTCACAGGGCATGGGAAGTAAGCAGACCTTCAGGAATGTGAAGGAAATCTGTAGGGGAAGTGGAGGGGGATGCGGGTAGGAAAGTTGACATGTTCCAGTTTCTTCAGCTAGGTTCTAGGGAAAGATTGCAATTTTGCTCTTGAGGCATAGATTCCTTGCTCCCCCTGAAGGTAGGAATGGAAGTTAACTTTCCCCATGCCGGGCTTCCTCCTCCAGGGAGATTTGATCCACCCTTACCCTTCTTCTCCAAGCTATTCAGGTTCTAGCCCCACCTCAGGCATCACTGTGATTCAGCACAGATTTCCAGCAGAAGCTGTGGGCACACGCTTGTTAATTGAAAAAATGTACAACATGAAAATTGTGTGTAATGTTTTATTTGGGGCAAAAAGAGGACCATAGCCTGGGAAACAGCCTTTCAGATAGCTCTGAGAACTGCTTCAAAGAGGTGGGTGGGGGGAAGGCAGTATATATGTGATTTTGGTGAAGGGGGATATGTGCAAACAAGCACACATTTTGGTAGAGGGTTTCTGTTAGTTATAAGGAGCAAATGTCTCCATTAATGATTTTAGTGATTTTCCAGATATGAGAAGATGAAAGAAATTGGGCTCGTAGAATCTTCTTCTGAAAATATCTGACTATCTGAAGGGCTGTTTGGCCAGTTTTTCCCAGAGCACAGAGTACTTCATTCCTGATCTCTGCCCTAACTCCTGAGTTGAAGGTCGGTGACTGCAGTGGCTAGTGACCTAATCTTTGTAGAGGCAGATGGCAAGTGACAATTTTTAGTTGGCAGGGGCTCCCTCATGGTTATAAATTCAGCCATGATTTTTGGAGGCATTTCATGACCATTTTGTCCCATGGTGCTAGGTCAGGTGAGGAATTCATTGATAGGCCACTCAATGTGATATTACTGGACTATAAAGGGCAGAAATTGTATGGAGCTAACAGAAGTAGGGCTTCCCTGGTGGCTCAGAGGGTAAAGTGTCTGCCTGCAATGCGGGAGACCCGGGTTTGATCCCTGGGTCGGGAAGATCCCCTGGAGAAGTAACTGGCAACCCACTCCAGTATTCTTGCCTAGAGAATCCCATGGACGGAGGAGCCTGGTAGGCTACAGACCACAGGGTCACAAAGAGTCGGACATGACTGAGTGACTTCACTTTCACTTTTCAACAGAAATAGAAGATATTAAGAAGAGGTGGAAAGACTACACAGAAGAACTATACAAAAAAGATCTTAATGACTTGTACCCATGCTTGCATGCTTGTACCCATGCAAGGAGTCAACTCATCTCTCTCCCTACCTGTCTCCATCCTTGGCTGCATCTCTGAGTCCTGCCCGAAAAACAGCCTTGGGTGAGAGCATGGCAAGATGGACCATTAGGTTAAGTGGACTATGCAGATTTTCTTCAAATAGAATGACCAAGATTCAACACAAAGCTTCAAGAACTAGTTTTAAGGATTAGTATCCTGGACAAATGTGTATTCTTAGTCATTCAGTTGGACATGACTGAGCAACTGACTGGTGCCCAATATGCTACTGGAGAAGAGTGGAAAAATAACTCCAGAAATAATAAAGAGATGGAGCCAAAGCAAAAACAACACCCAGGTGTAAATGTGATGGGTGATGGAAGTAAAGTAGGATTCTGTAAAGAACAATATTGTATAGGAACCTGGAATGTTAGGTCCATGAATCAAGATAAATTGGAAGTGGTCAAACAGGAGATGGCAAGAATGAACACCAACATTTTAGGAATCAGTGAACTAAAATGGGCTGGAATGGGCGAATTTAATTCAAATGACCATTATATCTACTACTGTGGGCAAAAATCCTTTAGAAGAAATGGAGTAGCCCTCATAGTCAACAAAAGATTCCAAAATGCAGTACTTGGGTGCAATCTCAAAAATGACAGAATGATTTCTATTTGTTTCCAAGGCAAACCATTCAATATCACGGTAATCCAAGTCTATGCCCCAATCACTAATGCCAAAGAAGCTGAAGTTGAATGGCTCTATGAAGACCTACAAGACCTTCTAGAACTAACACCCTCAAAAGATGTCCTTTTCATCACAGGGACTGGAATGCAAAAGTAGGAAGTAAATAAATACCTGGAGTAACAGGCAAGTTTGGCCTTGGGGTACAAACTGAAGTAGGGCAAAGGCTAACAAAGTTTTGTCAAGAGGACTTACTGATCATAGCTAACACCCTCTTCTAACAACACAAGAGACAACTCTACACATGGACATCACCAGATGGCCAATATTGAAATCAGATTGATTATATTCTTTGCAGCCGAAGATGGAGAAACTCTATACAGTCAGCAAAAACAAGACCAGGAGCTGACTGTGGCTCAGATCATGAACTCTTTATTGTAAAATTCAGACTTAAATGGAAGAAAGTAGGGAAAACCACTAGACCATTCCAGTATGACCTAAACCAAATCCCTTACAATTATATAGTGGAAGTGAAAAATAGATTCAAGGGATTAGATCTGATAGACAGAGTGCCACAAGAACTGTGGACACAGGTTCATGACATTGTACAGGAGAAAGTGATCAAGGCCATCCCCAAGAGAAAGAAATGCAAAACGGTAAAGTGATTGTCTGAGGAAGCCTTACAAATAGCTGAGAAAAGAAGAGAAGTTAAAGGCAAATGGGGAAAGGAAAGATACACCCATCTGAATGCAGAGTTCCAAAGAATAGCATGGAGAGATAAGAAAGACATTCTCAGTGATCAATGCAAAGAAATAGAGGAAAACAATAGAATGGGAAAGACTAGAGATCTCTTCATGAAAATTAGAGATACCAAAGGAATATTTCATGCAAAGATGGGCACAATGAAGGACAGAAATGGTATGGACCTAACAGAAGCAAAAGATATTAAGAAAAGGTGTCAAGAACACATGGAAGAACTATACAAAAAAGATCTTAATGACCCAGATATCTATGATGGTGTGATCACTCACCTAGAGCCAGACATTCTGGAATGTGAAGTCAAGTGGGCCTTAGGAAACATCACTATGAACAAAGCTAGTGGAGGTGATGGAATTGCAGTTGAGCTATTTCAAATCCTAAAAGATGATGCTGTGAAAGTGCTGCACTCAATATGCCAGCAAATTTGGAAAACTCAGCAGTGGCCACAGGACTGGAAAAAGTCAGTTTTCATTCCAATCCCAAAGAAAGGCAATGCCAAAGACTGTTCAAACTATTGCACAATTGCACTCATCTCACATGCTAACAAAGTAATACTCAAAATTCTCCAAGCCAGGCTTCAACAGTACATGAACTCTGAATTTGCAGATGTTCAAGCTGGATTTAAAAAAGGTAGAGGAACCAGAGATCAAATTGCGAACATCTGCTGGATCATAGAAAAAGCAACAGAGTTCCAGAAAAACATCTATTTCTGCTTTACTGACTATGCCAAAGACTTTGACTGTGTGGATCACAACAAACTATGGAAAATTCTTAAAGAGATAGGTATACCAGACCACCTGACCTGCTTCCTAAGAAATCTGTATGCAGGTCAAGAAGCAACAGTTAGGACTCGACATGGAAAAACAGACTGGTTCCATTCGAAAGGAGTACGTCAAGGCTGTATATTGTCACCCTGCTTATTTAACATATGCAGAATACATCATGTGAAATACGGGACTGGATGAAGCACAAGCTGTAATCAAGATTGCTAGGAGAAATATCAGTTACCTCAGATACGCAGACGACACCACCCGTATGACAGAAAAGAGTGAAAATGAAGTCGCTCAGTTGTGTCTGACTATTTGCGACCCCATGGACTGTAGCCTACCAGGCTCCTCCGTCCGTGGAATTTTCCAGGCAAGAGTACTGGGGTGGGTTGCCATTTCCTTCTTCAGGGGATCTTCCCAACCCAGGGACTGAACCCAGGTCTCCCATATTGCAGGCAGACGCTTTACCATCTGAGCCACCAGGGAAGCCCTTATGACAGAAAGCGAAGAAGAACTGAAGATCCTCTTGATGAAAGTGAAAGAGGAGAGTGAAAAAGCTGGCTTAAAACTCAACATTCAAAAAACTAAAATTATGGCATCTGGTTCCATCACTTCATGGCAAATAGATGGGAAAACAGTGGAAACAGTGAAAGAATTTATTTTCTTGGGCACCAAAATCATTGCAGATGGTAACTGCAGCCATGAAGTTAAAAGACACTTACTCCTTGGAAGAAAAGCTATAACAAATCTAGACAGCATATTAAAAAGCAGAGACATTACTTTGCCAACAAAGTCTGTCTAGTAAAAGCTATGGTTTTTCCAGTAGTCATGTACAGATATGAGAGTTGGACCATAGAGAAAGCTGAGTGCCGAAGAATTGATGCTTTTGAACTGTGGTGTTGGAGAAGACTCTTGAGAGTCCCTTGGATTGCAAGGAAATCCAACAAGTCCATCCTAAAGGAAATCAGTCCTCAATATTCATTGGAAGGACTGACGCTGAAGCTGAAACTCCAATACTTTGGTCACCTGATGTGAAGAACTGACTCATTGAAACAGACCCTGATGCTGCGAAAGACTGAAGGCAGGAAGAGAAGGGGTCGACAGAGTATGAGATGGTTGGATGTCATCACTGACTGGATAGACATGAGTTTGAGTAAGCTCCAGGAGTTGGCAATGGACTGGGAAGCCTGGTGTTCTGCAGCCCATGTGGTAGCAAAGAACTGGACATGACTGAGTAACAGAACTGAACTGAGACTTTATTAATGGTAGCCAAAAATCTCTGGACAGTTTGTCTTACTAGTCTGTTATGGTCCAGGAACCGATTCCCAATTGCTTTTTTTCCATTTTAAAGTTACACTATTACAATCATTCATATATTATTGATCAACTGCTTCAAGTCGTCTAGTTATTATTTTATCAGAGGCTCAGTCATACATTTGGTAATGCAAGAAACAACAATTTTGTAAATCAGGCAAAATATAAATGCCAAGAACTTCCATTAGGTGTGGCCCAGTATATCCCTAGGTCATCTGACTTATTCTATTCTGTACCAATTGTATCTTTAACAGAAATTACATATCATCATTATCCATAAGGCACCCAACCCAATGTCCTACTGTTATTATACTTTTTAATCCTTAGTATGGTTTAATTGTTCCCAACTTAAGGGGGACCTTGAACTTAAATGATTATATCTTGATGTTAGTCATATAAATCTATTCCACAACTGAGGGAGGTTATATTCCTTGGCTAAAATTTTACTCTGACAAGTTTGACTTTAGAAGAAAATTCCTATTTACGGTCAGAGTCAGAGCAGGTATTATTCAATGGCCAGGTGAGAGGAACCTACCTAATAATATGAATAGTGATTGAACAGAACTACAATTTCGTTCTTCTAGAATAATTTCCTAAGGGCCTTCCAATTAGAGCCTTGGGGTAGAGAAATCAACAAATGTAACCCAGTTATAGGTAATTGACCATAAACCTAATAATTGTATGAACTTTAACTCTGCATAAGATTGTGATAGACAGGTTCGATGCATGAGACAAATGCTCAGGAATGGGGTAATGGGATGACCCAGAGGGATGGGATGGGGAGGGAGGTAGGAGGGGGGTTCAGGATGGGGAACACATGTAAACCCATGGCTGATTCATGTCAATGTATGGCAAAAACCACTACAATATTGTAAAGTAATTAGCCCCCAACTAAAATAAATAAATTTATTTAAAAAAAAAAGATTGTGATAGACATTTGGTTCATAAGCAAAGGTGTAAGCAATTATCAAAGTAATTGGTATACAGGCCTGGTCCAGCATATTGGGTCAGCTGTCTACTTCAGATGTTGTCTTCCTCTTATCCTGGTCTGGTAGTTTCTTCTCTGTATGAACATTGATTTAAGGTAATTTTAAGGTCAGAAGTCCTCTCTATAGGCCAATCCAATGCAGGGGGACTTTCTAAGAGGAAATAGTAATCCTAGAGTCAATTCTCTTCAGTTTCCTGTGTATGAGCTAGTTAAGAGTACCTGATAAGGGTCCTTCCATCTAGATTGGAGATAGTCTTTTAAATGACATCTTCTCAAGCGTGCATACTCCCCTAGTTTCAGGTCACAGGGCCTCTGATCTTCATCCAAAGATAGATTAATGAGATAACCTTCAGAAACAAACTTAGAGTGTCCTTTTAATAATTCAATTAAACTTTACAAGAATATAACATAATAGCAAAGAGCTGTGTGTGAAGTGAGGCTTAGGCAGTGAATACAGACCTCAATTAACAAATCTAGAATTTAATATTGACTGAAACACCATCTTTCTCTCTCTAAAATTACCCTCATTTCTAACAAATACTGCCAAATTGACTAATTTGTTTGCAAAATAAGTCTGGTTTCAATAAACTTGGCCTGATTACTTATATAATTTATCATACAGGCTTTTTAAAAATTTGGCTTTGCTGGTACTTGTCAAAAAGTTCTTGCTAGGGACTTCCCTGATGGTCAATAGTTAAGAATCCACCTTCCAACCCAGGGGACTAAGATCCCACATGCCACACTAGGACCTGATACAGTCAATAAATAAACAGATAAATATTTTAAAAAGTTATTGCTATGAGTCTTCTTGAAGAGGAAACATTTTTGCAAAGGCATAAGTGTAAAACAATGAATGACAAAAAAGACTTAACAAGGCACAGTTAAGTGCCTGATTATACAATACCATTGACAAAGAAACTCGGTTACTGCTATGACATACAATGTTTTAAGATAATAACTAGAATTATGACTGATAATAGTTTATCAGAACATACCATATTTTTAGAAATTCCATATAATTTTAAAAATATCTAGATTAAAAACAGTAACCCAGGAATTCCCTGGTGGTCCACCGGTTGAGAATCTGCCTTCCCATTCAGGGGACGTGGGTTTGATCCCTTGTCCGGGAGGATTCCACATACTGGAGGCAACTAGGCCCGTGTGCCAGATCTACTGAGCCCGTTCTTCCAGAGCCTATGTTCCACGACAAGAGGAGACACCACAACGAGAAGCCCTTGAAATGCAATTAGATAGTAACCCTCGCTCACAGCTAGAGAAAGTCCATGCGCAGCAACAAAGACTCAGCACAGCCAAAAATAAAATAAATACATATTTTAAAAGATGAGGTTTCCCTCATTAAAAAAGCATTACTCATACAATGTAACCTAAGAAGACTTATTACCCATTTGACAATACTTCCCATTAATTAACATACCAAATGAACTTAATTAGTTTAATATTGTTCTTTGGGATGTTTCAGGGTCCCTTAAAGCATCCCAAAGTAAGCTAGATGTTAAATAAACTTCATTAGAATTTTATTTTGGAAGTCTGTCAAAAAATATCAAAGAAGTATTAAAACTCTTGGTCAAATAGGATCATAGGTCACTGTGAAAAAATACTTATTCACTTATCCAACGTGACAATAAAATATATCAGAGGCAAATACAGAGCTGAAACACTTAAAAGGTAAAGAAAATTAAAATTTGCTATCAAAGCAGATCAACATTTTAAGAAAACTTTGTTCTCTTAACAGAGAGAAAAGCTAAATTTAAATTTCCACAGTTTATTTTTTAAATTGATTTATGCAAATTAATTCAAAATTTAGTCAATCCTAATCATGCACAAATCTCTTCTCAGGGCTCCTTATCCATCTCTTTCTATATCCATATTAGTTTGTCCTCTATTTTCTCCATCTAGAAACAACCAGCTCTAGGACAAAATTTCTTTCCCTTAATGAAATGCAATTCCATTCCTCACATCTTCTTTATTGAAAACTTACATCCTACTTTCTTACTGCATACTGAAACTTTTATTATTTCTAGTAGCTTTGAAAGTGAAGTCGCTCAATCATGTCCGACTCTTTGCGATCCCATGAACTCCATCCATGGGATTTTCCAGGCAAGAATACTGGAGTGGGTTGCCATTTCCTTCTCCAGGGGATCTTCCCAACCCAGGGATTGAACCCAGGTCTCCCGCATTGTAGGCAGACGCTTTACCATCTGAGCTACCAGGAAAGTCCTCTAGTAGCTTTAATGACATTTAAATTAGAACCCTCAACTCTTAAAAACCTTAATTTCTAGTGAAAACTAAAAAGTAAGCAATTGTGAACTGTCTACTATATTAGCATCCTGTAGACTGGAAAGCATAAATACCGATAACAATTGCTAAAAACCTGTACTTTTTTATATCAACTATCTCAGTATGACACCAAATATATTTATTAATAGTACTGAATACCTTTGGTTTCTCTGTGAAAGAAGGCCAATGTTTAGTAATTAAAGTTTCAGTATCTTATTTTATTTGGGAATGATAAACTTCTATCATTTAACTTAACTTAGCACAACTCTAAAATTTTAAGTTACCAAATATCTAGAGATTATTTTTAAGTAAACATTCCTGGGGGGGCTTTTCCGGTGCTCAGCTGGTAAAGAACCTGCCTGCCAGTGTAGCAGATGCAAGAGTTGTGGGTTCGATCCCTGGATCAGAAAGATCCCTTAGAGAAGGAAATGGCAAACTCCTCCAGTATTGTGCCTGGAAAATTCCATGGAAAGAGGAGCCTAGCAGGCTACAGTCATGACATGACTGAGCACACATACACATGCACAGATATTCCTAAAATATAATTACTCCTAAAGAGTTCACCCAAAAGCTCTTATCTTATTTATATTCTAATTTACTTATAAAAATTTCATCATACCAAGTTATTTCTCTTGCTGATAAATTTGCAATAGATGTTAAGATCTTATTTGACTTCTATTAAGCCTAGGTACAACATAAGTATTACACTAAAATACTGATGTCTCTAAAGACATTTCCACATTAATTAAATCAACAAGCTTTATTGTTCATTCGCTCAGTCATGTCCAACTCTTTGCAACCCCATGGACTGCAGCATGCTTGGCCTCCCTGTCCCTTACCATCTCTCAGAATTTCACCAAATTCATGTCCATCGAGTCAGTGATGCCATCCAACCATCTCATCCTCTGTTGTCTCCTTCTCCTCCTGCCTTCAATCTTTCCCAGAATCAGGATCTTTTCCAATGAGTTGGCTTTTCACATCAGGTGGCCAAAATATTGGAGCTTCAGCTTCAGCATCAGTCCTTCTAATAACTATTCAGGGTTTATTTCCTTTAGGATTGACTGATTTGATCTCCTTGCTGTCCAAGGGACTCTCAAGAGTTTTCTCCAATACCTCAATTCAAGAGCATCAATTCTTTGGCGCTCAGCCTTTTTTATTGTCCAGCTCTCATATCCGTACATGACTACTGGGAAAACCATAGCTTTGACTAGACAGACTTTTGTCAGCAAAGTCATGTCTCTGCTTTTTAATATTCTGCCTAGGTTGGTCACAGCTTTTCTTCCAAGGAGCAAGCATCTTTTAATTTTATGGCTGAAGCCATCATCTGCAGTGATTTTGGATGGTATTAATTTAATACTAGGTAACTCAGCTGATAAAAAAATCTGCCTACCATGCAGGAGACCCCGGTTGGATTCCTGGGTCTGGAAGGTTCCCTGGAGAAGGGATAGGCTATCCACTCCAGTATTCTTGGACTTCCCTGGTGGCTCAAAACTTTAATACCAGGTATTAATTTATTACTAAAAATTTCCCAGTTCATGTGAATACAAAATTCATTCTGGCAAGTTTCTTATTCTGAGAAATCTATGTAACCTCTTAATTTTCTTTAAGCCAATTAAGTAGAGCTAATATCATTCAAAGTTAGATGATATTAACAGACATATAGACAGATACAACCAGAAATCTCATAGCTTCTTTTTAACACTTAGCCATGAATCAAGTATTACAATATAAAACTCATTAGAATGCCTTGTTCTTGATCTCTGCCCTGAACTCCTGTGTTGAAAGTCAGTGAATGCAGTGGCTAGTGACCTAACCCTCGTAGAGGCAGATGGCAAATGGCAGTTTTAGTTGGCACCCACCTCGCAACAGAACCCCTCTCTTGACATCCTGAAACCAAACAAGAGTGCAGTGACCTCAGGGACTGGGGTGTGGCCAGGTGGCATTGGGCTCCCCCCACTTGACTCTTTGACCTTGCAGAGCTCTTTTCCAATATCCATGAGCAAGGACTTCTCAGGTCAGGATCTTTGTAAGGCACAAGGTCTGAGTGAGCATCTTCCTTGGGGTGGTCCTGAGGCAGTACCAGTGGCCCACCTAAACTGAAACTGTGGCAGGAGATCGCCAAGAGAGGGGTCAGGAGCGAGGAGAGTAGAGAGAGCACTGTGCGGGGAGTCAGAAGCCTGGCTTTTTACTCCGGTTCTGTTAGGACTTGCTATGGTAACTTATGAAAGTCTCTTTCTTCCCTGGGCTGGCTTCTTTATCAAAAACACGTGGACATTGGACTGGATACCTGTAGCTTACGTACTGTGCTATGAAGAGGGAGATAGAGAAAAGAAAGGGGGCACAAGAGGAGGTGGCACTGATGGAAATGACCTTGTGAAGCCAGTAATTCACTGGTCACTTCTCTGAGTCTCAGTGCCCTCATCTGAAAAATGGGAATTGCTAATAGATTAAAAGGTATTCTGAAAGATAGAGGTAAAGTGTTGACTCAGGATAGAGCCTTCAAAGCAACGTGTGCTGGAAGAACATTAGCGCCTAAGAAAATGCAGGGGCTAGTTTCATGGAAAAGGAGGGTTTCAGGGCTGAGGGGTGGGAGAGTGTCCTAGGGCTTCCAACTGACTGTTGAGGGAAATGGAGAAGGGGCGTCCTAGAGACTCGCAGGTGCGATGCCCTGCTGTGACTGGTGGCGGGGAGGGGGGGGACCGCTGACACCCCACATTTGGGAAGAGGGGGCTGCACCTCTGTCCACTCTTGAGACTGGATTCGCACATCAGACCCTACGGAAAGCTCCCATCTCCCAGCTTCTCTCATCCAGAATCATGGCCTTTGTTTAGAGGAGGGGATGAGGGAGGAGACAGAGGCCCAGGAGGGAGGGGCCGGGGCCGCCCCCGCCCGCCCTGGCTGTGCGGAGCCGGGCAGCCTCGCTCCCGCGCCGGGGCGACGGAAGTGCAGGGCGCCCGAGTTGAGTCTCAGCTAGTTACTCTCCCTGTGGATTCTTCAAGCATCCCTGGAGCGAGCGACTGCGAACGGCGTGGAGGAGGAGGGCGCTTGGACAGAACCGTTCAGGTGGCTCGGAGCTATGCCAGCTTTGGTAAGTGTGTACCTCGTTCGCCTGCCGGTCATCCCCAGTGGGGATGGAGGAAAGGGCTGACAGGGACTGCTAGACTCCCCTCCCTCCCTCCCCCCAGGACCGGGTGTTTACGAGGGTCCCTGGCAGAGCCAGACCGTGATTGGGGACTGCTAGGAAGCAGGAGCCAGCCGTGTCTCATGTGGGTGGGCGTATGGCATGCATGCGCGGCATGGTGGGAGACGGGGATCCCCGCACCCTGGCAGCTGCTGGGCTCAGTCCTCCAGACCCGCGTCTGCCAGACCAGTCCCAGGTGAGAAACTGGGGCGCTACCTCTTTAAAAGCGTCCAGTCTGAGCCTCTGCTGCACCATGTGATTGCTTGAAAGGCAGGGCTGGGAGCCTGGAGGATGGTGAACCGCTGCGCGGAGCCCAGAGCCTAGCCCTGTCTGGCGCAGCCTCTAGCCTCGGGCGGCACCAGGTGCCCAGAACTTTGGGCACCGCCTCTGGGACTCGCTGGTCACCAGCAGACAGGATGGTGAGCTCCCTGCGTCCTGCTCTATGAGCATGGGTAGGTAGAGCCAGGCATCGGGAGCCCTGTGGGTTGTGTGTGTGCTGGGAACTGCCTCACACCTGATAAAAAAAAGCCAGTGGAGGAGTGAGTGCTGCTATTTTAAGTTGTTGAATGTATCCTCTGGGGTTGACATGGGGAGGGGACAGAGATTAGGCAGAGAAAGGGTTAGTGTACCCCGTCAGCTTGGGTAGGCACTAAATGTGCCAAGTGGGGCACATCTCCAAAGGGCAACTGGAGTTCCAGAGCTGCCTGGTTCCTCTCCCCCCGACCCCCCAGGCAGGCTTTCCCACCCTAGGCTTCCCTGACCACAGGTGCTTGCCTCCTGCCCCTTGGCGCCTGTCTGCTGATGTGCCCAGCCTGTGCCCACCATGCCGCCCTCCATCTCGGCCTTCCAGGCCGCATATATTGGCATCGAGGTGCTCATCGCCCTGGTCTCTGTGCCTGGGAACGTGCTGGTGATCTGGGCGGTGAAGGTGAATCAGGCCTTGCGGGATGCCACCTTCTGCTTCATCGTGTCACTGGCAGTGGCTGATGTGGCGGTGGGCGCACTGGTCATCCCGCTCGCCATCCTCATCAACATTGGGCCGCGGACCTACTTCCACACCTGCCTCAAGGTCGCCTGCCCTGTCCTCATCCTCACTCAGAGCTCCATCCTGGCCCTGCTGGCAATTGCTGTTGACCGCTACCTCCGTGTCAAGATCCCACTCAGGTGAGTCTAGAGCAGCTGCAGGTACCCCATGCCGGGAGGCTTGAGGGCCATCTGAAGAGGATACAAGGTAGAGCATAAAACCCCATGTGAGCCGGACTTTCCTTGGGCCGTTATGCCCCAGCCCTCACTCTGCAGCACCAAGCTGAACTGAAGTTGAAGCAGGAAGGGGCTGGGTGGTTGGAAGAATGTGAACCTAGAACTGCTCGGGACCCCAGAGCTGAAGCTGCTGCTGCTCTCCTGATCCAGCCAGGGCACCTGAGGCTGCCTGTCTGTCCAGCCTGTGGAGGTGGTGGTGGGGAGGGACTGGGTGGGAGCGAGCTGAGCTCCACCAGTTTGAGGCAAATAGAAAGAGCAGAGCAGGTTGCTAGAGTGGGCTGAGGGTGACGCACGGCAGACAGGGGAGCTGCTTCTCTAGCCAGACCTGGGAAGTCTTCCTAAAGATACTCTATAGCTCTCCTGTTCTCCAGATACCCCTGCGCTAGCCAGCTCTGAGCTCCAGGGCTGTCCTGTTGAACCCAAGCAGTCTGATTACCTCTGCCCAACTCCCACTTACGGAATCTCTGTTGCAGGCAGGAGGAGACAGGCTCTTAATGATCCCCTTCTGTTGTGAAACTGGTGTTTCTCCAGTCACAGCAGAGGTCCTTATGCTGTGTCCAGGCAGCAGCAGAGTGGGTGGCCCAATAACAGCAGTCCTCTCATGCAGGTGTCAAGCCCACACTGGGGTTCCTTCCCTGGGCCTGCCAGGCCATAGTCTCATCACCAGGCAGTGCCTGGGCCACCAAGTGCCAGCAAATGTCTGGGCACACTGCCAGGGCTGCCTTGCTGGGACATTCTTGTGAGGCGCGCTTGCCTCCTCTTTAACTCTTCTCACTGGTAGATTCCGTCTCTACTGTGAAGTTCTAGCCATCTTTGTCACCTGCCATCCCTGGAGTAGCTTCCATACCTGGGACATGGGGCCCCTGGCCTCACTTGATAATTTGCCCAAGCAAGCCTGCTGCTGCTGCTGCTGCTGCTGCTAAGTCACTTCAGTTGTGCCTGACTCTTGTGCAATCCCATAGTTGGCAGCCAACCAGGCTCCTCCATCCCTAGGATTCTCCAGGCAAGAATACTGGAGTGGGTTGCCATTTCCTTCTCCAACGCATAAAAGTGAAAAGTGAATGTGAAGTCGCTCAGTCATGTCCGACTCCCAGCGACCCCATGGACTGCAGCCCACCAGGCTCCTCCGTCCATGGGATTCTCCAGGCAAGAGTATCGGAGTGGGGTGCCATTGCCTTCTCCCCAAGCAAGCCTAGGCACCCACATTTGACCTGTTTGTACATTTAATTTTTCAAAGCTTCTTTAATGCACCATTTTCCCCCCTCTTTTCAACATCATTCTGTAAGGGAGGTGAAGTGGAACCTGGTCAAGGGGAAACAGATCCAGAGAATCTCCTGAGGTTGGCTGGGAACACAGCCTTAATCCCACAGCTTCCCTTCCTTCCTGATTCCCCCATGTCCTAGCCCCTCCATGCCGATCTCTCTGCCCTGTTTACCTCCCTCACAACATCCAAGTTTCCCAGGGAAGGTGAAGACTGCTGCTCAAGGGAGAAGGGAAGGCAGCCCAGAAATCCTGTAAGCTGAGGGGCCTTCATGCTGTTATTAGCATGAACAGGTCACGGCTGGCCTGTGCTGATGAACTTGGTTTCAGTCCATTAGAGTGGGCTGGGCCTCTGAGCCTGGCCATTACAGCAAAGTGTTGCCATAATCGGAAAGTCATGCAGATTTGTGAATATAGGAAAGCTGCTTAAGAAATGTGGTCTACTGAGTGGGTGCCAAGGTGAGACAAAGGCCTGGCCATGATGTAACAGTGATCACAGACTCACAGAATGTGCCCGACTTGTCCTGTGGGGGTGGGGATGGCTGTGCTGACAGGAACTGCAGGCTCATTCCTGCAGAAGTCAGCTTCTGTTGCTCCTTGCTTCAGCCTTGAGGCGTGGGGGGCGGGGAGGGGGGCGGGTGGTGGTGGTCTTTAGGAGCTATCATTGGAGGGCCAAAGCAGAGGTCTGTGTAGAGGCTAAGATTGCAGGCCTGGGTTCAAATCCTTGCTATGAATTCCTAGTTTTACGACTTTAAGAAAGTCACTTATTCGCCTCCTTCATTTTTAATTTCTATGTCAATAAAAGGAGACATTAATAATAGTACCTTCCTTCTAGGGTGCTTGGAAGAATATAATAAATTCCTACCTATAAAGCACTTAGTACTGTATTATACACTTGGCGTTATATGCAGTCCTTAAGTGGTAGGTTTATTTTGTTGCTTTATTATCATTACTAACATATGGGTCTGAATAGTCAAGCCCTGTACTCCCACCCCCCACACACTCATGCTCTTATATAATAACACATATGCCCATACACACATGTGCACACACACATGGGCACACACAACACACCACATTCCCCGGGAGGTGTCAAACTACTACGAAATTATATTTATACATGTTTCTTCTCCCTTGCTAGATTGTCATGCCTCAAGGGCGGCAACCTAGCAGTGACCACATTTTGTTAATTTTTACAGATTCTCTAAAATGCCTAGCATAGTGTCTGGCACATAGCAAATGTCTACTCAATAAAAGTCGATTGAATTGGATGAGTGTTCAGAGTCACATGGTGAAGCCTCAGGCAGGCCTTCCAGGGGTCTGACCTCTAACCATCCTGCTGTGGCCTGTCTTCCCGGCTTTCCACCTCAGGGTCAGGACCACAGCTGCACATATCAGCTCAGGCAGCCACTTCAGAGCCACATATGGATAGTGCCTGTGAGAAAGACTGCCGGGCCTGTCTTCCAAAGCTGGGATCCCAGAGGCTGGGCTGAGGTGACAGACCTTTCCAGGTCCTTGCTGGTCACTGCCCAGGTCCCTCCTGCAGGAGGAACAGCATGCACAGCTCTACTCTGGGCAGCTGGAGTCAGCAGGCTACTGAGCTGGGAGAACACCTTTCAACCGGAGGCCCCCAGGTGCCTGATTCCTTGCCCTGACAAGCCATTCTAAGGTGGATGGGGCCCTGGGAGCCAGGGAGTAATATTGCCCAAGCACTGGTGAAGCATGTATGGGGCATTCAGTGACAGGAGTTAGCTGGACCCCTCACTAAGCAAGGCATGATTGTACCAGTCAACCACAACCTTTATTTCCTTCCATTTGGAAGTAATAACAATTTAAAAAACTTTAAATTGTTGATTCGTCAATAACCTGTGGTTATTTACGTGTATTTCACAGGTTATGTGCGTAGCACCTCCCCATGCTTGGCAATGGATACCCTATCCCCCTCATCTCCTGCTTCTAGGGAGCCTCTGGGTTTTCTTGGTGGCACTGTGTCATCTTGATACCTACACCAGGGGCTTGTTATGGTGAGGAGTGCCACTCCCTGACCACCAAAGCCCCCTCTGTGGAAAGGGGATCTGAGCACAGTCTGTCTGTCATCAGATGGGTTGGTGTCGGGGGAAGGGGTGATGGGTATTTGGGAGTAAGAAATACATGAGTTTGAACCTTGCTCTGTTGCAAACTAGCTGTGCAACCTTGAATAAGCTATCTGATCTCTCTGAGCCTCCGCTTTGCCACCCCGCCCCCTGCTACCGGCATTCTGGGTTTGAGGTCTCTGAGGTTCCTTTCAGCTCTAACTTTCTATGGTTCTTTCTTATCATGACTCCTGCCAATACTGTGTTGAAATCCTAGGAAGATTGTGTTGTGTTTTTTAGCTCGTAGTGGTTATGAGCTAGACACAATGCTATATTTTTATGTGTGTGTGTGTGTGTGCGCGCTCAATCGCTCAGTCATGTCCAACTCCTTGCAGCACCATGGACTGTAGCCTGCCTGGATCCTCTGTCCATGGGATTTTTCAGGCAAGAATATTGGAGCAGGTTGCCATTTTCCCCTCCAGGGGATCTTCCCAACCCAAGGATTGAACCTGCATCTCCTACATTGGCAGGCAGATTCTTTAACATTGGCCCCCTGTGAAGTAGTTGTATGTTTTTATTAAATGAGATAAAGCATAATGCTCATAGTTTCTTGCTGGTAGAGATTATTATCCCCATTCTAGATACTTCTATAGATAAACTAAAGTCTAAAGCTCAACATTTCAGTAATTTGCCCAAATATCTTGTCAGGAGCAGAGAGAGGATTTGAATCCAGGTCTAGTACATGCATGCATGCTAAGTTGCTTCAGTCATGTCCAACTCATTGCGACCCTACGGACTGTAGCCCACCAGGCTCCTCTGTCCATGGGATTCTCCAGGCAAGAATACTGGAGTGGGTTGCCATTTCCTCCTCTACGGGATCTTCCTGACCCAGTGATCCAACTTTTGTCTGTTATATCTCCTTCGTTAGCAGGCCAATTCTTTACCACTAGCGCTACCTGGGAAGCCCTTAACTAGTGAGCCCACGTGTACTTTGAGTCAGCCTCAAGAAGCTGTAGGATTTATGGAGGAGTTGACTCAAGGCTGTCAGTGGGGGTGATTTTTCTCCTCTTATTTTTGCCACGGACTCTGCACTCTGCTCCAGCCCATGCTTGACGCCTCTCTCTCCCTCTTCACCTTCTCTCCAGTGGGCAATTGAGCCCCTGGCAGCCCTGCCTCTGTCCACAGCTGGAGGCCTGCCCAACTGGGCTGCTGACCAGGGAGTACAGCAGAGTGTGGAGGAGGCCAGACTACTGGACCAGAGCTCTGACAGGGAAAGAAATCTGGTAGATTAAGGTACATTTGCTCTTAGGCATCAATTTAGGCAACCCCAACTCTCCAGCTACCCTGGGCTTTTCTGGACAGGTTAAGTGCCCCCGTTCTTGTACCAGCAGGTGCTCATCTGTGGCCTCAGGGTCCCAGAATAATTGCTCTTCAGTGGTTTCATCTGCTTTTAGTAGACATAGGTCACCTGTAGCTCCTCTGTGTAAGGATGGGTTAGTCATTGGTTTAGAGTGTCTGAGACAGAAGAGGAGTGATAGCAAGCCCTGAAGCCCAACTCCCTCACATTTGGAAAAGAGGAAACAGAAGCACAGAATTCCAGCCTTTTCAAGGTCACTCAGCCACAGGCTCTTTTCTCCTCCTAATTCTGACTGTTGCTTCCCAGCCTCTGATGTAAAAGGCAATCATCCTCAAGGAATAGAACAGAGAAATTCAGCCTCTACAGCTTGTCAGAAAATTAATGGTGGGTCTAGAGGGGAAAAGTGATGGAGAGATGTCAGCTTTGTGATTAAAAAAGTATTTTCTTCGTTTGAACTAGGGATAGCCTTCAGATGGGTTATGTTAAAGAGCATGCTTAGCACTCTGGATTAGATTCAGTGGTGAAAGCTTTTTCTAGCTGGCATTGGAATGGCATCTAGGAAGCCTCTAAGTGCTTTAGGAGCAAGATACCCTGGTGTAAGTGCTGCTTGGAAGCAAGAGAATGGCCAAGATACCTTCTGGAGAACCCCTCTACCCAGAGATCATGGGGTAGAGTTTTAGAGGCTGTGCCCTGACATTTTATATTTATTTCCAAGCATAAAAGCAATCCATATTTATTGTAAAAATTTTGAGAAATATAGAAAAGAATAAAGATGATAAAGTGTTAGTAGCTCAGTCATGTCTGACTCTTTGTGACTGTAGCCCACCAGGCTCCTCTGACAATGGAGTTCTCTGGGCAAGGACACTGGGGTGGGTAACCATTCCCTCCTCCAGGGGATCTTCCTAACCCAAGGATCAAACCTGGGTCTCCCACATTGTGGACAGATTCTTTACCATCTGAGCCACTCAGGTCTCCAAAATTACCAGTAATTCTGCCACCTGCAGATCACTACTGTTAACTTTCTGGTGTTCCAGAAAATTTTCCCACATTGATGATAGATGGATAGATAGATAATTATTGTTATGTAGTTGAGTACATCAATGATTTTTATATCCTGTTTTATTCACTTAATGTTATAAGCATTTCCCCCATCAATAAAAATATTTTCTAAGGATTTTTATAATGATATAATATTGGATTGGCTTTTTACTCATCTTTTAGGTCTTAGCTAAAAGAGCACCTTCATAGAGAGGCCTTCTCTGACCCCCTCCTCAGCTAAACCAGTTTCATTTCCTCTGTTATTTACTCAGGTTGGATATATTTCTCCTTCCCATCTCTCCTGGCCCAGGTAGTTCTTTCTGGACTTAGTAAGCACCGAAAGGGCAGGAGCACATCTGCTCACATACTGATGTCTATCCCATGCCTGGCAGGGAGTAGACATGCTGTAAACATTTTTTAATAAATGATTATCACATTTTATGGATTCATTCTTATAATTTTGACTATTTAGATTATTACTGATTTTTAAATTTTTACAAATGACACTGCAGTGATATCCACAGTTCACATTGTCTGTAGGATCAGGGCCAAGCCTAGACCTCTGGATTGTGCCTCCTAGTAAATGGCACAGCTTCTATCTGTAAGAGTTTTTACAAGTTTAAATATTCCCCAACTCCATTTCCTCCTACTCTCCCTGCTCCTCCTGCCCAGTTTCATGAAAACTGCAAATCTCCATAGCGGCATCTGGCATTTCTCTGCTCATTTACTCTTCTGGGCTAGGTAGGGCAGGAGTGACTGGGCCCCAAGTCTAGTCCACACTGCCTAGTTCTCTATTCCCTGAGGCCTGGGCATCCTGTTTCTTTGTGTCTTGGTGAGGAGAGCAACGCCTAGAGTAGAGGGGCTTGGAGTATGGTACTTCCTGGTTGGCCTCATTCAGCAGGGTGGGCACAGGACAGAGAGGAAAAAGGATACCTGACTCCATGAACTGCATGAATCACCTCTTCAGCCTCAATCTCTTAACTCAAGCCCAGAGGAGGCTACCAGCTGCTGCAGAAGAAATAAAAGGCTAGCAGCTAAAGGTGGGGTGGGATACAAAGGAAAGACAGGTAGGTGGGCCTTGGTATTCATATCTCCTTGGAAATACTGGCTTGGGGGTGGGCAGAGAGAGTGGGGAAGCTGGCAATGGGCTTCCCTGACCCCTTCCCCCAAAAATGGAGATCAGACATCTTATCTTGCAATGTTCCTCACCTTGGAATTTTTTTCTTTAGCAGCATCACAGGGAGCTGTTCAGTTAGGGAGCTGGTTATATCCATTTATCTATTTCATAAACATACTTTTTCACACTGACCATTTATTGGGTACTTTGTGGGGCCTGGGGATACAGAGATGGGCAGCTTGGTTTGGTCTCTATCTCTGGCTGGGGGTGCTTAGACACTGCTGAAGTCATGGATTCCTATATACCAAGGTGGCCAAGTGGAAAACCCCAACTTGTCTATGGTGGGAGTAGGGGTAGCTGGAGAGCTGGAATCCAACCCCTGACCCCTTGCAGAGCTTGGGCTGGGTGTCTGGGCCTGACTCCACATCCACCCTCTGCTGCTCTGGCCATGGTAGAGAGGGCCTTTGGAACTATCTTCCTACTGCCTGCTTTCATAACTCTGTTCTTTGGGAGAGGAGGGTAACTGATTTGTCTAACCCTAATTTGTCTCCACACAGGGCCCTAATTTAGAGATATCTGTTCATTCATTCATAGGAGGCATCCTATGTGCCAGGCATTGTTATGGACACTTGGAATACATTCATTAATAGAACAAAGATTTTCATGGAGCTTGCAGGCTAGTTGGGTTGGTGGACAGATGCTAAATAATAAACATAGAACCTAATATGCAGAGTGTTAGAAGGTAAAACACAGGGAGCCCAGCCTGGTACTCTGTCACAACCTAGAGGAGTGGGATGGGATGAGGGAGGGAGGCTCAAGAGGGAGGGGATATGTATAGAATTATGGCTGATTCTCATTGTTGTATGGCAGAAACCAACACAACTCTGTAAAGCAATTCTCCTGCAATTAAAAAAGAAAAAAGAGCAGAGCAAATGAAACTGGGAATGCCAGGATAGGGGTCGGCGGGGGAGGGGGAAGTTTTGCAATTATAAATGGAGTGATAATTGAGGCTTTCTTGAGAAGGTGCTATTTGAGCACAAACTTGGGGATGAGGAACTCTGCCATGCAGATATTGGGAGAACAATCCATGCTGAGGAAATAATTAGAGCAAAGTTTCTGGGGAAGAAATGTACCCAAAGTGGTAGCAAGGAAGTCTGTGCAGCTGAGATAAAGGGAGAGAGTGGTTGAAGACAAGGCTGAATAGTTTATAAACTGCTGGCTTGGAAGCCACTGGAAGGACATTGGCTTTTACTCTGAGGGAAATGGGAAGCCATTGCAGGTTTAGAACAAGGAAGTGACATGATATTAATGACTTAGGTTTTCAACACTCACTCTGACTGCTGTGTGGAAATAGAGTGGAAAGCAGAAATTCAGGAAGAGAAGAGGGAAGTGACTTGAATCAGAATGATAAAATAGCAAGCAGAGGAGATGGTAATAAGTAATTAATTCTGGGTGTGCATTTTCAAATTTTAATTTTTTGTATTGTTTTTATTGTACCCTTCCCTGGTTGGCTGAGATGGTAAAGAATCTGCCTGCAATGAGGGAGACCTGGGTTCAGTCCCTGCATTGGGAATATCTCCTGGAGGAGGGCATGGCAATCCACTCCAGTACGCTTGTCTAGAGAATCACTATGGACAGAGGAGCCTGGTGGGCTGCAGTCCATACAGTCACAGAGTCAGACATGACTGAGCGACTAAGCACATCCTTTTTATTGGGATAAAATATTCACACAATAAAGTACATAGTCTTACCTGTACAGCTCAATAAACTTTTTCACATATGGATGTATCTATGTAACTACCACCCAGATCAATATTTGGGACAATTTCAGCACCCTAGAAGGTACTTTCCAAAAGATAATCACTATTCTGACTTTTATCCCCATAGATTGATGTTGCCTGTTCTTGAACTTTCATAAAGGGAATTGAGTAGTATATCCTCCTTTCTGTCTGGCTTCTGAAGCTTAAAATTATGTCTGAGATTTATCTGTACTATTGAATGAAATAGTAGGTTTTGCTTGTTTGGTTTTGTTTTTGTTTTTCCTCGTTGTTATTAGAATTCCATTGAATGAATATGCCGTGATCTGTCTAAATTCTGGATATATTTGGAAGAAAGAAAAATTTGTTTATGGGTTGAATGTGGAGTGTGAGAGAGTGTCAAGAATGACCAAGATTTTAGTTCTAAGCAACTGGAAGTATGGAATGTGCATTATCCAAGGTTGTTGAAAGGCTATAGGTGATACAAGTTGTGGGAGCAATAAAAGGAGTTCAAATTTAGACATGTTGAATTGTCTGTATCTATTAAATACCTCAGTGGAATGCTGAGCAGGCAGCTGGATGGATATACAAGGATGGAGTTCAGGAGAGAGGTCTGGGCTGGGGATGTGAATGTGAGAGCCATTGGCATGTGGATAGTGTTTAAATCCATAAGGCTAGATGAGATCCCCAAGAGAGAAAGTGGAAATAAAGAAGAGCATGCAGATGATATGATACTATACATAGAAAATTTTAAAGACACTACCAGAAAACTACCAGAGTTCATCAATGAACTTGGTAAAGTTGTAAGATACAAAATTAATATACAGAAATCTGCTGCATTTCTATACACTAACGATGAAATATCAGAAAGAGAAATTAAGAAAACAATCTCATTTACCATTGCACCCAAAAGAATACAATACCTGGGGATAAACCTACCTAAAAGACAAAAGATCTGTAGTCCGAAAAATATACGACAT
The DNA here is from genome assembly GCA_024291935.2 of Okapia johnstoni. Taxonomy (NCBI): domain Eukaryota; kingdom Metazoa; phylum Chordata; class Mammalia; order Artiodactyla; family Giraffidae; genus Okapia; species Okapia johnstoni. The sequence goes on along the minus strand of CM044322.1, from coordinate 72,741,413 downwards.
CGATGAAAGAAACTGAAGATGATGCGAACAGATGGAAAGATACACCATGTTCTTGGAGTAGAAGAACTGATATTGTTTAAATGACTATACTACCCAAGGCAATCTACAAATTCAGTGCAATCCCTGTCAAAATACCAATGTCACTTTTCACAGAACTAAGTCAAATAACTTTAAAATTTGTATGGAAAGACAAAAGACACAGAATATAATCTTGAAACAGTCTTGAGAAAGAAGAACAGAGCTGGAGGAATCACATTCCTTGCCTTCTGTAGTCAAAACAGTATGGTACTTGCACAAAAACAGACACACGGATCAATGGGACAGGACAGAGATCTGAGAAATAAACCCACGCACGAATGGTCAGTTAATCTGTGACAAAGTAGGCAAGAGTACACAATGGAGAAAAGATGATCTTTTCACAAGTGCTGGGAAAACGGGACAGTTACATGTTAAAGGATGAAATTACAACATTCTCTAATACTGCATACAAAAATAAAGTCAAAATAGATTAAAAATCTAAATATAAGACTGGATACTATGAAACTGCTAGAGGAAAAACATAGGTAGAACACTCTTTGACATAAATCACAGCAATATTTTTTTGGATCCATCTCCTAGAGTAATGGAAATAAAAACAAAGACAACAAATGGGACCTAATTAAACTTAAAATCTTTTGCACAGCAAAGGAAGCCATAGACAAAATGAAAAAGCAGCCTACTGAATTGGAGAAAATATTTATAAACTATGAAACAATATGAGATTAATATTCCACATATTAATATTAATAATTAATATTAATATTCCACATATTAATCACATGACTCAACATAAAAAACAAGTTAAAAAGTTGGCAGAAGAACTGAACACACATTTTTCCAGAGAGGAAATGCAGATGCCCAAAAGGCACATAAAAAGATGCTCTGCATCATTACTTATCAGGGAAATGCAAATCAAAACCACAATGACACAGCAACTCACACCTGTCAGAATGTTGCTGCTGTTGTTCACTTGCTAAGTCAAGTCTGACTCTTTGTGACCCCATGGACTGCAGCATGCCAGGTTTCCTTGTCCATCACTGTCACCTGGAATTTGTTCAAATTCATGTCCACTGAGTCAGTGATGCCATCCAATCATCCCATCATCTGTTACTCATTCTCCTCCTGCCTTCAGGCTCTCCCAGCAGCAGAGTCTTTTCCAATGAGTCAGCTCTTCGCAACAGGTAGCCAAAGTATTGGAGTTCCAGCTTCAGCATTAGCCCTTCCAATGAATATTCAGGGTTGATTTCTTTTAGGATTGACTGGTTTTAATCTCTTGTTGTCCAAGAGTCTTCTCCAGCACAGCAGTTTAAAAGCATCAATTCTTTGGTGCTCAGCCTTCTTTATGGTACAGCTCTCACATCCATACATGACTACTGGAAAAACCATAGATTTGACTATACAGACCTTTGTCAGCAAAGTGATGTATCTGCTTTTTAATATGCTGTCTGGGTTTGTCATATCTTTACTTCCAAGGAGCAAGTGTTTTTTAATTTTATGGCTTCAGTTAGCTTCCACAGTGATTTTGGAGCCTAAGAAAATAAAATGAGTTACTGTTTTCACTTTTTCCTCGTTTATTTTCCACGAAGTGATGGGACTGGAGGCCATGATCTTCATTTTTTCAATGTTGAGTTTTAAGCCAACTTTTTCACTCTCCTCTTTCACCCTCATCAAGAGGCTCTTTAGTTCCTCTTCACCTTCTGCCATTAGAGTGGTATCATCTGCATATCTGAGGTTGTTAATATTTCTCCCAGCACTCTTGATTCCAGCTTGTGATTCATCCAGCCTGATATTTCACATGATGTACTCTGCATATTAGTTAAATAAGCAGGGTGAAAATATACAGCTTGTTGTACTCCTTTCCCAGTTTTGAACCAGTACATTGTTCCAAGTCCGGTTCTAACTGTTGCTTCTTGCCCTGCATACAGGTTTTTCAGGAAACAGGTAAGGTGGTCTGGTATTCCCAATCTCTTTAAGAATTGTATACAGTTTGCTGTGATCCACACAGTCAAAGGCTTTAGTGTAGTCAATGAAGGAGAAGTAAATATTTTTATAGAATTCCTTTGCTTTTCCTATGATCCAGTGGATGTTGACAATTTTATCTTTGTTTCCTCTGACTTTTCTAAATCCAGCTTGTACATCTGGAAGTTCTCTGTTCATGTACTGTTGAAGCCTAGCTTGAAGGATTTTGAGCTTGCCACCATGTGAAGTGAGCACAGTTGTACAGTAATTTGAACATGATTTGCCATTGCCTTTCTTTGGGATTGGAATGAAAACTGACCTTTTCCGGTCTTGTGGCCACTGCTGAGTTTTCCAAATGTGCTGGAATATTGAGTGCAGCACTTTCACAGCATCACCTTTTAGGATTTGAAGTAGCTCAACTGCAATTCCATCACCTCCACTAGCTTTGTTCACAGTAATGCTCCTAAGCCCCCCTTGGCTTCATACTCCAGGATGTCTGGCTCTAGGTGAATGACCAAAGCATTGTGGTTATCCAGGTCATTAAAACCTTTTTTGTACACTTCTTCTGTGTATTCTTGCCACCTCTTCTTAATCTCTTGTGCTTCTGTTAGGTCCTTGCTGTTTCTGTCCTTTACTGAGCCTATCTTTGCATGAAATGTTCCCTTGGTATCTCTAATTTCCTTGAAGAGATCTCTAGTCTTTCCCATTCTATTGTTTTCCTCTATTTCTTTGCACTGATCAGTGAAGAAGGCTTTCTTATCACTCCTTGCTATTCTCTGGAACTCTGCATTCAAATGGTATATCTTTCCTTTTCTCCTTTGCCTTTTGCTTCTCTTCTTTTCTCAACTATTTGTAAGGCCTCCTCAGACAACCATTTTGCCTTCTTGCATTTCTTTTTCTTGGGGATGGTTTTGGTTACCACCTCTAGTACAGTGTTACAAACCTCTATCCATAGTTCTTCAGGCTCTCTGTCTACCACTTCTAATCCCTTCAATCTATTCGTCACCTCCACTGTATAATCATAAGGGATATGATTTAGGTCATACCTGAATGGTTTAGTGGTTTTCACTACTTTCTTCGTTTTAAACCTAAATTTTCCAATAAGGAGTGGATGACCTGAGCAAGTCAGCTCCAAGTCTTATTTTTGCTAACTGTATAGAGCTTCTCCATCTTCAGCTGCAAAGACTATAATCAATCTGATTTTGGTATTGACTATCTGGTGATGTCCATATGTAGGGTAATCTCTTTTGTTGTTGGAAGAGCATGTTTGCTATGATTGGTGCATTCTCTCGGCAAAACTCTGTTAGCTTTGCCCTGCTTCATTTTGTACTCCAAGGCCAAACCTTCCTGTTACTCCAGGTGTCTCTGGACTTCCTAATTTTACATTTTAGTCCCCTATGATGAGAAGGATATCTTTTTTGCTGTTAGTCCTAGAAGGTCTTGTAGGTCTTCATAGAACTATTCAACGTCAGCTTCTTTGGCATTAGTGGTTGGGGCATAGACTTGGATTACTGTTATGTTGAATCGTTTGCCTGTCAGAATGGATTTCATCAAAAAAGCCATTGTTGATGTTGGGTTTTCACATGTTGGGAAGGATGTGAAGAAAAGAGAATCCTCCTACATTTTGGTAGGAAGGTAAATTGGTGATACCATTGTGGAAAACAATATGGGGGTTTCTTAAAAAAACTAAAAATAGAACTACCATTTGAACCAGCAGTTCTATTACTGAGTGCTGCTGCTGCTGCTAAGTCACTTCAGTCATCTCCGACTCTGTGCAACCCATAGATGGCAGCCCACCAGGCTCCGCCGTCCTTGGGATTCTCCAGGCAAGAACACTGGAGTGGGTTGCCATTTCCTTCTCCAATGCATGAAAGTGAAAAGTGAAAGTAAAGTCGCTCAGTCATGTCCAACTCTTCGCGACCCCATGGACTGCAGCCTACCAGGCTCCTCCTTCCATGGGATTTTCCAGGCAAGAGTACTGGAGTGAGTTGCCATTGCCTTCTCCCTACTACTGAGTATATATCTGAAAAAAATAAAAACACTAATTCAGAAAGATACATGAATCCCAATGTTCATAGAAGCATTATTTACAATTGCCAAGATATGGAAATAACCTAAGTGTCCATTAACAGATACAGATAAAGAAGACTTAGTGTGTGTATATATATATATATATATATATATATATATATATGCAATGGAATACTGAAAGTGAAAGTGTTAGTCACTGTTGTGTCTGACTCTTTGTGACCTCATGGACTGTAGCCCGCCAGGCTCCTCTGTCCATGGAATTCTCCAGGGAAGAATACTGGAGTGGGTTGCCATTTCCTTATCCAGGGTAACTTTCTGACTCAGGGATCGAACCTGGGTCTCCTGCATTACAGGCAGATACTTTAGTGTCTGAGCCACCAGGGAAACCCAATAGAATACTACTGAACCATAAAAAAGAAACAAAATTTTGCCATTTGCAGCAACATAGATGGATTTGACAGAAGCAGAAGATATTAAGAAGAGGTGGCAAGAATACACAGAACAACTGTACAAAAAAGATTTTCATGACCCAGATAATCATGATGGTGTTATCACTCACCTGGAGCCAGACATGCTGGAATGTGAAGGCAAGCGGGCCTTAGAAAGCATCACTATGAACAAAGCTAGTGGAGGTGATGGAATTGCAGTTGAGCTATTTCAAATCCTCAAAGATGATGCTGTGAAAGTGCTGCACTCGATATGCCAGCAAATCTGGAAAACTCATCGGTGGCCACAGGACTGGAAAAGGTCAGTTTTTGTTCCAATCCCAAAGAAAGGCAATACCAAGGAATGCTCAAACTATCGCACAATTGCACTCATCTCACATGCTAGTAAAGTAATGCTCAAAATTCTCCAAGCCAGGCTTCAGCAATACATGAACAGTGAACTTCCATATGTTCAAGCTGGTTTTAGAAAAGGCAGAGGAACCAGAGATCAAATTGCCAACATCCTCTGGATCATTGAAAAAGCAAGAGAGTTCCAGAAAAACATCTATTTCTGCTTTATTGACTATGCCAAAGCCTTTGACTGTGTGGATCAAAATAAACTGTGGAAAATTCTGAAAGAGATGGAAATACCAGACCATCTGACCTGTCTCTTGAGAAACCTGTATGCAGGTGAGGAAGCAACAGTTAGAGCTGGACATGGAACAACAGACTGGTTCCAAATAGGAGAAGGAGTACGTCAAGGCTGTATATTGTCACCCTGATTATTTAATTTATATGCAGAGTACATCATGAGAAACGCTGGGCTGGAAGAAACACAAGCTGGAATCAAGATTGCCGGGAGAAATATCAATAACCTCAGATATGCAGATGACACCACCCTTATGGCAGAAAGTGAAGAAGACCTAAAGAGCCTCTTGATGAAAGTGAAAGAGGAGAGTGAAAAAGTTGGCTTAAAGCTCAACGTTCAGAAAACTAAGATCATGGCATCTGGTCCCATCACTTCATGGGAAATAGATGGGGAAACAGTGGAAACAGTGTCAGACTATTTTTTGGGGCTCCAAAATCACTGTTGATGGTGATTGCAGCCATGAAATTAAAAGATGCTTGCTCCTTGGAAGAAAAGCTATGACCAACCTAGATAGCATATTAAAAAGCAGAGACATTACTTTGCCAACACAGGTCCATCTAGTCAAGGCTATGGTTTTTCCAGTAGTCATGTATGGATGTGAGAGTTGGACGGTGAAGAAAGCTGAGCTCCGAAGAATTGATGCTTTTGAACTGTGGTGTTGGAGAAGACTCTTGAGAGTCCCTTGGACTGCAAGGAGATCCAATCAATCCATCCTAAAAGAGATCAATCCTGGGTGTTCATTGGAAGGTCTGATGTTGAAGCTGAAACTCCAATACTTTGGCCACCTCATGAGAAGGGTTGACTCATTGGAAAAGACCCTAATGCTGGGTAGGATTGGGGGTGGGAGGAAAAGGGGACGACAGAGGATGAGATGGTTGGATGGCATCACCGACTCGATGGGCATGGGTTTGGGTAGACTCCGGGAGTTGGTGATGGACAGAGAGGCCTGGCGTGCTGCAATTCATGGGGTCGCAAGGAGTCGGACATGACTGAGCGACTGAACTGAACTGAACTGAACAGTGGCTTCTGTGATAGCGAAGGCCACCTCAAGTCTCTACCCATCCTTAGGCGGGCACTCTCCACAGATACTCTGTGTGCCTCCACGGCCTCAGTCCCCACCTTCATCGCTGGAGCCCACCAGTGTGGCCTGGCACTGTGCTGCTGCTGCTGTCACTTAGTCGTGTCCAACTCTGTGCCACCCCATGGACTGTAGCCTGCCAGGTTCCTCTGTCCATGGGATTCTCCAGGCAAGAATACTGGAGTGGGTTGCCATTTTCCTCTCCAGGTCTGGCACTGTAGATTGTGTTAATCTTCTGCACAACGGTCGTTCCTCTCCCACTCCACAGCAGGGTCCTCTCACAGCTGCTATATTGGGCACTGGGGCCTGGTTTTAGCTAATGCAGCAGAGAAGGTGGTTGACCAGTAAGGAGGCAGTTATCAGCTCCAGACTAGCCCTGCTGGGCAGAGCAGGAGGGCTGGGGAAACCCCAAGGCTGGCATAGGTCACACAGGGACAGGGTCTCTATCACCATGGACTGCTTGGTAGAGCACTGTCAATTCTTCTATGCAGAAACAATCTTCTTTAGCCTTGTGTAGCAAAGAAAGCTTAGCAGGACAGTTTGTGGGGTTGGTGCCGGCCCTGAGGGCCAGACCTTGTAGCTCTCACCATGCAGCTTGTTCTTAGAGTCCACAGGCTTCCAATTCTCTGCTTCCCACCCCTGGGAAAGCAAGGACAAAGACTACAGGAGGGCAAGAGTTACTTTTTAGGCCTTGTTTTTCTAGCCCAGTGGAACCAAGTGCTCTGATGCATACCTATCCAGTTGGAATGGGAACGTATCAGGTCATGATTCTCTTGGGGGCACCAGAGGGAAAGGTCTCTTGGAAAAGAGCCTCTTAGCCCAGATATATTTCATTTTTTATTGAAGTATAATTGATTTACAGTATTGTATTAGTTTCAGGTGTACAACATAGTATTTGATATTTTTATACATTATAAAATAATCACGAGGATAAGTCTAGTTGATTTTTTACCATACAAAATTGTTACACTATTATTGACGATATTTCCTATGTTGTCTATTATATTCCCACGACTTATTTTACCCCAGATATTTTAAAAATTTGTTTATTTTTAATTGAAGGATAATTGCTTTATAATATTGTATTGTTTTAAAATTTATTTGTTTTTAATTGGAGGATGATTGCTTTACAATATTGTGTTGGTTTCTGCCATATATCAACATGAATCAGCCATAAGTATATGTGTATCCCCTCCCTCTTGAATCTCCCTCCTACCTCCCGCCCCATCCCACCCCTCTAGGTTGTTACAGAGCCCTGGGTTGAGTTCCTTGAGACATAGCAAATTCCCATTGGCTATTTTACATATGGTAGTGTGTATATTTCCATGTTTATCTCTCCATTCTTCTCACTCTCCTCCCCTGCCCCCCAACATGTCCATAAGTCTGTTCTCTATGTCTGCATCTCCACTGCTTCCCTGCAAATAGATTCATCAGTACCGTCTTTCTAGATTCCATATATGCACATTAATATACAATATTTGTTTTTCTCTTTCTGACTTCACTCTGTATAATAGGCTCTAGGTTCATCTACCTCAGAATGGACTCAAATGCATTCCTTTTTATGGCTGAGTAATATTCCATTGTATATATGCACCACAGCTTCTATCCCAGATATTTTTAATGATCACCTTTTCAAAGAAACATCTCTCTGGTTCTGCTTTATGGAGGTACACAAGTGGAATGTGGGGCAAGAGCAGTATCCCCAGACAGATAGTTCAGGTACTTAGAACTAGTCATCTTGGAGTTGCTACTTAACCTTTCTGATTAAGGTTACTTAACTTTAAGGTTAATTGAGGTTAACTACTCAACCTTTCTGATTAAGGGTGGCTATTACTCTTGTCAAATAACCCAAACTTGGTTTTCACTTACCACTTGCTCTTCTATGGCCACTGTGGTCCCATAGGGAGGAAGCTCTTACTGAGACGCATTGCATGCTCTGTGAGAGAAGGATGTGGTTCTCTTTACCTGCCTCACTAACTGTATTTCAGGACCTAACAACACATGCCTGACTGGAACTTAGTACATGGCTGAATCAGTGTTTGGTGGGAGAAGGAAGCATTAGTGGGGCAGATTGAGTAGCCAGATTGAGAAAAAGTCAGTTGGATATTTTATATTCACCTGCAGAGGGCAAATGCAGGTACTAGAGAGTAAGTGTTATTTTATTAAAACATCCCCAGGAGATCAGTGGAGTAAAGGGTCTTGTCAAGCTTATCTGGCAAGTTAGGGGGAGTATTCTGGCTTCCTGATCCCCAGCTCAGCTCGCGTTGGTCTCCATACTCCTGTTTCTATGAGGAAAGGGTGAAGAGTCCCTCCTGAGCTCCGTTTACCTTCCCAAGGCCTCATCCTTCCCTTTCTGGAGGGCTGGCCTCTGAGGGAGCTGCAGTAGGGCTCCCCTGGGGACTGGCAGGTCCATAAATCCTCTCTGGGGAGGAAAACATTCAGTGTGTTAGAGGCCCACTGTGCTCAGCAGACGTACCTAAAGTGGTGCCCTATCCTCTGTGTAGTAAACATAACCCCGCACCCCATGTTATGGGCTGCTGGTGCCGCCTTGATGTGGATGGAGATGCAGACACCACTCAGGCCCAGGGCTGACAGCCTGGGAGCAGCCAGCATGCCAGTGAGGGGTGTGAAGGCATGACACCCCTGCCATCATCACCATTAGTCATGACAGGAGGCCATGGTGGTTTGGGGCTCTTAGTGGTGTGTGTGTGTGTGTGTGTGTGTGTGTGTGTGTGTGTGTGTGTGTGTGTGTGTGTGTAGGGAGCTATAGCTTTTTATTTTTTAAGGTCAAGAAATTATGTTCTGGATTTGCAGACCTTTCATCCAGTTCTCTTGTTCACCCCTGCTCCCTCCCATTCCAGTCCTTCATTCCTAGGGAAGAGACCCAGCAAGCTAATCCCTTTTCTGTCTGTGCCCCCACCCAATCCTCATGCCTCACCCCCACCTCCCTGATGTAGAAATACAAGCTATGTGTTCAAGTCAAGAAATGTTTTCTGACAACATAAGTCCTGCCCTCAAGGGCACAGCCCCATAGTCTCATGGGTGAGACTGGCAGTTTACCAGCTGCACACAGCAGGAGGCCTGAGCAGCCTGGTCCACACACAAGCACACAGGGCCAAGGTTACTCCCCCAGCCTAGGACGCTCAGCCTCATCCCTCTCTTCACCTGTGTTCAAAACTCACTTTCTTTGCCTCCTAGCCAGTTACAGCTTAATCTGGCCAAGCCTTGGAGTTGAGGAGAAATATAAAAGGATATTTGACATCTAAGACCATGTCTTAAACATACACACACACCCCTGAGAAAACTATTCCCTTCTCCTTTCTAATTCCTGCTCATTGCTTAATAGTCAACTCAGATGACACCTCCTCCAGGAATTCTTCCTTATTTTGTCATGTTTACAGCTCCCCATGCTCGCCTGTTACACAGCCCTTGTCAGATTGCGCTGAGGTAACCTCCTTAATTGGCTAGTGAGCAACTTGAGGGTGGGGTCCAAGCCTATTCATATCTCCTTCACAGTGTCCAGCATAGTTTCTGCTCATTTTTGGTATCCAATGCCTGATCAATGAATGAATGGCAATAGTAGCAAGTGACTCTTGAACACCTAATATTTGCTAGGCCCTGTGCTAAATGCTTTGTATGGATTCTCTTATTTAAATCCTTACATAATTTTATGAAGAGGAGCTAATAGTATTTTATAGTAATAGTTACAATATGTTCCTCTTTTCCTCATTTTCTGAGGAAGGTGAGGCTCAGAGAGGTTAAACAGCTTGATATTAGTCACACAGCAGCAAAGTGTAACTGGGGTTGTTGAATGAACAGCTGAATAGATGAATGAAAAGACTTGTATTTGAGCCTTGACTCCACCGTTACTGCTGGGTGGTTTTGGATAAACCACTTACCCCTTTGGGTTTCAGTTCCCACGTTTATAGAATGGGAGCAATTGCTAACCATACTGCAGAAAGCTGTCCATAAGACGGTGCTCTCAGAACAGAAGAGGAGAAGGCTGCTTGCTCAGGAGTGATCTGGCTCTGGATGTGTCTGGGGGAGTTGGGACCCCTAGTGCTCCAGCCTCACCTGTCCTCTGGCTGCAGCGCAGAGGAGGACCCGAGAGTTGGCGCAGCCGGGCGCACAGAAGGGACAGAAGGAGCTAACACTGGCGGCAGGGCCATGGGTGTGCGAGGGACAGGAACCCGCGAGGCAGATGTGGCTGCCCTTGGGAGCTGAGAGGGCCCAGGAGGCAGGTGCTGCTGCACACCTGGCTGAGGGGCCTCGTGTGTCTCTGGAGCCGATGTTCAGGAAGAGCACCTGTTCCCTCTCGGGTGTCGCCAGAGCGTAGACAGCTTCTGGCTGCTGGGAGGAGGCTGTCCACCTCCAGCGCACGGTGGACTGGTGGCTCCACGCCAGCAGCTCCCTGACCACACGAGGTCAGTGGGCGCCTTGGGGCTGGGCGGCTGGGGGGGGGGCTCACAGCCACTGGACTTGCGAGCTAGTGTTGAGCTTGAACTCCTGTTGAGCAGCTCTAGGGCCTCAAGGGTCTGCACGGGAGTGGTTGTCACCTCCCTCTGCTGATGTCCACATAGGCAAGAAGGGGACACTCTTTAGGCCCCTGTCTTCCTGTCAGAGCATGGCCTGAGTCTGAGCTCAGTCTACTGTTGATTTGAAGAAAAGAAGGGAAACACTTGGGAGAAGAATCAAGGACAGGGAAACTCCTCCCCAACCAAGGAAATGTGATCCCCTCATTTTCCCAGGGCAAAGAGAGACTGGGAGCCAGGCACCCTGAGGCTGGAACCCAGACTGCACCATCTGGACAAGCCACCCCACTTCTCTGGTCCCGAGGAAGGAGACGTGTGGTCTGGAGGGGAGGGGAGGCAGCTGCGTGCTGAGTGTCTCCTCAATGTCAGGAGCAGCACTGAATGACTGCTTTGGCAGCATATTTAATTTTATTTAGCCGTGGAGGCTGGTATAAACATCATTTTTACAAATAAAGAAATAGAGAACCAAAGAGGTAAAGGAACTTGAAAATTGTTATTCAAATAGCAATTAGCAAAAGTGAAGCTTGAACACCTGCCTGCCAGATACCAAAGTGAATGCTGTTTGTGATACACCCACTCACTCGGCCACTGTCCTCAGGGATTTCCAGTCCATGGGGAACTGCAGTCCCTGTCCTCAGAGAGCTTCTAGGCTAAGACAGAGGCAGAACACCCAAGATTTTCCAGATCAGAGAAATTGGCTAAGAGGGCTGAGACTTCTGGGACAGGGGCTGCTAGTAGTAGGCACAGGCCTGGCCTGACCTGCCGTCTGGTTTCCTTTAGGCCCTGTCTGCTTTCTCTCAGGTTCTAGAGCCTGCATGCGCTCATTTGCACAGCTACTTCAATCACAAGTGCAAGGAAGCTAAATCAGGAGGTGTTGCTAGCCTCATGGCAGTAGAAATAGCCCAGTGAGGTCTGTGGAAGTGAGAATGGAGGAGATGGGCTAAAGAGGCAGCCCAGCAGACGCTGGGCTTGGTCCTAGGGCATAGTGTTGTGAGAGATTCTGGGAGACTTTCTCTGCCACCCGCTGGTAGCATGCCCCCTGCAAAGAGCACTGGGCCACAGTCAGAGGAACCTGGTTAACTTTCAGCTCAAACACTAACCAGCCAAGCTATGGCCTTGGGTGCTCACTGAACCCTCCTAGGCCTCAATTTCCCTACCTGTGAAATGTCAACAACAAAAGCTGTCCTTTCTGTCAGGCAAGATAATGTGTGCAACAGGGAGGATCCTTGGTTGGAAGTGCTTTGTGAGGAGAAAGGTTCCGCCCCACTGTCATTTCGCTGAGGTGGAAGCCTCTTGCCCTTCTTTCTCCCATTCTGGCTCCCTGCCTTTCCTCCCTCCATATGGTGGAGGTGGCTCTCCATACAGAAAAGTGAGTCACACAGGTGGTTTGCAGGGGACGTGACATGGATTTGAGTTCCTATTTCCTACAGGACTCAAGACAATGCCTTTCTTTTTCCTGGGCTCCTCAGACAGCCTTCTCCACAGACAAGGGTGGGAAGGGTTACTTTTGTGCCAACCATTCAGCTGAATACCACTGGGCCTTGCTCCTTTGACACAACTGAAGTCTGAGAAGCTTGGGCAGTAAGAGATACGGGGGAACATAAGGCTACAGTCCCTGTTCTCAAGGTCCTCACAGCCTCATGGGGATATTACTGTGTGAAATACCAAACCCTGGTCTTGGAGGGAGCTGATCTAAGTTTCAATCCCACTTCTGACCACCAGCTGTATGACTCTGAGAGAGTTACCCAGTCTCATCTGTGGAGATGCTGCCTTCTTCCTAGGAGAATTGTGAAAAGACGAAAGGAGAGACTGCATGTAAAGCTCAGTGCCAAGTGGTTACTATGGAAACACTGGAAGGTGGGCTAGGCAGCTATCAGCTCCATTTGATATCTACCTAGCTAAGATTCTGAGAGGTGATACAATCTGCTAACACTGCAAGTTTGAGTCTGATTCGAACCCAGGCCCTCTGATACCTGTCACATGCCTGCCAGTGCTTTGTTATCTTGAGCTTCTTGCTTCCCTGGCCAACTGGTGTGACTCTCTTGCAGATACTGGTACCAGCTCCCCCAGGAGAGGAGGAGTAGTGGGTGGTCAGGTCTTTGTGGGATTTGAAAGTTGGGGCACTTGAGTTGAACTTTCCAAATGGCCCAGATTGTTGATATTAATATCAGCTGGGAGAGGAAAGCCACTTTGGTGTTCCCACCACGTGCCTGGCATGCCTTTTCTACCTAATTCTTGCCTGGTTGAGTCCCCAGGGTCCATTATTGCCCACAATCTGCCTTTACTTCTTGCGGCTCTGAGCCCAGCACTTTGAAGTTTTTGTGAATGGTAGATGGAAAAAAAGGCGTTGATTTTTAATAAGCTTCCTCCTCTCCCACATACATCTTAATGTGAAATTCCCTCATCCAGGGTTGTGGCAGATGTGAGTGATTTATTGGGCTTTGCAGAAGTGGCAGAAGTGACTGAAAATGAGGTCATTGATCAAGGCTCAGAGAAGCTGCCTCACCAGGTCCCTACTCTGGGATGCTGCCAGTGGCTCCATGCTGCTCCATTATCCTGATGCAGTTCACGGGGATGTAGGCCAGCTCACTGAGAACAGGCTGTCCCCTACTTCTACCCAGGAGCAGCCGTGAGGAGAAAGTCTAGTCTTGCAGCAGGAGGAAGTGTAGTTAGACTCTAATTAGGCTAGAACCACCTAATTAAGTAGCTTAATGTATTAAGCTGGGTGACTTAGAATGGAAAGTGGGCTGGGTAACTGGGGCAGAAATTTAGGATTGGAAATCTCAAGGATTCTATGGGAGGTTCCTCAGCTGTGTGGGCTGGGTGCACGTTCTGTTCTTCTCCCTCCAGGAGGGATGTTGTGGCAAGAAGCAGAAAGCCTCAGAGCAGCTTCCTCTTCTTCTCCTCCCTGGTTTATTCCCATTTAAAGTGGGCAATGATATCATTGGCCATCTACCATGTTAGTGACTGTTTTCTATTCATTGGATTTGTTGTTTCTCTCCCACCTTCTCTTTTTCTGACTTCTCTGGGTTTAATTGAGCATTTTATGTGAATCTATTTTCCTTTCTAAAAATATTATTGTGTGCCTACTGTGTACCAGGTACCATGGCAGGTGCTAGGAATACAACATTGAACCAGACCTGACTCCCATTATTGGGGAACTTGCAGTTATGTGCTCAGGGAGGAAAACATAGTTTTAGTGATTGTCCCACACGGGGAAAAGGAGGGTATCAGCCTCCACTTTGATCCAGGTGAACCGACTGCGAGAAGGCCTGGGAAGGGGACTCTATGCTTGGCCTGCGCCTACCTGGGCAATGCTGGGTGCTTCCCCAACTTTCACTGCATCAGGACTCTCCTTCTCCCCAGCCCATCTCTGGAGGCGCTACGGAAAAGAGGAGAAAAGCCTAGAACAAATCCAAGAAGTCAGAAAGGCAGGGTGGGGCAGGGTTCAGGGCTGACAGCTGTTGCTAAACTTTTCTGTGTGCTGCTGCCTGGGTGGTACACTGGTTCCTGGACTGGGCCTGGCCTGCAGCTTCATGTGAATGTCCTGCACACTGTGGGGATCAGTGAGTAGGCCTGTGGTGGGATCAGGGGAATAGGCAAAGGAGGGACGATGGGAAGCTGCTAGGAGCTGGAGTTCTTACCACTGTAATTTGGGCTCCAAATTTCCACCAACCTGAACATGAAGTGGGAGCAAGGAGAGGACCTGGGAAAATATGACTGCAGCTTCTTCCAGGTCCCAAGAGCAGTACTTCCTTGGGTTGGGATACAGCAGGAGGGACTGAAGTTAGATCCTGGGTTTTCTGGTGTAAAAGTACAAGCTATGGAATAGAGGCCTGCAGGTGAGACAGGCCCTCTCTTTGGAAAGACTTCCAAAGAGGAGGGGTCTCCCTGTTCTCCCTGCCCTCCTCCCAGGTCGCTTGCGTCTTTCCTAGAGTAGAGGGCTGATGCCAGAACTTTAGGGAACCCTGAAATTCCAAGTGGCTTCCTTGGTGGTTCACTGGTAAAGAATTGCCTGCACTGCAGGAGACTTGGGTTTGATCCCTGGGTCGGCAAGATCCTCTGGAGAAGGAAATGGCAGCCCACTCCAGTGTTTTTGTCCGGGAAATCCCATGAACAGAAGATCCTGGTGGGCTACAGTCCATGGGGTCGCAAAAGAGCCAGACACGACTTAATAACTAAACAACTAAACAACACCAATGAGGCCCAGGTGGCTGAAGCAGAGTAAGGACCCAAGTCCTCTGAGAGCAGCGGCCTCTGCAGGGCAAGCACCCCTCCCTCCCAGGCCAGGGGAGGCCTGGGGGGGCGCCCCTGTGACTCCATGCTCTGGTCTGCTCTCTGATCTCAGTGGGCTACCACCTACGGGCTGCTCTGGACTCTGCTTACTGTCTCTGTACCCAGAGTGGGTCAAGGCCCCTTGAGGGAAACAAGCCTTCAGGCAGATGTTGAGGACTCTACGGTTCCAGACAGACTAGAAGATGAGCAGAACAGGGTGGGAGACAGCGCCAGAGCCCCCGAGACTGTCCCCCCGTCTCCACTCTCTGCACTGGCCGCTCACTCACGAGAGCTTTACTGGACTTAGCCAGGAAGTAAGGTTTCTCCAGGGCCCTGTGGGGTGTAGTGGCAGGCTCAGCAAGTGCCCCATCCCCGTCCCCTCCCCACCCAAAGACTCAGACACTAGTCAGATCAGGGAACACAGACTAGTTTTGTACCAAGGCTGAATTCAGCAGAAGAGCTGAAGTGAAACAAGTAACTGTTTGTCTGAGTTGCTGCAACCTGTTTTGTTTCTCTTCAGGGGCTAACTGTTTTCTGGTGGAGTCAGGGGTGTCCTTGGGCGAGGGGTGGTGATAACAAGAGGCACCAGTTGCTACTATTCACAGAGGGGCCTTGTGGTCACAGTGAGCTTGCCAAGTAGGTCCTCTCGTGCCAATGTGCTGAGGACAAAGCAAGGCTCAAGGAATTGTTACTTGGCCAAGGCCACAGACTATTAACTGGTAGAGCTAAAGCTTAAACTCAGATCTGACTCGATAACATTCTTCATTCACCGGAGAAGAGTCTCACCCAAGCTCACTCCCTCCTGCAAAGCCTGTATCAGAACTCAGCTCCATTTTCCTATAACGTCAGGTCTTTCCGTTCTGTTGGAAAAGAAATTTGACACCCTTTACCACCGTGGTCAAACCAGGAAGGCCTCACCGTGCCAACCACTCATAGGTCATAAAATCTATATGCAGACAGGATGCTTTTTTTTCCCATGCCACTGAATGAGTCAGAAAGTCTCCCACAGCAGGTGGAGTTATTTGGCCTTGGTGTTTTCACCATCCTGGCCTTACCCCAAGAACTGGAGAGAATCAAATCTGAGAGCAGGAAATGGCCAGGAATGCTGAGGTCTGGGTCCTGTTCTCCTGAGTTTGCAGTTCAGGTGAGACACTCTCCTCCCTGAAGACCACCCTATTACTCGGATGTGGGGCTTCACTGGTCTCAGGAGTCAGAGTACTGGGGCTGGGGAGGACGTGACGGCATCTCAAAGTCACCCAGGGGATTGTGTCAGAGCACAGTCCCTGGGTCTCCTGTTGCCTGTGTGGGGACGTTCTGATATGCCTGGGACTGGGGGAAAGGGTTGGGGATGTAAGCAAGGTGGGGGCTTTCCTAGGGGCTCAGACAGTAGAGAATCTGCCTGTACTGCAGGAGACCCAGGTTCAATCCCTGGGTCAGGAAGATTCCCCTGGAGAAGGGAATGGCAACCCACTCCAGTATTCTTGCCTGGAGAATCCCATGGACGGAGGAGCCTGGCAGGCTACAGTTCATGGGATCACAAAGAGTCGGATACGACTTAGTGACTAACACTTTCACTTTCATATTTTGAGGGCATGCCTTCCCTGAATCTGCGAACCTCCCTCCCTACATCCCACCCCCTGCAGCATCCTCCGCATCAGATGGTCTGAACAAATCCCAACCCCTCTTCCTAAGGATGAGAGGACACAGCCAGAGAGGAGAGGGGCTTTTTCACAGGCTCATAGGCCTCTAGAGGAGCTTGTGATGTCAGTTACCTGGACTACTTTTGAGTCTGGGGTTAAGGCCAGGAACTTTGGCCCTGTATGTTTTATTTAGCCTGGACTGCTCTTCCATTAGAGACTCAGGAGCTATACCTCCCCTGTCAGAAGGAGAGTTCCCTTGGGGCAGAGAATAGCATGTGTCTTCCACTCATTCCCAGATTCAAGAAAGCTCTGAATCTGAAGCAGAGAGGGTGGGGGAAGTTGTTCAGAATAGAGGATGTTACTGGGTCACATACACAGATATAATTGTTTTTCCTACCAGTCTGTTGAATTGTTTGTCCTCAGAACATGACCAGGAGTTATTTCCAAGGTCCATTACACTACTAGCATAATTAATTTATCCAGCTCTGTTCTTTCAAGGAGTTTAGTGTCTTCCCCCACTGTCTGTAGCTCTGCAAAGTAGCCCTGAGGGTGTCAGATGGGGCCCCCTTTTGAGGATTGGTGACACTGATATTCAGAGGTGGTGGATAATGCCACAGGGCCTGAAGCAAGCAATATTCAAGGCAGGATAATTAGGACCCAGACATCCTGGTCCTTCCCTGGGGCTTCTGATCCAGACTCCCGTGGGGAATGTTACTATTAAATATTTTGCCCCTGGAGTGTGCTTTTGATTGTATATGGTTTCCTGTTTCCTTTGAAAGGGAGACTTTCTCTGCAGGAAGTAGTTTAATAGTCTGAAAGTCTTACGTCCCTGATCTTGAGATCCAAGTTTCCATTTAAAAGGAGCTGAGATCTATGATAAGAACGGAGGCAAGGAAGGAGGTAACCCGAGCTATGGAATATCAGTCCTTCTCAGACGGCAAGAAAGAGGGGAGGGAACATGGAGGATTCAGCCTCAGACTATCCAAACTGCATGTTGCAGAAAGGTGTGGACCCCTTCCAGTCCCCTACTCAGTTTGCATGCCCAGGGCCTTGGTGAGAAGCAAGTGATGGTAAACAGGCCTGAGGACCCTGCCCTGGTCTCAGCAGTTCACAGGACACTTCATCACCCCTGCCTCCAAACAGAACCATGTTTAGCCTTTTCCACACTCATTGTTTGGATTATCTCTCTCTTCTTTTGAGTTAACACATATTTACTAAAAGTCTGGTCAGGTCTCTCGTCTCTCTAGCAGGGAGTTCTTTGTGATAACTGCACTCAATTTTTCCTGCTCCAGCTTCACTCGTGAACCATTGGGATCTAACCTGGAGCACAGAAATTATTAGGTGTTTACAACTGAGGGCTTTTAATGCCCTCATTAGGAACTGGTAACATAGGTCATGAAGCATCTGAAAAGTCAAAGAGGGGATAGTGAGGTAACTCAGACATTAGCAACAGCAAGAAGCTACCCCTAGGCTGAAGGACAAAAGAAGGAGGTGGTCCCGAAACCCAGGGGCTGCAGCCGGTTAGTGGAAGCTGGAACCACGGTGAGCCTGCTAGTGGGAGGTAGAGCCAAGGAAGAGATTTAACCGCTGCCTGAGACCTGCCTGTGACAGAGATGTGGGTGGAAACATCCTTCCATCTCCTCCCTCCAGCAGTCCAATGCCTTCCACGAACCCAGTGACCCAGGACCTTGGGAGATGCAGGCTTCAGGAGTTAGCCCCCATCCCCTGTGACTCAGAGTAGGGCAGGGGAGGGGGGGTTAGGGTGCCTAGCTTGAGGACCAGCACACCCCAGTCTTGTCTGTGCAGGGATGGAGCAGCTTCTCTGAGCACCTTCCTTTGTTGGCCAGTTCTTTGTCCACCAAAGAGTTTTTGAGGATCTGTTTCCCTCCCTTCTCTTTTCTTTGTCAAATGCATCTTTCCTGCCTCGGTCCCCTGGTCTCTTTACCACCTGGTGGCATTCTGAGCTTTTCCTGTTCTAAGGAGCTTATTGTTCATGGTCTCGGAGTCCGCCTAAAAACCAGTCCACAGTGGTGTCCCTGAAGAGCCATCCTGTGACACTGTAGGCAGGCAGAAGCCAGGCCTCCCTTCAGTCGGGTCTCCAACCCATGAAGAAGGCTTATTCATAATGGAAAGGGCCAATGCAGAGCTCAGGCACGCTCATAGCTCCTGATGGAGTTTAGCTTGAGATGGAAATGCCCCTGGTCTGGGAGACTCTGGGGAGGCTGGTTCTGGCTGGGGAAGCCTCTGTTAGTCTCACTGTGTGTTGGGAGCAGGGCTGCTGCATGTGTGTTGGAGCCTGGCCGGTGGCCTGGTGGCACTCACTCATATCGCTCAGAAGAGGCCCTTGTCCTCAATCAATCATGAATGGTCAAATAAGTCATTTTTACTTATCACTGAATAAAATGTGGTTGCCATTGCATAAATCATAAAGATTGAATAAATGGATATATGGATTCATGTGTCCATTTTTATGTGTATTTATTCACGTTGAGGGGTTGGGAGAGGAGAAGGGTCCATGGTGAGAGGGGGTCAGGCTCAAGGAGGGGTGCCACTCTCCCTTCAGTGGTCGGGATCAGAAGCTGAGCCTCAGCCTGATGGTTCTCTCTCTCACCTGGACATCCAAACTCAGCAGCAGGTCCTGTGAGCTCTGCTCCCAAACACATCTGACAGCCGTGAGCTTCTCCTCACCCCGCACCGTCACCTACCCGAGGTCACCACCTTGCCTCTTGCCTTCGTGCATGTTACTTCAGTCGTGTCCAACTCTTTGCGACCCCATGGACTGTAGCCTGCCAGGCTCCTCTGTCCATGGGATTCTCCAGGCAAGAATACTGCAGTGGGTTCCATGCTCTCCAAGGGATCTTCCTGACCCAGGGATCAAACCACGTCTCTTATGTCTCCTACATTGGCAAGTGAATTCTTTACCACTGAGCCACCACGGAATAGGGAATACTTGCCTCTTGCCTGGACAGCTGAAATAGGCTCCCTCTGGTGTTCTTGCTTTCCCCGCTGCACAAAGCACACTCCACACTGCAGCCCGAGGTGTCTTTTAAAAATAGAAATTGGATTATAGTCTTCCTTTGCTTACAACAGCTTTCCCTGCACAAGACAAAACCTTGAAATCTTTCATGTGACCTGCCCAGCCCAGGGGGCCGCCCCAGACCACAGCTCTGACTGCCCTGCCCTGTGTCTTGCCCTCACTAGGCTACAAGGGTGGGCAGGGCTCTTCCTGGTCCCTTCAGTGACATCTTTAAAGAGCTGCCTGCCCTGCTTGCCTGTGGACAGAGCTCCACATGGTGTTTCAGTGCCTCCATGCTATTTCTTCCCCTTTGTCTGTCTGAGATTGCACACTACTAAGGGCAGCCATCTCTCTGACTAGCTCTCAGCATAGCCCCAGGGGTGATGAGGCCTTAGACCATGACTTGGCGGGGACAAGCACTTGTCCTATTGAACATGCCCCACCCCATGTGCACCCCAGAACTTGCAGCCTCTGCTGCTCTTTCCCACGTGTAAGGAGAGGTGAGTTTTTCTCCCAGCCCTGGGAGGTAGCCCTTCCTGTGAATGCCTGCCTCTACCCCACCAAGGTTCTGAGTCTAACCCATTCCCACTATGGAAAAAGTAGCAAGAAAAACAGATGAGAACTGATACCCTAGGCTGCAGGGTCTGCTGGGACCTGGTCCTGGAGGAGCCCCAGGAAAGCTTTAACCCCAGGGCTCCAGGCAGTTGAGAAGGGTGAGGGGAGGGGAAAAGGGGGGCAACTCTTTAGCCAGAAGCTGCCTCCTCCTTGTCTCCCAGCTGGGACACTATCAGAATTCACCTCCTCTCCTGGTGGGTCATCACTGCCCAGATGTGAGTCCTGGGCTAGGCACCCCTCATCCAGTCCTCAGGAGGGATGGCAATGCCAGAGCTCACCGTGTCTACCCTTCTTTCTCTGGGTAGTACTGCTTGTGGACAGGGTGTAGGCATTCCCATTTTAAACCTTGTTGGAAAGGGATATTCCCAATCTGCTTATCATCCACAACTAAACAACCCATAGTCAGCCTGCAGAGTGGCCGTGGGGATTACCTGAAACATGAATGTGAAAGCACTTTATAAATGATACACATGGTGTGAACCACAGAGGTGATAGATTGTGATGGGGAGGCGTGGCCTCCATCCTTCCTTCTGCAGCTGCAGCCCCATTTGGCCCTGCTGAGGCTCATCCGGGGCCCTGCCCCCCACCTTGTGACAGCTGTGACAGAGTGCCTTTCTCTTTTGTAGAATGATCTGTACTCCTTTAGTTACACCCTATAGACTCTCCCAGAACTTTTTTCACCATGGGACACATGGGAAAGCAATTTGAGCTCATCAGAAACAAATCCTGAGCCAGATGATTGCAGACACATTGGGCTACGTTTGCTGAACATCTAGAAATAGCAGGGTTTCCCAGGTGTGTGTGTTTTCAGGGGCTTTGGAGGGGTAGGAGCTCAGGCACAGGAATGTTGGTGGGGTGCTTAAAGATCATTTCACATATATTAACTCATCTAAAGTAGGTCCCATAGTCTCATTTTACAGAAGAAGAATTGACCTAGTAGGTTGCAGACCTGGGACTCAGATATGGATCTCTGACTCCAAAGTATGCACCAGGCTTGCTATTCTGCTGGGGGGATTCAAGAGGTGGAAAGAGGCTTTAGTTACAGCAAGAATTCGAAGATTCAGTTCAGTTCAGTCACTCAGCCGTGTCTGACTCTTTGCAACCACATGGACTGCCGTATGCCAGGCCTCCCTGTCCATCACCAACTCCTGGAGCTTGCTCAAACTCATGTCCATCGAGTCGGTGATGCCATCCAATCATCTCATCTTCTGTCATCCCCTTCTCCCGCCCTCAATCTTTCCCAGCATCAGGATCTTTTCAAATGAGTCACTTCTTCCCATCAGGTGGCCACAAAGTATTGGAGCTTCAGCTTCAGCTTCAGCTTCAGCTTCAGTCCTTCCAATGAATATTCAGGACTGATTTCCTTTAGGATGGACTGGTTGGATCTCCTTGCGGTCCAAGGGATTCTCAAAGAGTCTTCTTCAACACCACAGTTCAAAAGTACCAATTCTTCGGTGCTCAGCTTTCTTTCTAGTCCATTTGTCACTACATGACTACTGGAAAAACCATAGCTTCAGATAGGCACAAGCAATCTGGGCAGCTGTTAAGACTCCTTAAAGCTCTGGGGATACAGTTTACAGAGTAGGGGAGGGGTACTACACTGTGGTTTTGGAGTCTTCTAAGGGCCTCAGTTTCCCCATGGAATGATGAAATTGGAAACAAGGTTCCCAAGGTCCCTTCTAGTGCTCAATTTTTAGATGGGGTGGGAGTGGGTCCAGCTTCTCGCATCCCCCAAATCATTCCCCTTTCCACTCCAGTAAAGTGTTCAAGGAGCGGTCGGCTTTGGTCCAAGGTGAGAGAGACCTTAAATATTGCTGTGGAGGAGAAAGCTGCAGATTCTCCAGGCACAGGACAGAAGAAAACAGAGCTAGAAGGAGGCCTCTGCATTCACACCCGTGGGCCTCAGTAGCTGTTTACATGCTCAGGAGGCCACTGCATCCATCTCAGAAGCTGCATCAGAAAATAACAACTGGGCAAGCTGCTGGCCCAGAGCCAGGCAGGGCCCAGCCTTTGGCACTCATTCCAAGGCCAGTGCATGGGCCAAGGACATGCCGGATGCTGGCTGAATTGGTTTAAAGGGAAGAGGGGAGCCCCTCTAGAGTTTGTCTCCTCGACCTTGGGGACAGCGGTAGAGATAGGCACGGCCCATGGGCAGCCTCGCCCATTTCCTGTGTTATCCTAATGTTTTCATATCTGTGTGTGTTATGGCCTGAGAAGGGCTGGGGGCTCTGCCCCTTAACATGGTCCTCTTTATTTTCTTCAAAGGACATATCACAACCTGTAGTTGTATTACTTATTTCTTACTTTTACGTTTTCTATTTCTTCACTCAAAATGTGAGCTGTGTAGAGGAAGGGATTCTTTATCTTACTCCCAGCACACAGACCAATGCCTGGCACAGAAAGCACTCAAAAAATGAATGATTGCACCCATGCATGCATGCCTAAATTGGAGTCCCTTGCATGTAGTCCTCGGTGACCATCAGTTTTCTTTCTTGAGACTAGTTCCCAATTAGTTTGGGGGAGGAGAGGTGGTTCTTGAGATGAACCCTTCAGGAGATAAGCGCTGTACAATGACTGAAAAAGGAGGGGAGGTAAGCTGCATGTGGCCTCGGGGAGAACACTTGAGTACCTTGAACATCAGTCTTCTCAGCTGTCAAATGGGCCCTCATTCTGACGGTGCTTTTCTACCACATGGGGACCAGTGGGGGTGTGCCAAGTGCATATGAACAATTTTTACTTTGGTAATTTTAGTAAAACTCCTAAAGGAGTTCATCTGTTATTTTCTTCTAGATCTTTCTCACCCTCAGCAGGCGACATGAGCCAGTGCATTGCAAGTTCTGGCCTAAATTTTATATCCCAGAGAGTTTGCCCTCTGGCCAAAGACATGCACCTCACCACTTACTGGGCCCTGGCTGGGCAAGGAGCTCCTCTTAGAGACCCCTGGGGCTGGGTGAACCGAGGAGGGGGCCTCACACTCTGCCCTCCTCTCCCTCAGGTACAAGACAGTGGTGACTCCTCGAAGAGCTGTGGTGGCCATCACTGGCTGCTGGATTCTCTCCTTTGTGGTGGGCCTGACACCCATGTTCGGCTGGAACAACCTGAGTGCGGTGGAGCGGGACTGGCTGGCGAATGGCAGCGTGGGCGAGCCTGTGATTGAGTGCCAGTTTGAGAAGGTCATCAGCATGGAGTACATGGTTTACTTCAACTTCTTCGTGTGGGTGCTACCCCCGCTGCTGCTCATGGTCCTCATCTACATGGAGGTCTTCTATCTGATCCGCAAGCAGCTCAACAAGAAGGTGTCGGCCTCCTCCGGAGACCCGCAGAAGTACTATGGGAAGGAGCTGAAGATCGCCAAGTCGCTGGCCCTCATCCTCTTCCTTTTCGCCCTCAGCTGGCTGCCCTTGCACATCCTCAACTGCGTCACCCTCTTCTGCCCTTCCTGCCGCATGCCCAGGATCCTCATATACATCGCCATCTTCCTCTCGCACGGCAACTCGGCCATGAACCCCATCGTCTACGCCTTCCGCATCCAGAAGTTTCGTGTGACCTTCCTTAAGATCTGGAATGACCACTTCCGCTGCCAGCCTGTGCCCCCTGTTGACGAGGATCCTCCAGCAGAGAGGCCCGATGACTAGACTCTGCCTCCCGCCCCCCCTTGCCCGTGTCTGGGGTGTCTCAGCCCGGGGCTCCCCTCCCTGCTATCCCACTCGTCTCCCTTGTCTCTCCCTGCTGTGGGCCGTGGGCTGTAGGCTGTGGCTCTGACCCGCCCCTCACGGTCCTGGGGTAGGTTTGGGAGGTCAGTCCATGGGGAAAGAACCAGGT
The DNA here is from genome assembly GCA_024291935.2 of Okapia johnstoni. Taxonomy (NCBI): domain Eukaryota; kingdom Metazoa; phylum Chordata; class Mammalia; order Artiodactyla; family Giraffidae; genus Okapia; species Okapia johnstoni. The sequence goes on along the minus strand of CM044322.1, from coordinate 72,717,332 downwards.
AACCTGAGGGAAAGAAGAAAGTGGCTTGGGCTTCCCCATCTGCCTGATCAACCCACAGGCAGCCCAGTGCTGCAGCCTGAGCGGGCCTGAGATCCTGAGACTGCCGTGGGACCACATAGGCCAGAAGACTCCTGCAAGGAGCCTTTAGTCCCCACCTCCCAGAACCCTATGTTCCTGGCCACCATGTTTGCCAGAGTGCCTGCTCTCCTCACCCCAGGGATTCCAAGGTTATACTTGCGAGAGGCAGAAAGAATGGGTCCAGAAATAATTTCCAGTATTTGCTTTATTATCCACTAGCCCTTGGGCCCTGAGTGGGAGTTCCATGCTCTCCAGAGCTAGTGTGGTATTGTAGGTGTGGGCCTCAAACACCCACTAGGCAGAAGCATTGAGCCCTCATTCTTGCCCTGAGTATCCCAAGTAAGAGAATGAAGTGTCACTGCTTGTCATCTGGGCCACCAGCTCTACCAGCTCCACCAGTCCTCTGTGCTGGGCACCCTCCTAGGTGACACCCCTCTTTGCTGCTTCTGGGCCAAATAGAGAGGGGAACTCCAACCCTGTCAACTCTTGGGAACATGCTGCCTGCCTGGGGAGGAGATGAAAAAGGGAAAATGGGCTGCCATGAGCACGGTGGGATAAGTGTGACACAGGCTGGTCAGGCCGGAGGAGACTCCCCTCCAAAGTGTGTGGACAGGAAGGTCTTACCAGATTTTAAGTACCCTCAGTACCTCTGGCACTTAGCACTATATTCACGAGCTTCGAGGCTCTGTTGCAGAGTCTAGGCCTTTAGACTAGACCCTTCGGGAAGGGTCTACTCCTGGCCCAAACCAAAGCTCCTTATACAGAGGAGTGAGGGGCCAGGTTCTAAGTGTGAACAGCAACTCCAGGGCTGATTCCAGGCCCTTCCCTCTCTCAGGTGGGATGTCCCCTGGCTCCCAGGGAGGGTCACTTGACTAATACAAGACTGTCAACCCTCATGGAGAATGCACCCCACCACTGAGGGCAACAGACAACCTCAACAGAGAGAAATCAGTGGTGGTGTCTGGGGAGAAATGAAGGGAATGGGGAGGGCATGAAGGCATTTGGAGTAAGGAGGGTTCCAGAGAAGGGTGTGTCTTTTCCTGTAGTTATCCTCTAAGGGCAGCAAACTCTGAATGTGAAACAAGATCCTAAAAGATCTCATATCTGGAAAACCCCCATGAGACCACGAGTCCCCTCCCACTGGACCTTCCTCATGGTGTCAGAGGTGGAGACTCCGTCATGGGGACCCATTCAGCCCACCCTCCTGGGGACACAGCCCCCATCACGCTGACGCTCACTGTCACAGAGGTGCCTGCACCGTAACACCAAACACCTTTATTCAACTGCTTCCGGCCTAACATACAGCTCTTGGCAGGAGGGCTCCAACCTTTGCACCTTCCAGGGCTCCTGGTGTCTAGGAAGCCTGTCCAGGGGCCCGCTAGGCCCACTCTCAGCGGAGGTACAGAGGCGAGGCAGGTACCAAGGAGCACAGCCATCAGCTGTCGCTATGGGGTGAAGACCTCAGGCCTCTGAGGTGCTCGATTCTGGACCTGGCAGCCCTGACCCCTCAGGCCTGCAGCACCTGGCAGAGAATGTTTCATGAGCCCCGCTGGTAGGCAGAGCTGGGCGACGTGCGCCTGCTGAAGAGGTGATACGGGGGAGAAGGCCTCCCTTCCCAGGCCCCCCTCCCCTTAAGCCCTTAGACCCTTAGACCCAAAGCCCAGGCTCCAGCTCTGCCCACTGCAGCTCTAGGATACACCCTCACCCGTCCAGAACCTCAGAACCACCTGGGAAGGGCAGTCAGGGCACAGTTGTTTCTGCTACTTTTCTGGCTGAGGAAATTATCCCAAGGGGATGGCCCGGCCTAAGGTCAGAGCCAGGACTAAATCCTGTCCTGTGCCCATCCAGGGGGCGGGTGTCTGCTGGGGACCCAGGTGGAGGGTGGGAGGTAGTGAGTCTCACACCCTCACCCCAGTGAGCTGTGTGTCTGCGAGGCAGCCTCCACTGAGCCATCCTCCCTCTTGGAAAGTCCTCCTGAGAGCCTGACTTTTACTACTCTCATCTTGCCTTGATTTTCAGTGCTCAGCCTCATCTAGTCCAGCAGGAGAAAAGATGGCTTCCCTGGTCTCCCATGCATCAGAAGATTCTTAAAAGGCAACCTCTCTCAGCCCTCACCTTTCACCTCCAGCCGGCAGTCCACAGACGCCTCCCCCAGAACATTGACGGCCTTGCAGGTGTAAACTCCGGAATCAAAGGGGCTAGGTTTCCGGATCTCTAGGGTGCAGACACCCTGCTCAGAGAGAGCTCGGTATTTGGGATCACCCTGGATGTCCATCTTGTTTTTCATCCAGATGATCTTGGGCTGGGGGAGCAAGGTCAGAGAGAGCTGGGAAAGGTGTGGGCCAGGATGAAGCCCCCGAAGGCCACCCTCACTCAGGCTTAGGCAGAGTTGTTTGGAAAGATTCTTCAACCCCAGTGCCCCTGCCCTCACCTTGGGTGAAGCTCGGACACTGCAGGAGAGCTGCGTACTGTAGCCGGGGGTGGAGGTGTGGTCAGCCAGGGGCTGAGTGAACAAGGGCGCTTCTGAGAAGTCTCGCTCAACAAAGCTTTTAGGTTTGGCAACAATATCTGGTTTCAGGGGAGAAAGAGGGGATGAATTTGAGGTGACAGGAGGAGACCTCTTAAGACTGACCTCATCCGTTTTCCTGAAATAATCACTATAGCTTACACCTACGTATCCCATTTAATCTAAACAGCATTCCTTTGGAAGCCTAAGTTTGTCATCCCCAGCTAACAGATGGAAAACTAAGACCCTTCATGGATGAGGGACTTGCCAATCTCACATAGTGAGTTTGTGGCTTAAGAGGTGGAAGGTCACATGATGATTATGGCTCTTTGGTCTGGAAGAAGATTGAGGGCAGGTGACAATCCATTTCATCCCAGCCTCCACCTCTGGAGCCCCATGGCAGGACCCCAGGCTCCTGAGATCTTTGGGAAGCCAGGCACAGCCAACATGCAGGAGCTTAGAGACAGAATATCTCAGAGAGGCAGAGGAAAGCCAAAACCATGGCTGGGTGAGTTACAGAGGGAGGCAGAGAGGGGAGTGATGTTGACTGAGGGTAGAGACTAAAAACCCAGAGAGTCCACATTTTATTTCTCTTTGTTATTGGAGACTTTACTGGCTTTCTATTTTTAAACAAAACCTTTTTCCTAATTCTGTGCAATTTAGGCTGGTGTTTAAAAGAGTGTGCTTTCTGCGGCCCACACGGACTGTGTGGGGCCCTTAGGCCCAACGTCCAGGTGACATGCAAGGTGACAGGGAGAAAGGACTGGGAATTTCACATTTGACGCAAGAGGACCATGTGTCTATGTAGAAACAGTAAATACCCATATCTCTGTTGTCCATCTATGTGGTGCTATATTAGGGTTGGGAGTTTGCTTTCAGCAAATTTTCCAGTCTACCTAACCACACACATTGTCCTTCAGAGTGGTTCTCTTGGGACGCTGCACATGAGACCCAGTGCTATGATGTTGGTAGCCACGTGGCATCTTTAGTATAAGTGCAGTCTCCCAAGGGGTGCTGCTCATTTGCGTGGTTTACTCTGATGTGTTTGTTACAATCAATCAACCACATCCATTTTTTACAGTCACTCTATGAATGTGTGTGTGTGCGCATAGCGGTGGCATGGGTGTGGAGAAGCAGTAAAAGTTCTGGCAAGTGGGCTCCCGTGAGACGTACACAGGGAGGGTTGCTGAAACTCCAAGGGAAAGGGAGAGATGGGCAGAAGTGTCAGCATGGCGATGCCTGGCTTGATTTCTGGTCTTGGACCCAGACCCACCTGTCTTTACGATGTGGGCGAGCTCCTTGGTGATGGCCGCTGAGGCGCTGAGTCCACACAGGTTTTCTGAGAAAACTCGGAAGGAGTACGAGTTGCCCACAATGAGGTCGGAGACAGTGCAGGTGGTGGGGTGGTAGCGCTCCAGCACTGTGAACCATTGCTGCAAGAGCCCGGCCCTGTCATCCTCACCTCCCCATGCCCTCAACCTCTGTGCACCCCCTGGGGCCTCCTCCTTGGAGAGGCTTGCTCCACGTCCCACCGCTGGGACTTGGAATGCAGAGAAGTAACTCCTGGGAGAAGGTGACCTCTCTGGGGACCTCAGAGAATTCTAGAACCTTACTGGTCAAAGTGTGGCCAGATGATCTGCAAAGTAAGAACCACCTGGGACCTTCAGAGAAGTGTAGGATCTCAGTCTCCACCTCAGACCCACTGAATTAAGACCTGCATTTTAGCAAAATTCCCAGGTAATTCACATGTACATTACATTTCCAGAAGCACTGCTTTAGAGCTTGAAGGGCCCCAGAAAACCGCCCTTGCAGTCTTCAGAAGGAAACTGAAGTCCAGAGATGAAAGAGATTTGCCAAAACCCACACAGCGAGTCAGGTTGGCAGCAGACAGACCAGAAGTCCTCGGTCCCTGTACTCTCTGTGGACAGGCCTTCCCCACCACCTCAGCCACTTCCTCTCCCCCAGACCCACCTCTAGTCAGACCTTCCTCCCCCCCAACCCTGCTCCAGCAGGCCTCACCCCTGTCTTTTTGTCTGCCTTCTGCACCGTGTAGCCCAGGAGCTCCGTGTTGCCTGTGTCCTGGGGCGGTGTCCACTCGAGGGCAGCATTGCAGTTCCAGACGTCCAGCAGTCTGATGCTGCTGGGGGGTCCAGGTTTCTCTGCAGGACCAGAGAGTAAGGAGCAGGGCTGAGCTCACGGCAACCCCACCCCCAACACGATCGGGCTCCTATCACTCTCTCTTGGCCCAACCCCACTGACCATCAGTTCTGGGGCAGGAGGAAACTCAGCCCTTGCCTCCCCTGGTCCCATACCAATCACCAGGATGTTGATGGCTGCCTTGGCCTCCAGGCCTTTCAGCTGCACAGTGAGCTCATAGCAGCCTGAGTCGGAGCGCTGGGCTGAGCGGATGAAGAGGATGGAGTCCTGGTCCCCGGTGCGCACGCTCACCCGCTGGCTGTCCAGGGCATGACCGTTGTGGGTCCACAAAGCCTGAGGCTTGGGATTCCCCTGGGAGGGAGGAACTCTCTGAGTGGAAGCAGAAGGTTCCAGGCCCCCACTACTGCTCCAGGGTTCTCTGGAGCTGTGTGCAAGGGAGCTGACCGCACTAGCCTTGCCTAGGAAGGGCAGCAGCGGCTAGAGCCACAGGTGCTTCCTAGAGCCTCATTGTCCGGTTGTCCAGCCGGCCCCGGGGCCACCTGTCCTATTTTCCAGCTGGAGAATCGACCGAATCATGTGCATCTTGATGGCTGGGTCTCAGCAGACTTCCAAGGGAACCCTGACATTTTCTGGGCTCCTCCGATACACCTCAGACAGGGCCCTGTATTTCCACCCAAGCTCTTACCCTGGGAGGGAGGCATACCCACCTGGAAGGGGATTTGCACGTTAATCGACTCTCCCACCTGGCGAATGTAGGTCTGACGAAGGTGGCGGGGAACACGGATCTTGGGGGTCTCTGCATTAGAACCAGAGTCTAGGCTTAGCACAGCAGGGGGGCTGCTGCTGAGAGGCTTCTGCGACAGGGGACAGGACAAACAGTGAGGTTGAGCCCGCAGAAGGGCTCCTGGGATGCTCTGAGACTGCCTCCTTGTGGGCAGGGCAAAGCTCACTCCCCAGATCCAGGGGGCCAGAATCCCCTGAGGCCCTTGGGGAGTTGAGAGATGGGAGGTCCCAGGAGGGCAGGGCCTCCACGGTGTGAAGTGGTAGGCATCCTAGGCACTCCCTTGGTGTCCCAACCCTGCCAGGCTGGGATTTGCCCTGCAGCCCTGGCATTCCTGGACTCCAGATGGGCCCTGCTGGCTCCCCGGCTCCCCCTGGTGGGGAGTGCGTGTGCACCTGTTGCCTGCGTGGGAACGGTTGCCAACGTCTGCGTGGGAAGGGTGGCCAACTCTGTCTCCTTCCTAATGCCTCTGCCCTTCTGCCTTGCACCAGCGCAGGCCTTCAGAGACGCCCCTGTAAGACCCATTTGCTCACTGCTCTGTCCCCAGGCCAGGTGAGAGGACTAGGGTCTTTCCCTTGCTAAAGGGAGCCAGAGCAGGCATACCCCCTTCCTTCTCTTACCCCTCCCACTACCTTTCAGTCTGCAGTTGGGAGGTCCTTCCTGACACCTTACTTCCGACTCGTGCTCTGGTGGAGAACCACCTTCCTGACCATTACCTCATTGGGTACAACCACTGAAGCTGTTGGGCGTTCCACAGGGAGCTGTAACACCCCTGCGACTCTCTTCCTGGGCGGGGTTGGGGTGGGGGCAGCTGAGGCCCCTCAGTGGCAAACAGGTGGCAGCAGTTGGTTAGTGGCGTGCAGGGCGGAGAGGGAGGAGACAGTGAGAAGGAACACGGTGTCTCTGAGGATTAGCTGTGCAGGCTTTTGGCCCTGGGAGCACCAGGGGTGGAATGTTCCAGAGGCAGCTGCAGGGGGCCAGGAATGCTTGGCAGCTCCAGGTGGCTGAAGAGGGACAGCTGAGCAGCTGAGGACCCTAGACAGGGTCCCCACCCTGCCCTGCCCCTGAGAAGGGCCTGGCTGCTCTCTGTTTATTCACGACCTCCTCCTGCCCTCTTCTCTCCAGGAAATCCCCTTCCTTCCTGCCAGAGGAATTTTAACGGAGTAATGGGTGCTGAGTCTAGCTGATTCCTCCAACGTTAAGCCTCGAGGTTGAGGGTCCTGGCCCCTGCAGGCTCTCAGAGTCTGAGCTCCCTGTGCCATCAGGGAGGGTCCAGGATGCCTGCCAAAGCCCCCTTCCCAACCAGGAGGGCTTCCTGCCACTTCTAGGCTAGAATCATACTGAGCTGCCAGGTGGGACCATGTCTCACCCAGAACTCAAAGGATGGAAATGTCCTCTGGTTTTGAAATTCACCAGAAAAGATTCCTTGCCACGTGGTGGGACAGGAACGGTCCTGTGTGGGAGTCAGTTCTGGAACTACCACTAATAGTCTGGGTGACCTCAAGGGAGTCCTGGGGTGCCTTGGCTTGGATGGACCAGTTGTGACAATTCTATATTGCCTAGCCCTGTGGTTCCCACATCTCTCAGACCTTAAAGCTGAAAAGTATTTCCTTGAATCCAAACTTGAATCTTTTCTGCGGTCATGAAGCCCCCTCTTTCTGCAGGCCTTGTCCAGAGCTGTGGGGTGCCCCTCTGCCTCTGGGAGAGAGGAGGGCAGGACAAGCAGGAAGGTGGAGGAGGCCTCGGGCCACCTGCTGGCCCATGTCTCTTGTCATTCTGGGGCTCTGGGCTGTCCCTAGAGACCTTGGATCAGACCAAATGACTCACTGCCATTAACAGACTGAAACCTGATCAGCCTTGGGAGGGGAGCAAGGGTAGGCTTGAGGCTAATGCACCCTACAAATAGAAATCTTAGCAAGGAGACAGCAGCTGGCCTCCCAGGTTTCCAGTTCAGCACTGGCCTCTGGGGATGGAGAAACTTTCACAGGTCTTTTGCAGGGTGTCCATCTTGTTTCCACTACGTACGTGGTACAGTAAGCGGCAAACAAAGACTTTTCTCTGTGCCAAAACCTTTGGGAGAATCTGGACCCCGGGTCATATGAAATGAGCAGAAAATGAGCTTCTATGGCTGCTGAAGGGATTACGATTAGATGGGAAGAATGAAATGAGTCTAAGCGTTGGGACTCTGAGGCAGGTGACCGGAATGTGAGCTTTCGTTTCTGGGGGTCAGGAAGCCCTTCCTTCAATGCTCACAAGCTGGACCACCCAGGAAATTGGCCTCTTTGACCTCCAGAGACTCCTTGCTGCTGAGGAACTTGGAACTTTCTTAAGGCAAGATGGCGCTAGCAGGTGGCTTGTGCACGTGAGTGTGGGGAAGCGACTCTACCCGTTGGCCTCCTTTTCTCCGTCCATTAGCTAAGGTGCCTAGGAAGGGCTGGGGAGCAGGGATGGGCTTTACCGATGGTCTCCTGGATGTGGACGAGCTGCTCCAGCACCGCTGGTGGGCCAGCCCCTGCAGAGCTCACTGCAGCCACGCGCACGAAGAACTTATCACCTACAACCAGGTTCCGCACAGTCTGCTGGGTCACCATCATAGGCCGGGCATTCACAGGCACCCACTCCAAGGCTGAGAGGAATGAAGAGAGTACAAGGCCCTGGCCCCATGGCTGCAGGCACCCTTTCTCAGTGGGGCTTCCCTTCTCACTGATGGTCTGAGGAAGCTGGCCTCCCTTTCCGGGCCGTATTTCTCCTTTGCTCTCCCTCCCTGACTTCTCATGTGTCAAATGGCATCAAAGACACCTTATGTCAGAACCCTTGAGTGGTGGCCAGAGATGAGGTTGCTGAAGCCCAGAGAGGCTTGGGCACGTTCGCCAAGTCACACAGCAAGGCGGGGGGCAAAGGCAGGAGCCAGACTGAATTTGCCTGCCGCAGAGGTGGACAAGATGGCGGCAGACAAGATGGCGGCATCAGGAGTTTGGCCAAAGCCCCGCTATTTCTGCTCACTGTCTCTTGTTCCAACTTAGCCCTCTCCCTCAGCTTCTCTACAAGCAGGGTCCTCTGAGACTCAGCACCTCCTTAATTCTTACAGAGGAGAACCCCAGTGTCACCGACCCTTTTATCCTTGTTACTCGGAGGCTTCCTGGAGCTGGAGGACAAGGCATCTGCTGAGGTCCCTTGAATACCCTCCTGCTTTCAGAGGTGTGTAGATGAGCAAGACGCTCTCCGTGAGGCTTAAGCAGACTGCCTCCACTCCCGCCTCTGCATCTTCCTCTGGACTGACCCAACTGCAGAGTCTTGTCCCTGCTGCCTCCCAGGCCCACCTCCCCTCGGTATATGAGGGCTTAACCCGGAGCTCACCTCCCTCTCGACGGAGTTCCAGCACATAGCCCTGGAGCCCCAGCCTCCCCAGCCTCTCTGGAGGCTCCCAGCTCACAGTCACCGAGCTGTCACTCACATCCTCCACGGCCAGCAGCAGCGGGGCACTGGGGACATCTGAGGGAGAAGCAGGGGGCGGTGAAGGGGTTTGCAGCCGAGACCTTGCCCCCCACCGCTCCCTGCCATGACTGCCTCCCCCCTCCGCCCGCCCCAGATCTCATCACCTTCACGTGGAAGTGCAGGGTCAGTGGCTGCGGGGGCTGCAGAGGCTGCGGGGTCAGGAGGCTGCGGGGCGGACTCCTGTGGCTCGGGAGCCTGCTCCCCCCCAGGAGCCTGCGGAGCTGCCGTGTCTCCAGAGGGCTCTGTTGGGGGCACATGTGCAGACTCAGAGGCGGTCTCCTCCAGACCAGAGGCAGGGGCCTCCAAGGTGGCTTTTTCTGTCATTGCAGTGCCTGCTGGAGGGTCAAGCTGGAGAGTGCAGGGATTAGCACTGGAGGAGCTGTGCTTCCAGGGTGCCTGGGACTACCTAGGTACAGTCTTATATAGTCAGGGGGCTGCCCCACCCCCAAGCAAGTGTTCCCAGCTGTGGGGTCAGGTCAGGCAGGGGGACTGAAGGGAGAGGGAGGCGCCTAGGCCAGGAATAGCTCTGGGGGAGGAACTGCAAGGGTCCCTTGAGGAGCGCACAACCTCGTCCATCATTCCAATTGAATCTTAGAGACAGGGTTCTTGTGCCCAGATAGGAGGAGGGCACAGATCAGTAAGATGGGACGTTGCCAGGAGCCTGTGCCAGGGGTCAGGGCATTGGGAACAAGAGCTTCCATCTGGATAATGAACCCAGATCAGGCTCTGTGTGTTTGGCCTCTGTGGGGCCACTTGTGCTCAGGGCTTCTTGGCTTGGGTGCACACAGCCTGAAGCAGCCTTCTCTTAGAGCACTCCCAACTTTGTTCCTGGGGTCCCACACTCCCCTAGTCCTCTCATTACCTGGGAATTCTCACTTGGGCTGTATGAGGCTGAGGGCCTAGAGGGGGAGGGAACTGAGATGCCCAAAGTGGGCTGGATTGCAGGAACTCTTCTAGCAATGGGACCCCAGGAAGGGAGTTCAAGGAAGGCCCCAGGTTACCCAGCCTCTCAAATTCCTGCTCTGGACCTCAGTTTCCTCGTCTGTTACAGAGGGCACTATGGCAGTCCCCTAGCCCTTGGGGTGAAATCAAGTCGTTAGACAGATCTGGAAGAGATCTTGGAGGAGGACAGCACTCGGAGACTTCTAGAGTCCTCGAAGCAGAACATGGCATGGACATTGCGTGCCACGGGGGAAATGAGGCAGGTATGGCCAAATTTCTAGTCATTGAGTCATTCATCCAGTAAAACATTTAAGATTTGTTGCTAGTGGGAATGTAGATGGGAGCAATCTCTTTGGAAAAAGTGAGATGGTATCTAGTAAAACTGAAAATGTGTGACCCAGCAGTTACAGTCCTGGAAACACACATGTAAACATTCGCAGCAGCATTGTTTATAACATTAAACCTGGAGAACACAGCTCTGCCTCAACAGAGGAATGTATAAATAAGTGGCGTGTATGTGCACCTATAAACCAAAAATGGAGTAAAATGAGCAAGCTTCACCTACATGGCTGATCTAACAGACATAACGGGGAGCAAAAGAAGCTGGGCACAGAGAGTGATGCGACCCCATTAATACTCAATTCAAACATGGGCAACACCAGCTCTCTTCTTCAAGAGGCATCTCTAGGAGATGAGACAACAAAAGAAGGCAAGGAAGATTAGGATAATGCTTGCCTCTGGGTGGAGGGACAGAGATATATGTGACTGTGGAGTTTTAGATCATGAATGAGGTCTTGTTTCCTGTCCTGGGTAGTGGTTATACAGGCTTTCATTATACAGTAATTCTTTAAATTAAAAAAAAAAAAATACATTTTGTGCACTCTTCAGCATGTATGATATATCCCACCATTTTAAAATCAATGCCCGTGTAATTTATTTCGAGCCATCAGTCTCGTGCATACTCTGCCCCTTCCCCAGGGCTGGGGGCACAGGAGTGTGGCCACGTCCCATGGTGGCTGTCCTTGTTGGGAAGGGCAGTGGAGGGCCTCAGGAGCCTCTCTATCCTGCCCTGCTTGGGTGCCTGGGCCCTCTGCTGGGTGAGTCAGAGTCCTGCTGAGCGGAATGCAGATCCTGGAGACCCGATCCTCATCCCTGGCCTCTGACTCTGCAGCTATAAGTGAATGTGACTAATGCTGTGGGACCCTGAGTCAGCCCTGCAAAGCCTCTCCGAGGATGGGGGAAGGGTGGCTGGGGGAGGTGGGGAGGGGATTAGCTGCACTGGAGGACTCACAGCTCCTGGGATTTCAAAGACCCCCATGTAGTAGAAGGGCCGTGGGCACAGATTGGGAGTGCTTGGCCCAATGGCCGGCAGTGAAATGCCAGGCACCCTTGAATCTCTGGTCAAGTTCTCACTCTCTTTGTCTTTAGCTTGGCAATGACCTTGGGATTAGTTGCTTCTGCCCCGCTCCAGCTAGTTCAGATTTCAGGGAGGCCGATAGGTATTTCCTTTCCCCACACCTCAAACTAGTGCCACAAACTACTGGGCCAAGTCACAGATAATTCAAATATCCGGGAATCCCCAAATAAATTCTCTTTGATTTTGGAGCATGCAGATGAACTCTCTTTGGATACAAAGCTTGTCCGTGGCTCTTGGAATGTGTGGGAACTGTTAGGAACATCTCTACTTCATGAAGGCTGGAAGCCTGGCTGATCTTCTGAGCTCCTCCTGTCTGACCCACACTGTCCCATCTGGCCCCACCTTGTGTCCCAGGCAGGGCCAAGGAGCCTTGATTTCTGCATGGGCTGAGGGCTGAGTGTCTCTCCTGAGAGGGGAGAGACAGAGGGCTAGGCTACAGCCCTACGACATCTGACCAGTTTCAGTCCAGCAATGAAAAGGTCTCCTCTAAGGTAGTGAGCAACTGGTCACTGAGAGTGTTAGGGGAGCTTGGAAGGGCAGCTCTCAAGGTCTGCGGAGACTCTAGACCTGGGATTGTGGGACAGTGTGTGAGGTAACGTTCTAGTTTACCTTCTAACTCTGAGTCCAGGCTCAGGGCTCTCTCTAACTTGGCCCTATATTGGCTCCTACACCTCCCCAGGGTGAGAAGAGATGAAGGGCTGGGATTAAAGGTTTTCCTTCCTAGTGCCTGCTAGCCCCTGGAAACAGAAAAGGCTTCTTTCAACAAAGAACCGTATAGAGAAGTCTGGATGACAATGACTTTAAGATCTAGAAGGCCTCCAGGACTCTTGGGTTAAGTCCACAACTGATGGATCTGGTGATGCTTGCCCCTTTGGGGGATGCCCTGGAGGCAGCAGAGGATAGAGTGGTCTCACTTTCTGCACCTCAGTGCTCCCAAATCTGAGATAAAGGAATCCAGAAGAGAGGTGGGAGGTAAGCCCAGTGGGGCCACAGATACTGAAGCAAGCGCCAACAACAGGTGAGCCCTGGTGCTTTATTGAGCAGGTACAGAACCAAGAAAGGTAAGTGGGATGGGGACACAGTTATGTTCCCGGGTAAAGGTTTCAAGTTGGGCTTTGCAGATGGTGTAATTAGTGCGGTTACTGCTTCTTGTAAGGCTGTGTGGCAGCAGAGCTCACCAAAATGGCAGTCCTTAGGTATCAGGTCCCGGGAGTAAGCGAGGGGAAGAAATCTCCTGGTGTCGGGCTTGGCGCTGCTGAGTGTTCTTCATCAGCAGGTACGAGCTGACCCTGCGACTTGCGCTGTGCTGGCCCCACAGCCCCACCCCCGCCTGCCCCCAACCAGAGCTGAGCTCAGACGGCAGAGCCGTGGCCCTCACATGGGCCCAAGGAAGGGAGGCTGAGGCTCAGCGGGGCCCCTGGCAGGGCAGGAGGTCAGGCTTCAGGTCAGACAGAGCCAAGTGGTGAGCAGCATCTTCGCCCCACCGTGAGCCCAAGGGCAGAAGGCTACGCCCCAGCAAGCACATCCTTGATGGCACTCGTGAGAGGAAAGGGCAGGTTCTGCCCACAGAAGGTGCCCCGGAAGTCATCCAAGTCCAGGGCCCACACCATGGCGCCAGCCAGCTGCCTGCTCCTCAGGTACCGCGCCTGGTGGGGAGACCCAAGGCGGGCATGGCTGGGTTCCCTGTGCCAGAGTGCACATGGCGGGAGTGAGGGGGGGGGCATGCTACCTAGACACCTCCCCAGGGGAGAGAAAAGCAGACACCCGGCACCCAAAAACCTCTGTAGCCAAGTCCCACCCTCAGTGCAGAGGGTGTCCCTCCCGCTTTTCATCTGGAGGTGTGTGGCCTCGTGAACATACCTTGTTTTTGACGCTCTCCTGGTCGTCATACGCCACCCACTGGTTGCCCTTGGTGGCATAGGGGACCTGCTGGTCACGTAATCTATGGACAGTGGCTCCGTGGAGGAAGTCACAGATCTGAGCAGAGAACAGGGCAGGGGTGGCTGGGGAGCTGTGCTGAGACTTTGCTGGTCACTGGGGGGATGCTACCCCCCAAATCTATTGCAGCCCCTTGCTTCATCCTGCAGGTTGCACCTGCCCCTAGAACCTGCAGGTTTCATGCAACTTTACTTAAAACAGATGCAAATATCCCGGGTTCTGTGGTTGCTCTGCACTGACAAAGGACTGGCCAAGGCAACTCAGAGCAGCAGAGGTTGGGCCAAAACAAAAGAACCTACCTCTTGGCCGTTGCTTTTTCCTGGGCTAAAAGGAAGGCCCCAACTTGGTGGCCAGAGAGGATGAAGACGTGATGTGCCTGCCTTCCTCCTCCCCTTCTCCAGTGTGCTAGGTCTGCTGGAACACTTTTTTTTTTTATTTGCAAAGGAGTAAAGTAGGGGTGATTTGGAGGGTCACCTTCCCCAGGGCTGCTGATGCTGTGGGAAATCTTACCTTCTTCCTAGCTCATACCTCATAGTAGGCAAGGATCCCTTTCTCCTTGGTGAACTGGCCTGGTATTCCTGGCCCTGAGATGGGGGCTCCCACATCTGTCTTGGAAGAGGCCAGAGTGAAGGTCCTCCCAAAAGTGGGGATACCCATCACCAGCTTATTGGCTGGAGCCCCCAGCCTCAGGATGTAGCTCACAGCGTAGTCCTGGGTATGGGAAGGACAGGACAGTTTGAGCAGTTTGTCTAGGAGGGAAAAGGTCGTGCAATTCCCACTGCTGCCTTGAAAGGAGTTCCAGGTCTAAATTCATCTGGAATTCCCTTCCTTCTGGGAACTTATAATGTCAATCTAAAAAGCACTGTACAGTTTCAGTCTCAAAGAAATCCTCTTAGGTATAGGAAGAGATGCTGTTTGGTAGTTGCAGAAATCAGGTGACTGGCTCAGGTTTCACAGCAAGCAAATGGCAGGGCTAGACTAGACTCTTGGCTTCTCAGCCCTCAGCCCTCTTTTGCTGTCTCCCATCTGCCCTGTGCCTTCACCCTATAGGCTCATCAGGAGATATCTTGATTCTTTATATAAGTGTGACCTCCTCAGTTCCCAGAGCCATGGAGAATGTATAAACTTTGCGCCTCAGATTCCTCATCTGTGAAGTGGTCCCCTAACCCCTCCCTTACAGGATTACCAAGGAGTGGGGAGATTGGTGTGTGAGCTGTGGCAGGCACAGGTCTTTGTGGCCTCCTCTCAGCCTTCCCTCCTTTGGGACACTCACAGCGTTACTGAATCTGTCAGAATGTGCATCTTCCTGGCCTCGAAACAGGGGGCTGTGATGTCCTACTGTCTGGCGCCAGGATCCATGAAAGTCATAGGTCAAAAGGCTGATGAAGTCCAGGTGTCTATAGAAGAGTGGATGCAGGGTAAGAAGGAAAATTTTAAAGCACACCACCCAACAGGATGTGAGCAAGAAAAACGTAGCCATTAATCCAAAATCCGGTAGAACCCGGGGACCAGTCTAGGCTGCTGGACCTAGGCTCCTGCTCAGGGTCCCACAGGAGCATCCAAAGCAAGAATGGGGCTCTTCCTATCTGCTCCCAGGACACAACTGGGAGCTGGCCTCCAGCACACCTCAATCCCTATTCTCCAACCATATCCATCTTTGAGAAAGCAGATTAATATCGTCAGTAACTAGCACTGTGAGGAAAGAGCAGGACAAAAGGATGGCCTGAAACTATGATTCCTTGTAATAAGGAATAAGGTTTCTATACACAGAGATTAAGGGTCTCCAGGTGGATTGCATGAACATGAGCTTTAGCTGTTTGGGGCAAATGATAGAGAGCCACTTCATTCCTACCCTCTAAGGGATCAATGATCACTTGACCACCCTCAGTGATCAATGCAAAGAAACAGAGGAAAACAATAGAATGGGAAAGACTAGAGAACTCTTCAAGAAAATTAGAGATACCAAGGGAACATTTCATGCAAAGATGGGCTCAATAAAGGACAGAAATAGTGTAGACCTAACAGAAGCTGAAGATATTAAGAAGAGAGGGCAAGAATACACAGAAGATCTATACAGAAAAGATCTCCATGACCCAGATAATCATGCTGGTGTGATCACTCACCTAGAGCCAGACATCTTGGTGTGTGAAGTCAAGTGGCCCTTAGGAACCATCTCTACAAACAAAGATAGTGGAGGTGATGGAATTGCAGTTGAGCTATTTCAAATCCTAAAAGATGATGCTGTGAAAGTGCTACACTCAACATGCCAGCAAATTTGGAAACCTCAGCAGTGGCCACAGGACTGGAAAAGATCAGTTTTCATTCCAGTCCCAAAGAAAGGCGATGCCAAAGAATGCTCAAACTACCACACAATTGCACTCATCTCACAGGCTAGTAAAGTAATGTGCAAAATTCTCCAAGCCAGGTTTCAATAATACATGAACTGTGAACTTCCATATGTTCAAGCTGGTTTTAGAAAAGTCAGAGGAGCCAGAGATCAAATTGCCAACATCTGTTGGATCATTGAAAAAGCAAGAGAGTTCCAGCAAAACATCTACTTCTGCTTTATTGACTATGCCAAAGCCTTTGACTGCATGAATCACAGCAAATGGTAGAAAATTCTTCAAGAGATGGGAATATCAGGCCACCTTACCTGCTTCCTGAGAAATCTGTATGCAGGTCAAGAAGCAACAGTTAGAACCAGACATGGAACAACAGACTGGTTCCAAATAGGGAAAGGAGTACGTCAGGTTGTATATTGTCACCCTGCTTATTTAACTTATATGCAGAATACATCATGTGAAATGCCCAGCTGAATGAAGCACAAGCTGGAATCAAGATTGCCGGGAGAAGTATCAATAACCTCAGATACGCAGATACACCACCCTTATGGCAGAAAGTGAAGAAGAACTAAAGAGCCTCTTGATGAAAGTGAAAGAGGAAAGTGAAAAAGCTGGCTTAAAGCTCAACATTCAGAAAACTACGATCATGGCATCTGGTCCCATCACTTCATGGCAAATAGATGGGGAAACAATGGAAACAGTGAAAGACTTTTTTGAGCTCCAAAATCACTGCAGATGGTAACTGCAGTCATGAAATTGAAAGATGTTTTCTCCTTGGAAGAAAAGCCATGACCAACCTAGACAACATATTAAAAAGCAGAGACATTACTTTGCTGACAAAGATCTGTCTAGTCAAAGCTATGTTTTTTCCAGTAGCCATGTATGGATGTGAAAGTTGAACCATAAAGAAAGCTGAGCCCTGAAGCATTGATTCTTTTGAACCATGGTGTTGGAGAAGACTCATGAGAGTCCCTGGGACTGCAAGGAGTTCCAACTAGTCATCCTAAAGGAAGTCATTCCTGAATATTCATTGCAAGGACTGATGCTGAAGCTGAAGCTCCAATACTTTAGCCACCTGATGGGAAGAATTGACTCACTGGAAAAGACCCTGCTGCTGGCAATAATTGATGGCAGGAGGAAAAGGGGACGACAGAAGATAAGATGGTTGTATGGCATCACCGACTTGATGGACCTGAGTTTGGTAATGGACAGGGAAGCCCGGCATGCTGCAATCCACGGGGTTGTAAAAAGTCAGACACGACTGAGCGACTGAACTGAAGTGATCAATTAAAGCAGTGAGTCTACACGTGCCTGAGACCCTAAAGAAGATTCTAGTCAGAGTGAAGAGTCTTTGTTTCTTACTTTTGGGTTCCCTAAGATCCATGCCTTGTTCCACCAAGAAATCAAGCTGCTTGGCTGGAGACTGCTCATCGCCACATGCATAAGGAGGCAAGGTGAGGAGAAGGGACAGGCAGACAAGAAAGAGGAGTCCCTGCAAGACAGAGGCCCTTGAGGACTCTCCAGCGGCCTAGAAATGAAAGGTATTATTAACTGTTGCTTTGCCCTTCCAGAGACTAGTGACTGACTCGTTTGTATAACTTTCTCTCTTCTTTTCCCACAAACACATACATTCATAACAATTTTCTCAATTGGTCAGCACAATATCTCAAGTGAAAAGGAAAGATAGGGATTATTATGCCCCTTTTGACAGATGCGAAGGCTGAGGCACAGAGAGGAGATGTGCCTTGCTCAAGGTCACACATCTCTGGAGAAATTTGGACCAAAAGCCCAGTCTTCTGATTATACATAGACTTCTAAGTCAGGGTAGGTCAGGAGACTCACTGGGATATCTGGGTGATGTCATAGCCTCTGTCAATAGCAATCTTCCCTGCAGGCACTGCTGCGCTGAGCAGGAGCTGCTCTGTGCCTGCTTGGGCTTCCCTTACAAACTCAGCCTTCATTTCCTGGTTGGGAGAGAGGCAGGTGAGTGACAGCAAGCCTTGTGGAGAAAGATCTTTGAGCATGTCATTGGCCTTCCCTGTCTGCTATAATCTCCAACCAGACCCGAGCTTAGTGGGAATGATAAAGTGGCCCCATCCTCAGGCTCACCCATCCTTTTCCTTAAAAAAAGTTTGGACCAATCTCATCCCTACACCCCATGCACACTCATCAATATTCAATTTTTCTCGGTCCTGGTGGGACCGTGAGAATAAAGAGTGATCCCACTTAGTCCACAGATAGAGTTGGAAGACATTTGCCAGTTGGTCTGTGCTTTGTTTAAGCTAGTCAATGAAGACACAAAATTAAAGTGATTTATAATGATTGTTGTTCAGTCACCAAGTTGTGTCTGACTGTTTGTGACCCCATGGACTTCCACACACCAGGCTTCTCTCTCCCACACCATCTCTCGGAGTTTCCCCAAGTTCACATCTATTGAATCAGTGATGCCATCCAACCATCTCATCCTCTGTCACCCCCTTCTCCTTCTGCCTTCAATCTTTCCCAGCTGAGGGTCTTTTCCGATGAGTTGGCTCTTCACATCAGGTGGTCAAAGTATTGGAGCTTCAGCTTTTAGCATCAGTCTTCTAGTGAGTATTCAGGGTTGAATTCTTTTAGGATTGACTGGTTTGATCTCCTTGCTGTCAAAGGGACTCTCAAGAGTCTTCTCCAGCACAACAGTTCAAAGCATCAATTCTTCAGTGCTCTGCCTTCTTTCTGGTCTAACTCTCACATTCATACATGAGTACTGAAAAGACCATAGCCTTAATTATACGGACCTTTGCCGGCAAAGTGATGTCTTTGCCCTCTCTCCACTGTCTAGGTTTGTCATAGCTTTCCTTCCAAGAAGCAGTCATCTTCTGATTTCATGGCTGCAGTCACCATCCACAGTGATTTTAGAGCTCAAGAAGAGAAAATCTTCCACTGCTTCCACCTTTTCACCTTCTGTTTGCCATGAAGTGATGTGACCGGACGCCATGATCTTAGTTTTTTTAATGTTGAATTTTAAGCCAGCTTTTTCACTCTCTTCTTTCACCCTCATCAAGACGCTCTTTAGTTCCTCTTTGTTTACTGCCATTAGAGTGGTATGATCTGAATATTTGAGGTTGTTAATATTTCTCCCGGCAATCTTGATTCCAGCTTGTAATTCATCCAGCTCAGAATTTTGCATGATGTGCTCTGCATATAAGTGAAATAAACAGGGTGACAATATACAGCCTTGTCATACTCCTTTCTCAATTTTGAACCAGTCAGTTGTTCAGGTTCTAACAGTTGCTTATTGACCCGTGTAGTTTCTCAGGAGACAGGTAAGATGGTCTGGTATTCCCATCTCTTTAAGAGTTTTCTACAGTTTGTTGTGATTTACACAGTCGAAGACTTTGTTTTATTCAATGAAAAAGAAGTAGATGTTTTTCTGGAATTCTCTTGCTTTCACTATGATCCAGCAAATGTTATTGATACTGTGAACAATTTGTTTGATTGCTCTTCCCCTAGGGTGACTAGAGATGCTTGGGCTGCACCCAGATGGAGTCGAGTATCCCTGATTTAGTGCATGCTCAGGAGTGTGCAGTGTCAGTTTGGGAATGAATAGAGGACAATGATGCTCGATGAAGTGGGTAGGTGCTCTGCTTAGTGAACACTGCCTCTTAGAACCCCAGCCCACCTCCCACTGTTTTCAGAGGATGTCTTCCCTGCTGTGTCAGATCTCAGGACACAGGCCTGTTTATCTTATCCTTGGTCCAAATCTCAGGACTCTGCAGCAAGGAGGCTTTAGTCTCCCTTTGCCTGCCTCAGGAGAACATCCCCAAAGATAGCTTCTGCCCTCCCCACTCCTTGGTGCTCCCCACCTCCCTGCCCCTTTCCCAGCACCTTAACCAGAGTGGTGAGAAGCCGCTTGTCTCTCCACCCAGGGTAGAGCCATGCTAGGTCCAGTCCATCAAAGCCATGGGTCCGCAGAAATGGCGGCACTGACTTGATGAAAGTGCTGCGACTCCGAGTCTTGGAAGCTATTTTGGAAAATCTAGAACCAAAAATCACCACAGTAGGGTGCTCAGCACCAAAATGCTGGGTGCCTTGGCCCCTCTGGAGGGGTCTCTGGGGCATGTGCAGCTGGGAGCCTGAACCCACACAGCTATAGGAGGGCGTGGTTGGGACAGGACCCACTTCTAATCATCCTATTAATAGAAAGAACATGTTCATTATAATCAGATATCCCTGGCTCTATCACCTAGTAGCCAAGCCATTTTGAGCAGATTATAACCTGGGCCTCAATTTCCTCATCTGTAAAACAGGCATAAATGTAATATCTCACAGTGCTATTATGAGGATTACATGTGATAGTGGTTGGACAGGATGCCTGACACATAGTAACCACTCAATAAATGAGAGCTGTTATAGCCATTACTTTAAGTCTTTTTAAAGCCTGCTCCAGCTCTACCCATTCCAGGAAGTTCTCCCAGGGTCTCCACTCCCAAATTCCCATTTATTTTCTTCTCACTCTTTCCAACCCTTAGGACAGTATCCCCTCAAATTTCTTTGTTTTCATGTCTGAGAAGTAGCAAAAAGAGCATTGGCAAGAAATCAGAACACTGACTGCACCTTGCTGTGTATCTGTTGGCAAGTTCCTTCCCCTTTCTGGGCTCTTATTTCATGATTGCACATGATGCAAACTCCTGACAACCATTTCATGTCCCTGTGCCTGACCATTCTGGGGTCCCTGTGACCTTCATCCCATGGATGAAGAGAAACCTATACTTCCTCTTATCCCATCATCCTCTGGGGGATGCATCCTACCTTTGAGGACCGAAGTTCCATCCCCCAACAGATAGGAGGGTCTTCAGGTTGGGGTTCCTGTGGGGCACAGAGAAGCAGGAAGGCTGGGGTTGAGCGAAGTTGCTGTGACATGGGGTATCCCCATTAGGCTTCTAACTTTGGGTAGGGGGCTGAATCAGGCCTCCAAGGCCCTTCCAACCTTGAAATTCACTATTCTGAGATTTTCTAAGTATTTGTGGCACTTATTCTGAAATGTGTTGCCCATTTTTGTTCCCTCCAGTGGGGAAGCCACAATATGGCAAAATAGAACCATGAACATTTTCTCTGTGGACAGGCACCTTCAGGGGGACACAGAGAGAGAGAGAGAGAGAGAGAGAGTTCCTTCTCCCAGGGGAGTTCAGCTATGCCTTTTTCTGCAGGCTTTTTCTATACCCTGACCTCTGCCCTCCTCACTTCCTCCCATTTGAGCCAAGGCCCTCCAATTCTCCACACAGAAGTGAGTCCCGGGGACCTTGCCCATCCCCTTGAGCAGGCGTACTCTACCCTGAAACCAGCCCTCCTAAGCCTCCATCTTTCTCCTGCCCTAGCTAGTCAGTGGCCCAACCTGTTCTTGAGTGTGTTCAGTGTGTCATAGAGTGTCACATCATTCCACTCCCAGGTGTCAATCTCGTTGTTGCTTATGTTGGCAAAGCTGTAGATGATGTGGGTGCACAGGAAGGGGTCGATGGCGTCTGGGAAGCAGCTCCCATCACCCTCCCGGTACTGGGACCAGCTGGTGTAGTAGCAGATCAGCTTGTATGCAGCACCTAAGGAGAAGGCTAGGATGGGCCCTGGGGCCAAGGTTGAGCCAGGGACTCTCTGGCTGAGCCCTGAGCTGAGCACCAGTGGGGTTTGGGGGAGGGGTGGGATGGATGGGCAGAATTGTGAGCAAAGTTAAAATTCTGAGTGAAAGGAACTGGCTCAAGGGAGTTCTCTGTCTGGTAAAAATAAAACCTGTTTTGAAAATGCTTAGGAAAGATCAAACATGGTAGATAAATACACTGCAGACTAAGAACAGAACATTGTGTGGAGTGAGGGGGCTCTGATGAATAAAGATGAGATGGGACTTGGTGCAAAGTAAGGAAGGTTTCCTGGAGGCAGTGGCTTTGAAGGAGAGGGGTGACCTAGCCCCAAACAGCCAGTATTAGAAGACCTTGGCCTTTAGGGAGTCCTTGATCTGTGAGGCTCTGGCCTGTCTCTTCTCTGCCTTCATGTGGGGGCTACCCCTAGCTTGTAACCCACCCAGAATGGCAGTCTCCAGGCCCTCAGTCCATCCCCCTAGCTGGGACACAATAACCCAGTGGACCAGAAAGTTTCCCCTCTCTTCTTAATCTAATTTCTCTGCTGCAGAGCAGGCCTCTTCTGCCCTCTTGATTGTGGAGGAAGAAGAGTGGGCATCACTCATCCCACACTGTTCCTGGGCTCCTGTTTATGGTTCCCACTAGGCTATTAGTTGAAGCCTTCACTGAACCTGAGCCTTTGAAAGTTTTTAAATTTTGAAAAATTTTTAAATATACAGAAAAATAGAGAGCAGTATAATAAACATCTATATACTCATCACCTTGGTTAAACAAATGCTAATATTTCTGAGCCATTTGAATCACAGAAGAAACTGGGAAAAAGCGCCAAGCTCCCTTCCATACAACCCTCACCATGCCCCCACCTTCCGTGACTTAAAAGAAGGTTACTTACAGCTCTGGAGCAGCATCAGGACGGTAAAACCTGAAGGGAAATCCAGAATGAGACCCCCTGCAAGCACCTCCTCCTCCCTCCTGCTCCCTGCATCCACCCACCACCGCCAAGGAATCCAGAGCCTCCTCATACCAGGCACCTCCTCTCTCTCTCCCCTGGCTCTGCACCCCCCTTCTCCCGCCCACTGCCTCTCCCCACAGCAGGTAGGAGGCTAGCCTCTGCAGGCAGTAGCTCTGCAGCCAACCCAGAGACCTGTCCGAACCGCCCTCAGCCCCATCCTGGCTGCGGCAGAGGAGGGCATGGCGCGGCCTCTTCCTGTGCCTTCAGGTTCCCGGTACCCAGCGGCCTGAGCAGGATGCTTCCTGGGCCTCCAGCTTCCTCTTATACCAACCCTTCTCCGCTCCCCTGCACCGCAATCCTCCCTTTACAGGAAGCGAGCTGTGTGTCAATGAAGGAACTGGCAGACTGTGAAGTGGTGGGGGAGGAGCACTGTGGGCCAACTAGAGGAGGATTGGGAAACCCTGGAGAGTCTTGAAAACTTGGGTCAGGTCCTCCTGAGGCATCTGCCGGTAGAAGAGCCATTAGAGGGATGATCTGGGGGCTCCTAGGGCCAGTGACTCGGCCTCCCACTCACTTTTCTCCAAAAGTCAGCAGTTCCCCAGCTGTTCTGGCAACCCCTACCTTTGCCTCTCCAGCCCTCTGTCCAGGCCTTTGACCAGGCTGAAACTGGGCACAATTGAATTCTGCAACCCGCAGTACCTCCAAACAAGGCTGTTATTTCTTCTCTCCCTGAGCCCAGCATCACCCTGCCTGACCTCATCTCCTCCTCTTCAAGCCTGTTTCCCATAGCAGCCTGAAGGTCAAGGTGAGGGCCAGAGAGCCTTTCAGCGACTGATGTGCTGATTGTTTAAAAAGAAAAGGTGGAGAGGAGTGGGAAGTGCTGAGCAGCACTCTTGAGACTTGGTGCTGCTTTCCTTCCTTTTGAAATACCAGTTAAAATGAATGAGAAAGAATTTGGCAAGTCTGGGGCTTCAGTGAAGTACCATGAATTAAGAATGCAAACAACTCAATTTCCCCCGGAAGCAGATAATCTCAGAAGATGAATAACCTCCATTCCCTCAGCTCCTCTCTTTTGAAACACAAGTGTAATGATACCACCCCTTTCTAGATCCCTCAGTGATTTTTTTTTTTTTTGTCACTCTTCAGATAAGAACAAAACTTCTTAACAAGGCTCTTCATGATTTGTCCTATTTGTGGATACATTTTGAGCCAAAGATCTTGGACAACTCCGCTCTTTGTAGGCTATAAATTAATTAATGGGCAAGGAGTAAAAAATTCAGAGCTCCAGTTGCTGGAATAGGTCAGAGGGCTTCTCAATAGATACCTTTATTTTACACTAACATTAGGTACTAATCCAGTGTTAGCCACACTGGTTTCACACCCCTCTCTTGGTGAGGTCTGTCCCTCTGTGCCCTTCTCTTCCTTCCTCTCCCTGTAAAACTGAAACAACTCTTCACTGAAAGAAATGATCAGAGAGCAGTTTGTCCAGAGTCATACTCATGAATACTAAAGGGTCACTGCTTCACCCTTTTAAGGCAAATAGCCTTCTTTTGTACCCTAGATAATTGATAGAAATGATAGTTCATAATAACCTTTCTTTGTTTGGGGCACTGGGAATAGACTTCTTCTAATGTCTAATAGAAATATTACAGTGGCAGGTATGTAAAAATTTTCATAATAGGGTGCAGGATGTTAAGAAAACACCTACTTTCACTCTCTTCCTTTGTTAAAAATTATTTCATAGGCTTAGATTGGCTCAGGCTTTATCCTGTGCTCCCCTAAATCCAGTTTATTAGTTCCACATGTCCTGCATGAAAGTGGCCGTCATAACAAGTGGCCAAGACATTCCCTGGGGCTGCCCCAGCATGATTGGCCAAGGGTCCCAGGGCACCTCCCAACCTCATCTCATGTCCTGCCCCCTTCACACACCCCCATAACCCATCCTTTCATTCCGTCTTTCTTTTTTTTACTCTTTGTCGGCACCCACGTGGCATATGGGCTGTTAGTTCCCCAACCAGGGCTCAAAACCAGTGGAAGCACAGAACTTTCACCGCTGGACCGCCAGGGAAGTCCTGGTGCCTTCTTTCTTATACTTTCTTATATTTTGCTCTGCTCTCTTCCACCACACAGCTTTTGTATATGCCATCTACTTGCCTGTCAATAACTATGAAGAGCCTGAGATTTTATACTACTTGCAAGCTGATGAGATAGCCACAGTCTCATGGATTCTGGCAGAAGACACAGAGACTTAGGGCAGAGACAAAGACTTTTCATGTCACAACAGGCAGCATGAGCTTCATGTTTACACCATTTCTTGTGATGAGGCAGCTATTTTGAGTTGCTACCTAGGCAATTTTACAGTATGACAACTCTACTCACACCCAGAGTCTGGCAATTTAAATAAGAACCTGAGTTCAGGATTCCAGCCACAAGGTCCTGCTTTGCATTTCCCCAGGCATCTTTTAAAATATAAATTTTTAAGTTGAGCCCTCGAAAAGTGGTGCTCCTCAACCACCTATATAAGTAAAAGATGCTTGCTCTCTATCTCCTGCTGGCTTGTGAACTAGGACAGAGGACTGCTCCTATCCCCAGCTCATTGCACACCCCTCTCCTCTGTTTCTGGAATCTGTAAGTAATCCTGTCACCTTACTTTCTTTGTGTATTGAAACTGTGCCTTCAATCAAAACAGCCCCAGGGTTTTCATTTCCCCAAAGTCGAAGCTGATAGTGAAGGAGCCACCTGCCCACCCTGTGTGTATGGCTTGTGCCTCTTCGTTCTGCAGGTCATAATCTGCATATTCTCAACTTAACACACTTACTCACCATTCAGATTGCAGCTCAGCAAGCACCTTCAAGAAAAGGCAGACTCCCCCTCTGAGCGAAAATCCCTATTGGGACTGTCAGAGTACTTTGTACCTCTCTTCCTAGCACATGACTGTGTTATAATTTTACATCTTGTGCGTGAATGTGGATGTCATTAATGTCTGCCTCCCTCACTAGTCAATCAACTCAGTAAAGGCAAAGACGGGGGCCTGCTCTGCTAACCTTTGTGTTCATCCCTAGTGCCTGACACATAGTAGATGCTTAGTAAAGTATTAAGTGACTGAATAAATGGAAAAAATGATCTCAGGATGGTACAAAACTCCAACTCTTCTGCTTTTGAGTTTGGAACCTGACGTGCTAGAAATTTCATCTTTTTTTAATAGTTCTTGTCACCTTGTGAATAACCAAGTTTCGGAGGTACAATGAAAACCCAAAGAAAACATCCTGACCATTTTTCCCTGATCCAATCATTCTAATCCCTCATTTTGCTCTTATCTTTCATTTACTCATTCAGCCAATACTAATCGAGCAGTTACAGTTGCCTTGTACGTGGGAGGTGGTGGAGGCAGAAAACTGAGTGAAAGCAGAGAATCAGTGCCTGTCCTCATGAAGTACGTGGTCTGGCAAAGAATATGGACATTAAACCATGGCCCATATAAATAAGTAATTTATTACAACTGTGAAAAGTTCAACAAACTAATTCTGAGGGTTAGGAGAGTTTACAAACGCTGTGGGTAGTCAGGGGAGTCTTCCTTGGGAAATGATGTTTCAGTTGAAAGGGGAAGAGCAGGTGCCAACCTGGCAAAATCAATATGAGGCAGGAGAAACAGAAAAAGCCTGGAGTGGGAAGAGGCTGCCACGTTTCAGAACCTGGATGGATTTAAGAGTGGTTTGAAGCACGAAGTAGTGTAAGGAGGCACCTTGGTGGCCCAGGACAGTAAACAATCTGCCTGCAATGCAGGAGAACTGGGTTTGATCCCATGGGACAGGAAGATCCCATGGAGAAGGGATTGGCTAACATAACCACTCCAGTATTCTTGCCCAGAGGATATCCAGGGACAGAGGAGCTGTGGCAGGCTACAGTACATGGAGTCACAAAGAGTAGGACTCACTACTGAACGACTTTCACTTTCTTTCTTTCACTTTGAAGAGAAAAGTAGGGCAAGAGAGACACAGATAAGGCTGGATCAGGAGGCTGTGGGCAGACAGAACCATGTCAGAGGACAAACTTTCTGGATCCCAGGGATAGCCTCTCAGGCATAACTGTTTTGAGGATCCTTTCCTCTTGCATGGAGCATCAGAACAAATGAAGGTGATGTTAACATCTTACCAAACATTTGAGGGGAAGTTCTTTATTGACAAGTAGGTCTCCTGCTCAAATTCATTTCCAAATCCTCAGCTGTTAGTTGTCAGCAAAAAGTGTCAGTAAAAGACTCAGAAACAGAAACATTTGGACAAATAACCAATTGCAAAAGTAACTTCAGAAAGAAAGCTTTGTTAAATACAAATTGCAACAAGTATTTTAAAAAGTGAAAAAAGATGACTAAGGCCACCGTGTTCATGGCAGGAAATCAACAGCTTTCTTACATGTCCAACACATTCGGTAGTTATCTTCACTTGTTAGCATGGTAAAAATTCAAGGAGAAAAATAGTTTTTGTCAAAGGTGTCCATATTTAATGAGAAAATAGTCAGAATTTATTATTTTGTGTAGTCTGAAATCAGTCAGGATAGCCTGTTGTTTTTGATTTATCTCCATATAATGAACTTCTGTCTGGAGGCTTGTGAAACTCCTAGGCTGGGAATTACTTTTCTGTGTCAGAGAAATTTTACCATCCTTACTAGCACTGTTTTCCTCTTAATTCCCATATTTGTTAAATATGTCTGGCAGTAATTGAAATTTTTGGAATTTCACAAAATCAAAAAGAACATTCCTATAGTAATAACATAATATTTATTTTCCCAATTTGTAGATGAGAAGAAAGAGATATAGAGACATTAACTGACTGGCCTATGGTAATTAATACTTATCAGACTTAACATCAAGATTTTATCAAAATGCCTCAAACTAAAGCTCAGGCAAGTTATTTAAGTCTCTGTTATGTAAGGTGACTGTATTGTTCTGTTATAGGAAATGCAAAAGTATTCATCAAAGGAATAACGATTCTGTGGGTATGTTTAGTTTGAAGAACATTGTTTGGGATTCTGTGGTTGGTTAGAGGTTAAAAAAATGAGGGAGATTAATAAACTTTGAAAGCTAGTGAGGGAACTTGTCATTTCACAGAAATCTCTATCTCTGCCATGATCTTCATATAGTCAGGTATGAGTCTTAACCTTGTCTAACTTAAAGGAACATAAAAACTTCCCAAAGCCAGTTTAATCCTTTGAAATTCACAGGTAATTTCCCTTACACCTACGTTGAGTATGCCCTTGAACTATAGGCAATCTTGTCATAGTTTCTATTAAAGGTTTGTGATTGATGTGTCATCATTTTAGAGTTTATAAATCACATGCAGGTGTGCACAATGCAGGGGAGTACAAGTACAAATAAATAGCATCTGCTCTCAAGTTAAATATTTACAGTTAAGTGGGGGGAATTGAACTGTTGGCACAAATAGTGCACGAAAATGAATAAGGTCAATGGAGGAATATCAGTAAAATACTCTGTGTATGTGTGTGTGTGTGTGTGTAACTGGAGCAGCAGAGTAAAATGGTGATTAGTATGGATTCATCACCATTATCTGGCTTTCAATCAGAACCTAGGGATTTGTATGGGTAACATGTAGATATTTTCACTCAACAGGCGCCAAGTCCCTTGACAAAGGCTCAGATAGTACTCTGTGGGTTGGGCAATGCTTCAGCCTGTCAATATATGTCTTTTGATTTAAAGATGTTCCTACCTGTGTGAATAACATGATAAGCACATACATGACAGGGGACATTATTAAACAACATGCCCAATATCAGAATAACTTGATAAAGTCATTATTTGATGTAATATTCCAAATACACTTCCAGTGATATTTGTTTAGTGGACTGAAGCAAAGAAGAGCAATGAATGCTCAAGGCAGGAGTGAGTACACAGGCACGAAAAATATTTGGAGATGACTGTAATATTTATTGGTTTTGATGTTTTAAATCCATTTATATACCCATATGGCATCTGAAATATTAATAAGCTTTCTACCTGAACCAATGTCTCTCAAGAATGTGATAGAAGCTTTATAATGGAAGAACTTACTCTTTAAAAAAGTAAGAAGACATAAGACCAGTAATAGCATTTTTAAATGTTGAGAAAATGTATTATTGTTAGGAAATAACAGAGTGGTCTGGTAGTGATACTTATTGATTGGATCTAAAATTTTGGACTGCATAGACTGTTTCATCTCTGTTCTCAGCCATTTGTTTTGACCTTAGATTTTTGCTCATTTAAGTAAGAGGTATGTGCTAAATGTACCACAGTGGCGCATAATTTGGTCATTCTGCATATTTATCTTGTCACTTACTAGGTATGCACTTACTTACTATGAAGAGAAGTGGTGAAGTCATCTAAAAGAAAAAGACTGATATACACAAAAAATTGGTTTTTATGTTCATTAAATAGTATAAAGCATAAAATATAGATATCACTAACATAAAATAATAAGATATTTCTGATATGTGTGCAAAAATATGGCCAATTTTAAAATCGTTAGATGGGATAAGTCACCAGTTTTATAAAAAATCCATGCCAAGTTGATAGGGAAAACATCATTAGGTTTGGCAGGCAAATGAGAGAGAACTGTTAGTTTCAACCATCTCCAATTCCCCTATCATTTTATTATTAAATATTAGTGTCCAAAATAAGCAGTAAAAATTTCCAGTCTCAAAAATACCAAGTTGTAGACCAGAAAAGACTGTGGATAAATACTTCATGAGACAAAACCAGAGATTAATAAGCAGGCCAAAAATGGGATGGGCCCCCCGGGTGAGTGCCTTTACAGGTACTAATTGAATATTTTCCAGGAACTTGAATTGAGTACAGGAAAAATAGTTATTCAGGGAAAAAAAAATTGAAATACAAATTCGGAGCTAAAATTAGTTTTTGGAACAATATATCCTGTTACTTTTTATATTTTATGTATTGCAATGCTGAGATAATTATAAACCAAAGTACAGTTTTCTTTCAGTTCAGTCACTCAGTCATGTCTGACTCTTTGCGACCCCATGAACCGCAGCACACCAGGCCTCCCTGTCCATCACCAACTCCCGGAGCCCACCCAAACTCATGTCCATTGAGTCGGTGATGCCATCCAACCATCTCATCCTCTGTCGTCCCCTTCTCCTCCTGCCCTCAATCTTTCCCAGCATCAAGACACAGTATAATAGATGGAAATAACCAAAAAAAAAAAAAAAAAATCTTCTAAGAGACTATAATACAGAGTAATACAAAAGCATAACCTCCATTCTTCCCTTTTGCAAAAAAAAAAAAAAAAAAAAAAAAAAAACTATATATGCAAGTAATTCTCTCTGGGAAGACAGAAAAAGGATTATAAGATCATTGGGAAGCTTTGTCAAACTACATGTATCTTCCATTCAACCTTGGTGAAGGAGTTGGCTCATTCTTTTTGAAGAACTCCTATTCTAACCGTATTAGCATGCTTGTACTTCTAACCATATATATTTGTATTAAAAATTTACCCTATTGGCGACAAGCATGCCACTTTATACTTTAATGTTGAATTCTAATGCCCACCACTATAATAAATGATACTATAAAAGTATAGAAAAATTAATGTAAAAAAAAAATACGATCATAATAAAAAAGAAAAAAAAACTAAAAAAAAAAACAAAAAAAAAAAAAATAAAAAAAATAAAAAAAAAAAAAAAATACAAAAAAAAGAGAAAAAAAACAAAAAAAATAAAAAAAAAAAAATAAATAACCCCATACCCCACCCCGCCACCCCCCGTCCCACAGCCCCCCGCCCCTCCCTCACAACCCCCGTGTCCTTCCGCCCTCAACCCTCCTTCAATCACCTGCCATCACCCCCCCAGACCATCCGACAACCATGACTAACCACGCTAAAACCCACCAAAGCCACCACTCCCCCGCTAACCTGCCGAAGGTGGGTAAAACATAACAATGACCCATTAACATTCAGCCTTCACGATTCACTGAAATAAAAAATAAGAAATATAACATCTTAACGCTATAAAGAGCCTGAATATAAGTTGTATGAAAAAAAGATATAAATGTAAAAATTTTTTTTTGCCAAAAAAAATCATACCCTACAAAAATAAATAAAATAACATTAATATAAAAAATTCTAAAATCCGCTAGAAGCACATTCAAATCCAAGCCTCATTGGAGACCCCATGGACTGTAGTCCACCCAGGCTCCTCAGTCCATGGGATTCTCCAGCAAGAATACTGGAGTGGGTTACCATTCCCTTCTCCCTATCGACCTGATAGCAGAATAGATTTACTTTAGACTAGCCACAAGGTAAGCCTATGTGGGGAATGTAGTATGTGTGTGTGTAACACACATGCATGGGAGAAAAGAGATGAGATATACATATGATAAAACATAAAAAAAATTATGACACAATCTACCAAATATGAATCTCAATATCATGCGTGTACATGTACCTTCCCACACACCTGTAAATTTTATTTGGGGGTGAGCAAGCATGGATGTGAATTTAATTAATATAATTTATCTAATGAATTCATAATTAAATTACTAAAGTGTGTTATAAATATTTAAGAGCTATATTTATATACAACTGAAATATAAATTATGGGCTACAACACATGACTTAGTGGAAAGAATCCACCTACCAATGCAAGAGACACTGTTTAGATCCCTGGGTCGGGAAGATCCTCTGGAGGAGGAAATGGCAAACAATCCCAGTATTGTTGGCCGGGAACGTGGGCAGAAGAAGCCAGGCAGGCTGCAGGTCCATGTAATGGCAAAGGAATTGACACGACTTAGCAATTAAACCAACAACAACAAATATATAAAATTAAATTTTAATTCAGCTTATATGAATACACAAAATCCTCTATTCTAACTTCTAATTATTGACATCAATACTACTAATATGCACCTCCAAGATGATACTCTGACTCTACATTAGGATTGACTTAAAAAGAAAAAAAAAAGTCCGATTATATTTAAGACTCAAAATATTGACTGGTCCTAAACATTTTAATGAAAATACAATTTTAAGAAATTTAAAAAATCATGGGAAAGAAGCCAAAAATGCTACTACCCAACATAACTTTGCTGTGTTGTTCAGTCCTCAGTTGTGTCCAACTCTTTGCGATCCATGGACTGCAGCACACCAGGCTTCCCTGTCCTTCACCATCTCCCAGAGCTTGCTCAAACTCATGTCCATTGAGTCAGTGATGCCATCCAACCATCTCATCCTCTGTTGTCCCCTTCTCCTCCTGCCTTCAATCTTTCCCGGGATTATGATCCTTTTTTCCAGGTGAGCTCAGCCTCATTCCCATCAGGTGCCAAAGTAATTGGAGTTTCAGCTTCAGCATCAGTCCTTCCGGTGTAATTCAGGGTTGCTTTAGGTATTGACTGTGCTTGCAAGTCCAAGGGTCTCTGAAGAGCTACCCCAAACATTTAGTAAAGCAATCAATTTCTTCAGCACTCAGCTCTTTTATGGTCGCAACGCACATTCATACCATGACTACTAGAAAAGGCCATATCTTTGACTAAACAACTTTTGTCAGCTAACGTAATGACCTCTGCTTTTTAATATACAGGTCTGTCAAAAAGCATCTCTTCAAGGAGCAAGCATCTTTTAATTTCATGGAGTACAGTCACTGTCCACAGTGATTTTAGAGCCCAAGAAAATAAAGTCTGTCACTGTTTCCATGTTTCCCGTATATTGGCCTCAATGATGAGAACCCAGATTACATATTCTTGCATTTTCTGAATTTAAGATTTTAAGCCAGCTTTTTCGTTCTCCTGTTTCACCTTCATCAATAAGCTCTTAGTTCCTCTTCACTTTCTTCTGCCATAAAGGGGTGATCATCCGCATATCTAAGGTTATTGATAATTTCTCCCGCATTCTGATTCCAGCTCGTTGCTGTCATCCAGCCCAGCATTTCCTTGATGTACTCTGCATATAATTAAAAAGACAGGGTGACAATATACAGCCTTGATGTACTCCTTTCCCAATTTGGAACCAGTCTGTTGTTCCATGTCTGGTTCTAACTGTTGCTTCTTGACCTGCATACAGGTTTCTCAGGAGGCAGGTCAGGTGGTCTGGTATTCCCATCTCTTTAAGAATTTTCCATAGTTTGTTTCTGATCCACTCAGTCAGTGTGATTACCTTGTGGCTCAGACAGTAAAGAGTCTGCCTGCAATGTGGGAGACCTGGGTTCAATCCCTGGGTTGGGAAGATCCCCTGGAGAAGGAAATGGCAACCCACTCCAGTACTCTTGCCTGGAAAATCCATGGATGCAGAGGAGCCTGGTGGGCTACAGTCTTGGAGTTGCAAAGAGTCAGACATGACTGAGCGACTTCAACTTCTTACATTCATACCAAAGCTTTGGCACAGTCAATAAAGCAGTAGATGTTTTTCTGGAATCCTCTTGCTTTTTCTATCTTCCAATGGAATTTGGCAGTTTTTGATCTCTGTTCCTCTTTTTTCTTTCTAAATCCAGCTTGAACATCTGGAATTCCACGATTCACATACTGTTGAAGCCTAGTTTGTGGAGAATTTTGAGCTAGTGTAAATTTTGAATTTTACTTTGCTAGTGTATGAGATGAGTGCGAACATTCAGTAGTTTGAGCATTCTTTTGGCATAGCTTTTTTTTGGGACTGGAATGAAAACTTGCATTTTCCAGTCCCTTTATGGCCGACTGCGATTTTCCAAAATTTGCTGGCATATTGAGTGCAGCACTTTCACAGCATCATCTTTTAGGATTTGAAATAGCTCAACTGGAATTCCATCACCTCCACTAGCTTTGTTTGTAGTGATGCTTCCTAAGGCCTGCGTATTTCTGACATCCAAGATCCCAGGTTTCTAGGTGATGATCACACCATCAGATTATCTGGTCATGAAAGATCCTTATTAGTTCTTCATGTATAGCTTGCTGATGTAAATTTATGGAAGTTTTTCAATACCTGAAAAAGAATACACACATTGTAAAACTGACAGGACTGCAAGTTGCCGTCCATCCATAGTTAACATTTTTCAACTGTCCATCATTTATGATTAATGATCCATCCGCAATTTGTTGTCCAACACTTCATCAGTGTGATGTTTGTCACATCACACCAATATAATGTATTGAATTTTATAAGCTTTTAAAACGATTGAATCTGGTAAGTGAAAGTATTATCTTGTTTAATCTTCCTTTTTTAAATCATGAATGCAGTTATTCTCCTTTTTATATTTAAGACCTGCTATAATGTTTCTCAAGATCATGAAGAAACAATCTTCAAGGCATGCCAAAAAATGCTCAAAGTTATAGGCCTTTACCCCATTTTATCAAATATTTTCTTCTGATAATGTAGACTTCTCCTTATAGATTAAGAAAATTACTTCATTTATGCTTATAATATTTTATAAAAATATTTCCCCAATTCATTAATTGCCTATTAGCTTCTACATAAGTATTTTTATCATGCAATATTTTGTATATTCAATCATTCCATGATTTTTATTGCTCTAGATTTGTCATGCTAAGAAATATTCTGTATCATGGCAGATATTTTCCCTCTATTTTTTTTTTTTTTCTTTTAATTAAAATTTATAGTGTTCTTATGAAACTTTGGGCAAGATACTTAAATTACTGTGCTTTCAATTTTCTTATGTATAAGAGTGGGGTTACTTTACTCCATACACTCTCACAAGGCAAAGCAGATGGTGGGTTCATCCCATGTTCCATAATATACCTCTGTTATAACCCTGTACACAATACTGCAATAGCTATTTCTTTTTTGCCTAGATGATATGTCATTAATTGAGAAGAACAATTTCCAGTCCTCTTTGAGTACTCACTAATTTAAAACTTGATAGGCTTACAGTAACAATGTCCTGATTCGTGATCTCTAAAGAAGATTTAGCTTCAGGACCAGGGACCAGGCTTGATCACTCAAGAGCTTTTGTGTAGCAGAGTTTTATTAAAGTATAAAAAGGGACAGAGAAAGCTTCTGACATAGACATCAGAAGGGGATGGAGAGTGCCCCCATTCATTAGTCTTATCATTGCCTTAATACAACTTTTATCAGACCCCCTCCCACAACCAACATCTTAAATTAACAAATTAAGAACTAACAATAGAAAGATCTTACCAGACCCACTCCCACAATATACATTTTAAGATAACAAGATTATTCAGAACGGATTATTTTATATAAGAGAAACATGTCCTCAAAGCAAGATTCATTAGTTATATAATTGACTAAGATAAGCAATGTTAGAAAAAAAAAAAAATGTCCCTTTCTCCTTCCTTGAGAACTCCCGGACTCTATCTCGGATGCCAGAGCCCCAAACCCACCTCGGGGAACCCCCCTGACTTCTTATCAACCTGCCTCTCAAACGTAACAAAGTGTAGTGAGAGTAAATTTTTAATTAAATATATTTAATTACCAATTATACTGATGTAAAACTTAAATGAGATAGAAACTCACCCAAGTTTTTAATTTTTAATTTAGTAGAATTTATTTAATTTTCCATTTGATTTCTGGTTTCTGTGTTCTAAAAAATCTTGCTTAACCAATGGTCACAGTGGTTGTCTCATTTGTTTTCTTCTAAAATTTTATTATTT
Source organism: Okapia johnstoni (assembly GCA_024291935.2). Lineage (NCBI taxonomy): Eukaryota > Metazoa > Chordata > Mammalia > Artiodactyla > Giraffidae > Okapia > Okapia johnstoni. The sequence goes on along the minus strand of CM044322.1, from coordinate 72,682,517 downwards.
AATCTCTGTGTTTAGATATCTATGATCCATTCTTGAGGTTTTTTTTTCTTTCTTCTTTCTTTTTTTTTTTTTTTGTATGTAACAATATGTAGGATCTAAGGTTTCATTTGCTTTTATATATTATTACAAATTATTACAGCTCCATTTCAAAAGACAATCTTTCCTTATGAATTATCTTATTTTATAGTAACTATAACTGTTCATCCACTGAATATTCCTTTTTTAACTTTTTTGTACTTTTTTGCAAAAATTTTTGAAATTCAAATTGAGTAACTTTTAAAAAAAGAGATAAGCTTTTTCTTTTTTCTTTCTATTTTTTTTTCTTTTTATGAAACGCATTGTTTTTACATTTGGATCATTGTCTTTCCCAGTAATTTTATTTCAACTGTTTTTCACATTTGGTAGTGATTCTAAGGCAGCTCCAGATGTAATGGATTGTATGTACTCTGAAATCCCAAAAGATTCAATGGTTAATTCCACTCTGCCCTTGACTTAATAACTGTCCTGAGGGTTATTTATATGAAAACCCCTAACCCCATTTCTTTAATTAATGAAAATGTTAGATAATTCCCTTTTCTAGATAATATGAATAGATTACTTATTAAAATTCTAAAGTGAAACCAATTACTCATTAAGAAAACTTACTCAATTACAATTATGTACTATGGGATTTCTCCCATAAAAGGAGGCTTTTTGTCATGACTAAATGTGGTTTTCAAACAAGATTATGCACCTGATTCCACCCAAATTCCTTACCATATTTAAAGAAACAGACAATGAAGTCTGTTGCCATTTTCTCTTCTCCTAAATTGTGTGCTTTTGCCTTTATGACTATGACGGAAGTAGTGATGACTGATATAATTTAGTTTCGCAGAGTATTCATAATCTATTGTTGCCACCTGATGGGAAGAATTGACTCACTGGAAAAGACCCTGCTGCTGGCAATAATTGATGGCAGGAGGAAAAGGGGGACGACAGAAGATAAGATGGTTGTATGGCATCACCGACTTGATGGACCTGAGTTTGGTAATGGACAGGGAAGCCCGGCATGCTGCAATCCACGGGGTTGTAAAAAGTCAGACACGACTGAGCGACTGAACTGAAGTGATCAATTAAAGCAGTGAGTCTACACGTGCCTGAGACCCTAAAGAAGATTCTAGTCAGAGTGAAGAGTCTTTGTTTCTTACTTTTGGGTTCCCTAAGATCCATGCCTTGTTTCCACCAAGAAATCAAGCTGCTTGGCTGGAGACTGCTCATCGCCACATGCATAAGGAGGCAAGGTGAGGAGAAGGGACAGGCAGACAAGAAAGAGGAGTCCCTGCAAGACAGAGGCCCTTGAGGACTCTCCAGCGGCCTAGAAATGAAAGGTATTATTAACTGTTGCTTTGCCCTTCCAGAGACTAGTGACTGACTCGTTTGTATAACTTTCTCTCTTCTTTTCCCACAAAACACATACATTCATAACAATTTTCTCAATTGGTCAGCACAATATCTCAAGTGAAAAGGAAAGATAGGGATTATTATGCCCCCTTTTGACAGATGCGAAGGCTGAGGCACAGAGAGGAGATGTGCCTTGCTCAAGGTCACACATCTCTGGAGAAATTTGGACCAAAAGCCCAGTCTTCTGATTATACATAGACTTCTAAGTCAGGGTAGGTCAGGAGACTCACTGGGATATCTGGGTGATGTCATAGCCTCTGTCAATAGCAATCTTCCCTGCAGGCACTGCTGCGCTGAGCAGGAGCTGCTCTGTGCCTGCTTGGGCTTCCCTTACAAACTCAGCCTTCATTTCCTGGTTGGGGAGAGAGGCAGGTGAGTGACAGCAAGCCTTTGTGGAGAAAGATCTTTATGAGCATGTCATTGGCCTTCCCTGTCTGCTATAATCTCCAACCAGACCCGAGCTTAGTGGGAATGATAAAGAGGCCCCATCCTCAGGCTCACCCATCCTTTTCCTTAAAAAAAGTTTGGACCAATCTCATCCCTACACCCCATGCACACTCATCAATATTCAATTTTTCTCGGTCCTGGTGGGACCGTGAGAATAAAGAGTGATCCCACTTAGTCCACAGATAGAGTTGGAAGACATTTGCCAGTTGGTCTGTGCTTTGTTTAAGCTAGTCAATGAAGACACAAAATTAAAGTGATTTATAATGATTGTTGTTCAGTCACCAAGTTGTGTCTGACTGTTTGTGACCCCATGGACTTCCACACACCAGGCTTCTCTCTCCCACACCATCTCTCGGAGTTTCCCCAAGTTCATGTCTATTGAATCAGTGATGCCATCCAACCATCTCATCCTCTGTCACCCCCTTCTCCTTCTGCCTTCAATCTTTCCCAGCTGAGGGTCTTTTCCGATGAGTTGGCTCTTCACATCAGGTGGTCAAAGTATTGGAGCTTCAGCTTTTTAGCATCAGTCTTTCTAGTGAGTATTCAGGGTTGAATTCTTTTAGGATTGACTGGTTTGATCTCCTTGCTGTCAAAGGGGACTCTCAAGAGTCTTCTCCAGCACAACAGTTCAAAGCATCAATTCTTCAGTGCTCTGCCTTCTTTCTGGTCTAACTCTCACATTCATACATGAGTACTGAAAAGACCATAGCCTTAATTATACGGACCTTTGCCGGCAAAGTGATGTCTTTGCCCTCTCCACTGTCTAGGTTTGTCATAGCTTTCCTTCCAAGAAGCAGTCATCTTCTGATTTCATGGCTGCAGTCACCATCCACAGTGATTTTAGAGCTCAAGAAGAGAAAATCTTCCACTGCTTCCACCTTCTCACCTTCTGTTTGCCATGAAGTGATGTGACCGGACGCCATGATCTTAGTTTTTTTAATGTTGAATTTTAAGCCAGCTTTTTCACTCTCTTCTTTCACCCTCATCAAGACGCTCTTTAGTTCCTCTTTGTTTACTGCCATTAGAGTGGTATGATCTGAATATTTGAGGTTGTTAATATTTCTCCCGGCAATCTTGATTCCAGCTTGTAATTCATCCAGCTCAGAATTTTGCATGATGTGCTCTGCATATAAGTGAAATAAACAGGGTGACAATATACAGCCTTGTCATACTCCTTTCTCAATTTTGAACCAGTCAGTTGTTCAGGTTCTAACAGTTGCTTATTGACCCGTGTAGTTTTCTCAGGAGACAGGTAAGATGGTCTGGTATTCCCATCTCTCTTAAGAGTTTTCTACAGTTTGTTGTGATTTACACAGTCGAAGACTTTGTTTTATTTCAATGAAAAAGAAGTAGATGTTTTTCTGGAATTCTCTTGCTTTCACTATGATCCAGCAAATGTTATTGATACTGTGAACAATTTGTTTGATTGCTCTTCCCCTAGGGTGACTAGAGATGCTTGGGCTGCACCCAGATGGAGTCGAGTATCCCTGATTTAGTGCATGCTCAGGAGTGTGCAGTGTCAGTTTGGGAATGAATAGAGGACAATGATGCTCGATGAAGTGGGTAGGTGCTCTGTTTAGTGAACACTGCCTCTTAGAACCCCAGCCCACCTCCCACTGTTTTCAGAGGATGTCTTCCCTGCTGTGTCAGATCTCAGGACACAGGCCTGTTTATCTTATCCTTGGTCCAAATCTCAGGACTCTGCAGCAAGGAGGCTTTAGTCTCCCTTTGCCTGCTTCAGGAGAACATCCCCAAAGATAGCTTCTGCCCTCCCCACTCCTTGGTGCTCCCCACCTCCCTGCCCCTTTCCCAGCACCTTAACCAGAGTGGTGAGAAGCCGCTTGTCTCTCCACCCAGGGTAGAGCCACGCTAGGTCCAGTCCATCAAAGCCATGGGTCCGCAGAAATGGCGGCACTGACTTGATGAAAGTGCTGCGACTCCGAGTCTTGGAAGCTATTTTTGAAAATCTAGAACCAAAATCACCACAGTAGGGTGCTCAGCACCAAAATGCTGGGTGCCTTGGCCCTCTGGAGGGGTCTCTGGGGCATGTGCAGCTGGGAGCCTGAACCCACACAGCTATAGGAGGGCGTGGTTGGGACAGGACCCACTTCTAATCATCCTATTAATAGAAAAAACATGTTCATTATAATCAGATATCCCTGGCTCTATCACCTAGTAGCCAAGCCATTTTGAGCAGATTATAACCTGGGCCTCAATTTCCTCATCTGTAAAACAGGCATAAATGTAATATCTCACAGTGCTATTATGAGGATTACATGTGATAGTGGTTGGACAGGATGCCTGACACATAGTAACCACTCAATAAATGAGAGCTGTTATAGCCATTACTTTAAGTCTTTTTAAAGCCTGCTCCAGCTCTACCCATTCCAGGAAGTTCTCCCAGGGTCTCCACTCCCAAATTCCCATTTATTTCTTCTCACTCTTTCCAACCCTTAGGACAGTATCCCCTCAAATTTCTTTGTTTTCATGTCTGAGAAGTAGCAAAAAGAGCATTGGCAAGAAATCAGAACACTGACTGCCACCTTGCTGTGTATCTGTTGGCAAGTTCCTTCCCCTTTCTGGGCTCTTATTTCATGATTGCACATGATGCAAACTCCTGACAACCATTCATGTCCCTGTGCCTGACCATTCTGGGGTCCCTGTGACCTTCATCCCATGGATGAAGAGAAACCTATACTTCCTCTTATCCCATCATCCTCTGGGGGATGCATCCTACCTTTGAGGACCGAAGTTCCATCCCCCAACAGATAGGAGGGTCTTCAGGTTGGGGTTCCTGTGGGGCACAGAGAAGCAGGAAGGCTGGGGTTGAGCGAAGTTGCTGTGACATGGGGTATCCCCATTAGGCTTCTAACTTTGGGTAGGGGCTGAATCAGGCCTCCAAGGCCCTTCCAACCTTGAAATTCACTATTCTGAGATTTTCTAAGTATTTGTGGCACTTATTCTGAAATGTGTTGCCCATTTTTGTTCCCTCCAGTGGGGAAGCCACAATATGGCAAAATAGAACCATGAACATTTTCTCTGTGGACAGGCACCTTCAGGGGACACAGAGAGAGAGAGAGAGAGAGAGAGAGTTCCTTCTCCCAGGGGAGTTCAGCTATGCCTTTTTCTGCAGGCTTTTTCTATACCCTGACCTCTGCCCTCATCACTTCCTCCCATTTGAGCCAAGGCCCTCCAATTCTCCACCCAGAAGTGAGTCCCTGGGACCTTGCCCATCCCCTTGAGCAGGCGTACTCTACCCTGAAACCAGCCCTCCTAAGCCTCCATCTTTGTCCTGCCCTAGCTAGTCAGTGGCCCAACCTGTTCTTGAGTGTGTTCAGTGTGTCATAGAGTGTCACATCATTCCACTCCCAGGTGTCAATCTCGTTGTTGCTTATGTTGGCAAAGCTGTAGATGATGTGGGTGCACAGGAAGGGGTCGATGGCGTCTGGGAAGCAGCTCCCATCACCCTCCCGGTACTGGGACCAGCTGGTGTAGTAGCAGATCAGCTTGTATGCAGCACCTAAGGAGAAGGCTAGGATGGGCCCTGGGCCAAGGTTGAGCCAGGGACTCTCTGGCTGAGCCCTGAGCTGAGCACCAGTGGGGTTTGGGGGAGGGGTGGGATGGATGGGCAGAATTGTGAGCAAAGTTAAAATTCTGAGTGAAAGGAACTGGCTCAAGGGAGTTCTCTGTCTGGTAAAAATAAAACCTGTTTTGAAAATGCTTAGGAAAGATCAAACATGGTAGATAAATACACTGCAGACTAAGAACAGAACATTGTGTGGAGTGAGGGGGCTCTGATGAATAAAGATGAGATGGGACTTGGTGCAAGTAAGGAAGGTTTCCTGGAGGCAGTGGCTTTGAAGGAGAGGGGTGACCTAGCCCCAAACAGCCAGTATTAGAAGACCTTGGCCTTTAGGGAGTCCTTGATCTGTGAGGCTCTGGCCTGTCTCTTCTCTGCCTTCATGTGGGGGCTACCCCTAGCTTGTAACCCACCCAGAATGGCAGTCTCCAGGCCCCTCAGTCCATCCCCCTAGCTGGGACACAATAACCCAGTGGACCAGAAAGTTTCCCCTCTCTTCTTAATCTAATTTCTCTGCTGCAGAGCAGGCCTCTTCTGCCCTCTTGATTGTGGAGGAAGAAGAGTGGGCATCACTCATCCACACTGTTCCTGGGCTCCTGTTTATGGTTCCCACTAGGCTATTAGTTGAAGCCTTCACTGAACCTGAGCCTTTGAAAGTTTTTAATTTTGAAAATTTTTAAATATACAGAAAAATAGAGAGTAGTATAATAAACATCTATATACTCATCACCTTGGTTAAACAAATGCTAATATTTCTGAGCCATTTGAATCACAGAAGAAACTGGGAAAAAGCGCCAAGCTCCCTTCCATACAACCCTCACCATGCCCCCACCTTCCGTGACTTAAAAGAAGGTTACTTACAGCTCTGGAGCAGCATCAGGACGGTAAAACCTGAAGGGAAATCCAGAATGAGACCCCCTGCAAGCACCTCCTCCTCCCTCCTGCTCCCTGCATCCACCCACCACCGCCAAGGAATCCAGAGCCTCCTCATACCAGGCACCTCCTCTCTCTCTCCCCTGGCTCTGCACCCCCCTTCTCCCGCCCACTGCCTCTCCCCACAGCAGGTAGGAGGCTAGCCTCTGCAGGCAGTAGCTCTGCAGCCAACGCAGAGACCTGTCCGAACCGCCCTCAGCCCCATCCTGGCTGCGGCAGAGGAGGGCATGGCGCGGCCTCTTCCTGTGCCTTCAGGTTCCCGGTACCCAGCGGCCTGAGCAGGATGCTTCCTGGGCCTCCAGCTTCCTCTTATACCAACCCTTCTCCGCTCCCCTGCACCGCAATCCTCCCTTTACAGGAAGCGAGCTGTGTGTCAATGAAGGAACTGGCAGACTGTGAAGCGGTGGGGGAGGAGCACTGTGGGCCAACTAGAGGAGGATTGGGAAACCCTGGAGAGTCTTGAAAACTTGGGTCAGGTCCTCCTGAGGCATCTGCCGGTAGAAGAGCCATTAGAGGGATGATCTGGGGGGGCTCCTAGGGCCAGTGACTCGGCCTCCCACTCACTTTTCTCCAAAAGTCAGCAGTTCCCCAGCTGTTCTGGCAACCCCTACCTTTGCCTCTCCAGCCCTCTGTCCAGGCCTTTGACCAGGCTGAAACTGGGCACAATTGAATTCTGCAACCCGCAGTACCTCCAAACAAGGCTGTTATTTCTTCTCTCCCTGAGCCCAGCATCACCCTGCCTGACCTCATCTCCTCCTCTTCAAGCCTGTTTCCCATAGCAGCCTGAAGGTCAAGGTGAGGGCCAGAGAGCCTTTCAGCGACTGATGTGCACCCCTTTCTAGATCCCTCAGTGATTTTTTTTTTTTTGTCACTCTTCAGATAAGAACAAAACTTCTTAACAAGGCTCTTCATGATTTGTCCTATTTGTGGATACATTTTGAGCCAAAGATCTTGGACAACTCCGTTCTTTGTAGGCTATAAATTAATTAATGGGCAAGGAGTAAAAAATTCAGAACTCCAGTTGCTGGAATAGGTCAGAGGGCTTCTCAATAGATACCTTTATTTTACACTAACATTAGGTACTAATCCAGTGTTAGCCACACTGGTTTCACACCCCTCTCTTGGTGAGGTCTGTCCCTCTGTGCCCTTCTCTTCCTTCCTCTCCCTGTAAAACTGAAACAACTCTTCACTGAAAGAAATGATCAGAGAGCAGTTTGTCCAGAGTCATACTCATGAATACTAAAGGGTCACTGCTTCACCCTTTTAAGGCAAATAGCCTTCTTTTGTACCCTAGATAATTGATAGAAATGATAGTTCATAATAACCTTTCTTTGTTTGGGGCACTGGGAATAGACTTCTAATGTCTAATAGAAATATTACAGTGGCAGGTATGTAAAAATTTTCATAATAGGGTGCAGGATGTTAAGAAAACACCTACTTTCACTCTCTTCCTTTGTTAAAAATTATTTCATAGGCTTAGATTGGCTCAGGCTTTATCCTGTGCTCCCCTAAATCCAGTTTATTAGTTCCACATGTCCTGCATGAAAGTGGCCGTCATAACAAGTGGCCAAGACATTCCCTGGGGCTGCCCCAGCATGATTGGCCAAGGGTCCCAGGGCACCTCCCAACCTCATCTCATGTCCTGCCCCCTTCACACACCCCCATAACCCATCCTTTCATTCCGTCTTTCTTTTTTTTACTCTTTGTCGGCACCACGTGGCATATGGGCTGTTAGTTCCCCAACCAGGGCTCAAAACCAGTGGAAGCACAGAACTTTCACCGCTGGACCGCCAGGGAAGTCCTGGTGCCTTCTTTCTTATACTTTCTTATATTTGCTCTGCTCTCTTCCACCACACAGCTTTTGTATATGCCATCTACTTGCCTGTCAATAACTATGAAGAGCCTGAGATTTTATACTACTTGCAAGCTGATGAGATAGCCACAGTCTCATGGATTCTGGCAGAAGACACAGAGACTTAGGGCAGAGACAAAGACTTTTCATGTCACAACAGGCAGCATGAGCTTCATGTTTACACCATTTCTTGTGATGAGGCAGCTATTTTGAGTTGCTACCTAGGCATTTTACAGTATGACAACTCTACTCACACCCAGAGTCTGGCAATTTAAATAAGAACCTGAGTTCAGGATTCCAGCCACAAGGTCCTGCTTTGCATTTCCCCAGGCATCTTTTAAAATATAAATTTTTAAGTTGAGCCCTCGAAAAGTGGTGCTCCTCAACCACCTTATAAGTAAAAGATGCTTGCTCTCTATCTCCTGCTGGCTTGTGAACTAGGACAGAGGACTGCTCCTATCCCCAGCTCATTGCACACCCCTCTCCTCTGTTTCTGGAATCTGTAAGTAATCCTGTCACCTTACTTTCTTTGTGTATTGAAACTGTGCCTTCAATCAAAACAGCCCCAGGGTTTTCATTTCCCCAAAGTCGAAGCTGATAGTGAAGGAGCCACCTGCCCACCCTGTGTGTATGGCTTGTGCCTCTTCGTTCTGCAGGTCATAATCTGCATATTCTCAACTTAACACACTTACTCACCATTCAGATTGCAGCTCAGCAAGCACCTTCAGAAAAGGCAGACTCCCCTCTGAGCGAAAATCCCTATTGGGACTGTCAGAGTACTTTGTACCTCTCTTCCTAGCACATGACTGTGTTATAATTTTACATCTTGTGCGTGAATGTGGATGTCATTAATGTCTGCCTCCCTCACTAGTCAATCAACTCAGTAAAGGCAAAGACGGGGGCCTGCTCTGCTAACCTTTGTGTTCATCCCTAGTGCCTGACACATAGTAGATGCTTAGTAAAGTATTAAGTGACTGAATAAATGGAAAAATGATCTCAGGATGGTACAAAACTCCAACTCTTCTGCTTTGAGTTTGGAACCTGACGTGCTAGAAATTTCATCTTTTTTAATAGTTCTTGTCACCTTGTGAATAACCAAGTTCGGAGGTACAATGAAAACCCAAAGAAAACATCCTGACCATTTTTCCCTGATCCAATCATTCTAATCCCTCATTTTGCTCTTATCTTTCATTTACTCATTCAGCCAATACTAATCGAGCAGTTACAGTTGCCTTGTACGTGGGAGGTGGTGGAGGCAGAAAACTGAGTGAAAACAGAGAATCAGTGCCTGTCCTCATGAAGTACGTGGTCTGGCAAAGAATATGGACATTAAACCATGGCTCATATAAATAAGTAATTTATTATAACTGTGAAAAGTTCAACAAACTAATTCTGAGGGTTAGGAGAGTTTACAAACGCTGTGGGTAGTCAGGGGAGTCTTCCTTGGGAAATGATGTTTCAGTTGAAAGGGGAAGAGCAGGTGCCAACCTGGCAAAATCATATGAGGCAGGAGAAACAGAAAAAGCCTGGAGTGGGAAGAGGCTGCCACGTTTCAGAACCTGGATGGATTTAAGAGTGGTTGAAGCACGAAGTAGTGTAAGGGAGGCACCTTGGTGGCCCAGACAGTAAACAATCTGCCTGCAATGCAGGAGAACTGGGTTTGATCCCTGGGACAGGAAGATCCCATGGAGAAGGGATTGGCTAACATAACCACTCCAGTATTCTTGCCCAGAGGATTCCAGGGACAGAGGAGCCTGGCAGGCTACAGTACATGGAGTCACAAAGAGTAGGACACTACTGAACGACTTTCACTTTCTTTCTTTCACTTTGAAGAGAAAAGTAGGGCAAGGGAGACACAGATAAGGCTGGATCAGGAGGCTGTGGGCAGACAGAACCATGTCAGAGGACAACTTTCTGGATCCCAGGGATAGCCTCTCTGGCATAACTGTTTTGAGGATCCTTTCCTCTTGCATGGAGCATCAGAACAAATGAAGGTGATGTTAACATCTTACCAAACATTTGAGGGGAAGTTCTTTATTGACAAGTAGGTCTCCTGCTCAAATTCATTTCCAAATCCTCAGCTGTTAGTGTCAGCAAAAGTGTCAGTAAAAGACTCAGAAACAGAAACATTTGGACAAATAACCAATTGCAAAAGTAACTTCAGAAAGAAAGCTTTGTTAAATACAAATTTCAACAAGTATTTAAAAAGTGAAAAAAGATGACTAAGGCCACCGTGTTCATGGCAGAAATCAGCAGCTTTCTTACATGTCCATCACATTTGGTTTATCTTCACTTGTTAGCATGGTAAAAATCAAGGAGAAAATAGTTTTTGTCAAAGGGTCCATATTTATGAGAAATAGTCAGAATTTATTATTTTGTAGTCTGAAATCAGTCAGGATAGCCTGTTGTTTTTGATTTATCTCCATATAGTGAACTTCTGTCTGGAGGCTTGTGAAACTCCTAGGCTGGGAATTACTTTTGTGTCAGAGAAATTTTACCATCCTTACTAGCACTGTTTTCTCTTAAATTCCCATATTTGTTAATATGTCTGCCAGTAAATGAAATTTTGGAATTTCACAAATCAAAAAGCTGTCCCAGAAAAGTTTTCCTGAGAAGACTTCATAGATGTCATCCTTACATGTAAAATGTAATCTTTGTTCCTTTAAAAAGGGCTTATCACACCTAATTAAGTGGAATTTTTGGCATAGTCAATATTAAGTTATATTCTGGTAGGAAAAATGGATAGATTCTATTGAGCCTATATAAATAATCTACATGATCACAAGTATTAATTCTCTCTAAAGGTAAATAAGCTATATCAGTTTGGTTATATTGCCTCAAACCTATAAAATACGGAATTTGGCCATTAAAAGTATAGGAAATCAGTAAAGGCACTTTCCATACTATTTAATCTGTGTTATCATTGTTCTGCAGACAAGTCCAATTGATACATGTCATCACAATGTACAAAACTGTTCTTTTTAAATTGTTCTAATGATATATCAGCTTATAATATATTTTAAGATCACTCAGGGATTATTTTTTTTCCTTTTGAAATCTGAAAGTTCAATTGGGACAAAATGACATGCAAAATGTGATTACTGAGGCTCTAAGTATAAAAATAAACACTAGATTTAAAATAAAACTTAAAAGAATAAGACTGAAAGCCAGAGGAAACATTAATTAATAAGAGATCATCCAATAGCCTCCACATATACACTGAAACCAAGCTCTACCCAAGAGCCAACAAGTTCCAGAGCAAGACATACCACGCAAATTCTCCAGCAACGCAGGAACATAGCCCTGAGCATCAATATACAGGCTGCCCAGAGGCACACCAAATCCACAGACATCTCAAAACTCAATACTGGACACTCCATTGCACTCTAGAGAGAAGAAATCCAGCTCCACCCACAAGAACACCGACACAAGCTCCCCCAACCAGGAAACCTTGACAATCCACCCGTCCAACCCCAACCACAGTGAGGAACCTCCACAATAAAGAGGAACTTCAAACTACCAGAATACAGAAAGGCCACGCCAAACACAGCAATCTAAACAAGATGAAAAGGCAGAGAAATACTCAGCAAGTAAAGGAAAATGAGAAATGCCCACCAAACCAAACAAAAGAGGAGGAGATAGGGAATCTATCTGAAAAAGAATTTAGAATAATGATAATAAAAATGATCCAAAATCTTGAAAACAAAATGGAGTTACAGATAACTAGCCTGGAGATGAGGATTGAGAAGATGCAAGAAATGTTTATCAAGGACCTAGAAGAAATAAAAAGGAGTCAATATATAATGAATAATGAAATAAAGGAGGTAAAAGACACTCTAGAGGGAACCAACAGTAGAATAACGGAGGCAGAAGATAGGATAAGTGAGGTAGAAGATAGAATGGTGGAAATAAACGAAGCAGAGAGGAAAAAAGAAAAAAGAATCAAAAGAGAGGAAAAAGGGACCTCTGGGACAAAAAATGCATCAAAATAGAAATGAAGAAGATAAAAGGAAAGGCCATGAAAAAATACTCGAGGAGACCCTAAAATGAGGGACAATAAGAAATCCAGAAGTCCCAAACAGGATAAACCCAAATTCAGCACCACCAAACCAGCTCTCCAACAAATGCTAAAGGATCTTCTCTAGACAGGAAACACAGAAAGGGTGTATAAACATGAACTCAAAACAACAAAGTAAATGGCAAAGGGACCATACTTATCAATAATTACCTTAAATGTAAATGGGTTGAATGCCCCAACCAAAAGACAAAGACTGGCTGAATGGATACAAAAACAAGACCCCTATATATGCTGTCTACAAGAGACCCACCTCAAAACTAGGGACACATACAGACTGAAAGTGAAGGGATGGAAAAACATATTTAATGCAAACGGAGACCAAAAGAAAGCAGGAGTCACATTACTCATTTCAGATAAAATAGACTTTAAAATAAAGGCTGTGAAAAGAGACAAAGAAGGACACTATATAATGATCAAAGGATCAATCCAAGAAGAAGATGTAACAATTATAAATATATATGCACCCAACATAGGAGCACCACAATATATAAGGCAAATACTAACAAGTATGAAAGGGGAAATTAACAATAACACAATAATAGTGGGAGACTTTAATACTCCACTCACACCTATGGATAGATCAACTAAACAGAAAACTAACAAGGAAACACAAACTTTAAATGATACAATAGACAATTTAGATTTAATTGATATTTACAGGACTTTCCACCCCAAAACAATCAATTTCACCTTTTTCTCAAGTGCACATGGAACTTTCTCCAGGGTAGATCACATCCTGGGCCATAAATCTAGCCTTGGTAAATTCAAAAAAATTGAAATCATCCCAGCCATCTTCTCTGACCACAATGCAGTAAGATTAGACCTCAATTACAGGAAAAAAAACTATTAAAAATTCCAACATATGGAGGCTAAACAACACACTTCTGAATAACCAACAAATCACAGAAGAAATCAAAAAAGAAATCAAAATATGCATAGAAACGAATGAAAATGAAAACACAACAACCCAAAACCTATGGGACACTGTAAAAGCAATGCTAAGGGGAAGGTTCATAGCAATACAGGCTTACCTCAAGAAACAAGAAAAAAATAAAATAAATAAACTAACTCTACACCTAAAGCAACTAGAGAAGGAAGAAATGAAGAACCCCAGGATTAGTAGAAGGAAAGAAATCTTAAAAATTAGGGCAGAAATAAATGCAAAATAAACAAAAGAGACCATAGCAAAAATCAACAAAACTAAAAGCTGGTTTTTCGAGAAGAGAAACAAAATTGACAAACCATTAGCCAGACTCATCAAGAAACAAAGGGAGAAGAATCAAATCAACAAAATTAGAAATGAAAATGGAGAGATCACAACAGACTACACAGAAATACAAAGGATCACAAGAGACTACTACCAACAGCTATATGTCAATAAAATGGACAACTTGGAAGAAATGGACAAATTCTTAGAAAAGTACAACTTTCCAAAACTGAACCAGGAAGAAATAGAAGATCTTAACAGACCCATCACAAGCACGGAAATCGAAACTGTAATCAGAAATCTTCCAGCAAACAAAAGCCCAGGACCAGACGGCTTCACAGCGGAATTCTACCAAAAATTTAGAGAAGAGCTAACACCTATCCTACTCAAACTCTTCCAGAAAATTGCAGAAGATGATAAACTTCCAAACTCATTCTATGAGGCCACCATCACCCTAATTCCAAAACCAGACAAAGATGCCACAAAAAAAGAAAACCACAGGCCAATATCACTGATGAACATAGATGCAAAAATCCTTAATAAAATTCTAGCAAACAGAATCCAACAACATATTAAAAAGATCATACATCATGGCCAAGTGGGCTTTATCCCAGGAATGCAAGGTTTCTTTAACATCTGCAAATCAATCAATGTAATACCCCACATTAACAAATTGAAAGATAAAAACCATATGATTATCTCAATAGATACAGAAAAAGCCTTTGACAAAATTCAACATCCATTTATGATAAAAACCCTCCAGAAAGTAGGAATAGAAGGAACATACCTCAACGTAATAAAAGCTATATATGACAAACCCACAGCAAACATTATGGTGAAAAATTGAAAGCATTTCCCCTAAAGTCAGGAACAAGGCAAGGATGCCCACTTTCACCACTACTATTCAACATAGTTTTGGAAGTTTTGGCCACAGCAATCAGAGCGGAAAAAGAAATAAAAGAAATACAGATAGGAAAAGAGGAAGTAAAACTCTCACTGTTTGCAGATGACATGATCCTCTACATAGAAAACCCTAAAGATTCTACCAGAAAATTACTAGAGCTAATCAATGAATATAGTAAAGTTGCAGGATATAAAATTAACACACAGAAATCCCTTGCATTCCTATACACCAATAATGAGAAAACAGAAAGAGAAATTAAGGAAAAAGTACCATTCACCATTGCAACAAAAAGAATAAAATACTTAGGCATATATCTACCTAAAGAAACAAAAGACTTATATATATAAAACTATAAAACACTGATGAAAGAAATCAAAGAAGACACAAACAGATGGAGAAATATACCGTGTCCATGGATTGGAAGAATTAATATAGTGAAAATAAGTATACTACCCAAAGCAATCTATAGATTCAATGCAATCCCTATCAAGCTACCAATGGTATTTTTCACAGAACTAGAACAAATAATTCACAATTTGTATGGAAATATAAGAAACCTCGAATAGGCAAAACAATCTTGAGAAAGAAGAATGGAACTGGAGGAATCAACCTGCCTGATTCAGGCTCTGCTACAAAGCCACAGTCATCAAGACGGTATGGTACTGGCACAAAGACAGAAATATAGATCAATGGAACAAAATAGAAAGCCCAGAGATAAACCCACGCACCTATGGACACCTTATCTTCGACAAAGGAGGCAAGAATATACAATGGAGAAAAGACAATCTTTTAACAAGTGGTGCTGGGAAAACTGGTCAACCACTTGTAAAAGAATGAAACTAGAACACTTCCCAACACCATACACAAAAATAAACTCAAAATGGATTAAAGATCTAAATGTAAGACCAGAAACTATAAAACTCCTAGAGGAAAACATAGGCAAAACACCCTCCGACATAAATCACAGCAGAATCCTCCATGACCCACCTCCCAAAATATTGGAAATAAAAGCAAAAATAAACAAATGGGACCTAATTAAAATTAAAAGCTTTTGCACAACAAAGGAAACTATAAGCAAGGTGAAAAGACAGCCTTCAGAATGGGAGAAAATAATAGCAAACGAAGCAACAGACAAACAATTAATCTCAAAAATATACAAGCAACTCCTGCAGCTCAATTCCAGAAAAACAAACGACCCAATCAAAAAATGCGCCAAAGAACTAAACAGACATTTCTCCAAAGAAGACATACAGATGGCTAACAAACACGTGAAAAGATGCTCAACGTCACTCATTATTAGAGAAATGCAAATCAAAACCACGATGAGGTACCATTTCACACCAGTCAGAATGGCTGCTATCCAAAAGTCTACAAGCAATAAATGCTGGAGAGGGTGTGGAGAAAAGGGAACCCTCTTACACTGCTGGTGGGAATGCAAACTCGTACAGCCAGTATGGAGAACAGTGTGGAGATTCCTTAAAAAACTGGGAATAGAACTGCCATATGACCCAGCAATCCCATTGCTGGGCATACACACCGAGGAAACCAGAATTGAAAGAGACGCGTGTACCCCAATGTTCATCGCAGCACTGTTTACAATAGCCAGAACATGGAAGCAACCTAGATGGCCATCAGCAGACGAATGGATAAGGAAGCTGTGGTATATATACACAATGGAATATTACTCAGCCATTAAAAAAAAAATACATTTGAATCGGTTCTATTGAGATGGATGAAACTGGAGCCCATTATACAGAGTGAAGTAAGCCAGAAAGAAAAACACCAATACAGTATACTAATGCATATATATGGAATTTGAAAGATGGTAACGATAACCCTATATGCGAGACAGAATAAGAGACACAGATGCATAGAACAGTCTTATGGACTCTGAGGGAGAAGGTGAGGGTTGGACGTTCTGGGACAATTGCATTGAAAAATGTATATTATCACATGTGAAATGGAACACCATTCCATGTTCGATGCATGAGACAAATGCTCAGGGCTGGAGCAATGGGATGACCCAGAGGGATGTGATGGGGAGGAAGGTGGGAGGGGGGTTCAGGATGGGGAACACATGTAAACCCATGGCTGATTCATGTCAATGTATGGCAAAAACTACTACAATATTGTAATTAACCCCTAACTAAAATAAATAAATTTATTTAAAAAAAGAAAAGAAAAGAAAAGAAAAGAAAACTGAAGGCAGAGAATTTAAAATATAAACTACCTGTAATATTTTTTGCATTGATTATATGTTGGAATGTTAATATTATGAATTAAATAGGGTTAAATAAAATATATTATTTAAAAAATTAAGTATATTCTAAGTTGAGGGCAATAAATAGATTAAAAAGAAAGGTTTTATCCTTATGCCAATTAATATAAATATTAATCATATGAAATCAGTTCATTTAGTCCATCTAGCTGTAGGTAATTCATTTCAATTTTATTGATCTGGTGTTAGGTAGTCTATTTCTGGAGAAGGAAGTGGCAACCCACTCCCATTTTCTTGCCTGGAGAATCCCATGGACCCCTGATGGGCTACAGTCCATAGGATTGCAAAGAGTTGGTTACTGCTGAGTGACTTAGCCACAGCAGCAGTCTATTTCTACAAAGTTTTACACTTTTAGGTGAGTTGCATACCTTGTATGTAACCACTGAATTCTGCTGTTGTGGGAAGTGAGCCATAGATAATAGTGACTCAACGAGCATGTTGTTGTTGTGTAGTCACTAAGTCCTATCCGACTCTTTTGCAATCCCATGGACTGTAGCCTGCCAGGCTGCTCTGTCCATGGGATTTTTCCAGGTAAGAATACTGGAGTGGGTTGCCATCTCCTTCTCCAGAGGGTCTTCCCTACCCAGGGATGGAACCTGCATCTCCTGTGCCTCCTGCATTGTAGGGGGATTTTTTTTAAACACTTACCTACCAGGAAAACCCCTCAATGTGCATGACTGTGTTCCAAAAAACCATTATTTACAAAAACAGACAGCTAGCTGGATTTGTCCTGAGGGTCATAGGTTGCTGACCTTTATTTAAATCTAGACCAAAGCCACTCCAGAGAGGCTGACTCAGTAACTTGGTTCAGTCTGACAGGTCCATGGTAAGAATGTCCATTTATTTAGGGAGGTCTGTACCTGTGAGTGTATATCCTATGGTATTCAAGTCAAGAGTACCAGATTCAGTTTTTTTTTTTTTTTTGATGTTCCTTTGTTAGTTATTTCTTTCAGAAGACTGAATTTCTGATTTTTCAGCTTATAGAAAGGGCCTTTAGTAGATGCAAGGAAAACTAATTTGTAATTATGATTAATAAACTATCATCTGTAATAATAAGATTACATGGTTCTGGTTAATCAAAAGATGGACTAGGATTGTAGAGCCTTTTTTATCTAAGTATAATGTTCAATCAATTTGTGTGAGAGAGTGCATGCAGAGCTACATGGATCTCTTATACCATAACCAGGAGATGGTTCCTTTAAGGGTTTTCAACACTAAAACAGGCAACTAGAAACATCTATAGATCCTCCATGCTTAGAATCTTAAGCCAGGCACTTTGGACTGAGGTAACAAAGTCTCTTTTGGAGCCTGGGAAATAGATGAAGTTTGAAAAGAATAGCTTATACACTAAGACAATTGCAGTAGACAGAATATGGTTTCCCCAAAGATACCCATGTCCTGATTCTTGAACCTGGGAGTACAGCACCTTACATACAAAAAGAGCTTTGAAGATGTATCGTTGAAGTCAAGAATCTTGCAATGAGGAGATTACTCTGGATTATTTGGGTGGGCCTGATGTAATCATAATAATCCTTCAGACACAGAGAAGGGGATGTGGTAATGGAAGCAGAGGTTGGAGTGATCAACTCCGAAGATGGAGGAAGGGGCTACAGACCCAGGAATGCGGTGGCTTCTTGACGGTAAAAAGGGCAAGAAAATGAATTCTACCTCAGAGCCTCTAGAAGGAATACAGTGCTGCTGACACCTTGATTTTAGCTCCACAAAACTTATTTTGTATTTCTTACCTCCAAAACTGTAAGAGAATAAATGTGTTATCTTAAGTCATTAAAGTTTGTGGTAATTTGTTATAGAAGCAGTAGGAAACTAACACAGAGGTTGTTTTCTCCAGCTAACAACAAGGAAGCTGAGAATAGGTGAATTTCCAAGTCATTCATCCTCTGTGACAGAGCCTGCCCTAGAGGCCAGACTTCAGTTTTATTCCAACAGGCACAGCCTGAAGCAGACCTGAGCTCAGGGACTATGAGGCCATGCCTGAAAGCGAGGGTTCTCCTGCAAAGCCTTGGGAGGTGAAACCTGCACGATGTGAAATGAATACCCCTGGAATGTTGAAGGGGCCATTGCAGCTCCCTTAATAAAAGCAAACTTCAGGCAGGACTGCCTGATTTGGCGCTGGAGGAAGAATTCATACACGGGAAGGGCAACTGGACTATGTGATCCCACCTTGAGATGCTATCACCTTGGGCCTTGGGACACTGGTTGTCCCTCAATAAATACTCTAGCCCAGGAGGTGGCACACCTTCCCTCTGCAGAGTTGGGTCTGAGCCACTGCATTCAACTAAGACATTAGGGGTGGCTCCAGGGTATCAGAGGGAAGTGCCCACTAAGCGATGGATACCAGAGGAAGCAGACCTGCCAGCTATGGTCTCCCGCTGATGCTGCAAGAAGGGTGGCATCTCACAACCACTTTTCAGGGATGCACCCCTGTTCCCAAGCTAGGGTTAAGAGAACCAGGCCCAAGAGACTGGAGATCCTCTACTGTCTGCCTAAGACCAGTCTTAGGAGCTCTGATTTCCAATAAAGATTTGCCCTTTCCCCAGTAAAGTACAAACATGAGTCCCTAGAAGAAAAAGTCCCTGCACTTTCTTCCTCTCCTCAGGGAGACTGAGATCCTGCCCTATAGACGTGACCTGGCTCACAGTTCAGCCTACAAGAATGTACCAGTCATCCAATGCCATATCAGTTTCATGTGTACACTGGTTAAAGAACTAAACTGTTCACTAGAGCCTAGGATTCTGTCATACCATTTATCCATTCCGAGAGAAATGGGGGCACTTTTTTATGAGTTCCAAATACTTGACACTTATAATAAGCCAGTCACCACTTTGGCAGTTCCCGGAATGGAGATATTGATCTTATCCTTATTTTGCAAATAAGCAAACTGAGACATGAAGAGGATAAGTAATTTTCCCAAAGTCATTCAGATTTTATGTGGCAGAACAAGGGCTTGGATCAGACTGTGGCGTTTCAACTATTGAGAGTGGGGGTGGTTTAAGAAAGCCTGTTGTCTTGGGAGAAAAGCAGGAAGAGAAGGTTAGAATGACTGTATAGTAAGAAGACTCATGGTACATAGTCAAACACTAGAACAGAATGGTGAAAATCAGGGCTGTCCTAGATAACTAGTGAGATCTTGCCAAGAAAGGCAGTCAGGAGCTAACTATAGAGCACGACCACGTCTCCGGGAACTGCATCGGGCTCTGGGCTCAACCGCTTCTCCCAGTTGGTGATTTTCCATTCTCCCCACCATTCCCCTGCAGTGACTAGTTTTTAAACCTGAAGCTGAAGATGATGGCCAGGAAGCAGATAGCAAAGGAATCTTTGTCCAATTTTGCATCTAATTTTGGAGGAGAAAGAAATCCTACAATATGGTGCTTGTGTGGGCAGTTTTGAGAAACTGTAAAAGTGTGGGGAGAGTGCTGAATCCCTGTTGGTATGGAAGGGGGAAGAAAAGAACTCACAGGAGATGGGACCCAGGGATACACTTACCATCCTTTCAGGAAGTATTTACTGAGCCCTATTAGGTGCCAAGTCCTGGGCTAAGCGGTGTGGGTGGGAGTGATGAGTGCGTGGAGGGATTTACTTTATTTTGCATGGCCAGGGAGGTCTCTCTGGAGAGTTGAGCTTAAGCTTAAATCTGAGGGATAGGAGGTTAGCCATGCCAAGAAATGGGAAAGTGAGCTAGGTAAAGAATACCATATGCAAAGTCCCAGGGGTGAGAAACAGCTTTGGATATTTTTTTTAAAGTAAGAGAAAGAGACAGTCATTGTGGCTATGATAGACTGAGCCAAGGGGCAGAGAGGCAGGAGGCCCAGTGGAGAGAGAGAGGAAGCTCTGGGTCAGGCGGACCTTGTAACCTATGGAAGGATTTTACTCTGAGTGCAGTCAGATGACACTGAATGTTTAAGCAAGGAGGTATGTGATAGGATTTGTGTTTTAAAAAAGCCACTCTCATTGCTCTGTAAAGAATAATATAGAGTGGAAAGAAGTAAGAACATAAATAGCTATTAAAGAGTCCAAGCAAGAGACTTCAAGGTCTGCACCAGGCTGGTAGAGATGGAAATGGAGATAAGCAGGCAGATTCGAGACATTTGTTGGAGGGGAATTAACAAACTTACCAATGAGTTGGATGTAAACGGATGAGGGAAAAGAAGGAATCAGGAACCACCTTGGACTTCTACTTCTAGCAACTTGGAGAGGATTGTGGTAATTTTCTAAAGTGAGGAATACTTGGGGTGAGGAAGGGTTTTAGAGTAAAGAGTTCTGTTTCAGACATGGTAAAGATGAGCTGTTTACACTTCCTCTGAGTGGCAATAACAAGAAGGCTTATGGATATGTATGTCTGGAGCTCAGAGGGGAGCCTTGGACTAGAGATATAGAAGTATGGGAGTCATTAGCATAAACATGCTATTTAAAGCCATGAGAATGGATGAGATCTTCCAGGGATGGAAGGGCAGCAAGCCCCTGTCCAAGCCTCGTGATGGTTAGAGATCAGGTAGAGATGGTGGAGCCAAGCAGGTGCAGCTGGAGCTGCTTCATTCAGCCAAACACTTCATCCAGCCTACAGGCTTGGCTGCACAGATGCTAGAGAAACCAGAGGAGTAGGACAAGGCTCCTGCCCTCAAGGAGCTCACAGTGTGTGTGAGCATGTGTATGAGCCTGTAATTACAGTACAATGTGGTAAAATAGTTATAGAGAAGGACCCAGGAGAAGGAGCTGAAAATGTCCATTGGTCCCTGAAACTGGGAGTATGGCTGAGTCTATGGGAGGGGCCCTGAGCCTCTGGAAGAGAAGAGAAAGGATGCACAGGCTTAGAATTATTCCCGATCTGGTGGCTCTTCCGTGAGACTCCCCGAGTCTCCTTGAACTTCAACGTCACCTTCAATTTCACCTCTCCCCCGCCCTCCACACCCTAGTCTTCTTCCACCAGAATACCCACTGTCCATGCCAACTCCATACAGATCACTCTTAGTTTCCATCCCTGTCTCCAGCCCCCAGGTCTCCACCCCTTCCCAGACAGGCTAGCACCATTACAAAGAAAACTGCTTTCAGAAACAGTATTGACTGCAGAACAAAACTACTCTGGTGCCTTGCCCTCTCTAAAGGCAGGATGTTGTCTCAAAAACTGTTGCTTAATTTCCTACTGTTGAGAAATCGTGTATGTTGACCAGCTTGTTTTTCACACTGCTTGAAGAAAAGAGAAATGTGTCTCACTGAACTTCTCAGAGAGAAGCCAGTTCTGCCCCCTCATGACTGCAGGTGAAGACCCTCCTCTGCCCACCCTCCCCACACCCATCCACTGGTGAGGGAAGGGAGCCTGGCTGCACTTGCTCACTTTGCTTCTAGGTCAAGGTGTCCCCGTGGCTCACTCTCCCTTGGCTATGTTCAGTCCACCAACTTTCACATTCTGGCCCCAACCTCTACTTCCATCATTGTCTTGTGTGTGCCTCCTTCGTGTGTGCCATGTCCAGTCAGTCTGGCCATGCCCTGGGGATCCTGGCACTCAGTCCTTCCCTGGGTAATGCTCTGCCTCTGAGATTGAGGAGGACCTGAACCCACATCCAAGGCTCAGTCTCAGTGCTGGCACCTCTGTTAAAGTCCTCACACATCACCCAACCAAAGAAAACTTCTCTTTCCTTTGAACATGTTTAGTTTGTTCCTTTTTCATTCTTTATGGCATTTTAATCTTGAAGTATAATGCTTCTGGCATGCGTGTTTCCCCTTCTACACTCTATAAGCTCCAGGAGATCAAGCCTTGAGTCTGGGGTCCAAATCTCATTTATCTCCATCCATAGTCTCAGTAAAGATCCTGTAAAGTTTGTGGAATGGATGAGTTTTGATTAAAGTTGTAGGGGTAAACTTAAAATGATGTGGGAAATGCAGCTTAGGACTTAATTTTATTGGTTCTCTGGGAACCTCTCTGCTAAAAGCAGTATATAAAGGGATAACATCCATCCATTCATTCATTCATTCACCCATCTATTCATTCAACAAACAATTATTAAGCATCTTCCATGTGCCAGAAATAATTTTAGATGCTGGAGATAGAGTAATAAGACTGGTAAATTCTTGCTCAGGCAGAGATTCTGTTCTAACCCAGGGAAACAGATGATAAGCAAGGAAAACATCACTTAGTGGTAAGTCCCATGATAAAAACTAAGTCAGAATGATGTGATAGTGTGACTGGGAAATGATTGAAAGGGCTCTCTGAAGAAGTGAGTCTTAAGGAAAGACCTGAAGGATGAGCACAAGTGGCCATAGGAAGGTCTGAGTGAGAGCAGTCCGTGAAGGGGAAACACAAAGCTTTGAGATTGAGGAAGGCAGGAAGAGAGGTGGAATGAGTTTAAAGGCTGTGAGGACTAGAATGAGGGAAAGAGTGACTGGATCATAGGAATCAAGTGTTCAATAGGGACATAATAGTGAGATAGCCCATAAAAGATGGCATAGTATATAGAGCTTTAAAACAAAGGATGAATTTGAGTTCTGATTCTAATTATTAGTTGTGTGTGAACTTGGACAAATTTTCTGGGTCTTAATTTCTTCATGTGTAAAAGATCTCATTTTTAGAGTTTTTGTGAAATTAAATGATATGATAGAAATAAGCATCTACCACGTTGACTCTTTACAAATGGTAAATTATAATCTGGGTAATAACTTAGAAACAAGCTTAATAAGGTTAGAGATGACCAGGAATGTGAAGCTCAAAAGGTGACGCATTAGCAATTGCCCTAATAAATCTTCCCTGCTCTCTCCTAATTCCATCTCCCTGTTTCTCCCTGACTTTTCTCACTCCTTCACCTTTTTTCTTACCCTTTATCTTTCTTTCTTTTCTTCCATCACAAATTTCTTATTTGTGCTTTCCTTCACATTATTTCAAGTCATATCATCTCAACTGACCAAACTTTGGATTAAAGACATGTTTTTAAATATTGATTATTTAGTATAGCTTTGTTTACCTTTTAAAATTAGGTATGTTTAATGCTTATACATCTCTTTAAGTTAAAAAGGAGCAGCAGCAGCATCCACACCTAACTTAAGCAATTTTATATGATTATATGACCCACGGATGTTTTGTTTTTTCCACTGAGGTCACTGTCTCTTAATAGAAAATGGTCCAACCTACTGGATTAAAGGATTGGAGAGAGATTGTTTCAAGGCATTTAAGGACTGGTGTGCTGAGAGATCTCTCCACCACTGGGGAGTGGAGGTCTGGATGTCCCCCAGAGGCCAGTGACCTCAGAATCCCTCCAAGGATGCTCTGGAACACAGCCAGAACATTATTCTCAGCTGTTGGCTGGCTTTGGCTCTGAGGCTGCCCCTGCAGATGTGGAACAGGGCAGAGGCAAGGGCAAGAAAGTCCTGGTTAAAGTCTGCTAGTGGAGATGGAGATCCTGAGAAACATGTTAAGACAGATTCTGGCATGAAGGGTAATGGAAAATCCCCATCCTAGTGTTTCAGCTCCTTTGCTTGGCCAAGGAAGCACAAATTTCCTATGCATGTATGTGTGTGTGTGTGTGTGTGTCTGTGTGTGTAGGAGAAATTCACAGAGCACGCCCCCAACATTCAGCTCAAGACTTATAATAAAAGTGGCCTTCCAGTTGGGAGAACAGGGTGAGGGGGAAATATTTAAGCCAAAAGGAAGTTCTGGCCTCCCCATGCTGTTTCCTGGAAAGAGGTATTTGGTGGTCGGTGCTAGCTCATTGTGGCCAGTAAGTCTAACCCCTGCACTGTACAGCAAGACACTAATGACTCAGGATCAGAAGTGATTTGCACAAGGCCACACAGGGAAGCCGAGGTAAAGCCTAGTGTACTTTCTTCCTTATCAAGTCACTTTTCAGGGTGACGCTGGTAGGAACAGGATGGGGTAACAATCTCTCCATACTCTGACTTTAGGGGTTCCAGATGTCTGGCTTCAGATCCTGCCCTGGCTCATGTTACACAGTCTGAGCTCCTCACATTTGAAGTCTGCCTTTCAGTGGGGCAAGGGTGAGTGAAGGAGCCTTGGGTTGTACACTGGAAGGGAGCCCAAGACTTACACATGGACACAGAAGCCACCAGTGCAAATTGAGGGCTTACTTTAAAAATCAATAGGGTGAAGGTTTCCAAACCTACAGAGGTCCAAATAAGGCCAAGTGAATTATTGCTCTAGCTCCAGGCTCTCATATTTAATGCTAGGAAGGATCTTAAGGAAAACAAGACCCAATGCCTGTGGTCTGGGCTGGTTTAGACTGGTCTGGCTCCTCAGTACCACAGCTGTTTTGTCTCAGACGAAAGCCAAGGGCAAGTCATAGTGATGACGGAAGTTATGGACACTGAGTCCTTCTGTCCTTTTCGTCCAAGTACCTCTCCTTCTGAGGTTGCCCCTTCAGTGTCCTTTCATGGAGTGTGGTCTCCAGGAAATGAAGGGGCTGAGAGGATGGGAGGACTGGGAGGACATCCTCAGCTGAGCCTGGGCTCCCGGCTGCTTTGAGCTGTCAGTTTGCTGTTGGCTTGGGCAACAGCTGGAAATAGCAAAGACACTCTGAAGTGGATGATGTTGGGGCCATCCTAAACTCCCAAGATCTCACATGCCATATGATGGGGGCCAAGGAGGAGATGGGGAGTGCCAAGAAAGTTTGTATGTTTTCTTCTCCCTACTCCCAGTGCTAAATAAAATGAGGCAAGGCCCAAGAGAATTTGAACAGTCAGCTTTCAGAAGGTATGCTTTTCTACTTGAGATGTATTTAAAAAACACTTTTTTGTCTGAATGACTGAGTTAATTATTGGCTTCATTAATATATGACTGGCTATTTTCACTTTGCACCAAGATCTGAACATGAGGAAATGGGTTTTCTTAATAGCAGAGGAAGGTGGAATGAACTCCAGGAGTGCTTGTTAGCAGGGATTCCACACTGACCTGCGTGGTGGCATCCAGTGAAGATGCTTAGCAAAAGTATTGTATTAATAGCTGCCTGGGCAGCATGACATAGCAGGGAAGTCCAGGGGTCCTTTAGCAACCCCCAACTCCTGATATGCCCTCTGCTAGCCTCTTAGAGGCAGTTCTATCTAAAATGACTTTCCATACCTCTCCATTTGTAACTCTCATGGCGCTGATCCCTCAGCCACAATCCCTTCCCAGTTTTCCCCAAACTCAGCAATAGCAGGCCCTGGGTCAAGGAAACTGCCAGTGTTTCCCAGGTGAGAGTCTTACACTGTAGGGAGAGTGGCATTCGGAGGCTTTTGCCTTGTAGGGTGGGGGTTAGGGTCAGGGCAAAGGAAGGAGGCAGAGAGGTATGGAGGAAGCTAGTTCTTTGAGCCTGAACCCTCTGGAGATCCCTGGGAGTATCTGAGAACTCCTTAGTGGGAGGAGGTAAGGATGGTGCCTCTAGATGAACTACCTTTCCAGAAGACTTGTAACTGTCCATGGGACCTTCAACAATCTGAGTCCACTCGACTGACTTCTAAGATTATGGGTGCACAACCTGACCCAGTCCTCTCCAGGGCCACTTGGGAGGGACAGATGGGAAGAGAGAACCAGTAGCCTCCCCAACTTTATCTCAGAAGGCTGTACCAGGAGCACAAGGATACTGAATTCTGAGTAAATAAAAGCAAACTCGAGTGCCACCAGATACAACCCTTAGATTCACTGGGGAGGAAGGGAAGAACTTTGGCCCAGAGAGTAATAGAGTTTCAGCCATCAATCTACTCAAGGAAAACTAGAAAATTCAACAGTCTTGTAACCACAAAGAGACATTTAATTAGCAGTTACAAATCATCCTCTGTGAAAGTATGGGGCCAGCATTCAAGAAACAGATGAGTCCTTCAGTAAAACTCAGAGAGTGGAAAGATGGAACCTCCCCAACTCATTTTATAAGTTTAGCAAAATTCAGTTTATTATAAGCCTATAAGGCAGCAAAAGATGGCAAGGCACCCTAGAATGTAAGAAAGAAAACATACAGGCCCATCTTATTTATTAATAAGTAAGTGCAAAAACATGAGACAATATCAAACATATCCAGCAATATATAAAAGCTGTAATCTATCACGACTCAGATTTACCCTAGGAATTCAAGATAAACTTAATAGTGATGCAATTGAGGACTGTAGTTTATTATGCTAACAGAATAAAAGCAAAAAGCTGTAATAAATGAAAACCATTTGATAAAATTCACAGTCCTTCTATTTATTTTCTAGATTATTACAATGTCTCAGCTTTATTCCTTAGATTTTTGCTTACAACTTTAAGATATAATTGATATACAGCATTGTATACAAGTGTACAACATAATGATTTGACCTACATCATGAAATAATTATCACAAAAAAATTCAGTGAATATCATCTCATACAGGTACAAAGCTAAGGAAACAGAAAAAATATTTTCCTTGTGATAAACCTAGGATTTATTCTCTAAGCTTTCATATATAACATCGAGCAGTGTTATTTATATTTATCATGTTGTACATTACATCCCCAGTACTTATTTATCTTATAACTGGAAGTATATATTTTTAGGCTGTTTTCATCTAATTCCCTCTTCCCCCATCCCTACCTCATTCAGTTCAGCTCAGTCCCTCAGTCATGTCTTACTCTTTGCAACCCCATAGACTGCAGCATGCCAGGCTTCACTGTCCTTCACCAACTCCCGGAGCTTGCTCAAACTCATGTCCATCGAGTAGGTGATGCCATCCAAGCATCTCACCCAATGTCTTATCCTTCTCCTCCTGCCGTCAATCGTTCCCAGCATCAGGGTCTTTTCCAGTGAATTAGTTCTATATCAGGTGGCCAAAGTATTGGAGTTTCAGCTTCAGCATTAGCCCTTCCAATGAATATTCAGGGTTGACTTCCTTTAAGATTGACTGGTTTGATCTCCTTGTAGTCCAAGGGACTCTCAAGAATCTTCTCCAACACCACAGTTCAAAAGCATCCATTCTTCAGCACTCAGCTTTCTTTATGATCCAGCTCTCACATCCATACATGACTACTGGAAAAACCATAGCTTTCACTAGACGGACCTTTGTTGGCAAAGTAATGTCTCTGCTTTTTAATATGCTGTCTAGGTTGGTCATTAACTTTTCTTCTAAGGAGCAAGCGTTTTTTAATCTCATGCCTGCAGTCTCCATCTGCAGTGATTTAGGAGCCCCCCCAAAATAGTCTGTCACTGTTTTCATTATTTCCCCATCTATTTGCCATGAAGTGATGGGACCAGATGCCATGATCTTAGTTTTTTGAATGTTGGGTTTTAAGCCAACTTTTTCTCTCTCCTCTTTCACTCTCATCAAGGTGCTCTTTAGTTCTTGTTTGCTTTTTGCAATAAGGGTGGTGTCATCAGCATATCTGAGATTATTGACATTTCTCCCGGCAATCTTGATTCCAGCTCCCACTTCATCCAGCTGAACATTGTGCATGATGTATTCTGCATATAAGTTAAATAAGCAGGGTGACAATATACAGCCTTGATGTACTCTTTTCCCTATTTGGAATCAGTGTGTTGTCCCATGTCCTGTTCTAACTGTTGCTTCTTGACCTGCCTACAGATTTCTCAGGAAGCAGGTAAGATGGTGTGGGATTCCCATCTCTTTATGAATTTTCCACAGTTTGTTGTGATCCACACAGTCAAAGGCTTTGGCGTAGTCAATAAAGCAGAAGTAAATTTTTTTCTGGAACTCTCTTGCTTTTTTGATGATCCAACAGATGTTGGCAATTTGCTCTCTGGTTCCTCTGCCTTTTCTAAAACCAGCTTGAACATCTCCAAGCTCATGGTTCACATACTGTTGAAGCCTGGCTTGCAGAATTTTGAGCATTGTTGTGCTAGCGTGTGAAATGAGTGCAATTGTGCGGTAGTTTGAACATTCTTTGGCATTGCCTTTCTTCGTGATTGGAATGAAAACTGACCTTTTCCAGTCCTGTGGCCACTGATGAGTTTTCCAAATTTACTGGTATATTGAGTGCAGCACTTTCACAGCATCATCTTTTAGGATTTGAAATAGCTCAACTGCAACTCCATCACCTCCACTAGCTTTGTTCGTAGTGATGCTTCCTAAGGCCCACTTGACTTCACATTCCAGGATGTCTGGCTCTAGGTGAGTGATCACACCATCGTGATTATCTGGGTTGTGAAGATGTTTTTTGTATAGTTCTTCTGTGTAATCTTGCCACCTTTTCTTAATAGCTTCAGCTTCTGTTAGGTCCATACCATTTCTGTCCTTTAATGTACCCATCTTTGCATGAAATATTCCCTTGGTATCTCTAATTTTCTTGAAGAGATCTCTAGTCTTTCCCATTTTATTGTTTTCCTCCATTTCTTTGAATTGATCACTTAGGAAGGTTTTCTTATCTCTCCTTGCTATTCTTTGGAACTCTACATTCAAATGGGAATATCTTTCCCTTTCTCCTTTGCTTTTCATTTCTCTTCTTTTCTCAGCTATTTGTAAGGCCTTCTGAGACAACCATTTTGCCTTTTTGCATTTTTCCCTTGGGGATGGTCTTGATCACTGCCTCCTCTATAAAGTCATGAACCTCTGCCCATAGTTCTTCAGGCACTCTGCCTATTAGATCTAATCCTTTGAATCTATTTCTCACTTCCACTGTATAATCATAAGGGATTTGATGTAGGTCATACCTCAATGGTCTAGTGGTTTTCCCAACTTTCGTCAATTTAAGAGTGAATTTTACAACAAGGAGTTCATCATCTGAGCCACAGTCAGCTCCAAGTCTTGTTTTTGTTGCCTGTATAGAGCTTCTCCATCTTCAGCTGCAAAGAATATAATCAGTCTGATTTCAGTATCGACCATCTGGTGATGTCCATGTGTAGAGTCATCTCTTGTGTTATTGGAAGTGGGTGTTTGCTATGACAATGGGGTTTCTTGGCAAAACTCTGTTAGCCTTTGCCCTGCTTCATTTTGTACTCCAAGGCCAAATTTGCCTGTTACTCCAGGTATCTCTTGACTTTCTACTGTGGCATTCCAGTCCCCTATAATAAAAAGGACATCTTTTGGGGGTGTTAGTTCTAGAAGGTCTTGTAGGTCTTCATAGAACCATTCAACTTTAAGTTCTTTAGCATTACTGGTTGGGGCATAGACTTGGATTATTGTGATATTGCTTTGAAAATGAACAGAGATCATTCTGTCATTTTTGAGACTGCACCCAAATACTGCATTTTGGGGGGCTCTTTTGTTGACTATGAGGGCCACTCCATTTCTTCTAAGGGATTCTTGCCCACAGTAGTAGATATAATGGTCATCTGAATTAAATTTGCCCATTCCCGCCCATGTTAGCACACTGATTCCTAAAATGTTGGTGTTCACTCTTGCTATCTCCTGTTTGACCACTTCTAATTTACCTTGAGATTCATGGACCTAACATTCCAGATTCCTATCGGACTTTACTTCCATCACCAGTCACATCCAAAACTGGGCACTGTTTTCACTTTGGCTTCATCTCTTCATTCTTTATGGAGTTATTTCTCCACTCTTCTCCAGTATATTGGGCACCTACTGACCTAGGGAGTTCATCTTTCTGTGTCCTATCTTTTTGCCTTTTCATACTGTTCATGGGGTTCTCAAGGCAAGAATATTGAAGTGGTTTGCCATTCCCTTCTTCAGTGGACCACGTTTTGTCAGAACTCTCCACCATGACCCATATTTCTTGGGTGACCCTATACAGCATGGCTCATAGTTTCTTTAAGTTAGACAAGGCTGTGGTCCATGTGATCAGTTTGATTAGTTTTCTGTGATTGTGGTTTTCATTCTGTCTGCCCCCTGATCAGGATAAGAGGCTTACGGAAGCTTCCTGATGGGAGAGACTGACTGTGGGGGAAACTGGGTCTTGTTCTGATGGGCA
This sequence comes from Okapia johnstoni, assembly GCA_024291935.2. Taxonomy (NCBI): domain Eukaryota; kingdom Metazoa; phylum Chordata; class Mammalia; order Artiodactyla; family Giraffidae; genus Okapia; species Okapia johnstoni. Next base: position 72,651,962 of record CM044322.1, on the reverse strand, counting down.
GGGCCATGCTTAGTAAATCTTTAATCCAATTTTCTGTTGATGGGTGGGGCTGTGTTCCCTCCCTATTGTTTGACCTGAGACCAAACCATGGTGGAGGTAATGAAGAAAATGGTGACCGCCTTCAAAAGGTCCCATACAGGGGACTTCTCTGGTGGTGCAGTGGTTAAGACTCCGTGTTGCCCCTGCAGGGGGCGCTGGTTCCACCCCTAATCAGGGAAATAAGATCCCACATGCCACGGAAGTGGGGTGAGGGTAGCCAAAAAGAAAGGGCCCCATGCACCCGCTGTTGCACTCTGTACCCCCAACCATGCAGCAGGCCACTGCCGACCCATGCCTCTGCCGGAGACTCCTGGACGCTCACAGGCAAGTCTGTATCTGTATCTTGTGAGGTCACTGTTCCTTTCTCCTGGGTCCTGGTGTGCACAAGGTTTTGTTTGTGCCCTCTAAAAGCCTGTTTTCCCGGTCCTATGTAAGTTCTGTAATCAAATCCCACCAGCCTCCAATGTCAAATTCCCTGGGGATTTTCAGTCCCTTTGCCAGATCCCCAGGTTGGGAAATTGGTTGTGGGTCCTAGAACTTTCTCAACAGTGTGAGAATTTATTTGGGATAATTGTTCTGCAGTTTGTGGGTTGTCTGCTTGGCAGCTCTACGGTGGGGTTAATGGTGATCTCCTTGAAGAGGGCTTGTGCCACATGCTGTGTGATCCAGGTCAGCTACACCCAGAGCCCCTGATCATGTGGCAGGCCACTGCTGACCTGTACCTCTGCAGGAGACTCTCAAACACTCAAAGGCAGGTCTTGCTCAGTCTCTGTGGGGTCCTGGTGAGCACAAGGTTTTGTTTGAGCCCTCTGAGCATCTCTGGTGGGTATGGGGTTTGATTCTAAACTCGATTTTGCCCCTCCTACCCTCTTGCTGGGGCTTCTCCTTTGCCCTTGGATGTGGAGTGTCTTTTTTTGGTGAGATCCAACATTCTCCTGTCGATGGTTGTTCAGCAGCGCATTATAACTTTGGAGTTCTCGCAGGAGAAGATGAACGCATGTCTTTCTACTTCACCATCTTGTCAAGGCCCTGCCTCTGAAAACCACAAATCTGAACTCTTTTTCTGTAAGTTTGTTTGGGTGTTTTTGAAGTATAATTGACCTACAACACTAATTTAGTTCCCATTAAGCAACATAGTGATTTGATATTTCCATATATTTCAAAATGATCATATAATAAGTCTAGTTATGATATGTCACCAAAGATACAACATTGTTATTGACACTGTACGTTTCATACTGGTGACTCATTTATTTCGCATCACAGCCCTTCTTATGAGAACTCTCGGCAAACTAGGAATAGAAAGAAACTCCCTTTGTCTTATAAAAGGGATCTACAAGAACCCTACAGTAAACAGCATACTTAAGATGGACTGTTGCAAACATCTCCTATCTGGCCAGAAACAAAATAAAGATGCCCACTGTAACTGTTTTTATTCACCACTGTACAGGAGGTGCAGAAAACAAGAAAATCAAACAAAGGTCATAAGGTTCGGAATATAGAAAACATCCATGGGATGATGTGATTGTCTACATAGAACTTTCTGCAGAATAATCACTGAAATTAATAAGAAGATTGGAAAAGTTTCTGAGCACCACATCTATATCCAAGCATCACTGACATTATTACACAATAATAACAATTAATGAAAAAAATTACTTTTTAAAAAGGATAAAATTTATCAAAAATTAAAAACCTAGGAATAAGTATCATGAGAAATACATGAGATCTTTATGAAGAAAATTACAAAATTTTATTGACCTACATTTTAGAAGATAAAACTGAAGGAATATACCATGCTTTTAGAATAGGAAACAAAAATACTAATTCTCCCTAAATTAACCTATAAATTCAATCCAGTGCATATTCAAACTTAAACAGAATTTTTAATGAAATTTGGCAAAATGATTCTAACATGTACATGGAAAGAGTTAAGAATAGCCAAGACATTCCTGAAAGAGAAAACAGAAGGATTTACTCTCCCATCTACCAAGATGGGGGACCAAGATACGGAGCTTCCACGGTGGCTCAGATGCTAAAGAATCTGCGTGCAACGCAGGAGACTCGGGTTCGGCTCCTGGGTCAGGAAGATAACCTGGAGAAGGGATTGGCTACCCACTCCAGCATTCTGGCCCGGAGAATTTCAATGACAGAGGAGCCTGGCGGGCTACATTGCACGGGGTCTCAGAGTTGGACACAACTGAGCAACTAACACTTTAACTTTTGTCATACCGAGATATATTGTGAAGTTTCAGTAATTAAGTCAATGAGTTAATTGAGCAAGGGTGAGAAAAATAAATCAAGGCAGAGGAATGTACCATGCATAGATAGAAAACTGATTTATTAGTATCAAAATGAAAATGATAGACTGTGCAATAAATGGTGTGGGACAGTGGGTTATTCAGATGGAAAAAAGATTATATTGGATCCTACATCAGTTCAGTTCAGTTCAGTCGCTCAGTCATGTCTGACTCTTTGCGACCTCATGAATCACAGAATGCCAGGCCTCCCTGTCCATCACCAACTCCTGGAGTCTACGCAAACCCATGTGCATCGAGTCGGTGATGCCATCCAGCCATCTTATCCTCTGTCATCCCCTTCTCCTCCTGCCCCCAATCCTTCCCAGCATTAGGGTCTTTTCCAATGAGTCAACTCTTCGCATGAGGTGGCCAAAGTATTGGAGTTTCAGCTTCAACATCAGTCCTTCCAATGAACACCCAGGACTGATCTCCTTTAGGATGGACTGGTTGGATCTTCTTGCAGTCCAAGGGACTCTCAAGAGTCTTCTCCAACACCACAGTTCAAAAGCATCAATTCTTCGGTGCTCAGCTTTCTTCACCGTCCAACTCTCACATCCATACATGACTACTGGAAAAACCATAGCCTTGACTAGAAGGACCTTTGTTGGCAAAGTAATGTCTCTGCTTTTAAATATGCTATCTAGGTTGGTCATAACCTTCCTTCCAAGGAGTAAGTCTCTTTTAATTTCATGGCTGCAGTCACCATCAACAGTGATTTTGGAGCCCCCAAAAATAAAGTCTGACACTGTTCCCAGTGTTTCCCCATCTATTTCCCATGAAGTGATGGGACCATATGCCATGATCTTAGTTTTCTGAATGTCGAGCTTTAAGCCAACTTTTTAAGTTTCATCAAGAGGCTCTTTAGTTCTTCTTCACTCTCTGCCATAAGGGTGGTGTCATCTGCATATCTGAGGTTATTAATATTTCTCCCAGCAATCTTGATTCCAGCTTGTGTTTCTTCCAGCCCAGCGTTTCTCATGATGTACTCTGCATATAAATTAAATAATCAGGGTGACAATATACAGCCTTGATGTACTCCTTTTCCTATTTGGAACCAGTCTGTTGTTCCATGTCCAGCTCTAACTGTTGCTTGCTGCATACAGGTTTCTCAAGAGACAGGTCAGATGGTCTGGTATTCCCATCTCTTTAAGAATTTTCCACAGTTTATTGTGATCCACACAGTCAAAGGCTTTGGCATAGTCAATAAAGCAGAAATAGATGTTTTTCTGGAACTCTCTTGCTTTTTCGATGATCCAGCAGATGTTGGCAATTTGATCTCTGGTTCCTCTGCCTTTTCTAAAACCAGCTTGAACATCTGGAAGTTCACAGTTCATGTATTGCTGAAGCCTGGCTTGGAGAATTTTGAGCATTACTTTACTAGTGTGTGAGATGACTGCAAGTGTGTGGTAGTTTGAGCACTCTTTTTGGCACTGCCTTTCTTTGGGATTGGAATGAAAACTGACCTTTTCCAGTCCTGTGGCCACTGATGAGTTTTCCAGATTTGCTGGCATATTGAGTACAGCACTTTCACAGCATCATCTTTCAGGATTTGAAATAGCTCAACTGCAATTCCATCACCTCCACTAGCTTTGTTCATAGTGATGCTTTCTAAGGCCCACTTGACTTCACATTCCAGGATGTCTGGCTCTAGGTGAGTGATCACGCCATCATGATTATCTGGGTCATGAAGATCTTTTTTGTACAGTTCTTCTGTGTATTCTTGCCACTTCTTCTTAATATCTTCTGCTTCTGTTAGGTCCATACCATTTCTGTCCTTTATCAAGCCCATCTTTGCATGAAATGTTCCCTTGGTTTCTCTAATTTTCTTGAAGAGATCTCTAGTCTTTCCCATTCTGTTGTTTTCCTCTATTTCTTTGCGCTGATCACTGAGGAAGGCTTTCTTATCTCTCCTTGTTATTCTTTGGAACTCTGCATTCAGATGGGAATATCTTTCCTTTTCTCCTTTGCTTTTCACTTCTCTTCTCTTCCCAGCTATCTGTAAGGCCTCCTCAGACAGCCATTTTGCTTTTTTGCATTTCTTTTCCATGGGGATGGTCTTGATCCCTGTCTCCTGTACAATGTCATGAACCTCTGTCCATAGTTCATCAGGCACTCTGTCTATCAGATCTAGTCCCTTTAATCTATTTGTCACTTCCACTGTATAATCATAAGGGATTTGATTTAGGTCATACCTCAATGGTCTAGTGGTTTTCCCTACTTTCTTCAATTTAAGTCTGAATTTGGCAATAAGGAGTTCATGATCTGAGCCACAGTCAGCTCCTGGTATTGTTTTTGCTGACTGTATAGAGCTTCTTCATCTTTGGCTGCAAAGAATATAATCAATCTGATTTTGATGTTGACCATCTGGTGATGCCCATATGTAGAGTCTTCTCTTGTGTTGTTGGAAGAGGGTGTTTGCTATGACCAGTGTGTTCTCTTGGCAAAACTCTGTTAGCCTTTGCCTTGCTTCATTCTGTACTCCAAGGCCAAATTTGCCTGTTATGACAGATGTTTCCTGACTTCCTACTTTTGCATTCCAGTCCCCTATAATGAAAAGGACATCTTTTTTGGATGTTAGTTCTAAAAGGTCTTGTAGGTCTTCATAGAACCGTTCAAGTTTAGCTTCTTCAGCATTACTGGTCAGGGCATAGACTTCACAGCATGTCAATTTCAGAAGGATTAAAGACATAAAGAAAAAGAACTATAAAAATTTTAGATGATAATTTATGAAAACATGTTTATGACCTCTGACTAGAGAAATATTTAAGACTCAAGAAGCACAAACCACAAAAACTACATTAAACAACACCTAAAAAGAATGAAAAGGCTTCCCTGGTGGCTCAGTCGGTAAAGACTGCATTGCCTGCAATGCAAGCAACTGGGGTTTGATCCCTGGGTCAGGAAGAGCCCCTGGAGAAGGGAATGGCAACCCACTCCAGTATTGCCTGGAGAATTCCATGGATGGAAGAGACTAGCTTTCTACAGTCCGTGGAGTCAAAAGAGTTGGACAACTGAGCAACCAGCACACACAAGAAGAATGAAAAGCCACGCCTCAAACTGGGAAAAAATATAGTAGAATTTGTAAAGATTTAAGGATCTGTGTTCAGAATATGTAAAGCACTCCTACAATTAATAAGAAAGAGACAATCAACCCAACAGAAAAATCGGCAAGAGACACTCACTCTATTCACAAAAGAACGAATACCAATAGCTTATGACACAGGAAAATATGTTAAAATAATGTTGAAATAGCTGAAAATAATGAGTAGTTATGAAAATGCAAATTTAAACCATAGTGAGATACCTGTTTGCACCTCTTGGATTGGTAGAAAGGGTGGAAGGTAATGTAAACTTTACAATGGGAGGAAAAACTTGTATAATCACTTTGGAAAAACATTCAGCAGCACCCAGTAAAAATGAACTTGCACATGCCTCAGGTCCTATCAAGTCCTGGACACACCCTATACACACTCAGCAAAAGTCATGGTCAACATGCCTCAGGTCCTATCAAGTCCTGGAAACACCCTACACACACTTATCAAAAGTCATGCTCAACATGTCTTGGGTCCTATCAAGTCCTGGACACAACCTATACACACTGATCGGAAGTCATGCTCAACATGCCTCAGATCTGATTAAGTCCTGGACACACCCTATGCACACTCATCACAAGTCATGCTCAAGAGTGTTCATACCAGTATTGTCCACACTGGCCAAAAGCTGGAAGCAACCCAAAATGCCAATTGACAGCAGTGTGTATAAGTTGTGGTATAGTCATGTAATGGAATACTGCACAGCAGTGAAGAAGATTGGGTTCCAGCTCTGGGAAGCATAAGAAGTGGGCACAGTCTTTATTCTTTAGACAGGAAGAAGTTGTTGGTAGTTCTTGGGCATGGGAGATGACAGGATTATATTCCTAATTGAGAAAGATCAAGCTAGTCACAGTGAGGAGGTTGGACTGACTGAGAGAGGTACAAGAGGCAGAGAGCCCAGTGAGAAGACTGGTGGGAAGCGGTGCTGATCACGTTGATCCAGCTGACATGCACTTACTTCACTTAATCCTCATCCACCCCTACAGGAGGAGGCTGTCCCCAGCTGACGGACTAGGACACTGAGCTCCCATTTCTTCACCTAAACTCACACAGCTGGTAGGTGGTGGGGCAAGAAGTCAGCTCTGCTCCTGCCTGGTGCTCCCCCTACCATGAGGAAACTTCCATTCTAGACTCCATTCTGAGCAGATAGTTAAGTCTCAGTTGAGACCTCAGAGGAAGGAACATGGGCAAAAGCAGACCTGTGCTCTGGACTGAAGAAGAGCAGATTTCAGAAGGCCTGCAGAAAGGCAGGGAATAGAGGGGAAGTTATTGCTCAAGGGATCTTGTTCTGCTTGTACCCATGCAGAGTCAGCTCATTTCTCTCCCTACCTCTCTCTATCCTTAACTGCCTCCCTGAATCCCATCCCAAAAACAGCATTGGGTGAGGGCATGGCAAGATGGACCATTAGGTTAAGTGGATTATGCAGATTTTATTCAAATAGAATGACCAAGATTCAACCCAAAGCTTCAAGAACTAGCTTCAAGGATTAGTATCCTGGGCAAAGTGTGTGCTTAGGCATTCAGCTGAACTTGACTTAGCAACTGACTGGTGCCAAATTTACTAGTGGAGAAGAGTGGAGAAATAACACCAGAAAGAATGAAGAGATGGAGCCAAAGCGAAAACAATGCCCAGATGTAGATATGCCTGGCGATGGAAGTAAAGTACAATGTTATAAAGAACAATATTGCATAGGAACCTGGAATGTTAGGTAATTGGTCCATATATCAAGGTAAATTGGAAGTGGTTAAACAGGAGATGGCAAGAGTGAACATCAACATTTTAGAAATCAGTGAATTAAAATTGACTGGAATGGGTGAATTTAATTCAGATGGCCATTATATCTACCTCTGTGGGCAAGAATCCCTTAGAAGAAATGGAGTAGCCATCATAGTCAACAGAAAAGTCCAAAATGCAGTACTTGGGTGCAATGTCAAAAATAACAGAATGATCTCTGTTCGTTCCCAAGGCAAACCATTCAATATCACAGTAATCCAAGTCTATGCCCCAATCACTAATGCCAAAGAAGCTGAAGTTGAATTGGCTCTATGAAGACCTACAAGACCTTCTAGAACTAATACCTCAAAAAGATGTCCTTTTCATCATAGGAGACTGGAATGCAAAAGTAGGAAGTCAAGAGATACCTAGAGTAACAGGCAAATTTGGCCTTGGGGTACAAAGTGAAGTAGGGCAAAGGCTAACAGAGTTTTGCCAAGAGAATGCACTGGTCATAGCAAACACCCTCTTCCAACAACACAAGAGAAAACTCTACGCATGGACATCACCAGATGGTCAATATTGAAATCAGATTGATTATATTAATTGCAGCCAAAGATGGAGAAGCTCTATACAGCAGCAAAAACAAGACCAGGAGGTACTGTGGCTCAGATCATGAACTCCTTATTGTAAAATTCAGATTTAAATTGAAGAAAGTAAGGAAAACCACTAGACCTTTGAGGTATGACCTAAATCAAATCCCTTATGATTATACAGTGGAAGTGACAAATAGATTAAAGGGACTAGATCTGATAGACAGAGTGCCTGAAGAACTATGGACAGAGGTTCATGACATTGTACAGGAGGCAGTTATCAAGACCATCCCCAAGGGAAAAAAAAAAATGCAAAATGGTTGTCTCAGGAGGCCTTACAAATAGCTGAGAAAAGAAGAGAAGCTGAAAGCAAAGGAGAAAAAGAAAGATACCCATCTGAACGCAGAGTTTCAAAGAATAGCAAAGAGAGATAAGAAAGCCTTCTTCACTGATCAGTGCAAAGAAATAGAGGAAAACAATAGAATGGGAAAGATGAGAAATCTCTTCAAGAAAATTAGAGATGCCAAGGGAACATTTCATGCAAACGTGGGCACAATAAAGGACAGAAATGGTATGGACCTAACAGAAGCAGAAGATATTAAGAAAAGGTGGCAAGAATACATGGAAGATCTATACAAAAAAGATCTTCATGACCCAGATAACCATGATGGTGTGATCACTCACCTAGAGCCAGACATCCTGGAATGTGAAGTCAAGTGGGCCTTAGGAAGCATCACTACGAACAAAGCTAGTGGAGATGATGGAATTGCAGTTGAGCTCTTTCAAATCCTAAAAGATGATGCTGTGAAAGTGCTGCACTCAATATACCAGCAAATTTGGAAAACTCATCAGTGGCCACAGGACTGGAAAAGGTCAGTTTTCATTCCAATCACAAAGAAAGGCAATGCCAAAGAATGTTCAAACTACCGCACAATTGCACTCATCTCACACGCTAGCACAGTAATGCTCAAAATTCTGCAAGCCAGGCTTCAACAGTATGTGAACCATGAGCTTGGAGATGTTCAAGCTGGTTTTAGAAAAGGCAGAGGAATCAGAGAGCAAATTGCCAACATCTGTTGGATCATCAAAAAAGCAAGAGAGTTCCAGAAACACATCTACTTCTGCTTTACTGACTATGCCAAAGCCTTTGACTGTGTGCATCACAACAAACTGTGGAAAATTATTAAAGAGATGGGAATTCAAGACCACCTGACCTGCCTCCTGAGAAACTTGTATGCAGGTCAGGAAGCAACAGTTAGAACTGGACATGGAACAACAGACTGGTTCCAAATTGGGAAATGAGTACACCGAGGCTGTATATTGTCACCCTGCTTATTTAACTTATATGCAGAGTACATCATGAGAAATACCAGGCTGGATGAAGCACAAGCTGGAATCAAGATTGCCGGAGAAATATCAATAACCTCAGATATGCTGATGACACCACTCTTATGGCAGAAAGCGAAGAAGAACTAAAGAGCCTCTTGATGAAAGTGAAAGAGGAGAGTGAAAAGGGTGACTTAAAACTCAACATTCAGAAAACTAAGATTATGGCATCCGGTCCCATCACTTCTTAGCAAATAGATGGTAAAACAATGGAAACAGTGACAGACTTTATTTTGAGGGTCTCCAAAATCACTGCAAATGGTGACTGCAGCCATGAAATTAACACACTTGCTCCTCAGAAGAAAAGTTAATGACCAACCTAGACAGCATATTAAAAAGCAAAGATGTTACTTTGCCGACAATATCCATCTAGTCAAAGCTATGGTTTTTCCAGTAATCATGTATGGATGTGAGAGTTGGACTATAAAGAAAGCTGAGCTGAAAAATTGATGCTTTTGAACTGTGGTGTTGGGGAAGACTCTTGAGAGTTTCTTAGACTGCAACAGATCTAACCAGTCAATCCTAAAGAAAATCATTTCTGAATATTCATTGGAAGGGCTGATGCTGAAGCTGAAACTCCAATACTTTGGCCACCTGATGCAAAGAGCTGACTCACTGGAAAAGACCCTGATGCTGGAAAAGATCGAGGGCTGAAGGAGAAGAGGATGAAAGAGGATGAGATGGTTGGATGGCATCACTGACTCAATGGACATGAATTTGAGCAAGCTCCGGGAGTTGATGTTGGACAGGGAAGCCTGGTGTACTGCAGTCCATGAGGTCTCAAAGAGTCGGACACAAATGAACAACTAAACTGAACTGCACAGAGCAACTAAGCACACACATTTGTCCAGTATACTGTGTGTGCATGCCCTTCTGGCCCATATTGGTCGATTTAAGCCTTTGTTCTGGTCTCAGAACTGGGTTACAATATGGCTTCAGTTTAAATACCTGTAAAATGAGGGTAATAATTGACCCACACTCATCTGGCAACTAGGACTTCCCCAGTGGCTCAGCAGTAAAAAAATCTGCCTGCAAAGCAGGAGACTTAGGAGACAAGGTTATGATCCCTGAGTTGGGAAGATCTCCTGAGGGAGGAAATAACAATCCACTCCAGTATTCTTGCCTGAAAAATCCTATAAACAAGAAGCCTGGCGGGCTATAATCCAAAGTGTACAAAGAGTCAGACATGACTGAGGGTAGACGTGGCAAAAGAGCTTAGTAGCAGGGGGCCTGGATTCTCATTCTAAAGCAGTGTGACCGTGAGCAGAGCTTTTAAGGCAGGGAAAAGCTCTTTTCTGCTGCCATCTAGTGTGAGTCTTGAGAATAACACTTGAGTGGAGGTTACCAGGAAAAGTTCTCTCCAAAGGCTTCTGAGCCAGAGAATAACCGGTCAGATCCAGGGCCAAGCCCCAGATGCGGTCATCTGTACCCTGGAAGCTGCCCACTGGAATGTAGAGTCTTCAAGGAGAGACCTAGAGCAGAACCTGACATACCCTGAATGGACCAGCTTCTCACCGGGCTCTGACCTAGGCATAACTTATGTCACCTCCCCCTCTTGGTTCTCTGCCTTCCTCAGGGTAGGTTTTAAACTAACAGAGTGCTCAGATAGCCTCTGTAAATAATCACATCTGAGAACAGTGAGGTGCAAACCAAAGATTTATTTGTCAAGTAAAATAAGGCAGCTCAGGAAGAGCAGAACGAGGCTGCCCACGGCTGAGAACAGAAACCTTGGATAAGGAAAGATGCAAGAAGCCTGGCTGTAGCCGCCAGGGAGTGCTAGGGAGGTGGGTTGTGGAATGGTCCTGGGCCCTTACAGGTGCTGGGGCTGAAGGAGCCTTGGAGACTCAACTCCAGGTGCAGAGTTTGCAAGAGGAGCTGAACACCAGGCTCCTCGGGCTGCTTTGCTGAAACAACCACCCCCCTGTACAACTGTAGTAACTGGACTGGTCCAGAGGGTTGGGGTGAAGCCCATCAGCCTTGCCCTGGCACGAGGCGTCTTGTCCAAGGCTGGAACCGTGCTTAGGTTCAGAGGGCTGGCCTGGTGCAGGAACGTCAGGTTCTGGGGGGCCTAAAGGCATATATGGAAGACCTGGGGAAGCAGCAATGATTCAACCAAGACTCCTCCAAAAGATCCCGAACCCATAGGCCAACACACAGGCAGCATAGTCAGAAGACCATAGTCAGGCAGCAGCTCAACACACCACACCCTAAAGGCAGGACATAGTCAGACACTCCAGGCAGAGAACAACCACTCCTACAGCTGGAGCACAGCTCAACAGGAAACATCAGGGATGCAAGTGTCACTAGTAGTCAATGGCCATCACATGCAAACCCAACCAAGTAATGGTGAGCAACAGTGGGGGCCACACTGAAGGCTGAGTGCAGGCTTCCTCCTTGAGAAGAGAGGTTGAGGGCCCTCTGCAGGGAAGCGCTGGTTACCAACACCCCCAGCCAGCACTGGTACAATCATAACGAGGAAGAAGAAAGTGTGAAAAGAGAATGGTTTCAACAGCTTCCTCAGCTCCTGAGGGAAGAATTTGGGAAATCACAGTACTGGGGCAGTTATTTCCTCAGAAGAAGCCCATACCTGAGGTTCAGGGAGTGGGGGTTCCTACTTTACCCAGAATTTTGCCTCTGGTCCCTAGCCCCTTACTCACTCAACTCCAACCACAATGTCTTGATGAGGGGATACCAGCTCTGTTACAGAAGAAACCAGCAAAATCATCCATGTCCAGTGTCCAAACCATGGCCCCTGCAGTGCTTCCTGCTTCAGAGAGCTGAGCTGTGTGAGGGTGAGATGGGGGTGGAGGAGCCCACAGCCAGCTTCCTCATCTGGGCAGGGTTCTCTTCTCCACACTCTCACAGGACCACGAGTCCTGATTCCTGCTAGGAATGATTCATTCTGGAATCTTCCTGTGCTAATATAAGCGCAGTGGGGGTGGGCATGCGGGTAGGGGTGTGAGGAGTACATAGGTTTGTGGCCTTCCTTATACTGGAAGCCTTAACATCTCAGCCTTTTCTGTTTGGGGTACTGTCTGCAGTTTGTGAGGAGTTCAGTTACCATAGGGAATGACTAAGCTTCCATAAAGACCTGAATCCACTTCATCTTCATGAATTTTTCCATCCTGAGGACCTTCTTTCCTCCACCAGTTCTCTGAGGCTTCTTTAGGGGATGGCTGTGTGTCCCCTCTGAATAGGCTTTCCCGGCCCCAGCCCTGTCAGAGGGCCAAGGCTTACCTCTAGTGTGGTGCTGGGGTTAGAAGGTAGGGGTGGTCTGGCCCCAGTCTCCCTCCCTTTTGACACCAGTCCCCACTCAGGGCTCCAACATGCTCTCAGAGGCCGTCTTCCCCTTTCCCCTCCACCATGTCCTTCTCCTGCGCTTTCCTCCCCAGAAGGCCCAGCTTCCCTGCTTTAAGACTTCCACAAAAGCTCTTCCACCACAATCCATCCTCTCATTTTCCCCAGCTAGGATCATGCTGCCTACTCAATTCTTCCAAGGCATATTGTCTACACCTCCGGAAGAACCTGCCACTGTCTGCCCTTCATAACTGACACGAGATAGGCAGATGAGCAAATGCAGGTCCCTCTACAGGAGGTGACGACCTCACTGGGGAGAAAGATGTGGAGACAAGTAAATGCACTCAAGTTTTGAGCCACCAACTTTGGGCAACAGTGGAGAGGGTGTCATGTAAGCAAATCAAACGGTCTATAATTTGGACATTCACCAAATATTGTCAATGGGTTGAATAAGATGACATGCCTTAGGGAGTTTCAAAAGGGAGGGGTTATATGTATACCTATGGCTGATTCATGTTGAGCTTTGACAGAAAACACCAAAATTCTGTAAAGCAATTACCCTTCAATAAAAAATAAATTAATTTTAAAAATGATATGCCTTACTGTGTGTATTTTTCCTCTTATATGTCTGTATAGTTTGTATTTAATAAAATACGAATACTTTCAAGAGTGATACTCAGTGTAGAGCACTTTTTGTCATTGTGTCTTTTCTTAACAAGTGATAAGTGTACAAAATGTTATCACATGGTGTTCTGTGAGATACTGGGATATTTCTTCCTGAAGAGATATCTCTTCTTGAAGAAATTCTTAATGCTGTCATTGTTTTTGACAGGCCTTGGGCACAAAAACACCCTCTCCCAGGAGGGCTGAGCCTCACCTTAGTTTTGAAGCTCTCCATGTCATCAAAACCCACCCACTATGCCATGAAACGCATAGGGCACCTTCTGGTCCTTGATTCTGTGCTCAGCAACCCCCTTCCAGGAGCAGACCTGTAGGAGAAGAAGGCAGAGCTGGAAAGACGATGAGAGGCACTGCATGCATGGTCTCCTTGTCATGAGAAGACTAGAGATTAAAATTCATGTCTGAGAAGCCTGGAGAACCAAGGAAGTTCTAGACTGAGTGATCTAGAACTGTGGATTTAGTGAGGCACCTGGGCTTAAAGATAAAATCAAGATGACAGACATGGGATGGAATTTATCAGATCAGAATTCACTATTTCTGGCATCCTCATTCAGAAGTTACGGGAGAAGGAGCCCCTGCTCTGCACAGTACTCAGAGTGGTTGTGGGTTTTCTTACTTCATAGTAAGCTAGCAGTCTTTGGTGCCCCTCCCTCTTTGGTGAAGGGGCCAGGAATTCCAGGCCCCGTGGCTTGAGCCCCCACTGTGGTGTCCAATGAGGAGGCCAGGATAAAGGATCGTCTGTAGGTGAGCATGCCAAGGATCAGCTTGCTGGGGCATGGAGGGGGGGGTCCCTTTCTATAGCCACCATTGTGCAGCAGAGTCCTGGTGGTAGAGGAGAAGTGTCAGGGTTAATTTTATTTGCCTTCAGACTAGTTCTACTCATCCAAGGCTGGTGGCTCCAGAGGAGTTTCATGAACCTTTACTAGGGCTCCAACCTTGCCCCCATCTTCTTTAGATCCTGTCTTAGGTCAAGGTCAAGGCCATCAGAGTCATATTTGTGCAGAAACCTGATGGCTAAGTTGACAAAGGTCTGTCAGTTGTTGACTGTAGCTACCATGTCTGTCCTGAATATTCATTGGAAGGACTGATGCTGAAACTGAAACTCCAATACTTTGGCCACCTGATGCAAAGAACTGACTCATTTGAAAAGACCCTGATGCTGGGAAAGATTGAAGGCAGGAGGAGAAGGGGATGATAGAGGATGAGATGGTTGGATAGCATCACTGACTCAATGGACATGAGTTTGAGTAAACTCTGGGAGTTGGTGATGGACAGGGAGGCCTGGCGTGCTGCGGTCCATGGAGTCACAAAGAGTCAGATACAATTGAGCAGCTGAACTGAACTGAACTGAACTGAACCAAGTCCTTGAACCTATGGGGTGATGAAGGGCAGTGTGGGCCTGTCTTATATGGGACAGTGGGTCATGCTCCTTCAGAGGCATGAGAGAAACTTCTCAGGATATTGGCACTTGGCTATCTAAGCCAGGAAAGTGCTGGAGGCATGCTTCAGAAGCTGCTGGGTATTTGCTGGTGGGATATGGGTCCGGCTAAGGGAAAGGGACAATGTAGAAGTGTGCTCTGACTCCAAACATTGACATTAACAGGGGCACACTGACTCACTAGGATCTCTGTTTCCCAAAATTTCCTCCAGAAGCCTACGGCCACATCTCTGCCCAGAGATTTGTCCTACTCTGAATCAGAGCTGGCTGTCAACCTAGCATGGAGGTTGGAAAAAAGAAGAGGAATCAGTTTCTAAGATGAAGAGGAAGAGAAGCCCAGCAAGTTAGTGAGGATCTGGGTAATCTTGAGAGCCTGCTGTTCTAGTTCCTTAGCAGGGTAACATGGTCACTTTTCTTCTAACTCACATTTGCAGACTGCTTCGTGGCTATTGTTATTACTATTACTAATCCAGAGCTCTTTAAAAGTCCTAAAGTGCCCCAGAAACTACTCTACCACATTCTACTTTCTCAAGAAGTCCATGGACTTCTTGGGGGTCTTGAGTTTTTAAGAACTATTTCTATCTTTATTTTTTTAATTTATTTTGATTTATCTAATAGCATCAGTTTTTAAGTGGGCTTTGTGTGCCCGGGAACTCCAGGCTAAGAACTCCGAATTTCAATGAAAAATCTATATAACTAGTGTTTTGGGAAGGGGAGTCATAAAGTTCATCAGGTTTTTAAAAGGGTTCATGATCCAAAAATATTAGAAAGACTGGCTTAGAATCTAGGGGACCATGTATTCATGACTTTATAGGAAAAGTCTAATTTCAAATATATCATTCCACTATCTCCATAAATAATCAAAAATATCCTGGAAATGTCAATATTCTGCTATCCCAGCTCGATCTCACAGACTGTCTTTGACACCCAGAAAGGGAACAAAAATTCCCAGATACCCTGTTTCAGAGCTCAGAAAGTATAGACATTATATGTTGTCTGGGATTAGTTGAGACTCTCCCTCTACCCATTTCATGGAGGAAAAGGCTGAGGCCTGAGAAGAGGTCAGAATCTCTGGGCTGCATTTAAAGCAAGATAATATATAATGGCCTGGAGCTAAGCCCACTCCACTGCCTCCCAGTGAGGGAGCAAGAACTCAGAAGGAAGCTCAGCTCTCAGAGTCCACTCTTCCCTCTCACTCCCCCTCACCCTGGCCACACCTCAACATGGCTGATTCCCTGATGGGGGTCTCTTTGGCCAGTCCCCCAGCTCCCCACCAGGGACCCTGCCATGTAGGTGCCCACAACAACTCACTTCTGAGTGCCAAAGCTCTAGCCTCCAATGGCCAACAGCGTCTTCAGCTTGGGATTCCTGGGAAAGACAAGAGAAGGGCCAAGATTGATCCAGCCAGGTCCTGGGACTCATTTCACTAACAAGGAAGCAAGGAGACTTACAGGGCTGATGGGGTGAGGTTCAGTTCAGTTCAGTTCAATCGCTCAGTCGTGTCTGACTCTTTGCGACCCCATGGACTGCAGCACACCAGGCCTCCCTGTCCATCACCAACTCCCGCAGTTTACCCAAACTCATGTCCATCGAGTCATCCAGCCATTTCATCCTCTGTTGTCCCCTTCTCCTCCTGCCCCCAATCCTTCTCAGCATCAGGGTCTTTTCCAATGAGTCAACTCTTCTCATGAGGTAGCCAAAGTATTGGTGAGGTTGGGGATATCTAAATCCCTATGCTCAGAATCAGTACCAGGGAAGCTCTAGTTTGGGAAAGAAAAGACATATTCCAGCCTTTAAGGACGTCTTCTCTGGGTGGGGAGCTGTACACTCAAGGAACTCAGAAAGCAAGAGATCAGGGCAGATCTTCAGAGAGGCTTTATTATCCTTGAGCTGAAGGATAGATAGATTTTAGGAGAAATAAGGGCACTCATTCCCAGCAGAGGAAAATTTCACAATCCAGGTTCCACATAGACCTAAACTTGAAGGGCCCTTAAGAAGTCCTTACCTACACTCGCCTCTTCCATATAAGAACAAGAAGCTCAGAGAGGTGATAAGATTTGCCCAAATCCACATAGCAGGTCTGTAGCTAGATTGCAGTGCTGGGGAAGGCTTCTGGCTTTGAGAGCAGGCACCTGCTTTCTCCACCTCCCATCCCCACCCCCTCCACTGCAGCTCACATCTTCTGCAAGCCGTGGAATTCCTTGTAGAGTGTCTCTTCATTCCACTCTATGGAGCTGAATTGGTGACTGTTCATGCCAGCAAAGGCACGGATGAAGTGGGTTCACAGACTGGGGTCCACATCCTTGGGTAAGAAGCAAGCAGCACCCTCTCTGCACTGGACCCAGTTAGTGAAGTAGCAGACCAGTTTTGCAGAGGATCCTGGCCAGTTGGGGCAAAGAAAAGAAATGGCAATCAGAAAAGTCTGCTGTGGACTGGCACCTTCTGCCTGGAGGCAAAGCCTATGTCAAGCCAGAGTTTGTTAAACATGGCCCTGTGTCAGCTGAAGGCAGAGGCAGGACTTTTAAAACACCACTTGGAATACTTAATACTTGTGTTAATTAAAACACAAATACATAAGGTAGCAGAGAGGAGGTCCCAGATGCAGGCTGAGTTTATGTTTCTTTAGTCTTGCTTTAAAGAGGTTTGCATTTACTATTGTTCCCTTGGGGCTGCAAGGAGTAGAACACGACTGAGCACCTTTCACTTTCACTTGCAGACCATCTGTTTATTAATATTACTGACAGAAAGTGAAAGTGTTAGTCACTCGGTCGTGTCCAACTCTGCAACTCCATGAACTGTAGCCTTCCAGGCTCCTCTGTCCATGGGATTCTCTAGGCAAGAATACTGGAGTGGGTTGCTGTTTCCTTCTTCAGGGGATCTTCTTGACCCAGGGAACTAACCCTGGTCTCCTGCATTGCAGACAGATTCTTTACTGTCTGAGCTAGCAGGGAAGCCCAAGGTTCTAATAAAAAGCATATTTTCTCTAAGAAACAGTAGCTTGTTTCTGGCATCCTCATAGCCTGTGGAAGGACTCTGTGGGTAGGGCTTCTCCTCCCGGGTCAGAGGTTGTCTAGCAGTGATGGCTCCTACCAAAGGCAGAACTGTGTTAATTTGGCCAGAACATCAGGAAACAAGGATCTCTGCAGCTGCCAGAAATATACACTTGACTAATCTTCTCTTTAGCCTTGGCTTAGAGGTCCCAGTCTGAAAAGGACGGTTTGGTCTCTGAGGGCTCGTTTAGCCTCAAGACTATGATTGTGTGCATTGTACAGGCCAACATTGTATGCCAGAGACTTGGCAGAGTGAGTTTGGCCTGGAGCATGTCTGTGTCCGTGGTCTAAACCCTCGGAGTTCCTTTTGCACAACCAGGTTCTCTCAGCAACCTCCTCCGGCCCCCATATGAGCAAAGAGAGGATGAGGGGTGGGAGCAATGATAAGTGGCCCAGAGCATAGAAAGCTGGCTGAGACTCCCCCAAGCCCATGGATCACTCCCAGGTGGGGGAGTCAGAACCCTCAGGTTGTCACTGGCCCTAACCAGTGGTACCCGGGGGTGAAGTTCGCTGATAGGGACTGGAGGTGTTGCCTGAGTGATATGGAAGGAGGATTAATGACTTCCCCAAAGCAAAAGAAGGAAGGAAGGGATTAACCCATAAAACACATACCTGGGACCATCTAGGAAGGAACCAGGAGGCTTTTTTTTTTACCTTTGTACCATCTTGTCATAGCATATGGAATATTGTGCTGTATTTTTGTACTATACAAGCAACAAAATCTGGTTAACTACAGGGACCTTGGAATTTCATGCCTAGGTTGAAATCCCAACTCTGCCACTTTTTAGCCAAATAATACAACTCTCTCCTTCATAAAATGGGAATGATGATTTTTCTTATCTCCAGGACTATTGTGTGAATGGAGATAATGTGTGTGAAACACACAGAGGAATGCTAGCATAGTAAGCTCTGTTCTAAGTGCTTTACATATATGAACATTAACCCTTCATCCACACAAGATTCTATTATCATAAGTAAGAATCACAGCAAATTCCCACTGGCTTTCTATTTTACATATGACACTATATAGGTGTCCGTGCTACTCTCTCCATACATCCCACTTTTTCCTTCCTTCCAACCATGTCCACAAGTCTGTTCTCTATGTCTGCATCTCCAATGCTGCCCTGCAAATAGGTTCATCAGTATCATCTGTCTAGATTCCCTATATATGCATTAATATACCATATTTGTTTTTCTCTTTCTGACTTTATGCTCTAGGTTCATCCACCTCATTAGAACTGACTCAAATGCATTCCTTTTATGGCTGAGTAATATTCCATTGTGTATATGTACCACAACTTGTTTATCCAGTCATCTGTCAATGGACATCTAGGTTGCTTCCATGTTCTAGCTACTGTAAATAGTGCTGCAGTGAACAATGAACGTGTGTCTTTTTCAAGTTTGGTTTCCTCATGGTATATGCCTAGGAGTGGGATTGCTGGGTCATATGGTGGTTTTATTCCTAGTTTGTTAAGGAATCTCCATACCATCTTCCACAGTGGCTGTATCAATTTACATCTGAACAACAGTGCAAGAGTGTTTCCTTTTCTCCATACTCTCTCCAGCATTTATTGTTTGTAGACTTTTGGATGATGGCCATTCTGACCAGTGTGAGGTGATATCTCATTGTAGTTTTCATTTGCATTTCTCTAATAATGAGCGATGTTAGCATCTTTTCATGTGTTTGTTAGCCATCAGTTTGTCTTCTTTGGAGAAATGTCTGTTTAGGTCTTTTTCCCACTTTTTGATTGGGTTGTTTGTTTTTCTGGTATTGAGTTGTATGAGCTGCTTGTATATTTTGAAAATTAATCTTTGTCAGTTGTTTCAGTTGCTATTATTTTCTCCCGTTCTGAGGGCTGTCTTTTCACCTTGCTTATAGTTTCCTTTGCTGTTCAAAAGCTTTTAAATTTAATCAGGTCCCACTTATTTACTTTTTTGTTTTTATTTCCATTACTCTAGGAGGTGGGTCATAGAGGATCTTGCTTTGATTTATGTCATCAAGTGTTCTGCCTATGTGTTCCTCTGAGAGTTTTATAGTTTCTGGTCTTATATTTAGGTCTTTAATCCATTTTGAGTTTATCTTTGTGTGTGGTGTTAGGAAGTGTTCTAATTTCATTCTTTTACAGGTAGCTGTCCAGTTTTCCCAGCACCATTTATTGAAGAGGCTGTCTTTGCCCCATTGTATATTCTTGCCTCCTTTGTCAAAACTAAGGTAGCCATAGGTGCATGGGTTTATTTCTGGGCTTTCTATCTTGTTCCATTGGTCTACATTTCTGTTTCTGTGCCAGTATCATACTGTCTCGATGACTGTAGCTTTGTAGTAAACCTGAAGTCAGGAAGCTTGATTCCTCCAGCTCCATTCTTCTTTCTCAAGACTACTTAGGCTATTTGGGGTCTTTTGTGTTTCCATATGAATTTTGAAGTTTTTGTGTTCTAGTTTTGTGAAAAATGCCATTTGTAGGGATCACATTGAAACTGTAGACTGTACTTGGTAGTATAGTCATTTTCACACTATTGATTCTTCCTACCCAGGAACATGGAATATCTCTCCATCTGTTTATGTTATATTTGATTTCTTTCATCAGTGTCTTATAATTTTCTGTGTACAATTCTTTTGTCTCCTTAGGTAAGTTTATTCCTAGATATTTAATTCTTTTTGTTGCAATGGTGAATGGGGTTGATTCCTTAATTTCTCTTTCTGATTTTTCATTGTTAGTTATAGAAATGCAAGTGATGTCTGTGTATTAATTTTGTATCCTGCAACTTTGCTAAATTCACTGATTAGCTCTAGTAATTTTCTGATACTGTCTTTAGAGTTTTCTATGTACAGTATCATGTCATCTGCAAACAGTGAGAGTTTTACTTCTTCTTTTCTGATCTGGATCCCTTTAATTTCTTTTTCTTCTCTGATTGCTGTAGCTAGGACTTCCAGAACTATGTTGAATAATAGTGGCAAAAGTGGACACCCTTGTCTTGTTCCTGATCTTAGGGGGAATGCTTTCAGTTTTTAACCATTGAGAATAATGTTTGCTGTAGGCTTACCATATATGGCCTTTACTATGTTGAGGTAAGTTCCTTATGTGCCCATTTTTTGAAGAGTTTCAATCATAAATGGGTGCTGAATTTTGTCAAAGGCTTTTTCTACATCTATTGAGATTATCGTATGGTTTATATATTTCAGTTTGTTAATATGGTGTATCATATTGATTGATTTTCGTATACTGAAGAATCCTTGCATTCCTGGATTGAGCTCAACTTGATCACGGTGTATGAGCTTTTCATTGTGTTGCTGAATTCTGTTTGCTAAAATTCTGTTGAGGATTTTTGCATCTATGCTCGTCAGTGATATTGGCCTGAAGTTTTCTTTTTTTGTGTGTTGTTTTTGTCTGGTTTTGGTATCGGGGTGATGGTGGCCTTGTAGAACAAATTTGGAAGTGTTCTTTCCTCTGCAATTTTTTGAAAGAGTTTTAGAAGGATAGGCACTAGCTCTTCTCTAAATGTTTGCTAGAATTCTCCTGTGAAGCCATCTGGTCCTGGGCTTTTGTTTGGGGGGAGATTTTTTTTTTTTTATCACAGCTTCAATTTCAGTGCTTGTATTTGGGCTGTTCAAAATTTCTATTTCTTCCTGGTTCAGTCT
The DNA here is from genome assembly GCA_024291935.2 of Okapia johnstoni. NCBI lineage: Eukaryota > Metazoa > Chordata > Mammalia > Artiodactyla > Giraffidae > Okapia > Okapia johnstoni. The sequence continues at coordinate 72,630,735 of CM044322.1, read as the reverse complement.
TGGAAGATTGAACTTTTCTAAGAATCTGTCCATTTCTTCCAGGTTATCCTATTGTCATATAGTTGTTCATAATAGTCTCTTATAATCCTTTGTATATCTGCATTGTCTGTTGTAACCTCTCCTTTTTCATTTCTAATTTTGTTGATTTGATTCTTCTCTCTTTTTTTTTCTTGATGAGTCTGGCTAAAAGTTTGTCAGTTTTGTTTATCTTCTCAAAGAACCAACTTTCCGTTTTATTAATCTTTACTATTGTTTCTTTCACTTCTTTTTCATTTATTTCTGCTCAGATCTTTATTATTTCTTTCCTTCTACCAATTTTGGGGGTTTTTTCTTCCTCTTTTTCCAGTTGTTTTAGGTATAAAGTTAGGTTGTCTCTTCGATGTTTTCCTTTTTTCTTGAGGTAGGATTGCATTGCTATACACTTCCCTCTTAGGACTGCTTTTGCTGCATCCCATAGGTTTTGAGTTGTTGTGTTTTCATTGTCATTTGTTTCTAGAAATTTTTTTATTTCCCTTTTGATTTCTTCAGTAACCCATTGGTTATTTAGAAACGTGTTGTTTAAATCTCCATGTGTTTGTGTTTCTTGCAGTTTTTTTCTTGTAATTGATATCTAGCCTCAGAGCATTGTGGTCAGAGAAGATGCTTGATATGATTTCAATTTTCTTAAATTTACAGAGGTTTGATTTGTGACCCAAGATGTGGTCTAACCTAGGGAATGTTCCATGTGCACTTGATAAGAAGGTAGATGCTTCTGAATTTGGATGGAATGTCCTGAAGATATCAGTGAGATCCATCTCATCTAATGTATTATTTAATATTTGTGTTTCCTTATTAATTTTATGTTTTGATGATCTGTCCCTTGGTGTGAGTGTGGTGTTAAAGTCTCCTACTATTATTGTGTTACTATCAATTTCTCCTTTTATGTCTGTTAGTGTTTGTCTTATGTATTAAGGTGCTCTTATGTTGGGTGCATAGATATTTGCAATTGTTATGTCTTCCTCTTGGATTTATCCCTTGATCATTATGGAGTGTCCTTCCTTATCTGTTGTAATATTCTTTATTTTAGGATCTATTTTGTCTGAAATAAGAATTGCTACTCCAGCTTTATTTTGTTTCCATTTGCATGGAATATATTTTTCCATCCTCTCTCTTTCAGTCTATATATGCCTTTAGGTTTGAAGTGGGCTTCTTGTAGACAGCATATATATGAGTCTTGTTTTTGCATCCATTCAGCCAATCTGTGTCTTTCGGTTGGAGCATTTAATCCATTTACATTTAAAGTAATTATTGTTATATATGTTCCTATTTCCATTTTCTTAATTGTTTGGGGTTGACTTTGTAGATTTTTTTTCTTCTCTTGTATTTTTTCACTATATTAGTCCATTTAACGTTTGTTGTAAAGCTGGTTCGATGATACTGAATTCTCTTAAATTTTGCTTGTCTGAAAATTTTTTTATTTCTTCACCAATTTTGAATGAGATCCTCACCAGGTACACTAATCTTGGTTGTAGATTTCTTCCCTTTCAGTACTTTAAATATATCCTGCCATTCCCTTCTGATCTGAAGATTTTCTGCTGAAAGATCAGCTGTTGAGCGTATAGGGTTTCCCTTGTATGTTACTTGTTTTTTCTCCCTTGCTGCTTTTAATAGTCTTTCTCTGCATTTAGTCTTTGTTAGTTCAATTAGTACATGTCTTGGCATGTTTCTCCTTGGGTTTATCCTGTATGGGACTCTTTGTGCCTCTTGGGCTTGATTCACTATTTCCTTTCCCATGTTCAGGAAATTTTCAACTATAATCTCTTCAAAATTTTTCTCATACCATTTCTTTTTCTCTTCTTCTTCTGGGACCCCTATAAATTGAATGTTGGTGCGTTTGATATTGTCCCAGAGGTATCTGAGAATATCCTCAATTCTTTTCATTGTTTTCTGCTCTTCAGGGTAAAGTTATTTTATTTTGGTGGAAATAAATAATTTATAATGGTGAAAGTTATTTCCACCATTTTATCTTCCACCTCACTGATTCATTCTTCTGCTTCAGATATTCTGCTATTGATTCCTTCTACAGTATTTTTAATTTCAGTAATTGTGCTGTTTGTCTCTGTATGTTTCTTCTTTAATTCTTCTAGGTCTTTGTTAATTGATTCTTGCACTTTCTCCATTTTGTTTTCAAAGTTTTTGATCATCTTTACTCTCATTATTCTGAATTCTTTTTCAGGTAGTTTGCCTATTTCCTCTTCATTTATTTGGATTTCTCTGTTTCTAGGATGTTCCTTCATTTGTGCAGTATTTCTCTGCCTTTGCATTATTTTTTTTTTTTTTTAGCTTATTGTGCTTGAGGTCTCCTTTTCCCAGGCTTCAAGGTTGAATTCTTTCTTCCTTTTGGTTTCTGCCCTCCTAAGTTTGGTATCGTGGTTTGTGTGAGCTTTGGGAGATTTTTGCTGAGTTTTTGTTTGTTTGTTTTTCCTCTGATGGGCAAGGCTGAGTGAGGTGGTAATCCTGTCTGCTGATGATTGGGTTTATACTTTTATTATGTTTGTTGTTTAGTTGAGGTGTCCTGCATAGGGTGCTACTGGTGGTTGGGTCATGCCAGGTCTTGTATTCAAGTGGCTTCCTTTTGTGTGAATTCTCACTATTTGATACTCCCTAGGGTTAGTTCTCTGGTAGTCTAGGGTCTTGGAGTCAGTGCTCCCACTCCAAAGGGTCTGGGTTTGATCTCTGGTCAGGAAAGAAGATTCCACAAGTGGTTTGTTATGACATTAAGGGAGAGTAAAACAAATATTTAAAAACGAGAAACCAAAGATGAGCCCCAGATAAATGGCAGTTACGTTGATCGTGTGAATTTAATCTGCAGCTAGTGGGAATGTTTTGGGTCTTCTTCCTTAGTTACACTGCCCCTTGGTTTCAATTGTGCTTTTATTTCCACCTCTGCATGTAAGTCGGACTTCCCTTGTGGCTCAGAAGTAAAGCGTCTGCCTACAATGTGGGAGACCTGGGTTCGATCCCTTGGTCGGGAAGATCCTCTGGAGAAGGAAATAGAAACCCACTCCAGTACTCTTGCCTGGAAAATCCCATGGACGGAGGAGCCTGATAGGCTACAGTCCATGGGGTCACAAAGAGACGGACACAACTGAGCGACTCACTTTCACTTTTCACTTTCTGTATGTGGGTCCTCCACTGGGGTTTGCTCCTGAGGCTGCCCTGGAGGACTTGGGTTGCCCCTGTGAGGTCCAGGTGTGGAGGTGGTGCAGCTGCTTGGGTTGCAGGGGTTCTGGCAGCACCAGGTACTCAGAGAGGTTGGCAACTAGAGAAGCAAGAAATATATTGCTCTAGAAGGGTATGGCAACCACTGTTGGCCACTGTGCTCCAGTATTCTTGCCTGAAGAACCCCCCTCTCTGACAGAGAACCCTGGCAGGCCACAGTCTACAGGGTCACAAAGAGTCGGACACTACCAAAGCGATCCTGCAAGCATAGACACAGGACTCTTCTGCCTGTGGCAGCTCTGCCCCAGTGACAGTTGAATGTGAAGGTGGTGCAGCTGCTTGGCTTGTGGGGACCCTGGCGGTGTCAAGTGTTCAGGGACACGGACTGCCTCTGCCACAGGAGTTATGCCCCTATCACAGTCCTTTTTCAAACCTTTTGTAGCTGGCGATCAGAAGGCCTCTTTGGTCAGTCTTTCTCCGTAGCTGCACCCATTCAGGCACTTAGAAGGCTCCCTTGCCTGGGGTCCTTCACTGTTGTTCAGCTTGTCAGGCACATAGAGGGGCCTCCCTGGGTGAGGTCCTACTCTGTAGTTCGGTGCATTAGGCACTTAAAGGGGCATCCTGGGTGCGGTCCTACTCTGTATTTCAGTGCATCAGGCACTTGATGGGCCTCTCTATTGTTCAGCTGCCGATGCTGGCGTGTGGGGAGAGAGAGGCTATGGTGTTGGCTCCACCTCCTATGCGTTACTCAGCAGTGTGGCCTTGTTTCCATGGCTTCCTGACTTTCCTCCACAGGCATTTCCCACCATGATCTCCTCCCTCACATCCCCTTGATCTGTCTCTCTTCAGTCAACAGCAGCCCTCGCCCTGAGATTGCTCCCCAATCCCTTAACTCCAGCTCCCAGCCACTGCACTTTCCAGGGGACCAGCGTTCCTGTCCAGGGTATGTATGGCTGTGACAAGGACTGTCTGATTCTCATTCCATTTAGGCTGCCACAGATCAGCTCTTTCACTCTCAGCCTTAAATATTTCTCCTCTGACTCAGACAATTGCCCCATTGTGGGGATTGGACCCCTGCTCCAGTTCCCCCACCCACTGAGGGCGGGTCCAGTCTTACTAACACTCATGTTTTTCCCCTAGTTCCTTCATTCTACTGAGTTTTGCGTGGGTCTATATATTCTTTTCCGCTGGTCAGGTACTCTTGTCCACTCTCAGTTGGTGTTCTGCAGGCACTTCTGTGTCTGAAGGTGTATTCCTGATGTATCTGTGGAGAGAGATGTACTCCACGTCCACCTACTCCTCTGTCATCCTTTTTGTAGATTTTTTGATGATGGCCATTCTGATTGGTGTGAGGTGATATTTCATTGTAGTTTTGATTTGCATTTCTCTAATAATGAGTGATGTTGCAGTGGGGTGAGAGGTGGTAGGGAGGTTCAAGAGAGAAGGGACATATGTATACCTATGGCTGATTCATGTTGATGTATGCAGAAACCAACACAATATTGTAAAGTAATTCAGTTCAGTTCAGTCACTCAGTAGTGTCCAACTCTTTGTGACATCATGGGCTGCAGCACGCCAGGCTTTCCTGTCCATCACCAACTCCCAAAGCTTGCTCAAATTCATGTCTATTGAGTCAGTGATGGCATCCAACCATCTCATCTTCTGTCATCCCCTTCTCCTCCTGCCTTCAATCTTTCCCAGCATCAGGGTCTTTTCGAATGAGTCAATTCTTCCCATCAGGTAGCCAAAGTATTGGAGTTTCAGCTTCAACATCAGTCCTTCCAATGAATATTCAGGGCTGATTTCCTCTGGGATGGACTGGTTGGATCTCCTTGCAGTCCAAGGGACTCTCGAGAGTCTTCTCCAATACCACGGTTCAAAAGCATCAATTCTTCAGTGCTCAGCTTTCTTTATAGTGCAGCTCTCACATTTGTACATGACTACTGGAAAAACCATAGCTTTGACTAGATGGACCTTTGTTGGCAAAGTAATGTCTCTGCTTTTTAATAGGTTGGTCATAGCTTTTCTTCCAAGGAGTAAACATCTTTTAATGTCATGGCTGCAGTCACCATCTGCATCTTGAGAACCCAATGAACAGTATGTAAAGTAATTATTCTCCGATTAAAAGTAAATAAAAATTTTAAAAAGTGCATGGAGATGGGGGGAGATCCAGCAAGGGCTGAAGCTCAGCTATGTGGGGTGTGGGGGACCAAAAAAGTTGGACTCAGCTTCTCTAAAGAACTATGGCTTGAAAAATAAATAAGTTAAACTTTTGGGGAAATCTTCAACTTCTCTTTCTTCCCCATGTTTGTTGTTTCTCTGGAACCAAGCTGTTCCCTCCTGTGAGATGAAGAAGAAAAATGTGTGCCCAATGGCACAGCAAAGCCTCAGGATGAGGGTCTGGAGGGAGTGGGGTGGGATGGAAAGGGAACCCAAGAGTCCAAGTTGCTAAACATCACCCTGAGAGTTCTCACCTGTCTTGCACAAGAAGGAGCCCTCCTGGTTCTCCCAAACCCCACATGCAATCAATTCAACAGACACAGAATGAGTGTGTTGCCCTTACTGAGCCAAGGGGCTAGAATATAGAGCTGGAGAAGACTTAAGTTTCTTACTTCCAGTAGCTCAGAACCTGAAGTGGTGGGGGTGGGGGATACCTAAGCCAATAATTAGAAACAGTGTGATATATACTATAAAATGTATTTAGGTGCTATCAGAGCACATAGGTTGAAGCAAGTGACTCCAGAAAAGACTGGAGAGAGGCTGACATTTAAGCTGGCCCCACAGATATACAGGAGTTCAGCTAGTGGATAAGGAGGCTAGAACTTGCCCAAAAGAAGGGACAGCAAGGCCATTAGGGGGACAAGGACCCTTGCAGGGGGCTGAGCTTTGGAAGAGAGAACCCACTGAAATCTAGCAAGAGCTCTTGGGATGGGAGTAAGGTTGGGGGAGTGAGTGGGAGAGTGTGTCAGAGTCCAAGGAATGAGGCTGAGGGGATCCAGGGTTAGCTTCAAGAGAGGCACCACTTACCCTATTGGATCATCAGCAAAACCATCAGACCTAAACAGCACAATGAGAAGGCAGAGGTTAAGATATCATTCTCACTTTCCCAGGCCCTGTATGGCTACTGAAGCACAGAAGTGAGAAGTGGTCAGGGAGTGGTGGGCTCACGATAGTTTACTACAAATTCAGCTTCCTCAGCCCATGAGGGTACTGTGCCCATCCCTTCATCCAGGCCAGACAGCAGGACTCCTACCTGGCCTGGGCTAGTTCCAGAGCTGATGGAAGTTTCCATGAGCTGAGGCTGCAACCTCTCTAGAGTATCAGTGGAAGGCAGTGTAGGTTTAGGAAGATTCTAGGAAAACCACTAACTCAATGTTTTTAGAGATAAAGTTTGTCTTTTGAAACAAGCAGAAAAACTGTCCTGCAAAGCACCAGTTTGGAAGGGCTAGGCCAGAGAGTCCATCTCTCAGTAAGTCTTCTGTTTCTCTGCTAACAGGCACAATTTATCACTTTCTGCTGATTTCCTGCCATAATTCACAAGAGGTTGGCTGAGTTATCAACATCCTTGGAGACCTAGGGCTCAGTGGGACCCCTTTTAAAATATTTGTTTCATCTTTCTGGAGTTTTCGTCTTTCATCTTTCTGGGTTTTCCCATTAACCTAATAAAACCTGCCTGAAAATTTGTAAGAACACCCAGGTTCATGGCCCCTGGATTGCCCTTTGCAGGGCAGCCAGCATGAGGTTGGGAAGAATCCCTTGGCAGTAGGGGCCCCTGGGAAAGTAGGTGGCCTTAGAGCACAGGAAAGACAAAAGCAGCCAATGCTGAGGTATCTACACTGGGCTTCCAGAACAAGAGGAAAAGTCATTTTTAGCCTGTCAAGAAAAGCTTTTCCTTGCAACACAAAGGCTCTTAGGCTGAAAGACCTCAGGGGAAGCCCATAGGGACTGCAAACCAGGTGGCAGAGGGAGGAAAGGAACGACTCTCCCAAGTTCTCCTGAAAGCTTCTACTTCCTTATAGACAGCACCAAGCAGCCATTTCACACACACATCCCCACTTCCCCACAGCTTCAAGGGCCCAGCCCACACTCCCTGACAGCACCCACTCACCTGCCCAGGCCACATACCACACCATGGAGCTGGCTCAGGGACAGACTCCAGCCTGAGCAGCCTGCCCTCCTTTATCAGGGCTCCCTGTTGCCCTACAGCCGGTAGTGTTGAAATCAGGCAGGGGCAGAGGCAGGACACAGGGGGCAGGGATGTGATATGGAGGTCTAGGTGTCGAGTAGCTGAACTGGCAAACCTGACACAAGGCCTTTTAGCAATCCTTGGTTTTCTGGAACAAGCATAGGGGTAAACTGGGCTCTTATCATTGCCAAACCAGGAGGCAAATGGAGGGAAAAGGAAAGTGCTTCTAAACCTTTTGCTGGGCAGGCGTGACTCTGATTTTCTCTGTGTGGGCTGGTAAGAACAATAAGCAGTCCCAGACTTAGGTTTTGGAAGAGGAGAAATACCTTCTGAGGCAGCCAGCCTGCCTGTTTGTTTCACCATAGCCCTCTCCAGAACTCAGGTAGCCTCTCTGTAAGATAATGGTGTTGCAAATATAATCTATATATCACAATAGTAATGTTTTTATTACCGTCCTCATGATAGTGAATATTTCTCAATGGACATTTTTATATCCATTGAGAAAAATATATAATGATAAATAGCAACTATGAATTTACTAATATTTTTAAATGCCCATGTTTCTTATGAAGAACTGTAGGGACCTCTATTAGTTTCCCATGGCTGTTGTAACAAATTACCTCAAACTGGTGGCTTGAAGCAACAGAAATTTATTCTCTTACAATTCAGGAGGCCAGAAGTTTGAAATCAAGGTATTAGCAGGGTCATCTTCCTCCAAAATTTCTAGGGAAGAATCTTTCCTTGCCTCTTCCATGTTCTGATGGCTTCTGGTGTTCTTTGGCTTGTGGCAGCATCACTCCAATCCAAGGTGGTCCCATCTTGAGATTCCTACCTTAATTACATTTGCAAAAAATCCTTATTCTAGTAAGGTCACATTCTGAGGCATGGTAGAGATATACTGTAGGATGGGCAACATTTGGCCACTGCAGGACTTACTGGGACATGTCACTTATTCTGTCTGAAGACAATGAGTGCATGAACTCTAGGGTCCTGGTAAGACTCCGAGCTTCTAGGGGATCCACTCTTTGGTCCTTGGCCTTAATGTGAGTGACCAGAATGACTGAGTGGGAATGTCCAGTGGCAGCAGACTCTGGAGTCAAATTGCCTGTGTTTGAATCCAAAGCTTGCCATCTACTGGCTATGTAGCCTTGAGCATGTTCTTTTAATTTCTCTGGACTCCAGTTTCTTCTGCTGTAAAGAGAAGTCCTCAGAAGGTGGTTGTGAAGGCACTGCCTGCTGGTCACTGTTATTCCTGGGGCTGCCTGGCGCTGATCCTTCTGCTCAATCTCTGTTGATGTCAGAGATCAGGGTTCTGGTAACCTCTGTGAGGTCTCTAGGAGAGTAAGACTTCTGTGCCCTTCTCAACTTCTCTTTCACATGAAGATCCTGCAAAGGAGCCTGTTCAGAGTCACCTGGGATCTATAGAGGTCTATAGAGATCTGAATCCTGCAATGTGGGAAGAAGTAGGAAGTGAAAACTAGGAGACTTTGAGACACTTCTCCAGAGAGCCAGGTGGCCTCTTTTTCTTGCCTCCTACTCCCATACACACAGCTGACACGTCAGCTTTGAGCTTTTCTGACTGTGCTTCATGTCACCAAAAGAACCTTGCATTGGTGGTACCCAGGATTCTGTTGTTGTTGTTGTTCAGTCACGAAGTCGTGTCCAACTCTTTGTGACCCTATGGATTGCAGCACATCAGGCTTCTCTGTCCATCACTGTCTCCCTGAGTTTCCTCAAACTCATGTCCAGTGATGCCATCCAAACATCTCATCCTCTGTCTCCCCTTTCTCCAGCATCAGGGTATTTTCCAATGAGAGCTTTTTGCATCAGGTGGCTAAAGTACTGGAGCTTCATCTTCAGCATCAGTCCTTCTAGTGAATATTCAGGGTCGACTTCCTTTAGGATTGACTGGTTTGACCTCCTTGCTGTTCAAGGGACTCTCTCAAGAAAAAAATCACCATCCAAAGCTTTGACTATTCAGAGCCTTTGTTGAAAAAATGAAATCTCTGATACTATTTTTGTCATATTTTTCCCCATCTGGAAGTTCTCAGTTCATGTACTGCTGAAGCGTAGCTTGGAGGATTTTGAGCAAAATCTTGCTGGGGTGCGAAAAGAGTGCAATTGTATGGTAATTTGAACATTCTTTGGCATTGCTTTTCTTTGGGATTGAAATGAAAACTGACTCAGGATTCCGAGTCACTCTAAATGCTGACCTGCCCCAATCACCCAGGGTCTCCACTGTGCCTAGTAGCCCCACCATTGTCATCACAACCTTGGTTAGTGTAGCTATTTCTTTTCTTTTCCCTGATTACCTCATTCCTGTTACTCTCTCCTGAAGCAGCCTGCTCTTTTCCTCCCTAGCCCTTATCCTAATTTGAAATTATGTACTTATTTTTGTGAGTTTGTGTATTGCATGTGTGTCTCTCTCATTAGACTGAGAGCTCCAAGAGTGAGAACCATGTCTATTTGTCCACTACTGTGCACTGATAGCCCCAGTGGTTGACACATAGAATAGTCCTTAACAAATATCTGAAAATACCGAAGGAATTGACTATCGAATATTATTTCCTCAGTCCCCTCACCACTCAATGTCAAATGCTCACAAAGGATCTCATTGATGTGAGAAGTGCAAACCTCCCCCATAAAACCTCTTACTATTAGTAGAAGCTGTTCTCCCATATTGCAGTTGAGGAAACAGATGCCAGATAACTTGTAAACCTGCCCAACACTGGATAAAAGCAGAGCCAGAGCTGGAGTGGAGCCTCCAAGACTCTTTCCTTTCCTATCTGGGCATCTTCAGATGGGCTTGAATCCCAGTCAGGGGTAGACCTGGCCACGGTGGCCATCAGTTGTGCAGAAATGCACATCTGGGTGTCCCTACAACCCTCTGGCAACAAACAGCACACTGAGCCCTCTCTGACCACGCAGATTGTGATCTCACCTGTCCAAATGTCAGCTTGTTTCCTAATCCTGGTGGGCCACATCCCAGTGGAAGCTGCTTTCCTCACAAATAACAACAGCCTTGCATCTGAAGCAATTGGCATGCCTTTGGTACCAGAACTGAGAGGTGAGGATTGGGTCTAGGTAGTGCGGGCCAAGACCAGAACTATAACCCATTCATTTCCCCAAGCTTCTCCCCCACTTCCTCCTTCAGGGTCTGACGTTGCATGTAGAACCCTTTCTTCCTCCTCCTTCCTTCTCTCTTTCTCACTTTACTTGTCTGTCTCCTTCTATTCTTCTCTCCCGTTTCTATACATGATTATTAGTGTAAAGTAATTTTCATTCTATTTGTTGCAGCATTAAAAAACATAAACCTAAAATAGGTTTATGTGTTGCCTATTGGAGCCTGGAATTCTATATTTTATTACAAAGAAATAAAGACTTCCTCAATATATTGTTAAAGGGAAAAGCACAGTGTACCCGTTGCACATAGCAGATCGAACAGAGGTGTTTACTCTCTTCTGAAACCCCCTCAAAATAGCAACTAAAGAATTAAAATGGTATAAATAAACCAGGACAAAGTAAATGGAAGAGGGGACTAAAATAAATGAGAGATGTTAACAAGGGTTTGGAAGATGAAACAGAATGAATAAGTGAAACTCAGTCAGCAGACCTGAAAAAGGTGAAATCTCACACTGCAGGTAAGGAATGTGCAGAATGTAAGGGGCTTATACCAAGGCCCCTGGAAGGCACAGGAGTTAGAAGAAAACTGTGAAGCAGAATGAAGCTGACAACAGTAAGTATGAGTGAACTATTTAGACCCCCGGAACTTCTTTTCACCCCCATAAAACACAAAATGAACTAGAGTGACTGTAGATTTGGAAACATGTTGTCCAGCAGAGTGGAGTGGGGGTGGGGTGGAGAATACCAGACCGAAGACTGAGACTGATGACTGGAGAATTAAATGAAAGTCTCTGAAAGTTTCTGGGAAGCTCAGACCAACCAGGCCTTCCCTCCACTAGATCCTCAAGCAGAGCATTAACAAACTCCTCTCAGGAAAACAAACCAGCCTAAGAAAAGTTACTAGAAGTCAGACTACCAAAACTCAAATGATGTTTTAAAATGAATAACCATGTCCCTCTCCCATCACCTGCAAAGTGGGGGCCGTTAGATAAGAAACCACCAAGCCCCCGGAGCTGCCAGTATTGATTACTCATTATTGCATATGGAAGAAAAGCCAGGATCACCAGACATTTGAGGAAAGATGCCTCACATGAAAGATAGATCAAAACAAACAGAAAAAAAGGAACTTGGAGAAATCAGTGAGGGCTTCTGATTTTCTAACCTCAAATGTATATGTTCTGACTGTTAACGATGAGCACTATTACTTTTACTTTTTTACTTTTATTATTTTAAAAATTTTAGTCTACTTGCTTGCTGTATGCCTTCTAGAGAACAAGTACTATGCCAGGCACTGGGGACCCCGAGATGAATTCACAGCCCCTGTGCCTGTGGAGCTTGCAGCCTGTAGGGTTAAGCCCTGCTTCTCTCTGGGGTCTTTTATCAAAATGCAAATTCTCTGAGAGTCACCCACACTTCAGTTTCTTCTCACTAGTAGAATTTTCCATCCCCACTATCGGCCCTGAGCCTTTTCTATCTTCCCCCAAACATATTGAAGCTGAGACTCCTCATTACCTGACGCTTTACACGTGCAAGGGTGGTGGGCCTTAGCATGGGGCCCGGGCCTGCTGATTCCTCTGAGATGGATTCCACCTGGCCTCTGAAGAGCTTGACAGGGAAGGTTGGTCCAAAAAAGGCTCCTTGTGGGAACACCTTGGTTCTGGCCCATCGCCCCATTAATATGAAATCACAACTCCTACTCCAGTGCTATGCACAGGCTTCTATTTAGGGTGCTTCTCTCCACTCTCTGCCTGCTGATTCAGTGAGTCTAAGTATCTGAAGGTACTTAGGTGAGCTCCCCAAGATCATCATGGGAAGTGCTATCAGAAGCTCTGAACTGGGCTGGGCTGGGCCTGCAGGACACATTGTACATTGTGCCCTTATATAGTTGTTTATAATTCTGCCTCCTATTTCTAAGCATTTGAATCTTCTTCTCTTTCATTAAATTAGCATTGCCAAAGCTTTGTGTATATAGCTCATCTTTTAAAGGAAACAGACTCATATGTTTCCTAATACATTCTATGATTTTTAATAAACTGGTAGGAACACTTAGTGATTGTGATGAAATGAGATTCAGGGCTTCCTCAGTGGCTCAGTGGTAAAGAATCTGCCTGCAGTGCAGGAGATGCAGTTTTGATCCCTGAGTGGGGAAGATCCCCTGGAGGAGGAAATGACAATCCAGTCTATTATTCTTGCTGGGAAAATCCCATGAACAGAGGGGAGCCTCATGGGCTACAGTCCATGGAGTCACAAAGAGTCAGACATGACAGTGACTGAGCACTCACTCACTAAGTGTGAGCTAGCTTGAGTTAAATACTCCTGGAGACTCAGTCTAAGGTGGGGCACAATTTGTAGGCTTTATCTCCAGAAGCTCCACACAGTTCTCACACTAAAGATTGGGGGGTAAATCTCATGTTCCCTGAAGAAGGAAAGGAATAGAAACTATTTGGAAATATGCCTGGAGCGTAGTCCATAACAAAGTCCTGTCGTTTAAGGGAAACCACTTTACCAGAGCCTTATCTGACCTGGGGGGAATCAGCTAGCCAACTCTGTGCCCTCTAGCCCTCTTGTCTCATGTAAGGGGATTAAACACAAAGGCTAAGAAATTCTTATGAAGAGCACAAGCCAGAGACTGAGGTCCAACTAAAAATCTGAGATTTAATTATAAGACTATAGAATGTGCCCCCTCCCCAACAATTTGGTGGCAAATCAACAAAGTTATAGCTGATTACACATAACAGTGAATTACAAATGAGGGAGCTGAAAGATACAGACTCTATTTAAGAAGGAGTCCCTATAAAGAATCTCCCTGCAATGCAGGAGACCTGGGTTCTATCCCTGGGTCGGGAAGATCCCCTGGAGAAGGGAATCAGCTACTCACTCCAGTATTCTTGCCTGGAGAATTCCATGGACAGAGGAGCCTGGCAGGCTACAGTACATGGGGCTGTCCATGGGGTCGCAAAGAGTCAAACATGACTGAGTGACTAGTGCTTTTCTAAGGGAAACCCAAAGATAAGGGAGGGAAAAAACAAACAAGAAAACTAGAGGACATCGAAGCCTCTGGGACTTACAGCTATATCAAACATGAAACTCAGTTCAGTTCCTTGCCCCATTAATATAAAATATCATGCTAAAAGATTAATTATTTCAGTTGCTATTCCTTGATAGATCATATTCAGCTTTCAACCAAAAATTACAAGTCATAATAAAAGGTAAGTAAAACCACAGTTGGAAAAGAACAGAACTCAGATAAGACACAGATTTTTGAATGAGAAGTTTGGAAGTTAAAATTACTGTGATTAATATGTTAAAGGCTATAATTAAAGAGTAGACAACATGCAAGAACAGACATAAGCAGCCAGGTGGAAATTCTAAGAAAGAATCAAAAGAAAATGCTAGAAATCAGGAACACTGTAACAGAAAAGAAGAATGTCTTTTTTAAATTTATTTTTAATTGGAGGATAATTACTTTACAATGATGTCTTTGTTTCTGCCATACAACAATGTGAACCAACCATAAGTATATATATGTCCCCTCCCATCCCTCTAAGTTGTCACAGAGCATTGGGTTGAGCTTCCTATACACCAACTTCCCAGTAGCTATTTTATACAGGATAAGAAGAATGTCTTTGATAGTCTCATCAGTAGACTGGACACAGACAAGGAAAGAACCAGTGGTCTTGAAGATATGTCAAAAGAAACTACCAAAACTAAAAACTAGAATTAAAAAAAAAAAGATGAGAACATCCAAGAAATGCGGAACAATTGCAAAAGATGCGTCGTATATGTAATGGGAGAAGAAAGACAGAAGAAATATTTGAAGTAATACTATCTGAAAAATTCAGAAGTTAATGACATCAATATCACAGATCCAGCAAATCAGACAACACCAAGCAGGATAAATATTAAAAAAAAAAAAAACTATACTTAGGTATATCATATTCAAACTACAGGACACCAAAGACAAAGAGAAAATCTTAAAAGAAATCAGAAGGAAAATACATCTTATAAGGAACAAAGATAAGAATTACATCAGGCTTTTTATCAGAATCCACACAAGCAAAAAGAGAATGAGTGAAATACTTATAAAAGAAAAAATCAACATAGAGTTCCAGATCTAGCAAAATTATCCTTCAAAAGTAAAGAAACAATGAAGACTTCTTCAGGCAACCAAAAATTGAGGAAATCTATTACTTGTGAGAAATTTAAAAGAAGTTTTATAGAGGGAAGGAAAACGATATAGGTCAGAGGGGAACAGCATAGAGAGAGGGTCGTTTTTTCTTCTTAAGGAAAATAACAGGAACGATATAGGTCAAAAATGACTCAGAGGGAGGAATCTATGTAACCTGAAAAGTCATGTTTGACTCTTTGTGACCCCATGGGCTGCAGTATGCCAGGCTTCCCTGCCCATCACCAACTCCCAAAGCTTGCTCAAACTCATGTCTATAGAGTTGGTGATGCCATCCACCCATCTCATCCTCTGTCATCCCCTTCTCTTCCTACCTTCAATCTTTCCCAGCATCAAGGTCTTTTCAAATGAGTCAGCTCTTCACATCAGGTTTGCCAAAATATTGGAGTTTCAGCTTCAGCAACAGTCCTTCCAATGATTTTAGTTTTCTGAATATTGAGTTGTAAGCCACCTTTTTCACTCTCCTCTTTCACTTTCATCAAGAGGCTCTTTAGTTCTCTTCACTTTCTGCCATAAGGGTGGTGTCACCAGTGTATCTGAGGTTATTGATATTTCTCCCAGCAATCTGGATTCCAGCTTGTGCTTCATCCAGCCCGGCATTTTGCATGATAAACTCTGCATATAAGTTAAATAAGCAGGGTGACATTATACAACCTTGAGGAACTCCTTTCCCTATTTGGAACCAGTCTGTTGTTCCAGGTCTGGTTCTAACTGTTGCTTCTTGACCTGCATACAGATTTCTCAGGAGGCAGGTCAGGTCGTCTGGTATTCCCATCTCTTGAAGAATTTTCCACAGTTTGCTGTGATCCACACAGTCAAAGGCTTGGCATAGTCAATAAAGCAGAAGTAGATGTTTTTCTGGAACTCTCTTGCTTTTTCGATGATCCAACAGATGTTGGCAATTTGATCTCTGGTTTCTCTGCCTTTTCTAAATCCAGCTTGAACATCTGGAAGTTCATGGTTCACGTACTGTTGAAGCCTCACTGGAGATTTTAAGCATTTCTTTGCTAGCGTGAGAGATGAGTGCAATTGTGTGACAGTTTGAACATTATTTGGCATTACCTTTCTTTAGGGTTGGAATGCAAACTGACATTTTCCAGTCCTGTGGCCACTGCTGAGTTTTCCGAATTTGCTCACATTTTGAGTGTCCCACTCTTGTGACCCCGACTTAGCATCTAAACCATTTTGATATCCTCAGTTTTTGCCTCACATATTTTGATGCTCCATTGTTAGGTGTATACACATGAAGAGTTGCTATGCAGATGCATGAGACAGGGTGCTCAGGGCTGGTGCACTGGGGTGACCCTGAAGGTTGGGATAGGGAGGGAGGTGGGAGGGGGGTTCAGGATGGAGAACACATGTACACCCATGGCTGATTTATGTCAATGTATGGCAAAAACCACTACAATATTGTAAAGTAATTAGCCTCCAATTAAAATAAATTAATTAAAAAAATTAAGTGAGGTAAAAATTTTTAAAAAAGGATTGTTATGTATTCTTGGAGAATTGACTCTTTTATCAATATATAATACCCCATTTATCTCTGATAATTTTCCTTGCTCTAAAGTCTACTTTGTCTGAAATTGATATATTTACCCCAGCTTTCTTTTATTAGTATTAGCATGGTATATATTCCTCCATCATTTTACTGCTAATATATCTGTGTCTTTATATTTAAAGTAGATTTCTTATGAACAACATGAGTTGGCATCCTGTTTTTAATCAGTTCTGACAGTTTTTCTTTTTTAATTTGCATGTTTAGACTACTCACATTATCAATACAATGGAGCAACAAAATATGTGAGGCAAAAATTCAGAACATTAAAGAGAAGTAGACAAATCTACTATTGTATAATAGTTGGAGACTTCAACATCCCTATCTCTATTTGACAGATCTAGTAGACATAAAATAGTAAGACTACAATTGAACTGAATAGCACTATTAATCAACTGAATCTAATTGATATTTATAGAAAACTTCATTCAATGACAACATAATCCACATTCTCCTCAAGCTTATATGGAGCAGTCACCAAGATAGAGCACATTCTAGGCCATAAAATACATTGTAACATATTTGAAAAAAAATTATCATGCAAACTGTGCTTTTAGAACACAATGCACTTAAACTAGAAATCAGTAACAGAAAGATAGTTGGAAAATCACAATATTTGGAGATTAGACTTCTAAATAATGCATAGGTCAAAGAAGTCTCAAGAGAAATGAAAAATTAGCTTGGCCTATATGAAAATGAAAACACAACCAAATTTGTGTGATGCCATGAAAATAGAGATTTAAGCGGAAATTACAGCATTGAATGTATTTATTAGAAAAAAAAGAAAGTTCGGGGGGATTGGCTAAGATGGCGGAGGAATAGGAAAGGGAGACCACTCTCTCCCCCACAAATTCATCAAAAGAGCATCTGAACTCTGAGCAAACTTCACAAAACAACTTCTGAACACTGGCAGAGGACTTCAGGCATTGAGGAAAGCAGCCCATTGTCTTCGAAAGGAGGTAGGACAAAATATAAAAGATAAAAAGAGAGACAAAAGAGTTAGGGATGGAGACCCGTCCCAGGGAGGGAGTCGTAAAAGAGGAGAAGTTTCCAAACACCAGGAAACCCTCTCACTGGCAGGTTTGGGAGAAGTTTTCAAATCTCGGAGGGCAACATAATCGGGAGGAAAAATAAATAAAACCCACAGATTACGTCCCTAAAGGCAACTCCCAGCAGAGAAGTACCCCTAGATGCTCGCATCTGCCACCAGCAAGTGAGGGCTGAACAGAGAGGAGCGGGCGGCATTGCTTAGGGTAAGGACCGGGCCGAATGCCCTGAGGGCAATCTGAGGGAACTAACGTGAGATAGCAACCTAAACTGTGGGACAGCCAGAGAGAGAGAACTATCCTGCGAAAAGCCCAAATCTAAGGCGCTGCCAGCCCGCTTACAG
The DNA here is from genome assembly GCA_024291935.2 of Okapia johnstoni. Classification (NCBI taxonomy): domain Eukaryota; kingdom Metazoa; phylum Chordata; class Mammalia; order Artiodactyla; family Giraffidae; genus Okapia; species Okapia johnstoni. Next base: position 72,613,094 of record CM044322.1, on the reverse strand, counting down.
AACAAAGGACTGAGCAATACCAGAGAAGAGCTAGCTGGCTGTGGACTGCCCCATCCCCCGCAGGACGCAGTGGGCAGGCGGGGCCAGCCAGAGCCAGAAAGGGGCAAACTCAGCCCCAGAGAGCAAAGACTTCTTGAGATTCCGGATGGTTGACATCCGCTGGAAGGGTCGCAGACAGAGATCAGCTCCCCAGAACTGACACAAGGCGCACTGGAGCCGGGTGCACCCAGAAACCGAGGCTGGGACCAGGGAGGTGAAAAGTCGCATCGCCCCAACAGTGCACTCACCAAACACCTGGCTGCCTGAGCTTCTCCGACGGGGGATCGGCACAAACCGCGGGCCCAAATGAGTCTGTGCCTTCGTGGAGTACCCAAGAACCTGAGCCTGAGCGGCTTAGACCTGGGAAGTGCACTCATCTCAGGGCCCGTTCCCCAGCAGAATAACCTGAAGCCTGAGCAGGGTAGACTGGGAAAGCACACACGCTGTGAGCAGGGTCAAACCCATTGCAGCCAAGACACTGTGAGTTCTCCACACACACGCCAGTGATATTAGTTTGCAGTGTTCCTCCCTCCCCACAGCAAGACTGAACAAGTGAACCTAAAGAGACCACCTCCGCCCCCTTGTGTCAGGGCAGAAATTAGACACTGAAGAGACCTGCAAACAGAAGCCAAAGAAATAGAGGGAACAGCTTGGGAAGTGACAGGTGCAACAGATTAAAATCCCTGTAGTTAACACCAACTACATTGAAAGGGGCCTATAGATCTTGAAAAATATAAGCAGGAACAAGGAACTATCTGAAACTGAACTGACCCCACACTGCCCGCAACAGCTCCAGAGAAAGTCCTGGATATATTTTTACTATTATCATTTTTTTAAATATTTTTCTTTTTTATTTAAGTCCTCTATTACACCTTTAATTTTCATTTTTATAACCCACTATTACCTTGAAAAAAAAAGACCCTATTTTTAAAGAAAACTGCATATATATATATATATCTTATATTTTTTTTGATTTTTTTAATATTGTATATTTTTAAGAGTCTAACCTCTACTCTAGATTTTTAATCTTTGTTTTATAGTATTTGATATCAATTTTGTACATTTAAGAACCCAATCTTTAGTACCCATGTTTACTCAGGAGTGTGATTACTGGCTTGATTACTCTCTCCCCCTTTTGACTCTCTTTCTTCTCTCCCAGGGGACCTCTATCTCCCCCCTCCTCCTTCTCTCCTCAACCCAATTATGAGAATCTCTGTGGGTGTTCTGGGCACCGGAGAACACTTAGGGAACAGAGTACTGCCCAGATCTCTCTCTCTCCTCTTGATTCCCCCCTCCTCCTCATTCTCACCTCTATCTCCTTCCTCCCTCCTCTCTATATAACTCCGTGAACCTCTCTGAGGGTTCCAGACTGTAGAGAGCACATAGGGAAGTGTTTACTGGCTAGATTGCTCTCTCCACGTTTGAGTCCCCCACTTCTCCTCCTGGTCACATCTATCTCCCTCCTCCCTCTTCACCTCTCCATGTAACTCGGTGAACCTCTCTGGGTATCCCTCACTGTGGAGAATCTTTTCACCATTAACCTAGAAGTTTTATTATCAGTGCTGTATGGATGGAGAAGTCTTGAGGCTACTGCAAGAATAAGTCTGAAAACCAGAGGCAGGAGGCTGAAGCCCCAAACCTGAGAACACCAGAGAACTCCTGACTCCAGGGAACATTAATTAATAAGAGATCATCCAAAAGCCTCCATACCTACACTGAAACCAAGCTCCACCCAAGAGCCAACAAGTTCCAGAGCAAGACATACCACGCAAATTCTCCAGCAATATAGCCCTAAGCATCAATATACAGGCTGCCCAAAGTCACACCAAACCAATAGACATCTCAAAACTCACTACTGAACACTCCATTGCACTAAGGCGAAACACCCCAAGATACATATTAATCAAATTAATAAAGATCAAACACAAAGAACAAATATTAAAAGCAGCAAGGGAGAAAAAACAAATACCACGGCGGGGGAGGGGGGGGATCCCATAAGGATAACAGCTGATCTTTCAATAGAAACTCTTCAGGCCAGAAGGGAATAGCAGGACATACTTAAAGTAATGAAAGAGAATAACCTACAACCCAGATTACTGTACCCAGCAAGGATCTCATTCAGATATGAAGGAGAATTCAAAAGCTTTACAGACAAGCAAGAGCTGAGAGAATTCAGCACCACCAAACCAGCTTTTCAACAAATGCTAAAGGATCTTCTCTAGACAGGAAACACAGAAAGGGTGTATAAACACAAACTCAAAACAACAAAGTAAATGGCAACAGGACCATACTTATCAATAATTACCTTAAATGTAAATGGGTTGAATGCCCCAACCTAAAGACAAAGACTGGCTGAATGGATACAAAAACAAGACCCCTACATATGCTGTCTACAAGAGACCCACCTCAAAACAAGGGACACATACAGACTGAAAGTGAAGGGATGGAAAAACATATTTCACGCAAACGGAGACCAAAAGAAAGCAGGAGTCACAATACTCATTTCAGATAAAATAGACTTTAAAATAAAGGCTGTGAAAAGAGACAAAGAAGGACACTACCTAACGATCAAAGGATCAATCAAAGAAGAGGTTATAACAATTATAAATATATATGCACCCAACACAGGAGCACCACAATATGTAAGGCAAATGCTAACAAGTATGAAAGGGGAAATTAACAATAATGCAGTAATAGTGGGAGACTTTAATAACCCATTCACGCCTATGGATAGATCAACTAAACAGAAAATTAACAAGGAAACACACACTTTAAATGATACAATACACCAGCTAGATTTAATTGATATCTACAGGACATTTCACCCCAAAACAATCAATTTCACCTTTTTCTCAAGTGCACACGGAACTTTCTCCAGGATAGATCACATCCTGGGCCATAAATCTAGCCTTGGTAAATTCAAAAAAATTGAAATCATTCCAATCATCTTCTCTGACCACAATGCAGTAAGATTAGATCTCAATTACAGGAAAAAAACTATTAAAACTTCCAACATGTGGAGGCTAAACAACACGCTTCTGAATAACCAACAAATCACAGAAGAAATCAAAATATGCATAGAAATGAATGAAAATGAAAACACAACAACCCAAAACCTATGGGACACTGTAAAAGCAATGCTAAGGGGAAGGTTCATAGCAATACAGGCGTACCTCAAGAAACAAGAAAAAAAATCAAATAAATAACCTAACTCTACACCTAAAGCAACTAGAGAAGGAAGAAATGAAGAACCCCAGGGTTAGTAGAAGGAAAGAAATCTTAAAAATTAGGGCAGAAATAAATGCAAAAGAAACAAAAGAGACCATAGCAAAAATCAACAAAATTAAAAGCTGGTTTTTCGAGAAGATAAACAAAATTGACAAACCATTAGCCAGACTCATCAAGAAACAAAGGGAGAAGAATCAAATCAACAAAATTAGAAGTGAAAATGGAGAGATCACAACAGGCTACACAGAAATACAAAGGATCACAAGAGACTACTACCAACAGCTATATGCCAATAAAATGGACAACTTGGAAGAAATGGACAAATTCTTAGAAAAGTATAACTTTCCAGAACTGAACCAGGAAGAAATAGAAGATCTTAACAACACATCACAAGCACAGAAACTGAAACTGTAATCAGAAATCTTCCAGCAAACAAAAGCCCAGGACCTGACAGCTTCATAGCTGAATTCTACCAAAAATTTAGAGAAGAGCTAACACCTGTCTTACTCAAACTCTTCCAGAAAATTGCAGAAGAAGGTAAACTTCCAAACTCATTCCATGAGGCCACCATCACCCTAATTCCAAAACCAGACAAAGATGCCACAAAAACAGAAAACTACAGGCCAATATCACTGATGAACATAGATGCAAAAATCCTTAACAAAATTCTAGCAAACAGAATCCAACAACATATTAAAAAGATCATACATCATGACCAAGTGGGCTTTATCCCAGGAATGCAAGGATTCTTTAATATCTGCAAATAAATCAATGTAATACACCACATTAACAAATTGAAAGATAAAAACCATATGATTATCTCAATAGATGCAGAAAAAGCCTTTGACAAAATTCAGCACCCATTTATGATAAAAACCCTCCAGAAAGCAGGAATAGAAGGAACATACCTCAACATAATAAAAGCTATATATGACAAATCCACAGCAAACATTATTCTCAATGGTGAAAAATTGAAAGCATTTCTCCTAATGTCAGGAACAAGTCAAGGGTGCCCACTCTCACCACTACTATTCAACATAGTTTTGGAAGTTTTGGCCACAGCAATCAGAGCTGAAAAAGAAATAAAAGGAATACAGATAGGAAAAGAGGAAGTAAAACTCTCACTGTTTGCAGACGACATGATCCTCTACATAGAAAACCCTAAAGATTCTACCAGAAAATTACTAGAGCTAATCAATGAATATAGTAAAGTTGCAGGATATAAAATTAACACACAGAAATCCCTTGCATTCCTATACACTAACAATGAGAAAACAGAAAGAGAAATTAAGGAAACAATACCATTCACCATTGCAACAAAAAGAATAAAATACTTAGGAATATGTCTACCTAAAGAAACAAAAGACTTATATATAGAAAACTATAAAACGCTGATGAAAGAAATCAAAGAGGACACAAATAGATGGAGAAATATGCCGTGTTCATGGATCGGAAGAATCAATATAGTGAAAATGAGTATACTATCCAAAGCAATCTATAGATTCAATGCAATCCCTATCAAGCTACCAACAGTATTTTTCAGAGAACTAGAACAAATAATTCACAATTTGTATGGAAATACAAAAAACCTCGAATAGCCAAAGCAATCTTGAGAAAGAAGAATGGAACTGGAGGAATCAACCTGCCTGACTTCAGGCTCTACTACAAAGCCACAGTCATCAAGACAGTATGGTACTGGCACAAGGACAGAAATATAGATCAATGGAACAAAATAGAAAGCCCAGAGATAAACCCACGCACCTATGGACACCTTATCTTCGACAAAGGAGGCAAGAATATACAATGGAGAAAAGACAATCTCTATAACAAGTGGTGCTGGGAAAACTGGTCAACCACTTGTAAAAGAATGAAACTAGAACACTTTATAACACCATACACAAAAATAAACTCAAAATGGATTAAAGATCTAAATGTAAGACCACAAACTGTAAAAACTCCTAGAGGAAAACATAGGCAAAACACTCTCCGACATAAATCACAGCAGGATCCTCTATGACCCACCTCCCAGAATATTGGAAATAAAAGCAAAAATGAACAAATGGGACCTAACTAAACTTAAAAGCTTTCACACAATGAAGGAAACTATAAGCAAGATGAAAAGACAGCCTTCCGGGAGAAAATAATAACAAACGAAGCAATGGACAAACAATCTCAAAAATATACAGCAACTCCTGCAGCTCAATTCCAGAAAAATAAAAGACCCAATCAAAAAGTGGGCCAAAGAACTGAACAGACACTTCTCCAAAGAGGACATACAGATGGCTAACAACACATGAAAATATGCTCAACATCACTCATTATCAGAGAAATGAAAATCAAAACCACAATGAGGTACCATTTCATGCTCGTCAGAATGGCTGCTATCCAAAAATCTACAAGCAATAAATGCTGGAGAAGGTGTGGAGAAAAGGGAACCCTCTTACACTGTTGGTGGGAATGCAAACTAGTACAGCCACTATGGAGAACAGTGTGGAGATTCCTCAAAAACCTGGGAATAGAACTGCCATATGACCCAGCAATCCCACTGCTGGGCATACACACTGAAGAAACCAGAATTGAAAGAGACACGTGTACCCCAATGTTCATCGCAGCACTCTTTATAATAGTCAGGACATGGAAGCAGCCTAGATGCCCATCAGCAGATCAATGGATCAGGAAGCTGTGGTACATATACACAATGGAATATTATTCAGCCTTTAAAAAGAATACATTCGAATCAGTTCTAATGAGGTGGATGAAACTGCAGCTTATTATACAGAGTGAAGTAAGCCAGAAAGAAAAACACCAATACAGTATACTAACACATATATATGGTATTTAGTTAATCGGTAAAGATAACCGTGCGAGCCATCAAAAGAGACACAGATAAATAGAACAGTATTATGGACTCTATGGGAGAGGGCGAGGGCGGGAGGATATGGGAGAATGGCACTGAAGCATGGAAATTATCATATATGAAAGGAATCGCCAGTCCAGGTTCGACGCATGATACAGGGTGCTCGAGGCTGGTGCACCGGGATGACCCAGAGGGATGGGATGGGGAGGAAAGTGGGAGGGGGGTTCTAAAAGGGGAACACATGTACACCCATGGTGGATTCATGTCAATGTATGGCAAAGCAAATACAATATTGTAAAGTTAAAAAATAGATAAATAAACTAATTTAAAAAAATAAATAAAATAGAAAAAAAAAAAAAAAAGAGGGCTTGCTGGGCAGGAACCAGCTCCTCTCACACACCAGTGTCAGACTCTTATCAAAAGTCTTATCAAAGGTCGAGAACCACCTTAACCAGATAACCCCCGACCCCCACGTTTGGAGTATAACCCAGAGCAAGTGACAATAAATTAAAACACTTCCTTCAGTCTTCTCTTTTTTCTTTAAAATTTGTTCAAATTTTACATCGGCAAAGTACTTACATTAAGTTCCCTACATATGAACCTTCAAGCTGTGAACTTTCAAAGATGTGAAATATCAGGCATGAGTGAAATTGCAACTTGCTCTCCGTCTCCTATCCCTGCCGATCCTTCAGCTCTACCATCCTTACCTCCTCTCCCTCCTCCAGGCGGTCAGTCTTCTTGCCAGTTCACTTGACTCCAGCCTCCGTATGCCAGCTGTTGTACTGTGCTACTGTACTTTTCAGGATACCATACTGTAAGATTAAAATTTTTTTGTGTGTGTTTATGTATTATTTGTGTGAACAGTATTATAAACCTTTTATGGTACAGTGCTATATAGATAATTGTGTTAGTTGGGTACCTATGCTAACTTTGCTGGACTTAAAAACAAGTTGAACTCAGGAATGTGCTCTCAGAAGGGAACTCATTCATATATAGGGGACTTACTGTAGCTCACTTCAAAATGCGTGTGTGTGTGTACTAGGTCTGTTCAGTCTTCAGGGACTCTCTGTGACCCCATGGACGGTAGCCCTCCAGGCTCCTCTCTTCATGGGATTCTCCAGGCAAGAATACTCGAGTTGGTTGCCATGTCCTCCTCCAGGGGATCTTCTTGACTCAGGAATTGAACCAGGGTCTCGTGCAGCTCCTGCATTATAGGTGGATTTTTTTACTGCTGAGCCACCAGGGAAGCCCATTACTTCAAAATACATTTCCCTAAATGCTGCAAATAAATTTACACTCCAGTGGTGTATACCACGTTTGTCCTTTACCTTCACTTGTCCTCAGCCCACTGTTCATGCCCCTTGGAGTCATGGCATCATCCCGTTTTGTTCACGTACAATCCCAAGTGATATGAACTGTTACATGGACTGACAGATTTGGAAACTGAGGTTGAGAGGTTACACAGACTGCCAAAAGAAATACAAAGAATAACTGGTTGAAATGGCCACTCTGGCTCTAAATGCTTGTCCTGTAATCATCATGTAAGAAAGTAGGGGCTACCCACCACCTGGTGATGGAACCTGTTGCTAAGTGATCTTGCCTATTCAGGGGAGTCAGCAAGGAAGGGGTCCAATGAAGGAAGGCCTCTCCTAGATGACAAGATTGAGCTTCAAGAATTGTGGGCCATTGACTACAGGCTGCTGCTGCTGCTCAGTCACTTCAGTCGTGTCCGACTGTGCAACCCCACAGACAGCAGCCCACCAGGCTCCCCATCCCTGGGATTCTCCAGGCAAGAACACTGGAGTGGGTTGCCATTTCCTTCTCCAATGCATGAAAGTGAAAAGTGAAAGTGAAAAGTGAAAGTGAAGTCGCTCAGTCGTGTCCAACCCTTATCACCAAATCAACTTACCAAGATGCCTGAGGCTAGAGAGATGCTTCAACTAATAGCAGGGGACCGGCTTGGGACTTGTTTGGGACTCTTTCACATATTGACCTGAACTCAAGGGTAGAGAGCCAGGACCAGATAGGACTGTGAAGAGGCCCTCACTGCTGGTCAATGACCCTGAAAAAGGCAAGCTCCTTGGTGAGCTCGAGTCAGTCATGAGGGCTGATTTCAGCCTGAAGTTCAGGAGTTCCTGGGGGAACTGAGGCCCATGTAGCCAAGAAAAGCAAGACATGTGCACTGTCTCTCCGTTACTAGAAGGATACACAAGTGTCCCATGTGATCCTGGAGATGCCGAGCACGGAGGAGAGTTTATAGGGAATTACGGTAAGGAGGCAATGATCTAGGCCTGGCCGCCTGCTAGAGACACCAGCTTGCTTCAAGCCATCCTCTGACTTCCTTTGGCCGTGGGTTTGGAAGTGGCTGAGTGCAGAGAAGCCCGTGGCCGGCAGTCTGGGGGACTTCCGGGTTGCCTCTGTGCTTTGTCCTGAGCTGTGGGTGCAGCTTCTCCCGTCAGCTCATGTCCAAGGTCCCAGGCAGCGGCCAGGCTGCACATTTCTGCACTCAGAGAGGGTGCTGCTGATGCTGCAGAGGAGTCCAGATCCATTCGCCTCCTTGTTCAGCCCAGAAAGGAGTTATTCTGTAGGCCCTGCAGGAGGATGGACCAGGCACCAGAGACAGTCCTGGGAGAAAGTCCAGCCCCTGACCTCTGCAGCAGCTCCCCACCCACTTCCCTCCACCCCTTCTCCTTCTTGCTCTCCAGGTTATCGTGGGCCCAGGACAGAAGAAGTCTCCCTTGCTTCTCTGGCCAGAGGAAAGGAGCCAAGAGGTTGCAATAAAGCCCTTGGGTTCTTGGACAAGAAGGCAAAACAAAACACAAAATAAAAAGTTCAGTGAGATCACTGTCTTACCCAGAGGCAAGTCATTGCTCAAGTCAAATCAGCCAACCTGGCGTCTATCCCTGCTGAGTCCCAGAAATAGACCTGCCTAGGTGGGCAGTCTGATGGGGGTGGGCTAGGGGAACAGAGCCCCTGCCCTGGAGCTCCCGGCCTAGGGGAGAGATGCTGCCTTCCTCTTGGAAAACCACAAGAGAGGACAGCTTGCAGGACTATTTTCTACCAAGGATAAATCAGGCTGTTTCCAAAGGGGCCTGCAACCAAATAAGGCAGACATGAATTTAAACCAAGAAGCATTTAAACTCAGACAAATTGCTGAGTCCCTTCCCATGGCCTAGTCAGCAGTTCTCTCGTTTTCTGACCGCCCATGTTATCCCCTTTCAAACACTTACCGAAGGGCCACTGTGAGCCTGTCCTCCCCAAGCTGGGGGTACAGACAAGGAGCTTGCAGAGTAGGGTTGGTGCTGGACTATTCCCATGGAGTGACAAGCTATGTAGGAGGCTTCTGCTTGGGGAGAGGTATTGGGCCTGCCTCCCAACACCTAAAAGGGAGGGATACTCACAGTGGAGGGAAACTGGAAGGAAGTGACACTCACACCGAGGAGGCAGAAAAATGATCTGGGTAGATGACAGGAGCAAGGCCCCGCTGCAGCTCCCACCCCAGAAGGACCCAGGATCAGTGCCAGGCAGACACATACAACCATCAGTGATAACCCAGGGAAGACCACAGAGGACTTCAGCTCACTGGGCCATTTCATCTACCTTTACCCTGTGACATAGATCAGAAAATAAAGTTCAGAGAAGTGAAATAACTAACCCCAGGACACACAGCAAGAAGCTCTGATTCCACATTCCAAGCCTCAACTAGATTTTTAGGTAGCCTCTGCCCCCAACTCCCAGAGACAGAACCCTATTGAAAACATGTCTAGAACTTGTTTTTTTCAAGTTGGTTCACATATGGAGGCCTGGTTCATGCCAACCAAACACATAGGAGGTGGATGGGCAAAGAGACACCCAGGATGTTCATTTACAGGGAGCTTAGGTTTGTCGTTAAGGCTAGTGTTGAGAATTTGCTGAAGCCACCCATTCCTCCATGGCAATGCCCAGAAATGCAGAGCTCAAGTAAACGGAGCCAGCCCATTCTGAAGGACTCATCAATCCATCAGGTCAAGTGAGAGAGATGCAGGATGTTCTGGAAGCTTGAATAAAGGTGGCTCTGGAGAAACCTGGGTTGGAATCTCAGCTCTACCAGTCTCTGACTGTGTGTCCCTGGCAAGTTACTTAACCCTCAGCTTCTTCACCTGCTAGATGGAGACAATCATAGAACAACGCAGAATTGCTGAAGCGGATTAGACTTGAAATGTATGTGACACCTTGTCCAGCATGTGGGGGAACTTAATAAATGGTAACTGCTTTGTCATTATGATAGTGGTGTAGGTTTTACAAGCTTTAAGTTCAGAGATCTTGTCTATGTAACCATGGTGTAACTGGAGTATACTAATGACAAGATCTTTTTTTTCTTAATTAATTTATTTATTTTAATTGGAGGCTAATTACTTTACAATATTGTAGTGCTTTTTGCCATACATTCACAAGAATCCGCCATGGGTGTACATGTGTTCCCCATCCTGAACCCCCCTCCCATCTCCCTCCCCATCCCATCCCTCAGGGTCATCCCAGTGTTCCGGCCCTGAGCACCCTGTCTCATGCATCGAACCTGGACTGGCGATCTATTTCACATATGATAATATACATGTTTCAATGCTGTTCTCTCAAATCATCCCACCCTCGCCTTCCCCCACAGAGTCCAAAAGTCTGTTCTTTACATCTGTGTCTCTTTTGCTGTCTCGCATAAGGGTCATCATTACCATTTTTCTAAATTCCATATATATGTGTTAATATACTGCATTGGTGTTTTCCCTTCTGACTTACTTCACTCTGTATAATAGGCTCCAGTTTCATCCACCTCATTAGAACTGATTCAAATGCATTCTTTTTAATAGCTGAGTAGTATTCCATTGTGTATATGTACTACAGCTTTCTTATCCATTCATCTGCCTATGGACATCTAGATTGCTTCCATGTCCTAGCTATTGTAAACAGTGCTGTGATGAACATTGGGGTACACATGTCTCTTTCAACTCTGATTTCCTCGGTGTGTATGTCCAGCAATGGGATTGCTGGGTCGTATGGGAGTTCTATTTCCAGTTTTTTAAGGAATCTTCACACTATTTTCCATAGTGGCTGTACTAGTTTGCACTCCCACCAACAGTGTAAGAGAGTTCCCTTTTTCTCCACACCCTCTCCAGCATTTACTGTTTGTAGACTTTTTGATAGCAGCCATTCTGACTGGTGTGAGATGGTACCTCATTGTGGTTTTGATTTTCATTTCTCTGATAATGAGTGATGTTGAGCATCTTTTCATGTATTTGTTAGCCATCTGTATGTCTTCTTTGGAGAAATGTCTGTTTGGTCCTTTGGCCCATTTTTTGATTGGGTCGTTTATTTTTCTGGAATTGAGCTGCAGGAGCTGCTTGTATATTATTGAGATTAATCCTTTGTCAGTTGCTTCGTTTGCTACTATTTTCTCCCATTCTGAAGGCTGTCTTTTCACCTTGCTTATAGTTTCCTTCATTGTGTGAAAGCTTTTAAGTTTAATTAGGTCCCTTTTGTTTATTTTTGCTTTTATTTCCATTACTCTGGGAGGTGAGTCATAGAGGATCCTGCTGTGGTTTATGTCAGAGAGTGTTTTGCCTATGTTTTCCTGTAGGAGTTTTATAGTTTGTGGTCTTACATTTAGATCTTTAATCCATTTTGAGTTTATTTTTTGTATGGTGTTATAAAGTGTTCTAGTTTCATTCTTTTACAAGTGGTTGGCCAGTTTTCAAGAGATTGTCTTTTCTCCATTGTATATTCTTGCCTCCTTTGTCAAAAATAAGATGTCCATAAGGTGCGTGGATTTATCTCTGGAGATCTTATAAGTGAATTGCTGTTAGACCCCATGGGTGGAAAAGGTTAACTTCACAAAGAGGCAGAGAGGGGAGGTTCCCTGTGGCATTTGAACCAGGTCTGCTCACACCCATCTCCTCATGTGTCTCCCGCATCAGTGTCTTAGATCCTGCTTGTCCCCTTTCAGAGCATCCACTTGGAACACAGTGCGATCTGAGCAAAGGGGATGGGGAGAAGGACACCCTGCAGAATGGTCTGCTCCCTGACCCCTCCCGTATCACCAGAGTGTTTCTAGCCTGGAGACCTGAGGGCTCTCCGGGAGTCTGGAGATTTGGGGTCAGGTGAGTGGAGAAGAAGCTGAGGCAGGAAGACTGAGGCCTTTCTGAAGAGCCTTTCTTCTCCCTGATAGATCCCCTCCCTGCCTCTACCCCCACCCCACACTCCCTGTACACAGACTCCTGAAGGAGGCAGGCAGTCTCAAAACAGGTCTTCTCAGGGACACCACCTCAGGCATAGCCTCCAAGAAAGCACACTCATATCTGCTGCCCATCTGCTGCAATTTGGAGCCAGTGGGTATGGATTAGGGGCTTCCCAGGTGGTGCTAGTGGTAAAGAACCTGCCTGCCGATGCAGGAGACATAAGAGACACAGGTTTGATCCCTGGGCCAGAATGATCCCCTGGAGGAGGGCATGGCAACCCACTCCAGTATTCTTGCCTAGAGAATCCCATGGACAGAGGAACCTGATAGGCTACAGTCCACAGGGAGGCGAAGAGTCAGACATGACTGAAGCGGCTTAGCAGCAGCTTGTGTATGGACTGCGTAGGACAGTGGCGGCCCTCATGCTTGGGCTGCACACGTCTGACAGGAGCAGTGCTGTGGGGCAAGCAGGGCAGGCATTCGGGGAGGGGCTTGTTGGCTTTTCTTCACATTTCAGAAACTTTTATTAATAGTCCCTAAACCACAAGATGCAAAAGAGGTTTTTTGACAAGTACTAAATGTATAATGACTTATATCTTGAGCATTTAATTAAAATTCTACCAGATTCTAGACCACACTCAACCACCTCCATTTCCTAATGCTGTGAGGTTTACTGCCTTTGTTTCCACAGGTTCAGTCCTCTGGCATTGGGTAAGGGGCAGTCTATACTGTGGCATAGGTTCTGCACTTGAATATTTGGGTAACACAAGGATTTGCCCTACACTAGCCTCAACAAGGATGCAACTGTCTTCCAAACCAAGGTCGATGCAACCGAAGGAACTGGAATTTAAACTTAGTGTTAAAGTGAATGGCTTTATTTAGATATTAAAGTTTCACGTCCTTAATCAAAAGCTTTCATTACACTGCAGCGGCCCTTCACTGATGCTGGGGATGAAAAAAGGCAGCAATGAAGTGAGATTAGAGGCACAGACTGCAGAGCCAGGTGGCCTAGGTCCTACCCTGGGTAGGAGACCCGGTTCTGCAACCTAACCTCTCTGTCTCAGTTTCATCATCTGTAAAATGGAGAACAGATTTTTTTATTTTAATTTTAAATTTTTATTGAAGTATAATTGGCATATAACATTTTAGTTTTAAGTATGTAACACAATGATTTGGTATTTGCATATACTGTGAAATGATCACCATGTCTACCACCATACACAGTTATAAAAAATTGTTTTTCTTGGGATAAGAGCACTTAAGATCTATTCTATTAGAAACTTCAAATATGCAATACAGTATATTGTATACCTGTAATCACCATGCTGTACATTAATTAATCCCCATGACTTACTAATTTGATAACCTTTTGACCCCCTTCACCAATTTTGCTCACCCAAACCCTTCCAATGACAACCAGCAGCCAGTTCTCTGCATCTATGAGTATGGAGTTTTGTTTGTGCATATTTTTTTTTTTTTAGATTCTGAGTGTAATATCACAGAGTAACAAATACTTCATTCCCATTTTACAGATGAGGAGATTGGGGCTTAAAAAGTAGGGGACATATCCCTCACTCTAAAGTCATATGGAGAACAGGACTCAGCTCTCTTCCAAAACAAGCCCAGTTTCTGCTGGTTGGCCAGATGGCCAAGGAGGGCAGCTTGGCTGACACACAACTCAGCTTAGCTGCCCAGTGAGAGATGCCAAACCCTAGTGCTCCAGAGAGCAGGTAGGTGGCAAGCTCTTCCCCACCCAGGTCCTGACCACTGGGACAGGGCTCAGCCTTGAGAAGAGCTGTCACAAACCTGAGTTCTTTGGCCTGGAACAGAACAGAAGCATAATAAAGGACAAAAATGGACCTAACAGAAGCTGAAGATATTAAGAAAAGGTGGAAAAAATACACAGAAGAACTATACAAAAAAGATCTCCATGACCCAGATAACCATGATGTCTCACCTAGAGCCAGACATCCCAAAATGCGAAATCAAGTGGGCCTTAGGAAGCATCACTACGATCAAAGCTAGTGGAGGTGATGGAATCCCAGTTAGCTATTTCAAATCCTAAAATATGATGCTGTGAAAGTGCTACACTCAATATGGCAGCAAATTTTGAAAACTCAACAGTGGCCACAGGACTGGAAAAGGTCAGTTTTCATTCCAATCCCAAAGAAAGGCAATGCCAAAGAATGCTCAAACTACCACACAATTGCACTCATCTCACATGCTAGCAAAGTAACGCTCAAAATTCTCCAAGCCAGGCTTCAACAGTACATGAACCGTGAATTTCCAGATGTTCAAGCTGGATTTAGAAAAGGCAGAGGAACCAGAGATCAAATTGCAAACATCCGTTGGATCATTGAAAGAGCAAGAGAGTTCCAGAAAAAAATCTACTTCTGCTTTACTGGCTATGCCAAAGCCTTTGACTGTGTGGATCACAACAAACTGTGGAAAATTCTTACAGAGGTGAGAATTTCAGACCACCTTACCTGCCTCCTGAGAAATCTGTATGTAGTTAGAACCAGACATGGAACAACATACTAATTCCAAATTGGGAAAGGAATACGTCAAGGCTGTATATTCATCCCGCTTATTTAACTTATATGCAGAGCACATCATGTGAAATGCCGGGCTGGGTGAAGGACAAGCTGGAATCAAGATTGCTTGGAGACGTGTCAATAACCTCAGATACGCATATGACACCATCCTTATGGCAGAAAGCGAAGAACTAAAGAATTTCTTGATGAAAATGAAAGAGGAGAGTGAAAAAGTTGGCTTAAAACTCAACATTTAGAAAACTAAGATTATGGCATTCAGTCCCATCACTTCATGGCAAATAGATGGGGAAACAATGGAAACAGTGAGAGACTTCTTGGGCTCCAAAATCATTGTAGATGGTGACTGCAGCCATGAAATTAAAAGACACTTGCTCCTTGGAAGAAAAGCTATGACCAACCTAGACAGCATATTAAAAAGCAGAGACATTACTTTGCTGACAAAGGTCTGTCTAGTCAAAACTATGGTTTTTCCAGTAGTCATGTATGGATGTGAGAGTTGGACTATAAAGGAAGCTGAATGCTGAAGAATTGATGCTTTTGAACTGTGGTGTTGAAGAAGACTCTTGAGAGTCCCTTGGACTGCAAGGAGATCCAACCAGTCCATCCTAAAGGAAACCAGTCCTGAATATTCATTGGAAGGACTGATGCTGAAGCTGAAGCTCCAGTACTTCAGCCACCTGATGTGAAGAAGTGACTCATTTGAAAAGACCTTAATGCTGGGAAAGATTGAAGGCAAGAGGAGAAGGGGACGACAGAGGATGAGATGGTTGGATGACATCACCAACTCAATGGACATGAGTTTGAGCAAGCTCTGTGAGTTGGCGATGGACAGGGAGGCCTGGCATGCTGCAGTCCATGGGATCGCAGAGTCAGACATGAGTGAGCAACTGAACTGAACTGACTGAGAGCCTACTTTCACTGAGACTCCCTGTAAATCTAAGTTTTCCCTGTTTCACTCTGACTCTGTTTTTTTGCTTTGTTTTATTTTGCTCCAGAGCTGACAATAAGGGAGAGAAGCTGATGTAAATTTCTGAGCTAGGAATATGGAAGGGGAATTGGGCTGGACTCCACTGCATATCAATGTTAATTCTGTGAACCAATTTTAGCAGGTCTGCCCTAACTGGGACCTTGAAGATTATCATGGTTGAAAATATTCAATTGCCCCATCTTTTATCTCTGTCTGTCTCTGCCCCTGTTTTCTGTGTGTGTCTTTGTCTCTTTCCATATATACAAATATACATATATAATATATACTTACATACACATCTGTATATATGTATATGTATATATGTATATATAATATGAATATATAAATATATGTGTATACATGTGTATTTCTCTGTCTCTGTCTCTGTCTCTAAACACTGATCTAACTTGAATGATCACAGATGTGGATAAGACAAGAGTTTTCTCAGACATTCACTACCAGGATGGTTCTTGAACCATTGGATGTGTGTCAGATTTTCAAACAAAGTCCCACTTCTCACCACTAGGAGTCAGTCCACACTCAGCTTGGATCTGACGGTTTCATATTCCCTTCTTTGGCCAAATTCACATCCTTTGTAACAGGGAAACAGTGATAAGACAGAGGTCAGAAATTGGCCTTGCTTGATGGGTAGTGAAATTTGACACTTTATGGGACTGTTGCTGCCAAGTCGCTTCAGTCGTGTCCGACTCTGTGCGACCCCATGGGCAGTAGCCCACCAGGCTCCTCCGTCCCTGGGATTCTCCAGGCAAGAACACTGGAGTGGGTTGCCACATCCTTCTCCAATGCAGGAAAGTGAAAAGTGAAAGTGAAGCCTCTCAGTTGTGTCCAACTCTTCGCGACCCCATGGACTTCAGCCTACCAGGCTCCCCCGTCCCTGGGATTCTCCAGGCCAAAACACTGAGCCACGCCAAGAGAAGGAAAGAAAGTAGCAGAGCAGCTCAGGGAGTGTGGCAGGATGCTGTCATGACCCTGTATGAAATTCCAGCCAAATGCTGGGCATATTTATAGTTACACACACAGACTTGCACACATGGGAAAGTACTGTTTGTTTCCTGGAAACAGGTGCCAGTTCTCGATGTTTTACCAGATTCCCCAAGTCGCTTCATCCTGAAACAGGGGAAACTTTGTCTTCTCCCTGGCATCCACTTGTAACGCAAAGAGAGATCTTTGAAAAACAGACCTAAGCACCTCTCTTCCCTTTGGAAGACTGCAGGGATTTCCCCTTGTCCTCGGGGTAAGCTTTTCCTGGCAGGCCTGACTGCCCAGCTAACTTCTCCAGCCCCAGTCCTGCTTCCCAGGGCTCCCTGAACCCCTCCCAAATTCCTGTATGGTCAGTCTTCTGAATGCGGCAGACCCCCTCATACCTCTCTCCTTGACATGTGGTTCCGCCAGCCTGGAAAGGTTTTCCATCGTTTATTTTCCTGGCAGAGTCCTACCTGGTCTCCAAATCCAGCTCACACTGTCCCCAGGGACATAGTTATGCATTCCTCCAAGGGTTTAGGACTCTGCCCTCTTACCTCACTGTTGTATTTCTAGTCGTATCTGTCTCTTCCTCCAAACCATATGACCTCTTCAAGGTCAAGAACTCTCTCTTATTCATTTCTGCCTCCTCAACATCTGGGCTAGTGCCTGCAGCAGAGTAGATGTGCACTGGAGAGCTGCTGAGTAAATGGATGGGATGTTCACAGCTGCTAAGAGCTCAGGGCCTGCTTTTGGTGGAAGGTTGGATTGAAATACCAGCTCCACCACTTGCTAGTCACAGGATTTTTCAAGTCACTTAGCCTCTCTGTCAGTTTCCTAATCTGCAAGGTTGTTGTTTTTGTTATTTAGTCGTTAGGTCGTGTCTGACTTTTTTGTGACTCCGTTCACCGTAGCCCACCAGACAAGAACACCGGAGTGTGTTGCCATTTCCTTCTCCAGGGGATCCTCCAGGACCAAGGACCAAACCCACGTCTCCTGGATTGGCAGGAGGACTCTTTACCACTGACCCACCTGGGAACCCCACTTACGTGAAAATTTAATGATGTGCATGCAAGCGATTTCCTGGCATCAGTTCAGTCGCTCAGTCGTGTCCGACTCCTTACGATCCCAAGGACAACAGCACTCCAGGCCTCCCTGTCCATCACCAACTCCTGGAGCTTACTCAAACTCATGTCCATTGAGTAAGTGATGCCATCCAACCATCTCATGCTCTGTTGTCCCCTTCTCCTCTTGCCTTCAATCTTTCCCAGCATCAGGGTCTCTTCAAATGAGTCACTCCTTCGCATCATGTGGCCAAAGTATTGGAGTTTCAGCTTCAACATCAGTCCTTCCAGTGAATACTCAGCACTGATTTCTTTGGAATTGACTGGTTGCAGTCCAAGGGACTCTCAAGAGTCTTCTCCAACACTACAGTTCAAAAGCATCAGTGCTTCGGTGCTCAACTTTCTTTATGGTCCAGCTCTCACATTCATACATGACTACTGGAAAAACCATAGCTTTGACTAGACGGCCTTTGTTGGCAAAGTAATGTCTCTGCTTTTTAATATGCTGTTCTAGGTTGGTCATAGCTTTCCTTCCAAGAAGCAAGCGTCTTTTAATTTCATGGCTGTAGTCACCATCTGCAGTGATTTTGGAGCCAAAGAAAATAGTCTGTCACTGTTTCCATTGTTTCCCCATCAATTTGCCATGAAGTGATGGGACCATATGCATGATCTTAGTTTTTTGAATGTTGAATTTTAGACCAAATTTTAGGCTCTTCAGTTCCTCTTTGCTTTCTGTGAAGGGTGGTGTCATCCGCATATCTGAGGCTATTGATATTTCTCTCGGCAATCTTGATTCCAGCTTGTGCTTTGTCCAGCCCGGCATTTCTCATGATGTACTCTGCACATAAGTTAAATAAGCAGGGTGACAATATACAGCCTTGACGTACTCCTTTCCCAATTTGGAACCAATCTGTTGTTCCATGTCCAGGAACTGTTGCTTTTGACCTGCATACAGATTTTTTCTCAGGAGGCAGGTAGGATGGTCTGGTATTCCTGGCATAGGCACATATTATTTTTCTCAAAACCCACATTTCATCTATCAGCAAATACTGTAGGATCCTCCTTTAAAATATCCAGCCACTTTTTACCTTTTGACTGCTAACAGCCCAATTCAAACTACAGTCGTTTCCCACAGACATGTTCTGATGGCCTCCTCTCTGGTCCCTCTGCCTGCTTCCTTGTCCCATATCTATTCTCAACACAGCTGCCACAGGCAATCCCTTAAAAATATAAATCAAATCAGATCACTCTTCTGCCACAGTGGCTTCCCTTCCTTTCCCCACTGCAGACAACAAGGTTGCTACTACCTCTGATTCCATCTCCTCACTTTCCCCCTTGGTTTCCCAACTTCAGCCACAATGGCCAATGGGTTATAATTCAAACATGCTGCATACCACCCTGCCCCAGTACCTTTGCACTTGCCATTTCCTTGGCCTGGAATTCTATTTCTCCAGAAAGCCTCATGCCTCCTTTGCTTACTTAGAATCTTCGTTTTCAAAAGTCATGTTCTCCAGGAAACTCACACTGGCTATTCCATCTAAGCTTTCAACAATATTCACTGCATTTTCTGTCCTACTTCCCTCTTTATTATTAGCCTTTATCATTAATAGAAATATATTTTTTATTATTTTGTTCACCATCTGTTCCCCTAGTAGAATATAAGCTCTAACAAGGCAGAGGTCTGTTTTGCTCACTGTTGTACCTCCAGCATCTAGAACCATATCTGGCACAAAATACATGCTCAGTAAGTACTTTGTTGATTAAACAGATCATTCCAAGTTTTCCCTTCTGTCACAAGAGCTGGGTGCCCCAAGACTGAAAAGATGAAAACTTAGATTGCTGTACAATACTGGGACAGCAGTATCTGGGCTGAGCTTGGGCCACTCCTTGCTGTCTCTAGGCAGTCAGGACTGACTCAGGAAGCAGAACCCCAAACGATGCTTCTGTCCTCAGACTGGATTTTCCTCTTTTTCCAGCCCAGTCCAGCTCTGCCCTGCCCAGTCTAGGGCTTGGCTGGGAACTCAAAGTTCCTCCTATTCTCTAGAGAGATGGGGGCATAGTACAGGCTCTAGGAAGGAGTGGCATGTGAAGATACCCTAGGACTTAAAGGCAGGAAGACACTGCTGAAGCTGCCTTTTGTTCCGCTTTCTTGGGGTTCCCACAGGTAACTTTCTCAGGAAAAAAATCAGTGCTACCCTTCTTGGACTTGTTTTCCCAAAAAATCAACGCTCCTCAGTGTGGGTCCATGACATCACATTTCTGGGCCCGGCTCCAGGCCTACTATCAGACTCTCTGTGCATGCCAGGAGATTCTTCTTTATATTCAAATGAAAGCCACCCATCACATAGTGACCTCCTTGAGGTGAGGATTGAGGCCTTCTCACAACCCATCCACTTGGTCTCAAATTTCACCCCCTCCCCTGCTTTATTTTCCTCCTTAGCACTTATCACAATGTAATCTAACATAGAATGTACATATTCTACTTACTTATCCTGTTTATTATCTGATCCTCCACCACCCCCGTGTACACACCAGGAAAAGATTTTTTTGTCTGTTTTATTCATTGCTGTATTCCCAATGCATAGAGAAACACCTGACACATAGTTAGTGCTTTATAAGTAGTTGTCCTATGAGTAAATCCTTATCCAAAGCCCTCCATACTAAGAGCTCATTGCTGAGGGAGGTGAGGGCAGAAAGATAGTAATCCTCTTAGAGTAAGATTACCCTTGCCCTCAAGGGACTTCCAGAAGCCACTGGCAGAGCAATCCTGGAGAATTCCACCTGAGTCACCTATGTACCTTTCACCTGCTGACCTAAATGTTGGACCACTTTGTAAAGAGTAGGGATACATTGTGATGGGGCTTAAAACAAGTAGTACATTTTCTTCCCTCCCAGGACTTCCTTTCTTTTGCCTTTATAATTATCACCCATTCTATAGGCCTCTTTTCACCCAGCAGGCCCCCTTTTCCTTCTCTGAGCTCTAAGGATCACCAGGGGGCAGTACCATCATCTGAGCATTCAATGGCCAGGTTGGCTGCTGCATTGTCAGTGGACCCTTCACAGACATCCTTCTTTCTTCCACCCTAAATAGACTGTGAGATTGCTGACAGTATGTGCATGCGTGCTAAGTTGCTTCCTTTGTATCTGACTATGTGTGACCCTATGGACTGTAGCCCACTAGGCTCCTCTGTCCATGGGATTCTCCAGGCAAGAATACTGGAGTAGGTTGCCATGCCCTCTTCCAGGGAATCTTCCCAACCCAGGGGTTGAACCCATGCCTCTTATGTCTCCTGCATTGACAAGTGGGTTCTTTACCACTAGCGCCATCAGCTGACAGTACAGACCCTGTCTAATTTACCTTCATCTGCCAGTACCTACGTCACTTATATGCAGAGCACATCACACGAAATGCTGGGCTGGATGAGACACAAGCTGGAATCAAGATTGCCGGGAGAAATGTCGATAACCTCAGATATGCAGATGACACCATCCTTATGGCAGAAAGTGAAGAAGAACAAAAAAGCCTCTTGATGAAAGTGAAAGAGGAAAGTGAAAAAGTTGGCTTAAAACTCAACATTCAGAAAACTAAGATCATGGCATCCAGCCCCATCACTTCATGGCAAATAGACGGGGAAGCAATGGAAATAGTGACAGACTTTATTTTCTTGGGCTCCAAAATCACTGCAGATAGTGACTGCAGCCATGAAATTAAAAGATGCTTGCTTCTTGGAAGAAAAGCTACGACTAAACTAGATATCATATTAAAAAGCAGAGACATTACTTTGCCAACAGATATCCATCTAGTCAAAGCTATGATTTTCCAGTAGTCACGTATGGATGTGAGAGTTGGACTGTAAAGAAAGCTGAGAGCTGAAGAAATGATGCTTTTGAACTGTGGTGTTGGAGAAGACTCTTGAGTGTCCCGGGGACTGCAAGGAGATCCAACCAGTCCATCTTAAAGGAGATCAGTCCTGGGTGTTCATCGGAAGATCTGATCTTGAAGCTGAAATTCCAATACTTTGGCCACATAATGCGAAGAAGTGACTCATTTGAAAAGACCCTAATGCTGGGAAAGATTGAAAGTGGGAGGAGAAGGGGTTGACAGAGGATGAGATGGTTGGATGGCATCACCGACTCGATGAACATGAGTTTGAGTAAAGTCTGGGAGTTGGTGATGGACAGGGAGACCTGGTGTGCTGCAGTCCATGGGGTCGCAAAGAGTCAGACACGACTAGTGACTGAACTGAACTGCCAGTACCTACATTATAGTAGAGGCCCACTGAGTCATGAGTCTGTGGCTTTATGAAAGAAAAGCACATGGAATGCAGTTATATTCAGGGCTCGGTGTATGCTAGGGCCCAGAAGGGGCTAAAGAGTGGAGTTTTCCTTTTCTATGAAGCTCTATCATACAGGGATTAACTATGGATGGGGGACTACACAGCAACATGCCTTGATGCTGGAACTAAGTTGCCTACCTATTTCCTCTTACTATTACCTCCAGGAATAATAGCTCACATTTATATAACATTTACTGTGTGCTAAGTGCAGTTCCAAGCATTCCACAAAGATTATCTCATTTAATTCTCATAATATTTCAAGATAGGGAACATTATTATTCACGTGACATGCATTTCAGAATCAGGGCTATTTCAGGGATAAAGACTATGAAGTATTGGTGGAAAGGCCAAACTTGTGTGCTGAGAGATCAATGAACAGATCAGGAAGAGGAATTTCATCATTGTGGAAATCCCACGTATATGAGGTAGCATAACATTTTCACAGCAGAGTCAGTTCTGTCTCTATCATGCCTTCAGTCCTGATACCACCAAGTCTCATTCAGAATGAGGAACGTCATTCAGAATTTCCCAGTTCTAGAGGTTTAACCTTCAAAAACCCAGCTTAGGAATCAAGGGTCCAATGTCTGTGAACATTTGTTTGTATGCTGGCCATTTTTGACTTATTCAGCTGGCTTTCTCCCCATTTGAATTAGGAGTGAAGCAAATGTGAAATCACCCTTCCCTGTCGTTGTTTCCCACCTGCTTCCCACAGAAGTCTTCCTAAGAAAGGATCCTGCCCTCTTTAACTTCCACAGAACAGAGGCCCTATGGGGCAGGGCCATGTCAATCTACTCAGTGGGACCTCTCTGCGCCTCCTTGCCCCACCAATCCCATGACTAGGAACCTCTCTTGATCCTTTGTCACTAGTGGTGAGCCCTTGGCCCCACTCCCAAGCACCTCTCTCTGTCCTGAGAACATGTTCTCTGGGCTCCCAGCTGTGAGTGACACATCAGATATTCCTGGGTGCTCTTGAGTAGTAGAAAGATGGAAAGGCAAGGACTGGTGACAGGGTGTGAGAAAGTCAGAAAGCAGGAGAAACTGGAGAAGGCAGCAGACACATTTCCCTCCCTCTCAGCTTGGAAACTGGGCTTGTAAATAACATCTGAGCGGTCTCTGCAGCTGTGTTTGAATCATGACTTTCTGCTCCCCAAAATAGACCTTGACTATCTGCTCCAGGCATTCCATGGGCACCGGGAGTAGGACTGGACCCTGTCCTCCCCACTCAGGGCACTCTAGTGGCAGGATCCAGGACTCATAGGCTAACGGCCGGGTTCTGCTGAAATATGGTCAGTGTGACCTTTGCAACACATCTATGTCCGTTTTCAACAGTTCATAAGAGTGACAAATGTTGCTATGCTTCCCCCTGGAAATAAACAGATTCAGATGTTCATGGGGCACAAGACTGGGCTCAAAAGAAATGTGTGTTTAAGCCCTATAGAAATTCATCCACTCACACCTCCCCCACCCCCCGACATGTTTTGGGTCTCCCAAGAAGACTCTGTGAATGGGCAGTGAAAAGACCCAGTGCAATTGCTGCTGGAAATGGCTGAGAGGAGGCAGGGTGGAGGAGAGTAAGGTCAGAGACATACAAACACGCAGTTAGGTGTTCTCTCCCCACTACAGTGTGTCTCCATGCCACCCTCCATGCCTCCTGCCCTTTCATATTTTATGCTCCAATAATTTCTCTTCCTTCTGCATAGCAAAGAAGTGACTGAAGAATCTGCCATCTGCTGCCTCCCCCAACGCCCAGCTCCCCATGCCAGGGTAACCTAAATAACTTGGGAAACTGAGATAAGATTCTTGCTGCCATTAAACATTGACAGGTCAGAGCATGGTGCTCAGCTGCAGTGAAACTCCCCGGCTAGTCTGCAGGGAAACAGGGAGACCAGAGCAGCTGGGCCATTAAACATGGATGGAAACCAACCCATGGAAGAAAGAGGCGGCACTTCTCCTGTTGGCCAGAGGGAGGGACAAGGAAGATTTAGCAAAGGTCAGCAGGGCTCATACTGAGCAGTATTCAGTCTCAACTACTCACGCCCTTCGCATTCTGTCAATTGGACAGAAAAAGCATGGCCTCTAGAGTCAGGCTGATTTGAATTTACGTCTCCGTATGGCTTTAAATCCCCTGAATCTTAGTCTGCTCAATTATGTGCATGCATGCTAAGTCCTTGTTCAAGTATAAAATGGGGTTAATACTTATTCCAAAGATTGTTATAAGGATGAAATGAAGTTGCATAAGATATCTAGCACAGAGTTTGGCCCAAAGAGGCCAGTACTCAAAGTTAATCCTCCTTCCCCTTCCTCCTGGAGGGGGATGAGTTTCTTCCCAGGGACACCCGCTTTGGCCTGGTGGAATCTTTTCCTGTGACTCCCAGAAAGCCTGAGCACATTACAGGATGCTTGAGATGGTTGGATGGCATCACCGACTCAACGGACATCAGTTTGGGTAGGCTCTGGGAGTTGCTGTTGGACAGGGAGGCCTGGCGTGCTGCAGCTCATGGGGTCGCAAAGAGTCGGACACAACACAACTGAGCAACTGAACTACACTGAATTGAACTGTCTGTCTTACCCCACTAGTCTGGAAGCACCTTGAAAACAGCTATCTTGGCACTACTGATTTTCTAGTACCCAGCTCAATATCTGGCATATAATAGTTGTTTGGAAAATGTTGAATTAAATTAAAAAAAAAAATTTAAAGGATGTAAATTGGATCAATGAACTAAAGGCAAATTACAAAAGATGAAAGGAATTGAGGTTATTTTGCGAAGAGAAGGTCATCACAGCCCATCAAAGCTCACAGGGACCTTAGGAACAATTGGTTCAACACACTCACTCACTGTATAGTGGAAGGGACTGAAGATCAGCAAATTGATGGCAGAGCCTGAAAGTTCACAGGGCTCTTGAGTCCAGGCTCCATGCTGGACTACTAGCCTCTGTTCCCCTGCTCTGTGAGCAGGGCAGGACATGGCCCTGCTCAGGTGACCGGAGAGGTTGTGTGACTGACTCTCAGCCACACAGTCTGCCCAGGGTGAACCTGGACCCAGCCAGCTCTTTGGACATTCAGGCCAGCACTGCCACCCCTGGGGTACCTGACGTTTCTTGTTTGCAGGCTAAAAGGGCACTCAGCTGTTTGGTCTTGGTTCTAGCAGTAGTGTCATGTAGTTCTTGTATTCTGTGAGGTCAGGGGTTAAGTGGGAGGATTTGAGGAGGGGAGAGGATTAGCCCTTTTCCCTTCACACTGTCTGCTCCCAAATAACCCACTACCTGTTATTAAGTTCCACTGTCCTTGTGGGACCCTGAACTCTGCCCCCCATGGAGCCACCTTGCAGTTTCTGCAGTGGAGTAGCCCAGGGCCAGGCTGGACGGGACCCTCCTCACTCTGAGTAGCCTGCTAGAGTGGAGGTCCCAGGGGCCTTCTCTGATAATATCAGAGCCACCAGGCTCTTCTGTGGGACCATTATGGAGGTTAAATAACACAATAAATGTGAAAGTTCTGAAATATAAACACCATCATTATAGAAAATATTTGTCAGGTGAGGGGCTGAAAAGAATCAGGTCAGAGACGCTCCGCCAGGCAGATTTCTTACACTGAAAAGATTCTCAGACCTTCTACCTCTTGGTGCCCAGAGAGACTGCTATCCCATCATCACCCAGAGGAAGGGGCTGAACTTTTTGTTCTTGCTGAACCTGGAGTTTAGAACTTTCATAATAGCAGAGAAACAGAATAGGAGACTTCTTAAAGTCCTTTCTCATAATAACAGTATTCATTGATCCCTTAAGTGTTATGTACCTCTTAGCTCATCAGTCACAAACAATCCTATGTGATAGAAACTCCTGTAGTTCCCATTTTACAGATGAGGAGGTTGAAGCACAGAGAATATTAGGTTGCTTGTTCAAACTAAGGTTTGAGCCCAAGCAATCTGACACAGCAGCCTGAATCCTGACCCCTCATTACACAGTTCTGACTCTATTATACAGAATATCATTCTGGGGGTGCTTGCTGGGTGAAGAGCAGCTCTTGTTACAATTATCAACCGCAAGAGAATTTCTCTGGACCTTTGGAGAGAAATTCAAAACCCCTCTCCATTCCAGTTCTAGATCTGCTTAATAAGCCAGGAACAAAGCTATCCTGTGCCCTCTAGAACCTTCTGCTCCTTGGGGCAGCAGGGGGTCTATTTGGCCAAGGATTTACACCCCAGAGGTTCATTTGCCTCAGCAACTAAGGGCAGCTCACATGTGGCATGTAGTGTCAGCCAGCTTTCAGACAAGAAGCTGCTGGGTATGCTTGCTCTCTGCCACACCTCTGAGAGATGAGATGGCCTGGGAGGGACACTCTTCAGAGCTGGAACCATGAAACTTTATCCTCTAAAATGAGGGACTCCCCCCAACCCCACCTCAGGGCTTGGCTTTTCTCAGTTGCCTGGTGGCTCAGCTGGTACAGAATCCACCTGCAATGAGGGAGACCTGGGTTCAATCCCTTGGTTGGGAAGATCCCCTGGAGAAGGGAAATGGCTACCCACTCCTGTATTCTGGCCTGGAGAATTCCATGGACTGTATAGTCCATGGGGTCAGACACAACTGAGCGACTTTCACTATCTGGCCTCCTCCTGGAGGCAGATGCTTTTTGAATGCCTAGTGGATCCCAAATTAGCTTGATTCATACATTCAAAATACACAAAACCCCTCTACAGCCAAAAATTGAGGCTTGTCTATGAAGCCTCATGTGTTAAAAATAAAGTTTTACCCCCAAGAAGCTGTCTGGCTGTTTGCCCTCTCCCAAGTAAACGCTTCAGTTCAGTATACTTGTTACTTACTCTACACTGTGGGGGAACACAGGGAATGAGCTTAAATTTTCATGATGCTGAGAAAGGGTAGAAGCAAATAAGACAAGCACTCACAGAAAGAAAGTGTAGTCACTCAGTCGTATCTGACTCTATGACACCATGGAGTAGCCCACCAGACTCATCTGTCCAAGGAATTCTCCAGAGAAAAATACTGGAGCGGATTGCTGTTTCCTTCTCCAGGAGATCTTCCCTACCCAGGGATCAAATCTGGGTCTCCCCCATTGCAGGCAGATTCTTTACCATCTGAGCCATGCCTAAAGGGAAGCAGGTAAGACAAGCACACAAACCATGGAAAAAAACTTAAAGATGTTTCCCACACCCTTAAGTAACAGGCACTCTTCTCCGTGCCTGTTTGGGTAGGTAAGTCCTGAGGACACAGTAGCTGCCCAAGGAGGGGAGACTTGATTTGATGTTTGAGGAAGGCGTTTCCCTTTTGGAGATGGTGGTGACCTGGGCTCTATGTGAGTGGCAGGCAGAACTAACAATGCACATGCTTGCACCGTTTACATCTTCACAACCACGTCTCATTTGATCCTGATGAGCACTCTGTAAGCAGATTCCTCCACCCTCATTTCTCAGACGAGGAAACTGAGGCTTAGAAACATTTCTGAGTGGCCATGAACTCAAGTGGCTTGTGACTCAAGTTCTTTCTCTTATGTGGCAGTTTGCCTGGGGAAGTCTTGCAAAAGTTTACGGAGCAGGAAACCTTGTCTTCTACAAAGGCAGCTTCCTCCCAACTTTGGCCAAGGCCCACTGCAGGCGTAAAGTCACAGTGGTAAAAAGTAAGCATGCAGGGGCCACACTGATGAGGGCTGGTGGCTGGACAGCAGCAGGAGCAGTCAGGAGTCCTGGGGGCCAATTTGGGGCTAGGCTGCCCACCCCATGTGGGGGTGGCTCCACGCCCCACAGAGACAGTGGCGGGGCGGGGGCGGAGGGAAGGGGGATGCGGCCCCAGGCCTGGGCGTGGAGGCCTAGCCTGAGGGGAGCCTGACTGAGTCTGGGATTTTGGAGGCCGGAGGTACGGGTAAGATGAACTAGTCTCCTATTTTACTACCAAAGAGGGCGTTTTTTGTTTCCAGGAACCAGCAGGAGAGGAAATGGGCTGCCTGGGTGAGGGTGTGGGGCAGAGGAGTGGGGGTGGATTAGACCTCTTGCATGAGGAAGTAGAACGCGTTATCTATTGAGTGGCTTCCCCGTTGGAACATTTGCTCTCCTCCTGGGAATAATGGAGCGGCAAGGGTTAGAGGCTGGAAGAGCTTTCTCCCAGCCCTGGGAACCTAGAGTAAGACCAATCAGCACAATGTCACCCTGAAGAAATGGGGTAATCTTGGGCTTTGTGTGATGGGAGCAGCAGGAATCCTTGAGTCTGAGCAGCACCAGGACTCGGCTCCCCTCCTCCCCTTTTTCTGCCCTCCTCTCTTCCACAAGCTCCCAGAGGACACAGACTGCTTCCCCAAATCTATTGTGCCACCGCTTTCCGGTTCCATCACTACTAAATTAAAGGAAAGCCATGACAGCTGTAAGCATAGTGTGTGTGTGTGTGTGTGTGTGTGTGTGTGGATGTGGGTGTGTCTCTGTGTGGGTGTGTCTGTGTATATGTGTCTATGCATGTGTCTGTGTCTGTGTGTGTGTGTCTCTGTGTGTGTCTGTGTGTCTGTGTGTATCTCCGTGTGTCTGTGTATGTCTGTGTGTGTCTGTGTGTCTCTGTGTGTGTGTGCGCGTGCCTGTGTGTGTGTCTGTGTGTATGTGTGTGTGTGCCTGTGTGTGTCTCTGTGTCTGTGTGTGTGTCTGTGTATGTGCCTCTGTGTTTGTCTCTGTGTGTGTCTCTGTGTGTCTGTGTGTGTCTGCGTGTGTGTCTCTGTATGTGTCTCTGTGCGTCTCTGTGTGTGTCTCTGTGTGTCTCTGTGTGTGTCTGTGTGTGTGTGTCTCTGTGTGTGTGTGTGGTTTGGAGGATGGTTAGGTATAGGAGCTGAGGCTAACAAAGAATTCACCACGTGGAGAGTTGGTACAGGGGGACAGTTTTCAGTCTTTTCACAAACTTTTTAGTCCCTTGACTTTCACAAAAACGGACACCAGCCAGAAAGGATTCTCTTCCATTTCAGTGATAAGGAGCTTGAGGCCCCAGAAAGGGTATAGCTAGGATGGAAACACCTATTTTGTGCTTCTGCACTCACTGTCATTTCTTTGAGGCCTGGCTGGAATCAGGATGGAGGAGAAAATGGCAGAGGTGATAAGGTATCAGAGGGGGAAGAAAACTGAGGGACAGGGCACCCCCAAAGGCAACCCTGGAACACCTGATGTTGCTGGCTAACTTTTCATGTGGTGTCCTGGAGAGGACTTCTATTACTGCTACTACTATTATTGGTAATAATAGTTACTATTTATTGTTTACCTTGTGCCAGATACATAAATACTGTGAAAGGGATTAATGTACAAAATGCTTTAGAAACGTGATCATCTTTAACACTCAAAAGAATCAATAAGATAAATATTTTTTTTTCTATTTTTCGGAGCTTGAGGTTCAAAATTTTCCTGAGACCTCATAGTCACTCTCATAACCACTGTGCAGTACTGCCCAGGTGAGATACAAATGCTGCCCCCATTGTTTTTATTCCTCAATACCTTTGGCATCATCCAGCCCCAGAACGCTGGTGCCTGAGAAAGGAAGGTCTCTGTTCTTCACACTGTTCATGCGGTTCTCAAGGCAAGAATACTGAAGTGGTTTGCCATTCCCTTCTCCAGTGGACCACGTTTTGTCAGAACCCTCCACCATGACCTGTCCGTCTTGGGTGGTCCTACACAGCATGGCTTACAGTTTCATTAAATTAGGCAAGGCTTGGTCCATGTGATCAGATTGGTTAGTTTTCTGTGATTGTGGTTTTCGTTCTGTCTGCCCTCCGATGGAGAAGAATAAGAGGCTTATGGAAGCCGCCTGATGGGAGAGACTGACTGAGGGGGAAACTGAAATTACTTTGTCAACAAAGGTCCATCCAAAGTTTTGGTTTTTCCAGTAGTCACGTATGGATGTGAGAGTCGGACTATAAAGAAATCTGAGTGCCGAAGAATTGATGCTTTTGAACTGTGGTGTTGGAGAAAACTCTTGAGAGTCCCTTGAACTGCAAGAAGATCCAACCAGTCCACCGTAAAAGAAATCAGTCCTGAATATTCATTGGAAGGACTGATGCTGAAGCTGAAACTCCAATACTTTGGCCACCTGATGGGAAGAGCTGACTCATTGGAAAAGACCCTGATGCTGGGAACAACTGAAGGCAGGAGAAGAAGGGGATGACAGAGGATGAGACGGTTGGATGGCATCACCAATTCGATGGACATGAGTTTGAGTAAGCTCCGGGAGTTGGTGATGGACAGGGAAGCCTGGCGTACTGCAGTCCATGGGGTCGCAAAGAGTCGGACACAACTGAGCGACTGAACTGAACTGAACTGAACTGTTCTTCATCATCTTAAATTCCTAGGCTTAAAACATTTTTACTGCCCCCACCATTGTCCCCACCCCACCAGCCCAGGCCTCAGCGGTAGGGTGATATCTGCAGTGACGGAAAAGGGCAAAGTGGCCACATCCTGGGCAGATTCCATGACAAGAAAGGTCACTCTCTCCATGCCTGTGACTCCCACTCTGTGACTGGGCCCAGAGCTTGGGGTGGGGTAAAGTTTCACCCAGACAGTTCTCTACCAGGGGAACTAGAGACAGGAAGTGAGTCTTTAGGTGCAGGAGAGTGGGTGGGTGAAAAGGGACAGCCTGGGAGGCCCTGGGGACTTTCCCCTATGCCTGAGCTCCTCCGGTAGGGCAGCCAAGTGCCCCAGCACGCCAGCCTCTGGCTGGGTTTCTGACTCTTCCATGTCCTATTTCTGTCATGCCCTCTGTTGTGTAATCCCCCTCGCTTCATTTTAGAATCCCTTTACCACCCAGTGTTCCCCTCACTCATCCCTCCCTCCCAACTTCAGTTGAGACAAGGCAGGCTTGGGGGAGGGAGGCACTCCAACATGTTCCACACTGGCCAGCTGAACTCAGAAATGAGCAGTCCCCCCACTCCTGACACCCCCCCCCCCATTGGAGGCTCCATGAAGAAGCCTGGTTGAAATGTGAGCCTTGAGCTTCTCTTGTGATTTCTCTTCCTTTTCTGTTTCCTGGCCTAGAGAAGGAAATGACAACCCACTCCAGTATTCTTGCCTGGAAAATCCCATGGACAGAGGAGCCTGGTGAGCTGGTGAGTCCATAGGGTCACAAAGACTCAGACATGACTGACGTGACTTAGCAGCTGGCACTAGGCATCTTGAAACCTTCCTTTTTTTTCTGCTTCCTCCCCTTCAACTCCAGGGGCAACCTGTTTTTATTTGATTTGGCTAGGGTGGGGGGAGGGGGCCTTCGCTAGTGGCTCAGAGGGTAAAGAATCCGCCTGCAATGCAGGAGACCTGCGTTCAATCCCTGGGTTTGGAAGCTGCCATGGAAGAGGGCATGGCAACCCTCTCCAGTATTTCTTGCCTGGAGAATCCCATGGACAGAGGAGCCTGGGGGGCTACAGTCCATGGGGTCGCAAAGAGTCAGACAGGACTGAGGGACTAAGCACAGCACAGCACAGCGAGGGGAGGCAGCTTAGTAAAAGGGAAGCCAGTCCCTTACAGCAGCACCTCCAGTGAGACTTTCGAGGTCTGAGAGTCTCTGGAAGCACAAGTACTAAGACTCTTTTTGACTGTTCAACAAAGGAAACAATGGAGAGCTGGTTGTCTTACCCAGCAAAGTTGCTCATTTGTCTCTAAGGCAAAAATATACACCATGGCTGTAAGGTGAAACGTGCAAGCTTGACAGCTAGAGACAACACAGACTGCCCAGAATACAAATACCTGCACCCTCACAAGGACGGAAAGTGGTCACGCCCGCGACCCCCGTGGTGAACCCACATTTACACACACAGAGTAAAGAGGAAGTTCAGAATTGGCCGCCCTGGCAAGAGTTAACCTTGCCGGCCCTCCCCCAACCTACCCCCTTCCCCTTCCCCACTCCTCCCCCTTCCCCTTCCCTCTCTCCCCCCTTCCCCCTTCCCCCACCAGCGTCACCAGTTTCCCAGTCTAGTCTCGGGCAGCCTTTCCCCCTCCCTCCACCTCCCCTGCCCCTTCGCCCTCGCCCCCCCGCCCCTTCCGCCTCCCCCGCTCGTGTCACCCGCTCTCCCAGCTGAGTAGCCGGCCGCCCCTCCCCTGCCCCGCCCCTCCCCTCCCCCAGCCTCTGCCCCCCTCCCCCTCTTCTGGCGAGGCTCTCCTGTTCCAAACCACTCCCAGGTCCCGCAAAGGTGAACCAGTTCTGAGACAAGAGGTGGGTTTCCATCTCCTCCAGAGAGCTGGAGCGCCCAGGGGGGCAGCCTTCCCAGACACTGTCTCCCAGAATCCTGAAATGTTCAGAGCAGGACTGAAATGCAGATGACATTTGGCCTTTGATAGACACACTCAAATGATCCCATCATGCTCCAGGGCCCTCAAGTCCAAGCCAGAGGCTGTGAGGAGAGGCCAGTGGGGCGTGGTGGGAAGGACAACCTAGCCTCTGCTGGGTAACCTTAAACAAGCCTCGTAGTTGCTGCCGGCCTCATTTTCCTTATCCCTGAAGTATAGAAGGTTCTTGCCTTATGGAGTGGTTGTGAGGATCAGATAGGAGTTCAACTTGTTCTTGCAAAACAGCTTTGAAGTGCGGTGCAAAATTATGGTGGTCACTTTGTACCTTCAGTTCAGTCGCTCAGTCGTGTCTGACTCTTTGCGACCCCATGGACTGCAGCACACCAGGCCTCCCTGTCCATCACCAACTCCCAGAGCCTACCCAAACTCATGTCCATTGAGTCGGTGACGCCATCCAATCATCTCATCCTCTGTCATCCCTTTCTCCTCCTGCCCTCACTCTTTCCCAGCGTCGAGGTCTTTTCCAAGGAGTCAGTTCTTCACATCAAGTGGCCAAAGAATTGGAGTTCCAGCTTCAGCATCAGTCCTTCCAATGAATATTCAGGACTGATTTCTTTTAGGATGGACAGTCCAAGGGACCCTCAAGAGTCTTCGCCAACACCACAGTTCAAAAGCATCCATTCTTTGGTGCTCAGCTTTCTTTATAGTCCAACTCTCACATCCATACATGACTACTGGAAAAACCATAGCCTTGACTAGACAGCCTTTGTTGGCAAAGTAATGTCTTTGCTTTTTAATATGCTGCCTGGGTTGGTCACAACTTTTCTTCCAAGGAGCAAGCATCTTTTAATTTCATGGCTGCAGTGATTTTGGAGCCCTCCAAAATAAAGTCTATTACTGTTTCTGTTATTTCCCCACCTATTTGCTACGAAATGATGGGACCAGATGCCATAATCTTAGTTTTCTGAATGTTGAGCCTCAAGCCAACGTTTTCACTCTCCTTTTTCACTTTCATCAAGAGGCTCTTTAGTTCTTCTTCACTTTCTGCCATAAGGGTGGTGTCATCTGCATATCTGAGGTTATTGATATTTTTCCCGGCAATCTTGATTCCAGTTTGTGCTTCATCCAGCCCAGCGTTTCTCATGATGTACTCTGCATATAAGTTAATTTAGCAGGGTGACAATGTACCCTAGAAGAGCCAAGTCAGACAGAGCAGCAGAAGCCCAGATGCTGACTTGGCTTCCAGAACCTGCCTCTCTGGGGCCTCACCCAGCCACTCTTGGATGCCCTTTGACCCTATAGAAAAGCTTAAGCTTTATAAACAAAATCATTTGGTGTCTGCCGTCTGTGCTGCCATGATGGGCTGTTTTGGGTCCCCACTAGTAAGCAAGTGTGGTGAGCATGCTTGAGATGACCTTTCCAGTTAAACCCAGGAAGGAAACCAGAATTGCCAAAAGCCAGCGGTGAGCAGTCGTGTGAATGCCTTATACAATACTGGGCTGTCTTCTGCCCCTACTAATAAGACCTGCAAATCTAGCTCAGAACTCCCAGGGCCAGCAAGCTATTTCATACTGGATACCAACTGTCTACTGCTGCCTCCATTCCAACCCCCTTCATTAACTTCAGACTGTGTTTACTGGCAGCTTTGCGTGTGTGTCCTCTGTATGCATGCCTCCTCCTTGTCCCCAGCTTGGAGTTTCTTGAGGTCAGGAATCATTTCTTTCAAAGTAGCCTGAAGAGCTTCCACCTTCCACCCTTGAGGATGGGGACCAAGCCTCCTTCCTTTTGATCACTTTAAAACAAGGAGGAGAAAAGGTGTTCAGATCCTGGGGTCAAGAGATTGATTTATGACTCATATAAATGACATCGAGGCATGGGAGGGTCAGACAAGATGAATCTCTGCAGTACTCACCTCACCCTCTTTCTCCACTTCATGGCTCAGTGATCCCCACAGAACCCCTTCCCTGCCAGGAATAGCTTTGCTGAGTTGCTGAGAAGTAGATTGCACAGTGGGCTGGCAGTTACCCTCATTTTGGAGGTGGTTGTCCTCATTAAAGGTCAGGTGCTTGAGTGTGACACCTAAGGCCATATTCCCAATGGGTGAATTGTCAGCTGAGGACCACTGCTCCTTAAGTGCTAGCTAAGATTGGTTCAGAACTTCATTCTAAGGCCTATAGCAAATCCAGTGCCCCTCCTCAAAATATTCCAGATTCCTCTGGGAGCAAGGTTGGCTCTAGTTTTGAGCTCCTCTTTTTCTTAAGTCAAATTAGTTTAGGAATTGTGTTGCTGATCCATGAGTGTTTTTGCTATATGAGCTGGATTTCAGGCCCTTTCCTTACAGATTCTTCCTGTTTTCTTTTGCACGGTAATTCAGCTCTTTCTAATCCCTACCCACACTTCTGTGCCTCTCTACAAATTCAGTGAGACGGGCCCAAAGCTTCTGTCTGTTTAAGTTCTTAGGCAGATTCCCTCCTCCTGGAATC
The DNA here is from genome assembly GCA_024291935.2 of Okapia johnstoni. Taxonomy (NCBI): domain Eukaryota; kingdom Metazoa; phylum Chordata; class Mammalia; order Artiodactyla; family Giraffidae; genus Okapia; species Okapia johnstoni. Next base: position 72,578,134 of record CM044322.1, on the reverse strand, counting down.
TGGCTGGAAGAGGGTGGTTGGTGTCTTCCTGGACTTACATGCATTTTTAAATAAGGATGCTTGGAAAAGACCCTGATGCTGGGAAAGAGTGAGGGCAGAGGGAGAAGGTGGGGGTCAGAGAATGAGATGGTTGGGTGCATCATTGACTCAGTGGACATGAGTTTGAGCAAACTCAGGGAGATAGTGAAGGACAGGGAAGCCTGGAATGCTACAGTCTATAGGTTTGCAAAGAGTCAGATATGATTGAACGACTTAAAATAAATTCTTCTTTGAATTCAAAACCTGGGGGTCAGGGAGTTGTTCTCTTTCTAGGAGCTTACCCATCCCCACTAAGAACATAATTCATTCTGCTCAACTTTGGGGACTCAACCTTCTCAAAGCCCTATTAGACATATCTCATAATATTCCTGTCTCCACTCTCCTCAGGAGCTTTCACCGTGGGACCACATCTCTAATGCTGAAAAGCAGCTGAAAATTCCTAGGACCACCTGACTCTGACTCGGTGGAACTCAACCCCTGACCTCAGGGGAGTTTCCTGAGCCATGAAGGAAGCCCTGAGCTGAGCACAGAAGGAAACATGGGAAAGGATGTTGATTATTATTTTCCCAGCTATTATCCTGACCTGATTACTCTTGTCATTATGGGCTCTCATTAAAGCTCAGTTGAGGATGACACTAAATGCTACTGAGAATAACTTCAGATTCCTCAGATCCCAAGTTCCCACATTAGGGATTCACACAGATTATGGAAGCAACAAGGTGGGTCTCCTGGCCCACACTGTCTTATTATAGATACGCAGAGTGTGGCTCAGGGAGGTGACTCCCAATCTGCCCACCAGGCTCCCTTCTGTGAACCACATGGATGAAGTGCTCAGCCTTCCCTGACTGGGAGCCATGGCACAGTTGAGAAACACCTGGGGCCCCGAAGCCAGAGGTGGACACTACAGTACCTCTTCTTTAGATTCTTCCTCATGTCCCCATTTCTTGAGTCTGTCTTTCTCCACACGTTAGCCCCCTCCCCGGGGGGTTTCTGGCCATCACAACTGTGATGCCAGCTTCCTGCCTACCCCAGACACCCAGCCACAGGAGGCCCAGCCCATTAAGGTTTTGCCAAAACAACATCTGCGGCAGCTCTTCTCTTGTTTTCTGTCTAGAGATGAAGCGGGTTTGTCCTGGGCTTCAGGGAGTGAGTTTGAGGAGTATTTACAACGTGTCTGTCCTCTAAGTTTGGGAAAGAGGCAATAAATTCAGCTTCAGATCTGCTGCTGTCCCCAAGTCCATGTGTTCCCCTGTTGAGTTTCCAGCACTTGCAGTCACACCTTCTAGGACTGTTGGAGAAGGCCCAGAGGGTGAAGGTGTGGGAGGTCACATTCTTGGGGGGAGGGGCCTCCAGGATATCAGACTTTTAACAGATAGTTTCTCTCCTTTTGCTCCTATGATGCACCTAGGGAATTACAAAAGTGAGAAAACATCTCTGGGGACCTTTCCAACCAAATCCTGGTCTGACCATCTGTCCCCATCTCCCCTCCTCAAGCTCCCACCCCATCACTTTTTCACTCTCTCTCATATACACTCAGCCATTCTGCCTGCTTTCACTCCCCCCCTACCACAGGCCTATGCTGGTAAAGGAGATCAGGAACTGGAGCACTCCTCTCAAGGGTCAGCAGGGCGCAGCAGCTGAGAAGCGACCCTCAAGGGCATCGCTTTCTTTGGGGGAGCAGATCCCCTTCATACCGTCAGCCTGCGTCACAAGTCTGACGAATTAATAACACTTTCCATCACTCCCTCCCAGCAGAAGGAGAGTCTGTATGAGCCAGTGTGGTAAAAGGATGATGTGAAGGCGTGAAAAGTGACTTTGGGAAGCACAAAGTAGGCCCTGAGAGCCCAGTTCCAGGAACCTGGAAGCCTCAATCTTCCAAGCCACAGAGGTCACCTGCAGTCCCCTGACTGACCCCTGGGAGCAAAAGTGGCAGTTTCCTACTCTTTCCAACTCTCTGTGTCTCGTGTCTCTGTGGCTGAGCCTCTTCACCCCTGAGACCCGAGGTTCAGCCGTCTCCCAAGGCACAGGCAGGACTAAACCTTCACTCCTTCCCACACTGGTCACTGTGCAAAGGGCAAACACACTCATTCTCACACCTCTGTGTAAGTGCTCTCCACTAACGTGATCCCCACCACTTCCCTCCCGAACCCTCGTGTCCAGCCAAGTCCCTGATAACCTCAACCTCATCCAAGCGTTTTCTGTAACTCCTGACCTTACCTGAAACAGGACCCTCTCGAGGGGAGCTTGTTGCTCTGTCACAGCCCACACCCCTTCAGGCCCACTTGGTAAGGCAGCATCTTCCTGCTCTGCATTCCCTATTCCAACCATCGCTCCCCATCACCTTCTCTGAAGGTTGTTTCCTCCTGCTGTACCATTGTCTTTGACTCTCCTGGTCACTCTTTCTCACTGACCCTGTGTCTTGCCCCTGCAAGGCTCCCAGTCTTTCACTGTGTCCCAAATTTCTGCCTCCACCTGAGGAAACATCACCATGTGTATGAACAGCTGCATTTTTCTGCCCCTTGGGCTCTCTACCTCCCACTCCACCTGACCGTATCCTGCTTTCAGCCTCCAACAGCTGCCACTCCAAAACCCACCACTGTGCCTCCAGAGCCTGGCACCAAGGGTACTCAATCAATATTCCATAAGTAAGAGAATAAATGAATGAGGGGATGAATGAAGCATGTGTCACAAGAAGGGATGTGGAAAAATGAGAAGAGCTCTCTAGGGGTGAGAGGCAGAGGTTCTAGTCCTAATCCTGCCACTAAATAGCTGTGTGACATTGGGCATCTTTCCCCATTTCATGGCCTCCTTTTCTTCATCTGAAAAATTAAAAATTTTGTGTAGATGATTTCTGAAAACCCTGCTTCTGACTGTTGGCAATGCCAGGCTGTGGCTTACCTATTTATGATATTTATGTCATAAATAAGTATACATACTTATCTACCATATTTAGGCATTACACTAAGCACTTTCTATATATTACTATTCATCTACCCAATAACTCTTCTAAAGATGAGAACAATTGAGGATAAGAGAAGTTAAAGATTTGCCTTGTCGTAGATAGTAGGTGGCAGATTCAGGATTAGAATCCAGGTTGGTTAACAAAAGCAAGTATGTCTGAATGTGTCCCAGGTATCAAGATGAAAGAGGCCTCCTGTAAAGAGATTGCCGTTTGCTCTTCTAAACTAGGCTTCTGAGGGAGCTTTCCCTGGCAGTCCGCTGAAGGGGGCACAGGTTCGATTCCTGGTCAGGGAAGCTAGAATCCTGTGCGCCATGTGATGCAGCCAAAACAACAGCAATAATAAATAATATAAAGAAAGAAAGGATAGACAAGGTGTCTCTGAGGTGGCCGGGGGCTGCCTTCAGAATGCTGTCTGGGGGTACAGACCACTTTTTGCATAGGCCTGATCCCCACCAGTTCAGCCAACAGTTATGAGTCCAGTGTTGCAGCCAGGGAGGGGCTGACACAGAACACGGTGTCTGGGCACATGGGTCAAGTGTTTTGGTGCCCTAAGAGTGCCTCTGAGACAGGCTGTGTTGAGTGAGGTTCATGGACCATTGCATCAGAATGGCCTGGGTTCTTATGACAAATAGGCCTACATCCCATCTCAAACTACAGAATCAGAACCTCAAGGAAGAAAGAGGCTGCTTAATCTGAATTTTTACCAAACTCTCTAGTGATCTGAGTTACTATACTAAGAAGTCCTGGGGTGCAGGGATTTGCATGCCAGATAAGGGATACTTGATTAATGCTGTAGGCAATGGGAAGCCATTGAAGTCTTTTAAAAGCTGAAAAGTGACATGTTTAGGATACTGTTCAAAGAAAATTATTCTGGCAAGTCTTCAGTGTGGATTGAAGTGAAGAGAGACTGGAGGGCAGAATAAACAGTCAGTCAGTCAGTTCAGTCACTCAGTCATGTCCAACTCTTTTCAACCTCATGAACCGCAGCACGCCAGGCCTCCCTGTCCATCACCAACTCCCAGAGTTTACCCAAATCCATGTCCCTTGAGTCAGTGATGCCATCTAACCATCTCATCTTCTGTCGTCCCCTTCTCCTCTTGCCCTCAATTCTTCCCAGCATCAGGGTCTTTTCCAATGAGTCAGCTCTTTGCATCAGGTGGCCAAAGTATTGGAGTTTCAGCTTCAACATCAGTCCTTCCAATGAACACTCAGGACTGATCTCCTTTAGGATGGGCTGGTTGGATCTCCTTGCAATCCAATGGACTCTCAAGAGTCTTCTCCAACACCACAGTTCAAAAGCATCAATTCTTCGGCGCTCAGCTTTCTTTATAGTCCAACTCTTACATCCATACATGACTACTGGGAAAACCATAGCCTTGACTAGATGGACCTTTGTTGGCAAAGTAATGTCTCTGCTTTTTAATATGCTGTCTAGGTTGGTCATAACTTTCCTTCCAAGGAGTAAGTGTCTTTTAATTTCATGGCTGCAATCACCATCAGCAGTGATTTTGGAGCCCCCAAAATTAAAGTCAGCCACTGTTTCCACTGTTTCCCCATCTATCTGCCATGAAGTGATGGGACCAGATGCCATGATCTTAGTTTTCTGAATGTTGAGCTTTAAGCCAACTTTTTCACTCTCCTCTTTCACTTTCATCAAGAGGCTCTTTAGTTCTTCTTCACTTTCTGCCATAAGGTAACCAGTAGGCTATGGCAATAGTCTAGATGATACAGAAGGACTGGGGAGGGAGAATTTTGCCCATGGTAAGGGGCAAAAGCAGGATAGATGTTGCAAATGTAGTTGTGTTGTTGTGTTGGTCAGTTGCTAAGTCATGTCCAACTCTTTGTGACCCCATGGACTGCAGCACACCAGTCCTTCCCTATCCTTCACTGTCTCCTAGAGTTTGCTCAAATTTATGTCCGTTCAGTCGGTGATGCTATCTAACCATCTCATCTTCTGCCACCCTCTTCTCCTTTTACCTTCAATCTTTCCCAGCATCAGGGTATTTTCCAGTGAGTCAGCTCTTTGCATCAGGTGGCCAAAGTATTGGAACTTCAGCTTCAGCATCAGTCCTTCCAGTGAATAGTCAGGGTTGATTTTCTTTAGGATTGACTGGTTTGATCTTCTTGCTGTCCAAAGGACTCTCAAGAGTCTTCTCCAGCACCACACCTCGAAAGCATCAGTTCTTCGATGTTCAGCCTTCTTTATGGTCCAACTTTATTGCCTTGGCAACTGATCAGGAGGGGTGGGGTTAAAGATGTCTGCCAAACTCAGCCTGGTGTCTAGACAAAGAACAGTAATGCTATTTTGAGAGAGAATAAAATCAGAAGTTGAGCATAAAGGAAAAAAGTATCTTGACTTGTTCAGTCTGACACGACTGTGCAACTGAACTGAATTGAACTGAGCATGTCAAGATAATTTTTTCCCTTATGCTCAACTTCTGATTTCATTCTCTCTCAAAATAGCATTACTGTTCTTGTTACAGGCTTGTTACAGGCTGAGATTAAAACACCAGAAAAAATATTTCAAAATGTCCAGTTCTCAACTGAAATAAAAAGCAGTTAGTTGACAGCTCAGCAGGAAAGTTAGGGTTAGAGATGATAGTTTGACATTTGCTCTGTATCAGGAGATGCTAATTCAAACACTTCCAGGATCAAGACAGATAATGCAAATGAAGATTAAGTATATAAAAATCATAATAAATCCCAGCCTTTTCCCTTTGGCTCACCACTGGAAATCCTGGTGTCACCATGGGCCACTGCCCCGCCTGGTGTTATAGATATTGTACGAACAAGCCGTACTCAAAGTCTTGCTTCTGCCAAGGTATCCCTGATTGTAAGATCCACATCTTTGACCTGGAGTGGAAGAAGGCAAAAGTGGATGAGTTCCCAACTCTGTGGCCACATGGTGTCAGATGAGTATGAGTAGCTCTCCTCCGAAGCCCCAGAGGCTGCCTGCATTTGTGCCAACAAGTACATGGTGAAAAGCTGCAGCAAAGGTGGCTGCCACATCCAAGTGTGGCTCCAACCCTTCCCTGTCACCTGCATCAACAAGATGTTGTCCTGTGTTGGAGCTGATAGACTCTAGACAGTTATCTGCGGTGCCTTTGGAAAGCCCCAGGGCACAGTGGCCAGGGTCCACACTGGCCAAGTCATAATGTCCATCCGCACCAAGTTGCAGAACAAGGAGCATGTGATTGAACTCTGCAGGGCCAGGTTCAAGTTCCCTGGCTGCCAGAAGATCCACGTCTCCAAGAAGTGGGGCTTTATGAAGTTTAATGTGGATAAATTTGAAGACAGTGTAGCAGAAAAGCAGCTCATCCTGGATGGCTATTGGCTCAAATACATCCCTAGTTGTGGCCTCTGGACAAACAGTGGGCCCTGTACTCACAAGATCCTCAGAGTTATCCCCTCCTTACTCATGCCGACCAATAAATCCTGCTTTCCTATCAAGTAATAATAATAATAATAATAAACCCTAGCATCCAGCCATGGTAAGTGATAATCACGACTTGTTCTCAGCAGGGATGCTATAAACAGTGGGTGGGGACTGGACAAATTGAAGGACACATTCCCTGTCTTAGGTACCAGTCATTGTTAAATAAGGATATGGAATCAGTGTAAACAGATATGCTGATTTTTAAGGAGAAATTATAATTCTAGGGTTTTATTTTGATATGACACTACCTAATAGTTAAAAATTGACTGCTAATATTTTAAGTGCTTAAGCACTATACAGACCAAACAATGTATATTGTGATTGAGTCTGCTTCACAGGCTTCCAACAAGTGACTTCTGAGTTATATGGATGGTATTTGGTAGAGAGAGGAAATCCAGAGACTGTGTACTATGGAGAACCATGACCCTCCCCAGCTCCCCAGTTTGCCTGTAGGTAAGCCCAGTAAAGTTTAGGCAGGCCTGTTATTTTGGCCACCAGGTGTCCGATGGGCTCCCAGGTTGGACGGCAGGCTGCATCTGCATGGCTATTTCTATTAATCTCTTGGAAACTGTGTAGGAAACTGCTGAGGGTGATCCACTGCAGGTTAGAGGCTACATGCCGCCAGCAGCCTTCACCACAGCACCCTCTATGGCTATCTTCACCCTTCACTCTGAAGAGTTTGTGTACCTCAGAGCGTCTTGAGTCCTGAAACACATATCTTGTTTAGCAGATCCTACTTGCTCACTTTCCTATAAAGAAGTTCTCTTGCCAAATTTAGATGTTTTTTGTGCAATGGCATCTTCTTTTTGCATCTTCCTTCAGAGCCAGTGGAGAAATGGGTTACTTTCTAGCTTTCTGACTCTTCTCCGACCCTCAGAAAGTATCCTTACAGACTTGAAAATTGTTCTGACCAGGGGATTAGAAAGTCCTTTTCATATTTATATTTTACCAAGCCTTCCTTCAGTCCAGATGGGTAGTTTTCCACTTAACCCTAATCATCTTTGCATTACATGTTTCTGTCCCTGTTCTCAGTTCACTTTGGGGTGAGGAAAGGGAATTAAAGACAGATACTTAAAAATAACTAACATCCCCAATGTCTTAGTCTTCTTTAACAAGTTCTAGGAACAATGTTATCTTCCTTTTGTCCTTGATTCCTATTCCTGATTCTAAAGAGTAACTCTCAGACTGACTGGTCTAGAGCTGATCTTGAAGGGTACAACTTTGTGAGATGGTGATAGGGAACTCAAAAACATGTTCTGAACATTGTCTAATGATGTTTGCAAAGAATTATGATTATATTTAGCAGTATTTTCACTCTGATTAGAAGAAGCATTTGTCCTCCCTGGGTGATGTTTCTTATCAGCTCCGGGCAGCAGAGCAAGGTTATCACCGATGAGGCCTGAAGAGAGGAAAGATCAAATTAACATCTATACCAGCCACACTCAGACACACCTGCCAAAATATACACTCCACCAAAATACAAACACTTCACAAAATGATGTCCTTCAATATATACTATGTACATGTTAATATCTGCAAACATATATCCACAGTCCCTTCTATCCACAAATATCACACACATTTAAGTATGTACATTCATATATACTGCCTACCTACCCACACTGATACACACATACATACACACATACACATGCACACTCACACGCTGACTTACTAAAACTATGCACTGCACAGTGTTAGAATGAGCTGATATAATCTTCCTAGAAGATCACAGCCCAGCCTCAGCCTGCAGATCAACTTTACTTAACCTCAGGACATGTGGTCAGGAAACTGGAAGGTAGTCTTGACAACCGAGCTAAGGCCCTGCAGGGTCAGCAGGATGCTGGGAGAGGTGGTCACATACAATGATCTGATTGTGCCACATTGGGGAGTGGAAAGCAGAGCATGCATGATGACCCCACAGACAAAGCTAGGGCTGAGAAATGAGGAGAGGAACCCAGTTCTGGGTAGGGATTTGATCTGAGGAGGGCTGTTTGGGAAGCTGTGGTTCACTCTAGAGGCCACACAGGTAAGCCATGAAAGTGAGTGAGATGGGCATCCAGGGAGACAGTGGGTTGGGGTCACATACACAGAAAACTTTCTGGTCCAGTTGAGGCATACACCAGCATCAGCCCCACATCCACACTACTGCCCAACACGGCAGTAGGTAGAGTCATAGTTCAGCAGAGTGTGAGGACATTTAATGTTCAAAATCCAACTCAAGGCATTTGGGGAGAGGGGAAGAGATGAGTAAGGAGGAAAAGGAACAGGAGGAAGAGGAGAGAGAGGGAGGGACCCATGGTTCTTATCCAGATATTAGAACTATACCTTGGCTATGCCAAGAAATGGGAGGCAGCAGGCAATGGAAGTGAAATCTGGACTTCAGAGCTTCTCAGGACCCTGGTCCTAGCAGTTTAAGGGAAGTTGCAGAAAACTCCAAAAGTAATTTGGATTATTATAATGTGTTTGCCTAGAAAAGAAACTGATTGAGAATCCAAATCCTGTAAAGTGACTTGGAAACTTTGCATGTTGGATACATTAAACTTCCTCTCCCTAGGCTCGTGTGTAGAAAGAAGAGAGGATGAGAAAGTACATGAAGTGCTTTCTGGTTCTTATTATCAATGCCCTCTACAAAGTTCAGGAATTAACCACCAATGATGAGACTAAGACATACCCTGGGTAATGGGGGGATCTGCAGGATAAGACCTTGCTCCTATTTCAAAATGAAGAATGTTCCCCTCCAATTCATTGCATCATCATCTAGGATAACAGCTCTGTGGAATGAGGTGGGGGACTAGGGGCCACTGTAGTAGCACAGGGGCTTCACGGTCTAATGAAAAGGGCATGATATTTGAAGTCAACAGATCTGCTAGTCCTGGCACTATTGAGAACTAGCTGTGTGACCTGGCGAGTGATATAAAAAACCTACATAAGGACAGAATTCTATTTCCTAAGGCAAAAAACAGGTGATGATCTGTCACAAAACTTTTCCCCCATCAATTACGGATAGAGCAAGGCCCAGAACACCAGAACCCTGTCAACAGCATACCAGGAAGATGTTATTTTCAGATTTTGGTGCTAAATCACTCTGCACACATGTTTATACCTTGACCTGTTTCCCTGGTCTTGCTGACAGCTGGTCTTTTTGTTTGATGTTCTCTAGGTTATCTTGTTTCCAGTCCCAGCCCTGTTTCTGAAAACACATTGTTTCCCCAAAACACATTGTTTACCCCTCAATGAGCAGAGGTAAGAGTCTAATCCAGCCTGATCCAACTTTGGGGAGTAGTCAGTGAAAAGCTCATCTAAGATATGTGTTCAATGCCAAAACACTAGAATTCCAGGGCATTTTAATGGGCTATATGAAGCAATGGAGCAGAATATTTGAAACCTGAACTGTCCTGGAAATAAAGAACATATGAGCATAGTAACCTGTTTTCCAGTAGTCTGCAAACAAGATGTCAGCCTCTAAAAAGATCACTAATCTTATCAAACAACAGATTATAAATGCCAAATGAATGGTATGGACAATGTTAATTCTGTAGTGAGAGAATGGTCAGGACAGGTTTTCAAAGTGGAGGACCCAGCTTAAGCTGTGCCTTCAGAAGTGTGAGGGATTGGGAAAGATGGCAAGGAGGCAGCGAGGTATCCAAGAGATAACGGCATGAGTCACAGTGCAGCAAGGCCAGACACATTCATACGTACATGGAATGGGGACCATATTAAAGGGTAGGGATAGGAATCATAGGCAAATGTTGAGGGCTCTGGGATGCAGAACTGCTCTGATGCTTAGAAAACAGTGAGGAGAGTCACCTGGGAGCACAAAGTGGCAGAAACCTAAAAAGGTAGATGCAGCCAAATTATGAAAATTCTTAACTGTTACACAAAGGGGTCCATACTTAATGCAGTAGACAAATGGAGGATATCTCAGAATGATCTGAGCAAAAGAAGAGCACGTGAGTGCAGAACTTTAGGAAAGTAAATCTACTAACAGTGAGAAGTGTGGTTTGGGGACTGGATTTGATAGTGTCTACCGCAGTCATCAAGACATGAAGAAGCAACAGGTCTTGAGACTGGATCTAACGAAAAAGTAACAAGCCAAAAGTGAGTCTGAGTTTTCTGAGTAGAGTGACTAGGGGACCGGTGGTATTTGATAGAAATGGAGGTCAAGAAGGAAGCTGGCCTTGGAGAAATCAGTGGACTTTAGACTGACGTTGATGTAGTGGCTGGACATCCAAGAGGAGAGACAGAGCAGATAGGAGGAGTGGGATGAAAGGACATGTGGACAGATTTGCAGATAGGAAAGTCAGTGGTAAAAACAAAGTAAATATCAAAGTGGACAACATGAATCGGATCTCTGTGAGGAAAAAAAGTGGAGAGAAAAGGAAGAGGAATGAGTGGACATAATAAGGAAAGGGGAACAGGAAGAGATCCAGGGGAGACACAGCTGGGGAGGAAGGAGGCAGAGGAATCTGGGGTCAGGGAAAAAAAGAGGAGACTGCCCACAGAGTCAAGGAAAATAAGGATTTACAGAGGACATCGGGTTTGACTCGATGTTAATAAATATATATGTACGGGGCACCTATGTATTCTGAACCCTGGGATGTTGGTTGGTTAGGCGTTATCCTCCTTCAGCAGACCTCATGGAGAGCTTATAATGGCGCCAAGTTCTGAGGATGGTCCCCATGTGGAAGAGGAAGACCCAGTGAGTCTTGCAACACTGCCGCCACCCCCACCCAGCAGCACTAGGTGAGACTAGGCCATGGTTCTAGGCAAGAGGACAGGCATTTCTGGAGAGGAAGAGCAGAACTTGGGGAGCTTGGCATTATCGTAGAAGTAAACAGAAGGCTTAGTCTCCGTTTCCGGAGAGTCAATAAGCCACTCCGACTGGTGGGAAAGTGGTAAAACGGGTTGAGTGGCTTTGACAGGGTGTGGCTGTTAAGATGTGGGAGTCAGAAAAGGGGACGGCCTGGGGGAGGTGGCGTCAAAGAAGGCTTCTCGTCGGAGGTGTTCCTTAAGCTGTGTGGAAGGATGGGAGGAGAGGGGAGGTCAGACCACGCCCAGCCTGACGCGCTGCTCTCCTTCCCAGAGACCCCGGCCCCTCCCGGTCTCCCTTTCCCCTGCTTCCCGCGCCAGCAAGCACAGCTCGCGTTACCAGCACTGACGTCACGGGCGATGACCTCAGGGCGAAGGGGGCGGGGGGACGGGGCGAGCGCGCTGGGCGGGGCTGATATAGGCCCCGCCCCCTCGGCGTCCCCGGCCAATGGCCTCCGCCGCCAGCGTCCCCGCCTCTCGCCGCGGCCTGAAATGCTCAGCTCGAGTTACCAGCACTGACGTCAGCGGGCGATGACCTCAGGGCGAAGGGGGTGGGGGGGGCGGGGCGGGACAGATGCCAGGCCCCGTCCCCCGCGCCGGCGGCCAATGGCCTCCGCCGGCGGCCCCCCCCCCCGTCTCTCGCCGCGGCTTGAAAAGCGCGTCTCCGGGCGAGTCCCGGCAGAGCCAAGCGGCGGAGGAGTGAGAGAAGGTTCGCTGGGCGGTGCGTCCAGTCGGAGACCGCTCAGGCCCGCGACAGAAGCCAGACGCGCCAGGCCGAGAGGAGAGCAGACATGCTCCCGGAGATCGCCGCCGCCGTGGGCTTCCTCTCCAGTCTTCTGAGGACTCGAGGCTGCGTGAACGAGCAGCGACTGCAGGTGTTCCGCGGGGCTCTCCAGGCGGCGCTGACAGGTGAGCACGGGGCGGAGGGCCCGGCGCCCTCGGGCTCAGTCCCCACCGAGGGCGGGCTCCCCGCCGAGCGCCCCGGCCCGTTCGCTCCCTCGGGTCGTGGTCCTCGGCCCTGTGCTTGGGGCCGGGTGCTCCGTGGTTCCGGCTGGCTGCTGCGCTCTGCGCTGTCGCGGGCGCAGAGTCCTGACTGCGACCGCGGGTCGCCGCTGGGTGCCGCGGAAGCGGGGTGCCTGTGGGTCTGCGTGCAGGCTCTTCTCCCTCACTGGACCCGGGACCCTGCAGGCGACAGCCCGACCAGCCAAGGGTCCTTATGGAACGAGAAGGCGCAGTGGAACCTTCCAAACAACTCGGGCTCCCAGCTGAGGCTCTTCCGGCCGCGCAGGCCGCGCCGTGCCTGGGGCAGTGGCTGGCACCTCAGGTTGGAGTCCGGGCCCCCTTTCTATCCTCCGGCCTCCCTTAGCCATCTGCCATCCTTTCTGGTACCGAGAGAGCCTTGTATGCAGTAACTGCGCTCCGCGGGCCGTGTATTGGGCTTCAGCGCGGTGCTGCATGAGATGAAGAGGTGGGCAAGAGATAAGCAGCCGCTGGCCGGGGAGAGACCTGTCTCCTAGCTGTTGGCTGGTGGGCTTGGGCAGCAATAGTCATCTTTAAACGTGCCCACACAGACCCACCTTCTGAGGGACAACATATGTTTCATTGAAACATCCCAGTTCTGCCTCCTTAGCCACTGTGACAGGTCTTTGATTTTTCAAGGCAGAGGGAACCACCGAGGCACTGGGTGGGAGACATGATGAGTTGCTGTGGGTCCGACAGTGAAGACAGCCTTCTTGGCCTTGAAATTTTGGCTCAGAGGTTCCAGAGGCCCTGCCTGGACATGTCAGCCCCAGGCATATCCTCCTCCTTAAACTGGGAATGTGCCAAAGGCAATATACTGGCCACAAAGGATTGCCCCAGAGCTCTGGGACACCCTCTTGATACACATACACCCATGTCTTAGAAGGAGGGGTCTTTCCAGATTCCATAATTTTATTTTTGCTACAATGTCAGGAGGGTTTCAGGAGGGTCATAAAACTCATGAGAAGCCATGTTGCTTACTTAAAATAACTAGGCCCTTTCCTCTCCTCCTGTCATCACCCTCACCTGGGTGGCGCACCTGCCAGTGCAGGGGACAGAGACTTGGGTTCTATCTCTGGGTCAGGAAGATCCCCTGGAGAAGGGAATGGCAACCCACTCCAGTATTCTTGCCTGGAGAATCCCATAGACAGAGGAGCCTGGCAGGCTACAGTCCATGGGGTCACAGGGACACAACTGAAGCAACTTAGCACACATCCCATCACCCCTCACCCCTTGTGGTCACGTTCATGGCCCAGCTGCGCTAACCAGTGCATCCGCCCCTTGTTCTGTCTCCACAGAGCACTACAAACACCATTGGTTTCCTGAGAAACCATCCAAGGGCTCTGGCTACCGCTGCATCCGCATCAACCACAAGATGGACCCCATCATCAGTAAAGTAGCTAGCCAGATTGGACTCAGCCAGCCTCAGCTGCACCAGTTGCTGCCCAGTGAGCTGACCTTGTGGGTGGACCCCTATGAAGTGTCCTACCGCATTGGGGAGGATGGCTCCATCTGCGTCCTGTACCAGGAGGCCCCAATGGCCACATCCTATGGGCTTCTCACCTGCAAGAACCAGATGATACTGGGCAGGAGCAGTCCTTCAAAGAACTACATCATGGCAGTCTCCAGTTAGATCCCTCGCGAGCCCCACCTGGCCCTCTACTGTACTCACTCTGCTGTGATAGCAGGCCACTGCATATCTCAACCTGGGAGACTGTATTTTAAATGAAGAGCTATTTATATATATATATATATATATATATATACACACACACACACACATGTGTGTATATATATATTTTTTCTTTTTTTTTTTTTAAGAAAAGAGGAGAAAAGAACCAAAAGATTTTTTAAAGAAAAAAATCCTTAAAGGATGCTGCTTGGAAGTGGCCTCCGCAGGTGCCTTTGGAGAGAATTGTGTGCTTTAGTCTGGGAGCCAGTGTCTGCCTATGGGAGGGAGGCATGGTGTTCTGGCCAAGGTGAGGTGAGAGAAGTTTGGCTAATACCCCAGGAAGATGTGAGAGAGAGCAAACAAGATTAGCAACTGTGAACAAGAGAGGTCAGGATCTGTCCTGGGAGAGAAAAGAGGCTGAGTTCAAACTTCTTACTCTCCCAACCAGGACACCTGCACCCCTGGCCCCTCTGTTATTCAAGGGCATTCAAGCCTGTACTTAAGTCATACTATATTGCCTAATCTTCTCTTTTATATTTTATGAGATCCTAGGCACAGAATGAAAAGGCCTTTCCTAATTCCTTCTGTCCTGAGTAGCTTTTCTTGAAATCGTGACTTGTTTCTAATTCTATTCTCAGAGACCTGTAGATGTTGCTTCCCACCAAGAATATAAAGCTTTTAGTTTTGGAGGTCAGGGGAGTAAGGCAGGGGTTGGAGGTTATTGGAGTCGGGACAGAAAGGCATTATGTACCGACCCTTGCCTTGCTGTAATGCTGCTCTGTGTGGCGATTAACTTGGGGGTGACTTGTAATGGAATTTTAGAATCCAAAGAGTATCCACTAGGATGTTTTTTTGGCCAAAACTTTTCTTTTTGTAACCAGATGGAAGTCCTAATGATGCTACCATTATCTCTTGGAGAGGTAGCTCAAAAGCTACAGGGAACTTCAGGTCCTTGATTACTGCCTTCTTTTTAAAAGCACACACTCCTCTCCAACTCCCCCACCCACCACCACCAACCCAAACCGCCCCCCCCTTCTGGTTGGGTCATGGAACTACCCTATTTTCTAGGACAAGAG
This sequence comes from Okapia johnstoni, assembly GCA_024291935.2. NCBI lineage: Eukaryota > Metazoa > Chordata > Mammalia > Artiodactyla > Giraffidae > Okapia > Okapia johnstoni. The sequence goes on along the minus strand of CM044322.1, from coordinate 72,563,117 downwards.
TTATCAGTCACTGTGCAATATGGCCTCCTGGGTCCCAGGAGGAACTGGAGGAGAACTGGCTGTCACAACCTCCTGACGCCCTGGTGGCCTTAGGAAACTATATCTCCCTCTGTCCTCAGGACTATGGCTTTATGCTTAGCCTTGCAGATCTTTCTTGGCTGAATGAGAGAATGCCCCAAGTTACTACTTGGTATTCTTATAGAACTGACTCTTAACAGCCAAACCTTGGGCATTGTTTTTTTCTCCTTGGTGCTCAGAACACCTGTGGGAGAGGCCACTGTCTCTCTCCGTACAATCCAAGTTTGTCTACAGACTTGTGCAATATTTACTGATCTGGGTCTGAGGAAAACGGAAAATTTCACAGGGAAGAAATCCCATTGCTTCAGTTTCTCAGTGACATTGGTGAGGGGTCTTCAAAGGCCTTGAGTTTCCCAAACCGAAGTCACCTTGAGAAGGCCGTAGATGGGACATCTGGTGAACCTGGCTACTCTCCGGCTGTTGCCCTTAGTGAGGAACTTTTCTCTCCACTGCCAGTCCCCTTTCCTGGATTTCTTAACTACACTCAATTCTGACTCAGAGGTGCTATTTACCAAACACTCTCTCTACCCATTCCTGCCAGTTCTGCCTCTTGAACTTTCCAAATCCCAAGCTACCTTCCCAGGCCCTGTTTCCAGTCCTTATTGCTGTAAAGTTGACTTCAGGCCCGTAGACCCAAGTGCTCATTTTCGGGCATATGGGTTGAAACAAAGCTGTGAATCCCTACAGATTATTGTTACATCTTGTCTGCAAACAGGTTCCTGCCTTTTTATAAGCAGCCTCGTGGTTTCATACTTAATCTATTCTTTTTGACATTCACTTTAAAAACAATAAACACCCAGAGCTGGACTGTTGAGCAGGCCTGTCTCTCCTGTTAAGTAGAAATAAATACATTTGTAAGCTATTCTGACAGAAAAGACAAAGGTTACTAATTGTATAATAGTGTTGTTATATGGAAGAATGTACAGCTTTATGGACACATGTACACTTTTTTGGGTTACTTTAATAAAAATGTAGCAGATGAAGTCCTGTGGTGTAGAGAAGATAAAATTCCCACATCGCTAATTTTCATTTCCCTCAGATCCAAATCCTTTGTGTCTCATAGTGTTTCTCTTTAGCTGGATTCAGAAGTCCTGTGGCATAGGTGGTAGGGATATTTCCAAGTATTTCCACTTTCCTGGGAAATAGCTTCTTCCTTCCTTCCTTTAATGCATATTCTAACTTCCATGAGAAAATGTTAGCTGGGCCCATGATCTAGTCTGAACTTTCCTAGGTTAGCCAGGGCTCATCTTACGCATCCTGTTCTTGCTCAGTCGTACTCATTAGTTCATTCAGCAAGCATTTATTGTATGTGCTAGGTACTAAAAATATTAAAAATGATGAAGACACGGTCCGTTCACATACTGAGATGGTGAACAGAGAACACTGAACCCCTTTCTAGATTGGGGCAGAATTTTTAAAATTCTTGTCCTGTTCCCTTGTGATCTTTTGGGGCTCCCACATGACACTGACTATTCTTATTATATGACTGCAGTTGAGCCTCAGAATACAGGCATTGGTGCTGAACATGTGACAGAAGGTTAATGTTACCAGTTAACTAAAATGTGGCTACTTGTGACATCAAACACCAAGAGCAAAGGTTTGTTACCCATTTATAACTGACTGTATGCATGGGATCTGTGTAAGGACATACTAGCAGCTTTCCTTGTCCCTGACTTCTGGGTTCTACCCATGAGGTTTTGACACAGACTTCTCCACGCCCACTTCACTTGCTAGCTCTGCAGTTCACACTGAGGTCACAAATGAATTTTTGACCTGGGCTATCTTTTTGTTGGCCATAACTGGGCTATGCATGCATGCTTAGTCACTCAGTCATGTGAGTCTTTGCGACCCTCATGGACTGTAACCTGCCAGGCTCCTCTGTCCATGGAATTTTCCAGGCAAGGATACTGGAGTGGGTTGCTGTTTCCTACTCCAATGGATCTTCCTGACCCTGAGTCTCTTGTGTCTCCTGCATTGGCAGGCGGATTCTTGACCACTGCCACCTGGGAAGCATAAGTGAACTGTACTTAAACTTAATTTTAAATATGTCGGCTCATGAACAGTGGCATGCCCCCACCATACACATACTTCATACCTCCGTGACCTTCATCAACAAACATGTAGTTTGACCTAGGTGTCCTAGATGGGAAGTAGGCCTCGGAAGCTGTGTGTGATACGCTGGGAGGGTAGATGAGCCAGGAGATGGCAGTCAGGGAAGCTAGCTCTTCTGTATCACAAATAGAATTGGTTAGAGACCCATTTGTGTGGAGGAGTTGTTTAAAAAAAATGGTCCCATTTCCATGGCTACCTTCTAACACAAATGTCCTAGGTACTCATTTGTCAAGGACCTACTTTTTTGGTAGGTCCTTACAAATGAGGTTAGGGTTGAATTTTTGCTCTTCTCTTATTAGGTACAAAATCAGCATCTATTTTCTTGTTTCCCAGCAGACTCCTCTCTTGAAAGATATTTCATTGTTTAGTCAGTCCTGAAATTCAGGAAGGGTTGTCTGGAAGTTAGGATACCATCAACCACTTCTGTTTCCAAGCCAGGGAAACCGTAGAATGGCAGATTGTTCTTGGGGTTGCTCTTGGTTCTAGATAGACGAGTAGTCCCTCAATTTACATAAAAGAGGGTTCTGTGATCAAGCAGTGTGTTATGTACTTTAGATCTGACTGTCAATAAGAGTGGCGAGCTCCCCTTAGCCAGGTGAGGAAACAGGGGCTGTGAACAGGAATTGCTTGAAGAGTTGCAATTGGATTTTTTGTGTTCAGGGCCCAAGCATCGGTTGGTCCATTCTGCTCCTAGCTTCTCTACTTGGTAAACAGTGCTAGCCTGGGAGACCTGTGCTCGATCAGCTGTTTCTGGATGATAGGCACCACCTCGGAGAGTGTAGACAGGGCTCTAGGAGTGCAGATTAACAGCCCATTCTGGGTCCTGATAAGAAGGTTTGGGTGGGCGAGTCCTTGATGCTGCAGCAAATGAGCCCTAGTGGAAAGAAACCCACTTCTGTGAGGCTGACGTCTGCTCCTTTACCAGCCTGTGGTCAGGGAAGATCGTGGGAAATCCTGGCTTCCAGGAGAGTGCTGGCACCTGGCTCAGCAAAGAGTGGTGCAATAGTGAGTTCTGGGGTGGGAGGGAGAATCTTATAGGTTTTGGTCCAGGTTCTTCTTCCCAACTAACTGTGTGAGTTTGGATAAGTCCCTAAGTTTTCCTATCTCAGAAATTAGGAGGTGGATTAAATGACCTCTGTTCCTTTCTTCAGCTTTTGGTTCTAAATCATCTTCTTTATCCTGGCAATCACTGGAAGGCAAATTAGCACATTTCTTATCATGATTTTCAGTTAGTTGAACTGAAAGTTCATTTGGGCTAGGAAGTGGAATCAGTAATAATCCTCCCTTGTTTGGATCAGATTCCTGCCTGATAAGGTCTCAATTCCCAGGTCTAGTGAGGCAGTGCTGCCAAGAGGTCAGGAGCTCAGACGCTAGTGTCAGACTGCCTAGAAACCTAATCTAATCTAATCTCAGCTCCACCATCTACCTAGACAGTGTATTAGAAAGCAGAGACATCACTTTGCCAACAAAATGATATAGTCAAACCTACTGTTTTTCCAGTAGTCTTGTATGGATGTAAGAGATGGACGGTAAAGAAATCCCTTGGACTTCAAGGATATCAAACCAGTCCATCCTAAAGGAAATCAGTCCTGAATATTCATTGGTAGGACTGATGCTGAAGCTGAAACTCCAATACTTTGGCCACCTGATGTGAAGAGCCAACTCATTGGAAAAGACCCAGATGCTAGGAAAGATTGAGGGCAGGAGGAGGAGGGGACGACAGAGGATGAGATGGTTGGTTGGCATCACCAACTCAATGGACATGAGTTTGAGCAAGCTCCAGGAGATAGTGAAGGACAGCACTGTCATGCTGCAGTCCATGGGGTCACAAAGAATCGGACACAAGTTAGCGTCTGAACGACACCACCACCTACCTACTGGCCGTGAAACCTGGGGCAGGTTACTTCACCAGGCCTTCATTTACCCATTTGTAAAATAGGATTAGGAATATAATCTATCTAAAAATGTTGTGAGGATTAAATGAGATTCATATTCTATCCATACTCTAGAATAGTGCTTTGCACTATTCTATTAATTACTAAATGAATGAGAATTGTAGTTTTAAGTAGAAATTGACCTCATCTCTTCAAGGGCTCTGAATTGGTCCTGAGATGAGTAAGGACACTGACATTCTGATAACTGGAAGGAAACCATTATAAAAGTAATAGTTCCTACAAGGGCCTCCAAGAGCAGCTGCAGAGAACACCATTCAAGCAGTCTCTATAAGTACCTGAGGAATGAATGAATGAATGAATGAATGAACTGATGTCTGACCTTTGTCATTGTTGCTGAAATGGACAGTGTTCTTTCCAGACAGCTGATCTCATTTGCCCCTAAACAGTTTTGACCTGTTGGTTTCAGGCTCTGCTGTGGATTTATACCAAAGTGGCTACATGCTCATTGACACACCAAGTGGGTGGGGAAAGAAATTTTCCGGTAACAACTTTGCTTACCTCCATCCTGCCTACTTATGGAATCACACCTACCTGCTCTCCCTTCCCAGAAGACAGAGAAATGGGAAGCTGAGAAGGGCAAGGGTGATGAGTTCTGGAGAGTTCTGCCTTTCTGCACCATTTGTTTGCAGAGCTAGCAAGAAAAATGTTTGAGCTTAGTGTAAAAGATTACCAGGGCACTGGATAACAACGATCTTATACAAACAAGTGTACCCCAGACATGCAGCCAGTCCTTCCCCCGGCATTGAGAGAAGCCCAGTTCTCTGACCTCCTATCAGCTCCAAGTCATTTTGTTCCCACCAGAACTCTGGATATTCCACTGCCCACCCTCGTTCCCATAAACAAGGATGGGTCTTAATTTAGTCCTAGCCTAGTAAACCTGATGGGTTGCCCAGAGCACATCAGATAAGAGGAGGTTATGGCTGGGCAGGCTGGAGCAAGAGCTACTTGATTTACCAGCAGGGATGGACCCTTTAAAGTTTGGTGGGTAGCAGGGAGGTGAGGAAAAGACCAGACAGTCAATGGATGAGGATAGCTGGACAGAGGTCACAGTGAACTTGCAGAGCTAGCTCAAGCCTTGTCTGAAAAGGACCCCATTTATTAGCTCTAGTCATTGTTATCCTGGGAGACCAGTAATACCAGTTATTGTAATTTTTCTAGAGAAACCTGAAATGTAGATTTCTGTTTGACAACTCCCTAAATTCTAGTTATGAAGACTGCATCTGCCTAGGCTGCCAGTTTGTAACCTATGATACTTCTAGGATGTGGGGGTTCTGACCCCCCGCCCCCCACAGTGAGGCTCTGTCCCCCACACTAAGGACACTAGTGTTGGACTGCCACAATGGCCATGGTCTTTAGAAAAGAACACCCCTGATAGAAACAAGGGCACATTTGGGGCCCCTTCCCCCTCCAAGGATTCAACTAGAAGTAGCTTTCCCGTCCCTCAACTGGTGAACGTTAACCTGTGCCTGGGACTGTGGTCTCTGGGCCTCTTCTCAAGCCTGCTCTGCCCTCTCCTACCCCCTTACTTGATCTGGTTAACTCTTGTCTCTCAAGATGTAGACCTGGGACGTGTGTTTCCAGGATACTCGGTTTTTTCCACTGTCTTAGTCCTTGTAACCTGCGTTTACAGCTAGAGTGTAGGCCAGGGTCTTACCTGAAGAGTGTTTGTTTGATGCCTAGTAGGTGTTACTGAATTTTGGTTGAATGAATGAATGTCAGAGTAGCCAAGGTGTGTGTTAGTCACTCAGTGGTGTCTGACTGTTTGTGATCCCATGCACTAGCTCCAGGGGAACTTTCCGACCCAGGGATTGAACTGGATCTCCTGCATTGCAGGCAGATGCTTTACTAGGAAAGTCTAAGAGCAGCCAAGAGCAGAGGCTAATAGATGAAAGGGATTTATTAACAGATCAGGGGTAGAATAAAAACTCAGGTTCCCTTAAGGTCTTTCAGTGAGAGGTTCCAGCTCAAAATACCAACCTGTGATTGCTCCTTCTTAAAAAAAAAAATTCTTAGACTCTTGCAGTCTTGTAGATCTTTAAGCACCTGTTGTTGAAATGTAAATATCACCTAGAGAGGGGTGGACACACTTTAAATCATAATTTGGGAGAGCCTCAGTTAACAATTTACTTCCTAAATGGGTTTACCTGGAAGGTAATCACCTGGAGAAAAAAAGGCTGGGCTGCTGTCATAAAGAAATTCTGACCAAGGTAGCAGGAGAGACAATAGACTCCACAATTTCTGAACACTGATCCTGTCTGCAGAAATCCTTCCCAGTGTCTACTGGTGAGGACAGCTGTAGGGTGGCAGAAATAACTGTAGGTTTAGAAGCTGGGAAATCGGGGCCTTAGCTTCAGGTCTGATAATATCTAGTAGTAGACATCTTTGACAACTTAGACTGGTCACTTCCCCCTTCTGAATCTTGGTTTTCTCATCTGTGAAATGAATTACGTATGCTCAATCACCCTCTCACTATTCCATTTCCATATAGAACAGGAAAATCTGATTCTCCCCTCCCATTAGGCCAGCAAAGAGTCCGAGTCTGTGCTCGGGACCTGTCACAACTGAAATAACACAACAGCCTTCTACCTGCTTTTCTACCTGGCCTGGTCAGCAGCCTGGGATAAGTGCAAACTCTTCTGATCATGTCATTCCCTTCCTGCAGCCTTTTTTGGTCATTCTGAATCCCTTAGTCCAGTCTTTTCAACCTCAAACACTCTGTGCAATGGCCTGTCTGCACCAGGACCCCTCACCTTGTCAATTCTCACCTGCTCACCTTTCTTTGCGGTCCTGTCCACATTTGCAGTTTTCTCTACTCTGACAATTATGGCCAAAAACTCCTCATAGAAAAGACTTTGACACACTTTCTTCTAGAATATGAGCACTGACCATGTGCTGAGCATCAACTATTACCAGACATTCTGCCTGGTGCCTTACACATGGAATGTCTCTTGAAACGTCCACAAGCACACTGTGAGATACTGTTACCCCAGGTTCAAAGCACCAGTACCTAGAGGAGGAGGTAGTGGAAACAGGTTTAAAGCCTAGGGGACACTCTAGAGTTTCTTCATCTGCTGCCTCTTCAAAATACTTTCCCTGAATAATCCTACTAGTCCTCTTTAAAAACATTTCTTATCTCAGGGCTTTTCAATATTTGTACACTTTTATAACACATTTCTTACTTCAGAATCTCTTAATGATATATACATGTCATTTATCACTGTTTTTCATAACAAGGAGTCAGCACATCTTCGTGTTTTGCTTTTGGCTGATGTCTGGTGGCTTTGCAAGCTTACATCCTGTCTCCAATTGTTACTGCAGGAGGAACCATTGTGTTTGATTTCTTTTTATGCATCTGTGTGCTGTTCACAACTTGGTATGAGATAGTCTAAGCACACTGCCTGAGTACACTGGCAGTTGAATGAAAGGATCTGGGCTGAGTGAACTGTGGTGTGCCCACAGGTGGCTGTGGGGCAGCCATCTCTCCCCACTGCTCTCTTCTAATCTTCCTCGGGACCTTAAAAGGAAACTGTCCAATTTGGGAGTTTCCTAAGAGAGGGTGAGGAAGCCCTATGAGCTGAGACCCCCTGCCTACATCACAGTTCCCAACATATGATCTACACACCAGCAAGCTCTGATGGTAGGACTTCATTTGATCTTTTCGGTTAGGTCTGTTCCACATACAACTGGAGCCATAACTTGAAATAATAAGCAATAAGTAGGCAGATTTGGGGGCTTCTCAGGTGGCTCAGTGGTAAAGAATCTGCCTGCCAGTGCAGGAGATGCAGGAGACTTGAATTCTATCCCTGGGTCGGAACGATCCCCTGGAGGAGGAAATGGCAACCCCACTCCAGTGTTCTTGCTTGGAAAACCCATGGACTAGAGGAGCCTGGCAGGCTACAGTCCATAGGGTCGCAAAGAGTCAGACACAACTGAGCACAAGTCAGCAAAACTGACTGAGCATGCAAGAGCATGCATGAACATGAGGCAGGTATGGACACATCTAGATAAATAAGTTTGGAAATAAACGGAGACATTTTTGGGAAAATGCTTTCACATTCCATAGGCTGATGCATCACTTAAGGATTTTGTCTTCATGCTTAGACCATGGGTTTAAATTACTCACCTAGAGCCAGACATCCTGGAATGTGAAGTCAAGTGGGCCTTAGGAAGTATCACTACGAGCAAAGCTAGTGGAGGTGATGGGATTACAGTTGAGCTATTTCAAATCCTAAAAGATGATGCTGTGAAAGTGCTGCACTCAATGTGTCAGCAAATTTGGAAAACTCAGCAGTGGCCACAGGACTGGAAAAGGTCAGTTTTCATTCCAGTCCCAAAGAAAGGCAATGCCAAAGAATGCTCACACTACCACACAATTGCACTCATCTCACAGGCTAGTAAAGTAATGCTCAAAATTCTCCAAGCCAGGCTTCAGCAATACGTGAACCGTGAACTTCCAGATGTTCAGGCTGGTTTTAGAAAAGGCAGAGGAACCAGAGATCAAATTGCCAACATCCGCTGGATCATCGAAAAAGTAAGAGAGTTCCAGAAAAACACCTGCTGCTGTTGCTGCTGCTAAGTCGCCTCAGTCGTGTCTGACTCTGTGCGACCCCATAGACGGCAGCCCACCAGGCTCCGCCGTCCCTGGGATTCTCCAGGCAAGAACACTGGAGTGGGTTGCCATTTCCTTCTATTTCTGCTTTATTGACTATGCCAAAGCCTTTGACTGTGTGGATCACGATAAACTGTGGACAATTCTGAAAGAGATGGAAATAGCAGACCACCTGACCTGCCTCTTGAGAAACCTGTATGCAGGTCAGGAAGCAACAGTTAGAACTGGACATGGAACAACAGACTGGTTCCAAATAGGAAAAGGAGTACGTCAAGGCTGTATATTGTCACCCTGCTTATTTAACTTATATGCAGAGCACATCATGAGAAACGCTGGACTGGATGAAGTACAAGCTGGAATCAAGGTTGCTGGAGAAATATCAATAACCTCAGATATGCAGATGACACCACCCTTGTGGCAGAAAGAGAAGAACTAAAGAGCCTCTTGATGAAAGTGAAAGAGGAGAGTGAAAAAGTTGGCTTAAAGTTCAATATTCAGAAAACTAAGATCATGGCATCCGGTCCCATCAGTTCATGGCAAATAGATGGGGAAACAGTGGAAACAGTGGCTGACTTTATTTTGGGGGGCTCCAAAATCACTGCTGATGGTGACTGCAGCCATGAAATTAAAAGACGCTTACTCCTTGGAAGGAAAGTTATGACCAACTTAGACAGCATATTAAAGAGCAGAGACATTACTTTGTCAACAAAGGTCCATCCAGTCAAGGCTATGGTTTTTCCCAGTGGTCATGTATGGATGTGAGAGTTGGACTATAAAGAAAGCTGAGCACAGAATTGATGCTTTTGAACTGTGGTGTTGGAGAAGACTCTTGAGAGTCCCTTGGACTGCAAGGAGATCCAACCAGTCCATCCTAAGGGAAATCAGTCCTGGGTGTTCATTGGAAGGACTGATGTTGAAGCTGAAACTCCAGTATTTTGGCCCACCTGATGTGAAGAGCTGACTCATTTGAAAAGACCCTGATGTTGGGAAAGATTGAAGGTGAGAGGAGAAGGGGACAACAGAGGATGAGATGATTGGATGGCATCACCAACTCAATGGACATGAGTTTGAGCAAGCTTCGGGAGTTGGTGATGGACAGGGAGGCCTGGCGTGCTGCAGTTCATGGGGTCAGTGACTGAACTGAAAGGGATTAAACATTCTGGCTGAGACTGAGGAGGCTGTTGAAGGAAGGAGAGGGCCAGAGGCACAAGCCCTCTGAGGAGTCTTTCCTTTATGAGTGTTTTTGCTCTAGTTCCAGGAAAGTTGGTGCTGGAGAGAGTTGATCCCTTCCGCGTGTATGTGTGTGTGTGTTTGGGTGGTGGGGGAGTGACATGCATTTGAGCAACTCAGCTATTCTCAGCAGCTGGTGGGGTACCCAGAGAAGTACGGTTAAGCAGCTGCACGCCTCCCCCAGCTACTCACTGACCTCACTAATCCTGAAAACCCTTTCTTCTCCTGGGCAGAACGTCTCCCTGCCAGCTGCCCGGTCCTCCAGGTGTTTCCTGTAGCTCTTGTAGCTCTTTGTTCGTTTCTGGTTTGGCTTCCTGTTAGCCAATGGCAGCCAAGGTGGGGGTGGGCCCAGCCTCCTGTATCTGGGGAGACCGACCACAAGCAGCAGCTGCCTCCTGACACCTGCCTTCCCGAGAGTGTGTGAACAGTGCTTGGCCCAGAGAGGGAGAAGCAGAGCAGGGCAGGGGCTTCAGCTGGGTCAGAACAGAGGTGTCATTTCACAAATGAAATGTCCACAAGTTTCCCACCCCTATTCCCCTTTCCCCAGGGGAGAGGATCGGGGTTTAAAATGTGGGTCCCCATAGGGACCACAGGACAAAGGCCTGGGTGCCCTCGACGCTGGTGCTCACATGACAAGGGCAGGTGGTGCTGGGTCACCCGCCATTAAGTGGAATGCATTGCTGTCGGAGGCACAGGCGAGAGTGGAAGGGGCCATCTTGACAAAGCCTCTGTTATCTTATAGAAGAGCTGAAGTGACCATACAGTCCATTTTCATCAAATCTCCCCAACCCCAGACAGTCAGTATGCAGACAAATGCTGTTTTGGGTTTCTCCCTAGCCACTCTTCCCAAGAAGTAGGGCAGTATTTGCAGCTCAAGTTTTTCCATTTTAGTTGAACTGATCCACTCATCTGGATGATTACTTCATCTATGTCTCCCAGGAAGGCTGTTGGCTTTGGGAGCTTGGGCTGTCTATCTTGATGCTATGTTGTATCTCCAGTGCTTGCATAGGGTCTGGCATCTAGTAGGTTCTCAACAGTATTCTAGAGACTTCCCTGGTGGTCCAGTGGTTAAGACTCCCACTTCCAAGGCAGGGAGTGGGTTCGATTCCTGGTTGGGAAGCTAAGATCCCACATGTCTTGTGGCCAAAAACTAAAACTTGAAACAGAAGCAGTATTGAAAAATTCAACATAGACTTTAAAAATGGTTCACATCCAAAAGAAAAAAATCTTAAAAAATATTGTAACTGAATGAGTGGGAATGTTACTTCCCTCTTTTCTGCCTTTGTGTTTGCAAAGGGCTAACAGAATAACACAATAATAAATGGCACTAGTGCATACAATCTCATATATACTGCATCAGACCCAGATGCTGTGGTGGGTATTGAGAAACATCAGAGGTGATCTCTAGGACCTTAAATTGAAATATGACACGTAAAAAAGAAATTTGAGGAAGACATACACAAACAAAAGACCAAATACATGAATAAGGGAGGGAACAAGATAATGAGATAATGAGAAAATATAATGAAATAATATAATCTCATTAAATTCTCAGGGTAACTCCATGGGTAGACATTATTACTCTTAGATTATAGATGAAGAGACTAAGACTCAGGGAAGGTGAAGCAAATTATCTTCAGGCATACTGCTAGTAAGTGATACAATTGGGTCAAATCCAGGACTGGCTGAATAGAGGGGACAAAAAGAAGAAGAAAGAAAAACTAAAACTTGGTAAGACTGGACACAGGGTGTCTGTCTTCCAATTTTCCTTGTCACCTTTAGCCCTCTGGTCTTCTGGATTCCAGAAAATTTTATACCAAGCCACAGTTCATACTGCAAATAGTCAAAAAAGGTAAGAAGTCTGGAATCTCAACCTCACATGTATTTTATGTCCAAATTCAGACTGCCTGTCCTCTGAAATCCTACTGTTTATCCTAGCCTTGAACTATAAAACAACCCTCTGAACTCTTATAGGAAGAAGTTGCCGTTCCCTCCCTTATTCGTGTATTTGGTCTTTTGTTTGTGTACGTCTTCCTCAAATTTCTTTTTTACGTGTCATATTCCAATTTAAGGTCCTAGAGATCACCTCTGATATTTCTCAATAGCCACCACAGCATCTGGTATGCAGTACTGGGGTGTGAACCTGAGCACAATAAGGGCTGGAGGATCGAGTAGTCTAGTCTATGCCCTTCAGTGGAGTTCTCCCAACTGCACAGTGATGTCTCTCAATCTGCCTCTCTCTCTCCCTCTCTCCCCTCTTTGCCCTTTGCCTCTATCTGACTGGAGAAATCCCGATCCAGTAGAGACCAACCAGCCACATGGACTGCTTCATCCTCAGCTGCTGACTTCCCAGCTCTTGTACAAAAGACAGGAACTCCTTGTGTTCATTGTGACCCACTTTCTTTCTTACTAGGACCTGCTCAGGGTGAAGGCTTAGGTCTCTGTGGCTTCTCTTGTTTTTGCAAAAGGAAAAGAATCTCCCTGTCATAGTCACCAATAGACTTTTCCCACGGTACCTTCCAGGGGGGAGAAAAAAAAAAATGGAACACTGATTGTGTCCTGGGATGAGATTTAAAGATACTCAGGAGAGTGGAACAGGATATAAAAGCACTTGATTATAGTGATTATAGTGTTACTTGAATATGAGGGATTAAAATGTGTCAATGTAAGCCTTGGAATCCAGGGTCTATAGCCAGGCTCCAGCACAGGGCCAGTTGCACATGCACCTTGAAGTACATTTTTATAGTGTTGAGTTTTCAGTTTTCTGCTTGGCAGGCAGGCAATTATGTGTCCTGGAGTAAGGGCTTTCTTGTGTCCAGAGATGGTTCCCTATGAGAAGCACAGCGTAGGGGTGGTCAGAGGTGAGGTTTTGTCCACAAGGTGTTGCCAGACCAAAGGAGGTGATGGGATAATTATAAATGTGAATACCTAAAACACTAATATGGGATTAAATACAAACTAATGGAACTATATAGAATGATACATTATACATAACTAAATGCTTAAATGATTGCTAGACAAATGGAAAAGATTAGAAATGAGTGAGATTACATTGAGCAAGGATTGAGAGAGAGAGATATTTTGAGAAATGCCTTTGTTATCTTACGCCAGAGAGAAAAAAACCCCAAACAATTCTGAGCATAGGCACCTTGGCCAGCACTAATGAGGTGGGTGGTTGGAGGAGCCATGTAAGAGGAGAGCAGTGAGCTCTGTTCTCTGAGTGCTCTGAGCCGCTCTACCCATCCCACCCCTTAGCCCCTCACGCCAGCACTACAGCTCAGTTCTTCAGCACAAAGAGCAACCTGGGGCATTCAGAAGAGTGCAGCCTGTGGCCTCAGAATCATAACTTTGCGTATGCTATACCTTTTTACTGTTTTAAGACACAGGTAATGATTGCCTTTTATTCTGGATTTATTAAGATCTCTTAGCACCTTAACCTAGAGTTCCCATTAATTCTCCCACACCAGACTGGATTGATGTTGGAGGGTGGAGGGAGAAAGGAGACAAAAATCAGAGATTCAGGAGATTAGGGGACAGGAGGACCCTTCACCCCTACTCTTTAAAAAAAGATCTTTGCATTGCCTGGACCTTTCTGGTCTCAATTGCCTCACAAAATAATAGATGTGAAGCACTTTGAAAAATGTTTAAAGTGCCTTGCCCACTCCACCTCCTGGGAGTTATAGCTGTCAGGAAATTGAAAGTAAAGCCTCCATGGGGGCCTTCTCTTGTGGTCCAGTGGTTAAGACTCTGCGCTTCCACTGCAGGGAGCATAGGTTAGATCCCTGGTTGGCGAACTAAGATCCCACATGCTGCACACCAGGAAAAAAAAGAAAGAAAGAAAAAGAAGGAAAGAAAGGAAGGAAGAAAGAAAACAAAGCCTCCTATTTGTGCAGCCTCTGCTGTTGATAGAGCATTGGATTGCATATCAGCTTACTTTTGAGATACAGGTGGCAGGTGATTTTATCGCCATTTATGGAGAGGAAACTGAGGCTTAGACAAGCTCGATGACTTGCCCAGAATTATATAGCAGGTAGATGATAAGTTAAGCATGGAAGCCAGGTCTCCTGATTCTTGGTCCACTCCTTTTCACCTAGCCTCTTAATGTTTGAAAGCACGCATGGGTTATTTTGATAGGATCCCACTTTAGAACAACTCAAACTGTATTATTTAATGACAGAGTACCCAGATCCCACCATTCTCCACCTGTTCCCAAAGTCTTGAATTTTTCCATTCAGCCCTGTTTTTTAAGAGGCGAAACAATGCCCAGTCAAGGGATTTTTACTGAATGAAAGCCTTCCAAGCACAAAGCCCCAAGCTACCACAGTGTAGCACTGCTGCCCCAAAGCGAGGCCTCCCTTCCAGGGCCTGGCCCTGCACAGAGCTGGCCAGAAGCCAAGGAGGAGAGTGGGGTAGAGCACCCCAAAGGAGAGCAGATGGGCTGGCTGGCCGCAGCGCCAGCACTCTGAATAACGCTTTGCTTTTCCAGCCACACATCCAGGGTCCATTCCCCTCTCACCTCCAGCCTCCCGGAAGCCTCTCCTCTCACCCCACCCCACCCCCTGTCTGTCTTTGGGCTAGCTCTGAGGAGCTGATGCACTCTGGAGGGACAGAGGCCGTTCTCCATTATGCCTGGCAGATGAATGAAAGGAGGCTTACAGCCCGTGTGGGGCCACTGTTGCCATCTGTCTGGTGGGTCGGCTCCACGGATGGCCTTGCCCATTCACTCCTTCACGCACCACTGGGCTCTGGCCTTTTGTTTGGTTGACTGCGGGTGGGGCTGCGGTTGGGCAGCAGAGGAGAGAAGCAGCTGCTTTGTGTCTGGAGCAAACTTTCAGTGATTCATCAGGATGATTGACACGAGGAAGCTGCCCAAGCCCCCAGACACCCTAGTGACTGACAACCCCAGCCCTCTTCCCGTTTCACACACCCCTTCACCTCCGCTTTGGCCAAGCAGCTCTCTGGGGTTAGAGGGGGTGGCCCCAGCTCCTCTGTAGGGATGAGGAGCAGGAAAAGCTGCCCTGGTCTTTTCTGTCTACCCTCTCTTCCTATTCGTTTCCCAGGTTGAGGTGGGACAGCCGTTACAGACTTTTTCTTTCTGTTTGGTTTCTGCATACAAGGCCTGGCAGGTGGAGCAGCCAGAGCATGAGGAAAGGCCCATTAGCCACCCAGCAGCTGGGGGGTGGGGGGGGGGATTGAATAGAGGTGGTGGAGTTGGCAGTCTTTCAGCCCATTTCCTGGTCTTTGAGTAACACCCCAGGTCAGGGACTGGGATCAGTATGTGGAAGGCTTTAGGGCATTTAATTATTTGAAGGTCTCAATAAAAGGAACCAAAACCCTGGGGAAGGGGTGGGGTGGGCAGGGATAGGCAGATGGTGTGCCCAAGCTGCTGGGAACCTGGGAACCAGGTGCAGGATGGGTGAGGGTGGGGGTAGGAGAGTTTAGGAGGGCTGAACTAGAGGTCAGAGCTCAGGAACTAAGAGAATAGGGGAGGGGAAGTGAAACAGAGATTGCCCTCCAGACCCAAGCAGGTCCTGCACATAGCCTTTCCCTATACCAACTGGGGGCAGGGTCTCACTCCTTTCTGCACTCCTGCCCACCACTCCTAAACTTCAAAATTCATATCTGCCCTAAGAGGTATACATTTTGGAAACATATAACAAAACTGTGAAGTGAAGGGGATTACCCCTTCTCCTCTATTAGGTTGGTGCAAAACTAATTGCGATTTTGACAGTTGAACTTTGCTGTTTGATGTTGGAACACATTCTTTATTTTTATTTTTTTAATTAATTTATTTTTTAATTGAAGGATAATTGCTTTACAGAATTTTGTTGTCTTCTGTCAAACCTCAGCATGAATCAGCCATCAGTATTCCCTCCCTCTTGAATCTCCCTCCCCATCCGACCCCTCTAGGTTGATACAGAGCCCCTGTTTGAGTTTCCTGAGACATACAGCAAATTCCTCTTGGCTATCTATTTTACATATGGTAATGTAAGTTTCCATGAAACTCTCTCCATACATCTCACCCTCTCCTCTCCTCTCCCCATGTCCATAAGTCTGTTCTCCATGTCTGTTTCTCCATTGGTGCACTGCAAATAAATTCTTTGTTACCGTCTTTCTAGATTCCATATATATGCATTATTGTATGATATTTACCTTTCTGTTTCTGACTTACTTCACTCTGTATAACAGGCTCTAGGTTCATACACTTCATTAGAACTAACTCAAATGCATTCCTATTGAATGGCTGAGTAATATTCCATTGTGTATATGTACCACAACTTCTTTATCCATTCATCTGTCGATGGACATCTAGGTTGCTTCCACGTTCTAGCTACTGTAAATAGTGCTGCAATGAACAATGGGATACATGTGTCTTTTTCAATTTTGGTTTCCTCAAGGTATATGCCTAGGAGTGGGATTGCTGGGTCATATGGTGGTTTTATTCCTAGTTTTTAAGGAACTTCCATACCATCTTCCATAGTGGCTGTATCAATTTATATTCCCACCAACAGGGCAAGAGCATTCCCTTGTTCTCCACACCCTCTCCAGCATTTATTGTTCGTAGACTTTTTGATGAGGGCCATTCTGACCAGCGGAGAAGGCAATGGCAACCCACTCCAGTACTCTTGCCTGGAAAATCCCATGGACAGAGGAGGCTGGTAGGCTGCAGTCTATGGGGTCTTGAAGAGTCGGACACGACTGAGTGACTTCACTTTCACTTTTCACTTTCATGCATTGGAGAAGGAAACGGCAGCCCACTCCAGTGTTCTTGCCTGGAGAATCCCAGGGACGGCGGAGCCTGGTGGGCTTCCATCTATGGGGTCGCACAGAGTCGGACATGACTGAGGCGACTTAGTAGCAGCAGCAGCATTCTGACCAGTGTGAGGTGATATCACATTGCAGTTTTGATTTGTGTTTTTCTAATAATGAGCGATGTTGAGCATCTTTTCGTGTGTCTGTTAGCCATCTGTATGTCTTTGGAGAAATGTCTGTTTAGGTTGTTTTCCCAGTTTTTGACTCGGTTGTTCATTTTTCTGGTATTGAGTTTTATGAGCTGCTTGTATATTTTGGAAATTAATCTTTGTCAGTTGTTTCATTTGCTATTATTTTCTCCCATTCTGAGGGTTGTCTTTTCACCTCGCTTATAGTTTCCTTTACTGTGCAAAAGCGTTTAATCAGGTCCCACTTGTTTACCTTTTTGTTTTTATTTCCATGACTCTAGGAGGTGGGTCATAGAGGATCTTGCTTTGATTTATGTCATTGAGTGTTCTATGTTTTCCTCTGAGAGTTTTATAGTTTCTGGTCTTACATTTATGTCTTTAATCCATTCTGAGTTTATCTTTGTGTATGGTGTTAGGAAGTGTTCTAATTTCATTCTTTTACATGTAGCTGTCCAGTTTTCCCAGCACCACTTATTGAAGAGGGTGTCCTTGCTCCCATTATATATTCTTGCCTCCTTTGTCAAAAATAAGGTATCCATAGGTGCATGGGTTTATTTCTGGGTTTTCTATCTTGTTCCATTGGTCTATATTTCTGTTTTTGTGCCAGTACCATACTGTAGCTTTGTAGTATAAGCTGAAGTCAAGAAGGTTGATTCCTTCAGCTCCACTCTTCTTTCTCAATACTGCTTTGGCTATTCAGGTCTTTTGTGTTTCCATATGAATTGTGAAACTTTTTATTCTAGTTCTGTGAAAAATGCCGTTGGTAATTTGACAGGGATCACATTGAATCTGTGGACTGCATTTGGTAGTATCGTCATTACACAATATTGATTCTTCCTACCCAGGAACATGAAATATCTTTCCATCTGTTTATGTCATCTTTGATTTCTTTCATCAGTGTGTTATAATTTTCTGTGTACAGTTCTTTTGTTTTCTTAGGTAAGTTCATTCCTAGATATTTAATTCTTTTTGTTGCAATGGTGAAAGGGATTTATTCCTTAATTTCTCTTTTTGATTTGTCATTGTTAGTATGTAGGAATGCAAGTGATTTCTGTGTACTGATTTTGTATCCTGCGACTTTGCTAAATTCACTGATTAGCTCTTGTAATTTTCTGATACTATCTTTAGGGTTTTCTATGTACAGTATCATGTCATCTGCAAACAGTGAGAGCTTTACTTCTTCTTTTCTGATCTGGATCCCTTTTATTTCTTTGTCTTCTCTGATTACTGTAGCAAGGACTTCCAAAAGTATGTTGAATAGTAATGGTGAAATTGGACACCCTTGTCTTGTTCCTAATGCTTTCAGTTTTTCACCATTGAGAATAATGTTTGCTTGCTGTGGGATTATCATATATGGCCTTTACTATGTTGAGGTGGTTCCTTCCATACCCATTTTTTGAAGAGTCTTAATCATAAATGAGTGCTGAATTTTGTCAAAGGCTTTTTCTGCATCTTTTGGGATTATCATATGATTTTTATCTTTCAATTTGTTAATATGGTGTATCACATTGACTGATTTGCATATATTGAAGAATCCTTGCATCCATGGAATAAACCCAAATTGATCACGGTGTATGAGCTTTTCAATGTGTTATTGAATTCTGTTTGCTAAAACTTTGTTGAGGATTTTTGCACCTATGGTCATCAGTGATATTGGCTTGTAGTTTTCTTTTTTTGAGTTGTATTTCTCTGGTTTTGGTATAAGGGTGATGGTGGCCTCATAGAATGAATTTGGAAGTGTTCCTTCCTCTGCAATTTTTGAAAGAGTTTTAGAAGGATAGGCATTAATTCCTCTCCAAATGTTTGATAGAATTCACCTGTGAAGCCATCTGGTCCTGGGCTTTTGTCTTTGGGGAGATTTTTGATCACAGCTTCAATTTCAGTGCTTGTAATTGGGTTGTTCATAATTTCTATTTCTTCCTGGTTCAGTCTTGGAAGATTGAACTTTTCTAAGAATCTGTCCATTTCTTCCAATTATCCATTTTATTGTCATATAGTTGTTCATAACAGTCTCTTATAATCCTTTGTATTTCTGCATTGTCTGTTGTAACCTCTCCTTTTTCAATTCTAATTTTGTTGATTTGCTTCTGTTTTTCTTGATGAGTCTGGCTAAAGGTTTGTCAATTTTGTTTATCTTCTCAAAGAACCAGCTTTTAGTTTTGTTAATCTTTACTATTGTTTCTTTCATTACTTTTTCACTTATTTCTGTTCTGATCTTTATGATTTGTTTCCTTCTGCTAATTTTTGTTGTTGTTCTTTTTTTCCCGTTGTTTTAGGTGTAAAGTTAGGTTGTCTACTCGATGTTTTTCTTGTTTCTTGAGGTAGGATTGTATTGCTATAAACTTCCCTCTTAGAACTGCTTTTGTGTACCCCACAGGTTTTGAGTTGTGTTTTAATTGTCATTTGTTTCTAGGAATTATTTGATTTCCCTTTTTATTTCTTCAGTAAGCTGTTCATTATCTAGAGATGTATTGTTTAATCTCCATGTATTTGTGTTTTTTACAGTTTTTGTTCTTGTAATTGATATCTAGTCTCATAGTGTTGAAGTTGGAAAAGATGCTTAATTTCAATTATCTTAAATTTACTGAGATTTTATTTGTTACCCAAGAAGTAGTTTATCCTGCAGAATGTTCCATGTGCACTTGAGAGAAGATGGATTCTTCTGCATTTAGATGGAATGTCCTGAAGCTATCAATGAGACCCAGCTCATCTAATGTATCATTTAAGATTTGTGTTTCCTTATTAATTTTCTGGGTTGATGATCTGTCCATTGGAGTGAGTGTGGTATTAAAGTCTCCTACTATTATTTGTTACTGCAATTTCTCCTTTTATGTCTGTTAGTGTTTGCCTTATGTATTCAGGTGCTCCTATGTTGGGTGCATAGTTATTTACAATTGTTATGTCTTCCTTTTGTATTGATCCCTTGAGCATTGTGGAGTGTCCTTCTTTATCTCTTGTAATCTGCTTTATTTTAAGGTCTATTCTGTCTGATATGAGGATTGCTACTCCAGCTTTATTTTGCTTCCCATGTGCATGGAATATATTTTTCCATCCTCTCACTTTCAGTCTATCTGTGTCTTTAGGTCTGAAGTGGGTTTCTTGTTTTTGTATTCACTCAACCAGTCTGTGTCTTTTGGTTGGAGCATTTGATCCGTTTACATTTAAAGCAATTATTGATATATGTTCCTATTGCCATTTATTTTTTTTTCAGTTGTTTGGGGTTTGTTTTTGTAGATCTTTTTCTTCTCTTGTATTTCCTGTAAGTCCCTTTAACATTTGTTGTAAAGTTGGTTTGGTGGTACTGAATTCTCTTAACTTTTGCTTGTCTGAAAAGCTTTTGATTTCTCCATCAATTCTGAATGCAATCCTTGCAAGTTTCAGTAATCCAGGTTGTAGATTTTTCCCTTTCAGTACTTTAAATATATTCTGCCATTCCCTTCTGGTCTGCAGAGTTTCTGCTGAAAGATCGGCTGTTAAACATATGGGGTTTTCCTTGTATGTTACTTGTTGCTTTTCCCTTGCTGCTTTTAATATTCTTTGTGTTTAATCTTATTAGTTTGATTAGTATGTGTCTTGACATGTTTCTCCTTGGGTTTACCCTGTATGGGACTTTTTGTGCCTCTTGGACTTGACTGACTATTTCTTTTTCCCATGTTTGGGAAATTTTCAACTATAATCTCTTCAAAAATTTTCTCATACCCTTTCTTTCTCTCTTCTTCTGGGACCCCTATAATTCGAATGTTGGTGTGTTTGATATTGCCCCAGGGGTCTCTGAGACTGTCCTCAGTTCTTTTCATCCTTTTTACTTGGTTCTGCTCTTCAGCAGTTATTCCCACCATTTTATCTTTCCGCTCACTGATCCGTTCTTCTGCTTCAGATATTCTGCTATTGATTCCTTCTAGAGTATTTCTAATTTCAGTAATTGTGCTGTTTGTCTCTGTATGTTTCTTCTTTACTTCTTCTAGGTCTTTGTTAATTGATTCTTGCATTTCCTCCATTTTGTTTTCAAGGCTTTTGATCATCTTTACTCTCATTATTCTTAATTCTTTTTCAGGTAGTTTGCCTATTTCCTTTTCATTTATTTGGACTTCTGTGCTTCTAGTTTGTTCCTTCATTTGTGCTGTATATTTCTGCCTTTCCATTATTTTTTTTAAACTTATCGTGTTTGAGGTCTCCTTTTCCCAGGCTTCAAGGTTGAATTCTTTATTCCTTTTGATTTCTGCCTTCCTAAAGTTGTCCACTGGTTTGTGTAAGCTTCATATAGGGTGAGGTTTGTGCTGAGTTGTTTTCCTTTTTTGTCCCCCTCTGATGGGCAGGGCTGAATGACATGATAATCCTGGCTGCTCATGATTGGGTTTGTATTTTTGTTCTGTTTGTTGTTGGATGAGGCATCCTGCACACAGTGCTACTATTGGTTTGGTGATGTCAGGTCGTGTATTCCAGTGGTTTCCCTTGTGTGAGTTCTCACTATTTGATACTCCCTAGGATTATTTCTTGATAGTCTAGGGTCTTGGAGTCAGTGCTCCCATTCCAAAGGCTCAGGGCTTGGTCTCTGGTCAGGAACGAAGATTCCACAAGTGGTTTGTTATGACATTAAGTGAGATTAAAACAAACACCCAAAAATGAGAAACCAAAGGTGAACCACAGACAAATGGCAGTTATAAAATCAGGCAAGTAATAATTAAAATAATGGAATATACACATATACATTTATACCTATAAACAAAATCAAAACAGTCTAACAAAAATAAAGTACAATAGATTGACCCAGCAAACAAAGGAAACCAAAAATGATATCTACCAGTTAAGAACAAACTAACTAAAGCACAAACTGGAAAACAAAGCTAAGGCAAGGTGTCAAGTGGGGAATAAAGCAATTAAAAAAAAAAACCTAACGAATATGTTGACAGGAAAGGAAAGGAAGTGAAGAAAGAATAGATATGCAAAGTTAAATACAGGTAGATGAAGAAGATTTACATACATTAAAGATAGACTGCAAGGGGAAAAGAACAGCAGGAAAAACAAAGAATGAATGTAGAAAAAATAATAGGTTTAAAAATTAAAATGTAAAAAAACAAAAAAAAAAAAGTAGGGAAAAAAAAGGAAAACTCCACAGAACTGCAAAAGGCCAACATAGAGGCAGAGGTTTATAACAACAATAAAAATTGTAATTGAAAAAAAAAACTCAAAACATTCATTAGATTCCATAGTGCTAATAAAATCAACAACTACAACAGAGGGAAAAAAAACAGAAAAAGAAAAAATGTCCTAAAGAAACTGTAGAACAAGTCAAAATATATGAATAGTAATATTTTTCTTGAGTCACTGCTGTCAGGGTCCTTTCCCTCACTGGGAGTCACAGTCCACCTCGCCCCCTAGGGTGCCTTCCAACACTGTGCTGATCTCTGGACCTGCTGTGGGGGCAGCTCAGATTCTAATCTGTTCCTACTCCTGTGTGTTCTTGCCTCCAATGTCCAGCTATCAGAGCTAGTGCGTTTTCTTTTGTGAGAACTCTCAATGTCCTTTTATATATTCCATAGACACAGAGTCTGCCTAGTTGATCTGCAGCTTGTACAGCTGGTGGGAAGGTTTTGGGTCTTCTTCCTTAGCCACACTGCCCCTGGGTTTCAATTGTGGTTTTATTTCTACCTCTGCATGTGGGTCATCCACTGGGGTTTAGCTCCTGAGGCTGTCCTGGACAGCTTGGGTTTGCCCCTGTGAGGGCCAAGTGTGGAGGTGGTACAGCTGCTTCAGTCACAGGGGTTCTGGCAGCACCAGGTACTCAGTGAAGTTGGCAGCTAGGGCAGTAGGAAATAGTGCTCTAGAAGGGTATGGCAACCAGTATTGGACAATACACTCCAGTATCCTTCCCTGGAGAAGCCCACTGACAGAGAAGCCTGGCAGGCCACAGTCCACAGGGTCGTAAAGAGTTGGACACGACCGATGCAACCAGTGTGCATAGACAGAAGCTGCCTGTGGCAGCTCTGCCCCTGTGAGCATGTAGATGGTACAGCTGCTTGGGTCATGGGGACCCTGGCGGCACCAAGTATGCAGGGACATGGACTGCCTCCGCCACGGGAGTTATGGCCCTATCGGAGTCTTTTTTCGAGCCTCTGGTAGCTGGCAATCAGAAGGCCTCTTTGGACAGTCTTTCTCCGTAGCTCCTCACATTCAGGCACTTAGAGGTATCCCTTGCCTGGGGTCCTCTGTTATTCAGCACATCAGGCACACAGAGGGCCCCCCCTGGCTGGGGTCCTACTCTGTAGATCGGCGCATCAGTCACTTAAAGGAGCACCCTGGATACGGTCCTGCTCTGTAGTTCAGTGCGTCAGACGTTTGATGGGCCAGCCTCTCTATTGTTCAGCTGTGGATGCTGGCGTGTGGGGAGAGAGAGGCTATGGTAATGGCTCCACCCGCTATGTATAGCTCAGCAGTATCACCTTGCTTCCATGGCTGCATGGCTTTCCTCCACAGGCATTTCCTACCATGATCTCCTCCCTAATATCCCCTCAATCGGTCTCTCTGAAGTCAACAGCAGCCCTTGCCCTGAGATTGCTCCACAATCCCTAAACTCCAGCTCCCTGCCGCTGGGCCTTCCAGGCGACCAGCGTTCCTGTCCAGTGTATGTATGGCTGCAGCAAAGACTGTCTGATTCTCTTTCCATTTAGGCTGCCACAGATCAGATCTTTCACTCTCAGCCTTAAATGTTTCTCCTCTGACCCAGACAATTGCCCCAATGTGGGGATCAGATCCCTGCTTCAGTTCCCCCACCCACCAAGGGCAGGTCCAGTTTTACTAACACTCCTGTTTTACCCCAAGTTCCTTTGCCCTACCGAGTTTTGCATGGTTTTATATATTCTTTTCCAGTGGGCAGGTACTCCTGTCTGCTCTCAGCTGTTGTTCTGCAAGCACTTCTGTGTCTGAAGGTGTATTCCTGACGTATCCATGGAGAGAGATGTACTCCATGTCCACCTACTCCTCTGCCATCTTTTTCTCCTCATCTGGAATACATTTTTAAATAAATGTGGTTATGTTATACATCATTTTAATGCACATTTCTCACTTTATGCTTTTTTGCTAATGACATTATTTGCTGTTTATTTTATATTTATTTTAGACTAGGCAAATGAAGTTAGACGAAAAGCAAATATGAGCAATTTTCTTGAGCTCAAAATGGGGTCATAAAGCAGTGGAGACAACTTGCAACATCAACAATGCATTTGGCCCAGGAACTGCTAATGAACATAGAGTGTAGTGGTGGTTCAAGAAGTTTTGCAAAGGAGACGAGAACCTTGAAGATGAGGAGCATGGTGGCGGGCCATCAGCAGTTGACAGCAAACAGTTCCCAGAATCATCAGAGCTGATCCTTTCATAACTACAGGAGAAGTTGCCAAAGAACTTAATGTTGACCATTCTGTTGTCATTTGGCATTTGAAGCAAATTGGAAAGGTGAAAAAGCTTGATAAGTGGGTGCCTCATGAGCTGACCACAAATCAAAAAAATCGTTTTTTGAAGTATCATTTGTTACTCTATGAAACAACAACAAAACATTTCTTGATCAGATTGTGATGGGCAACAAAAAGTGGATTTTATATGACAACCAGCGCCAACTGGCCCAGTTGCTGGACCACGAAGCAGCTCTAAAGCACTTCCTAAAGCCAAACTTGCACTAAAAAAAGGTCATGGTTGCCGGAGTCCTGCTCCAGCTGGTCAGGGTTCCCTCAGGATGGACGGCGTCGGTGATATGAATGAGAAGACACAGCGAGTCTCGGTGTTTTCCAAGCGTCTCCTGACTTTATTGTTTTTAAGACAGCTTTTATATTTTTAGTGGTACATAGAAGCAAATGTCAAGTATAGAGTCATGCCAGATCAGTTCGATGGATCAGCAGTTTTTGATCCATATCGGAACCAGAACACTGTTTGTGTTTCTAAGTTATAAAAGGTTTAAAATTGTTTACATCATCTTCTGGCCTGGAGGCCTGCTAACATCTTGTGACTCTTTTATTGATAAGGGTTGATCAGACAGGACACTTTGGCATCAGGCACAGAAAATACCAGGGTCACATTTTTTAAAGAATACAGGCACAGCAGATTATGACAAAGAAAGAATTCATAAACTCAGAGTTTCAAGGTAAAACCTGTTCTTCTGTAGTCTACCTTATGCCTTGAGCCTAACAGAAAAGAATGTAGTCCCATAAAGTCATAGTACAGCAAGCTGAAACAATGTAGCACAAAGGTCAGTTCTTAGCAAAATCACCAGCTGAATTAACAATTGTCTTATTATTTGTATTAAAACTAAACTTCTTTTTATATAAATCTTTAACTGTTATGCTCTCATTATATAGGCTAAATACATTAAGAGTAAAAACATAGTGAGTAAATATAGACTAAATAACAGTTTCATAAAGCAATTATTTCTTATATTTCCTAACAAGCCTTTCTTCCCTACAAAGGGCTCTGTGCCCATCGGGGCTTTTTGTGTGGAAGCTCTCAATGCTGTTTTATTACTAGGGAGCAGTTACGCACATTAGCTCCAAAGGCACAGGTACATTTATTAAACAAATCAATATGTTAGCAAAAGGAATTTAGATCAGCATACTCTATATCCCAGATAATTTTATTTAGGGTGCTACCGTTCAGGGGCCTTGTCGATTGAGATTTCAGATTGATCTATATTAGAAGAGAATCAGGAAAAGCCTTTTTTCTAAGTCACAGAAAATAAGAAGAGGTTTATTGTAGCAAACATCAGAAAGACAGATATCATCTTTAAGGTGAGTGCTGAGGCAGCCTTCCGAGAATCCCTGAGGGCTGAGAAGCCGTGCTCAGGTCAGTCCTCTACCTCATGACTGTCATGGGTGGGATCTCGTGAGCTGGCTCCCGGCACATGGTCACTGTCTGGTGGTCTGCTGGGTCTGCTGCCAGTCTGATCCACTAGCACTTCCTGAATTCCAATAAAACTATTACATCTGAGAAGTATGCTTAGCAAATCAATGAGATGCACCCAAAAACTGCAACACCTGCAGCTAGCATTGGTCAACAGAAGGGCCCAATTTTTCTTCACAACAACATCCAACCACATGTTGCACAATCAACGCTTCAAAAGTTGAACGAATTGGGCTACAGAGTTTGCCTCATCTGCCACATTCACCTGACCTCTTGCTAATCGACTACCACTTCTTCAAGCATCTTGACAACTGTTTGCAAAGAAAATGCTTCTACAACCAGCAGGATGCAGAAAATGCTTTCCAAAAGGTCATGAAATCCTGAAGCACGGATTTTTATGCTACAGGAGTAAACAAACTTATTTCTCATTAGCAAAAATGTGTTGATTATAATGGTTCCTATTTTGACTAATAAAGATATGTTTGAGCCTAGTTATAATGATTTAAAATTCACAGTCCAAATGCGATTATGTTTGCACCAACCTAATAGCACTTAGGGATGCTCCAGATTGGTTCAGTGGTGACCGGGACTAGGCAGATGGATAGGAGGATTTTTTCTGTCTTTCTGTGGTAAAACTTCTACAACACAATTCACCATTTTATCTAGTTTCATTTTATAAAGTGAGACCACACAGTGAATCTATGGAAATACTGAGAAAGCAAATAATTGGAGGTCCTGCTCTTGGGAGCACACACTGCTTCAAAAGGCAGCATATGTCCCCAAGAACATAGGGGCCCTAGGTCCCTAGGAAGAAACATACTAGTTAGATGCGATTTGAATTCAGCTTTGCCATGTACTAGCTCTGAGACCATAAGTAAGTTATTTCTCAATGCCTGTTTTCGCATCTTTACAATGAGGATAAAAAATTGCTCCCAATCAGTACGGTTGAGGGCATTAATATAGGTAGAGCACGTAGAGGAATGTCTGGCTCTTTGTAAGCACACAATAAATGTTATTAAATATTATTGTCATTAACATTACCAGATCAGGCGGCATTCATACAGGTTACACAATGGGAACTGAGAGAAACGGGGAATTTGATGAAGGTGTTACTTGCCTCTGCCCGTTCTCCCATTTGTAATGAGCGATGGTTGGAAGTGTGGTTTTTGCTATTGCTAAAATAGTAGTTTTGTTTGGGTAGCCCCCTGTCTCACCTGCACTCCCTTCCACCTTCACCAGGACTAGTACACAGCTCCAGGTCTGGAGCTCTGATACCCTCTGGTCCAGACCCTTACTTTGTGGCAGTTTGGGCATTATTGTTAGCAGTAATTTATTGACGGGATGACAAATTCAAATGGCTAGGGTACCTGAGATATAATTCTGCTTCCTGAGGCTCTTCTCACTCTCATTAGCCCTGCCGAGCCCACAAAGGCACGAGGAATGAGGGGGTCCCTTGGTCACCGTGGGGCACAGTGTAATGTACCTCAGCCTGTCCTCACTTCTCGGTGTGGTCAGCCTCAAACGTGCAATAAAAAGTGGTGCTCAATACATTTTGACTTGAAGAGAATGGTAACAATTTATGATATTGAATCTCTGTGTGAAGTCAAATAAATTTGGGCTAGATTTCACAAAGTAGGACACTAAAAAGGTCATGCTTTACCCTTGGGGTGGGCTGCTTTCTGCACCTTCCAGCGAGGCAGTTCTGCACTCTCAACACGCCGGGGACAACGGCGACGCCTATCAGCCAGGGACAGCCGCGGACGACCCGCGAGGGCTGCGCGGACTCAGACATCCCCAGCGAGGGAGAGCTGCGACCATGTGCCGGCGTGAGGACCGGCAAGTGTCTGCCTACCTCCCTCCCGCATGTGGAGCGAGGGAGGAGCCCGCGGCCACTCACCACATCCCTCAATCCCTACGAGCAGTTGGCTAACACGCTGCGAATCGCGCTCCCTACTCGGTTTTCCTAGTTTGGCAACAGGACTGGCGCCGCAGCTTCCGCCCACTCTGGGAAGCTCGGCAACAAGCTGCTGATTGGTTGGCCGGGGAGCAGAGCGAACCAATCAAAGCCCTCCCCGACGCCCGCGGTCTGGGAGAGGCGTTAACAGAGCCGGAGCGGGAGGGCGGGGGCCGGCGGGGCGGGGCCGGGCCGGGCCGGGCCAGCGGGCGGCCGCAGTGCCTGCCCGCTCCCTCCCCGCCCCCTCCCTCCCGCCGCTGCTGCCGGGAGCGTCTCGGGTTCTTCAGTCTTAATGTCTCTCCCTCATTTCTCAGACCTCCCCCACAGCCTGACCGACGGCAAGGCTGGTGCAGGCATTTTTGAGGCATTCTGGAGGTTCTGGGTTTCTGGAAACTCCTCGGCCGTCTTTCCAAAGCCCTCTGGATCTGAGTATTTGTTTTCCCACGTTTGTCACTAGGGCCCTCCTGTCTTCTTCTTACCTGTATGTGCTCACGCCCTCCTGTGTCTCACCCACCTTTTAAAACCAAATTAACCATCCGTTTTATTACACAGTACCTTATTGGCAGCAGCCTCCTAGACTTAGTAGAGTATGCATTTCTGAGGATATACATTGTGAACTCGGTAAGATAAAGCATTTCGAATAACCTTGTTCCCCACCTCAGTGCACACAAACATACACACACGTACAGATTCAAAGAATTTAGTACAGTAGCCACAAGATTAAGACTCTAGAGACAGCGACAGGGTACGAATCCAGATCTGCCTTTTACTGGCTGTGTGACCTTGAGCACATACTTAACCTCCCTGAACCTCAGTTTCTACCAATGAAAAATGCTACTGATGGTAGCACCTACTTCCTAGCATTATTATGACAAAATGTCTGACATATGCCTAATAAGTTATATTATTTTAGGTATTAATAACGAAGGAAGGAGTATTCCTTTCCCACGTTTAATCTCAGCCCTCCATTCTTAGCTTAGGTGCTAGAGGTAACAACTACATTCTAGGAATATGTAAAATTTCTATCATTAAAGCAATTTAAAATTCAGATTAACACTTAGCACATTCTCATAGCCCCCAGCCTTCACATGGATCCTGCTTTTAGCTCATGAATTTTATAAAGGAAGAGACCTATTGGCAAGATAGGATTATTTTTTTCCTCAAGAACTTTTATTCAAATTCATCCCTCTCA
Organism: Okapia johnstoni; assembly: GCA_024291935.2. Taxonomy (NCBI): domain Eukaryota; kingdom Metazoa; phylum Chordata; class Mammalia; order Artiodactyla; family Giraffidae; genus Okapia; species Okapia johnstoni. The sequence goes on along the minus strand of CM044322.1, from coordinate 72,534,163 downwards.
AAAATTTTAGGACAGCAGCATCTGAAGATTTACAATAATACCATTTTATAGGATTTAACATTCTGATTTTTTCATGGACTTCTGAAGTGCCCTACCTGATCTCTCCACATACTTACATTAACACCAAGATTTGATTGTTTTTCCTAAACCTCTTCTACTGAAGTCCTTTCTTGTCTTCTCAGCAACTCATCTCTTCTGCAATCTTTGCCTCTCCTCCAAATGCTACACAGTGGTCCATAGATTTTCCTCAGTGAACACAAAGTAGCAATTCAGTGCTCACAGACCCCTGGTGGTCATCTTGCAATGTTCCATCACCTGCCGTACCCTGTTGATGTCAGAAGTGACCTTTGTTGATGTGTTGTGTTGTTAAGAGTCAGGTCTGGGGCACCTCAGTAATGCCAAATACTGGGGACAGAGAGGATGCAAGGTACACAAGGATGCAACACAGAGCATTGGGGTATAATTCAATGAGAAGCCAGTAGACTTGGGTTTCAGTGTTGAGTCTGTGTCATTAGGAGCAAGTCAATGAAGTGTTTGGTCTCAACTACCCTATCTGCAAAATGGGTGAATCAGACCTGTCTCCTTACTTTATAGATATTTTGGGAAAATAGAGTATACTGTTGAAGGTACTGTATATTTTGGGGGGAAAAATGGGTGTGTGTGTGTGTGTGTGTGTGACAGGCTATTAAATCCATTTTATGCCACTATTTCCATTTGCTCCCCCAAAATATGTTCTAACAGTTGTTATTAAGTCTCATGAACCCAGCTTTGTGCTAACTGTTACAGGGTATATGACACAATCTCTATCTTTAAAGAATTTACAATCTAACCAGCTTGCTCAACTAACACATGAAATAATGCGGGTACTGACTTGTGGGTTCCCCACCTCTTCTATCTTACAATAATGGGTGATTTGGTGGTGTGACAATGGAGCCAATACGTGGATGTGCCTTACTCCAACTAGCCCATCTGCTGGCCTCTTACCTCTCCCTTTCCATCCTTGGTGGAGTATGGGGTCTTACAAACCAGTCTCTCTGCTGCCTTCACCAGTGTTCACTAGCCATGGCCTGATGCTTTGTGACCTGAGTTTGGGGAGATGCCAGTGTATTCACAGGGGTCTCCTCTCCTGCTCATGTTTGATGCTGCCCTTCACTTATACTTCCTGTTGCTGATGCTTTCCAGCCTGTACCTGCCCAAATGGCACTGCTTACACTGCTTACAAAACTGATGTGGAGTGCCATCACAGTCATTGTAGCTACGACAGCTGCTCTGGAGTGGGCTTTAGGTGGGACACTGGGGGTATTCTTCCTCTGTGCTCGGCAAAAGAGGCCATTTCCTTTCCCCTTCTGCAAGAAGAAGAATGGTGCTAGTATACACCTTCTAATCTCTATTTGCTCCCCAGGCCAGGTAGACTAGAAAAGATGCAAGTTGCTTACCTTTCCCCACAGCACAGAATCCTCTTTGTGGACTCCCTCAGACTTCTTGGTGGAGGGAGCTAATCTTTGATTGCGTGGAGGACCAGTTCTGTTGCTGCATGCTCAGCAGGCAGACTCCAGCTGCAGATTCTCAGTTTAGCACCTTTTCTTTTGGGAGGCTGTCAACAAAGCTTCAGCAAAGCCTCTGAGAAGGAATAGATCAGTATAAGGAATAGATTATCTTTGACAATAAAAGATGGGCATGCAAATTAAATATCAATACCAAGTCTCATCCATCAGACTGTCCAAATTACTAAAGTCTGAAGCTACTGGCATCATGGGGATGTGGAGAAATGGGGACTCAGGTACAACTGGTATGAGTGCACATGGTGGCTCAGATGGTAAAAATCTGCCCATAATACTGGAGACCCAGGTTCGATCTCTAGGTCGGTTGGGAAGATTCCTTGGAGAAGGGACTGGCTAATCACTCCAGTATTCTTGCCTGAAGAATTCCATGGAGAGAGGAGCCTGATGGGCACAGTCCTTAGGGTTGCAAAGAGTAGGACAAGACTGAGCAACTAACACTTTAGAGAGCGGTTCGACAGCATCAAGTAGAGGAAAATTTGTTCGAACTTCGCAACTTAGCAGTTCCCTCCTGGGCATATATACCAGTGGTTGTTAACTGGTGGTGCTTCCTGCTCCTCCCCGCCCCCCACCGCCAGGGAACATTTGGCAACTCTGGAAATATTTTTGATTTGGACTGGGGAGGAGACAGATGCTACTGGCATCTAGTGGATACTGGCCAGGGATGTTGTTAAACATTCTACAGGCAGTCCACTCTGTCCCCACACCCTTTCTCAACAAAAAATTATTCAGACTCAAATACCAGCAGTGTACTGTTAAGGAATCCTGATGTAAACTCTAGAGAGACTCTCAAATGCAGTCTCAAAGAGACAGGTGAAAGGAAGTTTACTGCATTATTTGTTTCTAACATTCAGTTCAGTTCAGTTCAGTCGCTCAGTCGTGTCCGACTCTTTGCGACCCCATGAATTGCAGCACGCCAGGCCTCCCTGTCCATCACCAACTCCCAGAGTCTACCCAAACCCATGTCCATCGAGTCAGTGATGCCATCCAACCATCTCATCCTCTGTCGTCCCCTTCTCCTCCCGCCCCCAATCCTACCCAGCATTAGGGTCTTTTCCAATGAGTCAACTCTTCGCATGAGGTGGCCAAAGTATTGGAGTTTCAGCTTCAACATCAGTCCTTCCAATGAACACCCAGGATTGATCTCTTTTAGGATGGATTGACTGGATCTCCTTGCAGTCCAAGGGACTCGCAAGAGTCTTCTCCAACACCACAGTTCAAAAGCATCAATTCTTCGGCGCTCAGCTTTCTTCACTGTCCAACTCTCACATCCATACATGACCACCGGAAAAACCATAGCCTTGACTAGACGGACTTTTGTTGGCAAAGTAATGTCTCTGCTTTTAAATATGCTATCTAGGTTGGCCATAACCTTCCTTCCAAGGAGTAAGCGTCTTTTAATTTCATGGCTGCAATCACCATCAGCAGTGATTCTGGAGCCCAAAAAAATAAAGTCTGACACTGTTTCCACTGTTTCCCCATCTATTTCCCATGAAGTGATGGGACCAGATGCCATGATCTTAGTTTTCTGAACGTTGAGCTTTCTAACATTTCTAACATTTCTAACGTTTTTAACATTACAGTATTGAAACTAATCTAAATGTCCCTCAAAAGGAGAATAGAGAAATAAATTTAAATATTTCCATAACATGGTTAGAATGACTGAACTGGAATTTGCAAGAATCAATATGGATAAATCTTGAACACAATGTTCACTGAAAGATGCAGAGTAATACAGAAAGTGCTACTGTGTGAAGTTTAAAGACAGATGATTCTCTACTTCGCCTGTGGATGTAATACAGATTAGTTATTGTTGTCTCCACCAAATTCCACAGCAAGTACCTGGAAACTTTTACATTCATTCTTTCATGAATGTAAAGGTGCATACTAAATGCACCAGCAATTAATATTATCTGTCTCAGGGTTTTGCATAAAGAAAAAATTTGTTGAATGATTGAGCTGTGCTCATAGAAAGACAAGACAAGGATTTGCCTTCTTTTCTTGCCTTCCCTCTATAATCTGCCTTTATGCCTGTCTATTCATGGCTCAATTTAGAAAGGGTCCTGGAACTTGGATGATAAAACACTGAATCTTCATTTTTCATGCTGCTAACTGAAATTTAGCATTCCAGTTATGAAGGTACCAAGTTATATCAATATTAGCAACCTGAAGCTTTGTTACCAACTGAAATTATGTATATTTTCATATCACATTACAGTTATTGAAAATACTTAGAAATGCCATTTGTGCTCATCAGCACTTTGAAATGACTGTAGTTAGACTTGTTGCTGGATCTCATTATTTATTACATGAATAAGCAAGCATCTATATGTGATCTAAAATATTTATATATTTTATATTTTGATAACTGTATTTCAATGTAATTGGTTTTCTTTGGAATCCAATGGATTTTATTTTATACGTTTAAAAACATTTTGAGAAGAGGTCCATAGTCTTTGGCAGACTGCCGCAAAGGTCAAGGCTCCCTGGTTACACCGTACCTTCTGATGCTTTGATTATTTGTTATGAGTCCAATGTATTGATCCGAGCCAGATAGGAGAAAGTGGGAATAGATTGCTGCCTTTAAAGATTTCAGAAAAAGGTCTGATGGTGTGAAATGAGATGCTGCCTACTAGTTGCTGGAAGACAGAAATGTGAGATTGAGCTGGGGCTTTGGAATGTTAGTAAAGTTTCTTGGTACTTGTGTCTGAAATAGAATAAAGGCAGTAGATGGTTTTCCCCCTGCCTACATCTCTAGTCTCCTTGTTCCTTGTCATTGTGCCCCCAGCCATTTTTGTTGTCTTTCGGTATCTAGGGGGATCCCTGCATTAGGAAGTCTATGTATTCTGTTAGCTGTGCTGGACTCTCCCCTCATCTCTTCATCTCCCTTCATATCTGAGTACCTGCCCCAGTCCTCCAGTCTAGGCCAGGCCTCTAGATACTCCTCCTGTAAAACCGTCCTCATCTCCTTTACAGCCCTTTCTCGTTTGTAACCATGTGGTCTTCAGGTGATTCTTTCGTTCGGTGCTGTCACTGCACTGGAGTATAAATCCGCAATTTATAGGCAGGGAAGGCTTGCTTTTGTTGTCTACAGTATCTCACGGTAAGTATTTATTGATGAAGAGTGAATTTTAATTGGAAAATTCATGAAAGGACTGTGAATACTAGCAGAATGAATTTAGGTCCACAAAAAATAAAGTCAGATGGCCTCCCCCAACTTGTGGCACTCCATCTACCCCCAAGTCTCCTCCATACTCCAGTAGTTCTGCATATACCAGTAACTGTGAGGTCTTCATGCTAGCGCAGTAGAGACAGGATAGCAAGACTGAGAGGCTGGGGATGGCCTGGGCTTAGATCCTGTCCTTGATGCTTCCTTCCTGGGTGACTTCAGCCTCTTTGTGCCTGTCTTTCCACCTCTAAAATATTGAAAATAATAGTACCTCTGGTATAGAATGTTTAGGAACGCTAATGAGGCAACATAAATAAAGCACCTAACCCATAGTAAGTGGTAGCTTAAAGGAAAAGAGCTGACTGAGCTTGATGGATAATCCAGGCCTGCTACCAGCTTGAGAAGCACTGGATTTAAAAGTCAGGGAAGTCTCGCATCACAGCTGAGCCTGGCTCTGGATTCTTCCCCCGCTGTCTTGGTGGGGATACTCATGAGAGCTGCTAAAAAGCAAAACTGAGAGGCAAGGGATTCTTCCTTGCAGTTTGGCTGGACCCCCTTCTGTGTGTCTGTGTCTCCAACCTCCTTCATGTGACATCTCCCTGAACTGGAGCACCGAGGCAGATGTGCTGGCCTTGCTGAGCTTGAAAAGAGGTGTATGGCTAAAGTTGTGACTGATCTTTTTGCATTCTCAAATTCCTGCTTAACTCTTGCTCCAGACAATTATAATCAAATTAGATCACTCTGGCTTCAGATGAAGTTGTATCATTTGTAACACGCTTGGCACAGAATTTCACAGAATTCATTAGTGAATATATCCAGTAAATAATATATTCGGCTCAATAAATATCAGTTGTGGTTATCTCTCTATTAGAAAATGATGATTTGTCCTAAAAGCACAAGCCTAGCCCACCCTCCTGACTTATATAACAGTTGCTAAGCATCATGTTCTTAAAGGCTTTCAAATAATGTGCATTGAGAGGTTGAACGAAAGAGCAGATGGGTTGTGCTGTGCTGTGCTAAGCTCTTTGTGAATCGTGTCCGATTCTTTGTGACCCTTTGGACTGTAGCCCGCCAGGCTCCTCTGTCTATGGAATTCTCCAGGCATGAATACTGGAGTGGGTTGCCATGATCTTCCTGACTCAGGAATGGAACCACGCTACTGACTGCTTAGTTTCCTCTTTCAGGCCCAACTGCGCTTTGCAGTCCTTGATTGCTCTCAGTTCTACATAGTTGCCACTAGAGGGCAGGGGCACTTAAGACAATACACTAGACCCACCAGTGCCAGAATTACTGGGTAGACGAGGGAGAATGGTTGAAGGAGAAAAATGTTAGAATGACTCCGGGGGTGGGGGGTGGGTGGGTGGAAAGCAAAACAGTTTTTCTTTATCTCTTGGGGACCAAACGGAAGGAAGTGTGAAGCTAGTGGAATTGAAGTTAGATTTAAAGAAGAACTTCCAGAGCACAAAGTTTGCTGTAGAGATTTTATACAGGTGACTTACAAAAACAAAAACAAAGAACCCTTAGCTACATCTGCCCAAGCAGAATAGATGAGAATGTGGGCTCCTCCAGCCTGAGGCCTATGTGATGCCAGTAGGTCCCCTTAAAGTAACCTTTCTCTGTGTTTGCCTTAAATGACTCCATTCTTGCACATGCAATTGTAAAATAACTTTATTGGTTTGGTTAGCCACCACTCATGCTTTTCCTGTAATAAGGATCCTTTATAGAGGCATGATGGTGTCCACATGCAGATGCTTTCTGAAGAGCCCTGGGGCAAGGGGCAGCCTTGCCCCTCACATCAGAGCTTCTTTGTTGAAATGAGCTGGTTTGGCTTTTGTGGATTTGAGGTTCTGGAGCCAAGAACATAGTTCAAGGATGCCCTCTTTTCTTCAGGGAACTGCTTCGAAGCATACATGGTATCAGGGAAGCAACAGCATCTGTGCAGGGAGCTCTCCTCAAGCAGTCTACCCGTGGCTGCCCAGACAGCCCCATCCCAATGGTACCCCACAAAGCAGGGGTGAGGTCCCCAGGCAGCGCTACTTTCAGAAATGAGAAGGATTAACTGCTCTCCAGCCAAGCTATAAAGCGACAGCCAGCTTCAGTAATGAGGGTGGCAAGTCCAGGGCTGGTGGGAGTTTGTCTCTCCAATCAGGTTATCGACCTTTCTGCTTGCATAAGAGGACAAATTACCTCTCTCATACTTTGAGAACCACATGGCCTCTGCCTTTGAAGATAAAAACTCAATTAGGGAGCTGCTGGGAATGCAGAGAGTGCTGGGCAAGAATGACACTGCTGGGGCTGCCTCCTCAGTTCAGCCAATCAAGGTGTATTTGCCTCCATTATGGATGCTGATAATAAGCAGCATCAGGTCGCTTTCCTTTTGTGAAGTCTGACCCACCTTCAAAGAACTGCCCAGTTGCTAAAATATAGCCCTGCACATTTAGCTAAGACTGAGGTTGGCTGTCTCCTCCCACATCAAGCCTGGAATACTGTCATCACACTGGTGACCTCTGGTGTAAAGGTGATTCTTGGTGTCCTTCCAACCTCAGCCACCAATGTGAGTTCTCTGCGCAGTCACTGGGTAGTTGTGCATACGCCTTGGGTTCTCCTGCCTCTACCTAAGATGTCTGTGGGGCATGGTTGAGTGGATGAGGTGGACTGAGGAGGCGGCAGTTGGGCAAGAGGTATATCTGAGAAGCAGCAAGTGGGAGCCCAGAGTATCCACACGACCAGCCCAGCACGCGGGGGAGCGGTCAGGTGCTGCCCTCAGAGTCAGGGGTTACTTCAAAAACACAGTTATTCTCCTGCTCAGGCAATGGTTCAGGACACTGGATCACTGTGAAGACCTTGAGGGTAATGAGATTTCGGGGACTGGGACATCAGGATTTACACCTTCTGCCAACCACTTCTGTCTTGGAAATGGCGGTTTCCTTTCCCTCAGCAGGAGGCTGCCTGTCCCCTGACTCCACCTAAAACTGCCTACAGGGAAGAAGACTGGAGAGAGAGCCCATGGACCTCTGTCACACGGTCTGTCCCAGACCTTCCAGCAAAAGCCAAACCAAACCATCAAGCCAAATGCAAAGAGGCGTGGGGGCACGGCCCTGCCCGGCGCGCTCAGATCTCGATGAGGCTGGCCAGGCGCAGGCAGAGGGGCGCGTCGGCGGGCATGGCGCTGCGCTTGATCTCGTTGCCATCCAGGCGCAGCACCTGCAGCTTGGAGAAGTTCATTACATCCACCACGGTGCAGAAGCTGCTGATGGAGAACTCTGCGGGGACAAGAGGGGCGGGAATGGGGAGAGGCCCAGATCAGAGGCCTGGGATCGCTGGAAAGCCCCACGGCATCTGTGAAGCTTCTAAGGGGAGCGGGGAGCTTGGCCGGGTGGGGCAGGCGCTTCTCAGGATAGGAGTCAAACTTGCACCCGTTGGGGAGCAGAGCCAGGGATAGAGTGAGGTCTCCGCCTGCATAGCTCCACCCGCTACCCACGCCGCCCACCCCCCAAAACCCTGGAAGGTCCTTCCTGACAGGCCTTGGTCTTTTCCCCTCTGCGGGCAGCAGGTGGCAGCAAGAGGCAGTCAAAGATGAACCCTAGCAGCTTTGAAGTTCTCCCTTGATTGCGTTTGAAGAGGAGGGCGTTTCCCAATCGCTTTGAGAAGACTAGGTAGGTGGAAGGACTTAAATCTTGAATATTTCCTAACAGTTTGCAGATAGAGAAAGTGGAAAGAAATTAAAGAGAGAAAACTTGGACTGAGAAACAAATGCCTCTGAGTGCAGAGCTTTGAGGGGGTTGTCCCATGTACATTCTGAGTACAGACGAAGGAGTGATCTAGGCCCTGAGGTTTAAGGAGATAGATGCCATGGAGCTCAAAAGTCAAATAATTTCCTTGCCTCCTGCATTTAATATGATTAGATTACTCTCCATTTTTGTAATCTCAAAAGAAGTTTGAAGATTCTCCCCCAACCCCCCAATTCCTGTAATCCTAGTAGATACAATCGTTGCGTTTGGTTTAAACACAAGTTCTTCAGCTACCACTCACCCGGTTCTCCCTCTACTTGTTCTCATGGACAAATCAACTACCTCTGTCTTATCCTACTGGGTCAGGAACTTGAAGGATTAAAACAAGAGCTCAGCTAGAACTCCAGTCTGCGTGCGTGCTAAGTTGCTTCAGTCATGTCTGACTCTTGCAACTCCATGGTCTGTAGGCCACCAGGCTCCTCTGTCTGTGGGATTCTCCAGGCAAAATATTGGAATGGGTTGCCATATCCTCCTCCAGGGGATCTTCCCACCTCAGGGACTGAACCCACATCTTTTATGTCTCCTGCATTAGCAGGCAGATTCTTTACCACTAGCACCACCAGGGAAGCCCCAAACTCCAGCAGGGACAGCAAAAGTTACCACTGAAAAGCTGCTGGCGCCCATAGAGGCTGCCTTCAATATGGTATGTGAGAGCATCAGAAAGATGGCTCGGTCAAAAGGGACTTTGGGTGAGGTTATTTGTCAGGACTTGGTAGGCTACATCTGGAGGACTGTAATACTTAGGCAGACTCAGAGCTTGGCTTGATTTTGCTTCCACCAGAGGCATTCCTCTGCTTGCCACAGTGGTCAGGAGCTGTGTGTCAGCCTGGAGCTGGGCAGGAGGAGTGGGAGGAAGGCTTTCCTGATTCTCTTCCTGGTGTGACTGTCAAAGGCATTGTGGTTATGGGTATGAAAAGTAAGCTCTCTATGGAGAGCTTAGATAGATGAGGAAATTGTTTTTGAAATTAGCACTAGCAATTGTTTTCAGCCTCTGTTAAGAACTGACCAAGAGGAGATGGGGTAAGTCTGCAGCCCATTAACATGTGCTACAAATGTAAGACAGAAAAACCAAAGAATAATGAGAATGGGAAATATCCTTCTTTAGAGAGCACTCGGGGAGGGTCGGGTGAAGACCCGGAATGCTTTTGGATGTTCCCTTTCTAGTCCCAGGGAATAGATCAAGTGACCTCCAAGTGGACAGGTTGGGGGCAGAGTCGAGGCAGAGTCCAGTCTGGGTCTATGGTTGTCTGCATGGAACGGGCAGAGTGGATTGGGCTGGAGAGAAAAACGAAGCAGCCTGGCTTGAACATCGCTTCCAGCTGTACTGGGGGACTGCACTTAGAGCTTCCACAGTGGACTCGCTCCAGCAGCCTGGGGCCTGCAGACTGTCTGCTGAAGTCCTGGCTCCCAGCTGTGCAAGTGTAAATATGGGGCATATTTAGGAGTTGCTCAACACTCAGCATACAGAGATTCTATCCACACGTTGAGCACTGTGAGCCCCCGTGTTAGTCCTCTCTAAGTTCATGAATAGGACAGGGGCTTCTGCTTGGAGATGCTGCAGGGCACTTTCCATCCCAGATTAAATTTTGACATAAGTTTTTCCAAATTCCTCCTGGTGTGCTGGCCCTGCTCCACTGGATCCCAGAGCTACTGAATAACATTCTGAGCTGTGTTTCCTGCTGTTGCCAGGCTGGAAAAACTGAGGGAGACGCTAGTGGAAGAAAGAAGCAGGGAGGGAGAAAGCCAGGCTTAATTCCCCTGCACTCAGAGAAGGCAATGGCACCCCACTCCAGTACTCTTGCCTGGAGAATCCCATGGACAGAGGAGCCTGGTAGGCTACAGTCCATGGGGTCGCTAAGAGTCGGACACGACTGAGTGACTTCACTTTCACTTTTCCCTTTCATGCACAGGAGAAGGAAATGGCAACCCACTCCAGTATTCTTGCCTGGAGAATCCTAAGGACAGCGGAGCCTGGTGGGCTGCTGTCTATGGGGTCGCACAGAGTCGGACACGACTGAAGCGACTTAGCAGCAGCAGCAGCAGCTCCTGTCCTTTTAGCTCTCTTCTCAAAGAGTTGCTTCAATCCTACCTTCATTACCCACCCCTGCTCTTGGCTCCCTGCAGGGAGACCTCCTTCACATTTGCCCAGGTGAGTGGCTGAGCTTGGGGAACTCACTTTCCTGCTAGTGATCTGAATCAGAGATGTACTCTTTCCTTTCTCAGCCAGAGAAGCCTGGCTCTCAGTCCTTTGATGTTAAAGTCAGAGGCTATACTACATGGTCTGGGTGGCCTGAAGAGATTGCTTTTCCTTCTCTGTGTTTCAGTTTCCCTATCTTTGCAACGCAAAAGATAAAATAAAACTGTATCTGGCAACGTCAAAGTGGCAATGAGGGGAAAAGTTTATAATATAGTTACTGTGTGTTGAGAAGTAAGTGCTTTTTCAGTTGTGTGCCAGGTCCTGAACCAAAGCCTTTAATGTACTAATCCACTAATTAAGAAAAATAAGGTGTTGGTGTTATTTATCCCCAAAAAAAGGACTAAGAGGGAGACAACTAGATAGAGGAACTTTGGCTTAAACTGCCCAAGAAGGGATTTGGGGTAGACACTGAACATTTTTAGGTTTGACTTAGGAAAAACTTTCTTGCAAGACCTCAGGACACTTGACTAATGCGATTTTATCTTTGGCAGAGCTTTTGGAAGAAGTGAACCACCTTATATTTAAACAACATATGTGGTTTTGCAAGAAGGCAGAGTGGCAAGATGCTGTGATGGAGTCTTTCCCACCCCAAGTTTCACTGGTTATACAGTTAGGCGGTAACTATTGGCTTCTCTCCCATGACAGCTGCTCAAGGTCAAACTCTGATAAAGCACAGCATACTATATGACATTTCTGTTGTGACACTCCTCCTGGATTCAGAGTGGGTAGCAGGTAAGTAGTGGTGACTTCTGGGTGGGATGATAGACAGCTACAAGTAAATGTCAAAGCTTTTACATCATGCAACATATGAGAGATTAGAAAACCCTGCCTTAGGAATAGGAAGACCTTCCCCAAAGAAAGAGAGACTTTAAACACAGAGCAGTTTGCAGTGTACATGATGGTGTCTTCAAACTAGAGAACCAGACACCTTTTCAGCTTGCCCACCCCATGGTCCACCTCTGGGACAGTGCCTCTCTCACTTGGGGGGCTGTCTGGCTTATTAACATCTTGCCAAATGACTGATCTGTTCTGTGAGCACAGGGAGAGAGAAGGATCCATGGAGAGGTTGTGGCCTCAGTCCTATGTATGCTTTGATGCTGTGACGGTGCTGTTTGTTCTCAGCAGGCTCTACTTCAAAGCCCTCTGCCAATGGTCATTAATGAGTCGTTCGTCCCCCAGGGAGAGAGGTACTTTGCTGCAGAGAAGGAGAAGTTAATGCTGGCTCAGCACCTTCCAGCTGGGCTGAGACGTCAGAGGCTCTGGCGCAGTGTAAGCACATTCTGAACACAAGACCCTGAGAGGGACTGAAAGGCACCTAGACAGTCCAATCAGAAACGAAGATTTTGGTTCTCGCAGACAGACAGGCCGTCCTTTGGGCCTTCTGGGGAGTGTTTGGGAAATAGGAGGCCTTGTCCTTGCTCGCCACTGCAGGGTTTGGCAGGAGTCAAGCTCGTGTCACCCAGGGAGCCCTCTGCCACCCCACCAGGGGCTCCTCGTGCTCCTGGAGAGCCAGCCAGAGCAAGTGCCGCACTCAGCTCTGAGAGGCTGCAAATTCCCGTCTACTGGCTGCATGTTTAAAACACAAGCGTCCAAGCATAAGACCGGGCTGATTGGGGAGAAACAGAGAGCTCGTCCTCTCTGGAGTCAGTGAGAAAGTACAGATACCATGGTTTCTTAGCAGCCCACTTTCCTCCTCAACTTAAATCCCCCTGTCTATGAACCACCCCCTCCCAAACCTCTCCAGACTCATTTCTCACAGCTTGACACATGACCCATTCTGTTAGACACGGGCATCTCCTCACTGTCCCCTCAAAGTGACCTGCTAAATGACTGGTCCCTTTGTGGCAATGGCACCTCTAAGGACGGCTCAGTCCTGTGTTCCTCCAGCCCATACCTATTTATCTCTCGGGAACTAAATTTAGACTTACCTCTTCTGAGAATTCTTCTTCCATACCAACCCACTCCCCAGTGACTTTTCCTAGCACTCCCATGTAGTCTAAGAGTATGCCACTCTATACCATTTTGTATGGAGGTGTGGCAGGGTTTTCAACTTGCTTCATCAATATTCTTTGGTTCTCCTACTTCTAATTCTTCTGTGTTGCCCCCAGCACTCAGGATCAGATCTTTCCAATGCAACAGACAGCACTCCCCACTCCCCTTTGCCAGCGTCTCACCATTGATCCTATTGCCTTGGAGGTAGAGGTTCTCCAGGCTGGTGCTGACTGGGGGGATCTTCTGCAGCTGGTTGTAGGAGAGGTCGAGCTCAAGGAGGCTGCTGGAATTGAAGGTATTCGCAGCCAGGCCATTGTTGGTGAGGCTGTTGTGGGATAGCCGCACATACAGCAGCTTGGGTGACCCCCGGAAGTAGCTGTCGGGGACTGAGTAGACGTTGTTGTGCTCTAGGTACAGCTGCTCAAGGGCTGAGGGCAGGCCATCAGGTACCTTCCTAAGGTGGTTGTAGCTCAGGTCCAGCAAGATCAGTGATCGGAGGCCCCTCATCGAACTACCCACTTCTTGGATCTCGTTGTGATGAAGGTACAAGGCTGTGAGGTTCTCCAACCCCTCCAGCGCATTGTTGGGGACCCTTGAGATCTGGTTGTGGTCAAGATGGAGCTCTCTCAGGGATCGAGGCAGGGGGCTGGGTATCCGGGTCAGGTTGTTGTGGTCCAGATACAGCCTCTCCAGGTGCCGCAGCTTGGAGAAAACCTTCCTGCCCACCTTATCACTGGTGATCTGGTTGCCATGGAGAGCAATCCAGAGCAGCCCAGTGGCATTGTCGAAGACGCCCTCCTGGATGGAAGAGATCTGGTTGTTCTGAAAGTAAACATACTTCATGCGGGAGGGGACGAAGGGCAGGTACTTGAGATTGCGGTTGTCACAGTACATGGCTGTGGGGAAGTTGGGGGGACAGTCGCACTCCTGGGGGCAGTCTCGGGGTTCTGGTGGGGGTGGAGAGCCGTAGGCATAAGCTGGACCTTCCTCTCCCCCATAAGGGTAAGGCTCATAAGGCTCATAGGGGTAAGGGTCGTAGGGATCGTCGTAGGTGGACTGCTGGTTGCGGAGGAAATGAAACCACCAGTGAGAGTCTTCCTCATACTGGGCCCAGGAGAGGCAGCAGAGCCCTGCCAGCAGCAGGATGGAAGCCCACTGCATTTTGTGTTTCTGCAAGAAGGGAGAGAGAATAGAGGAATCAGGTGTGAAGGAGACTCCAGGGAGTCAGAGAGGCAGAAGACATGAGCCTTGGGCTATGAGCTCTGCAGACCTGACCTTCAGCAGAAAGCAGCTCTGAGCAGAGTCCTTGCTCCTACCTCCTCAGGGCCTCTCCCGGCACTGCCTCTACATGCTGGTCCAGATGAGCCTTGGCTCCCTAGGGGAGCTAGGTGCATTTCCCTCTGCTCACAGAGTCACAGAAACATAGCCTTTGAGATCAGAAGGAGCTTGAATGGAGGTATTGCATTTTTTTTTTTTCAGAGAGCAGGCACATAGGAGCCTCTAGCAACCTAAAGGTACTGTTAGGAGAGCTAGAAAGCCCACAGCAACTTCCATGGGAAGGGGAGTGGTGGTGGGTTCTATCTGGGCCTGAATTTACATCCAGTTTGAACTCCTCAGGGAATAATGTTTGCCAAGAGTCCAAGGAAAAAACCCTCTGGCTCTTTCCATATCTCTGAGAAGCACCCAGGAGTGGCTTGAGGTCTCAAAGGGGAAGATCTGAACTACTTGGGAAGTTCTGGTTTTGAGTCTTTGGGGAAGGGCGTGGTCCCCTACAGCCTTCACAAGGCTTGGGCTTGTGGTGCAGCATCTGTAACGGTGCCAGAACCTGTAACGGTCTACTGGTGAGGAGACTCTCTGGTTGGCAGTTTGTGGCTATACTTGCAGCTTGGCTGGCAAGGGCCATCATACAGCAGTTACAGATTCCCTTCAGAGGGGCTATGGCCCCCCAGTGTGGCCCTGTGTTCTAGAGTGAGTACTGAGAGCATGAATTCTTAGTCAGTGCCCTCAGCTGTCTTCCGTGGCATCTAGTAAAGTGTTAGTACTTCTCACGCTCTACCATGGACATTATGCCAGAGCCAGCTGGGGCCAAGAGAGATAACGAGGAACCTCAAACAATGGAACAGGAATTGAAGACTCTTGAATGTGCCCAGGGCAACATGACTTTAGAATGGGATTTTGGTGTCCTGCTCTCCCTTCCGAAGCCCACGGTGATGACCTCTGGATTACCAGCCTCCGTAGCTGGGCCCCACATTGCCTGCGAGTTTGTTGCTTTTGAGCTTGGGTGCTAATGAGACGAGAGCAGGCGAGGCTCGGAGTGAAGTGTGAGTCTGATGTCCCCTGAGAGGAGAGCTGAAAGCGTGGAAGAGGAGGGTGGCCTGTCCGGCTGGATGTCTTACTCTGGATACCGACAGCCAGAGCACCACACAGCCTTTAGGAGCAACGGGCACCTTCCAGAGGGGTGAGTGTCACCTTTGGGTAGAGAAACTTTAGAACCTTTCTTGATCTGGGCATAGTCATGTACGCTGTTCACATTGCTGTTGGCCCTTGCTGGGGACAAGAGAAAGAAAGGGCTCTAAAAGCCAATGTCAAAGCCAATGAGCTGATGAAAAGGACCCTGGGGGTGACAGTCAATCTGCTCCCTTTCTGGCCACTGTCTCCCTCAGACCTCTCTGGCCCCTGCAAGCGATTTCCTTGGGCCTGCTTCATCCCAGTAGCCTGCGGGCTCCAGAAACGAGGTGCCTCACTCATCTTCAGGCAGCCTCAGACAAAGCTCACAGTGTTCCTGGGGAGCCTTCGCAGCTGCCCACTGCCTGGGCATGCTGGCTGGGCCCTGGCACTGCCCAGGAGAAAACGGATAGAGTGGCCCACTGCCAGTAGCACATTTTTCCATGCTCAGCTCTGGGCTGCTGCAGGACCAGGGTGGCTGTCTGGAGGTTGGCACAGTAAGCCTCTGTCTCCATTTCTCCTTCCAAACTAGGCACCTTGGCAGGTAAGAGCAGCCCTCCTCTTCAATACTCAGCCTTCCAGGGCTGTGTATCCTGCCCACTGGACTCTCTTTCGGTGTCATGACTGCTAAAAGGGTTTGTTGGGGACCTTATGCCTCTCTTTACCCCTCCCCCATCTCTTAGCAATGTTGCTCCAGGCCTTATACTCTTAAATCCTCTCCACCCCACCTCCAATGCTAGAGACATTCCTGTGCTCAAAGTTTTGTGAGGTGGAAAGCTTCTAGGATTGGTACTTTCTGAGTTGGGGGAGCTTACTCAGGAGTTACTGCTGTTCTTTCATTTCTCCATTCTAGAGAACCATGTCTCCTTCCGATCAGAGTCCAGGAGGTCAAACCAAAAGCTGTTTTGTAACCTGAATTAGGTCCGCATTTCACAGTTCCTTGGACCTGGTCAACTCTCAACACTTCTGTGTATCTTTTCCCTTTCACCCCAGCAACACACAAGCACACACATACACACACACTACACAAAACTCCCTCTCCCCTTATATAAGAGCATTTAGGTGCCTCAGACCCTTTGAAGAGACTGCAGGGCACAGGTCTAGGATGGTGGGCTTTCTGAGTAGTAGTGGGGCAGAGCTGGCTTCTCCAGATACCTTGCCCTTCACTTTTTCACGCCTGAAAGCTGAAGGTTCCCCAACAGTCAGAAAGGATTGTCCTACGGTGGACAAAGGTGGCATGTGGGAACCCTCTCCTTCGACTCCCTTTCCCTGCTCTAGCATCCTGGGACACGGTCCAGATGAGGGTAGGAGGAACTGCTCCTTCTGCCCTGGGCCCTGGGCCCTCTCCCCTCTCCCCAGCCTCTTTCCTTTGCTCCTTTAATGGAACTACCAGGGACAAAATCTGAAGGAAAATGACCGACTTACCTTGAAGTTGAATCTTTCAGAGAGTGACCACGTCCCTCTCTCTGGCCTCTTTGGTTGGAGAGCGTGTGAGCAGGAGAGGAGTGAGTGTGTCTGCTGAGACTGTGCGCGCCTGTGCCAGGCCAGGGCCCGCCCCCAAATTCCTAATCAGATGTCGTGAAGAGAGAGGTTGAGGAGCCCAGATCCTGGCTTTTTCAGCGCTGCTGCAGAGGCGGAGCTCACACTCAACCACTCAAAATTGCTATAAAAACCACCTTCTTTCCACTCACTTATCTTCCCTGAAGCATTGGCAGCTTGGGGTCTCTTTCTGCTGAATGACTTAGTGGCTCTCTGGAGTTTATTTGTACAGTCTCTTACAAAGGCCTGGATTTCTCATTAAACCCATAGGGTAGATGCAAGGATAGGGAGGGCCAGGATTTGCCAAGAGGCATCTTAACTCTTTCAACAACCCAGGGTCTCACTGGAGAGCTAGTGCTCACCTTTCTGGGCTCCAGTGCCCTCTGTGGGCAAGTGGTTCGGCTGATGGACAAGGGAGAGGACACAGGAGAGCTGGCTCTGGCTCCAGTTCCATCCCTGACCAGTGTAGACATGTCTGGGCTGTAGGATTTCTCTCTCCCCACTGGGATAAAAGGGAAGAAAGGGACTCTCATATTTGTTAGTCACTTACTGTGCACTAGGGCTTCCTTCATATCTCAGTTGGTAAAGAATCCGCCTGCAATGCAGGAGACCCTGGTTCGAACCCTGGGTCGGGAAGATCCCCTGGAGAAGGGAAAGGCTGCCCACTCCAGTTTCTGGCCTGGAGAATTCCATGGAATGTGTAGCCCATGGGGTCACAAAGAGTCGGGCACGACTGAGTGACTTTCACTTTCACTTAATTGTGCACTAGCATCATGCACACCCACCTAATCTCAGGATGACCCTAGGGTTAACAACACTACCTTGCTGAGTTGTAGTAAGGTCTCTATGAGATAGTTTGCGTGAGGTCCCTGGCCCAGCACACAGCTGATGCTCACTCCGTCTGTGGTAGAGATGATTGCTGTTATATCCATTTTACAGATGTCGAGACTCTGAGCAAGAGGAGGATGAGGTTGTAGAAGCAGGCAGGAACTAGACCATGAAAGGACTTTTGGGCCATGGAATATATTTAACTTTTATTATGAATGTATTTTAAAAACTTGTTTTAAGGAGAGAAAGTGAACAGATCTGACCTACATTTTAAAAAGTCCATGGGAGAGACTGCTGTGTGGTGAAAAGGAGGAAAGTGTGGAAGCAGGAGCTCTAACTCTCCTCTGTGGAGAGATAATGGCAGATTGGGCCAGTGCAGTGAAAGAGGGAACAATGTATGTTTAGACAAATTGTTGAAAAGTCTTGAAGATGGACCAGAGAAGGAGTTAGGGAAAGTGAAGGATGAGTCCTTGATTTTGATTTTGAGCAACTGGGCGGGTGGTAACACCATTTCCTGACATTAGAAAGATGGAGAGGGACAGAGCCTATGTTAGAAATGCCTGTTAGGCATCCCAGTGGAGATGCACGCAGGCAGTTAGATATATCAGGATAAATTGGAAGGTCAGGTACTAGAAGAATCTGGATTACCTAGAATCTCAGTAGCTTAGATGAACCCATGCATCTGAAATGCTCTTTTTTCAACTAATTGCCTCCTGCTGACATCCAAGGAACACCCCTTTAAATTTTTTTTAAAACTGTGGTAAATTACACATAACATAAAATTTACTATCTTAACAATTTTCACAGTTCAGAAGTTTTAAGTATCGCTATACAACCGGTCTCCAGAACTTTTTCATCTTTCAAAACTTAAACTTTATATTCATTAAACAAAAATGCCCCATTTCACCCTCCCCCAGCCCCTGGCAACCACCAGAGTAGAAAGAACTACTTTCTTTCCCTATGAATTTGACTACTCTACATGACTCATACAAATGGAATCGTACAATATTTATCTTTTTGAGACTGGCTTATTTCACTTAGCATAATGTCCTCAAAGTTCATCCATGTTGTAGTGGGTGTCAGAATTTCCTTCCTTTTAAAGACTGAATAATACCTATGGTATGTATATACTATATTTTGTTTATCCATTTATCTTTCAATGTACATTTGAGTTGCTTACGCTTAGCTATTGCAAATAATGCTGTTATGAACATTGGTGTACAAATATTTCTTTGAGATCCTACTTCTAATTACTTTTTGCTTATATGTTCAGAAATGGAGTTTTTGGATCGTATGGTAGTCTGTATCTTTTTTAAGGAACTTCCATATTGTTTTTCAAAGTGTAGTCATACCATTTTACATTTCCATCAGCAATAAACAAGGGTTTGAATTTGAAACACTCACTCTTGTTTTTTTAAAAATGCCAATTGAGAAAGCCTCAGATTTGAATTTGAAGAATTTAGAATTTGGATTTTAAACAATGGAATTTTTGGTTGCTCCAGTAGGTTTTGAACTGTTGACATAATATGAAAAGTCCTTATTAGGGACCCAAACTCCTCAGAAATTTCAAAGTTTTTAAAAAGATTAAATATAATGAATGGGCCTTTGCTGACTACCTACTATAAACTAGATGGTTTACGAATGTTATCTCATTAGTAATCACAGTAGATACTTTGTGTTGAAAATAGAGGATTGCAGGTATACAGTGATTGGATTGTAAAACAAGGATTTGAACCTGGACCTACATGACTCCAAAGACTGAACCCTTTCTCACAACACAAGGCCAGAGGGCCAGTGGAGGGGGTGGTGACCACCTTATTGTCAGGGTCGAACTCAATTAATATGGAATCCAACTAATTACAGTGGCCCAATCTGCTTGAATCTGTGGCAGGGGATTGTAAGGATGAGAGGGGTCTGGGATACTGGGTTTCGTTTCATGACTCCAGACATATTTCATTTCAATTTAATACATGTGAGCATCCACTCTATGCCTGGCATGCTCTTAAGAGCTGGAAACACAAAGAAGGTTTGATAGACCACCTGCTCAAAATAAAGCAGGTGTATAAGCAGCAAGGGATTCCAAGGTATCTCAGTGGTAAAGAATCTGCCTGCCAGTGCAGGAGCTGCAAAAGACTTGAGTTTGATCCCTGGGTTGGGAAGATACCACGGAGAAGGAAATGGCAACCTACTCCAGTATTCTTGCTGGGAAAATTCCATGGATGGCCTGGCAGGCTACAGTCAGTGGGGTGGCAAAGAATTGGACACAACTAAGCAACTGAACACACATAAGGAGCAAAATCTGGTTTCATGAGTGAGGCAGAGTGGCCTTAATGTGAAGATGGTTATAAATAACGCACAGATAACTTTCTCATCATTTTTGAATCCAGAAAGCAATCACTTTACAATGGAAAACACTAGTTTTGGCAACTGGACATAAGAGACACTTCGTAGCTAGATCTAGATAGCCTGGACAAATCTACCCATTAGGTACAGATGTTAACTTTTTAAAATTCTAGCATACTTAAATGTGGCAGTGTTGCACTGAATTAATTCTCACAACCACACAGGATTGTGAGAGACAGCGCAGGGAGAGCTTGCGAAAGAACAACTCCCCGAGAAAACACTGAGTGCATATTCATTGAGAACTTATCTGGAATTTAGTAACAGTGCTCAGCAAAGCAATAGTAAGGCTTTGAAGATAAGGAAGTTTGTTCTGCATGCAGAACAACATCTGCTGAAACTGACATGTCAGCCAAGGTATCTGTCTTAAGAGCATGAGAAAGAGTACATAATGAAAAGGTAAGACAGGACAGTCTCCAGAAAACAGGGCCTTGAGAAAGTAACGACTTTTATATTCCCACACTTAATAATACTTGACAATGAAAGTCAGTAGAGTCTAGGGTCCAAACATTGATTGGGATTCTTTCCAACTAAGATCTACCGAAAAACACAGTATCCACAGGTGGGATTTGCACTAGGTCTTTAGTCATCTGTTCTGTTGCAAGGTAGGCTGGGGAGGAAGGATGAGCAGGGAGGGGATGAGCAGGATCAGGTCAAGAGGAGAGTTTCAGGGAACCATTCACTGTTCAAAGATTCCTTTGTCAATGAATTCTAGCCTCCATTTTGACTACTGCCTCTCAATTTGCCTGGTTCTGGATCTAGGCCCTCAGAACTTGGTTTCAATATGGGACACCAAGTAAGGGATCCTAATGTCTCCAGATTGCCAAAGGAATCGGCACGTTAAGGCATTCGGGACACTGGTGCTTTCTGAGAGGTGTCAAGCCAGCGTCACTACCCAGCTACTAGACAGCAAACAAGCTAAAGAGAGAGACTATTACTTGCTTCTGTAACTCCTATCCCCAACTGGACATATAGTGCTTGGCACTTAGTAGGTAATCAGTAAACAGCTATAAAATGAACTGTATTTTTGGCACTCTACGGAGTTTGCCTATCCTCACAACCCAATGTTTGGTGGAATAACCACCAACCAGGCCAGAAAACCCTTAGGCCTTCAGGTCAGTTATATTTTCCAAGGGCTCATGTCATTGCTATTTCCTCCCCACCCAGAAAAAGTTCAGGTTAAGCCACAACCACTGGGCGAGACTAATTGCCTTTGAAGTTTGGACCCACTCCGTCTGGAAGGGCTGAAGTGCCTTCTGATTCAAATTCCTCTCAGCAAAGAGAGATATGTGTCTGTGGCTGCCAAACCCTTCCTCTTCAACCTTCATAGGACCCAAAAGTCATTGTTTTTATAACACCACTTCTGATCTCAAACAACCAAGGAATGAAGAGTAAGACTGGAAATCCACCCAAACAAAATTATTGAATTGGATATAAAGAGGTCAGTATAAAGATGATCATGGTCCTGCATTACCAGCCAGGTCCTGCTGCTCGCTCATTCTGAAAACTCTTGATGCCAGAGAGGGATTGTTTACTAGTCTGAGGTTTTGATGGAAAGTCTTGGTTATATGGGTACCCCAAAATGGTGTCCCAGAGTTTCGAAGGGAGATGTTTTCCCTTATTCCCTTGGCACTGAATGGTTGTTGTAAGTTCTCACCATGGATAGTCTCCTCTTTCCCAAAGAGGAGACAAAGATGTTGGAGCTGGTTGGGGAGGCTTGTTTTCTTTCAAATGCAAGAAGAAAAAGATCTCATGTTCCAAGTTCTGGGAAATGCATTGAAGGGTTTGGAATTTCCTTCTAATAAGTTCTTTAAAAATAAGACAGAGAACAATCTTTATTATTTATTGGATAGCATCTCTTGTTTTTACTATGTATTTATTGCACACTTGTCTTTATTCACATGATGATGACATACATGATGGATTCCAGAAAATCACCTTCTGGAAAGTATGAGTGTATTTGAGTCAGGAAAGGGAGAATGGTTCAGAGAGTGATACCTAAATGAGGAAGGAGGCAGAGGAGACAGAGTGAAATTTCAAGCCTAGAGGGTTTGGTCTTTCAGTAACTATGTGACATCCATCTTTGTTCTGCAAATGAGTTGATGGTGCCTCTCAGACTGTGCTTAGGGCTGTTGGAGAGAACAGGTGTAGGACAGACCAGTTCCCAGGATGATGGCATCTGCCATGATGTGACCTGGCTGTAGGTGAGACCAGGTCTGGATATTAGCTCTAAAATACCACTTACCATTTCTGAATCCTCATCACAACCCTATGAGATAGGAATTTTTATATCTTATTTTTACAAATGAGGAAACCAAAGTTCAGAAAGGCTAATTAATTTTTTCAAGATTGTATAGCAATTTAAAGTGGCAGAGCTGGGGTTTTAAACTTAAGCCTGTCCACCTCTAGAGTCTGAGTTTCTAACCTCTATGCTATATAGAATCTCAAGAGTAAAGGAAAAAGCATGGGTTGAGAACACAGACATATGTTCAGATCCCAGCTTTCCGCTTATTAAAGTGAAGTCTCCGTGACTTTGAGCATTGCTTAAGCATCACTGAGATTTGGCGTTCTTGTTTGTAAGTGGGGGCAATAACCCTAAACTCATGAGATGTTGAGAGGCTTAAATGACATACAGGACATAGGCTCCTAGTAGGGAGCCTGCCACATGTGGTCCTTCAATAAGGTGGCATCCTTTGATATTTTAGTAGATTGCAAGCTCCCTGAGGAAGGAGGAAATGTTGTGTGCCTCCTTTAGCACAATGCTTGGCCAAGTGCCTGGCACATCTTAGGCCTTTTCTAAACCTTATGAATAAATGAGTGGTGAAGAAGCTGTATTTTACTAATGGGTAGTAAACATGCTTTGGTAACTTAAATCAATCAGAGAGAAGTTAGCTAAGAATAGAGGTAGGAATTTTAGGGCTGGAATTATTGAACTGCCCCAAGGAAGGACAAAAGAGGTGACTATAACGTCAGTGTAGAAACCTCCACAGACATGTACAAATATCTTTGGGGGATAGATAGGGGAAATATCTTACCCAGGGGGTCATGGAAAAGTCAGGATTCAAGAGCCATGTACAAAGCAGTCCAGAAAGGGAGATGCCTCAGCTCCTTCCCAGAAAGGAGTGTAAGAATCAGGTTTGGGTTGGGGAGAGAATACCACCTAACTGGTAGCACCACTCTGAATACCCTTGGGCTGAGGAGAGTGGCTAATTCCTACCTGGAGATGGACAAGGCTGAATTCTCAAAGCAAGAACTAGAAACAGGACCTGTGAGTCCATCCAAAGGTCTTTGGACTTGGATCTAGTTCTATTAGGTCTGCAAAGACCAGAAATAATGATCCCTAGTACCAGGTGAGATATCTAGAAACCTAGTTCACTCTATGATCCCTGTAATAAAGCAATAGTTTAACAATTAAATAAAAAATAATTAAGAAAAATCCCTTAGAAACAAAAAAAAGGAAGGACAATATATTGTTATTGTCTTGGAAAGGGCAGGGATTTTGAGTCAGACAGAATGACTCTGAATCCCAGAATCTAGAGCATGCCGCTTAATTTCCTTGGTCTTCAAATTCCTTATCCATAGCATGAAATGTTAATGCCTAGTTCTTGGGGTAGTTTTAAAACAATTTTAAGTGTCTAGCACAGCACCTGGCACATAGGACATACTTAAAAAATGTCATTCCTTTCCTTCCCTTGGGTGTTTGCCCAGGAACTGGTTAAAAAGGAGGACCTATGTCTTAATTTATGGGAAGATCAGAGGGAAGATAATTTTAGTAGGATTGTAGTTGATGACAGCCTGGAAAGAAAACAGAGTAAACACCTGACACACAAGAAAAAAACAGAACAAAGGCCCAAAGGATCTAGGATTCTGATAATACAGCTCTCAATTTCAGAGAAGTGGTTCTCAGCCCCTACTGCACATGGGAGCCACTGGGGGGGCAATGGAACAAACCCAGCCCCAGGCCCCATTCTAGGCAAATGAGGCAGAATTTCTGCATATGGGACCTGATGTTTTTTTGTGAATTGATTGATGGTTTTAGTGTGCAACCAGGTTTGAGAGTGCTATCTAGAGGCAGGCAGATGATCACGATGACTTTTAAGATAGAGATCATCCTAACATCTAGCTCCAAAAAGAAGGGCTTTTCAAACTGTTTTTTTGATGAAGTACCCAGAAAAGGAGAGAATGAATGTGTACTCTTCAGTGATCAAGGAACATAATCCAAAGCAGCTCATTCAAACTGAAATCTCACATCTGATGTTAAAAAATCACCTGAATTTTGTTCCATAAAACATTCACGTTTATTTCAATAGAAATTACCCCCCACCACCAAAAAAAAAAAAAAAATTGCCTTCCCAGGTGGCGCAGTGGTAAAGAATCCATCTGCCAATACAGCAGATTCAGGAGATATGGGTATGATCCCTGGGTTGGGAAGATTCCCTGGAGTAGGAAATGGCAATTAGCTCTGGTATTCTTGCCTGGAAAATTTCATGGACAGGGGAAGTTGGTGGGTTACAGTCCATGGGGTCACAAAGATTCAGACATGACTGAGCACATCACACTCCCCCAAAATCTCCTTTAGTAAAAAATGATGCTTCAGATACACCTTGCTTTTCCAGGGCCTCGTGAATCCCAGGAATCCCAAATTGAATAGCACTGTTTTAGGTCATTCACCTTGGCTGGTGAGCACCTCAGTCACTGGAGGAACATCTGGTGATTGTAGGGATGGGGGTGCAGGGGTGCCCCTGTGCATCTCGGGGATGTATGCTGGCCGTTGGGTCACCCAAAGCGGGAACTGACAGGCCCAGCTCCCTGCAGTCTGTTGCTGTAGCCTGAGGAGGGGACACTGTTGCTTCCTCCACAGCTTTCTTACTAGAGAAACTGTCAAATGGCTCCTGGCCAGGCAGTTTGGTAAAGGTTTGTGAAGAAGTAAATTCCTTTCCCAATCCTCATGAGGCCGCATTTCTAAAGGAATTTATAAGAATAGAAATCGTTTTCATCTTCAATCAAGATGCAGAAAGACTCACTCTTCCCTCTTCTTCCACTTGTTCAGTCTCCAGCTGGTTTAGGAAACGCATCCTTGTGAGAGAATTTGCTCTCTCCTTCACCTCCCTGCCAGCAGCCAGCCTCACAAAAAGCTCGTAAACTTCACCCACCTTGAGACATTTCTGTCTGGCCTGCTACGTTCCTTTGGACCTGCCCCTCCCCTCCTCCAACACCTCATTTCATAAATATCAATAAAACGTCTTCCAGGAGCAAATGTGTCCTGGTTTGAGGGTATAACTGGGATGTAGGGTGCAGGATTAGAAGGATCTGCCTTCTTTCTGGAGACTTAGAAAAAGGAAACAGAGGGAATTAATATTTTTAAGGCTAAGTCCTCACACATCATTTCATTTAAACTTTATAAAACTCTGGAAAGAAAGTGAAAGTGTTACTTACTCAGTCGAGTCTAATTCTGCGACCCCATGGACTGTAGTCCACCAGGCTCCTCTGGGATTTCCCAGACAAGAATACTGGAGTGGGTAGCCAGCCATTCCCTTCTCCAGGGAATCTTCCCAACCCAGGGATTGAACCCAGGTCTCCTGCATTGCAGGCAGATTCTTTACCGTAGGAGTCACCAGGGAAGCTCAGCACTCTGGAACACAGCTACAATTATCTCTATTTAACACATATTGAGCCTCAAAGAGGTGAACTAAGATTTAAACACAAGCAAATGGTATATAGGGCTTCTCCTAGAAGAAGAAGGAACTTCTCCTAGAAAGCCCCAACTCCAGAAGATCATTTCCTAAGGCCTCTACCACGGGGTCCGGAGCTGTGGGAAGCCCCCTGACCTGCTGCAGGACACCCAGCTTCCGTGTCTCTTTTTCTTCCTTTCGCATCTCTTTCTTCTTCAGGCTTCCATGAGAACTACGCCTGAAGGGGGCAGAAGTCAAGGTTCTCTTTGACTCTTTTTCTTTCTTTTTCTGTGTTCTGGCCTAGTTTTCTTTGACTCGGGGCCTTGTTTGTACTGACGTTGCTGAAGGAACAGCTCTGCCTGCATTTGTGCCTAGGGCATCATGCGTATTCGTTCAGTGTGGATTTGAGAAAGTGCACTGAGCTGCCAGCTGCCAGCCATACCATCTTGCCTCAGCAGGAGGGAAGAGAGCTGGACAGGACAAGGAAGAGAGGAGAGGAGTGAGAGGTTGAGGAAGGGAGCAGGAGTGGGCTCGGAGTTAGTCAGGCCTCGGTCTGCAGTTCACTGCTGTGGGTTCGCTGGAGGACAGGAGTTAGTGTCAGCAGTTGGTGGGATTTGACATGAACAAATGCTGCTACCTGGAAGAGAATGAAGATTTGAAAGGTTAGCTGAGATGTATTCTTGCTTAGTCTTACTGTTGTTCTTAGAGACCTATGTCTGCAACCCAGGGCTGGGAGCCCCATGGAGGCTCTGAACTGTGTAGGGATATCATAAGGAGGCATTTTAAGTGAGTGGAAAAAGTGACTGGGGTTCAGGCACAAAGTGATGCTCTAACTAGTGTCCTATCCTCCGCTGCGTGAGGCCCTCTCCTAATTTAACGTAGCGGGGAGATAGGAAGAGAGCACCAGCTGGTTGTAGGTGAAGGAAAGTCAGATTTTGCCATTCTTTCTGTCTTTGTTGGCTGGATGCCTCTCCAACTACAGAGGATCAGCTTCTGACAAACCTCCTCCCTTCTGCGTTATTCCCTCTCTTGCCTCTTATGCACATGTATGCCTGTGTATGAACAGGTCCATGTGCCCTGGGAGAGCGATTGCTGCACATGGCTTGCCTGGCTGTCCAGGCTCCCTCTGACTTCCGCAAAACCTCCTGCAGACTGCTGTCTGTGTCCTGGGCTGCCAGCAGCTTCTCCTAAAGCCCAGTACATCCCAGGACTGGGGAAATGCAAGGAAAGAGCAAGGAGCCATTGCCTAAGACTTCCAGCTTCCAGCGGTTAGGTGAGACAGGCCACCAGGTAGAGAGACCCTTGAGTGCTTCTGGCAGGACCTCTGGCAGCTCATGTAGTAACTGCCCCTCCAACCCGCCAACCAATGCCAAGGAGCCCAGCAGCATGAACTCTCTTCCACTTTAAGCTCTGGGATTCAGGGAGATCACCTGGCTCCACTCTTCTGAGGTCATTAGGGATATGGCCTCAAGGGCAGCCAGGCGGCTCCTCTAGAGGTTGGTGATCAGGCTCCTGCTAGACCTCTGCATCCCCGGGCATGGATGGATGAGAAGAGCTGGAGGCCCTCCTGTTTGGGAGGCTAAGAAAGCAGCCTTCCTGCTGAGCACACAGCACCTAAGAATGTTCTCTCGCCACCTCACACACACTGTCCTACCCACCCAGCCCACCTGGGCAAATAATAAACCCAGGCCTAATGGCCAGTCCTAACAGCACAAGAGGCTTGGGTACCGACCCAGAGTTCCTGGAGCAGCAACAATCTGGCCATACTCCTTCAACACGGTGCACACCCAACCCTACAGGCTCAGGGTCCCTTCTGGCCCCTGCCTCTACAGGGACCCTCCTAAAGGAAAGCAGTACCCTTTACGTACTTGGAGATGGCGTCAGAGGAATGTGGTATGTTATTCATCAGCAAAAAGCAAACCCTGCCTGCACATTGCCTTCAGCTGCCCATAGTCACCCTCTGGCTATTGCCTCTGGAGTCTCTCCTGCCTTTATTGGGCACTGCTATGTGTGAAGAGGCTCAGTGAAAATAGGAACTCATTGGATGTGTAGACAATTCTCCACTACCTGAGGTGGGTAAATTAGTACATATTTGCTTACTGCAGAGAGATGGGTGCTCCACGCAGGAACTGTGTTTTCCGCAGAGCCCCACTGCCTGTGGGCACATCAGTGTATGCATGATAACATATGCCCACACAGTCTGGCAGCAACACTGACCCGCGAGGCTGAATTGAACCATATGTAGTGGAGCGTGGTTGCAATATATTTTAGAGGAGAGTTAAGGCAAGCTGCGCTCATCTCTTCTCATTTTAGAGGAGTAAGCAAGTCAGTGATCATAAATACAAAAGGCTTCACACACTGCCAGACTTCCATAAATATGTACATATTTTATTGAAATAAAAATTCAATTAGCCATTTACATGTGCAATGCAGTGTCATCTAGTGCATTCACAATGTTATGAAGCTAATTTCAAAAGATTTTTCTGATTTCAAAAGATTTTTGTCACCCCATTAAGCAATCACTCCCCATTCTTTCTTCCCTCTCAGTCCCTGGCAACCAAAAGTCTGGTTTCTATCTCTATGGATTTGCCTATTCTAAATTTTTCATATAAAAAAAAAATCATACAATGTGTGATTCTTTGCCCTCTTTCACTTAGTATAATATCTTCAAGTTTCATCCAAAGTTGTAGCATCTATCAGCACTCCATTGCTTTTTATGTCTGAATAATAATCCCTTGTATGTATACACTACAATTTGTTTATCCATTCATCCATTGATAAACATTTGGGTTGTAACCACCGTTTGGCTATTGTGGATAGTGTTGCTATGAATGTTTGTGAACAATTATTTGTTTCAGTACCTGTTTTCAGTTCTTTGGGGAGTATACCTAGCAGTGGATAGCTGGGTCATATTGTTAGGGGGGAAGCACACTGATTGAAACCGCCCATCCTGGCCAGGCACCATAGTAACCATTTGCATGAGTTGTTTTACGACAGAAGGTCCTGGTAAGGAACACGGAAGTAATAAGCCTCCACCAACCGGAAGAGTTCGGGAAAGGTCAAAAGGAGACACCATCTGTCCAACCACCTCCCAGAATCCTTCTCTCTGGCATCCATCTTGGCTGAACAAGACGTGCACCATCAGGAAGGACTCTGAGTCAGAATGATTAGCTAAGGACAACCCAGAAACTAATTCCATCACCATAAACTCCCAGACTGCAAGCCATGTGACAGAGCAGTTCTCCTGGGTTCCCTTACCCTCCTGCTCTCCCCCCGGGCGCCCTTTCCCAATAAAGTCTCTTGCTTTGTCAGCACATGTGTCCCCTCAGACAATTCATTTCCAAGTGTTAGACAAGAGCCCAGTTTCAGGCCCTGGAAGGGGTCCCCCTTCCTGCAACAATATGGTAAACATAATTCTATGTCTAAATTTTTGAGGAAGTATATTTTTTATTTGATCCTCCCCTGTGAGGTAGACAGAGGAGATATTAGAGAGAATGCATATTAAGCATTTAGGTCATTACCTAGCACATACTAAGTGCTCAATAAATTTAAAATATTATCAGATGCAGAAACTGAGGATCAGAGAGTTCAAGTGACTTGCTCAAGCTCCCTATAAATCACAGGATCTTAACTAAACCCAGGGCTTCCAATTTTAGACCACAGAGCCAGTCTTTTTCTAACAGATTTCAGGAATGCAGGCCATGGCTTTTCCCTAGGAAAAAAAAAAAATCTCTAATAGTGTGAATTTCTGCTTGGGCTCAGGAACCTGCCCTGCCCTGGACCAATGGAAAAGACAGGAGCCCTGAGCAAGGAGGCCGCCCATCCTGCGCTCCCAGCCCTTCACGCTGTCCTGCCTTCATCAGGGCCTCAGCTCCGCAGCAGCAGCCTGACGGCAGGGAGAGGGTGGCACTGAGTGTCGCTGACAGCCAGCTGCGCTGTTGCTTCCCCTGAGCCCCTGTGTCCCTCCAGAGCCCCTGGTTTTCCTGCCTTCAGTCCCTCTACAGAAATAGTTACAATGAACCTCCACAGCTTGCGGGGGTGGGGGTGCGGGTGACCCAGAGTCTCACCCCATGCAGAGAATCCCTCTGCTTGTCCCTTCTCATTTGGGAACCTGCTTGAGCATTTCATGTCTTCATCAATGTTAACTCCCCAGAGGGACTTGACTGGTGCTCTCACTTCAGAAGACTGGATCAGCAGCCCAGAAAAGTTAAGTGAATTTCCAGAAGTCAGGCAAGAGAAGGACAGCACAAATTCTTGGCTGGAGCTTTCTGATCAGCCCCCATTCTCTTACTCTCCTCATATCTTGCCCTTTCCGATGATACCAAGAACCAGAGCACAGACTTCTGGAGAAGAGAGGTGTCACGAACTCAGGCAGGAAAGATTCAAGAATCCATGTGGTTTACCCCTGACTCCGAGTAAGATTAGGTTGAAATCAAGTGGATCTAGCCACCCTTTGCAAGTACAGCAGAGGCATCTCTGATGGGATGGGGAGAGAGCAGTGCCAGCCAGAGGGTTCTGAGGGACTTGGTAATTTTTGTTTTGTTTCTTTTTTTTAATTAATTTATTTATTTTAATTGGAGGCTAGTTATGTTTTGTTTCTTTAACTTGACTATGATTGCAGCTCTTGAGCCTGTCCTCTGCCTTCCCCCCTCCCTCTCTCTGTTAAGTCTGCAGTTTGACTGCTTCAAAAAAGTGGCAACCACTCCCAGATTTTGTGGTTCTGAAATGTCAAGGCCAGTTGGGAGTTTTGTTTTTGCTTTTCTCCTAAAGACTAGGATGGGGAAGAGCCTTAGAATGTCCTAGTGTCAGGGAACTCCTGGGCCTTGGGGGAGAAGTTAAGAGGGCTTACACAGGTTTCTGTCCTTTCCTGTGCTTTCTGTTGATTCTGAATCATGCAAAAGTCAGAATGGAACAGAGAGCACTGGCCTGGAGAGGGGCAGTGACTACCTTGGATGGAAGGAAGGAGGAGTGATTGACAGAGGATGTCTGGGACCTGGCAGTTCCTTGACCTACTTAGTGGTTATGTGGGTACTGCTGACCTTGAGCTATACATTTGTGTTTTGTGCATCTTTATGTGTGTTGTTAAATTTCACAAATAAAGAATCCTGGCTTAAGGATCAGAATATAGAGGTTCATCCTTGGCTTTTCCACTTATTTGTCATGAGATCAAAATATAATCATTTTAATCTCTCTAGTCTTTAGTTTCCACATCTATAAAATGGATTCACCAAACCTTGAGAAATGTAGTATTTCCTGCCATGAACAAGGATATCGTAGTCATCAGCAACTCTAGCTGTCCAACTGTGAATTTCTGAGCCCTAAGGGCACCCAGGAAGATCAATGCCTGTTATCTGGCAGCCACGAGGCTGCCACCACTCCCTACAGTGAGCAAAGAACTAAGGATGTGAAAAATAATAGCAGGATACTGGCCCCAGACAGCTGAGATGTATATGAAAGGAATAATTTCAGTGAGCTAGACTCTTGCGTCATCCCAGGATAGAAAAGAGCTAAATTCCTTAACTTGAGATATCTGGTTTTCCGTAATTAATAATAATCTTCTGACATTCAGACTACCGCCCTTTGTTGCAAACTTCTATATAACCTGACCCCTCCCCCACCCCTACTGGCTCAGAGCAGTTCTCTCAGGCTTACTTAAAAGGCTGTCTCCTGGGCTTGAGGTCCTAAAAATTCCCACTGAATAAAATATAACTCTCAACTGTTAGGTTTGACCATATTTTAAGTCAACAACCTTAAATCTCTCAGGGTGACTGTGAGAGTTGAGTGAAAACTTGTATGTTGTTGATGACTTGTAAACTATAAAGCAAGATTCACACGTAAAATATTATTTTGTTTTATGGAAAGTCAGATAAGGGTGGAGATCAGCAGGAAAGCAGAGACTGCTGATGGGAACTGGGTCGGCCAAGGGAAGATCAGCAGCCACGCTTCAGGTTTGAGGGAAGGATGCAGGTATTAGTTTCCTAAAGTTCCCAGAACAAACTGCCACAATCTAGGTGGCTTAAAACAGTAGAAATTTATTCTTCCACAGTTTTCTGGTCTACAAGTCTGAGATCAAGGTCCTGGCAGGGCCTCAGGCCCTGTGAAGGCCCCAGGGCAGAGTCTTTCCTCGCCTCATCCTCCCTTCCCGTGGCTCCCACGCGTTCTTGGCATTGGTAGCTCACAGCTGCATCAGTCCCATCTCTGCCTTCATTTTTACACTATTTTTTTTTCTTTGTGTGTCTCTGTATCCAAGTTTCAGTTTCCTTTCTCTTATAAAGATATAAATCATTGTACTTGGGCCAACTCTAGTCCAATATGACTTCATCTTAACTTGATTACATCTGCAAAGACCCTATTTCCAAATAAGGTCATATTCTCAGCTTCCTTGAGGCTCAGTGGTAAAGAATCCACCTGCCAATGCAGGAGCTGCAGGAGATGTGGTTTCGATCCCTTGGTAGGGAAGAACCCTGGAGGAGGAAACGGCAATCCACTCCAGTATTCTTGTCCAGTATTCCATGGACAGAGGAGCCTGGTGGGCTACAGTTCATGGGATCCAAAGAGTCAGACACAACTGAGCGACTGAGCATGCATGCACTCATGTACCAGGGCTCACAACTACAGCATATCCTTTTGAGGGTACGTCCAATTCATTGCAATGGAATTCTGGAGGGAGAGACGGAGAAACCGGACTCAGGCCCCACTTCTACACTTTGTGGCTTGGGCATTGACTTCTTCAGCCCAAAGAAGAAAGTGAGTAGGAAATTAGAATTTGCTAATTGCCTGTAACATGATATAAGGGCACTGTGAAATTGACAGTGTTGTCCCTATTTTGCTGATAAAAAGATTGAGGCTGGGAAAGGGCATGGAAGTTACCTGATGTCACTGCTAGTACGAAGAGATTTCTGGAATGGAGAGGAAGGGCATTTGACCCCTTCTAGGGCTCAGATTCAACAAGTCAAAGGCTGTATGATTTTCTAGAATACCAGGGGATTTGTTCCTGATCCCTGAGTGAATCAAAGGATGGGAAGTTAAAAAATAAACTGTAGTTGACCTCAAAACCAAGGACTTACACTGCACTGTGGAAATGATTATGAGTGTGGACCCCTGAGAGAGGATGCATGGCTGTGTAATTCCCTCCACTCGGCGGCCAGCTCCTTGCAGAGCCCTGTGTTGGTCCTGTGATGCAGGCCGTGGAGGACAGGACGGATTTAAACCTCTGCTCTGTCTGCAGCTAGAAGGGTCGGCAGCTTCCACCCCCATGCCCTGACTCCTGACTGTGCTACAGCGCAGGTTCCAACCTTGGTTTTAATGCTGCTGTTGGATTGTCTGTGGGGGGTTGGCCTGTCCATGTGTCCCACTCAGGTTGAGAGACCCCCAGAGACCATCTGTTAAGCATATAGCACAGCCCAGCATTCAGGCACCTTTCAAATGTAAGCACTGTGCTGGGAATATTTCTACAAATTCTATATAGTTAAGGGTTTTCCCACTCCAAGGAATTAGCCCAATTTTCCAGTAGACATGCTCTCTTCCTAACCCACTGGCTAGCTCCTTCCAAGGGACCCAGCTCCCCCACAGGAAAGGATTCATCTTTTTTTGCTCTGACCCTTTCCTGGGGCCACAGGTGCAGCTGCCAACACTCTGGTCACAGCTCCAGGTGCAGCGAAAAGGAAAAAAGTGATGGTATTTGCTCATTTAACAACTCTGAATAGAACCTTTCAGAAGGGCCTTTGGCTGGCTAGTGGTCTAACAGCTAGTAGAAACTAATGCCAGGTACAGCAATAGCCTGGAGAAGTTGTCTCCTCCAGCCTCTCCCTTGCAACATGACGGTCCCCTAGAAAAGATTAAAGATGCTCCAGTGTTTTCTCGCTATCTACTGGGCTGCACTGGATGTGCCCAAAGGAATAGCAGCTAGAATCAGAATTCTGGAAGTCCCCTTGGATCAATGGTACTTAAACTTGAATCTGTCTCAGAACCACCTAAAGCAGTGGTTCTTAGACTTTTGTATTCACCAGAATCACCTGAAGGGCTGTTAAACTCAGATTGCTGGGCCCCATCTCCAGAGTCTGTGGTAGAGAGGGAGAATTTATATTTATCAGAAGTTCTCACATATTCATAACGCCAGTGCTCTGTGGGCTACCCTTTAAAATACTGGTATAGGACCAGAATCTCGGGCCCTAATCTAGGAGATTCTTAGTGTGAATAAGGTAGAGCTCAGGCATCTGTATTTTTAACAAACTTGCCAGTGATTCTGAAGCACAAGTTTTAGGAAACCAATGCCTTAGATCTACATTGTAAGTCAGAGCTTAAGACTCCCAAAGACACACTCAGGGAATACTGAGGAAGTGAACTTTGAGTCCAGTTGGGCAAGGACAGTGTCATATACATAGACATCTCTGTATGTACTTGACAGCAAACAGCATGAAAGAGGTGTGAGATGAGAGTTTATTGCTGAATGAAAGGTAGGACTTCCCCTGAGGTAAATGGAGATCATGCACTTGGCTTTTTTAATGAGGGAAACATTGGATAAAGCTAGTGGTCCCTGTGACATTCTGGAACTTTGCCCAGTCTCATTAGAGCATATTTCCCACTTTGGATTAAGAACCAGAGAAGATTCTTGTATCTTCTTTCTTTCCCAAATTCTCTTCTTCCTAAACTAGGTAGAATAATGTCAGTATCTCTCTGAGATTAGGAGGGAATGGGAATTCCCATGCCAGATCTGATGAATTGGTAGTGCCCATCTGGCGCTCTGAGTCAAGGAGGGATTTAAGTCTGACCTCAGCAGAAAAAGTAGAAAAGAGTGATGTGATTGATTAATGGTGGCTGCCACAGGTGCCTAGAAAAGGTTTGCTGTGCCTGGACAAGAACAGGAGGAGTGGGTAGCTGGCAGCCCCCAGAGGCAGGGGTTTACCCGATTGAGTCTTTACTAAAAGACTGGCAGAGAGGCCGAGGTCTTCAGGGTGTGAGGAACTGGGCCTCAAAAATAAGGGAGAAAGCTTGTTGTCAGAACTAAGGTCTGAAGTTAGAGGTGGATGAACCAGCAGGGGCTTGATGCGCAAATTCAGGGCTTCAACACTTTTAGTCCTTCTTGCCCAGGTCCAGGCCTGGAACCCCAGACGGTGCTGGGGCCCTGCAGTGGGGACCAGGTGAGGTAGTATGCTAGGGCAGCCTGGACTGACTCACTCTGGAAAGAAGACAGATTTGGGGCTCCTGAATACTGTTGGCAGTGCTGACCTCTCTGCCCAAACTTCATCCATCCAGGTTCTGCCGAGGCCAGGCTTTGCTGGCCAGGCCTGGACAAGTCATCTGGGAAACGTCTACGATCAGAAGTAGCCCATATCTGGGAGATGCATTAACTCTCCACCCTGGGTTATGACCCTGGGTTTTCCACTAGGAAAATTCACGGGAGGTCACTACCTCCTCCCTGACCTCTGAGGCGCTAGCTGGGCCTCCTGGTCTTGTTTCCTCTCACCCTTTAGAGGATGGCCACACATCCATCTGGGCAAAGCTTAACAACACTCAAGATCCCCCCCGGCCCCTGCTCCAGCCTCCCGTACTTGTGCAGCCCCAGTTTCTGCTGCGAGTCTGTGCACATTCCTATCTGAGGACAGAAGGGGTCGTGATGGGCTCACAATTAAGTCCTGGAATCCAGCGTGGAGTCAGTTAGTATGCAAGGCCCAAACTAATGTTGTGCGGCGGCCTGTGGGAGCTAGTGTGGCCTGAGGGTTCCCGGACTCTGAATCAGGCTGGCTGAGGAGAGGGGGCAATAGGAAGCTAGCTCCTTCCACCCGACCTGAAAGAGACAGACCATGCAGAGCAGCCTCTGACTGGCAACCAGACCGGCCGTACCTAGGGGCATGGCCTCCGCCCAGGCTGGCCCCTGAGGCACCCTCCTCTCTTCCCGGCCTGTCAGCTCCCCTCTCCTCCGCACTGGGTCACCTGCCGCCCTATGGGCACCACCAGGAGGTGGCCGTTTCCGCTCCCCTTCTTGGGCTCCCTCCCACCTGCAAATCACAGGCACACAGGTCTTTCTATTCGAGATGTCTCTTCGTGGAAACAAGAGTTAACAGAACTGCAGAAAACACCTCCAGAGGTTTTATAAATCTTTTTCTACCAGGAAAGAATTTCTCGCGGGAAGTGGCTGATTCCCAGTGACACAGCTGGCCAGCGGCGTTTAGGAGCCCAGCTGCTCCTCTTACCGGGGTCACACATTCCCCGCAATCAGGGCAATGCAAAGTCCTCCTAGATCCACAGGGTTTAGTGGTGTCTGCACATCGTAGGTCCCTCATTCATTTCTGTTCAACATTATTGTGTCTGTAAGTGCCAAGGATGGGGACTACAGTGATAAAGAGGACTGTGGGGTCCCTGCTTTTAAGGAATACATAGCTAGAGAAAGAGGTGAACATTTATCACTGCAAAAATGGCTGTTATCATAAGCCTGGTCAGGGTGGAGGGTTCCTGAAGGCTTTTCCAGAGAGCCTTGAAGGATTAGGAGGATCTTGTCAGATACTGATGCAGAGAAAGACATGGCAGACAAAGGGAGCAGACTTGGCCATTCCTTAGACACACGGACGGGCCAGCAGGAAGTCACTAGCAGAGCGTTCAGGCTGGACGGGGAGGCCTTTCTTTCTCCTCACCCCTCTCGGAGCCCCTCGCTGTCCTCCTCTTGTTAATGTAGCAGGGATTGGTGACAGGTGGGAAGGGGGCCCAATGGGCTCTCCACCTTCCTCTCAGTTATCCTCTAGACTCCCTCTCCCCTTTCAACTCCGCATCTACTAAAAAAAGGAGAAGGGGCTAGTTAGGATGGCGCAATTGTATGGCATAAATGCT
This sequence comes from Okapia johnstoni, assembly GCA_024291935.2. Taxonomy (NCBI): domain Eukaryota; kingdom Metazoa; phylum Chordata; class Mammalia; order Artiodactyla; family Giraffidae; genus Okapia; species Okapia johnstoni. Next base: position 72,497,747 of record CM044322.1, on the reverse strand, counting down.
CAGAGGAGAATTTTGGAGTAAGACTTTCTGAGATCAAATTTAGGCTTTGCTACTTACTAGCTATGTAACCTTAGGAAAACCCTCTCTACACATCAGTTTCCTACTCTATAAAATGGAGATAATAGCAGTGCTTACTTTCAGAGGGTTCCTGTGGGAAGGAAATAACATATAAAGCACTTAGAAATAGCACCTGGCATGTGAAGAGCGGCTGTAAATGCTAGCAATCATTACTACTCCCACCTCTAATACTATTGTTACAGGATTCTAAGTTATGTATCTCAGAGGCTCTTTGGAGTATCTTTCCTTCCGGATTCCATAGAACTAATACCGCTAAACCAGTAATCCCCAAACTTTTGTGTGTATCTGGATTACCCAAAGAGCTATTGCTGCCGCCACTCTATTTCAGGATATTCTAACTGGCCCAGGAATCTGTAATTTTATCAGTCCCTCTGGGTGCCTCTAATAAACAGCAAGAACTCAACTTTGCCGAGGCTGATTGTTCCCTCTTTCAGGTTTAGGCACTGGGCATTCTTGTGGTTGTTTATTTCTTGTGTGTTTACTGATTTTTGATTTGTTGTTGTTCATTGTTGTTCAGTCACTAAGTTGTGTCTCACTCTTTGCAACCCCCTGGACTGCAGCACACCAGGCTCCCTTGCTATCACCTGGATTTTGCTTAAATTCATGTCCATCGAGTCAGTGATACTATCCAACATCTCATCCTCTGCCGCCCTCTTCTCCTTTTGCCTTCAATCTTTCCCAGCATCAGGGTCTTTTCCAATGAGTTGTCTCTTCACATAGGTGCCCAAAGTTTTGGAGCTTCAGCTTCAGTGTCAGTCCTTCTAATGAATATTTAGGATCAATTTCCTTTAGGATTGACTGGTTTGATATCCTTGCAGTCCAAGAACTCTCAAGAGTCTTCTCCAGCACCACAGTTTGAAAACATCAAATCTTCAGTGCTCAGCTTTCTTTACATCCAACTGTCACACCCATACATGACTACTGGAAAAAACATAAATTTGACTATGTAGACCCTTTTCAACAAAATGATGCCTCATCTTTTAAATATGTTGTCTACTAGGTTTGTCAGCTTTCCTTCCAAGGAACAAGCGTCTTTTGATTTCATGGCTGCAGTCAGTGTCTGCAGTGATTTTGGAGCCTGAGGAAAAAAAAATCTGCCACTGTTTCCAATTTTTCCCTTCTATTTGCCATGAAGTGATGGGTGCAGATGCCATGATCTTAGTTTTTTGCATGTTGAGTTTCAAGCTGGCTCTTTCACTCTTCTCTTAGACTTTCATCAAGAGGCTCTTCAGTTCCTCTTTGCTTTCTGCCATAAGGGTGGTGTCATCTGCATATCTGAGGTTATTGATATTTCTCCCAGAAATCTTGATTCTAGCTTATGCTTCATCCAGCCTGGCATTTCTCACGATGTACTCTGCATATAAGTTAAATAAGTAGGGTGACAATATATAGCCTTGATGAACTACTTTCCCAATTTGGAACCAGTCCATTGTTCTATGTCTGGTTTTGTTCATTTCTGACCCACATACAGGTTTCTTAGGTGATGGGTAGGGTGATCTGGTACTCCCATCTCTTTAAGAATTTTCCACAGTTTGGTGTGATCCACACAATTGAAGGCTTTAGCATCATCAGTGAAGCAGTAGTAGATGTTTTCCTGAAATTTCCTTGCTTTCTCCATGAACCAATGAATGTTGGCAGTTTGATTTCTGGTTCCTCAGTCTTCAAAACCCAGTTTGTACATCTGGAAGTTCTCAGTTCTTGTACATCTGAAGCCTAGCTTAAAAGATTTTGAGTATAACCTTGCTAGCATGTGAAATGAGCACATTTGTATGATAGTTTGAACATTCTTTGACATTGCCCTTCTTTGGGATTGGAATGAAAACTGACTTTTTTCCAGTCTTTTGGCCACTGCTGAGTTTTCCAAATTTGCTGACATATTGAGTGCAGCACTTGAACAGCGTCATCTTTAGGATTTTCAATAGCTTGTGTGGAATTCCATCACTTCCACTAGCTTTGTTCATAAGTAGTGCTTCCTAAGACCCACTTAACTTCACACTCCAGGATGTTTAGGTGAGTGACCACACCACTGTGGTTATCCGGGTCATTAAGACCTTTTTTGTATAGTTCTTTTGTATTCTTGCCACCTCTTCTTAATCTCTTCTGCTTCTGTTGTCTTCCTTTTGTCCTTTATCGTATCCATCCTTGCATGGAATGTTCCCTTGATATCTCCAATTTTCTTGAAGAGATCTCTAGATCTTTGGTAGTGAGGTCATATTTGGTTTTTATTACCTGGAGAACTAAAATGATTCTTTCCTCAATTAGAATTTGCATTTGGGCTTTTACTAGAAGCACTCCTGACCATGGAAAGCTTTATACCCTAGCGAATCCTTGGCTTAACTGCAGGGTCTTGGGTTCAGCTCCCCTACTCTGCTGATGGCCAAAGACTTAGTCTCCTAAAGGCAGCCATCATACCAGCATGTGTCCTCTGGGCAACCTTTTACTTATGCTTACCATTCACAGTATTGGTTTTAGCTCATGATTTTTAAGGCCTGCTTTGGTCCTTGTAGAGTTATTCATTATGAATCTGCAATGAAATAACAACTGTGTTTTATATAGGATCTAGTTGTTTTGTTGTAGAAACCTTTAGAATTTTTAGTCCATCAAACTGCTCCTTTATGAAGTCAAGATTTAAATTTGTGTCCTGCCTCTGACATGTTCTAGCTGCATGATCTTGGGTAGGAAACTTAACCTTTTGAGTCCCAATTTGACTCTGTGAAAAGGCATGTAAGAACACTCCTCAGTGGTTCCCATCCATTTCCCACTGCCACACTCTACAAATTGAAATGGATGCCATTTTCATGAATAACAAACCAAATTTTTATAATACCTAAAACAATTTTTCAGAGAAGTAAAGCCCTACAATAAACTGTATTTGTCACAACTATTAATGTGTATGAGATGTAGTTGCTATAAGCACAGATAAGATAAATCTCATGTTACATGAAATCTGCCTACTTTTACTAATTTTTCCCCCACCCAAAATGGCATTTTGGAATAGAAATCAACAAAAGGCTTATTATAGGAAAATTTTGATTCTGTGTTTTAATTCTACCACAGTAGTAAAAATGTAAATAATTTGAAAACTTTGGTATTCTAAGAGGTGTTTCGATAGCAAAGAGTTCACTCAAGCCGCTTTAGGGCATAGACAAGCTGGCGGTTATTCTGCAACCAGAAGGCTATTGGGATTCAGTCACTTCTCTCTCTCTGTCTCTCTGTGCATGTCTTTTTTTCCTTATGCCTCCATTCACTCCAAGTTTTTCCCTCCTTATAGCCTCATCTTGCACATGGTCCTCATGGCCTTTCCCTTCTCTGCCTCCTTCCACCTCAACTACCGCTGCTAACTACCTCCTCCTTCCAAGAGTTCCACCCTTGACTTCTGAAAGCAACCATCTGAGTGTCCCGGTTAATCTAGCCAGGGCTGGTCAGTCTACGAATGGCTGCCACTGGGTCACCTTTGCCCAGACAGCTGTATCTAAGACAGAATCACAAAGTTATAGGGGCTGTAGGCAGGCAATTTTCCTTAGAAGAAGTCTGTAGGCATGGTAAGTGGATTGCTCTTCCTCCTGTTCATGACTCCAGTTGTCTTGCTGTTCCTGTCTGTGATGCCAATTATCTTGCTGTTTACACTGTTCACAAGGGTAGCTGAACCAGGGTAGGCAAGAAGCGAGCTAAGAGGCTGGGTGGAGACCCCAGGAGCCGCAGGAACTACAGACACGTTTATTCTGTCCTGGCTGGCATGGCAGCCATAACAGCCTCTCTCCTGGCTGACGCAGCAACCTGGCAGCAGATACGCTATATTCTCTCCTCTCACGGTTGACCCAGCGGACACAGCCGTGAAGCAGCAGTAACCAGGGCTTTCAGGGTGAAGCTCATACGGGCGCACCGCACAAAGCAGCCCGCAACCAAACAAGTACCTCGTGACGCGCATGCGCAGTGCGACAAATGAGCTCAGCTGTTACAGTTATCATTTGCAAATCTGGGGCGAAAGAGCCTGAACATGCCAGCTTGCCTATTTGCTCCTTCCCTACAGTAAGCTTTCACTGAAGAAACACTTTACAACTCTAGGGGAATCAACAAGGCAAAGGGTCTGTTACAGCAGTGTGTCAGGATGAGATGATTATAACAAGCAAGGAGCCCAGCAGCTATTACACCCCCAGGCTCAATATGTGAGTTTCCTTCCTGTCAGAAACTTTCAATCCCCAAACATGGAGGGAAGGTGCTTTGCTGAGGTTCTCTTCCAGTTTTGGATTTTCATGGAATGAGTACATGCATATGAGAGTATTCCTGATAGTTGGGCCTCTGATATCCACTCCCTTTAGTCCTAATCCTCTATGTGTCAGCAATGGGAAGAGGCATCAGCTTCTCTGAAGTGACACAGAGGCCTAGGACAGAGTTGGCAGGACTAAGACAGTCTAAGCGCTGACAGTGTGGACTCTGGATCCAGACCTGGTGTGAATCCTGAATCCATCCTTTACTATGTGACCTTGGCCAAGTGTCTACTTCTTTGTGTCTCATTTTCCTCATATGTTGAGTAAAGGTAATAATTATCTTTCAACAGTTGTGGCGGAGATTAAATGAGTTGACCCACACAAAGTCTTCGCGGCACCGTAACAAATGCTCAATAAACAGAAGTTATTGTACTCTTAAAACTTCCAGAGATCATCCTGCTGATCATATGCCTCTCCATGACCCTATTAGTTCACTTCAGAGAGCTATGGGTTGCCTCCTCTTAGAATCATCTGGAAGAGAATTTACAAACACTTCAGAAAGTTCTTATTACATCCCATGGCCCATTAAGAAGTAAGACATTTTCCCCTGGTTTTGACCTCATTCTGCTACAACAAAATCTCATGTCTTCTTTGTGTCTCCTTGTCCTCAAAATGAGACACAAAGAAGTAAATAAGAGGAGAAGAAGGGCATGGCCCCTGGCCCCTTGCCCATGTGTTCAAGGGATCCACAGCTAGAGACCAGCTCTTCTCCTTCCAAAAGTGGGAAAGAGGGTCATGATGTTAGAAGCAGACGGTAGTAGTTGGAGAGAAGAGAAGGGAAAAGGGCTATGTCCAAACTTGCGCCTTCAGGGGCTGTGGTGTCTCATCTTTCCTCTTACGATATTCTTTCTAAAGAACTTTTAGCTTAAACTGAATATTGAAATCCTGTCCCTGGATGAAATCGACAATCCTTATAATGACAGAAAAAAATGTAAATATATGGTATTTTTTCCATTGCACATGGAGAGAACTTATGGAGTCTTGAAATATATTTGGGGTTTTTTTTTAATCCTTTCTTCAAAATGTTTCATTCCTCTGTTTTTAGAAGATAATGACATTCTCCAAGCATTTCAACCAGGTTTGTGAAAGTCTCACTCCTGCTCACACAAATCACATCTGCATCTGCAAAAACACAGAGAAATACACAAACATGTGATTCTGTACATGTTCAAATACATAGGCATCTACAAAATGGCACTCATGTATGCCTGTCTACACACACACACACACACACACACATCAGTTCAGTTCAGTCGCTCAGTCGCGTCCAACTCTTTGTGACCCCATGGACTGCAGTACACCAGGGTTTCCTGTCCATCAAAAACTGCCGGAGCTTGCTCAAACTCACGTCCATCGAGTCAGTGATGCCATCCAACCATCTCATCCTCTGTCGTCCTCTTCTCCTCCCATCTTCAATCTTTCTCAGCATCAGGGTCCTTTCCAATGAGTCAGCCCTTCACATCAGGTGCCCAAAGTATTGGAGTTTCAGCATAAGTCCTTCCAGTGAATATTCAGGGCTAATTTCCTTTAGGATTGATTGGTTTGATCTCCTTGCAGTCCCAGGAACTCTCAAGAGTCTTCTCCAACACAACAGTTCAGAAGCATCAATTGTTCAGCGCTCAGCTTTCTTTATGGTCCAACTCTCACATCCATACATGACTACTGGAAAAACCGTAGCTTTGACTAGACCAACCTTTGTGGCAAAGGAATGTCTCTGCTTTTTAATATGCTGTCTAGTTTGGTCATAGCTTTTCTTCCAAGGAGCAAGCATCTTTTAATTTCATGTCTTCAGTCACCATCTTCAGGGATTTTGCAGCCCAAGAAAATAAAGTCTGTCACTGTTTGCATTGTTTCCTCATCTATTTGCTGTAGATGTGATGGGACTGTATCCATAATGGGACTGGATGCCATAATCTTAGTTTTTTGAATGTTGAGTTTTAAACCAGTTTTTTCACTCTCCTCTTTCACTTTCATCAAGAAACTCGTTAGTTCTTTGCTTTCTGCCAGAAGGGTTGTGTCATCTGCATATCTGAGGTTATTGATATTTCTCCTGGCAATCTTGATTCCAGCCTGTGCTTCCTCTAGCCTGGCATTTCTCATGATGTACTCTGCATGTGAGTTAAATAAACAGGGTGACAATATACAGCCCTGATGTACTCCTTTCCCAATTTGGAACCAGTCCATTATTCCATGTCTGGTTCTAACTGTTGCTTCTTGACTTGCATACAGTTTTCTCAGGAGGCAGGTAAGGTGGTCTTGTATTCCCATCTCTTTAAGAATTTTCCACAGTTTATTGTGATCCACACAGTCAAAGGCTTTGGCATAGTCATTGATGCAGAAGTAGATGTTTTTCTGGAACTCTCTTGCTTTTTCAATGATCCAATGGATGTTGGCAATTTGATCTCTGGTTCCTCTGCCTTTTCTAAATCCAGCTTGAACATCTGGAAGTTTTCAGTTCATGTCCTGTTGAAGACTTACTAGGAGAATTATGATCATTACTTTGCTAGTGTGTGAGATGAGTACAGTTGTATGGTAGTTTGAACATTATTTGGTATTGCCTTTCTTTGGGATTGGAATGAAAACTAACCCTTTCCAGTCCTGTGGCCACTGCTGAGATTTCCAAATTTGCTGGCATATTGAGTGCAGCACTTTCACAGCATCATCTTCTAGGATTTGAAATAGCTCAACTGGAATTCCATCACCTCCACTAGCTTTGTTCTTAGTGATGCTTCCTAAGGCCCACTTGACTTCTCATTCCAGGATGTCTGGCTCTAGGTGAGTGATCACACCATCATGGTTATTTGGGTCATGAAGATCTTTTTTGTATAGTTCTTCTGTGTATTCTTGCCACCTCTTCTTAATATCTTCTGCTTCTGTTAGGTCCATACCATTTCTGTCCTTTATTGTGCCCACCTTTGCATGAAATGTTCCCTTGGTATCTCTAATTTTCTTGAAAAGATCTCTAGTCTTTCCCATTTTATTGTTTTCCTCTATTTCTTTACACTGATCACTGAGGAAGGCTTTCTTATCTCTCCTTGCTATTCTCTGGAACTCTGCATTCAGATGGGTATATCTTTCCTTTTCTCCTTTGCCTTTAGCTTCTCTTCTTCTCTTTGCTATTTGTAAGCCCTCCTCAGACAACCATTCTGCCTTTGTGCATTTCCTTTTCTTGGGGGTGATCTTGATCACTGCCTCCTATACAATGTCATGGACCTCCATTCATAGTTCTTTGGTACTCTACCAGATCTAATCCCTTGAATCTATTTGTCACTTCCACTGTATAATCATAAGGGATTTAATTTAGGTCATATCTGAATGGTCTAGCGGTTTTTCCCTACTTTCTTCAATTTAAGTCTGAATTTTGCAATAAGGAGTTCATGATCTGAGCCACAGTAGCTCCCAGTCTTGTTTTTGCTGACTGTATAGAGCTTCTCCATCTTTGGCTGCAAAGAATATAATCAATCTGATTTTGGTGTTGACCACGTGATGATATCCATGTGTAGAGTCATCCCTGTGTTGTTGGAAGAGGGTCGTTTCTATGACCAGTGTGTTCTCTTAGCAAAACTCTGTTAGCCTTTTCCCTGCTTCATTTTGTACTCCAAGGCCAAACTTGCCTTTTACTCCAGGTATCACTTGAATTCCTACACACATATACCTGCAAGCATTCTGGTTCACAATAGATGGCTATACTAAAACCTAACACATACATATGAACAAATAGTAAGTAGTAAATTGAGCCATTTCTGCAGTGTTATTGGCATAAAAGCGTACTTCATTTTATTGTACTTAACTTTACTGCACTTTATTGGAGCCATTTTTCCAACAGCATTTTCTCACTTCATGTCTCTGTGTCACATTCTGATAATTCAGTATTTCAAACTTTTTCATTATTATTATATTTGTTTTGGTGCTCTCTGATCAGTAATCTTTGATGTGACTACTAAGACTCACTAAAGGCTCCAGTGATACTTAGTATTTTTTTTTAGTAATGAAGTATTTTTAAATTGAAGTATGTACTTTTTTTAGACCTAATGCTATTGCACACTTAATAGACTGTAGTATAGTGTAAGCATAACTTTTATATGTACTGGAAAACCAAAAAACTTGTGTGACTCACTTTACTGTAATAGTCATTTTATTGTAGTGGTCTGGAACCATGCCCACAATATCTCCAAGTTCTGCCTGTACTGACATGGAGCGCATAAACTCATGCATTTGTGGTGTGACTAGTTCACCATAAGGTGTGGAGATAGGAAAAAAAATTGCATCTTTTTAGGGAGGATCAGAAATCTGATTGAATCTCTAAATGTGCTGGATTCCCCCATCTCCTCCTTTTGTTCCTGGCTCGCATGGGAAATGACTGAGCTTTGAACAGAATTGGGACTGGAGGATTATTCCAACTCAGAATAGCAGATCCTTGAACATGGGCCCTTGAGAGAGTCCTATGGAGTCTAAGCAATGTCCACTATGAAAAGAGTAATAAATAACTCCACCGCTGTAAACAAGTGTCCAGCAAACAGCAAGTTTATCCTGTGCCAGAGCCAAGGAAAACCAGGTGCCGATTTATACCCCAGAGGGAAGGGGTGGGCAATGCAAGCACAAACTGTGTCCTGTTGTCAGAGAGAAATCGGAGGTAGGAAGGGAGGAAAATCTGAATCTATAACCTTTCTTTTTATATACACCAGACTCATAAGTTTTCTTTATTTCAGCTAGAACTCACATCACAGCTGCTTTATTTACTTACCTACCGGCCACATTCCTTAGAACAAGTTTAGTTCAAAAGGAAACCAGGCAAAGCTGGGAAAATATTTCCTCAGCCAGCTCCTCAGCTCTGTTGTCTGAGGAGAACATCCGACCCAGATGCCCTTTGAGTAAGTAAATACCGTACCCCCCTCCCTAAGCAGAGGAGGGTGCATGGAAAAGGCGGAGAAAATGGCAGGCTCCTGAGGCGGGCTCATGCTGGGCTTCTTCTAACTGACTTTCCTCAGGTCTGTGGAGTCCAGTGGTGAGCTGGTGAATGTTCAACAGCTACTGCTTGGCCTGGGGGCTGGGGGCTGATCTGTAGTGTCTGTTGATTCCCATGGCTCATTTGAACTACCAGAATGAAGTCCCTGAACACGGAGTTGGGAAGGGATGTGCACTGGCACTCCATTTCATAGTATTTCTACCATTGGATACGATAGATGTACGTAACCTCCAGGATGTAAGTAATCATAAAATGCAATAAGATAATTAGTAAGTGATGAGTCTTGAATGTTTATTGCCTTTGTTTCTGTCTTGTTTTTTTTTTTTTTTTGGCTGTGCTGCATGGCTCGTGGGATCCAAGTTCCCCAACCAGGGATTAAACCTGGGCCCCTGCAGTAAAAGAGCCAAGTCCTAACCACTGGATTGCCAGGAAATCCCCACCTTTGTTTTTTAATTGTCAGTTTTTATAAGTTAATTTCAAATGATGTTGCATGCCTTTAAAAACCTGCTCACAAAGTTCTGGAAAACTGAGCAGTCAGTCCTTGCAGGCCAGTGCAGGCTGCATGTAGGGCACCGCTGATGGGGTCCCTCTGTAACTTAGAGTCAGGGAATAAATGCACTGGTGTTAAAAACCACTCCCACTAGAAGCAAAGGCCACATCACCAGAGGAAAGATTTAGAGTGGGTTCTGTTTCCTTAAGGAGATTCAGTCTTCAGAAGACAGATCAGATGACTGCTTGCAGGAGAACAGAGGTTGAAAAACACCATGTGGGTTTTTTTCTTGTTGTTCTACCCACTGTGAGTGCTTGGCACATGAGTCAGGGGGTTCCACCTTACCCAGGCAGCGCCTAACTGTGTGTGCTTCAGTTTGCACAGTTGCGATTGACAACTTCTAGTTTTATTCCTTTCAGATCCATGTGCTCTGATGATAGTTCTCTGGCTGGGGTTCCCCAGCACTATTTACGTCTCAGACCTTTGCCGTTTTGGCTGGAGGATTCTGGAGTTTCTGCGGCTATGTGCTTTTCCTTGGAACTCCCTGGACCCTGCCTACAGGAGCTGGGATACAACTTGTCACCCAGAACTCTCCTGTGGGAAACCTTCATGCATCAGAGAGACCACATTTTACTTGGTAGCTGGAATCAAGGGAGGCTACACACCTACCCCAGCCTCTGTCCTGCCGTTATCCCCTCTCTCTACTGAAGCATCAATTATTTCCTCTCCACTTGATCAAAACTAAATTTCTTATAAAACTTCTCTCCCTCCCTCTCTCTGTCTCTCTCTGCCCTTCTTCTCCCTGCTTCAGGCCAGAAGCTACCAGGGCCAAAGGGCCAGTGATCAGCTTATCCTCTGTGCTCGCGCCTTCTGCGTCTCATCTTCCCCTCTAGGTTGCCCTGATCTCCAAGGTCTAGATCTCCTAGATCTAGATCTAGGTTGCCCTGATCTCCAAGACTGTTGCTCAAGGAGAGGGAGGAGAAGTAAGAAACAAGAAAATTCTTACTTTAGTCGCTTAGTCGTGTCCAACTCTGTGCAACCCCATGGACAGTAGCCTGAGAGGCTTCTCCATCCGTGGGATTTTCCAGGCAAGAATACGGGAGTGGGTTGCTATTTCCTTCTCCAGGGGATCTTCCCCACCCAGCAATCGAACCTGGGTCTCCCACATTGCAAGCAGACTCTTTACCATCTGAGCCACCAGGGATAGGCCCAGTTCTTAGTATGGTATAGTGCTGATATTTTTTGTCTTTAGCCAGCTTTCTTCTCTTGGGTCTAACATACATTTTTTAGTGATGTCCTGTTGGGATTCCGTGATGGCAGCTTCCCTGATACAGATGGTGCCCTTCCTCCAGCTGCCCATTTACCATGCCTCCCTTAGCTCATGGTTATCCTTTGGTCCACATACTCTTGTTGGGGTTTCAAGGTTCCTTCAGGCAATCATCCTGGGCCGGGCTCTCTATATAATTACAGGCCACCTTCCCTACCCCTGTCCCACTGTTTTGGTCCCACCAGTGAACCGTCAAAGTAAAGGGGTGTGCTGTTGTAGTTCAGTCATGAAGTTGTGTCCAACTCTTTGGACTGTAGCACACCAGACTCCCCGGTCTTTCACCGTCTCCTGGAGTTTGCTCAAACTCATGTCCGTTGGGTCAATGATGCTATCTAACCATCTCATCCTCTGCCACCAAAGGGGATGGACACCCTCCAATTTCTGTTCCTCCTAAGATCTGGCCAATTTTCCTGGGTTCCTGTGTGTGTTTCTTGAGGCAACTTGAATAAGCCTCTTTTCCTTGCCTCCAAAATTCACCTAGGGAACTTTCCAAAACTAGATTTTCCTCTCATCAAATACTTCTCTGTAGGACTGCTCCCTCCAGCAACACCTGATTTCATCTCATTCAGTCCTGCCCTACAAAGCTGGGCCAGGGAACCACCAAGGGAGGCATCAAACACAGGGACTAAAACCTGAAACCAGCAACAACACAGGAAATTTCAGGACTCCAACGGACTAGTTGGAACCACTTTGCCTAGTGTTTCCTGATTGTGCATGCTCACTCACTCAGTCATGTCCAACTCTTTGTGACCCCATGGACTATAGCCTGCCAGGCTCCTCTGTCCATGGGATTCTCCAGGCAAGAATACTGGCGTGGGTTGCCATTTCCTCCTCCAGGATATCTTCCCCACCCAGGGATTGAACAGGCATCTCCCGTATCTCCTGCATTGGCAGGCAGGTTCTTTACCACTGAGCCACCATTACTTGATAGGAAGTCATTGTGTCTAAATGACACTCTGGGGCAGGGGTCGGAACCTTCCGGAGGATGGTGAAAGGACAGGATCATGGCTTCCCCCAGACTGTCTTCCCAGAGGCATTCCTAAAAGGCACTTCATTTCCTGAGTTAGAGTAAATACCAAGTTCTTTTTTGGGACAAGTGTTGGTTTCTCCTTGCAAGCCAGAAGGATGCTGCTTGTTCCTCAGATCCTTTTCTACTGTTTATATTTCCTTCTTTTTCTTCGTCTTTTTGGTTGCATTAACCCCTAACTCTACTCCATGATCTTTAGCAGTTTTTGTCTTTTCTAGTCTCTTTCTTGATGGGAAGGTACTTTCCTTGCCTGTCTATACCTAACTTTTTTGTTCTTGTTTGTTGACTATGGACATTTGTCCTTTTATTATCTCCTCACTACTGTGTTTTTGTTCCTTTGATGGTCTTAGCTTCTAATGCCTTTATTTTTCATGTTGTTTACTTTTTGTACATAATAGTACTTTGTTTCCTTGTAAAATATTTACGATTTTAAAGGTTTTATTCTTAAGGATTTTTTTTTTCTGTTTTATATTTTTCCAACTTCTGTTCCTGGCTTTAAATTTTTATTTTGATTTTCTCCTCTTCTTGTTTTTAAAATTTATATTTAGTTTGATGATTTGTTTCTGTCATAGCCAGCAAGAGGGTGGGTGCAGGAATGATAGCGGTAGGAAGAGGCCACCCAGTGCAAGAGGATGATGGGCAACCATTCACCTTCTGGGCCACTCTGCAGTCATCCTCAAAACTTGCTGATATGTCTCCCCATTGTTCTGTAACTGACATTTGTCTTGCTTCGGGGCATCCCAGCATCTTTTGAGCACTCTTCCTGGTATCTTTAGGGTATCAGCTTTCTGCTTCACACTTGTCACCACAGTGCTGTAAAACCCAGGATGCTCTGCACTGCGGTACCACATCCATGTTCCAAGCAGGAGGAAGGGAGGAGGGGTCGAGTCTGTGAAAGAAGCACAGGCTTCCCCATGAATCCCCCACACTCTTCTGCTTGTGTCTCACTGGCTAGAACTTGCATCCCTAGCTCTGAAGGAGTCTTGGGTAGTGAGAATAATATAGAAGCCTCTAACTCTGTCAAAGTATTTACATTTGTTTTGTCTTGAAATAATGTCAAACTTAGGGAAAAGTTGCAAGCATGGTACAAAAACCTCTTTTCCCAGAACTGCTGAGAGTAAGTCTCTGACTAATGCCCCAGAACCCCTGAAAAACTTAACGTGTGCTTCCTACAAAAAAAGAGGGGGAGTGCGGATATTCTCCTCCATATCGTGTAACTACAATACAATCATAGAAATCAGAAAATTAACATTGGTATAGTACCGTCTTTTAATCCCTAGGTACCATTAACGTTTTGCTATTTGTCCCCAAAATCTTTATAGCAAAATTATCCAGTTTGGCATCACATGCTGCATGTAGTTGCTGCTTCTCTCTAGTCTCTTCCATCTGGACCAATTCCTTGGTTTTTCTTTGACTTTCATAACTTCGTCTCTTTTGAAGATTATAGGTTAGTTATTTTGTTTCCTCCTGATTATTTTCAGGTTATGCATCTTCAGCAGGAATGTCACAGGAGTGATCTGTGTTTTTTTCTTTGCACCCTAACAGGTGAGGCTTGATTTCAGTTTGTCCTGTTACTGAAGGGGCTTTCATTACTTATACTGGTGTCCACTGGGATTCTCCAATATGGCATTTTTCTTTTCTCCTTTGTAACTAAAAATTTATTTTATGATTGGTATTTTATGGGCAGGGCTTTGAAACACTCAGATACCCCATTCTTACTCAGATAGTTAATTAATTTGGACCAGAAGTCAACAAACCCTTTGTGTAAAGGGCTACAGATATTACTATCTAGTAAATATTTTTAGTAGGCCAGGAAGCCAAGTTGAGGATATTATGTAGGTACCTTCATAATGAGAGGAAAAAAATTTTCAACAACATTTTCACTGATGAAATTAAAAATATAATTATTGAGTATATTTTTTTTGTAGTGCAGATCTCCTAATGAGAGCAGAATTCTTTGGCGAGTGGGGGGAAGTTAGACTTACTTGGGGTTCAAGGTCAGTGTTCCCAATTATCAAATTGATTGCAAACGTTCCTCTGAAAAATCATTCTGAGCCTGAGGGCTGTACAAAATCAGTCAGTGGGCTGGATTTTGTCCACAGACCATAGGCTTCAGATTCATGGATCTGCCTCTGTTGCTAACATGTATTTTGAAGTTGAAATTTTCTTAGTTGACTGGTACAAGCCCCTTTGAGCTGACCTCTGTGTCCTTTTGCCATATCCCTATCATTCTTTGAGCACTTCCTTGCCTTTGGCACAAGATGCCCTTTCGCACCAGCCCTGACAGTAGCCATGGATTCACAGAGCTCTTGTGTCTCTCAGCGGAGAATGAGACTCAGAAGCTGCGCTTTGGGTGCCAGCTGTGTTCATTGCTCCTGGGATGTCACTCTTCCCAGGCCCTCTTAGGGGACAGAGCTAGGATATACACGTGTGTTTACCAATGCTTCCTATTCCAATATATTACCACAGGGGTAGACCCTGATGCTGGGAAAGATTGAAGGCAGGAGGAGAAGGGGATGACAGAGGATGAGATGGTTGGATGGCATCACTGACTCAATGGGCATGAGTTTGAGTAAACTCCAGGAGTTGGTGATGGACAGGGAGGCCTGGCGTGCCACAGTTCATGGGGTCGCAAAGAGTCGGACATGACTGAGTGACTGAACTGACCTGAATTGAAGCAATACCAGTCTGAAGACTCAACTCTATGCCCCATGAGTACTTCCTTGGTGGCTCAGATGGTAAAGCGTCTGTCTACAATGCGGGAGACCTGGGTTCAATCCCTGGGTTGGGAAGATTCCCTGAAGAGGGAAATGGCAACCCACTCCAGTACTCTTGCCTAGAAAATCGCATGGATGCAGGAGCTTGGTTCAGGCTACTGTCCATGGGGTCAGAGAGTCGGGCATGACTGAGTGACTTCACTTTCTTTTCTTTCTACTTTCCCTTCTGGTGAATGGGAGCAAGAACCTACTCTCCTGAGTTGTGTTAGCAATGGGAATTGTTCTGCCTTGTCCTTCAAGTAGTTATTTCCCTAGCCTTGGGCAGTTTCCTCATATGCATGTACTGGTCAGTACTCAGGTTAAAACTTAAGGGAATCCTCTGCAGATCTCTGAAACTCTCTGTGTATAGCTCTTTCCTCTCCAGCTCTGCTTTGCAAAGTCTGGCCAACTTGAGCTTCCAAAACTGAACTCTAATCCTTAATTCAGGGACAATATCATTTGTCTTTCTTCTCTCAAAAGTCATTATCCTATGCTGTCTGTTGTCCAAACTCTGAAAACCATTATTTGATGTATTTTGTCAATTTTTTAAAAGTTGTTTAAGGGGGGGGGGGGGGAACACCAAGTCTGGTCCTTGTTACTCCATTACAGACAGAAATAGAAGTCTTCATGGTCTTTACTTGCCTGGTTGTCCACAACCCCAACTACTTAGAAAAAAATTTAAGGTAACAATACATATTTGCAGAAGTATATTGACAAAATTCTAATACATTAGTACATAGATCCAACTTTACCACCACTGTGACCTCCTCAATAGATGATATTCCTGGGGATGACTCCTCCTATGGGAGGATCAAGTGAAGTATGCAGCACAGGAGACAGGCCTATGATTAGTGAGAGATTTCTGCCCATTTTCCCACTCAGATCCTAACAGACTGTAGTAATAATAGTCTGCTTACATTTACTATTACTATTACATTTACAATATATAGTAAATGAGTGTGATGTTATCACTGAGGAAATCCTAAAATTGCTTAAAATGCAATAATATCTCCCATTTGAAAAACAAAACAAAAAACTCTCCCTCCATTCCTACTCCAGCTATTGTCCAACTTCTCTGTTCTTTACAAATAACTTTTGAAAGAGCTCTCTACTCTTGCTCTTCCATCTTCTCTCTCTCACATTCTGTCTGTCAGACTCTGGCTTCACCATTTCACTGAAATGGTTCTTGTCAGGGTTCTTGTCCTCCACGCTGCAGACCCAGTAATTGTTCCACATTTCTTATCTTCTGTAGCCTCTCATTTGGGCATAATTTATCATGCCCTCTTTCTTGAAACCTTCCTTTCCTTTGGCCTTTGGGAAATCACTCTCATCACTCTTTTCCCCAGTTCAGTTCAGTTCAGTTGCTCAGTCGTGTCTTACTCTTTGTGACCCCCTGGACTGCAGTACACCAGGCTTCCTACCTCACTGGAAACTCAGTCTCTTCTGCTAGTTCCTCCTCATCTTCTGACTTTTTTTAAAATCCATACTTGCTACCTAAATGATCCATCGAGTCCATTCATATATTGATGATTTCCAACTTTACACCCCTATTCCTACCGCCATCCTGCATTTAACTATTCTCTTCAACTGTCTATGTGTTATACCTCTCTAAGAAAGCTGAGCACTGAAGAATTGATGCTTTTGAACTGTGGTGTTGGAGAAATCTCTTGAGAGTCCCTTGGACTGCAAGGAGATCCAACCAGTCCATCCTAAAGGAGATCAGTCCTGAATATTATTAGGAAGGACTGATGCTGAAGCTGAAATTCCAATACTTTGGTCACCTGTTGTGAAGAGCTGACTCATTTGTAAAGACCCTGACGCTGGGAAAGATTGAAGGCAGGAGGAGAAGGGGACGACAGAGGATGAGATGAGTGGATGGCCTCACTGACTCAATGGCCATGAGTTTGAGTGAACTCCAGAAGTTGGTGATGGACAGGGAGGCCTTGTGTGTTGCAGTCCATGGGGTTGAAAAGAGTCAGATGTGACTGAGCGACTAAACTGACTGACTGATTGGATACTTGATAGGTATCATTAGACAAGTCTCAAACTAAACTTGATCTTTCCACAAAAATCTATGTATCTTGTAGTCCTCAATAAATAGCATCACCACCCTACCATTCAGGAAGAAAAACGTGGGGGCTAGTCTTTGCTTCTGTCATATTCATATGTAATCCATCAGCAACTTCTATCAGCTCTACCTTCAAGTCTAATAATTTATTACCACCTCTACCAGTACACTGTAGTCGAAACTGCCACCAAATTCTCCAACAGCTTCTTATTTCACGTTGAGTAGACGCAAAGTGTTTGCCATGGCTCACAAGGCCATTCATGATTAATCATCCCTGCTAATTCTCTGACTTTGTCTCCTGCCTTCCGCCTCTCAATCTGATTCCACCACTCTGACCTCCTTGCACACTCTCCTCTTGCTCACCTGCACCTGCTATTTCCTCTTTGCAGAACGCTTTTCCCTCAGGTATCCCCATGGCTTGCTCCATCTCTTCATTCGGGTTTCTATTCAAATATGACCTTTTCAAAGAGATTGAATTATCACTTTTGCCTTACTCATCTTTAAACATTTATAACCATTTGCCACATTGTTGATTAAGTAGTTATATATTCCCTCCACCCCCACTAGAATGTCCCATGACAGCATGACTGAGAATTACTATCATTGGCTGTATAACAAATTATGTTAAAAAACAAACAGTAGCTGAGAAGAGTGATTAACAGGATCCAAGGCGATAGAGAAGTCCAAACTGATAGAGGCTGGAAAGTAACCACTGAATTGGGCAGCTGAAGGACTAGCAACACTGAGAACAGTTTGTGCCAATTGTTGTTGGCTTGAGCCACCAGACTGCAGTAGATTGGTGACATCCTTTCCTTCATAGCCTCCTAGTTCTTTCCTCAAAACACTCTACTTCACCCTTCACAGCTCTCAGTCCTAAGAGTCACATGGTCATAAGCGTGTATGGAACATCCCCATGGGGCACTGGCAGTCTCTGCTCTCTAGCAGGGCACAGTCTGGTGGAGGAGAGTCCAAGGAGCTCCCAATCAGATGGAGTGTGTGTGTAGAAATAATACTCATTAAAAAAACAACAAATGTGAAAAAGAAAATCAGGACTGCTCCTAAAATCAGTGAACACAAGCTAAAGGGATGCCTGGGAGAAGAGGTTGACTCCAGAAGGCAGGCACCCCCACGGGTTCTGCCGCCCCTGGACGGACTGGGGCGTGACGTCTGGAATTCATAGCGCATCAGCCCTGCAGGGCCCAGGGCTCTGACCCTTTGGAAACTGCTCTCTTCTCTGACAGTGGAGGCTCTCTCCTGGGAGGCCTAGGGCAGGCAGGTTTCCCTGGGAGATGTACTCTAGTGCCCTGCAGTCAGGGTGATGGATGAGGAGGCAAGAGCTGCTCGGGGCCACTGAGACAAGTGGGGCTGAGCAGGGAGAGAAATATGGCAGTGACACAGCTTTGTGTGTAGAAAATGATAAAGGCCCAAAGGCAGAACCCTAGGGAGCACCAGGGTTAACAAAGGGAGTACAAGAAGAAGGCAGAGAAGGGCTGTCAGAAAAAGATGGAGAAAACAAGAAATGTGAAGACAGTTTCACCCTGAGAGAGCAGACACCAACAGGGACTGCTGAAAGTTCTAGAGAGGTGCTCGCTGTAAGATCTAGAAACACCTCCTTTGGATTTCATCATTAGGAAATCCCTGAGGAAGTTAGGGAGAGCAGTATTAGTAGATAGGAAGAGGCAGAAAGCAGATTTCAATGGGCTGAGCAGCAAATGAAAAGTGAGGCAGAGGGTACAAGGTCAGTGGGGTGTCTGGTTTAGTGAATAAAAATATAAAATGCCCCGTTAAATTTAATTCATCTGAAATTTGAATTTCAGATGAACAATAAATAGTATTTTTAATGTTACTATGATAAACCAATTATTTACAGTTTATCTGAAATTCAGATTTAACTGGACATCTTGTATTCTGTGGGGTGATCCTAACAGAATGGCATGTGGGCTTCTCACTCAAGCAGTGTGGCCGGGAAAACAGGAAGAGTGCCAGGGCCAGAGCTGGAGGGGACCCAGGTAAGCGGAAAGTCATGTCTAGGTGGGACTGTCTGACATACAGAACAGACAGCAACACTACCTGTGGTCTGTTCGCAGACTGAAGGGAAAAAGCTTGTGGTGGGAGAGGCTGAAAGACGCAGTTGGGGCGGGGTCGGGGGAGGGCGGAGGGAATAACTGATTATGTGAATCATGGGCCTCTAGAACTTCTCACCGAAAGAAGCAGACAGTCCCTCCCCAGCCCTCCAACCCACAAAACAATTTTCCAACTTTAATTTGCAAGTGGCTTCCTGCTATTTTGAAACTGTAGGACTGCGGGCCTCATATGGGATCTTGCTAGTAATTTTTTTTCCTTTGGCTGTCTCTTTTCCTTGGTGTTTTAATGGCCCACCACAGCAGCAAACATTTTTCTGTACAGATTAATCCACTTTGTCAACTTCATTTCTCAAAATCCCATCACGAGAGCAAATCGTTTTTGATGACTAGTTTGCACTTCCATCTCAGGGCACAAGCCTGGGGTTTTGAAGCAAATGGATCAGATTAGTACTGTGACCCAGCTCTTCCTTCCTCTGTCTGTTTTTAATCTCACTGAGAATGGTGACTTTGTCAAAGTCCTTTTTGATGATGAAAGAATGATATCATTGGAGTCATCACATGATATACTCAACAGCTGGTTTTCTTCATTAAACCTGATTCCAGGGTCACGTCTGGTTTGAAAAACTGGAAAACTGATGTCTTTCTGTTTATTTTTATTCATCTTCCTCTAATTCCTTATATTTCTGCCAGATTGGTAGCCTTCATGACTCTTGTTTCTATGCTTATGTGACAGAAAGAAAAAGCATCCCCCTTTCCTCAAATCCTAACCCTAAGTCTATCTGGTCTTAGCCCAGCCCACCAAGGCTAATTCTTCATTGGGTTTTAGGCATGCAGACCCCACAGCAGAAGCAGCACTGTGGCTTCACTGCTTTTCCTAAGAATGTCCCTGGCTGCTGTTGGGATGTTAGCAATGTCCCTTCTTCACAAGGATCTCTGAGACTTTTAATAAGAAAAAAAAAAAAATTACAACATAGGGATATACAAATTCTTTTTTTTCCCAAATTACTTGTTCTATATTACCTTCAAGACAAGAGTTTACCAGCTTTGTGTTGAAGAGAGCACCAGTGGACTGCCCACAACACTACTTGTCTTGTTTCTGATCAGCTCCAGGTGTCAGCAGAATCCATGATAAGTGGAGAGCAATTGCTTTGAACAGATATCTTCAAGATAACCCATAACTGTGCCTTTTGCTTCCTCTTTCTAAATACTCTAGTTGGAGATTGGTCATCTTTGACACCTGGAATTCAAGACTGGTTGGGAATAGGTTATTTCTGGGACCTGATCTCAGATGAAATATCTCCACCCAGTTAATGAGTAATTTAAAACTTTTTCTATGGTGCTTATCCCAAAAGGCAGACAAGTGCAGAGTAGGCTGGAGCTAAAGCTCCAGGACAGGACATGAAAGGGAAATTTCCTTATGGATCAAAATATTTGCAGGATTTCAAACAGGCCCCTCTGTTGACTGACGTCCTTTGCTCAGCTCACCAGCGTACCAGGATGGCATGGCTCAGTTCAGGGTGGATGTCTCCTGGAATATGTGGCCTAAATCACCTTATCTGGAGGTCGAAGATCTCAGATTGTTCAAGACAGAAAGGACTTCGAAGTTCTGTAGCCCAGGTGGTGCCAGACTTTTAATTTCATGGTCTGTTAGGACTTGAGGGTGGGGGGAATAAGGTTAAAAATAACAGGCTGTCAATCTTTATTTTGCCAGTTGAGAAAATAAAGTACTTAACTTCTGTCATCATTTCAGAGAAAGACACTTTAACATAAAAATATGAAAGACTCATTCTCTTACTCTTAACATAAAGAATATATCCCAGTTCTTTCCCAGAAAGTCAGTGTCAAACTTACAACGTTACATAAATATATTAGGACACATATGTGCATGTGTGTGGATGCACACGAATCAAATGCATACATACTTATCATCATCTGTCTTAGTTTTTCTTTACCACATAGACAGCTGTAGTGTGCTGATTGAATACATGGACTCTGGGGCCAGAACACCTGACTTCAGACACAGGCTCCACTACTCATGGTCTGAAGAAACTCAGATGAATTACTTAGCTACTGTAAGCCTTGGTTTTATCGTCTATTAAGAAAAGGTGATTACATACCTTTCTGGAGTCATTGTTAGGATTAAACAAGCTAATATGTGAGAAACACTTGGCATAAATGAAACACCCAGTAAATAACAGTCATTACTATTATATTCCCACAGACAAGGAAGTCTTCATAAACTGGCCTCTGGAAATGGCTGATAGAGCAAATCTTTCCTCTTCCAGGTAAGGAAAAACTGACCCAGAGTAGACATGACTTGTCCAGCTAAGGTCCATGGCCAGTTACTGAACATATTGGGTAACTTGAGTAGAACTCAAGTCTATTGACCAAGTCTGATGTACCTCTGAAGTTTCCTAGACAAAACTGAATTTGGCAAGTGGATGGAATCACTGAGCATTTATACAGTGTCTGGAGGGATGGGCAGGGAGCTGGCACTTGAGTCTGGTGCAATGAGGTCAGTGGAGAGCCCCCAGGAGGAAGTCTGGCCGCTGCGGCCTTCCTCTCTCCTTCCTCCAGCCCCAGAGAAACACAGGACTGGGTTCCAGCCCGGGGTCCCCTGCGAGGCAAGAGCAGGTGAGAGGCCGAGCACCTCCCCGCACCCCCTCCTCCCACCCTCAGTGCTGCCTTGGGACCGTCGCTGAACCCCTCAGGTCCCAGTGCTCACAGCCCTGCTGGGGGGCCCCCCTTCCGCTGCAGGAAGGTCTGCTCTCCCGTCACCAGTCACAAGGAGATGCCCTGACACTCTGATCTGTTTTGGCTGTTGTGATTTGGGGGCTATTCCCTACTTCCTAAGCCTTGGTGAGGGCCGCTGGGTCAGGTAGGATTGCACTCAGTGGTTGGTAACAGACCCATGTCAGCGAGGCTGCTTTTCTATTTCAAGAAGTCAGGCTACCTGAAGCAGGCTCCTTCAGCCTCTCCTCTCCATCATCCTTTGCTTATGACTTTCATCCTCATGATCACCTCCTGATCACACGTTCCAAGCAGGAACAAGAAAAGAGACTACGATAAAAAGGAACGGGTGGGCCAATGTCGGAAAATCCAAACTTTCCCACAAAAGCTCCAGCAGCTTCTACAGATGCCTCATTGGTCAGAGCTGGGTTACAGCTCCTAGGTGCAAGAGAGGCCAGGAATGGCCATGTTGGGTCTGGGCAACAAACTGTGATTTATTAGTAAGGCAAGAATGGATGGATAGTGGCTGAGAAACGTTGTCTGCCAGGAAGGCATAGCTAGAATAAAATTGAGCCTTTGTTTCTCTTTATCTCTAAAGTCTACTTCATCAGGTCACATTTGAAGGAAGTCTTACGCCAGCTCCAGAAACCTGGAAGTTTATATGAGTCTTTACTGAAACCTCCATGCACATGTGATCACACAGACACCCAGCCAACCTTCTTTACAAGTCTTTCTATACTTTCATCTGCCTCCTTCCAGTACTGTTCCAATCCCTCTCTTCCTAAACAAAGTCACACCTCTGACCTCTTCTCCTATGTTTCTGTGTTTCCCTCATTGGTCTCTGTGCCCTTTCTTGTGGAAATCTCTTTGATCTCTGGGCTTTCACAAGTCTAGGGGAGCTTTCCTGGTGGCTTAGACAGTAAAATCATCTGCTTGCAATGCTGGAGACCCGGGTTCAATCCCTGGGTTGGGAAGATTCCCTAGAAAAGGAAACAGCAACCCACTCCAGTACTCTTGCCTGGAGAATTCCATGGATGGAAGAACCTCATAGGCTACAGTCCATGGGGTCACAAAAAGTTGGACATGACTGAGCGACTTTGCTTTCACTTTTTCACTTTCTACTCAATACCCCTATAAGCACAACCACAGCTGAAAGCAAAGAATCTGGGAGATTACATTGAAGCCTGTAACACATCCTTTTCTATTTTCTCTGCTACCCAGGTAATGAGTGAGCCAGTATAAACTCCAGCCCTGCTTACAGACATTCCACACACCTACAGACACCTGTCAGGGGCCAGTGAGCCCCTCTCTGCCGCCACGGAGACCCACCCCCAGCCCGCCCCTCAGCCTTCTGCTCCCCTTACTCTCAGTTTTAGTCCAAATGTTCGCTCTCCCCATTCATATCTATCCTGTTCATTTTACCCCAGTAATTTTCATCTGCTCCTTCAAAGGCCGGCTTCAGATTGACTCTGAGGGTGTTCTCTCAGTTCACCTCCTGCCTCCAGGTCAGTCAGTCGACTGTGCTGTTCTGAAAGTAAGCCCTTGGCTTATGTTAAAGTGGCCAAAAACCTCATTTGAGTTTTTCTGTGAGATGTTACGGAAAAACCCGACCAAACTTTTTGGCCAACCCAATCTTATTTTTATCTGACTTGTTAGTCAGATTTTGGATCAGAAGCCTGTTTTCTTTAGAGCTGCTCTCTCTCCACCACCAGGCTCTGAGCAGCCTGAGGGCAAAGGGAGGGCCTGGGTCTCCACCAACACCTCAGAACAGGGGTTTGCTCTCTTTCTCCCTAGCACGCGGTCTTTGGGCATCTTCCACGGGTCAGGCACTGAGGTAGGTGCTGCAGACAGACTGCAGACAGAGTCCACGGCCTGCCTCCTCCGGTCCTCTTCCTCCTCCCCAGATGACGCTCTGCCTGATCCATCAGGCCAGCTGATCGCTGCCCTGGCGGAGGCGAGGAGGATGCTGGGACTCCGCTCCAGGAATGAGCCCCAGCACCGTCCCCCTGGGCTGCAAGTGTGAGCCACTCTGGCAGCTCCCCTGAAGGGTCCCCAGGTTTCCTCCCGTATCCTTGCATCCAGTGTTGCTGTTGGCTCTGCTGCCTGCCCGCCACGCAGCCAGGGACTGAAGGAGCTTTTATTCTAAAGGAGGGCAGTCAGCTGAATTTCCAAATCCCAGATTTTTTCCACTTCAACTTTTCTCCTTTTCTCTTTTGCCCGAATAACACGTTCATTTTGTAGGAAAGGATGGGGTCGTTCTTCTTCCACAGTTAAAGACTTTATGAGGAATACCTGGGAGATGGGCAGAGTACAGCCAAAGTTCTCCTGTTGAAAGGGAAGCAGGACCAAGCAATGGAGGGGGCTGTCGAGCCCCCAAGGAAGACGGGGGTGCGGGTGGGGATGAGGTCAGATTAGGGGACCAAGACTTTCCTCCTCCTCCTCCACTCTCCTCCATCATTCCTCTGTCCCATTTCCTTTCTCTAGTCTTTTTCTTGCTTCCTTCCTGTTTTCTCTCTCTCTCTCTCCTTCCTCTTTGTTTCTGCACTCATTTGTCCTTGCATTCTCTCAGCAGGCATTTCTTTAGCAGCTGCTGTATGTCAGACACTGTGCTGTAAGCTGTGAATACAGTCAAAAAGTCAAAGCTCAAGGCTCTAAGTCCTGTGGAGGGTGGGGCACCCAGAGGACAGGCTGGGTGAGGAGTGACAGTTGGCAAAGGGAGTTAACTGGCAAGTCTCCGAGTCTATTCAGAGGCTTAGACAGTACATCTAAAGCAGGGGAAACTGGGATCAAGGAGACAAGACTCAGAGAACCTCCAGTGGATATTCATGCAACCTAGCTCATTAATTCCTCCTTTCCCATCCCAGGCAGAGAAATCTCAGCAGGAAAGAATGTGGACTATGTGAGCAGAATACCCTTCATTCAAATCCTGGGTCTACCACCTTCTGTGCTGATAACAAGTCACTTAATTATTTATTTATTTACAACAGATTTTCTTTTTAGGCCATTTTAGGTTCACAGCAAAACTGAGCAGAAAGCACAGAGCTCCCCAGAGCTCCCCCACAACCAGCACAGGCAGGACGTCTGTTCCAGTTGAGGAGACATCACTGATAGCATTGTCATAGTCTACCTTCAGGTCCACTCTTGGTCTGTACATTCTATGGGTTGTAAGAAGTGTGTAATAACACGCATCCACCATTACAGTGTCATACAGAAATAATATCACCACCCCAAAACCTCTCTGCTCTCTACCTTCATGCTGTCTTTTATCCTCAATTTCTTCTTCTTTGGGTCATCATGGGGATAAAACGCAGTAAATATACATGAGTGCCTTGCTTTAGGTGTGTGTTATTTGTATCATACGCCCATTAAAAGCCCAGAGCCCCTCCCCAGTGGGCCCTGATTGCAGTGTGTGGTTTAGTGCGTGGTACTGGAAGAAGGGATGAACCGGGTGCTGAGCTCTCTCCAGAGCAGTGAGGTGACATGTTGCCTCCTCTGGTTAGGTGGTTGGCTACTTGGGGAGCGATAGTGGGAGGAGGCCAAGGAGGCACATGGATTCCAAAGGGACTCCAGACTGTTCCCTGCTCCTGAAGTGACCTATCCAACTTCATACAGGCAGCGCTCTGACTGCTCTTGGCAGGGCTTTGGAGAGCCTGTGTGAGTCAGGTCCACGTGGCCGATGCGGGAAGGGAGGGGCAGGCAGGGCTCCTGCCCAGGATGGGCCACGCTGGCTTGGAGAGACTGTTCCTGAAAGTCCCTGGCAGGGGGAGGGCTGCTGTGGGCTGTTAATCTGCCATGCAAATCGACGAGTAAACAGTCTCCAACGAGAATCCCAGATGCTTGGTTCGCTGCAGAGACCTGGACACTCATCCCAGGCTCCAGGTGGGTACCAGCTTGAGGGAGCCGTGCACAAGCTGAGGCAGAGCCAGGGGCTTCTCCCCCTCCTGTATCCAGACAGGGCCGTTGCGCAGGAGACCTCAGTCTCCTCCGGCCCCCGGACAGCCACAGGGAGAGGAGAACTGGCAAAAACAGAGGGTGCAAATATATCCTCTTTCATTCAGAGGGGTAAAAGCATTCTGGGATCTGCTTGGACTGTCTAGACAAAGCAGATGAACTGGTGCTAGAGACATGGGTGGGCTGGGTGGTGGGCTTGGGTGTGTAACCTCAGTCTCCACCTCAGCTGGGTCTGTCACGAGGCAGGAGCACAGCTGGGTTTGGGAGCAAGCCAGTGCTTGCTGTATATACACTCAGAACTTGTTGGCCTGTGGTGAGGAGGGGTGGGAGGGAGAGAGTGGAATGGAACACATCTGGTGACCTGATTTTTTTGTTTTCCTACTCTTGGTTAAGGGCTTTGGCTGTGCTCAGGGCTGGAGGAAGAAGTCAGGAAAAGGGGATGAGGCCCTAGTAAGGAAGATAGGGGCAGGGGATGCATGTTATTTGGCTGGGCTCAGAGGGGGAGAGTTGATTTGATCCTGGGAAGGCATCTATACCATATGGAGTAAGAAGGGGCTCAGTTTCCTTGTGCGAAGATTCAATGAGGAAGAAAAGTATGATCAAGTGAACATTTAGCAGCATTTCCAACAAAGATATAGCATGCAGCCATATTCATACATAAACTCAAAAGGCATGCATAAACACACACATCTTCAAGTATAGTTGCAAACACAACCATCACCGATACATACGGTGAAAGCTCTCACATCTCGCTTACATGTATACTGCCACTGAAACACATGCAGACATGTTCACCAAGACCAGAGTGAGTCACACTGACCCTAAAGATCAAGACCAGTGTGCACTGAACCATCACCACCCTTTGGATGTTTCACAGTCTAAAGCCTATACCAAGTTTTCTGCATACTTCCAGAGGGCATGTGTCTGCTTTTGATGAATCATTCAAGCCAGGGTCCCTCGGCCATTCCTCACTACCACCTCTGTTCCAGCACCACTGCCATGCAGATGGAGAACATGAAAGGCTTCAGTGATGTGGCAAACTTAAGAAGATTTGAAGAAATTAAAAGATTTACATTAGAGCAATGCCAACAACTTATACGGCAGACATTCCAGTAGTTATTTTTTAAAATCTATTGGTCATTCTCACAACTCAGGATTCAGAATATCTCCACCTTATTCAGCAAATCTTCTTTCTCCTCTTGTCTGTTGTCTTCTTCTCAGGGGCAAAATCCAAATTCTTCTCATTTTCTTACATGGAGCAATTTAGCTGCCTCCAACCTCTGTCCCCAAATTTGGCTCCTGAACCCCCATGGTATAGCCAAAAACTCACTGGAAACTCTGAAAATAGACCCTGTGGTTTGCTGATTAAGGCCATCTGCCTTTCCCACCTTCATCTATCAGGGGTAGTTTATATTTTTCTAGTTAAACATAAATCTGCAAATATACACTGAGACACAGAGACACAGAACTGCATCCATGTCCCCAGATGGATTAGGCAGGAAATGGACTCATCTGTACCGTAGTTGGGCCAGTAAGCTAAATCCAACCTTTTGCCTCCTCCCCTCTCTCTCCCCATCCCCACTTCAAGGGTTCTATGAACTTATTCATGGTCTTTTCACCATGGACTTACTAAATTGTTAAGTTAACATCACTGAGAGCCTATTTATGCCAACCAGTCTTCTTGAGATACAAAGATAAATAAAATGAAGCCATGAAGCACAAGGAGCTCAAACTGTAGATAGAGGGGCAAATAAGCACAAAGCACATCAGGTTTTAATGAGATTAAACCTGCGATAGGGAAGTAAAACATGCTACTAAAATACAGAAGAAGGGCAACTTAGTCACTTTGGCAGCAGAAGTGTGGAGAAGGTGAGCAGGTTGAGTAAAACTTCATAATATAAAAAAGAGGGGATATTACTGAGGACCAAATCAAGCCACCATTCATTCATTCATCCATTCATTCCTTCACTCACTGATTTTTAAGACTGTGCTAGGCAATAAACAAGACAGACAGACTTTACTTGTAATGGAAACTATAGACTTTAACTGATAAATATGAGTGTTCTAGAAGGGGAAACAGAGTCATATGAACCTCCCTAAGGAGGTGACACTTAGACCTACAGAAATAATAAACATTAACTTAGTGAAAGAGAATGAGAACATGTTCTGACAGAGGAAGGAAAATGCTTGAATCTAAAAGCAAGAAATAGTTTCACGATTATGAGAAGTAGCAAGACATTTGGCGTCATTGATGCTAAGAGACACGGAGGAGAGTGGCATGAAATGAGGCTGAGGAAATAGGCAGTGCCCAGACATATTAAGTGCATACATGCTGAGTCGCTTCAGTCGTGTCCAACTCTTTGTGACGCTATGGACTGTAGTCTACCGGGCTCTTCTATCCATGGGATTCTCCAGGCAAGAGAATTCTACTCCTTCAATCCTTTTCTATACTACCTTCTTCTGTATGGAGGCTGGAAAGGGCAATGCTAAGATTTCTGGTATTCCTTGCAGTTAGGAGTGTCCATGGGATGAGTTCTAGTAACTGAAATCCCAGAGGAGGGCTTCCCTTCCTCAATAAAATAGCAAAGCAGCTCTGGGTCCTTCCTTAGTCGCTTCAGTCCTGTCCAACTCTTTGCGACCCCATGGACTGTGGCCCTCCAGGCTCGTCTGTCCATGAGATTCTCCAGGCAAGAATGCTGGAGTGGGTTGCCATGCCCTCCTCCAGGGGGTCTTTCTGACCCAGGGATCAAACCCTTGTCTCCTGCATTGCAGGAGAATTCTTTACCACTGGGCTACCGGGGAAGCCTAAAACATCTCTAGCAGTGGACTTTTCCCTTTCTGTTTTTTCCCCTCTCTCTTTTCTTGTCTGGACATTGGCTTTGATGCCTGGAGATCCAGCAGTTATCTTGCAACCATGAAGAGAAAGGCCACACACTAAGGAAGATGAAACAGGAAGATAGAAAGAGCCTGGTACCTTAATGATCTCCTTGAACAGCTATGCTTGCCTTCTCCTGTCTATCTCCATACTTCCTGATGCCTTGAGAAAGGAGGGGAGGAAACGAGGGCAGAGGAAGGCAGGTAGGTTGGGAGGGAAGAAGAAAGGAAGGGAGGGAGGATGGAAGGAAGGAAGGAAAAGAGGAAAAAAAGGAAGGAAGGAAGAAAGAATGAAAGAAACTTTCTTAGTTAAGACACTTTCAGTCAGGGTTTCCATTACTGGTAACTAGAGATGAACCTGATTGATGCATCCCCTGGGGCAGCCTCTGGGGCAGCCTTTTATTCATAGATGCACTCCCCTGACAGCTGTGGATGCTATACTGATGCTGGGGCTCAGTGTGCCATTCCAGAGAACATATGAGTATCAAGACCTGCCATACAGCCCAGCAATCCCACTGCTGGGCACACACACCGAGGAAAGCAGAACTGAAAGAGACATGTGTACCCCAATGTTCATTGCAGCACTGTTTACAATAGCCAGGACATGGAAGCAACCTGCATGTCCATCAGCAGACAATCGGTAAGAAAGTTATGGTTCATATACACAATGGAATATTATCCAACTATTAAAAAGAATGCATTTGAGTCAGTTTTAATGAGGTGGATGAAATTGGAGTCTATTAAACAGAGTGATGGTAAAGCGTCTGTCTGCAATGCAGGAGACCCAGGTTTGACCCCTGGGTTGGAAAGATCCCCTGGAGAAGGAAATGGCAACCCTCTCCAGTGTTCTTGCCTGGAAAATTCCATGGACTGAGGAGCCTGGGGTCCATGGGGTCGCAAAGAGTCAGACACAACTGAGCAACTTCACTTTGTACAGAGTGAAGTAAGAAAGAGAAACACCAATACAGTATATTAACGCATATATAAGGAATTTAGAAAGATGGTAATGATGATCCTATGTGCAAGATAGCAAAAGAGACACAGATATAAAGAACAGCCTTTTGGACTCTGTGGGAGAAGCCAAGGGTGGGATGATTTGAGAGAATAGCATTGAAACATGTATATTACCATATGTGAACTAGATGACCAGTACAAGTTCAATTCATGAAACAGGGCACTCAAAGTTGGTGCACTGGGACAACCCTGAGGGATGGGATGGGGACAGAGGTGGGAGGGGGGTTTGGGATGGGGGGACACATGTACACCCATGTCTGATTCATGTCAATGTATGGCGAAAACCACAATGTACGGCAAAAAACCACTTCAATATTGTAAAGCAATTAGCCTCCAATTAAAATAAAGTAATTTAAAAAAAGAAACAAAAATAAATAAACACAACAGGAGAGCCAAAGGAGTTGGGTTAGCAGACTCAGAGGAGCCTCTCTTTGGAAAGGAATAGGGAAGACAAGGGGCAGCCTACTCCGGTATGCTTGCCTGGAAAATTCCATGGACAGAGGAGCCTTGGCAGACTCTAGTCCACAGGGTGGCAAAGTGTCTGACACAACTAAGCACACACACTCACAGGGAAGACAAGAGCGATGCACTGCACAGCAGACAGAGCAGTTGTCTGGGAGTGGGTGTCCTGATCCTAACACACCGCCTACCACAAACCGGCGATGTGGCATCTCTGTGCCTCAGCCTATAGAATGAAGGGTCTGAGCTGCATCAGTGTTCTCACTTTAGAGCCATCAAAAAGAAGAACCCTAGATTTTCGGTCTACCTAACTGCATTTATCAAACTATTCATATTCCCATAAGAATATTCTATTGATATGAAAGTGAAAGTTGCTTAGTCGTATCCGACTCTTTGCGACCCCATAGACTATACAGTCCATGGAATTCTCCAGCCCAGAATACTGGAGTGGGTAGCCTTTCCCTTCTCCAGGGGATGTTCCCAATCCAGGGATCGAACCTAGGTCTCCCACATTGCAGGTGGATTCTTTACCAGCTGAGCCACAAGGGAAGCCCAAGAATACTGGGGTGGGTAGCCTATCCCTTCTCCAGTGGATCTTCCCGACCCAGGAATCGAAGCGGGGTCTCCTGCATTGCAGGTGGATTCTTTACCAACTGAGATATAATTCCAGGCAAAAGCAAAGAAAAGCAACTTTTAAATTTAGTCTTATCATAGGATAAAATTTTCATTAGTTCTTTGAAAAGTTGGAAATACCTCTCAGATCCACATGATTATCTTTCAGGACTTGTCATAATCTAGGGATTCATCTAGGAAATCACTGATCACCAATTCCATCTCCCCTGATGCCAGAGCCCTGTGATCCTTAGCAGACGGTGGAGGAACATTTTCCATCCTGCTTGTAGGCCCATTTCTTTTTTCCTTTTTCAAGTCTTTATGAATTTGTAACAATAGTGCTTCTGTTCAGTGTTTTGGCTCTTGGGCCTCTGAGGCATGTGGGATCATAAGGCCCTGAGCAGGGTCTGAACCCGCACCCCCTGCACAGGAAGATGAAGTCCCAACCACCGGACCACAGGGAAGTCTCTAGGCCCAGTTCTTATTTCCAGTGCCAGGCTAATAAAGTAATGCTCAAAATTCTCCAAGCCAGTCTTCAGCAATACATGAACCGTGAACTTTCAGATGTTCAAGCTGGTTTTAGAAAAGGCAGAGGAACCAGAGATCAAATTGCCACCATCCGATGGATCATCGAAAAAGCAAGAGAGTTCCAGAAAAACATCTATTTTTGCTTTATTGACTATGCCAAAGCCTTTGACTGTGTGGACCACAACAAACTGTGGAAAATTCTGAAAGAGATGAGAATACCAGATCACCTTACCTGCCTCTTGAGAAACCTGTATGCAGGTCAGGAAGCAATAGTTAGAACTGGACATGGAACAACAGACTAGTTCCAAATAGGAAAAGGAGTATGTCAAGGCTGTATATTGTCACCCTGCTTGTTTAACTTATATGCAGAGTACATTATGAGAAATGCTGGGCTGGATGAAGCACAAGCTGGAATCAAGATTGCCGGGAGAAATATCAATAACCCCAGATATGCAGATGACACCACCCTTATGGCAGAAAGTGAAGAAGAACTAAAGAGCCTCTTGATGAAGGTGAAAGAGGAGAGTGAAAAAGTTGGCTTAAAGCTCAACATTCATAAAACTAAGATCATGGCATCCGGTCCCATCAGTTCATGGCAAATAGATGGGGAAACAGTGGAAACAGTGACTGACTTTATTTTTTGGGGCTCCAAAATCACTGCTGATGGTGATTGCAGCCGTGAAATTAAAAGACGCTTGCTCCTTGGAAGGAAAGTTATGACCAACCTGGACAGCATATTAAAAGCAGAGACATTACTTTTTCAAAAAAGGTCCATCTAGTCAAGGCTATGGTTTTTCCAGTAGTTATCTATGGATGTGAGAGTTGGACTATAAAGAAAGCTGAGTGCCGAAGAATTGATGCTTTTGAACTGTAGTGTTGGAGAAGACTCTTGAGAGTCCCTTGGACTGCAAGGAGATTCAACCAGTCCATCCTAAAGGAGATCAGTCCTGGGTGTTCATTGGAAGGACTGATGTTGAAGCTGAAACTCCAATAATTTGGCCACCTCATGTGAAGAGCTGACTCATTTGAAAAGACCCTGATGCTGGGAAAGATTGATGGCAGGAGGAGAAGGGGATGACAGAGGATGAGATGGTTGGATGGCATCACCGACTCAATGGACATGAGTTTGTGTAAACTTCGGGAGTTGGTGATGGACAGGGAGGCCTGGCGTGCTGCGGTTTGTGGGGTCACAAAGAGTCGGACACGACTGAGCAACTGAACTAGACTGAACTGGTGCTCTCTCATTTCCTTTTTGAAATGGCACATTCCTGGTGGCCTAAGCATAACTCATTTGCCCCGTGTGTCTTCCAGTCCTCTTCAGAAGTGATCTTCCACTCCACCCTAATGCCCTCTTTATGCCAAGAAGGAGCTGCTTCACCAAAACCTTCTTCTCAGTTACCCTGCTGGGCAACCTTCTCACCTGAGAGACCTGGAGATCTTTTCTGCCAGCCTGAGAAACAAGCCCTGATCTATTCCCTCAGGTAGCTCCATCTGCTGCTGAAGAGACAGGGGCAGAGATTCTCAGTCCTGTTGAGTAAATGCTGTGATGGAGAATCCAGTGTGCTGCTGAAGACTGAATGGTCAACTCTGATGGGACATGGGAACCCCAGAGAGACAGGGAGAGGAGGTGCTGTCTGAGCAGGGGAGGGAGGGCCAGGGCAGTGTTTGATGACCAGTGCCACAGGGGCAAGTGGGTTGGGCTAGGCAGGGGCAGGGCTTGCCTGCCTGATGCCTTTATTTAAGGCCTCCCTCCCTTCTTCACTTCCTTCCTCCCACAAATATTTATTGAGCATCTTTTGTGACAGGTATACTGTCAGGTGGTAAAAACAAATGTGAATAAGATATGTCTTGTCTTGAAGCAGCTCACAGGATTAGTGGAGAGACAAATCAACTCCTTCCAGCCCCGATCCTGCAATAGGGGAAATACTTTTGAAGAGATTTACTCTAGACCCTAGACTGGCTGCTGACTTGTCCCCAGACTGGCTACTGACACCAGGCAGCATGCCACCACACCTCAGAAAAACCTCAACAGATCTTAGCCCCAGGCCCTTCCCACAGTTTGACATTTGTCCAGTCTTGGTTGGAGAGATACCCTGAACTTTCTTCGTCTGCTCTGAAAGCTGTAGAATTTCCCTGCCTGGAGGCTGGAGACTGGTCAAATGACTTTTGCTCTATGAGAGTCTGGAGTGGGGAGAAGGGCTCCTCTGAACCTGTCTGTGCCCTCATGCCACAGTCTTAGGAAGGGCAAAGGGAGCAGACCCTCAGGAGGCCAGGATGAAAGTGAAAGTGAAGTCGCTCAGTTGTATCTGACTCTTTGCAATTCCATGGACTGTAGCCCACCAGGCTTTTCCATCCATGGGGTTTTCCAGGCAAGAATACTGGAGTGGGTTGCCATTTCCTTCTCCAGGGGATCTTCCCCACCCAGGGATTGAACCCAGGTCTCCCGCATTGCAGGCAGATGTTTTTACCCTCTGAGCCACCAAAAGCCCAGAGGGCAGAATACATCTGCTCTAATCCTGCTCCTTAGAAGAGGCTGATAGGATTGTTCCTCCTCAGCCTCCCTGACCCAACACCTCACTGCTCTGGAGGAGTCCCGGCCCGGACAAAGGATGAGGGGTACACTCAGGCAGCACAGGAAGCAAGTGGAGAGTCTGTGGTAGGGTCATTATTGAGTGATGCTATGATCCTAGTAGATCCTGGAGGAGAGGGCCCAGTGGCAGTCAAGCCTGTTCAACAGTCTTCACCAAGGGTCTCCAAAGGCCAGTGCAACTGTGGGGGCTCCTGGGGAGAGGACATATTCTTTTCCTCTCAAACATGCACGCTGAAGTTGCTGAGACAAATACACAGTGGGAATGTTAGGGAGAGTAAGAAAACTTCGCTGGGAGAGATATAAAGAACCAGGGGAACACAGAGGCAGGGAAGGGCCTATCCAGTCAGAATGGTTAAAAATGGAGGAAGCAGCTGTTGAGATGAGTCTTCTCATCAGTTAGGATAGTGTTTGGCAGCATGTAACAGAAACCTAACTATTGAGGTTTCACAGACTCGGTTTTGTTTTTCTCTTGTGACAGAAATTATGGAGGGAGGCGAGCACAGGTCTCAAGGATGTCATCAAGGACCCAGACCCGCTCTGTCTTCCAGGCCAGCATCCTTAACATGCAGTCTTCCTGGGTTGGAGTTGGTTTCTCCACTCCCAGGCATCGCATCATAGACTTTCCAGGGAGCAAGGGGAAAAACAAAAGACACCTGCCAGATACACGACAGCTCTCTTTCTTGTTAAAAGAAAAAGTACGTTTCATGGGCCAGATTGTCACATTATCACCTCTAGCAACAAGAAGCTTGGAAGGACTTCCCTGGTCCAATGGTTAGGAATCCACCCACTAGTGCTTGGGACACAGGTTCAATCCCCAGTACAGGAAGATTCCATGTGCCGAGGGGCAACTAAGCCCCGTGAGCCACAACTTCTGAGGCCCACACCGTCTAGAACCTGTGTGTCACAACTACCGAGCCTTATGCTTCAACTAGTGAAGCCACGTGCCCTAGAGCCCATGCTCCGCAGTGAGAGAAGCCACCTCAGCTAGAGATTAGGAACTGCTCACTACAACTAGAGAAAGCCCACGCGCAGCAATGAAGCCCTAGCACAGCCAAAAATAAATGAATAAAAAGTTTAAAAAATAAATCAGTGTGCTGTAAAATGAGGCAGAAAGGCAGAACAGTTAAAGGCTGGACAATGAGCAGTGTCTGTCAGAACCCGAAAGGATCAGAAACTCCTTGAATGAAGTGTGGAAAGACTTTCAGGTAACAGAAAGAGCAGGTGCAAAGGCTCAGGGTGGAAACACGCCAGGAATGTGTGGGGAATCAGATAGTCCAGCTCAGCTGGAGCTTAAGGTGTGACCAGTGGGAAGAGTGGACAAGGGTAGTTTGTGTTACTCTCCTGCCCAACACACACTATCATGCAGAAGTCAGGCCTGGGGGGAGCAACAGCAGACAACAAGCAACATCTGGAAAAGTCAAGTTCAACTGCAACAGGAAACAGTGATGGAAGTTCAGAGAAAGACAAACGAGAGCAAATCTCTTGACAGCCTTGCAAGGACAGCCTTGGGCAGAGGGCTGCTGGGCTGGAGGCATGCACACTCTCCAGTCAAGTCAGACTGTCCAAGATACTCTAGCGCCCCTCATTGCTCCCTGAACAAGCCTTCAAATTAGATCCATGCACTGGAGTCTAGCCTGAGGTCTGTTTATCATTGTCATTCCTCCTCTCCCACCTCTTCTTCTAGCATCAGCAGTTCCAATCGCAGAGGAAGCAGGGGGATCAGGCAGTGCGGAAGGACTAGTGTGGAGATGGGGATTCCAGGTCTAGGGTGTTCTGCAACCCTTCCTTGGACTCTCTCCAGAGATTCCTGACTTGGCATCTAGAGTGCAGAGGGGTGTGGCCACCCTCTGCAGTACCCAGCTCATAGACTCCTGGTTCTCTTGACCGGGAGGCACTGTAGAGTTTCAGGTTCCCCCATTTTCAGCAGTACTCCTTCTCCTGCTGGCCTCTGGAGGCAGAGAATGGGCTGGCCATCCTACTCGACACCTCACTGTCACAGGGCTTCCCACGTTCCCCTCAGCCTCTCCCGTCCCAAGCA
This sequence comes from Okapia johnstoni, assembly GCA_024291935.2. Lineage (NCBI taxonomy): Eukaryota > Metazoa > Chordata > Mammalia > Artiodactyla > Giraffidae > Okapia > Okapia johnstoni. The sequence continues at coordinate 72,461,887 of CM044322.1, read as the reverse complement.
GAGTGCCTAACTTCCCCTTTTTTCCTGGTCTTCTTCTGACCTTTACATGCTTTGCATTACTTTGGAGGGACCTGCTTCAGTTTCTGCCTTTTGTTAAGTGATAGAACGCAGGTGGTGGAATAGGGTAGGGTAGAACCATTATTTAAGGTGCAGGGAGTGAGGTTCTGGCACCATTTTCATCAGGATTCATTCCTCAGTTCTTTGGTTTCCAGAGAGTGCTACCCCTCTGATCCACAGGGGTGTTGGGCTACAGTGCAGACATCAGGACTCAACTGAAGAGAAAAGCCACAATAGGAAGACCAAGTGACTAGTACATCACATAGCCTAATTTCCCATTTATTCCAAAAAAACCTCCATAACATCCCTGCAGGAGGCTGAGTATTCTCAATGAAAGAAGGCTTATTACAACTCATGACCTCTCTGGCCCTCTGATACATTCTTGGGCAGTCCTGGTGATGAAGAAGGAAAAACAATCTTCATGCTATAATAACAGGCACTACTGGGGCACATTCTCTATAGCAGGCACTTTACTGACACTATGCAGAAAGACCCCACCAAATGGCACTCTGACTCTGAAAACTGGTATTATTTCCATTTCGCAGATGAGGACACTGACAACAAGAGAGGTTGAATAACTTGCCCATTGCCTCAAGGCTGGAAAGTGGCACTGCTGGTATTTGAGATGAAAACCCCACTCCTTCCACTACATCCACTACACTGACCATGGCACTACTGACATTTGGGCTTGGAGAATTCTCTGTTGGAAGCTTCCTGTGCACTGTAGGCTATGCAGCAGAATCTCTGGTCTCTACTAGCCACTATATGCCAGTAACAACCACCTCCAGTTGTGACAACTAAAACTGTCTCCAGGATTTACCAAATGCTCTCTTGGGGAAAGGAGGCATCAACCTTGGTTGATTTGTCTGCATTACATACATGTTTTCTTTCTCTGAAAGTGAAAATGATAGTCATTCATGTTTGACTCTTTGCAACCCGATGGACTATAGCCAACCAGGCTCCTCTGTCCATGGAATTCTCCAGGCAAGTATGCTGGCATGGGTAACCATTCTCTTCTCCAGAGGATCTTCCCAACTCAGGAAACAAACCTGGGTTTCCTGGTAGATTCTTTACTGTCCAAGCCACCAGGGAAGCCCTACCGAGTTCAATTATTTCACTTCCATTTACCAGCCCCGGTTTCTGCCCCCAGGAGTCACAAGAAGCATCTGCTTTGTCTTTCTGTCACCCATAGTCCTTCAGATAATGATCACGCTGGTTCTTGTCTCCACATCTGTTCTCCAGATCAGACTCCAGAGTTCTTTCATCTTTTCCTGATACACTCTGGTTTCTAGGCCCTTCACCACGCTAGCTGCTCTCTGCTGATGAGTATCAGTTGTGAAGAGAGTTAGACTAGACAAAAGGAAGAACTTTCTTCCTTCCGTTTTCCCCTTCACTCCTCATCAGGGGCAACCCAGGTCAGCCATCACTTCCTTTGTGCAGCCCTTGATATCTCTCTCATAGGGTGGGTTTTCTCTCCTTGGGTCCCCATTACTCTTTTTCCACCATTAAATCCTCATCGTTTGTCTGTTCTGTCACCCCAGTCCCCACACCCACTGAGGATTTTTATCTCCCCCAGTTGTAATTCTCAGTTACATCCCTCTAAGCACCTAACAGGTGGCCTGGCACATAGGAGGCTCTCACGAAGTGTGACGGATGAATGCGTGTAGAATAATGGCATAGAATGAATGTTGAGCTTACAGAAGTGAAAGTGCTTTGAAGAGATATAAAGCACTATACACATTTATATTTTCTCTTTTCTGTATCTTACCTCAGCCCCTTTCTTCCCTGGGCTTCTCCAGGCCAGACCAACAGATTGGCAGAGAAAGCAAACCAAGGTTTATTTGAGAAATGGGAAACTTGAAGAGGGTGCCTTACGGAATTTTTTTCTCATTCCCTAGTTTCAGTGGATAGCTCCAGTGAAGACTGTGGTGCCAGCATTAGAATCTAACAAGAGCTGTCTTCCCCTCTCTCCTTGCCCTCCTAGTTATTTGCTAAGCCTGATTGTTAGCAAAATTCAATTCTCAATAGAATCCACCACCTGGAAAAATATCTTTCAGCAGACACACTAAACAAGGAGAGCATTAACAAGAGAAAGAGACCAGTGGCAGGCACTGGATGAAGTGATTCGTCAGTTCTGGAATCTGGTTAAGTCCTTCAGTTGTACCAAAGACATGTTTCTGTGCCCAGCCTGCAAGGCAGACACATGGGCCTGGCATTAGAACATGTCCCCAACACTCCACACTCTCCCGGAATCTGAAAGGACTGTAGAATCAATGGATCACTGCTGCACTGAGTTTCTAGGTTTGACTCTCTTCACAAGCCTTTGCTAAGTGCCAGGGTCACCTTGAAGTTCAGCTCCCCCCATGAACAGAGTCCAGTAGGTACTAGGAGAGCAGGTAGAGAAGGAGAGGAACTCCTGGGATACACAGCCCTCCTGTGGGAGCTCTCAGCCTAATGGGAGATCCCTGACCTCAGGAAGTTAGAGAGGAAGAAGGAAGAGGAGGAGAAGAAGAAGATGAAGAAACAGAAGAAGAAAGAAGAAGGCTCGTTAATGTGTGCAGTTAAGCATGAACATCAAAGCCACCCTCCATAACCATGAGGTGATAAACTCCAAGATGCGGAGGGATGTTGGAAAGGTTCAGAAAAGAGGTATAAATGGAACAGAGCACAGATTTCCTCAGTCAAGATGGAAGAGGTCTTCTGATTGGTGCAGAAATGGTAGGTATATGGTGGGGGTGGTGCGCAGGGTCGGTGTGTGCTGCCTAAACTGAAAGGCACCCAAGTACACATCCACTCTACGGAAGTACATGAGAGGAAAGAGGATTCCAAGGAGCTGTGTATCTCTTTGGACTATATCCTTCTCTGGTCTGGGGTCAGACGATGTGATGGAGTGGTTTGGAAAGAGGTGAGAACGTAAAGTGTGGGGGCCTTTGGAGAGAGAGCTGGGGCCTGAGTCCTAGATCTGCGTCATGGCCAACCCACTAAATGACCATAAGCAGGTCCCTTTGGCCCTACATTTCAAAACTCAAAGCCAGTACTTGACTTGGGAGAAAGGGCTCCAGGATGGTCACACTGTATCAGCATCGGGGCAAGACAGAGCACGGCTGTATCCCAGCTCCATCCCAGCCCTGAGCTGCCCGCACCTCCCCTCCCAAGGCCAGGGCCACTAAGCTGGAAGCAAGAGGGTGGCGAAAGCATCATCCATTATGCCTCTGTAGCTGCCAAAATGAACTTAGCATGCATTGTTTGACCTCTCTTTCATTAAAATCCAAAGGAAACTGATAGACTGCATCTAACAAAATGAGGTTTAACAGGGATCAATGTCAGCACCTGAACCTGACTTTAAAATCCAAGTGCACAAGCGCAGAATGATGGAGGCAGGACTGAGCAGTGGCATGTATAGGAAAGCTTTTAGGGTTTTTGAGGATGATAAACTTTGTGTAGCTTTAAGAGCTGGTAAGAATAACCGTTCACCCTATGAATGGTAATGTTCACCATGTGCTCAGCACAATCTCAAGCTCTCCTCAGAATAACTTTTGGGGTAGGTACCTCCTGATTATTTCCATTTTGCAGAAGACGAAATGGAGGCACAGAGAGATTCGAACAATTTACCCAGGATCTCATTGCTAGTAAGTAGTAGAGTCAGGGTTAATCTGGACCCAGAATCAATGCTTTGGCATGAAAGCATGGAATTTAGAACAGACAGACTCTCTACTCTGTGCTAAAAATAACCCACTTTCAGGAGTCTTCTAGTTTGTCTAAGATCAGCACTTCAAGTCTTCATTAGCGGCAAAATGGAGCACATTCAAAAGATGGTGTTTAGGAGTGTTGACGAAAGGAATGTTTGCAAGTGTTACATTCTTCATCTTCACCTACCCAGTGCTCCAGCCACAATGTGGGCCACCCTCAATACAACCCTCAAATCCATTCCCCCACATCCACCCATCACCAGCCTCTTGAGTCACACCCAGCTTTTGTCCATGGGCGCTGAGTCGCTTCATTCATGTCTGACTCTTTGTGACCCCCATGGACTGTAGCCCACAAGGATCCTCTGTCCATGGGATTCTCCAGGCAAGAAGACTGGAGTGGGTTGCCATGCCCTCCTCCAGGGGATCTTCCCAACCCAGGAATTGACAACTTTTCCCACTTTTTCCACATAAGTCCCTTATGTCTCCTGCACTGGCAGGCAGGTTCTTTATCACTAGCACCACCTGGGAAGCCCCACACCCTGCTTAACACCCCTTCAAACGCTAAAAGCTTTCTCACATGTGCCACTTTTAAGCCCTTCCTTCTACTTTCAAAACACATCTCAACTTAGTGCACTTCTCTCCCCCCACAGCCATTTCTCCACCCTAAGTCACTATCATCTCCCCGCTGGATCACTGCTCACCCTCCTATTCACTCCCTTCTTCACCACTTTGCCAGAGAGAGCTCTGAAAACCAAAATGGGACCAGACCACTCCACCACATAAAGCCCTTCCATAATTCATACTCTACATTAACTGCAAGCCCGAATCCTAGCCCTGGTTCTACCTAACTCTCCAGGGTCCTCTCTCACAGTCTGCACTCCATGGTTGCTTTTCTTTTGTTTGTTACATGTTCCGGTTCTTCTTATTCAAGGCGTATGCTCTTCTTTCTGCCCAGAAAGCTCTTATTCACCCTCCAACTTCTGTAGCTGCTCTTCCTTACCCTTCCAGTCTGGGCTCAGTGTCATTTCCTGGTTTAGGGGCTCATACCCTCTTATCACCACCCTCCCCCAACTAATCTCTTGCACAGCTTCCTACTTTTTCTTTCCTTCATAGTACACCACAGTTTGAAATTATGTATTTATTTATGCATTTACTGTAAATTCCATGAGCACAGGGACCATTTTGTCCCATACACACAGCACATTGAAGGCCAAGGCACATTGTAAGTGTTCAATAGATATTTCTTGAGCAAATGAAGAGCCTGGCTAAGAAGAGATTCAGGGAGCCATGAGTGGCTGTCCATGACTGAGGGAAGGCTACAATCCCTGTGACACCATGTTTCAGAATTGAGACTAATTTACTGAGCAAACACTAATATGGCACTTACTGTGTTCCAGACACTGTGCTAAACACTTTCTAAATAATAATCAATTAGTCCTTGTAAGAGAAAAGGAAAGATATACCCACCTGAATGCAGAGTTCCAAAGAACAGCAAGGAGAGAAAGGAGCCTCCTAAGTGAACAATGCAAAGAAATAGAGGAAAACAATAGAGTGGGAAAGACTAGTGATCTCTTCAAGAAAATTAGAGATTCCAAGTGAGCATTTCATGCAAAGATGGGCACAATAAAGGACAAAAACAGTGTGGACCTAACAGAAGCAGAAGATATTAAGTAGAGGTGACAAGAAAACACAGAACTATACAAAAAAAAAAAAGAAGAGCTTAATGACCCAGATGACCACGATGGTGTGATCACTCACCTAGAACCAGACATTGTGGAGTATGAAGTTAAGTTGGCCTTAGGAAGCATCACTACAAACAAAGCTAATGGAGGTGATGGAATTCCAGTTGATCTATTTCAAATTCTAAAAGATGATGCTGTTAAAGTGCTACACTCAGTATGCCAGCAAATTTGGAAAACTCAGCAGTGGTCACAGGACTGGAAAGGGTCAATTTTCATTCCAATCCCAAAGAAGGGCAATGCCAAAGAATGCTCAAACTACCACACAATAGCACTCATTTCACATGATTACAAAGTGATGCTCAAAATTCTCCAAGCCAGGCTTCAACAGTACGTGAACTGAAAAATTCCAGATGTACAAGCTGGATTTAGAAAAGGCAAAGGAACCAGAGATCAAATTGCCAACATTCGTTGGATCATTGAAAAAGCAAAAGAATTCCATAAAAACATCTACTTCTGCTTCATCTTCATTGGCTACACTAAAGCCTTTGACTGTGTAGATCACAACAAACTGTGAAAAAATCTTAAAGAGATAGGAATGCCAGACCACCTTACCTGCCTCCTGAGAAATCTATATGCAGGTCAGGAAGCAGCAGTTAGGACCCAACATGGGAAAATGAACTAGTTTAAAATTGGGAAATGAGTATGCCAAGGCTGTATATTGTCACCCTGCTTATTAAACTTACATACAGAGTACACCACGCAAAATGCCAGGCTGGACAAAGTACAAGCTGGAATCAAGACTGATGGGAGAAATATCAACAATGTCAGATATGCAGATAACACCACCCTTATGGCAGAAAGCGAAGAGGAACTAAAGAGCCTCTTGATGAAGGTGAAAGAGGAGAGTGAAAAAGTTGGCTTAAAACTCAACATTCAGAAAACTAAGATTATGGCATCTGGTTCCATCACTTCATAGCAAATAGATGGGGAAACACTGGAAACTGTGAGAGACTTTATTTTCTTAGGCTCCAAAATCACTGCAGATGGTGACTGCAGCCATGAAATTAAAAGACACTTGCTCCTTGACAATCCTAGACAGCATGTTAAAAAGCAGAGACATTACTTTGCCAACAAAGGTCCATCTAGTCAAAGCTATGGTTTTTCCAGTAGTCATGTATGGATGTGAGAGTTGGACCATAAAGAAGGCTGAGCACTAAAGAATGGATGCTTTTGAACTGTAGTGTTGGAGAAGACTCTTGAGAGTCCCTTGGACTACAAGGAGATCCTACCAGACAGTTCTAAAGGAAATCAATCCTGAATATTCATTGGAAGGACTGATGCTGAAGCTGAAACTCCAATACTTTGGCCACCTGATGCAAAGAGCCAACTTATTAGAAAAGATCCTGATGCTGGAAAAGACTGAAGGCAGGAGGAGAAGGGGACGACAGAGGATAAGATGGTTGGATGGCATCATCGACTCAATGGACGTGAGTTTGAGCAAGCTCTGGGAGATGGTAAAGGAAGGAAAGCCTGGATGCTGCAGTCCATGTGGTCACAAAGAGTTGGAGATGACTGAGTGACTGAACAATAAAAAGTCCTCATAAGAGCCCTGTGAGTTAGGTACAATATTACCACTGTGTTACAGACAAGGAGACTGAGATACAGAGGGGCTAAGTAACTTGCCCAAGGCTTCCCAGTCACTCAGAGCAGAGTCAGATTTTGAACCAGAGTCCATGCTCTCAAGAACCTCAGTGTGAGGCCAGTGTGTGCAAGCTTCAGGAAGTTTGTCTCTGGATCCACAAAAGACATGTTCTCTAAAGGGATGGTTAAAGATGCCAATGGCTAGGAGGGAGTTAAGTGTGGACACAGCTGACCTCTGTGACCTGTGAGACCTGTCTCTCACCTTACACCCTATCCAGGGCTGCTAGGGGACTAAAATTGATGAATGGAAATGAAGATGCTTTGATAAAGTTGGACCATGCTCCCTGAACACAAGGTCATGCCATTCCCCAGGTTGGCCAGCCGTGGAATATCAATGAGGTCTTCTAGTGAGACTGAAGGTCAAGAACACTACCAGACAGTGAAATTACTTCCCTTCTGGCCCTACCTGCCTGTCCTCCATTCCTGACCTTTCTCGGTGTCAGGAGTGGAGAGGAGAGAGTGAGGCAAAAAGAAGCAAGGAGGCAGTCAACACAAGGAAAGACAGGCTGTCCTTAAAACAACAACCAAAATTACCTCCAAACTTAGAGGTTTGGTCTGTGCTCTGAGCTTTTGGATTAAACTGAAACCTTTTGGCCCATCCTGCCTTGCTGGGCACAGGGTTTGTTTTCCCTGCAGATTGCTTTAGCCTGCCCTGAAATTCTCTGGCAAGGGTTCAGTGCAGCCCAGGAAGAGGGCCTGGGGCAAGAAGAGCTAGTAGCACCCATCTTGTGGGTGCCCAGGCAGAGGCCCTGGCAGAGGCCCTGGGGACCTCGGGCAGTTTGTCAGAGCAGCCAGGAAGGCAGCCTTGAGCCCTGTTTCTCCTCAAGCAGACGGCTGACAGAGACAGCTGCCAGGCCCAGCCTGCAGGCTCAGTTCGGCTGCTGTGTTTCCATCTGCCCCAGACAGGCTGCCTCGGAAGCTGCGGTGTGGTGGGCAGCACCGAGTGTGGCTGGGAAGACATCTGGGTCCAGTGGGGCTGTGTCCAGGGGACATTGCTCAGCTGTCATCTGTAGACAAATCACAGGACGGGGAGGATGAGAGAAGGGGTGGAGGCGGCTCCTGGAGGCTTGGAGAGGGAGGAAAGGATGCTGAATTAGGACAGTGAAGGAAAAATAAACACACAGAGTAGAAAAAGGAAAGAGGAAGCTGAAAAAACAACCAAAAATTGGAGCTTTTCGCATCCTCCTGGACGGCAAGATAGAGAAGATAGCTTCACGGCTAAACTTCAGCAAGGATTCTGTTAGATCCCAGCTCTCAGGATGCGACCCACCCACCTTTATCCACTGTCATGTCTTCCTTAGAAGCTGGAAGGAGGGATGGATCCTGAATCCAGGGAGGCAAATGGGCTTAGGGACCTCCAGAAGCACTTCTAAGTAGACTTTACAAGTTCCTCAGAACCAGGGAAAGGACAGAGAAGCATGAGCTGGGAAGAAGGAGAGCAGGACGTTAATTGAGAGCCACAGCGTCGGCTCTCTGCTGACACTCTATCACTAAATTCAGATACTGGCCCTCATACAGGGGCTAGATCTCTCTCTCACAAGGGAATAATCTGTATATCATACGAGGTCTAATGACAGTTAAGTAGCAGAATCAGGATTTGAACTCATGACTGGCACACATGCCCATAATCTTTCCACGGAAAAGGCAGTAGGAAGAGGCTTAGTGGTGGTCTGCTACAGTGGAAGGAACAGTGAACCTCAAAGTCCAAGGTCAAATATCTGGATCTGATGTGCAAGAGATGTCTTGTGACCTTAACAAATTATTTCCATATCCTAGTCTCGATTTCTCATCGTAAAAAGTGAAAGCTTGGGCTAAGTGTCTCTTTAGAGGACCTTTACTATCTCTAAGCATATAATGTTTAGTTGGTAATCTGCTTTCACCTACTATGGTAGCCTTCTTATTTCTACTTCTGGTATTATATTCTATTCTGGGCATATTCTCTAGGGGTGAGTACCCCTTCCTGCAGAAGGAGGAATTAAGATTGAGGAATTCAAGACTGAGGGCAGAGACAGAAAATTATGATGACACCTTCTCTAAGTGGGTATGACCAATTAATTAACCAAATAAGTAAACAATTAAGTATTAAGCCTACAATGTGCCTGGTGTAGTGCTTAGTTGGTGATACAAAGGAGAATGAGACTTGATCTCAAGGTCCAAGGAGCTATACGGGCTAATGGGAAATCCACATCCACCAGTGTGATCAGAAATCACACTTGGCTTTATGGAAAAGCTTGGTAAGTCATGCTTGTTTCAGCCCAGCCTCTTCCACTTACAGACTTATATAAGCCAAGGTCAAGCGTCTTTGGGACCACACCTTCTCATTTTGTCAGCCTCTTAGATGCTGGCCAACTCTGACATTGGCACCCAGTTTGCTGAAGTTGTAGTCGATTGTCTGACTATGATTGGCAGTCTCTGGGGAATCTGGGACAACTTGGCCAGGGCTGGTGACAGAGGCAAGTGTGGGGCAGTGTGGCCACACTCAGAACTTAGGCTGGTCCTAGAACCCCTAGCTGAAATGCCTCCATGCTTGTGCCTAGATAAATTTCTCCTTGAACCACAAAACACAAAGAAACATAAGGGACTATAGTCTGCCTCCCCTTCTGCCTCCAGAAAATGAGCAAGCAAGGGAAACTACTGTTTGTTTTTGTTTCCCACTTTGCTGCACCAGGGGGCCCAATAAAGCCTGGCTTGAATTTCTTATCAGGACTCTGATCAATTTCTATTGATTAAGAAAGCCAAGAACCTTGATCAGTAACAGGCTGACCAACCTGACTAAGGAAGGGAAGACCTTGGGAGGAAAAGACAGCTGATGTAGAGGTAGAGGAACAGGGTCTTCCTGCCAGAGGGGTGAGAATGTTTACAGGCCTGGAGGAGAGAGAATAAGAGTCTTGTTCCAAGGATTGCAAGTAAATACTTGAGTTGCCTGGAGGGTAGAGATAGTACTGAAGTGGAAGGCAAAGCCAGCTTCAGAGGGGCTCAGAAGAGATGCTGCAGGCCTCCCCTTTATCCTGAGAGTAACAGGGAAGCTGTGCCTCCTCCCTTGTCTAGAACAGCTCTTCTATGGCCGTTTTCCTTTCCTGCCTCTCTTCACAAGGCTCCCAGGTGCCTAGGATACACTTCCTTTAAGCTTGGCCTGGTCAAATCCTGCCCATCCTCCAAGGCCCTGTTCAGATTCCCTTTAATCCAGGAAGCCTTCTTTGACTACCTCATTTCATTCATTCATTCATTCAACAAATGTACATTAAGCTACTCCAGTGGGCCAGACACTGTGCTAGGCACTGGCCATGAGCAAGCAGATATGTTTCCTATCCTTGTGCAGTCTGTGGAGTTCAGCTGTTTGGAAACTTTGGTGATATCTCCTCTTTTGATCTCCTCCAGGCACACAGCCTCAAGAGACATGGGTTCAATTCCTGGGCTGGGAAGATCTCCTGGAGGAGGAAATGGCAACCCACTCCAGTATTCTTGCCTGGAAAATTCCATAGACAGAGGATCCTGTCGGGCACAGTCCATTGAGTCGCAAAGAGGCAGACACGACTGAACACGTATGCAGGTATCAGCCAATGAGGCTGTCAAGGATGGTTCTGTGAACAGTCCCCTCCCTCCCAGACAGACAGCAGCTTACGGCAGAGACCAGGCCTCCTCATCTCTGTACTCTGAGGGTGGCTGGTACAGCGCTGGGCGCTTGGAGTGCTCAGCCCACAATTTGGAGATAGCTGACTTTCCAACAGCCTGAAGCAAAGTGGAAAGTTCCCCTGGCTGACACCCACCCATTTCCCTGTCCTCCTCAGTTCCAATGCCGCCCCTGTGCAGAAAAGAAAGATGGAAGCTCCAGCTGAACCTTTGGTCCCAGGACACAGAAAGAGGACAGAGGACAGAGACAACGCCTGGGCTGGGTGCCAGTCCAGATGCGTCCGCCGAGCGGGGTTTCTCTGTCCTGTGCTCTCTGGAATGCCACAAGGGCCTGCCAGGGCGGCTCGGAGCAGCTCCGCCCCAGCCACAGCCACCTCAGCCTGGACCGGCCACGCTGGCAGCTCCTCCAGGCCTACTCGCAGCACACGGGCGCCCCGCGGTGGACAGAAGGCAGGCCGGCTCTCCTGCTTCCTGAGGGCTCGTGTGTCACCAGCGGAGAAGGCTCACTTGGATGGGGGCAAGCCGTGGCTGCGGCTCCTGAGTTTCCTCCACTCTGACCTCTGGCCACTCACCTGGGCTCTCTGGGAACGTTCCTGACAGTGTGCAAATTCATTGTCAGGAGAGGCTGACCCCACCCGGTACTGTCTTCCTCTGAATCAGGCACAGACCCACCACCTGCTTGTGCACACTTCCCAATGCAATCTTTAAAACAGTCTCCTCAGAGGTCGTTCCAAATGCCCACAGCAGGGCTGGGGCACCCTGTGTGAGACCCCCACCTTTAAGGGTTGGGAAGATGAGACAAGGAACCGAGGCTAACCTTCAGCTTGCCATCCTCATCTCAGCAGAGGCTGAACGGCAGTCAGAGAGGATGGCAACTGAGGTGAGGCCAAAGGCTGGGGGAGGAGGGGTTCTCTGGGCTGAGACAGAGCCCTGGAGTCCTGTGAAAGGTTGGTGTACCTCGTTTTAAGTTTTAATTCCCCCCCCCCCCAATATGCTGTGTGCAGCCACTGGAAAGATGGGCGTTAGCCTTCCTGAAGCCGTGGAGCAGACAATCCTGTCTCCATGGCTTTGTGCTGGTCCCTCATCTGCCGACCGTGAGCCTCCTGGGAGCCACACCACCGCAGTCCTACCAAAAAGACTGAGAAGAGCTAGCCAGAGAAATGCTGCAGGAAAATAGGGTCAGGGCCCAAGACTGACCAAGACTGGAAGACATTGGAAGGAAGCGAGGCCAGAGAGGAGAGAGAAGGTGCAAGAGGGCAGCTTGAAGAGATAGAGTGTAAGCAGCAGTCAGGTCAGTCAGTGAACAGGACTGAGTTTTCCACCAGAGAAACAGAGAGCTGAGTGCCCTGAGACCCATCTGCTAGAGTTTGTGTCAGGGCCTTTCAGGCACACATCATTCAACTCTCATTTCAGCCAGTCTCTGACAAGAGACTGAAACTTCTGTAAGGAATTTCCGCGACATAGTTCGCAGCTCCACGGTGCCCTGGCAGATTGCGAATGGCTTCCCTATCATTCTGTCTTCACTGTGAGAAGAGGCATGGCTGGATCAACAGCAGAAAAAAGGAACTCTAGAACTCTGAACACTTAGGACTGAAATCAGGGTCTTCTACTCCAGCTCTGCCTCCAGGAGAAATTAGATTTCAATGAGAACAACTGGATTCTTTACCAACTGAGCTATCAGGGAAGCCCAATGAGAACAATGTCATGTCTTAATTAGGTAGCCAACTAATTTTGAAGGGAAGTCCCAGAATCAACCAATCTTCCTTCCCTTCCTCCCTCTAATATTATTTATGGAGCAATTAAAAACTGTCAAGCATAGTGTTAAATCTGAGAAACAAACATGAAAAAAAAACAGCCCTTGCCCTTGGGGAACTCACAATCCCCTAAGAAATTTCAGAAAATTGAGGGAGATCTTCACATACACACCCTTACTCTCAGGACAGCTTTTCCCCATCTTTACTTCTGAGTTCCTCGTTGAGGGCCCTGCAAAGCTCCTGCTTCTCCCCACAGCCCAGCATCTTCTGTTTTGAGAGACAGACAGTGAAGCTCCGGCCAAGCCCTCCTTTCTCGTCCTCTGCCAGAGCTGCTCCAGAGTAGTCGGTGATGCCACAAACTCGAAAAGCCTTGAGTCACATATCTGGACACGGCTGGGCCTAGGGCAGCCTAAATTCTCCAGGCCCTAAATCACACAGACCCCGAGCATGGAGCAGATAAACGTTTCTCTGGCTTTCAGTTGCTTCCCCTCACAGTTGCTGATCCAGCCATCTCCTTACACATAGAAGCGTACACATACCACACCCCACTCTCCGTCTGCTGTGAAATCACAGCACAGCCCCCAGAGAGCCATTACCCACACGGTCCATTCTCAAAGCATTTGCCAAATAAACTCAATCTGACAACCAAAAAAAAAATGTTTCAAAATAACTCAAGTTCTTGAGAATCCTATGAGAAGGATCAAAACAGTATTTCTCAAAACCCTGTTTTTCCTCTCCCGTTTATTTCTCTGTATACCAAATCTGATCCTGTAGTGCTCCTTTCCAAAATTCTTGCCTCCTAAACTTCTCTTCCAGCTCTAGGCACATCCCTTCTCCTCTTCACTTCTCTCCTGATTCTGCAACACAAAAGCCCAAATCACACAGACCCCCACTGGAGAGACGTGATGGGAAGACGACTGAGCAAAGCCCTCTCTCCCAGCCAGAGGAGAGGGTGAAGCCTGGAAATATTCATGCAATCATCACTTTTTCACCATCACAGTAGCTGTCACCACAGATAGCCCTTACAGGTCACACCAAGCCCCAACTGGGCAGGACAATTTCTGGACAAAGTGACCATACCAACCTGACTATTCTGGTCAGTCTTGATCTAAATATTCTGTTGCAGTTCAAAGCTACCATGGGATACCATTAGACAATTGTCCCAATTTTGAGTTGAGGAACATATGGTCACCATATCTCTGACCCACCCTTCCTCTTAGCAACCTAAATATATCCTATTTAGGATACTTCCTCTATTGCTATAGAATGAAAGTCTGTGACTCTCTTTGAAATTCATGTGTTGAAATCCTAATTGCCCATGTGATGGTATTTGGAGGTGGGGCATCTGGACAATGATCAGGTCACAAGGATAGAGCCCTCATGAACAGATTAGTGCTTCTGTAAAGGGAACCCCAGAGGGCTCCCTGGCCCCTTCTTCCATGTGAGGATGCAGTGAGGAGATAGCACTTTGTGAGTCAGGAAGTGAGCTTTTATCAGATACCAAATATGCAGGTAACCTACTTTTGGATTTCCCAGCCTCCAGAAGGATGAGAAATAAATTCTTGTTGTTTATGAGCTACCCAATCCATAGTATTCTGTTGTAGCAGCCCAATGGCCTAAGACATACATTATTATTGATTCCATTAGTGTCTGATTGGTCACCTGGAGACCATAGGGTCCTTAAAGTCTCAGACCATGTTTATTCTCACTCTCTCTTAAGCCTCATGAATAGGTCTGTAGTATTAGCTAATGCTGCATAACAAATTATCTCAAATATTAGTGACTTAAAATGGTAATAATCATTTATTACCATTCATGGTTTCTGTGGATCAGGAATCTGAGAATGGCTTGGCTGGATAGTTCTGATTCAGCTCTCATGAAGTTGTGGTCAAAATGTCAGCCAAGGCTACAGTTTCTAAAAGAGTGATTAGGTCTGGAGAACCTACCTCCAAGGTTGCCTATTCACATGACTGACCAGTCAGTGCTGGCTACTGGGGGAAAGGCTTGATTCCTCTTCAAGGGGAAGTTTTAATGCGACCTGAGCTCATGAACATAGCTATGAGGTTCCAAAGCTGAACATTTTTGAGATAGAGGGAGCCAGGCAGAAGCTGAAGATTTTTGTGACCTAAACTTTGGAAGTCACATGGCATCATTTCTGCTGTTCAAGGCAATCCCAGGACCCTGCTGATTAGAGAGGAAAAGGAACATAAAACCTACCTCTCACTGGGAGGAGTTCCAGTTCATCTGTTAAGGAAAGCTTGTGCATGTTCAGCCACATCTGACTCTTTGTGACTCTATGGACTGTAGCCCTCCAAGCTCCTGTATCCGTGGAATTCTCCAGGCAAGGAACACTGGAGTGGGTTGCCATTTCCTACTCCAAGGGATCTTCCTGATCCAGAAACCAAACCTGTGTTTCTTGTGTCTCCTGGGAAGCCCAGGGAAAACTCATGGGATTGGATAAATATACAGATGTAACCACCTTGGGAGAATAGAGAGCCACCACGTCTCTGGCTCTTGCAAACCCATAACAAATGCTCATGGGTGGACTTTGTGTTCACTGGCACCTGGAACTGAAACAGCCATGTCACAGGAGGAGGGAAATTAACTTAGAGTCCTAATTATTCACCACTCTCTGTACACACATCCTTTGCGTGAAATCTTAGGTGTCCTCCCTACACTGACCTCACCCTAACCATATGGCTTGCCTTGACCAACAGGCTGTCAGTAAACATGAGTTTAGCGGAAGCTTTATAAGGCCCTTGCATGTTTCTCCTGGGGCTCTTGCACTTCGGCCCTTGCTGTGAAAATAAACCTGAGCTAGCCCATGGAGGATCTGAGACAAGCAGAAAGAAATCGATTTGTCTCAGCTGTCCCAGCCAAGAAAGCTGACCTACAAATATGTGAATGGCACCAGGGAAGATGAGAACCATTCAGCATCTCACAGGCCTGTGAGCTAAACCTACTTCTAGGTTGAAAGCCTGAGTTTGGAGGTTGGTCAGTTATGCTATATATTCGAGGCAATGAGTTACTGACACAGCCCTCTCCTACTATCGCAGAAAGCACCTCATGAGCTGAGAGCCTATATTCTAGGTCAGGCTCCGTATCTGTAGTAGACAGATTATTGACCCCCCCAATGTCCACATTCTAATCCTCAGAGCCTGTGTATATGTTACCTTACATGGCAAGCAGGACCTTGCAAATGGAATTAAGTTAAGGATCTTGAGATAGAAAGATCATCTTGCATTATTGAGGTAGGCCCAATTTAATCACAAAGGTGCTTATGAGGAGGAGGCAAGAGGGTCAAAGTCAGAGAGGAGGTGTGATGAGAGCAGATTCTGAGTGTGTGTTCCTGCTGTGAACGATAGGGCCACAGCCAAGGACTGCAGGCAGCCTCTAAAAGCTGCAAAAGGCAAGGAAATAAATTCTCTCCTAGAGCCTCCAGAAGTAACTCAGTTCTGTTGAAACCTTGATTTTCACCTATAAGACACATTTCAGATTTCCAGCCTCCAGAAGCGTAAGAGAATAAATTGATTGTTTTAAGTCACTTATGCTTATGGAAATTTGTTACAGCAGCAATTAGGAAACCAATATAGTGTCTAAAAACTACATTCCCTGGAAACAGTTAGCTGTCACCCTATGAGCCTCACATACTCTTCTGGAAAGTGGGGGTGTGTGGTAGATTAAAGGTGGCCACAAACCTTGACTACCCCTCTTTTTGAGATCTGGGTTGGCCTTACTGGTTTGCTTGACCAATAGAAAATGGCAAAAGTGATGTTCTGGAACTTTAAAGGCTTGTAACAAGAAAACTTTCTTCATCCCAGTTGTCATAAAACACTCCTTAGGAGCATAGCCCTCCAGCTCCTGTTTCAAGCCAGGCAGCTGGTTATCCTAGCTCAATTTTTACCAAAGTGTCTACTGACACCTCCCCTCCAGTCCCTTCAGACTCTTTCAGGGTTCCAGAATGAAATCTTTGGACAAGTACCCACTGAGCAACTGGACAGAAGTCCAGTTTTCTTCCTGAGTTACAGCTTGGCTCTTCTCTGTGTATCATTCCTTCCATTGCTTCTGGAGGCAGGGCAGCACTGACAGCTCTCCTTGGAGCAATCATCCCAGGCTCTGCCCATGCCTGCCATTTCCCCGGAAGCCAGTGGGTTAGGCCTAGAGTTTGCTGGAGTTGAACAGGGTGGGGAGCATTGTTCATCAGAAGGTCTGGGAATTAGAGCCTAGAATTGGAGCTGGACTGAGAAGAGGAAGAAGGGAACAAGTTCCTGCCTTTAATTAGAGGAAGCATTGGTGCATTCCAAAGCTTCCAATTCATTTACTCCAACTTCCCTTTTCCACAGACCGCCAGGTCTGTATTTGTCAAATGTAGGAATAGTATCACAATTTTCAACAACGAAATTTTCAACCTTTCACAAAAGATGCTATCTAAAATTTTAAAATAGATTTTCCACCTCCCCTCTTTTCAAGCACTAGCCAGCTGTTTCCAGCTTTATATACGTTATGCGTCTCTCTGCATTCTCTCTAGGAGATGGTAGGGTCTAGGAGTTAAGACTGTGGATTCTGGAGTCAGACCTGGGTTTAAATCCCTCCCCTGGTTCTTTATCTAGAAGACAAGAATCTGGGGAGATAGGCACAAAGGACCTTGACCCAAGGTGTTTCTGTTATCCATTCCCACTGTGGGTAAGGTCAGAGGAGGTGGGCTCATGAGTTCAGAAATATACCTAGATTTGATGAGAGACCCTAGGGCTTGGGGTAGCATATCATCCTCTCTGCTCTTGTTCATTTCTCTGCTCTAGTGACAGATCTTTTAGACTCAGTCTCATATTCCACAGAGTAGGAGAAAATTTATCTAGGTAAGGCTTCATGAGAGCTGATTTTGGAGGACAGAACACCATTTAGAGAACTGGGAGAATAAAAATATATGCCCAAGTCCACATCTGTGGGCATATTTGAAAGTGGAAGACGCTTGAAAAAATGCAGAACTGAATGATGGCATTAACCGAGTCACCACCTGCTTGCAGGCACTCTGACCTGACTTGTGATAAACAGGTAAATCCCCAGTTTTCCAGGGGGACATCAGCCAATGGTTTTTGGGGTAGGTGAAATGTAAATGCTCCCCGATGTTTCATGTAAATCTCTCCCCTGAAGCCAGCCTAAGCCCTCTTCTGCCTTCCAAGAGGTCGCAGGACAGTGAGCAGGCAGTCAGAGGGCCCTCTTCCTCAGCAAGCGCATTTTCCAACTTAATGGTTACAGCTCATCCCAGGGGAAATTGCAGAAGGCAAGGTTCCATGGCTCCACCTCACAAAATGTCGGGGGCAGGGGTGGGGGTGGGGGGACAGGACTCACTTCAGAGGAGCTGGTGAGGCAGCTGTTCCAGACATCAAGGCTGTTGGGGCGTTGAATACATAAAGGCCAATGTGGCTTGTGTCTGGAGCCTCCTCTGGGTTCCCCTTAGCAGCAGGCACCAAAACACTGTGTTCATGACCCATTACACCAATCTAGGTGGCAACAGCTACGAGATTGCAAAACACTTTCCATCCTCAGCCCCTGTTCTGGTAACTTCACTCTTCATTGCTAATACTTCTAGTTTTTCCATATTTACCTCAGATGAATGAATGACTAGATTCAGAAGTTTTTTTGGGGGGGAGTGGTTTTTGTTTTTTTCAGTGAAATGGTTGGAAAATTACTGCTAACACGACAATGATCCTCTTTCTCCTGTCTTTTTTTTTTTTTAAAGAGACTGGGGTTGGAATAATTTTTTATTCTTCTTCTAAAAGGTACCTAAAGACTTAGATTTATAATACAGTGACCACTTGTCTTATATTTTCTCAGAAAGTCCTAGTTTTTTAAAAGGAATTTGTGAAATCTATACATAAATATGATTTAAATTCTATAAAGCACTATTCACAAACTAATATGTATGAGAAGTGTGATTCATTTTCTTTTATTTCTATTTTGACTTTTTATTCAGTTGGGCTGGCAGAATCTTTGAGAACCAACCTCCTTCCTCAAGGTGGTATCTAATGCCTAGATCTGATTCTCAGTGGGCCTGTTTGCAGAGAAAGCCTCCTCCAAGACCTCAGCCACCCTCCTTGGTCTTGGTGAGTGGGACTCAGAGTGAGTAGATACCCATAGTCCCTTCAGGGGGACTCTGAAGGACTCTCTCCATTACTCTCTGCCACTCTTGGAAGGTTCTGGAGCTCCAACCATGTGCCAGAACAAACAGGAGCCTCTTCAAGGACTTTCCCTGAGTTAGGCAGTCTAGGCAACATTTCTCTACACACTTGTTGTTGCCTGGAGCTGTCCCCGTCCATGAGGGGCAGACTGCCTGTTCTTGAAAGAAAAGAAAAGAAAGTGAAGGCACTCAGTCGTGTCCGACTCTTTGTGACCCCAAGGATTATAGCCTACCCAGGCTCCTCCGTCCATGGGATTTTCCAGGCAAGAGTACTGGAGTGGGTCGCCCTTTCTTTCATCAGGGGATTTTCTGGACTCGGGGATCGAACCTGGGTCTCCCGCATTGCAGGCAGACGCTTTACCGTCTGAGCCACCAGGGAAGCCTCTTCTTGAACCCCTCTTATCTCCCTGGTGTTTTCCCCTCTCTGAGGCTCAGCCTGGTCACTGAGGGAAGAAACGGGTGCAGGGCCCGATTTTCAAAAACTCCTCAATATTTGTGCCCTTTTGTCACCCTCCCCCAACTGTCTGAATTTTAGGAGGTGTCCTTCTGGGCAGGGTAATGGAGTCTCACATTTCTCTCCCAAGCCTTGTATATAGTCTGTATTTTAATCAAGGGGACAACACTGGGCAGAGGGTGATTTTTGTTCTGCTGATACCACTTTGCCTGAGGTAATGAATCAAGACATCCCTGGCTTTGATGAGAAGGGCAAAGAGAAGAAGACAACAAAGGGGAGAAGTGTAAGTTAACGGTTCTGAGAGCTTTCCTGCTCAGCCTGAAGATTCACAGCCCTTTAACATATTGACCATATGTCCAGTACTTTGTGTGAGAGCCCTCAGTTCGAGTTATTTTATTCTTAAAAGGAGGCTCTTTATTAAATCTGTAGCTAAATTTGTTTTAAATTGCGTCCTCTGACAGGGCTTTCTGTATAAACACATTAACAATGGGAGAGAGTGGGAGGCCCCTGAGGTGTGTCTTGCTTTCCTCTGCAGGTGTGTTGCATCATTCAAAGTGGTGGTGTCCAGAGGTCCCTTGGCTCACCTGGGTTGGAATAAAACAATGCTCAGAAACTCTCCCTGAGAATAGGGGAGTGTTCCTGAGCGCTTCCAGCTCCTGAAGGACAGTGTATGTGCTCCCTGGTTCCCTAAGCCTGACAGGGCAGCTTGCCACTCAGCCAGAGAACTGTGGAATCCTGTCTGCTTCAAGGACTCTTTCCAAAATGATCTCTCAAGCAGATCACACCTGAACTTGGAGTAGTCACTCACACCCCACTCATTTCATTCTCTTCTTGTCCCTTCCTCCAAGGACAGCATCCTGCATACTAGCATTTCCTAGTATGTAAATAGCTTATAATTAGGGTTTGTTTTACCTAGTGTGGTGTTCTTAATAAAGGTAAGTGTCATGTGTATGAGTCATATCCAAGCCCCATCTGCTTTCTCTCCCCTGCCTACCCCCAACCACCCCAGGGTCATTCCAGCTACTCCCAGGATTTCAGCTAGTCCTGATCTGCAGATGACCCACTCTCTATGTCCAGCCTGCATTTCTCACTAAACCACACACCTTTGCACCCATGTGCCTGCTAGACTTCCACTTAGAGGTCAAATTTGAAACATCTCAAATTCAAGAGTGGACTCCTTAATTTCTTCCGTAAACCTGAGGGTCCTTTGCATTCCATATTCTAGTGTGTTATAGTCTACAGGATTTTTGGTCCATGCACGTCTGTGGATGGACTGGAGGTGGTGGGCGTGTTTACGAACCTCTTAAGATTTTTTGCAAGATTTTCTGTGAACATTTGCTTCCTGCCTGCAAATAGAGATGGTAGATTTTTCAGATCCTGACTGAAGAGCAAAATGACCCCTGAGTGAGAGAGTCAAGCTCCTGTCTGTCTCTCTGGTGTCATTTCTTGGCAGTACGCTGACTCCCTAGCCGCATGTCAGAACCTGTGCTCTTGGGCAGTGGCCGACTCTTGGAGTTCCGGGAAAATGCCATCGATTTCATGTATGCTTGCTCTTCTGCTGAAGGGTGTTACCCACCTTCTTTGCCTGCAACCTTCAAGCAGCACCTCCTCTGAGAAGTCTCCTTTGCCTCACCCAGGCAGAGCTGATCAGCCTTTCCCTAGTGCCCCACCTCCATATGGCATCCATCATACTGTAGGGCAGCCTCTTGCACCCTCAGTGTGCCTCAGAATCCCCTGTGCATCTTTCAATGAAATGCAGATGCTCCAGCCCTGCTTCCTTCCCAGTAAATCAAAATTATGAGAGAGAGAGGCTCTCAGAGGACCCTAAAGTGCACTCTGCATGCTAAACCACAGTTGTAGGGCCTTATATGGGTTCATAGTAGTTGGATGCACCAGACTATGAAGTCCTTGAGAACAGGGATCTTGTGTCAGTCACTTCCCCAATCCTTGTAGCACTTGGAACAGTGCCAAAGCATGGTAGAATGAGCTAAGCCTGACACTGGCCCACTGGGAGCCCGATACCATTCTGGGGATTTCCATATATGGCCATTTAGCACCTACAATTTCCCTATGAGGCATATCATTGATCCCATTTAGAGATGAGGAAATATTTGTGAATGAATGAATGAGTGAATCGTACTTTATAGAAAGCTAATTGGTTTAAAGAAATCTGAACATGATTTATTTCATAAACATGACTTTTACAGGGGCAAGAAATAGCTCACTCTGCTCTGATCATGCCCAGGGAGGGGAGAATGAGAGAATCCAGGAACAGATGTGATGATTTTCTGGAAAAGAGACCTACTTGGGTGGTGGCAGAACCAGACCAGGGCTGCCAGGAACTCACCCAAGAGGACCCAGCATAGCCCAAGCTGAGCCCGCTTCTTCCAGACTGGAGGGGGTTGGCACAGGGCAGGCTCAGAGGCCACCAGTGGAGGGAGGGCCACATCCCTATCTCCTGCTTCCTCCTTCTCCCGGCCATTAAGCACAAGGCCCACCCTCTAGCTGCCATTTGCCTTCTAGGGGGCAAAGTGATCAGGAACATAGTTTAAATCATGAAATTGTTATAAAGCCCTTGCCTACACAGGCCTCTGGGCCCATTCACAGCCACCCTCAAGCTGAACAATGCCTTTGTGATCACAGAATTCTGCTCCTTACAACAGAATTAATGGGGGGACCACCCCAGCCAGAGGTTTGTTTGAAAGGGCACGTAGGATTCAGAAAACAATGCAGAAAGGCGGCGGGCAAGACCGCACTCACACCAGAACCACGGCACCGGCGTGACCCATCCTTGTTCTCGTTCCATTTTCCAAGGTCCTGCTCTTCAAGGACCACCTCCTCCAGAAGCCTTCCCTGAAACTACACACAATCTCCTCTCTCAGGCATCTACACCCAGCTCAACCTAGGGCCTTTCCTCATGCTGATCTTTCCCTCTTCCCAGGCTGCCGGTCCCAGCTTCCCCAGGGGCCGTGAGCCCCTCAGACATGGCAAACCTCCCATAGGAGCAGCACCCCACTGGAGCTCAGGAGGAAACAGCCTGACTATTCTGCTTACCCACAAGTCTTAAAAAATTAAAACCCTCCCAGTAAAATAACATCCAGTTATCTGAGTGAAGGATTTGCCCTTACATTTTAACGTAGATTTTAGGGTTATGCCAGGACAGTTTTCCAGAGACATAACACAGCAAGAGGTTAAAAGAGTCCTAAACTCTAGACCGAGAACTCTTGGATTTAAATTCCAGCTCTGCCACTTACTAAATGTAAATTCATGGGCAAGCTCCTTAACCTTGCTGTACCTCAGTTTCCTCATCCATAAAATGGGTGTCATAACGGCACCTAGTCATAGGGCTGGTGTGAGAAGCATTAAAGAGTTAGTATAAAGCATTTTGGACAGTGTCTGCCACACAAGCAGAAGTTCGTGATATGATACTCTCATTAATTAAATTGATGTGATTCTCACAACACTATAAAGTAGGTTAAAATGTCTCCTCTTCACAGAAGAGGAAACCAGGCTCAGAGAAGTTTTGTGACCTGCCTCAGACAACACAGCTAATACATGAGCACATGGCTACTCACAGCCAGGATTCTGAGCTCCACAGATGTGGCATAAAAAAGCCCTGAAACCCGGCATCTTTACCACGCCTACATCTCCCCCTCCCCTGGCATTCCTGTGGCCTCCCCACACATTCTGGAAGCCTCCCAATAGCGGTTGCTTTCCCACCCTAAATCTACCAGAGGCTGAGGGGATGGTGCCCCCCCTGCCACACGCCTGCGTTTCTGGCTTGGGCAGAGAGCCACACATGGACCACTCAGAGCTCAGTTGACAGTGCTGGTGGGCACTGTGGGTGGGCAGGAGCCACACCCTCATTTGGCTCCCATGACCCAGTTTACTCAGGACCCTAAGATCATCTCCTAGAGTCGGCCTGCCGGGCTTTGCTGATGCGGTTACCCGGGACCAGTGCAGCGGAGCTGTCAGAGCAGGAGGCCTGGACCATAGGTCTCTGCCCTGAGCTGGCGTGGTAAAGGAGCTGGGCCGGAAGGAGACGGGCTTGGTACCTTGAACAAGCTGCTGATGGAGAGCGGGCTGAGGAGCTTGCTGTGCACAGGAACCAGGTGTTACCTGAGAGGAGAATGATGTTACACAGGAGATTTGGGTGGGATTCTCAGACAGAGGTGACCTGGATGGAGCTGCACCAGCTCTAGCATGAATGCTGATCCCGTCACAGTGTCCTGGGCTTTGTAAGTCACCCAGTCCCTTTCGTGTAAATGTTGCCTCTCTAGGTCTCATAACTACCTCTCTGGTAGGTATTGTTATCTCCATTTACAGATGAGGAACTGGAACTCAGACTTTCAATCTCTGATTTAGGAGATCTTGCTACTACTGACTTCACTATTGCACAACACAGATCTAAGCCAGGAGACCAGGCAGGTCCCAGCTGTGTGTGTGAGTGGGCGACACTGGGGAGCAGGCTCTGCCCGCGTTCTGATCACTGCCAGGTGGGAATGCAGCCTCAGGATTACAGGGTCTTTGGAGTTTTCCAGAGAAGCTGGAAATCTGGATTTTTATAATGTGAAATTTCCCATTTTTTAATGTTAGCAACTAATTTAATTTAGTTTAAAATGTCTAGCGGACTAAACAAAACACCTTCTTGGGCTGGACTTGTCTAAGGCTGCCAGTTTGCAGACTTGGGCCAGCACACTGCCTCTAAGATGCGAATAAGGCTGCGATAAGCCCCATCCTTCTCAATTGAATTAAAATGCTCAAATGACCCATGTAGGTCATACACATGTAAGTCAACACAAACCAATGTTTGAGTAATTATTTACTGGATGCCTATATACCAGACTCAGTTTTAGGGATACAGGATGCATC
The DNA here is from genome assembly GCA_024291935.2 of Okapia johnstoni. NCBI lineage: Eukaryota > Metazoa > Chordata > Mammalia > Artiodactyla > Giraffidae > Okapia > Okapia johnstoni. Next base: position 72,437,870 of record CM044322.1, on the reverse strand, counting down.
TTGCTTTATTGATAAAAACAGAAAAGAACACCAAACTCATGGAATTCATATTCTAATTGGCAGACATATGGTAAAGATAAATTTGTAGCATTTTTAATGTGTTAATGATAAGGAGAAAAAGAAGGCAGAAAGAGGACTTAAATTTTATGCAGGCTTTTTGATTTCAGACAGGGTAGCCAGAGATAGCCACTGAGAAGGTAAAATGTGATAAAGACTTGAAGTCAGGGAGGGAGGGAGTCATACAGGTACCTGCAGGGAGAACAGACAGAAAGAGAAAATAGCAAGTACAAAAGCCCTGAGGCCCAAGAAGGGTACTGGAGTGGTTGAAAAACAGGAAGGGAGCAGAGGGTCCAGGAGAAGGGTGAATTGCAGTATTAGGGATGAGAGATAGGAGAGTGAAGAGGAGAACACCAAAGGACCTAGGTCTTCCGATCTCACTTGGAGGTAGACAGGAAGCCATTGGAGTGACAAGGTCATTATTGCTTCCACGTTGAGGATCAACTGAAGAGAAGCAAGGAAGGAAGCAGAAAGATCTTTTAAAAGGCTAGTGCGATAATCTGGGTAAGGAGATGGTGGCTCCTGAGGCTGCAGTGCAGAGCAGTATGTGAGAGCATCAAGCCTGGAGCCCTCCAAGGGGCAGGAAGGGGCCAACTCCACTCTTGCTGGATCAGGCAAGGGCCTGGAGGCAGAGCTATGCTTCTCCCACCAGTTTTGTTCCCCATCTCCTTCTGTGGGATCTTGGGTACCCCTACCATGGGGCAATGAAGAATTATAAGATGTAGATCTTCGATGAGTGCTACCCGTGTGGCTTTTGACAGGCTGTTAACCTGAATCTCAGTTTCTTTATTTTTAAAGTGGGGATAAAAATGAAAATGGAGATAAAAATGAAAATGAGGCAATATATTAAGGTTCTTAACATATTGCCTGGCACATAGTAGCCATTTAATATGTGAAAATTATGATGATGATGATGATGATGATGAAAAGACTAAAACAAGGGAAACAAGATTAATTTAGGATAGGATGTGTGTGTGTGTGTGTGTGCTCAGTCGTGTCCAACTCTTGGCAATCCACGGACTATAGCCTACCAGGCTCCTTTGTCCATGAAATTTTTTTAGGTAACATAGTTGTTTAGTTGTTGTTGTGGATGACAAAAAACTGTGGAAAATTCTTAAAGACATGGGAATACCAGACCACTTTACCTGCCTTCTGAGAAATCTGTGTGCAGGTTAGGAAGCAAAAATTTAGACATGGAACTGGACATGAAACTAGAGACTGGTCCCAAACTGGGAAAGGAGTACATCAAGGCTGTATACTGTCACTCTGCTTATTTAACTTCCATGCAGAGTACATCGTGTGAAATGCTGGGCTGGATGAAGTACAAACTAGAATCAAGATTGCCGAGAGAAGTATCAATAATCTCAGATATGCAGATGACACCACCCTTATGGCAGAAAGCAAAGAGGAACTAAAGAGCCCTTGATGAAGGTGAAAGAACAGAGTGAAAAAGTTGTCTTAAAACTCAACATTGAGAAAACTAAGATCATGGCATCCAGTCCTATCACTTCATGGCAAATAGATGGGGACACAATGGAAACAGTGAGAGACTTTATTTTCTTGGACTCCAAAATCAGTGCAGATGGTGACTGCAGCCGTGAAATTAAAAGACACCTGGTCCTTGGAAGAAAAGCTATGACAAACCTAGACAGGATATTAAAAAGCATAAATTATTTTGCCGACAAAGATCTGTCTAGTCAAAGCTATGGCTTTTCCAGTAGTTATATACAGATGTGAGAGTTGCACCATAAAGTAGGCTGAGCACCTAAGAACTGATGTTTTTGAACTGTGGTGTTGGAGAAGACTCTTGAGAGTCCCTTGGATAGCAATGAGATCCAACCAGTCAATCCTAAGGAAATCAGCCCTGAATATTCATTGGAAGGACTTATGCTGAAACTCCAATACTTTGGCCACCTGATGCAAAGAACTGATCATTAGAAAAGACCCTGATGCTGGGGAAGATTGAAGGCAGGAGGAGAAGGGGATAACAGAGGATGAGATGGTTGGATGGCATCACCGACTCAATGGACATGAATTTGAGCAAGCTCCGGGAGTTGGTGATGGACAGGGAAGCCCATGGGGTCTCAAAGAGTCAGACATGACTGAGTAACTGAACTGAACTGAGACCATGGTGGCACAGGTGGTAAAGAATTCGCCTGCCAACACAGGAGATGCAGGTTCTATCTGTGGTGGGAAAGATTCCCTGGAGAAGGGAATACCAACCCACTCCAGTATGCTTGCCCAGAAAATTCCATGGACAGAAGAGCCTGTCAGGCTACAGTCCATGGGGTCACAAGGAGTTGGACACAACTGAATACACACACACACACACACACACACACACACGCACACACACAAATCAGACCAACCTTCAATCTTGGAAGCAATTAAGAACAAGAAAATGAAAAAATAATTGGAATTAAAGCATCACCTATACATTACATAAGTATGTATTTGTAAGGCCTCCACAGACAACAATTTTGCATTTGCATTTCTTTTTCTTGGGGATGATTTTGGTTACCACTTCCTGTACAATGTTATGAACCACCATCCATAGTTCTTCAGGCACTCTATTAGAGCTAATCCCTTGAATCTGTTTGTCACTTCCACTGTATAATCATAAAGGATTTGGTTTAGGTCATACCTGAATGGCCTAGTGGTTTTCCCTACTTTCTTCAATTTAAGGCTGTATTTTGCAATAAGGGGTTCATAATCTAAGCCGAGGTCAGCTCCTGGTCTTGTTTTTGCTGACTGTAAAGAGCTTCTCTATCTTCGGCTACAAATAATATAATCAATCTGATTTCAGTGTTGACCATCAGGTGATGCACACGTGTAATCTCTTGTGTGGTTGGAAAATGGTGTTTGCTATCACCAGTGTGTTCTCTTGGCAAAACTCTTTTAGCCTTTGCCCTGCTTCATTTTGTACTCCAAGGCCAAACTTTCCTGTTACTCCAGGTATCTCTTGACTTCCTACTTTTGCATTCTAGTCCCCTATGATGAAAAGAACATCTTTTTTTGGTGTTAGTTCTAGAAGGTCTTGCAGGTCTTCATAGAACTGTCCAACTTCATCTTTTTCAGCATCAGTGGTTGGGGTATAGACTTGGATTACTAGATTGTTGAAAGGTTTGCCTTGAAAACAAATTGAGATCATTCCATCATTTTTGAGGTTTGCACCCAAGTACTGCATTTCTGACTCTTTAGTTGACTGTGAGGGCTACTCCATTTCTTCTAAGGGATTCTTGCCCACAGTGTAGATATATATAATCATCATCTGAATTAAATTTGCCCATTCCAGTCTATTTTAGTTCATTGATTCCTAAAATGTCTATGTTCACTCTTGTCATCTCCTGTTGGACCATGTTCAATTTACCTTGATTCATGGACCTAACATTCCAGGTTCCTATGCAATATTGTTCTTTACAGCATCAGACTTTACTTTCACTACCAGATATGTCCACAACTGGATATTGTTTCCTTTTTGACTCAACCTCTTGATTCCTTCTGGAGCTATTTCTCCACTCTTCTCCATTAGCATATTGGACACCTACTGACCTGAGGGGTTCATTGTTCAGTGTCATATTTTTTTGCCTATTCATACTGTTCATGGGGTTCTCAAGTCAAGAATGCTGAAGTGGTTTGCCATTCCCTTCTCCAGTGGACCACATTTTGTCAGAACTCTCCACCATGATCCGTCTGTCTTGGGTGGCCCTACATGGCATGGCTCATAGTTTCATTAAGTTACACAAAGCTGTGATCTATGTGATTATTTTAGTTAGTTTTCTGTGATTGTGGTCTTCATCCTGTCTGCTCTTTGATGGATGAGAATATGAGGCTTATGCAAGCTTCCAGATGGGAGGGACTGGCTGTAAGGAAAACTAGATCTTGCTCTGGTGGGCAGGGCCATGCCCAATAAATCTTTAATCCAATTTTCTGCTGATGAGTGGGGATGTGTTTCCTCCCTGTACTTTGGCCTGAGGCCAAAGTGGTAGGGGTAACAGAGACATTCTCCAAAAGTACTTATTCCAGCACACTGTGCCTCCCAGGACTACTGCTGCCGGTGACCCTGAGCCCGCGCGGCAGGCCACTGTCAACCCATGCCTCCGCCTGAGACTCCCAAACACTCATAGGCAAGTCTGGCTCAACCTTTTGTGGGGTCACTGCTCCTTTCTCCTGGGTCCTGGTGTGTACAAACCTTCATTTGTGCCCTCCGAGAGTCAGCTAAAGGCAAAGGAGAAAAGGTATGATATATCCATTTGAATACCGAGTTCCAAAGAATAGCAAGGAGAGATAAGAAAGCTTTCTTAAGTGAACAATGCAAAGAAATAAAGGAAAACAATAGAATGGGAAAAACTAGAGATCTCTTCAAGAAAATTAGAGATACCAAGGGAACATTTCATGCAAAGATGGGCACAATAAAGGACAGAAACGGTGAGGACCTAACAGAAACAGAAGATATTAAGAAGAAGTGGCAAGAATACATAGAAGAACTGTACAAAAAATGTCTTAATGACTGGATAACCACGATGGTGCAATCACTCACATAGAGCCAGACATCTTGGAGTATGAAGTCAAGTGGGCCTTAGGAAGCATCACTATGAACAAAGCTAGTGGAGGTGACAGAATTCCAGATGAGCTATTTCAAATCCTAAAAGATGATGCTGTGAAAGTGCTGCACTCAATATGCCAGCAAATTTGGAAAACTCAGCAATGGCTGCAGGATTGGAAAAGGTCGGTTTTCATTCCAATCCCAAAGAAGGGCAATGCCAAAGAATGTTCAAACTACTGCACAATTGCAATCATTTCTCATGGTAGTAAGGCAGTGCTCAAAATCCTTCAAGCTAAGTTTCAACAGCATATGAACCAAGAACTTCCAGATATACAAACTGGGTTTAGAAAAGGCAGAGGAACCAGAGATCAAATTGCCAACGTTCGTTAGATCATAGAAAAAGCAAGAGAATTCCATAAAAACATCTACTTCTGCTTCATTGACTATACTGAAGCCTTTGGCTGTGTGGATAACAACAAACTGTGGAAAATTCTGGAAGAGATGGGAATACCAGACCACCTTACCTGCCTCCTGATAAATCTGTATGCAGGTCAAGAGGCAACAGTTAGAACCTGATATGGAACAATGAACTGGTTCCAAATTGGGAAAGGAGTACATCAAGGCTGTATACCATCACCCTTCTTATTTAACTGAGTACTTCATGTGAAATGCCAGGCTGGATGAAGCACAAGTTAGAATCAAGATTGCCAGGAGAAATATCAATAACCTCAGATATACAGATGACACCACCCCTATGGCAGAAAGCAAAGAGGAACTGAAGAGCCTCTTGATGAAGGTGAAAGAGGAGAGTGAAAAAGTTGGCTTAAAATTTAGCACTCAAAAAACTAAGATCATGGCATCCAGCCCCATCACTTTATGACAAATAGATGGGGGAAAAATGGAAATAGTGACAGAGTTTATTTTCTTGGTCTCCAAAATCACTGTGGATGACTGCATCCAAGAAATTAAAAGACGCTTGCTCCTTGGAAGAAAAGCTATGACTAACCTGCTGCGGCTACTGCTACTGCTAAGTCGCTTCAGTCGGATCCGACTCTGTGCGACCCCATAGACGGCAGCCCACCAGGCTCCACCGTCTCTGGGATTCTCCAGGCAAGAATACTGGAGTGGGTTGCCATTTCCTTCTCCAGTGCATGAAAGGGAAAAATGAAAGTGAAGTCGTTCAGTCGTGTCTGACTCTTAGCGACCCCATGGACTGTAGCCTACCAGGCTCCTCCGTCCACGGGATTTTCCAGGCCAGAGTACTGGAGCGGGGTGCCATTGCCTTCTCCGATGACTAACCTAGACAGTGTATTAAAAAGTAGAGAAATCACTTTGCTGACAAAGACCCATCTAGTCAAAACTATGTTTTTTTCCAGTAGTCATGTACTACAGATGTGAAAGCACCATAAAGAAGACTGAGTGCTGAAGAATTGATTGAGGTGTTGGAGAAGACTCTTGAAAGTCCCTTGGACTGCAAGGAGATCAAATCAATCAATCCTAAGGGAGATCAACCCTGAATATTTATAGGGAGGACTGATGCTGAACCTGCAGTGCCAATACTTTGGCCAAGTGATGAAAAGACCTGACTCATTGAAAAAGACCCTGATGCTTGGAAAGATTGGGGGGCAGAAGGAGAAGAGGATGACAGAGGATGAGATGTTTGGATGGCGTCATTGGCTCAATGGACGTGAGTTTGAGCAAACTCTGGGAAATAGTGAAGGAAGGAAAGCCTGGTGTGCTGCAGTCCATGGGGTCATAAAGAGTCAGACGTGACTGAACAGTAGAACAACAACATAATACGTATCAAGGGCCTACTCTGTATCATCCCCTCGTTTCATAGTACTACCCTCAATTTTGATATACCCAGTTTATCTATGTGTGTGTTCATTTTTTCCCAGCTCTATTGAGGTATGATTGACAAATAAAAATTATATACATTTGGGTTACACAACGTGATTTTGTTTTTAAGGTTGTTTATTTTCTGTGTCTCTCGCTAGACTGAGCCCTCCAGAAGGGCAGAGACCAAGTCTGTTTTGTTCACAGCTGTGTTCTCTGAACCTAGCACGGTGCCAGCCACGTAGTAGGTGCTCAATAAGCATGTGCGGGATGAATGCCAGGCCTGGGCATGGTGCTGGTATACACTGTAAGCCTTCATAGAGCTTTTCATCTCAAGGGGAACCTGGAGTAACTTAAACCCTCTGAGGGCAGTTTTGAGACCTTTGTAAGGCAGGCTGCAGACCACAGGGTTGCAGTCAGACGTGACTTAGCACACATGTGCAAGGGCAACAGGCATCAGACAAGGGGGTGAAAGTGAGGAGAGAGAGACCAGAAAGTGCAGGAAGATGACAGGGCTGGCACAGGAACCCTGACAGGAAGGTAGCAAGAGCACCAGAGATAAGCTGGGGTGGGGGAGCAGGAGAAAGGGCCCAGCGCTGGGCAGAGAGGCCAGAAGTGGGGCCAGAGGGCGGGGTGAAGCTTGATAGAGAGAGGCTGTAGAGAGAGGGCCCGGACCCACCTCCAACTCCCCAGCACGGGCCTGGGTCAGGGAAGGGATCAGCTCTGGGTCCCAGGGACCTGGGGGAATCAAGGCTGCCCAGGGGCCGCACTGAAGGGTCAGGAGAATCCTGGCCTAGCTGCAGGGCGCCAAGGCTCCGGGAGGGCTTGGTGGAGGGGAGAGGCTAGGGTGACTTCATCCCGCAGCAATGTGGAGGCTAATGAATTTCATATCCCCTCCCTGAACTCAGTCACAGGGGGGGCCCAAGGCTGGAGGAAGGAAGCCAAGGCAGAATGGAGAATTAAGTGAGCCGTCTGAAGAAGAAAGGGAGAGGGAACGGATGGATGGGGGAAAGGGAGGGGGCCTAGAGGAGACAGAAGGGAGGGAAAGGGCCTCCTGACAAGAAATCCACTGTGCCGGCTTCATGGACCATATCACCCTTGTGCCTCCACCGGAGGCGACCATCATAAGTCAGGTTCATAAAGGCCAGTCTGATGGGTGACACAGCCTCTTTCGGGGGAATATCCAACTGCAGGCTAAGGGTGGGGCCTAGCTGCCCCCCCCCCCCCGCCCCGGGAGCCCTGCCTTCCTCCTCCGCCCCTCCTCCCCACGCCACCTTCTCCCCTCTTTCCTCCTCTCCCCAGAACAAACAGCAGGGAGGTGGCGGCCTGCCCAGAGAGCTACTATATTCAGAAGCAGCAGACAGACAAGCCATGTTCATGACATAATAGTGCTAATGACACCACTGTTACCCAGCACCTATCTCCAGAACCCAAGGCTCTCTTCAAATCTAAGTTCCAGCTCAGGTGGGTGGAGACTTCTCTGTCTGAATACAAAAAAGGAGCCTGAATTCAAGCGTGAGAGAGGCAAGGTAGACTGAAAGAAGAACTTCCCCATCAGGTCATTTAAACTTAAAGTGCTAGGCTAATGGAGACTGGGAGGATGAAGGTAAGGTGGGGGGGAGAGTCCTCATTTCTGGGGGTATCCAGTGAAGGCAGAGCCACCACGACCCCAGACTGCCTCCCCACAGCTGCCCACACCACTTTGCTAACTCCACAGCCTCTCACTGAGCCCTGGCCCATGGAGCAGACAGTAGGGGCTGCCAGCCACCTTCCAAAACATGTTTTGCCTTTTTGCCTTCATTTTGTGGCTTGGCTCAACTAGGCCTAAAAATTCCCCACACCTAGGGTGGGCCAAGATGGAATGCTCCACCGTTAACATCACTGTTTCCAGCCTGAAAGCCCTGCTCTGTCCTCAGGACAGCCTTATGGGGTAGGACTGCAGGTCCTGAGGTCCCAAGAGCCATGAGGGGTGGCTTCCAGGGCCATACAGGGGAAGGAGCATCAAGAAGCCATGGTTTGGAGTCTCTGGGGTCTTGCCATATAGCCCCTAGTACCACCCCCAGAGTGCCTCTAAGAAAGAGCATCCACGGTGGAGTCTTCACACAGTGTCTCTGGCATTCACCATTCGACTGGGAGAATCCCTTCAAGAGCTCAGCACAAAAAGTATTGGGAAATGCCGATCTGATGGGCAGACACCCCTTGTCTGGGGGAAAATCCAATTGTCAGTTTAGACTGAGAATCCATGGAACACTTCAAATAGGCCCAACAGTCTCCGGCTACCCTCCCTGGGCAATGACTGGGAGATGAAGAGCAGACAAAGGAGATCCAAGAACAAACCCCAGGCAGGCACATGCGGACAGAAGAAAGGGGAATGCAGCGCAGAGGGGCTCCCGGGCAGGCCGCTATCCCCACAGGAAGGGAGCTCTGACACAGGCTCCGGGGCAGCCTGGTGGCTCTGCTTTGGAGAAGCAAGCTGAGGCCCAAGGCAGCTGCAAAGGTGCTCTCTCCCTCTGCTTCAGTCTGCCGGCTGTGTCAGCAGCTACTAAGGCGGCAGGAGCCTCAGGCAGTGGGCGGGAGAGCATGTACCCAGCACTGCGACATCCCACCGTAGCACTTGGTAGCACTTCTGAACGTTGCGGGCTGAGAAAGGAGAACTCTGGAACTGAGAACAATGGCTTGTCTTTGCTCCTGGTTGGGTCTTTCCCCTCCAGTGGCGCCAGAATCAGGAGGGAGCTTGGGTGGGCAGCCACATGGCTCAGCCCCTGAGCCCTGCGATCTGGCCATGAGTGAGGCCGGGGCTCTGCCCCAGAGGCTGGTAGAGGGGGCCCAGGAGGCGAGAGGGAGATAGGGCACCTTTCCCTGAGCTGCAGGCCAACCAGACGTTTTTCCAGACTGGGCAAGCAGAGCAGAATATAAGAAAAGTAAAAAGAAAGAAGGCTGAAGCTAATGCGTGTAACAAGAGGAGTGCGTGATCATTGTATCACCTGTTGGAAAAAAAACAACAGCTCTATCTCAGTAAAAGCCACAGACCAGGTCTCATGAGACCAGGGTTCCAACTCAGCCTGACACCAGGAGTAGTGTGGGTAGGAGTCCAGTCACATCCTGTTTTGTTAACTAATACCGCCCCCATACACACACACATACACACAAAGCTCACTGAAGATAACCATTCATTTGTTCAGCAAACATTATCAGTATAGTGTAGACGGCAAGGACCTAGGCTGCCTGGGTTCAAATCCCAACTCTGACACTTAGAAACTGTATGAAAAGTGAAAGTGTTAGTCACTCAGTCATATCCCACTCTTTGTGACCCCATGGACTGTAGCACACCAGGCTTCTCTATCTGTGGGATTTCTCAGGCAAGAATACAGGAATGGATTGCCGTTTCCTTCTCCAGGGGATCTTCCTTACCCAGGCATCGAACCTGGGTCTTCCACATTGCAGGAAGATTCTTTACCATCTGAGCCGCTCTGTAAAATGAGGATAATAATAGTAGTACCTATTCCTGTGGTTGTTATGAAGATTAAATGAGCTAATGCACTATAAAGTAAATGCAAAGCACATAGTGAGCTCTTGAGAGGGTTAGCTATTCTGGCCATTATTACTCCTCTTTCAAGGTCCTTTGTCAGGAGCTGAATTCCTGCTTTGGAGACCCTCCAATCACACAAAAGAGGTAGACTGGGAAAGGAACAATAACTGTACTGTGCAGTAAGTGCAGTGATAGAGCTGTGGCCCAGGGAAGCACGAACACGAGCAAGTTCACTCTGCCTGTGGCAATCAGGGAAAGCATCATACAGGAGGTGACATTTGCTTTGGGCCTTACAGGGTGAATACGAGTGCCCCAAATGGAGAATAAGGAAGAAGTACATTTGAACATAGACTGGGCAAAAGCTTAGAGACATGAAAACCCGGGAATACATGACCTCATGAATCTGGCTCTCAAGTTCTGTAGGAATTATGGAAGGAAATCACAATGGCAACAAAGCCAGGTCAAACTGCAGGGCCTCAAGTATCATGCTACGGCATTTGAACTTTGTTCTGTAAACAACTGATAGACACTACAGAATTTCAAGCAAAGGGATTACATGATTAAGTTTGTGTTTGGGAAAATAACACACTTACGGGTCATGGAAAATAGATTAGAAAATGAGAGGGCTGCTGAAAAACACACCCAGGAGGAGGGTTTTGCATGGCTTGGGCAAACACAGAAGAGGAGAAAGTATTCTAGTGCTTCTGGCCGGCTGCCAGATTATACTGAGGCCAGGGTTCAGGGAACTGACACCTACTGTGTGTCAGAAGGGTGCCAGGGCTCAGTGCTTCAAGTTGGAATCAGATCTGACACAAGCCTCTGGGGGCCTGGCAGAGCAGGCAGAGGACAAGGAAGTGGCACAGGTTCCAGACTGGGCACACACCAGGGAGTCACTGGAACATGAGGACAGAGTGCTCATGGCTCATGGGGTGGAGAGGAAAGTGCTATTGGGAGAGTATCCTAGAGGAGCAGCAGCTGTGGGGGCAGAGAGGGAAGGTGTGGAGACGCGGGACCGCCTGCAGGACTCTGGGTGCTGTGAGACAGGCACCGGTCTGGGGTCGAGAGTTTGAGAAACGGGGCTAGAGAAGTAAGCAGGAGTCAGAGCTCCACCAAAGGCATGGGTCCAAACCTCTGGTGGCAGCAGCCTTTAAAAATACAGATCTACTTAAATCAGCTTGTCTAATGGGGGGGCCTCAGGAACTTTTAAGAACTCTCTGGAGAATCTGACCTGCACCATGGGCTGAGAACCAGAGTTTTGGGGTTAGCCACCAAAAGGTGACCTGGTCAGATCTGTGCCTTAGGAAGATCCAGGTAGAGGGGCAAGGCAGGAAGACTCAATCAGCAGTTCCGATGGTGGTGCAGGGCTGTGGCAGGTGAGGGGGGAAGCTACAAAAGCCCTAAGGAAATGGAACTGACAGAACTTGAGCAGTCCATACAATCTCACAATGAGGGGTGAGGAAGAGAGGAGCTGAGAGTCATTCTGTATTTTAGGAATGAAAACCGGGGCCTAAATCTGTGGTTCTCAACAGTTTCAAGTTTGAGCACTTCTTTTCCACATCAGAAAAAAAAAAGTGATGATAGTTAAACTTGCATTTATTGAAATTACCTAAGGACACCAGCTACATGGATTTAGAGATCATTTTAAAGAATTTCCATTTTATTCATCACAACAGGATAGATAAACATGAACAAGGACACTGGAAGCAGAACAAACTGGATTCCAATCTTACCTCTGCCGTTATAGCCATGTGACTTTGGGCACATGAACTGTCTATGCCTCTGTTACTCACCTGTTAGATGGTATTTCAGCAGTACTGCATCATGGAGCTGTATGAGGACTGAAGAGTTGTTCAAGTAGAAGGCTGGGAAGAAGGCTGACATATAATCACCTCAGTGAGCTTTAGCTATTACTATTGTTGTTATTCACGTTAAAGAAGATGTGTGGTGCACATGTGGATATAAGGATGCCCAAGGTCATGTGCGGTAGTACCAGGTTGGCCTGAGTTGCTCCTGTCCTTTTGAACTTTGCAACATGGCACATAATTAACCACATATGTCCACATGTCATAATCATATGGCTTCAGTGTGACTATGCCTATGTAAGGCAGTGTTATTACCCAATACGCCAATGTACTATTGCATGGAGGAGGATGCCATCGGTGCCTTATCAAAATTATACCTGAAAGCTGGACATTAGATCCAGGTGTTGTGACTTGAAAAAGGCAATTTTACATAAATATTAAGTTAAACTGGAATATCAGATCACCTGGCCTGCCTCTTGAGAAATCTGTATGCAGGTCAGGAAGCAACAGTTAGAACTGGACATGGCACAACAGACTGGTTCCAAACAGGAAAAGGAGTACATCAAGGCTGTATATTGTCACCCTGCTTATTTAACTTATATGCAGAGTACATCATGAGAAACGCTGGGCCGGAGGAAGCACAAGCTGGAATCAAGATTGCCAGGAGAAATATCCATAACCTCAGATATGCAGATGACACCACCCTCATGGCAGAAAGCAAAGAAGAACTAAAGAGCCTCTTGATGAAAGTGAAAGAGGAGAGTGAAAACGTTGGCTTAAAGCTCAACATTCATAAAACTAAGATCATGGCATCCGGTCCCATCAGTTCATGGCAAATAGATGGGAAACGGTGGAAACAGTGTCAGACTTTATTTTGGGGGGCTCCAAAATGACTGCAGATGATGACTGCAGCCATGAAATTAAAAGACACTTATTCCTTGGAAGGAAAGTTATGACCAACCTAGACAGCATATTAAAAAGCAGAGACATTACTTTACCAACAAAGGTCAGTCTAGTCAAGGCTGTGGTTTTTCCAGTGGTCATGTATGGATGTAAGAGTTAGACTATAAAGAAAGCTGAGCATCAAAGAATTGATGCTTTTGAACTGTGGTGTTGGAGAAGACTCTTGAGAATCCCTTGGACTGCAAGGAGATCCAACCAGTCCATCCTAAAGGAAATCAGTCCTCAATATTCAATGGAAGGACTGATGTTGAAGCTGAAACTCTAATACTTTGGCCACCTGATGCGAAGAACTGACTCATTTGAAAAGACCCTGATGCTGGGTAAGATTGAAGGTGGGAGGAGAAGGGGAAAACAGAGGATGAGTTGGTTGGATGGCGTCACCAACTCGATGGACATGAGTTTTGAGTAAACTCCGTGAGATGGTGATGGACAGGGAAGCCTGGTGTGCTGCAGTTCATGGGATCACAACAAGTCGGACACAGCTGAGCAACTAAACTGAACTGAACTGAGACTGGAATTCCAGGATGATGTAATTGGAGGGTACGCATCCGAGAACCTTCGAGAACCTCTCCTTGGAAGCCAGAATGCCATTACCACTCCCCTGTACCTGGCTTGTTGAGGACCTGAAGAACTCTGGAGGTGATGCTGATTGAGTAGCCCCCTGGCCAGTACTGTCTGTTCACACCAGCTGATGATGTAGCAAGACTGCTCAGCTGGCCCACAAATCCTCTAGACAGGATCACGGACAATGAGTGGAAAGGGCTTTCAGGGTCCTCTAGCACAACAGTGCTCCCTGTGTGGCTGCAGACATGGCTCACTTCTCCCCTCCCTGTCTTTGACCCTCCCTTTGGTTGACAGGTGAGGGTCAGATCTGTGCTAGGGGAGAAAGAGCATATGAGTTGCTTGGTTTCATTTTCTACAATCCAGAGCCCTGGGAAGTTTCTGAACATATGTACAGTGTCATGGCCAGAAATAAGGAGGACTAGAAAGCTTCTTCTCTGAGAAGAAATGAGCCCTGGTTGGCGCCAAGCCAGGGGAGAATGTGGGGTCTGTGGGGGCCTGAGCCCCTGGCAACGTGCCAGGAGCCAGCCTGTCTCCAGAAAGGAAATAACTGCTCTGTGGAAGGTTTCTGTTCTGGGCACACAGCCTTAGAAAGTGTCAGAGGTCTGCTAGGCTAAAGGGGCCTTCCAGGACAAAGGGAGTGTCCTGCAGCACTGGAGGGGAAATGCTAACTGCCTCCTGACTGGACAACCCCAGGGGGAGGGACAACCAAGAACTGAGATGGAGTTTTCCACTGCACCAGCGATAGGAGGACTCAAATTCAGAAATGAAGTTAATTTTTAGAGGAAAGTTTAAATTATAGAGTAATTGAACTATCCAGTCAATAGACAGCAAATGATACCTGGTACATGCAGATGAGAAAAGTGAGGCTCAGAAAGGGCAAATGAGTAGCCTAAGGCCACTTAGCCAGCATGGAAAGGAGGCAGAGCCACAGCTGGACCCAAGTGTGTGAGACTCCAAGCCCATCACTGCTTACCTTAAAAATGGGCCAGGAGGGGGCCACAAGCCCAAGTGTCCATCAGGAGGGGCTGCTCAGATAGCTATGGAGCAGAGAGTGAGGGAGAGCCTTAGGTACCAATATGAGCGATCATAGAGCTATCCTACAGAGCAAAAATAAAAATGTGTAGTTGCTTGTACTTACTGCTAACATGTGCATTAAATAAAGCTGGTAAGACACAAGAAACTGGTATGCCAATTGTGTCCTGAAGGAAACCGGGTGATGGAGAAACAGAGTGGGGAGAAGACTTTTCCCTGGTGCAATCTTTTGTACCGTTTGGAATTTGAATCAAGGGACGGTATTAGCTTTTCAAACTTTTTTTTAAAGAGAGTGACAGAGAATTTCCTTGTTCAACCCTCTTAAATGTGATGAAACAGACTTGTACTGAGCACTGAGGGTGTGCCAAGCCCCAGAAGGGTGCTGTGGCTTACACCATGATGAGCAAGATGCTGCCTCTACCCACCAGGAGCCACTCACCCCAGGTGACCCAGACCCCCCAGGCTGGGCGGTGGGATAAGCAACCATAGGTCCCCCGCAGTTCCTCCCTGTTGTGCATTTGCCCAGACCCCCAGCCACCCTAGGCTGGGAGCCTCAGTTGATGAGGGGTGAGGGTCTGCTCCAGATCCAGCCCTAGTGGGCTTGACGACCAGGAGCCAGTCTGAGCCAAAACTGCCCCAGGCCACACCACGACTTCCCAGCAGTCTCCAGGCAGGGCCATGGAGAGGTGGGAGCCTGAGCCACCTCCCTGTGGAAAGCATCATACACAATCATGCCCTTTCTTCTCTTGCTTCAAGCACTCACTGCATATAATCAAGCAGCAGTTGCTGAGCAGATCAAATAAGCAGTGAGCTCTGGAGATGAGATTTCAGCCTGGGTGGGAAGTGTGAGCAGGTCCTGACTCTATGGAAATGTTACCACATTGAACCAAATCTCTCCTGAGTGTGATATACATGGAGAAGCTGAAAGAAGACACTGACATTGTCCACATGGACAGTAACTTTAGGTCTCACATAAAATCTTTATTCTGCCTTACCTTTGCAGTGCAGTCCCAGGCCAGACTTTTCCCTCTCTGGTCCTCAGAGCCCCTGGCAGCCAAACCAAGGCTATCTCCCATGCTAGCTCACACAGAGAAGGACTCCATTCCCCTAGCAACCTCCTAGAGAAGGTGACCTAGGGAAGGACCGTTACTGCTCAGAAAACACATCCCCACCCCTCACATTTGGGAATTCAAGAGCAGAGGAGTGAGGGGCATCAGAAGCAAGGCAATTGTCAGGAGGAGGAATGCAAGACTCTGGTGCTAGACCCAGCCATCCAGTTCTCGCCTGCACAGAGGTTGCTTTCATTCCTTTTCTTCTGTTAATTTGGCCTGTTTTCCAAACATGGGTCAAACAACCTCCCTCCCAGAAGCAGCAGCAGCAGAAGGA
Organism: Okapia johnstoni; assembly: GCA_024291935.2. NCBI lineage: Eukaryota > Metazoa > Chordata > Mammalia > Artiodactyla > Giraffidae > Okapia > Okapia johnstoni. Next base: position 72,422,155 of record CM044322.1, on the reverse strand, counting down.
AATGTTATTAAAAACGGGTCCGTTAGTGGGCATGGTGTGTGGATGGAGTCTTTGGGATTTTGGCTGCCAAATAAAGACTTTATTGTTGTCATTCCTCCTCTCCCAAGCTCCCTCCCTCTCTTCCCTCCTCCCTTCTTCCCTCCTCCCTCCCTTCCTCTCTTCCTCCCTCCCTTCCTCCTCCCCTCCCTACTTACAATGATCCTGGCCCTCCCCTAACCTAACCTCCCTATCCCAATAGGATCTGGTGGAGGAAGAGTCAGGCAAACACAAGCACGCACACACCACTGGGAGACCAGAACTTCTGGCTGGCTCTCTGCTGCCACAGCTCCACTGAGGGTGGGGGGAGCAGAGGCAGTCTCGCCTAGACGGAGACAAACCAGAGCTGAGAGGAGAGGCAGGTGGTTCAGGTAAGCGTCTGGAGAAGGAAAGCTCCGGTCTCCAGCCAGCTCCTTCCCGCTCCATTCACGCCAGGTTCCTAATCCAGGCTCTGTCCTCTTCTTCCCTCCTTCCTTCTGACCCTCCTTTTTTCCTTCCTTCCTTCCTTTCTTCTACCAGATTTTTCTCCTTTCAAAGGAGCTCAAATCAGTCTTCCTCATTTCTTCTCCACCCTCTTCCTTCTCTTCATCATTCTGCACCCATGAATTGGCTTGTTGCAAAAGTTAAACTTTCTCGGTACAGATGTGTACTGTAGCAGTTACGCTGCACACAGTATTTCTGCAGATCGGGTTCCCGTAGAAACTCTACTCTAGAACCCATTTTGCTGCACCTTTGATGCTCTGTCACACACTGTCACAGGGACACACACATGCCACGCAGATGCTGCACTTTCACTTCGCATGCACACACACGAATACACACACAGTGTGAAGGCATCCTGTCCATTCACCTCCATTCTGACGGCATTTGACATGCAGAGCTAGAGCGCACACTGACAAGACCCTGGCAGGAACACACAGGCGCGCGCGCACGCTGCACCCGAGAGCAAAGAGAACGTGCATCCTCCCACCGAGGTGGCAGAGCCAGAGAAACCATCTGTCGTGAGTCCAGGCAGAGCAGGAACAGGATGAACAACGGCAGGGGCTGGAAAGATTTCTTCGTTCTTTAGAACTTAACTGGATGGGAGAGAGAAAAAGCAGCTTTCTAACCTGCACAGTGTATTCCCAGTAGCTCTGACTTTCTCTGCCTCACTAGTCCAAACCACTTTTCTTTTGGAAAGAGAGAGAAGAAAGCAACCCTACTCCGAACCCTTAAAGGTACTAATTCCAGCACTGGGGGTATTCATTTCTGTTTTCGGCAGGCAGCCAGAAAAGAATTCTCTTAAAGCCACTTCAGCATAATCCCACATTGGCAAGGGCTCCCTATGGGAGAGGAAAAAAGATGTAGTTCCTTAATCAGTCAAGGGAGGGGAAAATTGAAGTGGGAAACTGAATTTTTTAAATAGGGTGGACCTTCTCCATTTCCCCAGCTCATCGCTCTTCGATTATGCAGAGTGCTATCCCAAGGCAAGAAGGGCATGGGCTAGGAGAGGGTCTCCAAATATGGTTGGTCTTCGAAATCTCCTGGGTGCAGGGTAGGGTGAGAGGTGCTCACTAGAAATACAGACATCTTGACCCATGGGATCAAGACCCAAGAATCTGCTACTGTTTCAGGACGTGAGAGGCAGCTAGAGTTTGAGAACCTGAACCAGAGGCCTGAGGGAGACGTGTGTGGGACTGCAGAGCCCAGGATTCTGGCAGTGTTAGCTGGGCAGATGTACTGTGTGGCTTCCCGGACAAGTATTGTCTGATGGAGCAGCTTCAGAGTGTCTCAAGCGGGCCACCTCTTTTGCAGAGTAGAAGCAAGCACCTGAGGGGACATGAAAGACCTCCTGTGAGCTCTCCCCTGCTCTTCTTGTAAGCACTGGCAGCTGTGTAATGAGGGAACATTCCAGAAGGCAATTTCCCCCGAGGTAGCTCCAAAGAGCTTAGGCTTCCTCCTACCTGCTAATCCGCCTGCCTGGGCCCCCAGGGGCAGTGTGCAGGGCTCCTCCCCACCCTTTTTAGATCCCCTCCTCCTGCCCAATAACTGTCTGCTCTGGTGGGCTTGCACAGACTGAACCACAAGGTCTGCGCTCCCCTTTCACCTCCCCCGGGGCCAGCCCCACTCATTGGGCCTCTGGGGGAAGCTGGAAGGGACAGGTACCAAAGGTTGGGAAGGGAAGTCATGAGTCACAGTGGGACTCCACAGCCAGCTGAGGACAGCAGCCTGCAGTGTCCCTGGTCAGCACCCCCGCAGCTGCTGCAGAAAGGCTCAGGGATGGGAGCGAGTGTTAGTGAGGGGGAGGGACAGAGCGAACATTCCCCAAAAGGCTGGGGGCATCTATGGCTTCTCTAATTAATTGATTTTGAGACCTAAGTGTGGTCTCACAGGCCTGAAAGGGGGGGAACTCGCTCTGTGTAGGAGAGTTGGTGGAAATCCAAGTAACCGTCTGCAAGGATCACCATTCAGTGGAGGGAACGGCTGTCCTCTGGCCATGCTGAAGGGAAAGAGACCCCATTACTTTGAAATAATGTCAATAATAGCTTAACATTCACTGAGCACTTACTTTTTGCACATTTACTCACTTAACCTTCAAAATAATCTGATAAAAATGTGTTAGTATGCCCATTTTACAGATGAAGAAACTGAAGCCTAGTAGAGATAAGAGATTTCCCGAGTACCCAGCCAAACAGCTGAAGAGTTGCAGGGTTGAGACCCACATCTATAAGCACTCGACACATCAGACAGATTCTTGTAGGCTTTCTTCACAGGGTGGAAAAGCTAGGGGATTGAGGCAGAGAGAAGGACATAGTGAGGAGCCATCTCACCCTAAATTGTTCCCCTTGCCTTTAGAATGGAAAACTTGCTCTTCTGGACTAGTGGCCTGAGGCCAAAAAACATTGTGTTTACACTTTGCCTTGTGGTAGACACTGGGGAGACAGATGGTTTCTCCATTAGAGTGTTAGATTTATTTTTAGCTCTTTTTGATCTGCAGCATTTTTTAAAGTCGCTTATCACATTTACTTCTGAAAATAACCCGATGAGGAACAGAGGGACAGGGAAGATTTCTCTATCTGTGTTTTATAGGTAAGGGAAGTGAGGCTGAGAACAGGGTCATGTCACTATAGGCAGTGGTGGCTGGGTGGGGACCCCACACCCTCTGCCTAGTTTGCACCGTGATGCTCTCTTCACCTTTGCCCCAGTCAGCCTTACTCTTATTCTGATTTCATTCCCCAAGAAAGGGACAGTGAGTTGGTGATATGCTTAATTCATCATGCCTCCGTGTTAGCTCTTTCCTTACCCGAGAACCCCACAACGCCTACTTGGAGGTCTTGGAAGAGTCTCAGGCAGCTGAGACTCTGAGGTGGGTCTGCCTCACTCCTCTGTTAACAACTAGGCAGAGACTACCTGATTCTCCTGGCTTCCAACTCCCTTGCGGGCTTCAGGAAGACACAGAGAATAGAATGGCTTTCAGAAGTCTGAGTTTAGGACAGAAAGAAGGAAACCAAAAAATAGGGTCATCCCAGTGTGCATGGGCATGGCTCTGGCAGGGGCAGCCCCATTCCAACGGTAGGGTCACAAGCTGGGTTAAGCCATGGAGGCTCAGGGTAATGAGCAGGATGTGAAATCTGACAAGAACACCAGGAAGTAGTGTGGAGTCATCTTTCTTTACCCCAAGGAGACACACCCAACCTCACTCTCAGCTCAACCCCAATCCCAGGCTCTCTCCATACAAAGCCAATTACCTTATGATTTGGTAAACCCAAGTGAACCTCAACCCAACCCTGCCCTGAGGCTAAACATTGCAAGAGTCCTGGGAGTTTGAACCTTAAATGAATGAATTTATGAGCTAAACAGGGACAGGGCTATCTTACTTTAAAAATCAGAGTCTCTTGAGAGGGTATGTTCTTTTGCAAACAAATAAATGAATAAATGGACCCCCTGCCATTTGCAGAGATTTTGTGTGCTGTGACATGCCTTCATGTGGATGATCTCATCTGATCCTCACACAGTTGAGGACCCTGGGCCTGAGGAGGTGGGTCAGAGCCAGGATTCAAGCCTAAGCCTCTAATACTTGAAAATGAAATTTGAAATTAAAACTCTCTTAAAAAACATTCTCAAATGGGAGAGTGAATTTTGGGTTGGTCAAAGCAATTGCTTTCCCCTCACAAATGAGCAGCTTTTTGAGAATAGGTGTTGGTGAACAGGGTTACAGGAGGTCAGTGGTTATATGTGGTCCACATGCATTCATTGATCAAGCAGTGAGCTCAGCCCAGCAGAAAGTGGGGAGGTGTGTTTTGCGAAGACAGGAACATAAGAAGGTGTGACTTTGGGCTTTGTGGGAGAGACTATGGCTCCCTTTGGAGTCCAGGGACTTCTCGTCTGTCCCAAATTCTGGTTTGGAGACTTAGACTGTGGGGACAGCCCAGGCTCCATCAGGAAGGAGCACTGTCCCATGAGAAAAGCCTTAGAAATGAGCACTGCTTCCTCAAGGAAGGAGCGTGTGCACACACACACAGAATGGTTCAGCCCCAGGGCTAAGAGCAGGGGAATTCAACAGGCCTAGTTTCTCCTTGGAACAGGCCCAGGAGCTTCTCCTTGAGAACCGTCTCAGACGACCTCTCTGAAAGGAGCTTGGCCAGCCCCCAGAGGTCTGGAGCATAGACGGGTCAGAGGACCGGCGGGGAGATAAGAGAAGGCCCCGAAGGGTCTGGCACAGGAGGTGGTGACGAGGATGGCCTGTGTTCATGGGGATGGCAGGGGTAGGAGGCACGCCCATCAAGTGGGGCTGTGACTGACCTGCGACCCTGACACACCTGACAGGGGCCAAGTGCTGCCCAGGCCTCACGTCACAGCACAAGAGCGGCTGCATCACGGAGTGGCTGCCCCTCCGCACGGGCGTGGCTTGCTCACTCAAGGCCCAGGGCCTGGTAAATGCTCTTGCTGACCAAGGCAGTGAAGAGAATGGGGTTCCGCAAGGCTGGGAAGCCTTCCTGGGGCTTCTCACTCCACAAGAGACCTGTTGCTTATTGTCAGGCTCCCAGCTGGTTAGGAAGTAAAAACTGCCAAAGCAAAAAAAATTCAAGGTCACAAAAACTGGGGCTTTTAAAAATGTTTGGTTTTAGCACACTAATGCAATGCTTTGACTGTTTAAAATCTGTGTGTAACACTGTTGTGCTATTTTCAAGAAAATTATGGAACTTGTAACATTTTCATTGATTTTTCACCAATTACAAGTGGTGTGGGGTCTGGCAACAAGACTCAAGTTTAGTTTTACAATGAATGTCTTCTCACCTCAGTCTTTTTGGTGTATCCCCAAGATTGTTATGTGCACAACTGGAGATAAAGCCAAGAACCTGACTGCAGCGTCCTTTGTGATAGGAGGCCAGAGGAAATGGCCCCCTGGGCCCCCTTGGAGAGGTCTGCCTGGGAAGAGGCCACCTTAGAGGAAGGAGGAGAAGCAGCAGAAGCTGCAGGGCAGCCTCCTCTCCCTTCCCTCCCCTCTGTCTTCTTTCTCCTTTCCTTCCACACTCTGTACTCTATGAGGACTCACGCATTCACACAGAAGAGGGACGTATGCATTTGCTCACATATGTGGCACAGGGAGAAGAGTGTCTGAGTGAGCGTGTGTGGGCTGGGTGTCCAGGGCAGGTGTGTAACAGGTGTAGGTAGACTCCCTCGTCCCTCCAGGGTGAGCCCTGCCCTCATCCCTGTTTCTTGTCACACTCAGCTCCTTCTGAGTAACAGACTCAGGCTAAACATCTGGTGAGGGGCTTCTACTGAGCTAGCTTTGAACAAAGCTAGCAGGAAGCCAGTACTGGATCACACAAGGGAAGAACCTAGCCGATGTGGGCTCCAAAGAAGGCGGGGAAGCCTGAAGCAGAGGCAGTGATCACAGGGTCCAGATGCAGCTGAGGATACACTCCAGCCCCCTCTCTCTCAAGGAACCCCAAGAAACCTGCATCTCCAAAGTGTCCCAAGCCCTAGGAAGGGGAGGGGCAGATGACTGCACATTGTGAAGAAGCAGCAAAGAGGGCCATTGGAAGCAACATGGAAACAGATCCCGGAGGAGACTCGAGAGGCTGTCACAGGGACCTTGGGAGGGGAAAGGACAGGTAACCCAAGCAAGCTAGGGCAGGAAGTCTGAGAGAGATGCCAGTTTTTGTCTGAAGCCTTGGGTCTACCACAGTTTCCTCAGCCTAATTTGACTCAAACCACATGGCCCTACCTGAAGCATCATCAGAACCAATGGGAAGGGCAACCCCAGAGCATCCTTCAGCAACCTATTCCACTATGTCTCTGAGGCAGGCAGGAAGTTCTTCTTTATATCCCACCCCAATACCATCAACTCCAATGCATATGGGAAGCAGCAATACCAGATCAGAAGAAATGAAAGTGGTTTCCCCACAGCTTTTTTAAAAATTGAAATATAGTTGATATCTAAGTGCAGGTGTACAATACAGTGGTTTACAATATTTAAAGGTTACACCCGTTTATAGTTATTATAAAATATTGGCTATATTTCCCATGTTGTACAATATATCCTAGCTTATTTTATACATAATAGTCTATACCTCTTAATCCCCTATCCCTATATTGCCCCTCTCCACTAGTAACCACTGGTTTGTTCTCTATACCTATGAACCTGCTTCTTTTTTTTGTTATATTCACTAGTTTGTGTATTCCCCACAGCTTTCAGTTGCTTCCTTGTTTGTTTCCCCAGGAGCCTCCACATCTGGGGAGAAATTCTTGGTGTGTGTCCTGCTGGCAAAGACCAGCATTCTCTGAGCTGAGCCCTGGGGAGGAGGGGTGAGCGGATGCAGAAGCAAGGGGATTGCAGCACTTCCTTCCCAAGAGCTCACTGAGCCCACGGAGACATGGGGCTTTGTCCTGGGTCTGCTGTTATATAGCTTCCTGGCCTTGACAAGCTACTACTCCCCTCCAGTACTCAATTTTTACAAATAGTTGAGTCTGGACTTTATGAATTTCAAAACACCGTTAGCAATGCTACATTTTTTTCAAATGAATGCGTCAGCTAACCCTTAATATGTGTAGCAGATTTTAAAACCACAGAGCTCCTCAGGTTGGCACAGGGGTGAGCTGGGGGTCCCCCAGGGCCATCCCCTTGGTCTCCCTCCCTCAGGAGGACTCCACAGAAGTGGGGCACAGTTTGAAAACCACTGAGCTATGGCACCAGTAAGGACCCTTCCAGATGAAATACCCCAGGACTCTACAGCTCTTCTATAATGGGAGAGATGATTTTCTCATGCTGCAAACCAGGAAACTGAGGACTAGAGTGGTTTAGGGTGTTATCCAGGAAACCCTGGGACTCCTGATTCACAGCCCAGTGCGTTCTGCCAAGACGGCTGACACTTTAGCACATCAGTGACTGGGCCTCTGGGAAAGGGAGCCAGACACTCAAACCCTTGCTGCTTTCTCAGCTGCTAGATACAGGCAAGCAAGGAGATGCTTCCACAGGTCCCTCCCACAGCTCCCCACAAGCCCATCCCAGCCAACTCCAGCTTCAAAGATGCGTGCTCTTTTTACTGAGGCCCAGCAGGCTGATGACTTCCTGCATTCCTCCCCATAGGTGCGTCGCCTGGATCATGAGGTCATCCCTCTGCTGGCTCCTCACACTTCTCATCTTGGCCTCAGCGGCCCAAGGCCAGCCAACAAGACGACCGAGACCCAGACCGAGGACCCGGCCCAGACCCAGACTCAGGCCCACACCCAGCTTTCCGCAGCCCGATGAGCCAACAGAGCCTACAGACCTGCCTCCCCCCCTGCCCCCAGGCCCCCCATCTGTCTTTCCTGACTGTCCCCGGGAATGCTACTGCCCCCCTGACTTCCCGTCCGCCCTCTACTGTGACAGCCGCAATCTCCGAAAGGTCCCTGTCATCCCATCCCGCATCCATTACCTCTATCTCCAAAACAACTTCATCAGTGAGCTCCCAGTAGAGTCCTTCAAGAACGCCACGGGCCTGAGGTGGATCAATCTGGACAACAACCGAATTCGAAAGGTGGACCAGAGGGTGCTGGAGAAACTCCCCAGCCTGGTGTTCCTCTACATGGAAAAGAACCAGCTCGAAGAGGTGCCCGCAGCCCTGCCCCGGAACTTGGAGCAGCTGAGGCTGAGCCAGAACCAGATCTCCAGGATCCCGCCCGGGGTCTTCAGCAAGCTGGAGAACCTGCTGCTGCTGGACCTCCAGCACAACAAGCTGAGTGACGGTGTCTTCAAACCCGACACCTTTCAGGGCCTCAAGAACCTCATGCAGCTCAACCTGGCCCACAACACCTTGAGGAAGATGCCCCCCAAGGTGCCCACCGCCATCCACCAGCTCTACCTGGACAGCAACAGAATCGAGGCCATCCCCAGTGGGTACTTCAAGGGCTTCCCCAACCTGGCCTTCATCCGCCTCAACTACAACCAGCTCTCGGACCGGGGCCTCCCCAAGAACTCATTCAACATCTCCAACCTGCTGGTGCTGCACCTGTCACACAACAGGATTAGCAGTGTGCCCGCCATCAGCAGCAGGCTGGAGCACCTGTACCTCAACAACAACAGCATCGAGAGTGAGTGGGGGCGCTGGGGCGGCATGGGAGGGGGCGGCAGGCTCTCCCACCTCATCGCTTTCACGCAAGCCTCATGCTTGCGGACGCAAAAGCACACAGTCTGGCACGGTCTTCAAACCTTGGTCTTTCCACTTGCAGCCCACGCGACCTTCAAAGAATATCTGACCTCTCTGGGAAGTCTCCTCATTTGTAAAATGGCACAAAATGTATATGAAGATTTATTAGTTTAATGCAGATAAAGTGCCCAGAACACTATGGTTGGAGGGTAACAGCTTTTCTGCCTCCAGCCCTTCTCACCAGCCCCTGCTCCTTTGCCCTCCAGACCTGTAGGTAAGGGAGACGTGAAATACAGTCCTGGACATTCTCCTAAAGAATGGTGACATTTAGATGCTGACTCTGGAATGTCTTGGGCCTGTCCACTGCAGAAGCTGGCAGCGTGAGAAAAGAGGCTTTTTCCCAAGCCTGAGCCTAGGTTTTAAAGAGTCTGTAAAAACATACACAGAGAGGCAGTTCTGTATGTACTATGAGTGGCTGGTGGTTTAGTCGCTCAGTCATGACCTACTCTTTGCTGCCCCATGGACTGCAGCCTGCCAGGCTCCTCTGTCCGTGGGATTTTCCAGCAAGAATACTGGAGTGGGTTACCATTTCCTTCTCCAGGGGCTCTTCCCCACTCAGGGATCGAACCTGGGTCTCCTGCATCGCAGGCGAATTCTTTTACCAGTTGAACCACCAGGGAAGCCCCATACTAAGAGTATACGACTGGAAAAGACATGGAAGTCAGAAGAACATGTCTGTATGTGGATGCTTTCTGAATCTATCTGGAAGGCTGAAAGATTTGGTCGTAAAAGTCAGTACACTCAACGCAGAATTTGCCTAAGCTACATTTACAGGGTCCCAGGTTTTGGATAAAAATTGTAGGCCAGAAAAAAGACTGGAAGTGACAGCTTTGCCCAATCAAAAACATCAGATCTGAGTAGACCATCAGCAAAACAATTTAAAAACAAATGAGAGAATATTCTCTCGTCCCTGGACAAAATCAGACTACATCCACAAAATGAATGCAGCAGCTGTAGGAATGGAGACCAAGGAGAAAGAGAAGCACTCCTAAAATAATATTAGGAATCCTTAGCTTTCAAGCCAAAGGATGAGAGGGAATTTTTGAATTTCTATAATCTCAAAACAAGTGGATGATAGAACAGGCTTATTCACTCATCTGAGATAATTACACAAAGGTAGGGGAAGGCTTCCGGAGAAGGCAATGGCACACCACTGCAGTACTCTTGCCTGGAAAATCCCATGGACGGAGGAGCCTGATGGGCTGCCGTCTATGGGGTCGCACAGAGTTGGACATGACTGAAGCGGCTTAGCAGCAGCAGCAGCAGCAGCAGCAGCAGGGGGAAGACTTCTTAAATCTTTCAAGAAAGAAATTCAGGAAAACGGAAAACTGTCTAATTTTACCCTGCAGGTAGCAAACTAATGGAACACCGTTAGTATAGGTTGTATAGGCCAAAAATCTGGACAGAAAGGATACCTTGATTAATAAATAGTTGACAAGTTTCTACCAGATTGTGGATAAAAACAGGCTGCGGCAGGAGGAGGGCGGTTATCCAGCCTTCTGAGGTTGAAGACAGAAAGATTCCATCCACACTCACCATTTCACAGATTTCGGAACAGCACATCAGGGGGGTAAAGTCCAAAGCCACAAAGGTCATAGGAAGAAAATTCATCCATGACATGGATGCAGGGCTGTTTCTGCTACTCCAGTGCTGAAGAGAGAAGAAAGGGGAGAGAGGAAAGAGGAGGAAGAGGAAGAAGGAGATGAAGAGCAACCAACCACCCACCCACAGAAGATAAAAGAAGCAAGGCTTGGGGAGATTAAAAAGCTTCCTTTAGAAGATGGCATGCCTCACATCATCTAACAAAAGGTGAAGGGGAAAACAGAAACTCATCTTCCATTGGAAAACCTACCTCCATTTGCCCATCTCTTAGCTTTCTAGCTCCCTTTCCCCAGCATCAGTCATCACTCCAGAATCAACAGCTCCATCATACCCTGGGGCCCGGTGCCCATCCCTGGTCCCCCTTTCTCTTCCTGTCATCCCTAGTTCAGAAACGTAGCCATCTTCTGCCCACCCTCAAGTCTCACATCCTGTTTACAGGAAAACCTCCAGGGTAATCCATCCACTGTTGGCTTCAGATCTTGCTTCCCTCCACTGTTTCTCCACATGCAGCCAGATTCATCTCTACAGTATAAACCTGATCGTAGGGCCCTTCCAGATTTATCCCCCGCAGGACACCAGTTCATATATCCCACCATCCCTCTCATAACAGCAGTCCTGCTCAGTGACATTCCTCAGACTAGAAATCAAAGACCCCATCCTTAGTGAAATATCTGAAAGTCTTCTATAATTGGTGGCCACAACTGGAGCCTTTCCAGTTTACTCTGCTTAGTACATCACATTGTACTATTTACTGGTTCTAAACTCTGCCGTGAGCTTTTTGCCCTCCACAACATCATTCAGTTAGGTCACAGCATCAGAATACCATCCATCCCCAGGTCTCTAAATGTTAATCCTATCTTTGAAGGGTCAGCTCAAAGTTCACTTCCCCCATGACTCTTTAGAGTGAGTTTCCAATAACAATTGTTGATCAGTTCCAACTTAGTTCATTTTACATATGGGTAAACCAAGCCTGGAAGTTAGGGTCAATCTCTCATGGTCGCATGTTCCTGAGAATTGGTCAGCCAGTTCCAGAGAAGAAATCTCTAGGGTCCTTATCCTTGTCCACCCTCTTCTCCCTCCACGTTTTGGCCTCTAGCCCTATCTGGCCTGACCCCCTGCCCACCTCTCCTGCTGACTTCTCCCTTTCTTTCTCCGCAGAAATCAATGGGACCCAAATTTGCCCCAACAATCTAGTTGCCTTCCAGGATTTCTCCTCGGATCTGGAGCACGTGCCGCACCTCCGCTACCTGCGGCTGGATGGGAACTACCTGAAGCCGCCCATCCCACTGGACCTCATGATGTGCTTCCGCCTGCTGCAGTCCGTGGTCATATAGGCCCTCCTGCGCCCCTGGAGCTCCTCCGGCCACACTGAATGTGGAGGCCCAGGTGCCCGTGCCCACAGTTTGTTTGCTCTGTCTCTTTTTCCTGCTCCCAGCTTTGCCTTTCTTATCCCACCTTCCTGAGTCAGGGACAAGCCACATACTCTGCTGCCCCTGCAGCTGCTAGAACGAGATTTCCAAAGGCTTGATTTGGTCCACCCAGTTCAAAGACACCTGCTGTGCACTCAAACTTCTGGTCCCAGAAGCAAAGGTGTATGTCTAAAGACGTCACACTCTCTTCCTCCCCTCATCACTCCTGGGTTAGCCTGGGCCACGGACTGAAATCTGGTTCTCGTCCTGGCCAAAGCAAGCAGAGAATGGCCAGGGGCAGCCTAGACATGAAGTTTGGAAAGTCCTGCTGGAAACTCCTCTATTGTGGGCAGCTCTGACCCAAACAGACTGAGGAACTCAGGCCTCCTGGGTCAAGGATCCCATCTTCCAAAATGGCTGCTGCCCTGTCCTGTTCACGGGCACCAGACAGGCACCCGCCCTCTGCCAGCCTGGGTTCTCTGGAAAGGAAGTGCAAGGGAATGGCTGAAGAAGGGTGCAGGCTCGGAGATGTGCACAGGGATCCGCACCCACTGCTCCTTCATAGGGTGAGATGGGGCCTCCTTCTCGGCACGCAGCCTCCTGGCTGAGCCCCTTTGTGCCAACAGTAAGAGCAGGGAGGAACATTCCAGGAGAAGAATGGCCCAAAAACCTAGGAACCAGCCAGTAGGAGAGGGCTGGGAGTCAGAGCCCAGGATGGCTCTTGTGGGTGCAGATGGCCCCTTGGCTGCTGGACAAGAGGCCTAATGCCTGAGGAGCAGCATCCACAGGGAGGAGACAGAGCCACCAACCCTGCCCTAATATGCACTCTCTGTCAGGGAGGATGGCCCTGCCCCTCCGTTGCTGGGGAGCAGCTCCTGAGAAACTGCTCCAGAAAGGGCAGAGAGCCTGGAAATCTCCCAGAACCCTCTTCTACTTGTGCAGCGGCCTTCCCTGTCAGCCAGGCACAGCAGTGACATCTGGTGGCTGATACTGCCCACAGCTGGCCCTTGTGTCTTCATCATCTTTCTGGGGTGATTTGCCAAGGTCGGGAGTTGGCCTCAAGTTCCCACTTGAAAAGCCATGGGTGATATGCATGGTCTCTGTCCTCTGGGGTCTATAGGGCACACAGGTATAGAAGTACCAAGATAGGGGACCTGGTTCCCATATGAGTGAACCCAAGAGGGAAACTTCAGGAACCCAGAAGAGGATATGGCTTGTTCCCCTCTGCCCTCTCACCTGTGGGTCCCTTCTGCTCTGCTTTCAGGTGGTAGACTAAGGAAGTGGCTAAGGTACCTCTCCAAGGACCCTCTGGAGCTCATGTTCCCTATGCAGCTCCACCCTTTAGACCAAGTTTTAAGGCAGCACAAGTCCTAAATATTATCCCCTTCCTTTCCAATAATTTATTCCCTGTATGGACTGTCCTTCCTCCAAAGTTTTCACACACACCGCCCCCAAGTCTGGCCCAGGGGAGCAATGTGTGAAAGGCCTCTAAGGGAAGCCCGAGTCCCCCAGAGCTGACTGACCTTAATCTCCCCCTTCCTCCCTCTAGTAGGTGGAGATGCCACCCCCCTACAGCCCCCAAGTGTATGTTGATGGGACTGGGGGGTGTATGTCCTAGAAATGAGTAGGACGCAGTGCCCACTCTCAAGTTAGGTTGAGAAAAGTTCCAGAGATGTTTAAGAAATTGGATTAAGCTAGGTCCCTAACTTTAAGAAATCTCCATTTTATTCTAATTTTTCTCTTTTGCTAATTTACAGAAAATGGGCCCGTTTCATCAAGTTCCTCCCTTTGTCCCTATCCAACTGCTTCATTCTTTGTAGCTGCAGCTGGCTTTTCCAAAGATCTTGCTTAAAGTCAAGCTATATTGTAGCCAAGGTGCTATGGCTTGGATAAGCCCCTCTTCTGTATCTTACTTCCACCTTGTACCCTCAGTCCCTCTGATAATGAACACAGCTCCCAGGACTCCTCAGGGAGGAGGGGTCATTCCCCTGCTCCTGCAAACCTGAACTGTTTTGTTTCAGCAGCAACAAAATCACCATCATCGCATTGCCCTAGAATACGCCGGCTTCCCCTATAGCTCCCTGCAGCTGTAAACCAGAGGAAATTGAACTGGCTGTGCAGTACCACACACACACAATGGGCTGGTTTCCCTTGGGTTTCAGGAGGCCGCCTCCTCCATATACAACTTCATCCTCTCAGTGCTGTTGGCATAGGCACATACAGATGTGTAAGTAGGTGTGTATGTGTACTCTGTACCTACATCTATTCCTTCTTGAAGATCATGACAACTTTGTGAAACAACTTTCACATTCCATCACGCTTCACAGCAGAGAAAATAAAGTGATATGAAAAATATCCTGCTTGAATTTGACAGTGTAAACAGGTGAGATTAGTATCTTAAATTCATCTTGCCACTTTTTCCCCCTGCCTCCAACCTTACTGCCTCTGAGAAGACTGGTAGAGATAGGATCCTATTCCTAAGAAACTCTAGGGAAATGATTCCAAAACCTTTTCTTGGTGAACTTCCCCTAAATTCACAACTGTCACAAAAATAATAATTCCTAAAGTCAGATAAAAAAATCTGACAGCTGCATGTGAAGCTCCAAGTTCTTTTCAATCCACAGATACTAGATGGTTGAGGGTCTCCCAAATACTCAGTACTCAGACAGATACAGAAAGACACAAACCAATCTCCATTTCTAACCAGAAAAAATTTATAGACTAGTTGAGGACCAGTAGTGTAAGATGAACAGAACAGTGTGGTGGAGGTATATCAAGCGCAGTGAGCAAAGGGCCAACCACTTCATCTGGAATGGTCTATAGGCCATGCAGATATTCACAGAGGGGCAAGATCAGAATGCCCTGGAATCTCTCTTCAGGTGGAAGGTTTGTTTCAGAACCAGCTGTGTAATCCTCCTGGACTACACCACCTTCTTTTGGATAAAAAACTGCCAGAACCCACTCCTGCTACCCTGCCTCCTAAATTCCTGCTTCAGTTCAATTCAGCAAGTATTCAGTGTGTATTAAGCATGTGCAAGGTTTCCAGCTAAGAATTCAAGGACAGGTAATATATACCCCCTTGCCCTTGAGGAATTCATAAAAGGAAAAATCCATGAATTACTAATTGCACATCTTAAGTTTGCAATAATGCTGGGTACAAAAAGCATTGTGGAGAGGGTCTCTACTTCTGCCTAGGAGAAACCAGAATGGTTCCTATCATTTGAGCTGGATCTTAAGATTTGAATCAGATTTTTCCAGGTGGGAGAAGGAGGAAAAAGCACATAAGCAGGAAAGAAGGGAACCAGCATGAGAAAAAGATCGGAAGACATGGAGTCTACCTTGTGTGTGTGTGTGTGTGTGTGTGTGTGTGTGTGTGTGTGTGTGTGTGTGTGTGTGTCTGAGAGAGGAAGAGGAATGAATTCCAGTCATGAAGTTATGTGGCTACAAGCCCTCAGCAGGGAATAGACCCCTGCTGTCCAAAAAGCAGGAGGGTTCCTGAAACTTCCACCTCTGCCCCTCTCTCTCTCTCTGTGCCCAGCGAACAGGGAAGCAATAGGGTCACCCTGCCCCAGACCTCTGTCCCCAGGGCCTGCCACTTCCACTCCATCATCACGCCTCCTGCTTCTCCTAACGAGGCTCGGATTAGAGCGGCTCTCCAGGGCTGAGCTGCCTGGAACAACAACAGGATGGTTAGACGGTTCCCACGCAGATCACACACACACCATGGACTCACACACATACACTGTGGACCCTCACACACACACACATACACAGACCCTCAAACACACAGACCCTCACACACACAGACCCTCACACACACACACACAAACCCTCACACACACACACACACACCGTGAACCCTCACACACACTCACACACATACACACACACCATGAACCCTTACACATGCTCACACACACACACCGTGAACCCTCACACACACACACACCATGGACCCTCACACACACACACACACACACACAATGGTTAGATGGTTCCCACACAGATCACACACACACACAGACACCATGGACCCTCCCTGAAACCCATGGTAACCAGGCAGCATGTCCGGTGTGTTTGTGAAGCCGAGAGTAGGAGGGGGAAAGGGTCTAGCACTTGAAGCCTGAGAAGCCTGACTCAGAAGCGGCTCAGCCGGGGAACAGGGGAGCAGGGAACTGGAGCATGGGGGGCAGGACTATGACTCCAAAAGCCCACCGAGAGCGGGAGAGCCGGAGAGCAGGGCTTGCAGGGGCCGCAGCCATAGACCCTGAGAACAGAAGTGCTGGGGGGTGCGGCCCAGGGAGAACGGGGGTGGGGGCAGACTGCAGGGGAGATGAAGGAGCAGTCACACTGCTTTCTTCTCAGGGAACAAGCAGTGTGGCGGTGGGAGGGGTGACGCCCGGCTGACTGGAGTGGGCCAGGGGATCTGAACGCAGAGCCTCGGCTGGCTGTGAAGAAGGTTGAGGACCTCCCACCGCATTCGCCACCCGCTTCCTGGGCACCTTCCTGGCTCCAGGGTTGTCTCTCTCCACCAGCAGAGCCCTCTGTGACTCTCCCCATGCGGGGGGCTGCCGGGGGATCAGGAACAGATTTTGCTCTGGAGACAAGGTTCCTGGGCTGGGAAAGCCCCTCCATTCCAGCTGGTGCCCAGGAACACTGCAAGCCAGGCTCTGCCCCTTGGGCCAGGCTATAAGCTCTGCCCCTTCAGGTATTGTGCCAGGGCAGAGATGAGTTCTGCCAGGGCCATCTGTTCTGAGGGCACAGAGACACATGGCCTCAGGACTTCTAGGGTGAGGCAAAGAAGGCAGGGATCATATGAATAAAGGATTTAGGACCTGACCCTGGCTCTGTGTGATCTTGGGCAAGTCACCTCTCTATGCTGGGCCTCTGTTTCTCCACCTGTACTATAAAAGATTTGGATTAAATGATCCTAATGATTAATTAATGATCCTGAGACCCATGCAGCTGGGATTCAGTACGTGGTTAGTGGGAGGAAGCAGAGAGGAGGAGCATCGTCTAAGAACCTGGGCAAACCATGTACACAGGCTGGCAGAATCAGGAGGAGGGTGTCTGAGCTCCTTCCCGCAGCCTTCAGCAGGGGCTTGCCTAAGGCGCCCGGGAAAGAAGAGTCTCTCCCGAGAAGTGCATCTTTGGTAAGGACCCCGGAGTGGGGATATTCTTCTCAGACACCTGAGGACCCCCACGATGCTTTCTGGTGTTTATGATCAGGAAATGCTTTTCTAGGGCCCAAACTTGTAGGTTCAGAGAGTTTTTTGTATCTTCCTCTCCATCATTGTCAGGTAGCTTGAAGCTGGCTTTCAAATTCTACTGCATCCCCTGTTCATCTCGTCTTTGAATCTCTCTCCCTGTAGTGATTTTTGTCCACTTATAGGCCCATATCAGAGGTCTAGGTGGCAGGTAGTGTTGCTGGTCAGAGTACCCCAGCTGAGCCTCTTTAAATCTTTGGATTCCATATCTGAAACCAAAGCCGCGTCACTCTCAGGCTGAAGAAAGCGGGAAAGGCGAGCTCCGTCCCTCCACAAAGCCCCATGGCTGCCTTCTCTTCTTGGAGAGTGCAGGATCTGAGGGGTGGCTGTCCCTTGCAGGGGTGCCCCCTCAAAGAGGGTTGGCCAGAAAAAGAGATAGACGGCAGACAGAGAGAGGAAAGGATGAGGTGGGAGGTGGGAGGGGTCTGTGTGGGGCTGGAAGGGAGGGCTGGGGGGAGGGAGAAAGAAAGTCTTTCCAACCAAGCAGAGAAGTGACGTGAGGGACCCGCTGAGGAAAGAGGAGAAGAAACGGCTGGACGTCAGGAAAGAGAGAAGTCATTGGCTTGACTCGCTCCCTGTCCTCCCCGCCCTCCCCAGGCTCCCCTTCAACCCATGCCCCTCCGACGGTCATAACTTCTCTGTCAGAGTTCCCGCCTCCCTGAAAGCTGTGAGGCTCCATTTGGAGCCCAAAGGTCTACAGGTAAGGTTGTAGGCTTTGAGGTATTAGGCCTATTGGTATGCAAATAAGAGTGAGTGCGGGGGCGGAGGGGAGCACCGGGCTCAGCGGGGTAGGGTGTTGGCGTTGAGATGGGGACTGAGGTTGGAGGGAGGCAGTAACTTGTCTTAGGGCTTTCTTCAAGATTTTTTTGATTATACAATTTGGTTTGGAGTAAGGTATGGGAGGTAAGTTGAAGAGACAGCTCTTGCTACGGATGGGGGCTTACCCCCTTGCCCAGCTAAAATTAAGAAAGAGGGAAAGTGCTCGCTTTAGCAGTGTGTGTATATATATATATGCTACACACACACACACGTTTATCAATGTAATTATGACTGATTCGAGTTGTATGGCAGAAACCAACACAACATTGTAAAGCGATTATCATCCAATTAAAAAATAAAAAACTAAATAAATTTGGAGTGATACAGAAGATTAGCATGGTCCCTGCACAAGGATAACATGCAAGTTCATGAAGCATTCCATACTTTTTATAACTGAATTACTTTGCTATACAACAAAGATTGGCCCAACTCTATAAATCAACTATACTTCAATTTTAAAAATTGAAGGAAAAAAAGAGAGAGTCTCCTAGAGACTTGTGTAGGTGGCTTTGGGGAAAGATTCATTATCAGAAATACACCAGGTACCTCACACCCACACGACACACATTCCCTAACCCATCTGTGCATATGTGGATGAATGTGCGTGAACATTTGAACTCATCTGTACAGAGATACCTACAGGACTTTCTGAGTGTGTACAACCATACACAAAGAGTTCTTTTGTTTCTGTAGTCTTTTGTTTCTAAAAAGCTGCGTTCATAAATATATTTTAAAACTAACATTCTTTTCTGTAATCAATTCTAACTGGAATCAATTTTTAAGTCTATGTTCCCTAAATGGATTAGGCATTCCTGCAACTAGGCTTGCCCTATTTATTTCTGTGCCCCCAGAGACAAATCCAGGGCCTGGGACTATTAAGATAGCTCATAAATATTTGTCAGGCAAAGGCAGGAATGAATGAATGATCTTCTTAAAAACCACAGGTTTCCTTAATGGTGAAGTTTCTCTAAACCTAGTGTAGTGGCTAATAGTTGTACTCTGAATAGGTGACTGTGTAAGAGGGAACATCTGTGTATGCCTAGTTAGTAGGGAGTTATGTAGACAAGGGGACACACATGAGTGTGTGTGTTGAGATGAGTAAATGAGATTTTGCCAGGTGCCTGCACATTCCTGCATGCGTAAATGAATATCAGTGTGTGGACGAGACTAAAGCGGGGGCCGACAGGAGACATCCTCTGAGATGTAGCCCCAGCCTAGAGGGAGCCTGCATGTGCAATGAAGACAATAAGTGTGTGACAAATGGCATAAGGGTCTTCAAGCGTGGGAGTGGGAAGTGGGATGAGTTTGTGAGCTATTCCCCCAGGACTGGACACCTTAGTGATTTGGCTCCATTCTCATTCCATTCCCCACCCGCCAGGAACCCCATGAAGCTCCTGGCCTTACTGAGCCTTCTGATCCTGATGCTGCAGGAAGGAGGAACAGCATCTCTCTCGAAGGAGAGCGGGAAGGGAGAAGACCAGCCGTATGGGGAAGGCGATTCTTATGCCATTCTGCATCTGGGGGACTATGTCCTGAGCCTGGACAGCTACGATGAGGTCATTGATCCGAACAACTATGACGAGCTCACAGACTATGCGGACCAGCTCCCCCAGGTGCAGGCCATGCAGCAGACTCACTGCATTCCCTGAAAGAAATTGGGAACCAGAGGCCTGGTCCCTCTCTACCTAGTAATCAGCTGTCTCAAGCCTCCGTCTTTCTCTGGGAAGTGGAAATTCTTGTTCCTCCACAGGAAACTGTCACTTACATAATGCTAAGAAAGAAAACACAAAACTTCAAATTTGCTTGTAGCAAAAATTAAGAGTCACACATCCCTCCCTCCCTCTGCCTTCAAGTAAGACCATAAAGTATATCTTACTGGAACGTCAGCAGTGTCCTCACATTCTCCTAGAAAAAAGGACAACCTGTCCTAGACTGCCTTCAGTTCAGAAGTCCATTCCTCAGCCCTGCCTGCCTTCGCAGGGGCTGACATGAAGATGGCACTCATTTGCTGTGTGAGCCTGATCCCACGGGCAAGGGAAGGTCCCCTGTCAGCGAGTCTGGAGTTTAGTCCTAGCTCTCCCACCAGCTTAGCCGCGTGCTGGCCCCTGAGCTCAGGCCCTCCCTGTCTGGACCTCCGTTCCACCTCCATAGCGTGATGAGAGACCAGATGCTCAGAAAGTCCTTGCTTGTCACTTTTTCTGCTCCAATCCCCGCCCCCCCCCCCCCCCCCCCCCCCCCGCTGCCTTCTCCACAGGGACTCTCTGTAAGCTTGGAACTGGTTGCTGAAGTTCCCAGACTACAAAGCAAAGTTCCTCTCAGGCAAAAACTGACTGACTGTGTGCTGTGTCTCCAGGTTAAAGGGACCAGCCTGGCTTCTCTCACCAGGACACATTTTACTCAGAGCACGGAGGCTTCAAGGACACTCCCTTCAAACCCCACGACGGCCAGGCCTCTGACACTAGGCCTGCTGGCTGCCCCAACCAACCACGGTAAGTTCACAGGCACAGTCTCAGTAGCCACGGGACAGACTGGGTAGCCACTACCGAGCACCAGAGGTGCCAAAGAGAAGTGTCATCCGGTGGAGAGCAGAGGGTCAGGGAGAGAAGGGGAAACAGCTGTGGGGGCGGGGGGCGTGGGAAACAAAGGGAGAGGCTGACTGTTCCTGATGCTTCTGCCTGAATGCACAACCTGGATGGAAGGCAAAGAAAGCAAGAACTCCCCTGTGCCTAGCAAGGCCACCTACCTTAATTAACGGCATCGCTGGGGGAGCAGGTTGAGTTGTAATTAGATTAGAGACAATTAAAAACCTGTAGAGAAGAATAACTTTGTGGCTGTCATTTGGTATGGAGGCAAATGAAGAATTTATTTTGCTTTTCAGCTTGAATTCCCTCCCTAGCATCTTCTCCCCCACTCCCTGAGGCCATCCTGGAGACTCAGATGCTGGCATATCCATCAGTAGGGGGTTGGCACTCTGCTGAGGGGTCAGAACTGAGGCACAGGAGGATGAAGTTAATTCCAGAATTGCTTGTTCTCAGTTCCTATTCTTCTCTTGAGATGTTTGCCTTGAGTGGGTACAGGGTAATGAGGCATCATTAGAGAAAACACTTCAGGCAGGATTCTATGACCTCCCAGGCTTAAAGGGCCTCAGCTGGACCTGCCATCCAAGGCCTGGGGATAAGCACACTGTCTAATCATGGCTGGTGAGGAAAAGCTGTCTCTTAATCTTGAGTCTGTGTCACTACCAACAGAGTTCCTCCTTGAACTGGACTAGCACTTGTCTTTAGTAACCTCTGTCCTTTCTAAGAGCAAGAGATGGAAACTTTCTGCAGTATTCAATAAAACCTTCCCAACTCATTAAAGCCAATCTGAGCTCAGTGGCCTGGCCTAAGTCTCATGACCATTGGTCATAGACTGAGAAGAGGGGAGGGATATTTCCCAACAGAAAACTGAGATGCTGATATCATAAGAAGGGGAAATGAATCCTAGACAGTCAGTGTCCACTCCACCTTGACTCTATTTTGCTCTTTGGAGCCGCCTAGAACCTAATTTCTCACCCACAAGGCAGGTGGCAGAGCCAGCAGCCATTGGCCATTGCACTGGCTTTATATCATCTGAAGTGCACTTTGGGGGGCCAGAGAGAGGTCCCATGGAAAAGAGACTAATATACCCACCTATGTGGTTGCATCTAAATGTCCTAGAAATACCCACATAGGCCCCGGAAAATCTATACAGGACCAGGGTCTGATGAAGGCACTAACGGGCTTGGATTGTAATGGTAATAACTGAGGGTGGATCTGCTTCTCTTAGTCAAGGGCTGAGTGCCAGACCAGCAGCAGCCAGCAGCACTCCCAGAGGCACTGTGACGGTCAGTCTGGGTGGTAACCCAAGAAGACACAGGTGACCTAGGTGCAGGCATTCCCTGCTCAGGGCCATTGGTCCCAGAAGCTGAGGGAGTCTCATGGGGGTGTGTATTGGGGGGTGTCTCCCATTGGTCCCAGAGGCTGAGGGAGTCTCACGGAGGTGTGTGTAGGGGGGTGTCTCCCACTGGTCCCAGAGGCTGAGGGAGTCTCACGGGTGTGTGTGGGGGGTGGGAGAGATGTCTCCCATTTGTCCCAGAGGCTGAGGGAGTCTCACGGAGGTGTGTGTGGGGGTGTCTCCCATTGGTCCCAGAGGCTGAGGGAGTCTCACGGGTGTGTGTGTGGGGTGGCAGGGAGGTGTCTCCCACTGGTCCCAGAGGCTGAGGGAGTCTCACGGGTGTGTGGGGGGGTGGGAGAGGTGTCTCCCATTGGTCCCAGAGGCTGAGGGAGTCTCACAGGTGTGTGTATGGGGTGGGGGGGTGTCTCCCATTGGTCCCAGAAGCTGAGGGAGTCTCACGGGGGTGTGTGTGGGGGTGTCTCCCATTGGTCACAGAGGCTGAGGGAGTCTCACGGAGGTGTGTGTGGAGGTGTCTCCCACTGGTCCCAGAGGCTGAGGGAGTCTAACGAGTGTGTGTATATGGGGGGTGGGGTTCTCCCACTGGTCCCAGAGGCTGAGGGAGTCTCACGGAGGTGTGTGTGTGGGTGTCTCCCATTGGTCCCAGAAGCTGAGGGAGTCTCACGGGGGTGTGTGGGGTCTCCCTTTGTTCTATCCTCCACCTGGACCAGGCCTGCCAACCTGTCTGATCTGTGTGTGCCTCGGTTCCTCTGTGTACTGTGATGACACGGACCTGGAGAACATCCCTCCTCTTCCCCAAACGACTGCCTACTTATACGCCCGGTTCAACCGCATCAGCCGTATTCGGGCGGGAGACTTCAAAGGGCTGAGTATGTAACGTCCTGGCAAAGAAAAGAGTGGTTGCGCAGAGGGAGACCCTGGGTTCTTTCCCTTGCCTTTCAGCCATACTGAATAGTTATTAGAGTGCCCCACCTGTGTCAGCCCTTCCCTGTTGGCTTTCAGTCTCTCCAGCTTGGAAATTAGTCTACTTCCTGGCCTTGAAGGTTTTTCTATGGCAGAAGTGACCTGTTCTTGTTTTTGCTCCATGAAGCTATGGGAAGCTGGGGAGGAGAAGATGTGAGCAAGCCCATGTTTTCAGGCTGTCCTAGCAGCTGTAGCTCTGCCCTCCTGGCCTCTGGACAAAACCATGCTAAAGCTGGTCTCTAACCCAGATTCTACCGCTAATTGCTGACAGGCTTCCTGGGCCTCAGAGTTCTTTTGGGTTCTTTTGTTAGTTTGTATAAACTAACAGGTAGAAGTAGGATGGATCCAGGAATTCCTGTGCCTGTTGGGTCTTACCCTCAGAAGCCTTCTTCCAAGCCAATCCACACAGGACAGAACACTCCAGGGAAAGGTGTCACGGAATATGAGGACTTTCTCAGGTTTATAAAGTTCTTCCTTCTGGTTTGACCCTGGTGCAAGTGGAGTGCTGGCTAGCACCCCCTGTGCTGAGACAGGAGAAGGGCGTGGGCAGCTCCAGCAGGAGCAAGGGGAGATGGTGTGTCCCTGTGTTCTGCTCTGCACCTCTTAGCAAAACTGAAGAGGATTGACCTCTCTGGCAATTCCATCTCCTCCATTGATGACAAGGCCCTCCGCCTGCTGCCTGCTCTGCGGGATCTGATCCTCCCTGAGAACAAGCTCACGGCACTGCCTGCGCTGCCCACCGGCATCGAGGTCCTGGACGTCCGCATGAATCGGCTGCAGAGCTCAGGGATACAGCCTGAAGCCTTCAGGGTGAGCCAAGGCCTTGCGTCCCCGTCTACCAAATGCCACCCATGCCCACAACCATACACATGCACCTGGCCCTCATGGAATATCTCTGTCCCAACCCTGCTCTGGGGCATGAAAGTCAAGTGTTATTTTCTTTTCTTTTTTTTTTTGTCTTTTGCTTTTATTTGCATTTATTTTTTGTGGCATTTATTCCCAGGCCATCAGTTTTTGTTTCTTCAGTTTCTTCTGAAAGGATATCTTTTTCTTCTGTGCAAACGTCCTCTTCTGGTTTAGGAACAATCTGTTCTTTTTCAATAAGGGTCATCTCAACGTGGCAGGGGGAGCTCATGTCTGGGTTGATCCAAGTCCCCAGCTGCATCTTTGGGGCTTTGTTCACATGAGATGCTGAGTGACCAGGGATCTAAGCCTTTCAGTTCAGCATTACTCTCTGCATTTCTGAGCATGTGCAGTAAAAATTCAGCACTTTGGGCCACCGACCCTGCATCCAGCCCCACCCTTTGGCCTGGGCACACCTACCAGTTCCACCATTGTAACAATGGAATGGTGGCGATATTGCTTCTGTAAAGTGACATCTTTCAGATACTTGGTGGCCTTTCAGATATGCATACCCTTAATGACCTGGGCAGTTTCACAAAAGTTCTTAAAGTGAACAAGAAGATTTAAACCTCTTGACTTGCATGATTTCGTGGGGTTTTCTGGGTCAAGTGGATAGAGAACCATTTTTAGAGCTCACCTCAGGCCACTTACTGGAAAAGCCAAACCCCATTTTCTTCATCTAAACCATCAGCAACTCCCCCTTTCCCTCTTGGGGCACCGGGCCTCTTGGGTTCTTTCTGTGCATCTGCTCATTCACCTCCCTGTGCACCAGTGTTCTCCACACACTCACCTTCTGCTCCCCAAAACTTGGACTAACATGTGACTTGACTTGGAGTTGTACTGGTTCCTGCTCTCACTCTGAATATCCTTTTGTTTTCAGAACCCACCACTAATTGACCAACCATTGTCCTTCTAGGAGCAATTTCTCAAGAGAGACAATCTGGTTGGTCCCTGGCTGGCCAGTTTCAATGGGAAGGGCTAAACACATGGCACGGATACAGCCCCCTGGGCTGCCCACTCAGCGGTCCAGGGACCTCTGGGGGCAGTCCCACTGGGGGAACAGAGAGAGCTGTGAGTGAGACTGACACCCCAGCTGTCACACTCACATGCACAACTTTCTCCATCATGCCTGTGGCTCTCCTTATGCTGGTCCAGTATCTCCCAGCCGTGCTCTCCATATTTGGTCCAGATTTAGCACCTGGAGACTTTTTTTCTTTTCTGGAGACTTTTCACTTGGGAAAGTCCCTTCTGATAGCAGGGATGTTGAAGCTGGGCCCGAATGTCCTGCCGGCCTGCTTCCCAGCTGTCTTTGCCCCTTGCTTGCTCCTCCCAGAGTCCCCCTGAAACTGCTGAGCCCCTTCATGGCCCTCAGCTGCTTGCACCTCAGCTGCAGCAGCTTTTCCTTCTGCATCCAGTGGGAGGAGATGAGCCGTCCCTGAAGCACCCAGCTCAGGACCCGGCACCTGGCTGAGGCCCAGGAGTGAAGGAATGGGGTCACATCAGCGCCCCTTACTCCTAGGGCCCCACAGAGCCACCAGCCTCCCACGTCCTTTGCACTCTCCCCAGGCATTGGAGAAGCTGCAGTTCCTCTACCTGGCTGATAACCTGCTGGATGCCATCCCCCGGTCCCTGCCCCTGAGCCTGCGTTCACTGCACCTGCAGGTGAGTGGTTTCCCTGAGAACAAGGGTGTTGAACAGCACAGAAGGTGGAGGTCGGATTGCAGGGAGCCCCCTTCAGCAGTGGTGGGTCTCTGTCACTGAGAGCTCAGAGACCAGAGTTGGCGCATCTCACTCAGACCACTGTCTACAGCCTCCATCCGATTCCTTCCCCTTCCTGCTCTTTAAAACACTTCCCCTCCGTTCTTATCCCATCTCACCCAATGCTCACTCCTGCTCCCTTCCCCTTCCCCTCTGTCCCCTCACCCTCACCCTCTCTAGGCCCCCTCTCTCCGTCCTCAGTGTGTCTCCGGCCTCCTTCCTTGTACTTGGCCCCAGCCTTCCAGGCCTCGGTGTCTCCAGTTGCAAAGGGGAGGTGAGCTAGTGGGCAGAGAGGACTGATCCCGCCTCCGTGCTGCCTGAGGGCAGACTCTCCAGGCGGAGGAGCTTCACAGCTGTCTGTGTGTTCTTTCCAGAATAACGTGATAGAGACCATGCAGAGGGACGCCTTCTGCGACACCGAGGAGCACAGACACACCAGGAGGCAGCTGGAAGACATCCGCCTGGACGGCAATCCCATCAACCTGAGCCTCTTCCCCAGCGCATACTTCTGCCTGCCCCGGCTCCCCACGGGCCGCTTTGTCTAAGTCTGCCCGCCTCCGCGGGGGAGGGCCCCCGCCGTGAGAGCCCTCGGAAGACCCCAGGGCGGGGGCCACAGGGCCTGACCCTGACCCTAAGCAGCCACCTTTCATCCAGGCGTTAGTCAGCCTAAAGATCCAGTGGCCAAAATCTACTGCTCCCCCTCCCTCAACACATATCCACCCACACACACACACACGCACGCACACGTGCACACACACACACGCACGCGCGCGCGCACACCTACACGTGCGCACACCCACTCACACACCCACTCACACACACAGACGTGCACACACAGGAATGCTCGCGCATACACGCATGTGTGCACACACATGCACACACCCACGCACATGCACACACGTGCACATCCATGCATGCACACACACACGCACGCACGCATGCAACACACTCTGAAATGTCCTCCAGGAGCCAGATTTGCATTTCTTCACCCTCTTTCCTTAACACCTTATGGCTCCTGGATCAAAGAATAGAGATGTCTGCAGCAAAGCTCTTTCCCGTATTCCTCATTCTTCCTACCCACACAGAAGGCCAAGAGTCATGGAAGAAGAGGAGGAGGGACAGAAAGAGAAGAGGAAGGGGAATAAGCAGTTGTGTGCTGGAGCCAGTTCTTACTACTAGGCTTGCAAGAACTGATTATTAAACTTTCCAGAATTTTTCAAGCCAGTTGTTAAATGCAGTCATTGTTAAAAACTAGATCACATAAACTCACAATTAGATATTTTATGTTGAAAACAAATGTAATAAATACTCAAACTCATCACTTCCCAATTATTTTACTGGTTTACTATTAACCATGTTCTTGAACTTTTCTATGTCTGTGGCATCTGTGTAGTGGAAATACTATATAATGACATGCTTTTAGTGACATCACACTGGTAGTTTGAAATTGGCCATGGTGGGAGTATTTATACCACAGAATTAGTAAACTCTACGTATTAGGATTTTGTTAGAAAGAGAGCCTATTCTTAAGCCTTTGCCAGCACCGCTGAGGACAAAAACAGCTGTTTGGTTTTTTTTTTAATTTATTTATTTTAGTTGGGGGCTAATAACTTTACAATATTGTAGTGGTTTTTGCCATACATTGACATGAATCAGCCATGGGTTTACATGTGTTCCCCATCCTGAACCCCCCTCCCACCTACCTCCCCATCGCATCCCTCTAGGTCATCCCATCGCCCCAGCCCTGAGCATTTGTCTCATGCATCAAACCTGGAATGGTGTTCTGTTTCACATATGATAATATACATGTTTCAATGCTATTCTCTCAGAACGTCCCACCCTCACCTTCTCCCTCAGAGTCCATAAGACTGTTCTATGCATCTGTGTCTCTTATTCTGTCTCGCATATAGGGTTATCGTTACCATCTTTCAAATTCCATATATATGCATTAGTATACTGTATTGGTGTTTTTCTTTCTGGCTTACTTCACTCTGTATAATGGGCTCCAGTTTCATCCATCTCAATAGAACTGATTCAAATGTATTCTTTTAAATGGCTGAGTAATATTCCATTGCGTATATGTACCACAGCTTCCTTATCCATTCATCTGATGATGGACATCTAGGTTGCTTCCATGTCCTGGCTATTGTAAACAGTGCTGTGATGAACATTGGGGTACACATGTCTCTTTCAATTCTGGTTTCCTCGGTGTGTATGCCCAGCAGTGGGATTGCTGGGTCATATGGCAGTTCTATTCCCAGTTTTTTAAGGAATCTCCACACTGTTCTCCATAGGGGCTGTACTAGTTTGCATTCCCACCAACAGTGTAAGAGGGTTCCCTTTTCTCCACACCCTCTCCAGCATTTATTGCTTGTAGACTTTTGGATAGCAGCCATTCTGACTGGTGTGTAATGGTACCTCATTGTGGTTTTGATTTGCATTTCTCTAATAATGAGTGATGTTGAGCATCTTTTCATGTGTTGTTAGCCATCTGTATGTCTTCTTTGGAGAAATGTCTGTTTAGTTCTTTGGCCCATTTTTTGATTGGGTCGTTTATTTTTCTGGAATTGAGCTACAGGAGTTGCTTGTATATTTTTGAGATTAATTCTTTGTCCGTTGCTTTCGTTTGCTATTATTTTCTCCCATTCTGAAGGCTGTCTTTTCACCTTGCTTATAGTTTCCTTTGTTGTGCAAAGCTTTTAATTTAATTAGGTCCCATTTGTTTATTTTTGCTTTTATTTCCAATATTCTGGGAGGTGGGTCATAGAGGATCCTGCTGTGATTTATGTCGGAGGGTGTTTTGCCTATGTTTTCCTCTAGGAGTTTTATAGTTTCTGGTCTTACGTTTAGATCTTTAATCCATTTTGAGTTTATTTTTGTGTATGGTGTTAGAAAGTGTTCTAGTTTCGTTCTTTTACAACTAGCCTCCGCCTATCTCCAGGCCATCCCACTGGTGATAGGGTGGGGTTTCTAGGGCTTTTGAAAGTTCCTTGCTTTTCCTATGCCGAGGCTTGCTGTTAGACTTGGAGGGAGCCTTTCCTAAGGATGGGGAACTGACATGAGTCTTCATCCGGACGCCCTTCTTGTAGCACCTACCTATTCCTGGCTCTTCCTGGCCACGCTCTCTTCTATGTTTAACCACCAGAGGGCAGCCTTGTGCAAAGATAAATAAATAAATACAGCAATTACTCATCTGCAGCTTTCTTGGATCCAGGGCAGGGCCCACTGTGCTGGAAGGATGGGAAGAAGGGCAACTGTGATCTGACCAACTTACTCCTTGAATTATAATGGTAGGAGAGATGGTCATCTTTCTTCTTATAAGGACTTTGTGGGCAAGGTAGGAGATGAGATGGTGTTGATTGGAGCATCTTTCTTCTTATAAGGACTTTGTGGGCAAGGTGGGTGTAATAGATGAATGCTTGGCATCACCTACCTGGTGTTGATTGTGCAGCAGACATATTCCTTTTCTTCATGGAGTTGAGTGTGTTAGTTGCTGCTGTGTCTGCCCTCTCCCTAGGGATCCGAGGATCCCAGGACCCAAGGACCTCTCTCTCTCATCCCCCAGTTGCATCCTCTCCATCCTCCACTCTGATTATGACAAGGCCTTGACATGCAGCAGCTGGAAACCACAAGATCCCTGAGTGCAGGAAACCCTGATTTGAAATAATCCAGTAAAAAGAACCGAAGAAATTTTCCAGAAGTGGGGCTCTCGGGTACCAGAAACTGCATCATACCCTCACGCCCCGAGGTTAAGACGTGCTAAGTAAAGAAAGGCATCTGACCTCTGTTCTCATGTAGTAGAAGTGGACTAAGAATTTCTGGACTCCTGGAATCTGCCAGGCATGTATTAGGAATTTTTATGCACATCAACTCACTTAACCCCAAGCACCACTCTAGTTAATAGAGATGCTGATCTCCATACTGTGGATGGCAAAACAAGCTTATGAAAAGGAGGTACCCACATCCACACAGCTAATAAGTGGCAGGGCCAGGATTCAAACCTGGGGCGCTCTAAGCACAGGGAGCTGAGTCTTGTTCTCACAGCATACTTCGGTGCAGGTACTGCTGTCAAGGCTAGTGGAGCAGGAGTTTCCTCCCTAAGGCTGAGCCTGCGTGTGGGGTAGAATTTCCCCAGGGGCCTGCTGCCTCTGTAGCTGTCTGCTAACTAATCCCCTATTTTTGGCTAGGGAAACCCAAGGAACAGAAATAATGCCCTTGTTGGCCGCCTCTCCACAAAAATTCTACACAGCGCATCTTTGGGCCTTCCCGTGACCCAGGGAGTGGGGCAGGGGGAGAAATCCCAGCAGCTCCCAGCAGCTGTTGCATCTTGACTGAAGGAGCCGGGGCTCTTCTCTGGGACCTAGAGAAGCTAGGGTTGGAGCCTGGCAGGAGAAAGAGAAGGTGCCTCTTTATCCGGACTGAGGGTCTCCTGTCCTGAGGAAGGGAAAGACAAGATGGGAATGAGCTACCCCTGCGGGGAAAGGGAGAGCAGAGAGGAGGGGGCTGCGGGGGTCCAGTCAGGCAGTGAAGCAGCCTCACTGCTGATGCCAGTGGACAGGGCTGTGTTGGTTTTAGATTCACCTCTTCCAAGAGCCAGTCTTTCCTAGCCTCCCTCACCTAGGTCCTCGGTGGCAGTCAGCACCATGCTCCACCGTGGCACACTTGGAGAGGACCCTTGCTCGTGGGTGGCTCCCTGGTGGCCCTCCTGCCAGCCCTGAGAAAAGGGGGGCACCCCCCCTTCGCAACACCCCCGTGGCCTTCAGGACAGTTCTAGCTCCAGGCAGGCACCCTGGACAGTTCTATGACTATCATGGGAAGAGGCAGAGCGAAGAGGGAGCGTTTGCAGTGACAGCCCTGTCTGCCCGCCCGCCCGTCAACTCCACAGCCAGCCAGGGCTGGGAAGGGATAGGTGGGGAACCGAAGGAGGGAGGCATGCTTGTGGGGCTGGAGCTGAAGAGGGTTTCCTCACCCTGACTTTGCCTTGCTGCTTGTTTTCCTTTTAATTTCCTCCCTGAATAATGATCTCTTAGGCTTATGTTGTAAATTGGCACTTTGCAGATCTCTTTGACATATGGGGTTGAATTTATAGTCCCTATAACTCTGTGCAGATGATATTATTATCTCTGCTTTACAGATAGAAAATGGAAGCCTAAGTGATTTGCTCAAGAGACAGCTGACTTAACATATAGGAACACAAGGGGGAGTAGGGGAGACAAACTTCACTCGGGAATTCCTGTAGGAGAAATGGAAATCCCAGCCCCACCTGCTGGAGCCATGGATCTATGGCCCCCTCCCCACTCCCCAAGAGCTCTTTGAAAAGCAAAGAGAGCATTTCCTGGACTGGCAAAGTGCCAACACCCACAGAGCTGCAGGCCTGCTTACTGATGGTGCACAGAGGTGATGAGGAGGAGATGGCTTCCATGGATCTGAGCTTGGAAAACTCCGGGACTCAAGGACATGCTGCACCCCGTCTCTGCTCCCACCCAGCATCCACATGCCCGTGTCCTTCCTCTTCCAGCCAGAAGGAGGGAGGCAGCAGGCAGAGGTGGGCCCAGCCCGCCCCCCGCTGTCTGGCTCTCTCCCTCTCTCCTCCCCCTGGCCTGCTCCTCCCAGCTCTGCACACCAGCCGGTTAGGCCTCTCCCCTCTTTCAAGGTCATCTCTCTCAGCTGGACCAGCTTCCCATCCCCCAGAGCCACCATCTCACAGACTCCCTCCCGCGTTTGCTAGCAGCTTGAAAAGGGTCCGCATGTGTAGCGGGGACGCTTCTTTCCCCACAGCTTCCATGTCTCCCTGCTCTTCCAAAGGTGATAAAGCAGCTGAGCAACCACGTCCTGCCTGTCTCATTGCACAATCTCGCAAACTCAGACCTCCTTCTCATCTTCAGCCCAGCCTGTTCATCCCTCCTGGGCATAGCCACAACTATGGCTGGGACATGTGTGTGCACACCCTGCAGCACATATGTGCAAAGTATGCTACACCTACTCTCCCCTTTCTTCCCCTCTGCATCTGGCCCCTTTCCTGCAGCCCCTGCTGTGCCCCAGGCCCTGGAGCAAACAGTTCTTAGCCTTCTCCTGGCACCACGGGTCCCAGCCCCGTTGCGCAGAACCCTCATCTCTGGTGTGTGTCTAACACAGTTCACACACAGAAGGAAACGCAAAGGGTTCTGCGCCAAAGCCACCTGCAAAGGAGCAATGGTTCTGGGAAGAGCACGGGAATGAGACTCCAGAGCCCTGAGTCTGACCACCC
The DNA here is from genome assembly GCA_024291935.2 of Okapia johnstoni. Classification (NCBI taxonomy): domain Eukaryota; kingdom Metazoa; phylum Chordata; class Mammalia; order Artiodactyla; family Giraffidae; genus Okapia; species Okapia johnstoni. The sequence goes on along the minus strand of CM044322.1, from coordinate 72,390,546 downwards.
CAAACCCTGACGTGCTGTGTGACGTGTGGCAAGTCATGCCAGCACCATACCCTGTCTGCCTCCTGCTTGGGGCTGCTCAGCCTAATTCCGTGGCTCAAGGCATAAACAAGCCTGGTGGGTGAGGTGTTTCTCCCCATCCTCATTATTTTTCTCGTCTAGGAGCAAAGACCAAACCCTCCCAGGAACCTGGGACATAGACATCCATCCTGACCCCTCTTGACATGAGAAGCAACTCTTCAGTTGCAGGTTGCGCATGATCAGTATCCACCCACCAAAGAATAACTGACTTGGAGTCTCTCTGGAAGTGCTTCCCTCCCTCAGAGAGGAAACTGCATCCCAGGATGGGCTCCTGGAGTCCAGGGCCTGCCAGAGGTGCAGCACCTCTCTTGGGGACCTAAGAAACCCCCACAGAGCCATGTCCTGAGAGACAAGCAGGTTGGCACGTTTGAACCCTGGAAACAAGCAATGGCAGGTGAGCTTGTGGCCTTGAGTAAAGTGCTGGGAGAGGTGGGGATTGGCGTGAGCAGAGGAGAGGTAGACCCTGGTCATGCATACAAATGCCAGGACAAAGGGATGCCCATAGCCCCCATGCCGGAAACGCTCTGCAAAGTAGGAAGGTATTAAGCAGTTACACAGATGGTTCAAGCTAAAGCACCCTTCAGAAGAGGGAAACAGTGTTGCCTTTAAAGATTCAAGTCTTCCAGATCATCTGTATAGTTGAGTTAAAGTCACCTTGTCCATCTGGATTCTGGTAACCCCTTGAACAAATCAGTCTGAAAAATAGGGTCCATTTTAAAGTCAGCAGATCAGGGCATGATCTCTGCAGAGATTATGGGAGGTAGAGAAAGATGGGGAGAAATTCAGTCTTCCAAAGGCTTTGAAATTCCTCAGAGCTCTTTGGTCCAAGTCCCCTGTCTAGGCAGCCTTTATCTAGTGCACAAGGTGGCTTCCCTGGTTTTAAGTAGGAGCCAGAGCTCCAGGCTGCCCAGAGCTACCCAGCCACCATTTGCAGGCCAGCCGTTGGCATTGACTGCATGGTTACATTTAATCTCCAAAGTAGCTCGATGAAGTGGGCACTGTCTCAATTTTATAGAACTCTGAGATGTTAAGTTCCTTATCCAGGGTCACTCAGCAAGTAAGAGGCGAGTGTGAATGGAAATTCAAACTTGGCCTGGCTGCAAAGCCCTCTAGCCCTCTTGGATTGATGCTGGGTGTCTGACATTCCTGGTAACCTCACACTTCCTATAGGAGCCTTGCATAGGGAACACACCCAATAAACACTATGCGGCCAGCTCCATGGCAAGGGGGTAGGCAGACTTCTGCAGAAATCTGATCATAAATAGCTTCTTTTCTGACCCTTCTCTACCCCAGTGTTGGCACCCACACACCTGACTCTCTCCTCCAAGTGTTTCCAGACTAGATCTCCCTTCCCACTCCACTTCCCTTCCTACCCATTGTCTCTGAGCTCAACTTCTTGGCTCCTGATCTTCGATTCACCAAATTCTTTCCGCTTCTTTCACCCTGAATACAATAGGCTCCTTCCCTTGCATCAGTACACAGAATCACAGCACTCCGAGGGAGGTGTGTTCCTGACCAGGTTTCAGCTCCTCAAGGAGCCCTCCTGCCGTTAGGTCTTCCTAACGGAGATGACCTCCTAGAGGTGGCCCAGCCTGGCCGTGCCTGCCTCTCTGCCCCTGCCATTCTTGCACACTGCAACTTAGGGGGCAAGAAGTACAGCACCAAATGTACTCCCCGTTTTTTTAACTCAGAGCCAAGAAACTGCTCTCTCAGCTCCTTCCTGAAATATCAGAAGAGGAATGGGAAAGTGTTTGTTGCCATCACCAAGAAAGTTCCCACCACCCTATACCCAGGCTGAGATCTGATGTGTAGAAGAATTTTGTTTTCCAAGTAACCTCCATGACAGCTGGCAGAGAAGCAGCAATAAACAAGGAAGAGACAACAGCACCCAAAAAGGGAGACACACCCACCTGAACAGAGCAGGCAGCCATAGCTCCTCCATCATATTGGGGATACCTTAATTCTTTACTCACACAGATCCTGAGTCTCAGTTTTCTCAGCAGGATGGAGAAGGAGCCCCTGAATCTGCAAGGGCCCATTTACCAAGAGATTCACATAGAACCAGGCCCTCCTTCAACCTAAACCATCTCCAATGTTCTTCATTGATTCTTTGAACAACTCTTCATTAAGTACCAAGCATCAGGGACATTACAATAAATAGACAGACAAGGTCCCTGGTTCCCAGTGGTGGAGGCAGGCAGTAATGGAATAAATGAATAGCAATAGATCAACAGTATAATTCAGACATGCCACAAAATGAAGATGGTATGCCAAAGACTAGTGACAGTGCCCACAGCATTAGAAAAGGTAATTAAGGAAAGCCTGTTGAAGGTGGTGGTGCTGAGCTTGGACTTTCAGGACAGGAAGGCAACAGCCATTCCAAATTTGAGGGGAGTGCTCTCCAAGCAGAGGGGAGAGAAGGAACAATGGCCCTAAGCAGAAACAAGCAATTTTAAAAAGGAAAGAGGAGCCCTATGCAAGCAGTCAGGGCTGGTGTGAGGTAGGAGGGAGGCAGCAGACCCTGAACATAAAGATCTTGTAGGATTTTACTGTAAATGTGATCTTTTCCAAGGAACTCAAACACTATTACCCCCTTGTCTCTCTGTTAGTGATGCTAAAAAACTAAAAACACAAGGAAGGAGGGGAAGGAAGCTTGATTCACTAGGGATGACAGTGACCAGAGCCAGTGCATCCTTCCAGGGAGGAAGAGTCTGTTGCTTGGCTCCCAGGCCTGGGGGGAAATGGGAACAGAAGCAGAGTGAAAAGAGAGACACTAGGGGCTGAGCAAGGGTTGAGAGCAGGAGATCTCATTCAGGGAGCTTATGGAGCAAAGGGCATGAGCAGCAACCGGGAGCTAGGGCTCTTTGAAGAGGGGGACAGAGGATTTAAGAAAGTTGGGTTTTCATGCAGTTTAATTTCCCTTGGTCACCCTCTTAAGAAGGCCTTGTGTTAATAGTTGTACTATGTCTCAAAGCTTTTACAGTCTAATGTCTGCTCCTTTTGAGTAAGTCTCTAGCTTGAAGTGGGCCTCAGGAGAGGCCCAGTACTGAGTACAATTTGAGACTGGGACACAGGTGAAAAGGCCCCCAGTGGGACACTCACTTGCTATGAATGTGTGGCCTCATGCCAGTCACTTCTCTGTTCCCTTCCTCTGGACCTGAAACGATTGAGTTACCTCATCTCTAAGGTGCAAACAGTCTGGGACTCCAAGACGCCACAGGTTCATCCGTTTTCTTAACAGAGACTTGAGAAGATCAGCAAGGAGATCCAACCAGTCCATTCTAAAGGAAGTCAATCCTGAATGTTTATTGGAAGGACTAATGCTGAAGCTGAAACTCCAATACTTTGACACCTGATGCGAAGAACTGACTCATTAGAAAAGACCCTGATGTGGGGAAAGATTGAAGGCAGGAGGAGAAGGGGACAACAGAGGATGAGATGGTTGGATGGCATCCCTGACTTGATGGACATGAGTTTGAGCAAGCTCTGGGAGTTGGTGATGGACAGGGAGGCCTGGTGTGCTGCAGTCCATGGGGTCGCAGAGTCGGACACAACGGAGGGACTGAACTGAACTGAACTGACCTCCAGAAGGCGGCCTCACCCCTGAAGCAGGCCACTCTGCTGCCCTTGGCACCAAGGGAGGACAGTTTTAGGGGCCCATCCAGTTCCTAACACCCACACACACTGCTCAGGTCCAGTCTTCTCCAAGGAGCTGACCTCCCTCGGGGACAAGGACTCTCAGAAGATTCCATCAGCATCTGTCTTTCCATGCCAGGACTGGGTTGGATGCAGCCCCCTGCAAGGCAGACCGTGTACACAGCTCCCCAAGGAAGGTAGCTCTGACCTCTGGGTGAGATACCCCCTGGGGAGCAGAAGAGCCCTCCCTGCTTCTGGAGAGGGGCTGATGTAGCCTGTGACCTAGCGGTCAAGAGTTTAGGTCCTTTGTCCCACTCACCCTGCTGCATCAGGGCCAAGCAGAGTCTGCACAGCCTGGTCAGCCCCCTCCTTTCTGGCTGCTTCCTCTAGCTCAGTCCCAGGAGCCTAGGCAAAGCTGCTCTAGCAGACAGCCTGCTTCCTTCAGCACAGAAAGCCTTCCTGGGAAGCCGCGGGGCTCTCCACCGTCTTGGTAATCAGCACAGGAACCAGAGCCCCTCCCCCCCTTCCCCCCCCCCTCCCCTCCCCTCCTCCCACCTCTCTCTCTTTCTCTCCATCTTTCCCACCCGCTTTCTTTAGATTCTCCCGCGCCTCCCCAGCCCTCAGAGCCACTGCCACCTCCTGAGAAACTGAGAGGGTTTATCATCAAATGAGGCTTTGTCATAAGGAAAACAGCTTTCTTTTTCTCACTTTGAGAAGGCGCTGACAGGAGCGGCTAGGTAAAGGGTGTCCTGTGTATTCGGAGCCTCCGTCTCCTTCCCCACTTCCCTCAGCCCCACGCCGCCGGTGGCTGAGTCAGGCAGTGCGTTTTCCTCAAAGCCGGCTCCTCTGACCTGCCTCTCGGGCACCCGGTTCTCTTAATCCTCCCCGCTGAGCCCGGGGCCCACAGGACACATCCGCTCCTAACCGTTTCTTCGTTCAGGTCACCTCACTCCTTCAGCAGTTTACAGCCCTTGCTTCCATGTGCCAGGGACTCCAGGCGCTGGGGGTAGGAGGCACGTGGGAGAGCGGGGTGGGGTGCGGGGTACATGAAGAAACCAATAAAGTGCGAAGCGGTAACTGTGGCAGCGGTGACACACAGGCCCGAGGCGGGCAGAGTCCATGGGAGGCAGAAGGCGTGATGCCGGGGCAGGGGGCCTGGGGCCGAGCGGGAGCCTGGGGTCCAGGGCTGGGGGTGAGGGGTGAGAGGGGGGCGGGGGGGGGGGGTGAAAGGGGTCGGGGGTGAGAAGGGGCTGGGGGGGCGGGGTGAGAGAGGGGCTGAGGGGTGGGAGGGGGGGTGAGGGGTGAGAGGGGGGCGGGGGGGTGAGAGGGGGGGGGGGGGTGGTGAGAGGGATGGGGGAATGAGAGGGGGGTGAGAGGGGGGGCGAGGGGTGGGGGGCGAGGGGTGAGAGGGGCGGGGGGTGAGAGGGGTGGGGGGTGAGAGGGGGGGGGGGGGGGCGAGGTGAGAGGGGGCAGAGGGGTAGGAGGGGGGTGGGGGCTGAGAGGGGGTGGAGGCGGGGTGAGAGGAGGCTGGGGGTGGGAAGGGGTGGGGGGTAAGAGGGGGGCTGGGGGGTGGGAGTGGGGTGGGAGTGGGGTGGGGGTGAGAGGGGGGCGGGGATGAGAGGGGTGAGGGTGAGAGGGGTGGGGGTGAGAGAGGGCTGGGGGGGCGGGGTGAGGGGGGGGTGAGAGGGGGCGGTGGTGAGAGGGGGCAGGGTGAGAGGGGTGGGGGTGAGAGGGGGTGAGAGGGGGCGGGGATGAGAGGGGGGGGGGGGTGAGGGGGGAAGGTGAGAGGGGGCTGGGGGGTGAGAGGGGGTGGGGGGCTGGAGAGACTCATGAAAGAAGCCCTGCTGGGCTGTTTGTGGGGCCGGAAAGGTCAGGCTGATGTTTCAGAAGTTCTGAGTAATAAAAGGCTGGTGTTTCAGAAAGGCATCTCTGAGGAGGACAAGCGAGAAGTCGGGGAGAGAGCCTGGTTAGGAGACCAATGCCACGAGCACTAGAAGTGAGTACTTTTTTTTTTTTTAACAAGGCAAGGGTGCCCACTCTCACCACTACTATTCAACATAGTTTTGGAAGTTTTGGCCACAGCAATCAGAGCAGAAAAAGAAATAAAAGGAATCCAGATAGGAAAAGAAGAAGTAAAACTCTCACTGTTTGCAGATGACATGATCCTCTACATAGAAAACCCTAAAGATTATACCAGAAAATTACTAGAGCTAATCAATGAATATAGTAAAGTTGAGGATATAAAATTAACACACAGAAATCCTTTGCATTCCTATACACTAACAATGAGAAAACAGAAAGAGAAATTAAGGAAAGAATACCATTCACCATTGCAACGAAAAGAATAAAATACTTAGGAATATATCTACCTAAAGAAACAAAAGACTTATATATAGAAAACTATAAAACACTGATGAAAGAAATCAAAGAGGACACAAACAGATGGAGAAATAAACCGTGTTCATGGATTGGAAGAATTAATATAGTGAAAATGAGTATACTACCCAAAGCAATCTATAGATTCAATGCAATCCCTATCAAGCTACCAATGGTATTTTTCACAGAACTAGTGGTGTCATCTGCATATCTGAGGTTATTGATATTTCTCCCGGCAATCTTGATTCCAGCTTGTGTTTCTTCCAGCCCAGCATTTCTCATGATGTACTCTGCATAGAAGTTAAATAAGCAGGGTGACAATATACAGCCTTGACGTACTCCTTTTCCTATTTGGAACCAGTCTGTTGTTCCATGTCCAGTTCTAACTGTTGCTTCCTGACCTGCTTACAGGTTTCTCAAGAGACAGGTCAGATGGTCTGGTTTTCCCATCTCTTTCAGAATTTTCCACAGTTTATTGTGATCCACACAGTCAAAGGCTTTGGCATAGTCAATAAAGCAGAAGTAGATGTTTTTCTAGAACTCTCTTGCTTTTTCGATGATCCAGCGGATATTGGCAATTTGATCTCTGGTTCCTCTGCCTTTTCTAAAACCAGCTTGAACATCTGGAAGTTCACGGTTCACATATTGCTGAAGCCTGGCTTGGAGAATTTTGAGCATTACTTTACTAGCATGTGAGATGAGTGCAATTGTGCGGTAGTTTGAGCATTCTTTGGCATTGCCTTTCTTTGGGATTGGAACGAAAACTGACCTTTTCCAGTCCTGTGGCCACTGCTGAGTTTTCCAAATTTGCTGGCATATTGAATGCAGCACTTTCACAGCATCATCTTTCAGGATTTGACATGGGCAATAGATGGGGAAACAGTGGAAACAGTGTCAGACTTTATTTTTTTGGGCTCCAGAATCACTGCTGATGGTGATTGCAGCCATGAAATTAAAAGACGCTTACTCCTTGGAAGGAAGGTTATGGCCAACCTAGACAGCATATTGAAAAGCAGAGACATTACTTTGCCAACAAAAGTCCGTCTAGTCAAGGCTATGGTTTTTCCAGTGGTCATGTATGGATGTGAGAGTTGGACGGTGAAGAAAGCTGAGCGCCGAAGAATTGATGCTTTTGAACTGTGGTGTTGGAGAAGACTCTTGAGAGTCCCTTGGACTGCAAGGAGATCCAATCAATCCATCCTAAAAGAGATCAATCCTGGGTGTTCATTGGAAGGTCTGATGTTGAAGCTGAAACTCCAATACTTTGGCCACCTCGTGCGAAGTGTTGACTCATTGGAAAAGACCCTAATGCTGGGTAGGATTGGGGGCGGGAGGAGAAGGGGACGACAGAGGATGAGATAGTTGGATGGCATCACCGACTCGATGGACATGGGTTTGGGTAGACTCCGGGAGTTTTTGATGGACAGAGAGGCCTGGCGTGCTGCAATTCATGGGGTTGCAAAGAGTCGGACACGACTGAGTGACTGAACTGAACTGAGAACAAATAATTTCACAATTTGTATGCAAATATAAAAAACCTCAAATAGCCAAAGCAATCTTGAGAAATAAGAATGGAACTGGAAGAATCAACCTGCTTGACTTCAGGCTCTACTACAAAGCTACAGTCATCAAGACAGTATGGTACTGGCACAAAGACAGAAATATAGATCAATGGAACAAAATAGAAAGCCCAGAGGTAAACCATGCACCTATGGACACCTTATCTTTGACAAAGGAGGCAAGAATATACAATGGAGCAAAGACAATCTCTTTAACGAGTGGTGTTGGGAAAACTGGTCAACCACTTGTAAAAGAATGAAACTAGAACACTTTCTAACACCATACACAAAAATAAACTCGAAATTGATTAAAGATCTAAACGTAAGACCAGAAACTATAAAACTCCTGGAGGAAAACATAGGCAAAACACTCTCTGACATAAATCACAGCAGGATACTCTATGACCCACCTCCCAGAATATTGGAAATAGAAGTGAGTTCTGACCTCTTGAGAGATCCCAGGAGCCATTAAAGACCGAGCCTGCAGTAGTTTGGGTGAGAATCCAGGAGAGGGTTGGGATGATCACTAAGCACAGAGCCATGAGAAGGGCAGCCAGGGCCTGGAAAGCGAGGAGCCAGGCGTGAGAGCAGCGGGAGAAACCGGTGACCCAAAGGGAAGGAGGGTGGGAGAGGGAATCAGGGAGGAGGTGGGTCGGGCTCCACTCTGAGGGAGCACTGCTCACAGTCCTGCAGTGGGAGTGATGCTGGCCCCAGGCACGGGGCCACACCTGTGCGAGCAGTCTGAGCTCACTGCTGCTCATCTTGCCTCTGAGGTCTTCCTGGAGACAACCAGTCTTCATTCTGCACCCCACCATCCATCACAGTGACTGCTGAGCATCAGTTAGCAGGCCGGCCTTCTACAGGCTGTTATCAAGTGGGACAGGCACGGCCCTCTTGCTCAGATAGCCCCTGGTCTAGTGCGGGAGATTGTGTGTGCACAAAGTCTCCATCAGTAAAAAAGCAGCCAACAAAGTGGTATCAATCAGGACTGCACCTAAAGTCAGTGAACGCATGCTGAAGGGACGCCTGGGAGAAGAGGCTGACTCCGGAAGGCAGGCAGGGACACCCCTGCGGGCTCTGCAGCCCCGGGACCGACTGGGGCGAGAGGTCTGTAATTCACGGCCCATCAGCCCTGCAGGGCCCAGGCCTCTGACCCTTTTGGAAACCGCTCTCTTCTCTGACAGCGGAGGCTCTCTCCTCGGAGGCCTAGGGCAGGCAGGTTTCTCTGGGAAATGTACTCTGGTGCCCTGCAGTCAGGATGATGGATGAGGAGGCAAGAGCTGCTCTGGGCCGCTGAGACCAGTGGGGCTGAGCAGGGAGAGAAATATGGCCAAGCAACTGAGAATCGAGAGAGACACTCGGGCGGGATGGCAGTGGTGGGGAGCTAGGTCCTTCCCTCAGACGTACCCAGTCACCCGCCTGCCTCTCCCACCAGGTCCTAAGTTCTACGACACAAATGACGCAGAGAGCCTGGGGTCAGCTGAGAGGAGAAGGAGAAAAATCAAGGGTACAAAGTCATGAGTTGGAAGGCTCTTGGCTGTGGAGTGGCTTGCTCAGCAGTCAAGACTGGTCCCTGCCCCAGTGCCCCAGAAATGGGCCCTGGCCCAGACTCTCCTGGCAGAGATTCAGCTCCCGTTCAACCTCACTCCTCCAGGCACAAGGAAATGCCAGGGCCAGCAGCTAGCGAGGGAAAGACACCTCTGCTAGGATTCAGTCCAGTCAGGACTCCATCCCAGGGTCCAAGGTACAGTAGGATTGCAGCCAATCTCTCTGGGAGTTGAACCAGCCTTGTAAGCTGCCTGGCAGGCTCCACAGTCCATAGAAGTGATGAGTGGGGCCTCAGCCTACTCTCCTCCAGCCCTTGCCTTCTAGTTGTCCAGGCCTCCAGGCTGTACTCCACCCCTCCCATGTGTACACAGATCAGTAAGGATGCTGGCAGGTTACGCCTGCGCTCTCCCTCCTCAGTAGCTGCTGGATAAGGGGGTGGGGGTGGGAATCACACAAACAGAAGGCAGTGGGAACCACCCTTACAGGCAGCTAATGTGAAAGGATCCTGGGTACAGGGGCAGGGCCTGGGACTAGGGCAGCTGGCATTAGTGGTCTCACCTGCCCAACAGACAAAAATGACTGCATTATCAGTCTCTCTTTTCTAGAGGTGAGCACAGGGCAGCAGGAATTACAGAGCATCTCTAACCTCTAACATTAGAGCATCTCTGTACCTGGAAGGCTGATTTCTAAGCCTGCACCCACCAGGAGCCTGAACATCAGGCTCCGGGGGGACCAGCTCTTGGGGACCCGGCAGTGGAGGACTGTGCAGACCTCCTGTCCTCTGTCAGCCCCGCTCCCCGCAGCCGCTGCTCTCTCCAGGTCTACGGATGGCTCTCCCCCGTCCCTCCAGGGTGTCTCGCCCTCTCTCCCTGGTCTCCTGCAACCCCGCCTCGGTGCACACGCCGCCTCTTTCTTGCTGCAGCCCCACGAGTGCATATTTCGCCCCTGCTCTCCTGACCAGCAGGAAATAGGGAAAAAAAATATGTTGACCGCAACACCAGAACAAGGCCCAGTCTGGTTAACTTAGAGACAAATCTGGGTTTGAATCTTAGTTCTACCACAAGGTGTTTTTCTTGTGTTTCACGTTTTTCATCTGTGTAATGGGAATACCAGTCCTTCCTGGGGTTGTTATGAGGGTTAAGTTAAATAGCATACACACACATAATGCTTACCGTTATTTGACACATAGAGCTGGACAAACAGAAATGATTGTTATTGTGTTTTAAAAGAAGTATGACAGGCTCTAAATCCTCCCTCTTTCATCTCCCTTTACGGCCCAACAAGCAGCCATAGTGACCAAGACATGGGGCTACTTTGGAGCCTCTGAGAAATTGCAGGACAATTCCCGGAGCGTGGATCCCAGACTCCCCTTTTCTGAAAGGCTCCCTTCCCAGGAGACCTCCAAGCCTCCCCCTGGTGCCACAGGAACAGCCCAGGAGCAGCAAGTCAGGGTAGGGGGTGGTTAACAGAGACCTCTTGTATTAGAATTCCAACTGGTGAGGACGCTTGTATTAGAATCCCAACTGGTGAGGACGCTTGTATTAGAATCCCAACTGGTGAGGACTGTGTATTAGAATCCCAATTGGTGAGGGCCATGATGGTCCAGCCGGCCTCTCTGACTCATTTCCAAGTTCCATGATGCTCATTATCATACTGAGATCATAGTGCTGGCTTCTCTCATTTCCGTGCTATCAACTGCCATGACTCATTCTGCAAGTCTCAGGGTACCTCAGGAGCCACAGAGGCTATATGGATCCAAAGACACCGCATCTTGGGGGTGGGAAGCAGGAAGCGAGGCCTGAAGCCTCAGGTGACATAGATGAGGCCAAGGTGAGGGCAGCTGCAGCTGCACCAGCCTCCCAGGTGCTGACTGACTACCAGGCCTATCACATTCCTGCCCCGACCAGATGCTGGAAGGACACAAATTAGCTAAAAGACGGAAAGGGAAATTGGAAACTAAGACTGATGAACTCCCTCTGTGTGCCAGATGTCGATGTAGGCACTGTATACCCACTGTCTAATTTGATCCATACCTTTAATCAGCTGTATTTCCATTTATCAGATAAGAAAAATCTGAGGCTCCTAAGGGTGATGTGTTTGCTACATGACCTGCAGCTAATCAACAGGGTTATAGCCCTACTCCTCCACTCCCCTAAGCTTCATCCTCCTAGGGAGGGACACTCCTTCACCAGGAGCGTATTGGGTGGCTGGGCGGCTGCATCTAGGAGCTCAGTGGGTGGTGGAGGTCACTGGGCAAGAGCAGGGTGAATCTTGGTGAGCCAGCGGGGCTGGTGATCGCTGGGCCTGAAGGGCAGGGGTACTGAGCAGCACACAGACTGGGGCCTGGGGGCTGGGGACAGTCAGCACCAGAGATCCTTTGGGTAGCAAGCTGGGCACAGAGTGTCCGCGTGCTTCTCTGAAATATGGAGGTAGGGAGAATGGCAGAGAAAGAGGCACGCCAACAACAACAAAGAGGCACTGGCACTTTGACAAGAGACCAAGCCTTGGGGTCTGGGGCTGGGAATGCTGGCCGGGGCTAGAGCCGCCCTGCTGGAGTGGGAGCCACAGGCACAGGGATGGGGGTGGTCCCACAGGACGCACAGGAGCCCTGCCTGCAGCTCTGCCAGTGCGACCTGAGAGATGACAGCATTGCCAGCCTCCACAGTAGGCCCTGAGGCAACTCAGAGGAGACAGGGAGAGGGAAGTCGAGGAGCCTTCGAGAACTGGGGCACTCCCACACACTGCTCTGGTGGGGGGTCTACCCCTGGAGGAGCTCACGCTGCCTGCCCATACTGCCCTCTCTGAAAGTAGGGGGCCTGCAGGTCAGAAGATCACTAGAGCACAGCTCTGTGCAGGGACAGAGCCCGGTTATAAGAGTCCCGTGATGCTTCCAATACAGGCAGTCAGCAGCAGAGGGTCTGTGATACTGTCCTCCTGGCCCCTCTGCCACAAGCAGGCCAATGGATAGTCTCCCAGAAGGACCTAGAATTCACCAGTGTCAACCAAAGACCTGCAATCCTCTGTAACTGCTAACACCTAAGCCACTTAATATTTTCAGCAGAACTGAAAAATGTTCATGTTACACATCCATTTGTTTGTGGAAGTAGGAAATCTATGTTTAATATTTTTTGATTTATTGGATTTTCACTTGACTTTTATTGGCCACTCTACTCTCCTGCACTTGCTGCAAGAGCTTCACAGAGCAGGGCCACAGTTTGCACAAATTGAGCAGGAGAGACGATGGCATCCTGGATGATGGAAGAGTGCCAGGTGCCAGCCTGCAGCGGACCCTGGGACCACAGGGCTCCCAAGGCAGTGATGGCACGGGCTTCAGCCCACCAGCATGGCCTTCCCGTCAGCACACCAGCGGAGGAGGGGTCCTGGAAGGCACAGCAGAAGTCAGAGCTGAAACCCAGGGCGGTAGCCACAGGGGCTCTTCCCGCAGCTCAGGGCTGTTGCCCAGGCTGGTGGCCTCCCATGGTATAGGTTTCACTCTCCTGGGCTCAAGTACATGATGCCCCTACAGCTCACTGAGCATCCTCAGTGCCTGCACAAAACAGGGCTGGGCTAAGCAGGACCGACATCAGCAGAGATCTAGAAGATTCTGCCACTGCCAATCTCTGAAAAAGTCTTTCTCACCTGCAGATCCAAGATCTGAGTCCAATCCCAACTCTGCCTCTTCTAGCTGAGTGATCTTTCACAAGTCACTCTAGTTCTCTGAGCTTTACTTTCCTCTATAAATAATGTGGGAATAATGTGCCATTGAAGAGGCCGATGTGAGGTTAGAGAGAATATCATGGGCAAAACTCCCAGCACTATGCCTGACATGTAGTGGCGGTACAAAAGATGTGCATCCACTCTCACGCTCACCCCTGACTCTGGGAGACGGTCAAGGTGTCTTGGCCACACCCGCCTCATCCACGGCCTCTTCCCAGCTCTGCAGACACCCAACCACTACTGAGTCCATCCCCACCACCTCTGGGAGAGGTGTGGGTGAGGAAGCGGGATGGCCAAGGAGGGAGGCAGGGGACAGAAAGCACCCTAATCAGGGCCCTGGGCTGGAAAGTGAGTCCAGCATCTGTGACAGGAGCCCGCTTCCCAGACACCAGGCCGGGGCAGCATGGTTCCGGGTCAGGCACTCTGTATGCCTCCGGAGCCCTGGGGACCCTGACTGGGTGCCTGACAAGGTCCCGATGCCCAGCTCGTCCTCTGTCCTGGGGTCCTCAGAGGCTAGTGTTACAACAATAGATGCAGATCCCTGATTAAAATGCAGGGAAAATCAATAACCATTGGCAGCTGAGCCTCTGATAAGTATAATAATCACTATTAAGGGAAAGCATGGGGAAATGAGTAGGGCTGGTCATACAGCGATGATATTAATCTGACTCCATCTCGACCTGCATCTGCCTGCTGCTGGCATGCCCATGCCTGGAGCCCTTCAGGAGGGGATGAGACGGCTGCCAAAGCAGGCAGCCCGGCCTGACCCTATTCCCAGCCTCTGTGGGATCCGCAGCCCCAGTGCCGCCTCACTCACTGGTCTGTAGGGAAGTTCCCTGCCCGAATGGGAGGAGGGGAACAGAGGACCTGGAGAGCTCCGTACTCAGAGGCCAGGCCGTACTCTCACAGGAGTGAATCTGTTCAGGCTTCCAGACATTCTCGCTTTGTGAGCTCCATGGGCTGATAATTTACTGAATCTCATTTAATAGAAGCTTGAATAGTGCCTACCATGTACCACACATTACTTTAACAATTTTGCAAATATAAACTCATTTCATCATCATGAGTGGTGGTTTAGTCGCTAAGTTGTGTCCAACTCTTTGTGACCCCATGGACACGACTGAGCAACCACATGGATGTAGCCTGCCAGGCTCCTCTGTCCATGGGATTCTCCAGGTCAGAATACTGGAGCGGGTTGCCATGCCCTACTCCAGGGGATCTTCCCAACCCAGGGATTGAATCTAGGTCTCCTGCATTGCAGGCAGATTCTTTACCATTTGAGCCACCAAGGAAGCCCGTCTGACACATAGCAGACACTTATCAAACTCACTGGCTGTCTGGAACACCAAGCTGCCCCTAGTCCCTCCCAATTATGATATTTAGCACTACTCGCCCCCACTTTTATTGTATCTAACCCTGTTCCAGAGCTTGGATGTGTTCTAAAATATTTTCTAGCAGCATTGATAAGCTTTAACAGGGCCTGTGGGAGAGCCCTCCCACATCCCTTCTCCCCAGCTCTGGCTAAGTTATGAAAACTGGCCGTGCCCTCCTCATGGGTGGGGCCACAACACTAACCCAGAAGCCCCCTGGAGTTGGCTGGAAACTTTATTCAGGTTTTGCCACAAGATGTTTCAGAAAAATCCAAACAAAATTTTTGGCCAACCCAGTACATGCTTGGCTCTTCATTCTCTCAGAAGCCTAAAGCTAAGTGAGCTGGAAGCTGCTGTCTTCCAGAGGCAGAGTTTTCTTAAAGATGGGACAATACAGAGGAGTTCATTAGAAATGGCTGTGTCCACGTCGTCCACCTGGGACCTAACCACCTCTCCAGCCTGAACAAGCAAAATCAGGGCACATAAGACATCACAGTTTATATGATCTCCAACAGTTTAACTGGTTCCCCTAGAACTGCAGTGCCCCTGCTGCTGCAGTTCTGATCATTATTGAGGAGAAAAATAGGTCGGCATCAAGGTCTGTTGTGTTTGTCCCACTGTGCATCCTGTTAGGAGCACAGTTCCTGGGGCAAAGGTGTGGGTTTCATGACACGAATGAACAAATGAATGAACGAGTATTCTCCTTGTTCTCATTCACTGTCTGATATTCCAAACTCCAAACAAGTTCCGCACTTTTTTTTTATCGTGTAAGGTATGTGAAAGTGAAAGTGTTAGTCACTCAGTGGAGTCCAGCTCTTTGTGAACCTGTGGACTGTAGCCCGCCAGGCTCCTCTATCCTTGGACTTCTCCAGGCAAGAATACTGGAGTGGGTTGCCATTCCCTTCTCCAGGGAATCTTCCCAGCCCAGAGATTGAACCCAGGTCTCCTGCGTTCCAGGTAGATTCTTTACCATCCACACCACCAGGGAAGCCCTGTGTGAGGCGTACATAAGACTGACTGTTGAACCATTTTAAAGTTCAATAGCAATGAGTACACTCACATCAACACCATTCATCTCCAGCTTTTTTTTGCATCTTCCCAAATTAAAACTCTACACCCATTTAACAACTACTTATTCCCTCCCCCACACAACTCCTGGTAACTGCCATTCTACTTTCAGCCTCTACGAATTTGACTGCTCTTCGACCCTCATAATTTCACAAGTTTGGGTAGATGGCTCTATCATAATATAACTGTTTCCTTAGGATTAATCATGCAGATTGTTTCCAGTCTTTCCCCAACAGTAATGTAGCAACAAATATGTTTGTGCAACTAGCTTTTGTGTGCCTGTATTTATGATTATTAATTTGGGTTTGATTGTCAAATCAAGAATTACTGGGAGAAAGAACAGCTTAAACATATTTGTGTTTTTGGTATATATTGTCAGTTATCCTAAAAGATTTTAGAGTTTATATAGTACATTTTAAACATTATGCCAGCAGTGAATAAATGTGCCCATTTCTCTGTATTCCTACCTCCACTGGGTTTTTTTTTTAATGCATTGCTAATTTGTTAGGCAAAAATCTCTACGTCATTGTTAGATTAAAAACGCCATGGCAGCTAGAGTTTAGCGGAAAGAAGGCTGAACTTAAAATCAGATCTACTTTTGGAAGGTGAGTTTAAAGCAAAACGGACCCTGAACTGAAAAAAAGTAGCTGCCACTGTTTTCAAGTGTTTAGGCCCTAAGTGGGGCTGGCAGAAGAAAAAGCAAGGGAAGGAAGAGAAACGAGAAACCAGCGTCTGTATAATACCAGGCACTGCTTAGCGGCTGGGGGGTCCAAGTCAAGAGGACAATCCCTCTATCTGCTCACAGTTGAATAGATTTTTAAATTCCCTTTTACATATGTAAAAACTAAAGGTGAGAGTTAAATAACTTGTGTTAAATAAATTTTGCAAGATCATACAACTCAGTAATAATAGCAACTAAAATATATATATGGATGGTAATTACATTCTAGACACTGTGTTAAGCACTTTATATCATTGTTGTTGTTCAGTTCTAAGTTGTGTCTGACTCTTTGCAACCCTGTGGACTGCAGCACATTTTTCACTGTCTCCTGGAGGTTGCTCAAATACATGTCCGTTGAGTTGGTGAAGCTACCTTACCATTTCACCCTCTGCCACCCTCTTCTCTTTCTGCCTTCAATCTTTCCCAGCATCAGGGTCTTTTCTAATGAGTTGGCTCTGTGCATCCCATGGCCAAACTATTGGAGCTTCAGCATCAGTCCTTCCAATGAATATTCAGGGTTGATTTCCTTTAGGATGAACTGGTTTGATCTCCTTGCAGTCCAAGGGTCTCTCAAGAGTCTTCTCCAGTAACACAGTTCAAAAGCATCAGTTCTTCAGCACTCAGCTTTCTTTATGGTCCAACTCTCACATCCATACATGACTACTGGAAAAACCATAGCTTTGACTAGACAGACATTTGTCAGCAAAGTAATGTCTCTGCTTTTTAATACACTCTCTAGGTTTGTCATAGCTTTTCCTCCAAGGAGCAAGTGTCTTTTAATTCCATGGCTGCAGTCACCATCCACAGTGATTTTGGAGCCCAAGAAAATAAAATCTCTCACTGTTTCCACTTTTCCCCCCATCTATTTGCCATGAAGTGATGGGACTGGATGCCCTGATCTTGGTTTTAATGTTGAGTTTCAAGCCAGTTTTTTCATTCTCCTCTTTTATACTCATCAGGAGGCTCTTCGAGTGGTATCATCTGCATATCTAGGTTGTTGTTTCTCCTGGCAATCTTGATTCCAGCTGTGATTCATCCAGTCCAGTATTTTGCATGATGTACATTCAAAAAACTAAGATCAGATCATGACATCCAGTCCCATCACTTCAGTGCAAATAGATGGGGAAACAATGAAAACAGTGAAAGACTTTATTGTCTCGGGCTCCAAAATCACTGCAGATGGTGACTGCAGGCATGAAATTAAAAGACACTTGCTCCTTGGAAGAAAAGCTACGACAAACCTCAATTCAGTTCAGTTCAGTTGCTCGGCCATGTCTGACTCTTTGCGACCCCATGGACTGCAGCACACGAGGCTTCCCTGTCCATCACCAACTCCTGGAGCTTACTCCAATTCATGTCCATCGAGTCAGTGATGCCATCCAACCATCTCATCCTCTGTCGTCCCCTTCTCCTCCCACCTTCAATTTGACAAACCTAGATAGCGTATTAAAAAGCAGAGACATTACTTTGCTGACAAAGGTCAATCTAGTCAAAGCTATGGTTTTTCCAGTAGTCATGTATGGATGTGAGAGCTGGACCATAAAGAAGGCAGAGAGCCAAAGAATTGATGCTTTCAAACTGTGAGGCTGGAGAAGACGCTTGAGAGCCCCTTGAACTGCAAGGAGATCAAACCAGTTCATCCTAAAGGAAATCAACCCTGAATATTCTTTGGAAGGTCTGATGCTGAAGCTGAAGCTCCAATCCTTTGGCCACCTGATGCAAAGAACTGACACATTAGAAAAGACCCTGATGCTGGGAAAGATTGAATGCAGGTGGAGAAAGGGAAGACATTGGATGAGATTCTTGGATGGCATCACCAACTCGATGGACATGAGTTTGAGCAAGCTCCGGGAGTTAGTGATTGGACAGGGAAGCCTGGAGTGCTGCAGTTTATGGGGTAGCAAAGAGTCGGACACAACTGAGTGACTGAACTGAACTGAACTCTGCATATAAGTTAAATAAGCAGGGTCACAGTATATAGCCTGCTCATACTTCTTTCCCAATTTTGATCAAGTCTGTTGTTCTATATCCAGTTATTTCTTGATCTTCTTACAGATTTCTCAGGAGACAAGTGAAGGTGGTCTGGTATTCCCATCTCTTTAAGAATTCTCCACAGTTTGCTGTGATCCACACAGTCAAAGGCTTTAATATAGTCAATGAAGCAGTCAATTTCAGATGCTTTTCTGAAATTTCCTTGATTTCTCTATGATGCAACGAATGTTGGCAATTTGATCTCTGGTTTCTCTGCCTTTTCTAAACCCAGCTTGTACATCTGGAATTTCTTGGTTCACACATTGCTAAAGCCTAGCTTAAAGGATTTTAAGCATGATCTTGCTAGCATGTGAAATGAGCACAATTGTATGGTAGCTTGAACATTCTTTGGCATTGTCCTGCTTTGGGATTGGAATGAAAACTGACCTTTTCCAGTCCTATGGACACTGCTGAGATTTCCAAATTTGCTGACATATTGAGTGTAGCACTTTAACAGCATCATCTTTTAGGATCTGAAATAGCTCAGCTGAAATTCAATCACCTCCACTAACTTTGTTCATAGTGATACTTCCTAAGGCCCACTTGACTTCACACTCCAAGATGTCTGGCTTAGAGGTGAGTAACTACACTATGGTGGTTATCTGGGTCATTAAGACTTTTTTTGTATAGTTCTCCTGTTTATTCTTGCCACTTCTTCTTAATCTCTTCTGCTTCTCTTAGGTCCTCACCATTTCTGTCCTTTTTTGTACCCATCTTTGCAAGAAATGTTCTCTTGATATCTCCAATTTTCTTGAAGAGAGCTCTAGTCTTTCCCATTCTGTTGTCTTCCTCTGTTTCTTGGCATTGCTCATTTAAGAAGGCCTTCTTTTCTCTCCTTGCTATTCTCTGGAACTCTGCATTCAGGTGGGTATATCTTTCCTTTTCTCCCTTGCTTTTCACTTCTCTTCTTTTCTCAGCTATTTGTAAGGCCTCTGCAGACAACTACTTTGCCTTATTGCATTTCTTTTTCTTTGGGATGGTTTTGGTCACTGTCTTCTGTACAATGTTACAAACCTCTGTTCGTAGTTCTTCAGTCTCTCTGTCTACAGATCTAATCCTTTGAATCTATTCATCTCCTCCACTATATAATCATAAGGAATTTGATTTAGGTCATACCTGAATGGGCTAGTGGTTTTCTCTACTTTATTCTATTTAAGCCTGAAATTTGCAATAAGGAGTTCATGTTCTGAGCCACAGTCAGCTCCTCATCCTGTTTTTGCTGACTGTATAGAGCTTCTCCTTCTTTGGCTGCAAAGAACATAACCAATCTGATTTCAGTATTGACCATTTGGTGATGCCCACGTGTAGAGTCATCTCTTGTGCTGTTGGAAAATTGTGTTTGCTTTGACCAGTGTGTTCTCTTGACAAAACTGTTAGTCTTTGCCCTGCTTCATTGTATACTCCAAGGTCAAACTTGCCTGTTACTCCAGGTATCTCTTGACTTACTTTTGCATTCCAGTCCCCTATGATGAAAAGGACATCTATTTTTTATGTTAGTTCTAGAAGGCCTTGTAGGTCTTCAAAGAACTGGTCAAATTCAACTTATTCAGCATTAGTGGTTTAGGCATAAACTTGGATTACTGTAATGTTAATTGAGTTATCTTGTAAACAAACCAGGGTCATTCTGTCGTTTTTGAGATTGCTCCCAAGTACTGCATTTTTGACTCTTTTGTTGACTATGAGGGCTACTGCGTTTCTTCCAAGGGATTCTTGCCCACAGTAGTAGATGTAATGGTCATCTGAATTAAATTCACCCATTCCCATCCATTTTAGTTCAGTGATTCCTAAGATGTCAGTGTTCACTCTTGCCATCTCCTGCTTGACTGCATCCAATTTACCTTCATTCATGGACCTAACATTCCAGGTTATGCAATATTGTTCTTTACAGCATTGAACTTCACTTTTACCACCAGACACATCCACAGCTGGGTGTCGTTTCTGCTTTGGCCCAGTCACTTCACTCTTTCTGGAGCTATTAGTATTAACAGTTGCCCTCCACTTTTCCCTAGTAGCATATTGGACACCTTTCAACCTGGGGGGCTCACCTTTCGGTGTCATATCTTTTTGCCTTTTCATACTTTTCACAGGGTTCTCACATAAGAATACTGGAGTGGTTGGCCGTTCCCTCCTCTAGTGGACCACATTTTGTCAGAATTCTTCACTATGACCCATCTATCTTGGGTAGCCCTGCATGGCATGGCTCATAGCTTCGTTGAGTTACAGAAGCCCCTCTTCCATGACAACACTGTGATCCATGAAGGGGAAGCACTTTATACAGATCGTCTCACTTATTCATTACCTTCCCAAAGTCCCGTAAAGCTGGTCCCACTTGGTCTCATTTAATAGACTTTAGGTGTTCCTCTTACATGCGCTCGTGGATATGCCCATCACAGCCCTCACCAAGCTATATTATAATTGCATATGTGTCTGTCTCCCTAGAAAGGGGTCTTTAAGATCACAGGCTGTGACTTTTATCTCCATACTTCTTTACCTGAGTCCTGGTTCACAGTAGGTCTCAATAAGTGTTTAGTGAATGAATGCATTTGCTGCCATGCAAACCCAGATTTGGCTCATTCTGAAGTCTGAGGAATTTCCAGCAAAAGTGAATGAAGCAGGGCAGGAGAAATCACATAGATGATTCTCCTCCTGGGGGAACTCTGAAATCCCCTGGGCCTGCACCATCTTCCTGTTCTCCACACTTGCACCTTGACCCTTACAGACCTGCTCGTAACCAACACTGGGGAGCTCAAGAGGGAGGCATTGTGGAAACACAGAACCTTTGGTCTGGTGAGAGGGAAATAATTAAATTTTTCTGCTAATGAGCTCATCCTGGAACATCCTTGCCTCCAGTCTGGTCCTCTGGGAATAGAGACTGGACTGTTTTCTTTTTCTGCAGCCTGGAGCCAGTGGCTGACTGGACGTGCTAGAGGCCCAGAAGCTGCTGGCACACAGGGGAGAGAAAGCGGGTCGGGGTGGGGTGCTTTCCTTGTTACCTAGAGCCTGGGACTGACAGCTTCTCCAGGGAGGGTGGAGAATTACAGGCCACCAGGCAGACTCCAGCCTTTCAGAAATGGACCTGCCCTCTCACCACACCTAGTGCTCCACCACTTATTGGACACTCAACAAAGCAGACACACACAAAAACAATTTGAACGACTTCCTACTTGACATTCTAGTCATCATTACGGGAGAGTCAGAACTATTTTGGAGATTCTTGCCTTAACTTATGTTTCCTTTTCTGCTATATGAGGATTTGGTGCAGTTGAGAAAGCACCAGAATCTTTTTAAGGCTCAGGACTTCTTAAATATTTCCCTCCAGCTCTGGCAGGCCCATATCCAAGAATAAAAGCCCTGCGTTTTAGGAGAGACAGACCAAGGAAGACTTTCTGAAGAAGAGTGTGAAGAGAACAGTCTATGTGAATCCAACTGAAGTCAAGCCCCTGTGACGCTTAGTCTTCATCTCTTATTTGGCCTTGGTGATAATGCCTTGCTCTTATTTGTGCCACAAGCTTGTGTGTGTGTGTGTGTGTGTGTGTGTTTAGGATTACTATCTTGGGTTTAATTGTCAAAAATTGACAATTACTGGAGGAAAAAATGGCCTAAATGTATTTATGTTTTTGATATACATATGGTCAGTTTTGCTAAAGGACATTAGAGTTTATGTATTACATCTTAAACATTAAGAAGACGATACTTTGCTCTTCCTTCTGGGACAAGGCGTCCATACAGGGGCCCCGGGGGTGGGGCTGACTGCCCTTCGCCCTGCGCAGCCTTGTGGGTTGATGTGCTCAGTCCTATGTTATGAGCCTCATCTCCCACTTCCTGACATTCCATTTTTGGAGAGGTTAAGTTACCAGGGGAGGAGGGAGGAGGGCTGGGAAGAAGGTGAAAGGGAAGTGGGGAGGACGGAGCTCTTCCTTACAGGATTATTAGTCTTTCAGCACTGGAGTAATTAAAAATCAGGGTGAAAATTTGAAAGTAAAAAACAAAACCAGCAAGGCAATTACTCTAAAGGAGCTTTCCGGAAAGAAAATGGGGAAAATCAATATCTAATTCAGACTTCATTGATTTGCAATTTGGGTACCACACTCAACCCTCAGTTTTGTTCAGTTTTCTCGGTGAGAGATTATTATAGAGCCACTGGCTTTGGATGCTTAGTGCCTCGGGGAAAGGCTGTGATGGGAGACAGAGAAACAGGAGTTTCCCTTGAGTCAGCTTGCCCTGTCTGCTCCTCTCTTCGGCTCCAGGCGCCTCCCTTCCCTGAGAGCTTGAGGACACCCAGGCTGAGCATGAGATGGCAGCACTAAAATCCAGGAGGGACGTGAGGAGAATAGATATAGTCCATTTCCTGACTCTGAGTACAGGGGTGCCCAAAACCCTCTCAAAAAGAGCTGCCTGCACTTGCACACACGCATACAAAATCCACCTTCATCATCAAAAATCATCAAACTGAAGTAACTAGGAATGAAAAATCATAATATCTTTAATCTACCGTAAAATGCTTCAGAAAAAAAGATCAAAAAAAAATCTTAGAAGAAAATTCTCAAAACTTCACACAGTCTCTTCTTTTTCTTTCCTTGGGCCTTCCAGTTAACTTTATCTATCTAAAGTCTAGCCAAAATCCATGTTGCTGCAAATGAAGCGTGTACCATTCTGTTCTGACATGGAAACTGGCTGCTCACCTGTGCCCTACCGTCTAGATGAGTACATACACCTGGACCAGAATCAGAGAGCTCTAAGTCAGTAATAAATGACACATTGTCATACTAGGGGATTAGAGAGTGTTTTAAAATTAATTAATTATAAATGAGAACACACAAAATTCTCTTCTAGTCCTTCAGAATTTGTTACAATTTTTAGTGTTCTTTTATATCTATCAACTTCAACTGGTTCTTGTTCAGAATGCTATGAAATGGTTAAAGTTAGAATTATTTGTCCCCGCTTTACAAGTGAAGACACAGTGGCCTGGGGAGTTGTGTGAAAGAGCAGCACAGATGAGTCAGTGCCGGTGACTGGGGCAGGACCCAGGCGGCACACTGCGGCTCTTCCCAAGTCTTCTTGCTGGAGAGGAACTGCTGCACGCGTTCAGGGAGCCCTCAAGCTGAACACACTCGAGGCCATCTTCCCTGCCTCCCCTCCTCTCAGTCTGGCAGCAGATGCAGCCAATGGCCGACTATCTGACCCTCCTCAGAACTTCTCTGAAAGCTCCCGGTCATCTGCCACTAGATGACTAGATGAGCCCCTTCATTACCTGAGGCCTGAGTCCAGGAGCTGCAGCATTTCTGTGCTGTATACAGTGTGATGATATGACCTAGCTCCATGGTCTAGCTCCACGTGGGCCCAGGCAGCTAGCTGTTCCCCTGTAAAATCCCAGGACTCCTGATGGGCCCCACTCTCACTTGGAAGCTCCTGTGTTCTCACTTTTTCCCAGCCTCTGCTATGTCCTGAAGATTTAGTCTTTCCCCCGAAAAGCTGCCATTAGCCACATATCCTTTGGGGTTCTTCTTTTTCCATGTAATTCCTGTTTCCTGCTGCCTCCAAAATATGCAGATAGATGATTTTTTTTATTAGGATTTTATTGCTCATGGTTCAGGAGAATGAATGGGCAGGAGATAAAACCATCAAACAAGGGAAAGTGACAAAGATTCCCAAGTCTGTGGGCATTTATACACACTTGGCCTCTCCTGTCTAAAGTTTCTTCTGAAATTGAAAGGAAAGGTAGGGACTCCACTTGCTCCCACCCTCTGATTGTATTGCCCTAAGTGGGCTATGTGACCTCTACCACCTTCCAACAAGCCCTACATTAGCAAAGGCCACACCAATTTCTTCCCTTCTGGTGGTCCCTCTTCTTAGCACTGGGCTTGAAAAGGTCAGTACTCTCTGTCTTAACAAAAAGTGATTCTCTCTCAGCATTTCTGCATGAACTATGGACCTTGGCCAAGGCATCTCACCTCTCTAAGCCCCAGGTTCCTCATCGGTAAATGAGAGCCAAAAATAACTCCTTCCCAGTGTTGAGATAATGGATTGAAAGTGCCTTATACACTACAAAAGGCAATTCTATCATGAG
Source organism: Okapia johnstoni (assembly GCA_024291935.2). Classification (NCBI taxonomy): domain Eukaryota; kingdom Metazoa; phylum Chordata; class Mammalia; order Artiodactyla; family Giraffidae; genus Okapia; species Okapia johnstoni. The sequence continues at coordinate 72,366,375 of CM044322.1, read as the reverse complement.
TTATTTATTGTAGCTAAGGACAAATGGTGGTGGTTTAGTCGCTAAGTCATGTCCACTCTTGCGACTCCATGGACAGAGGAGCCTGGCAGGCTACAGTCCACGGGATTCTCCAGGCAAGAATACTGGAGTGGGTTGCCATTTCCTTCTCCAGGGGATCTTCCCAACCCAGGGTTTCTGGCACTGTAGGCAGATTCTTTATTGACTGAGCTACAAGGGAAGCCCAAGTATAGATAGATAAATAAAATTTTAAATGCCTCTTATTAACAGCTATACTTTATTGAGTGCCAATAAGGTGCTACTTACTATATTTAGTGCTTTAAATACATTATTTCCAAAACTCGCAAAATCAGTAAAGAGGGCATTGACCTCATTTTACAAATAGGCTGCCCAAGACATTCAACTGAAGCCTACGCCACCCACGTGCTCCCATTGCCCTGTTTGCCACATTGCATTTGAGATCTGTTTGCCTACACATTTTTCTCCGAGAAAACCATGAACTTGTCAAGGACTGAGAATATACATCTCGGACATTTTAGTCTATACATTTTGGTCCTAGCTCTGTGATTGTCAAATAGTAGGCATTAAATTGAAGAAAGTAGGGAAAACCACAGGCCATTCGTGTATGACCTAAATCAAACCCCTTATGATTATACCATGAAAATGACAAATAGATTCAAAGGATTAGATCTGATAGATGAGTGCCTGAAGAACTATGGATGGAGGTTCATAATATTGTACAGAGGGGCAGACCAAAACCATCCCAAAGAAAAATAAATGCAAGAAGGCAAAATGATTGTCTGAGGAGGCCCTACAAATAGCTGAGAAAAGCAAAAGAGAGAGAAGCAAAAGACAAAGGAGAAAAGGAAAGATATACCCATCTGAATGCAGAGTTCCAGAGAATAGGAGCGAGAGATAAAAAAGCCATCTTAAGTGAAAAATGTGAAGAAATACAGGAAAATGGGAAAGACTAGAGATCTCTTCAAGAAAATTAGAGATACCAAGTGAGGATTTCATGCAAAGATGGACATGATAAAGTACAGAAATGGTGAGGACCTAAAAGAAGCAGAAAAGATTAAGAAGAGGTGGCAAGAATACACAGAAGAACTGTACAAGAAAGGTCTTTATGACCCGGATAACCACAATGGTGTGGTCACTCACTTAGAGCCAGACATCCTGGAGTGTGAAGTCAAGTGGGCCTTAGGAAGCATCACTATGAACAAAGATAGTGGAGGTGATTGAATTCTAGCTGAGCTATTTCAGATCCTGAAAGATGATGCTGTTAAAGTGCTACACTTAATATGTCAGCAAATTTGGAAAACTCAGTCAGCAGTGTCCATAGGACTGGAAAAGGTCAGTGTTCATTCCAATCCCAAAAAAGGGCAATGCCAAAGAATGTTCAAACTTACCACACAATTGCACTCACACTAGCAATGTTATGCTCAAAATCCTTCAAGCTAGGCTTCAACAGTATGTGAACAGAGAACTTCCAGTGTACAAGCTCGATTTAGGAACGGCAGAGGAACCGGAGATCAAATTGTCAACATCCATTGGATCATAGAAAAAGCAAGTGAAGTCCAGAAAAACATCTACTTCTGCTTCATTGACTACACTAAAGCCTTTGGCTGTATGGATCACAAGAAACTGTGGAAAATTCTTAAAGAGATGGGAATACCAGACCACCTTCTCCCGTTTCCTGAGAAACCTGTATGCAGGTCAACAAGCAAGTTATAACTGGACATGAAACAATGAACCAGTTCAAAATTGGCAAAAAGTACGTCAAGGCTGTATATTGTCACCCCACTTATTTAACTTATATGCAGAATACATCATGTGAAATGCCAAGCTAGATGAATCACAAGCTGAAATCAAGATTGCTAGGAGAAGTATCAGTAACTTCAGATATGCAGATGCCACCATCCTTATGGCAGAAAGTGAAGAAGAACTAAAGAGCTTCTTGATGAGGGTAAAAGAGGAGAGTGTAAAAGCTGGCTTAAAACTCAACATTCAAAAATCTAAGATCGTGGCATCCGATCCCATCACTTCATGGCAAATTGGTGGGGAGAAAATGGAAACAGTGACATACTTGATTTTTTTCAGCTCCAAAATCACTGTGGATGGTGACTGCAGCCATGAAATTAAAAGACACTTGCTCATGGAAAGAAAAGCTATGACCAGCCGAGACAGTGTATTAAGAAGCAGAGACATCACTTTGCCAACAAATGTCTGTATAGTCAAAACTATGGATTTTCCTCTAGTCATGTATGAATGTGAGAGTTGGACCATAAAGAAGGCAGAGGGCTGAAGAATTGATACTTTCAAACTGTGGTGTTGGAGGAGACTATTGAGAGACTCTTGAACTGCAAGGAAATCAAACCAATCAATCCTAAAGGAAATCAACCCTGAATATTCATTGGAAGGACTGGTGCTGAAGTTGAAGCTTCAACACTTTGGCCACCTGATGCGCAGAAATGACTCATTGGGAAAGACCCTGATGCTGGGAAAGATTAAAGGCAGGAGGAGAAGGGGACAACAGAGGGTGAGATGGTTGAATGGCATCACTAACTCAGTGGGCATGAGTTTGAGCAAATGCCAGGAGATAGTGAAGGACAAGGAAGCTTGGCATGCTGCAGTCCACGGGGTCACAAAGAGTCGGACATGACTTAGAACTGAACAACAACAACATTCACTGAATGTTCATTGATGTGGCTGTTCACCCATTCTCATTTCTCCCTAAACATCTTCAGAGGCCCCGTATGAAGGTGGAAGTTCTTGGGGGTTAAAGAATAGGGCACACAGGCTCTCCGCAATTCTCTGCCTATTGGGGCTCTAAATCCAGGAGTTATCCTCAAAAGCCTGCCTCTTCCCTAAGTTCTAAGAGCTCATAAATATACATAGTGGGAGAAAACACTGAGAAGAAATACTTATTTTGTTTATTAAACTGGCATCTTGGCAGATTTATAGCAGAAAATGAGTAAGTCTGTTTCCTCCTGCACTTTCATAGTCTGAGAGTTGAATTGATGTTGCCTTTTGGCCTGGGAGTCACAGGGAACAAAGAGATCTAAGCCATCACCCAATCAGAGCTAGCCTGGAGCAGCTCCTAAGGCAGAGATGGGATTCACCAAACAGAGAGGACGCCTGTTGGAGTCTAGGAGGCTCAATAAATAGCACCCCTCTTTTCTCTACCTAAGTGAAAAGCCAAAGGAGAGAGGGACCCAGTAATTACAAAGATAGAGATAGTAAAAAATATATATATCTTAACAAAATGTACAGATGTTCTGTGCTTGCTAATATCTCCTCCCCAGTACTGAATCTATCCCTTATTAAGAATTACTCAGGATTATCAAAATTTTGGAAATAATGCAAAAACACGACTTCTTGTTCTCTCAATATTAAAGTGGACCACTGTTTAAGAGCTCCACCAAGGAGAAATTAGTTTTTGCTTCACTTTTATTGACTCTGTATTAAGGCCCAGATTCATTAGCATTCATTAACATTACATGTTAAATGTAGATTTTTGTCTGATAGAGATCCAAGCAGTATCTGCTTGATAGGGAAAATAGCTGCAGAGGCTATCATTTGATTGCATGGGAGTATATTAGCTGGTTTTACATCTAATTTAATGGACTTATTTCAGCATTCCTTTCTTGACTAACTATATAAATTTCTTCATCAAATGCTTTTAAGACCCAGCTTTAACATTTTCTTATTCACAAGTTAGACACAACTTTGACATATATTCTTCCATATATTTGTATGGAAGTGATGTTTTTAACTTTTTTGAAAATTATACTTTGACCCACTCTCCATTCCTCCCATCCCTCCCTCCACTCCCATCGCCCACCCCACACACAGCAGTCAGCCTGTTCTGAGGAGTCAGACCACGCTCCCTAAGCTCACATGGAGTAGGCGAGTAGTTCAGAGTGCAGATCTCAAGACAGAGATATTCAATTCCATCCTCAAAAACCACTAACAGAGTAAGTCGACGCCTTATTCCTTGGGTGGAACGAGAGAGATCAGGATACACAGAGAAGCCCTTGCTCATGGAAATAGGAAGAGTAGAGACTGGGTCCCCACCAAACTGGGCCCACAGGAGGAACAGCCACAGCCTGATGAGGAACTGGCCACTTGGCTGGTGGCTGGTGGAGGAGGGTGGGAAGTGGACCCCTCCCAGCGAGGCCATGAGGACCACAGCACTGAGGTCCCAGACAATGGCTAATAGGAATCCAGTTGCCTAGAGGGTGAGCCTTCTGGATCTGCAACTGGGTGAGATCAGGGCACCTGGAGTAGCTGGAGGTTCAGGAAGGGAAGCAGATTGTCTGAGCATCCTTCCTGTCTGGACAAGTCTTAATGTCCTTCGCAATGTTGTTACCTGGGTTACCCTCAGGTCCTGGAAACTCTCAACAAGGTCCCACATTTCAGAGAATCAGCTCAACCACATCTCATTAACTGTAGTCTTTCATTTAGACTCAGAAAAGGCTGCATTTCAACATTAATAAGGGAAGGAGAGGCAAAAATAACTAATTTATGACTTTTCATGTAGCAGGTACTGGGTAGATGCTTCTGTATATTTTATATATTGTAATCCTCATGACAACTCTGAAAACTAGATAAAATAGAAGCTAAGTGACTTTTTCAAGGCCACAGATCTAATTAGTGTAGAGATGGAGTCAGAATTTATGCCTGTGACCCCAAAGCCCATGTTCTTAACACTACACTGCCTTATTCAAGCAAGTAATGCAATATCTCTGGGGCCAGAAGTCTGCAGATCCAGGCTACAGCACTTCTCCATTGTGAGACACCAGACAAGCTCTGACCTTGCTTCTTGTCCATGAGGTTCACTGCCTCTAACCTCTTCTACCACTTTTATAGAGAACATAAACTTAAATATGGTCCCCATATCTCAATTTGCATTGCAGTTTCTGTTAGAGTTGATTTCGTTTCCTGGCCTGAGAGGCTCTCAAGAGAGCCAGCTTCAGTCTGAAGCTCATAAATGATTAGAACTGATTGAAGTTAAGGTGGTCATTAGGAAACCACAGACCAGGCTGTGTCACCTCTTTAAAAGCTGAGAGGTCTTAGGTGATAGCTCCCTATACTTCCTGCTCTTGGCTGGCCAGTCCACACCTGGCAAAAACCTTCCCGAGCCAAGGAGATCCTGTGTAGCCACAGAGATAATGTGTGTACAGGAATAGCCTATCCTTTTCTCCCTCCCTCAATCCCAATCCAAGAGTGGGAGAGAGAAGGAAGATGAATGGGGGAAAGTTTAGCATCACCCAGCCCCTTGCCCCAGATAACTCACCTGTAACAAGTGGGCCAGCAAAACAAGGGGCTATAATTTTAAGTGTTAGGCTTTGACATCATCAAGTTAATTTGATTATTTAACTGGGACAGAGTTTGACAACTTAATGTAATCCAAAAAGCTTATTAACTAAGAATGATCAGACTGTGTGAGTTTTTGTGCAGGAGCAGAGGAGGAAATTTCCCAGCTGAACAAATTTTAAAAGGAGATGGGAGACAAAATAAATTCACTCAGTGATTATAGCCTTTGAGTCCTGTGTGTATAGCATCCAAGAATCACTTCACAGAGGTCAAGTGTAATCTGCTCTGCTTCCAGGCCTGTGCCCTAATTGTTCCCTGCCCACCCAACCATTTTGCCTTTCAGAGTTGTATCCTTCCATGAAAGTCAGCCTTTTTTCTTGTCTATAGATGTTTGACAACCAGTGGCTGGGTATTTCTTATATCAGTTCCCCACACCTACAGTTGGAGAAGGACATGGGAACCCACTCCAGTATTCTTGCCTGGAAAATTCCATGGATGGAGGAGCCTGGTAGGCTACAGTCCATGGGGTCGCAAATAGTCGAACACGACTGAGCGACTTCACTTTCTTTCTTTCTATAGTTTCTTTAGGAGTAGGAAATGGCAACCCACTCCAGCGTTCTTGCCTGGAGAATCCCATGGATGAAGGGGCCTGGTGGGCTGTGGTCTATGGGGTTGCAAAGAGTTGGACACGACTAACCAACACACACACACACACACACACACACACACACACACACACACACACACCTACAGTGCAGTCGTGGATACAGAACAAGCCATCATGTCCTGCCAGTATTCATATATTGAAGTCCTAATTCACTATACCTCCAAGTGTGACAGTATGTGGAGATAGGGTCTTTAAAAAAGTAGTTAATTGGACTTCCCTGGTGGTCCAGTGGTTAAGAATCTGCCCGCCAATGCAGGGGACCAGGTTCAATCCAAGTTCTGGGAAGATTCTACACGCTGATAGGCAACTAAGCCCATATGCTACAGCCCCTGAGCCCGCACTCCAGAACCCACGCTCTGCAACAAGGGAAGCCACCACAATGAGAACCCTGCGCACTGCAGCTGGAGAGCAGCCCCCACTTGCCAAAACTATAAAAACCTTCACGGAACAGCAAAGACCCAGCACAGCCAAAAAATAAACAGTAAAATAAATAATTAATTAAATTAAAATAGAAGTCGCTAGATTTGGCCCTAATCCAGTAGGACTCGTCCTTATAAGAGGAAACTGGGACACAGACACACACAAAGGGAAAACCATGTGCAGACATAGGGAGAAGACATCTGCAAGCAAAGGATAAAAACCTCAAAAGAAACCAACTCTGCTAACACCTTGATCTCAGACTTCCAGCCTGCAGAACTGTGGGAAAATAAATTTCTGCTCTTTGAGTCACCCAGTTTATGGTACTTTGTTACAGCAGCCCTAATACAGCACCTTCTATCCATGTTTGCTGAACTGTTAATTCAGAATTAAATAGTGCAGACTTTAATGATCACTTTTTATTTTATTTTTCATTTTTTTTAATTTATTTATTTTTTGAAGGGTAATTGCTTTACAGAATTTTGTTGTTTTCTGTCAAACATCAACACGAATCAGCCATAGGTATACAAATGTCCCCTTCCTCTTAAACCTCCTTCCCATTTCCCTCCCTCCCATCTCCCTCCCCACCCCACCCCTCTAGGTTGATACAGAGCCCCTGTTTGAGTTCCCTGAGTCATACAGCAAATTCCCATTGGCTATCTATTTTATGTGTAGTAATGTAAGTTTCCATGTTCCTCTCTCCATGCATCCCACCCTCTCCTCCCTCTCCCCACTGCCCCCACCATGTGCATAAGTCTGTTCTCTGTGTCTGTTTCAATAATCAGTTTTAATATATTCCTAACACTTCATTATCTAGATGCTTCATATTTTATTTAACCAGCTCCTACTGTTGAAATTTTGATTGCTTCCAAATGTTTTCTTCTATATAGAATGCCTGTATAAACACTATTGTTCTAAGAGCATTTGGTGTTCCATTGAGTTATTTCCTTGAAGCATAAATTTTCATGAGCTGGATTACTTGTCAAAGACATGAACATATGGCTCTCAAGGACTTCACCAATTTAGAACAATATCAGCATTGAATGAGGGCACCCATTTCCTGAAAGTCTTACCAGATTGGAATTTATCGAGCAAAGTCACTGCATTCTGAGTCAGAGGCTCTGATGTTTTCTACCCCTTGGCTATTGAGTCCATTCTTCAGAGGTCCTCCCTTCCCCATTCCCAACCCATTGACCTGTTGAAGTACTTGTACATTCTAAATTCTGATGAAAGTCCTTTGTCTCCGAGAAACCCATCCTGGTTTATCTTGCATGATTCTCATTTTCCCTATACTTTGACTTTTCTCACACTCTAATCTCTTTGGACTGAGTCTGCCCTCAGGTTGCTAGGCAATTGGGTACAGTGGAGTAGCAGGAAATGAGAGAGAAAAGGAAGATTCTGGAATGTCTGATGATAAGGGCACTTCAGGCTGAAATGTTGAGATGAAATAAGTAAATGAAATGTGATTGGATTGTTTTGATACCTAAATTGGTCAAGCAAATCATGGGGGCTGCAGAGACTTCCAAGCATGCTGGAAGACTGGGGCTAGGAATGGGAATGAGAGCAGGCGCTTTCCAACTGACCATCATCCAGGCTCTGGTGAGGAGTGAAGATAGCTGGAGCTCCCAGGGTAGGCCCTGGGACAGGCCAGCCAAGGGTTTGCTGCCATGCTAATAAGTTTAGATTTTCAATAGAAAGAGAGAAGGAGCACTGAAAGATTCAGAGCCGGTAAGTGATCTGATGAAATCAGGCCTCCGAATATCCAGCAGCTGCATGGGCGGGGGTGGGGGGGGGGGTGGGCGGTAAATTAGCAAGGGGGGATACTGGAAGTGAGGAAGTCTGTTAGTGAGGAAGCTGTTTAGATTCCTCCAAGGGAGAGACACCCGGGGCCTAAACCAAGTATCATCCATGTTTTCATGTGTGCTCATGCTATCTTCTCAGAGCCCAGAGGGGAGAACTTGATGAGCAGGAGTCCTGGGGGATGGGGCTGCTTTCTTTCCCTTGTGTCTCCTTGGAGCATCAGGCTGAGCACACAACACTTGCACTTAAACATTTGTGAACATGCAGAGCCCTGTCCAGGCTCTGGGCTGGAGATAGGAAGTATTCAAGGCAAAATGGGCCACAGTTCCTCTGTCTTCAGGTAGCTTCTAGCCTGTGTGAGGAAAACCATAGAATATTCTCATTTAGAAGGATCATATATATCACTTGGTCAAACCTCTTCAGTTTACAAATGGGAAAATTGAGACTCAGAGGAAGAAAATGACCCAAGACTAGAATTCAGGTCTCCTGGCTCCTGGTCAAGGGCCAGAGCTACTTCAAAGCATTTTGCATAGAGGGAACAAGGTCCCTGCTCTTGGGAAATTTCCAGTCAGGCTGGAAGCCCCTAGACGTAGCCCATTGTAAGGGTAGAATGAAAGGCACAGATGCAGAGCACAGACATTAACACTTAGGTACAGGCAATAGTGCGGCAGAGAAGCCTTACTGTGAGCCAGACGTCGTGACTGTGGCTTTCAGCAAATGCACACTTGATCCTCACCACTTCTATGTAAGTTGGTGTGGTTATTCTTTCCCATATGAAAGATGAGAAAACTGCTGATAGGAGTCAGAGCCCTGACTCAAACCAAGGCTACTCACCTTCAAAGGTGTTCTGTCACTGGGCACAGAGGCACCAGGTTTTGAGGTGATGGGATTTGGCATGGCAGCAGGAGAAAGTCATGTGGTGTGGCAGGAGAAAGTCATGTGGTGTGGCAGAAGGAATATGGAGCTGAAAGCACACACCTGGGTTTATATCTCAGCTCTATCCCTGACACATAGTAGCCATGGGACTTAGGGAAATTAACCTCTCTCAGCTCAATTCTCTGTAAAATGAGGTAAAATCTGTCCCACTGACTTTAAAGGTAGCTGAGAGTCAGGAGTTCCCTAGCGGCCCAGTGGTTAGGATTCTAGGCTTTCACTACTGTGACCCCAGGTTCAATCCCTGTCCTGGGAACTGAGATCCCATGTGCATTCATGCTCACTCACTTCAGTCATGTCTGACTTTTTGTGACCCTATGGACTGTAGCCCGCCAGGCTCCTCTGTCCATGGGGATTATTCTCCAGGCAAGAATACTGGAGAGGGTTGCCATGCCCTCCTCCAGGGGGTCTTCCCAACCCAGGGATCAAACCCATGTCTCTTGTGTTTCCATTATTGATAGGCAGCTTCTTTATCACTAGTGCCACCCGGGAAGCCCCGAGATCCCACAAGCTGACCAAAAAAAAAAGCTAACATGACAGAAATCTGTTTGTAAACTGTAAAGAAAGTTCTGTGTCAGAGAGAGGGATCCTGAGACTCAGAGCACCTCCCAAGGTCTGGCAGCCGCAGCCCTGCAGGGATGGAACACCAGCTGTACTGAAGGGAACCCTCTGCTAAGGGATCTGGGCAGGATTGACATGGAGCCAGGGTTGTGCTGCCTGGTTTCATTTTTCATGTAGTTAAATACTTCCATAAACTGCAGTATTGGCCAAATGAGCAACTTCCACGGGAGCATTTGCAACTCAATTTTTGTAATAAGCCTCTTAAAACCAGAACTGGCTTCTTCATCAGTTTCAAAGATGGTAGCCTGTGTCTGGCTCTGTGGTGTCAGAGCTCCCAAGAAGGAGGAGGATCACCTGGAGTAACAGTTGAGAGTTTGGGAATCTGTCAGTTGTTTGGGGGATTTGGGAAGTCACCTTATCTCTTGAACCTCAGTTTTCTTATTTGTAAAATGGTTAAACACTGGAAGGCCTCTCATTCAGTAGGACTGGGCTTCTGGAAAGTAGGTTATCTTAAAACTCAGTTTAGGACTTCCCTGGTGGTCCAGTAGTTAAGAATCCACCTTGAAATGCAGGGGGTGTGGGTTCCATACCTAATTTGGAAACTAAGATCCCACATATCTCAGAGCAGCTATTGAGCCTGCACCCTCTGGACCCTACACACCACATGTGCATGCACATGGGATCTCAGTTCCCAGGACAGGGATTGAACCTGGGGTCACAGTAGTGAAAGCCTAGAATCCTAGGGAACTCCTGACTAGAGAGTCCATGTGCCACAATGAAAGATCCCGCATGACTCAATGAAGAGCTTGCACGCTGCAACTAAGACCCGATGTAGCCAAATAAATAAATAAAAATATGATTGATTAAAAAGAACCTAGTTAAAGCAAGAAATCATTAAGAAACAATATGTATTTACCTTAAACATTCAGTTTCAATTTAAAATAACTAAAAGTACATGTGTAGATCCATATTTTCATGTAAGACCAGGTCTTCTGAGTTTGCTGGTTGGATTCCAAGATGATTTTCTTGCGTGAACCATGCTAGCAATGTATATTGATGTCTTCAAAATGGAGTAGGAGCTTCAAAGACTCAAGAAGAAATATGACTATAAAACTATTTTAGATGTTAATGATTTCATTCCCAATATTATACCATTTTTTGCCCTACACCTAATATAATGGCAAATTTTTAGAGGCTCACTTTTACAAGTACAGGCATATCTTGCTATACTGTGCTTCACTTTATTGCATTTTTTTTACAAATTGAAGGTTTGTGGCAACCCCACATCAAGCAAGTCTGCTGACACCATTTTTTCCAACAGTATTTACTCATTTTGTGTCTCTGTGTCACATTTTAATAATTCACACAATATTTCAAATTTTTCTATTGTTATTATATTTGTTATAGTGATCTGTGATCAGTGATTTTTGATATTGCTACTACAGCTTGCTGAAGACTCACATGATGATTAGCATTTTTAGCAATATTTGGAAATTAGTGTTTTTAGCCATAATGCTATTGTACACTTAGACTACAGTATAGTGTAAACATGAGTTTTATATGCACTGGAAAACCAAAAATACTCATGTAACTCACTTTATGGGGCTGATCCAGAGCTTAACCATCAGTATCTCCAAGGCATGCATGTATTTCCAGTATTTCCTGCATAACTCACTTATATTAGTTAAGAAAACAAAATTTGCTCTAACAACAAGCCTGCAAATGTATAATGGTTCAAGAAAAATAGACTTTTTTTTATTACTCACATAAAGGCCAAACAGTTGCTTCTAGCTGGTGAGTGACTCTCCTCCAAGCATGGTTCAAAGGTACAAGGTCCTTCAGTTTTGGCTATTCAATATTCAATATACAGCTTCCAAAAACTGTTTTGAGTGTATCAGGTGAGAAGCAGGGGAAAGAGAAGGAGAGAAGATTGTGAAGGTATATCCATCCTTTAAGTCCCTCAGCCCAGAAGAGTTGCATATCCCCTCTGTTCACATTCCCTTGGTGAGAGGTAGAAATATGGTTCCATCCAAAGCAAAAGGGTCTGGAAATGTGGTCCAAATGTGTATCCAGGAATTAGAGGTGACAAGTTAGTGAGGTCTAGCCAGTCTCTGTCATTTCAGTTATCATAGAAACAACTCCTTTTATATTTGCACTCATATTAATGATATCATTGATTTATATATGTGCCAAGATTGAGAAATTCTAATTCATGTGCTATGCTATTAAATTACATAATTACAATAATGAGAAAATTAGAAGACCCAGTAGCAAAAGCAACTTGGTAAGCATAGCTGTAGTGATGAAGCAGAAGTGCACGAGCGTTTTAGCCAGTGGTCACACTTGAGCATTTTGTGTGTCACGGTCATCCCTCATCGTGTTTTATGGAGGAAAGTGAGAATATCAGTTAACTGGGCTAGTGAGTGGATTTAGTGCAAGTCTACTAAGAAACTTTATACTGTTGCAACGTCATAGAGTTGTTGGGAATATTAATGAGATATCCATGTAAGATGCTTTATGTCACCTTATATGAATAGTATCAATTGACATTTTGGGCTGGATAATCCTTTGTTGTAGGGACTTGGCCTGTGCATTATAGGCTGTTAAGCAGCACACTTGGTCTCTGCCCACTAGATGCCAGTACCAGCCTCCTAGTTGTGACAATTAAAAATATCCCCAGACATGGCCAAATATCTGCTACAGAGTAAAATCACTCAAGGTTGTGACTCACTGCTTCTTACAGTACCAGGCACTTACTAACAATTTACTACATTTTGATTCCCTTCTCCTTTGCATCCCCTACCACCATGCTTTCCACCCAGGGTCTCAGCCTCAGCCATAAGATGATCAGTCCATAAGAGCAATGGCCCTCTTGACTCAAAAATGGGAAAGAAGATTAATAATGCATTGAACTCATGCAGCATTTTACCCTCCAATCAAAGTGAATTGGGTGTCATTTCAGAAAGATAAAATTGTACTTTGTTGAGGGTAAACTTAATCAGTTGTACCGTGTTCGGAGAAAGACTATGTAACAGAAATAGGGTTATAGTTTGTCTTGGTTTTTTGTTCTTGTCAACTGCTAGATAAAACATAATTTTACCCATATATTTCTTATGACTGTACATGTTTAAGTATTTCTATAGGATAAATTCCTAGAAAATGAATTAAAATGAAACAGATATTACACATTGCTTTCCAAAAACCTGGTATGAATTTAGATTTCTACTCCCACCAATGATGCATGTGATTGCTCATTTCTCAAAAGCATTTATTATTTTTGCTTTTTAACTTTAGCCAATGTGACGGGTAGAAAATAGCAAGTAAGTCTTTACTTTAGTTTACTGTTGAGATGAATTTTTTGTATTCTTTTAAAAATCATCTTTTTAAATAATTGAATTGTTTTCTCAGTAATTTATAGAAATTTTTTATATATTAATATAATAGATAGTAACCTATTCCCTGCTTTGTAAGTTGCAAATATTTTCTTCCTCTCTGCTGCTTGTCTTTGGATTTTATTTATGATATATTTTTTCAAAAAGAAATTTTCATACTTTTAAATCTGACAAAATTCTCATATTTATGGCTTACTTTAAAAAATTTTTCCCTGTTACAATGTTATTTTCTTGTATCGTTTTTTATAATTTGGTAGTCATTTTTCTTTATATTTAGATCTTTAATTCACCTGGAATCTTGTCTTTGGATACCATGTCAGTTGTAAATCTAATTTTATTTTATTTCCAAATTAAATCTAATAATCCCAACACTTTATCCCCAATGATTTGAAATGCCACTATGATCATTAACTGAATTCTCAATTATAAGGAATGTCTGGATAATTTATTCTATTGCACTGATTTATTTATTTCTATGCTAATACATATTGTTTTAATTACTAAAGATTTGTGGTATGTTTTCAGATCCTTTGTCATTATTCTTTTCAACTATTTCTTGGCACATTTCCCTCCCAGATAAGCCTTAAAATGTGGCATTATATTTCCCATTATAAATATATCAATGTGGTGCTTCAAGGGTGTGGGTGTTACTTCTATCAGGTGCCTGGCAACTGTGGGCAGATTAAGACTCCCTGCCTATCTGTTTGAATCAAGCATAGAAATGTGCTTGTTCCCAGAAATCCAGTGGACTGTCTCTTCTAAGGAATTCTATTGATTACAAGCCAGTGACAGAAATTTTGTTGGGTCAGATTGCTTCTTCCATGCTTGGCCTCCTGGGTTGTTTAGGAGCAGCACTGCAGCTGAGCTGGGCTGCCTCCTGCAGGCACTCGATTGCTTAGTAACAACAAGGCCACATTCAGCTCTTCCTCTGCTTCTTACTCTTTCTCAGAGGGGAAAAAATGAACCAGCTCTTCTTTCTTGTATTTGCTCTCGAGTTTAACACCCAGACCTCACTACACTTGGCCTAGTCAAAGGATGCATTTTACAGCACGGTGAAGTGTGCCGTTGGTTTATAGGGTGTACGCAGCGGGAAGGTTTCCAGAGGGGCCCAGCTGCCCCACTTCTCAGTTATGCACATTTTCAGTTATAAGGACCCCTTTCTAATCAAGGCATTAACTTGAGTCCCAAAAAGGGATAGCAGAGAATTCAACTGTTATAATTTGGCAAAACGAATTAATAATTTCTTGACAGGGCCCCCATCAACTCAGAAAGGACATCCTGCAAAGAGTTTAACTATATAACGGCCCTATGTGCTTTCAACTGGGCAACCTAGATTGGAGTTTCCCTTTCTTGCCATATTTGAAGCAAGGTTTCAAGAAAGGACCAGCACAGTCAGTCTCATGTTTTACAGCTGGACAGCTCCCCAAACCTTGACCTCAGCGAGCTAGACTATGCTAGGTTTCGAGAGGCTGAGGGTATAAAGGCTACTGGTCACTTGCGCTGAAAGGAAGAGACTTTCACGCCTCATTCCACTGCAGCACAAATTCATATCCCATCTCCACTCCACAGCATGTTCTATATTTTCTCTGTCAGTCTACCGAGAAAATTACAAAAGATTACAAATCTTTTCTTCATACTATTTTAGCTCCCCAGATGTGGTGATACAAGTGGCCCAAGATTGTTCTATGCAAGTACTAGTGTTTTCTGTCTGTAATGGAAAGTTTTGGAAAGCATGGTAGTAAAGAATCATTTGATTGGAAAAAGTAGAATTCGCTCAAACTTGCTTTAGCAAAAAAAAAAAAAAGAGAGGGATTTATTGAAAGATCATGGAGGTATCTCATAAAACAAACAACACAGGAAAAAAAAATAACTGGAATGAGAACTGGAAACTTCTCTCCCTCTCCTCAATAGATCTTCTCTGTTCCACTTGCTTATTAAACCAAACATAGCTGCCTCAATTAAAATTTATATAACTTCCCACTTTCAGAAATATTAGGATTTCTGAGCCCCATCCCATCACAGTTTCAAAATCCTGAGACAATTTAATTGACTGAGTGTGATTTGGGTGATCACTCTAAGCCATTTGTTGTTGTTGTTCAGTCACCAAGTCATGTTGGGCTCTTTGCAACTCCATGGACTGCAGCACACCAGGCCTCCCTGTCCCTCACCATCTTCGGGAGTTTGCCCAACTTCATGTCCGTTGAATCGGTGATGTCACCCAACCACCTCATCCTCTGTCACCCTCTTCTCTTTCTGCCCTCAATCTTTCCCAGCATTAGGGTCTTTTCAAAGTATTGGAGCTTCAGTATCAGTCCTTCCAATGAGTATTCAGAATTGATTTCTGTTAGGATTGATTGGTTTGATCTCCTTGCTGTCCAAGAGTCAACAGTCTTCTCCAGCAACACGGTTTGAAAACATCAATTATTTGGCCCTCTGCCTTCTTCACAGTCCAACTCTCACATAGACACATGATTACTGGAAAAACCATAGCTTTGACTACATGGATTTTTGTCGTCAAACTGATGTCTTTGCTTTTTAGGTTTGTCATAAACCTAAAACACTGTTTAGGTTTGTCATAACTTTCCTTCCAACAAGCGATCGTCTTCTAATTTCATGGTTGCAGTCACCATTCACAGTGATTTTAGAGCCCAAAGAGAGGAAATCTGTCACTGCTTACACCTTTTCCACTTTTATTTACCATGAAGTGATGAAACCGGATGCCATGATCTTAGTTTTTTTAATATTGAGTTTTAAGCCAGCTTTTTCACTCTTCTCTTTTACCCTCATCAAAAGGCTCTTTAGTTCCTCTTCGCTTTCTGCCGTTAGAGTGGTATCGTCTGCATATCTGTGGTATTTCTCCCAGCAATATTGATTCCAGCTTGCAATTCATCCAGCCCGCCATTTCACGTGATGTGCTCTGCCTATAAACTAAATAAACAGGGTGACAATATACAGACTTGTCATACTCCTTTCTCAATTTTGAACCAGTCAATTGTTCCATATAAGTTTCTAATTGTTGCTTCTTTACCCATATTCAGGTTTCCCAGGAGACAAGTAAGACGGTCCGGTATTCCCATCTCTTTAAGAGTTTTCCATAGTTTGTTATGATCCACACAGTCAAAGGCTTTAGCATAGTCAATGAGACAGAAATAGATGTTTTTCTGGAATCCCCCTTGTTTTCTCTATGATCCAGCAAATGTTGGCAATTTGATCTCTGGTTCCTCTGCCTTTTCTAAACCTAGTTTGTACACCTGGGAGTTCTTGACACAAGTACTGCTGAAGCCTAGCTTGCAGGATTTGAGCATAACCTTACTAGAGTGGGAAGTGAGAGCAATTGTTCCAGTAGTTTATACATTCTTTAGTACTACCCTTGTTGGGAACTGGAATGAAGACTGACCTTTTCCAGTCCTGTGGCACTGTTGAGTTTTCCAAATTTGATGACATATTGAGTGCAGCACTTTAATAGAATCATATTTTAAGATCTGAAATAGCTTTGCTGGAGTTCTACCACCTCTACTAGCTTTATTGGCAGCTGCTGCTACTGCTGCTGCTAAGTCACTTCTAAGTTCGACTCTGTGCGACCCCATAGACGGCAGCCCATCAGGCTCCCCCATCCCTGGGATTCTCCAGGCAAGAATACTGGAGTGGGTTGCGATTTCCTTCTCCAATGCACAAAAGTGAAAAGTGAAAGTGAAGTTGCTCAGTCGTGTCTGACTCTTCGCGACCCCATGGACTGCAGCCTACCAGGCTCCTCCGTCCATGGAATTTTCCAGGCAAGAGTGTTATTGGCAGCAGTGCTTCCTAAGGCCCACTTGATTTCACACTCAATGATGTCTGGCTCTAGGTGAGTGACCACACCATGATGGTTATTAAGACCTTTTTTGTACAGTTCTTCTGAGTATTCTTGCCATCTCTTCTTGATCTCTTCTGCTTCTATTAGATCTTTACCATTTCTGTCCTTTATTATGCCCATCATTGCATGAAATGTTCCTTTGATATCTCCAGTATTCTTGACAAGATCTCTAGTCTTTCCCCTTCTGTTGTTTTCCTCTATTTCTTTGCATCCTTCATTGAAGAAGGCCTTCTTGTCTCTTCTTGCTAATCTCTGGAACTCTGCATTCAGTTGGGTATACCTTTAACTTTCTCCTTTGGTTTTCACTTCTCTTCTTTTCTCAGCTATTTGTAAGCCTTCCTCAGACAACCACTTTGCCTCTTTGCATTTCTTTTTCTTCAGGATGGTTTTGGTCAGTGCCTCCTGTACAATATTACAAACCTCTGTCCTTAGTTCTTCAGGAACTCTGTCTACCAGATCTAATCCCTTGAACCAACTCTAGCCATGCCTGGTGCAAAATGCAATGAGAAGGGTCATTGAGTTTCATATCCCACTAACCTCCTGTTGGGGTGATGAAAAGAGACCAAAGGGGTTAGATAGGCCTGGGTAGGGCAGATAAGGGCTTCCCTGGTAGCTCATCTTGTAAATAATCCACCTATAATGCAGGAGACTCCAGTTCAATTCCTGGGTCAGGAAGATCCCCTGGAGAAGGAATAGGCTATCCACTCCAGTATTCTTGGGTTTCCCTGGTGGCTCAGATGGTAAAGAATCTGCCTGCAATGTGGGAGACCTGGATTCAATCCCTGGGTTTGGGAAGATTCCCTGGAGGAGGGCATGGCAACCCACTCCAGTATACTTGCCTGAAGAATCCCCACGGACAGAGGAGCCTGGAGGCCTACAGCCCATGTGGTCACAAGGAGTCAGATACTACTGAGCAACTAAACAGCAACAGGGCAGATAAACTGACCCATTGGTCTGCTATGAAGATTCAGGAACATACAAGATAAGGCCCCCTCCTGGGCCTCAGTAAACTCAGCAGGGCAAAAGTTCCCATATGAAGTATGTAGGGAGAGAACCACTGGCCTTCCCAAGGAACTCCTCCATGATTGCCCAACAGGTGCATTCAGTTTTTAAGACCCCAGCCATCCTAGTTGTGTCAATGGAAAGTGGAAAGAGGACAATGACATTTGTCTTAGAAACCCTCTGCTGGAGGTAGGTAAGGATTAATATTGATATTTTGATGGCATCAGTACTAGAGTATCCAACAACATGAGTATTTCCATTTGGGAGAATTTGTTGATATTCCTTTTGATTTGTCTTGATCCTCTGGATCCCGTCTTTGATTGGAGCACAACCCCGACATTCACAGGCAGGGTCAAGCATCACCGTTGAGTTGGTGATGCCATCCAACCATCTTATCCTCTGTTGTCCCCTTCTTCTCCTGCCTTCAATCTTACCCAGCATCAGGGTCTTTTCCAATGAGTCAGTTCTTCACATCAGGTGGCCAAAGTATTGGAGTTTCAGCTTCAACATCAGTCCTTTCAATGAAAATTCAGGACTGATTTCCTTTAGGATGGACTGGTTGGATCTCCTTGCAGTCCAAGGGACTCTCAAGTCTTCCCCAACACCACAGTTCAAAAGCATCAATTCTTTGGCGCTCAGCTTGCTTTATAGTCCAATTCTCATGTCCATACATGACTACTGGAAAAACCATACCTTTCACTATGGAGGAGTGAAAAATGCCTCGATTTGTTTTTAAGTATTTATTTATTTGGCTGCGCTGGGTCTTAGTTGCAGCATGTGGGATCTAGATCCCTGACCAGGGATCAAACCTGGGCCCCCTGCCTTGGGAACACAGAGTCTTAACCACTGAGCCACCAAGAAAGTCCCAGTGCCTGTATTCTTTTCAAAGAGGTTGCTGCAACAATGTCACGGGGTGCAAGATCTAAGTTCACCAAGAAATGAGTGGAAACTACAGAGAAATTCATCAAAGAAAATAATCCATTCTCCCAGTGAAGTATGTATCCCAGATACCTGGCATCACAATCAGCTGAGGTGTTTGTTAAAATATAGATTCTCTAATATAACATTATAAATCAACTATATACTAATATAAATACAAATTAAGTTTTTTTTAAAGAAGTAGATTCCTGGTCTGGCCCCAGATCTACCAAATTTGACTCCCTATGAAACCAAGCGGACACTGTGGGGCTCCTGGGTACAGAAGCCTTCTGTATCCCTGATTTCTTGTTTGTAAGAAATTGGCTTCAGCCTCCATGACCATCCCTGAATATTCAAACAGTTTCAAAGCAGCAAAAGGAGAGGCTGCAGAGATAAGGGAAGAGCAGCCAAGAAACAATAGTGCAGGCTTGGGGCACGATCCTGGTTCTACTTCAAGGAGTACACAAAACAACTATCTTTGACCTCTTCTACAGAACTAAAAGCCCCAAGTAATGGAAGATGTTAACTTCTTGATAAAGCTTTCTTCATTCCAGAGAGAAGGTCACAGTTTGATAACCTCAGGAACCACAGAAGCTCATAAAGAGAGCCAAGGCCAGATTAAAGAAATGCAGGCCCTGCACACACCCTGATCCTCATCTGTTAATACACCCTTGAACCATTGGTATAAAACTTCTCATCAAATGCCCCTTCAGTTGGGAGACACAGCTTTGAGGGCATTAATTCACCATGTCCCCCTCTGTCTGGCAAAGCAATAAAGTTATTATTTTCTTCAGATCAGTTCAGTCATTCAGTTGTATCTGACTCTTTGCGACCCCACGGACTGCAGCACACCAGGCTTCCCTGTCCATCACCAACTCCCAGAGCTTACTCAAATTCATGTCCATCGAATTGGTGATGCCATCCAACCATCTTATCCTCTGTTGTCCCCTTCTTCTCCTGCCTTCAATCTTACCCAGCATCAAGGCTTTTTCCAATGAGTCAGTTCTTCGCATCAGGTGGCCAAAGTATTGGAGTTTCAGCTTCAACATCAGTCCTTTCAATGAAAATTCAGGACTGATTTCCTTTAGGATGGACTGGTTGGATCTCCTTGCAGTCCAAGGGACTCTCAAGTCTTCCCCAACATCACAGTTCAAAAGTATCAATTCTTTGGCGCTCAGCTTGCTTTATAGTCCAACTCTCATGTCCATACACGACTACTGGAAAAACCATAGCTTTGACTAGATGGACCTTTGTTGGCAAAGTAATGTCTCTGCTTTTTAATAGGCTGTCTAGGTTGGTCTTAACTTTTCTTCCAAGGAGCAAGCGTCTTTTAATTTCATGGCTGCAGCGATTTTGGAGCCCCCCAAAATAAAGTCTTTCACTGTTTCCCCATCCATTTGCCATGAAGTGATGGGACTGGATGCCATGATCTTAGTGATCTTTCTGAATGTTGAATTTTAAGTCAACTTTTTCACTCTCCTCTTTCACTTTCATCAAGAGACTCTTTAGTTCTTCTTTGCTTTCTGCATTAAGGGTGGTGTCATCTGCATATCTGAGGTTATTGATATTTCTCCCAGCAATCTTGATTTCAGCTTGTGCTTCATCCAGCCCAGCATTTCTCATGATGTACTCTGTACTGGGCTTCCCTGGTGGCTCTAATGGTGAAGAATCAGCCTGCAATGTGGGAGACCTGGGTTTGACGCCTGTGTTGGGAAGATCCCCTGGAGAAGGGAATGGCAACCCACTCCAGTATTCTTGCCTAGAGAATTCCATGGACAGAGAAATCTGGCAGGCTACAGTCCATGGGGTTGCAAAGAGTGAGACACGACTGAGGGACTTTCACACACACACACACACACACACACACACACACACACACACACACACACACAGACACACACACTCTGCATATAAGTTAAATAAGCAGGGTGACAATACATAGCCTTGATATACTCCTTTCCCGATTTGGAACAAGTCTGTTGTTCCATGTCCAGTTCCATGTCTAACTGTTGCTTCCTAACCTGCATACAGATTTCTCAGGAGGCAGGTAAGGTGGTCTGGTATTCCCATCTCTTTTAGAATTTTCCACAGTTTTTTGTGATCCACACAGTTAAAGGCTTTGCCATAGTCAATAAAGCTGAAGTAGACGTTTTTCTGGAACTCTCTTGTTTTTTTCAATGATCCAATGGATATTGGCAATTTGATCTCTGGTTCCTCTGACTTTTCTAAATCCAGCTTGAATATCTGGAAGTTCACAGTTCACATGCTGTTGAAGCCTGGCGTGGAGAATTTTGAGCATTACTTTGCTGGTGTGTGAGATGAGTGCAATTGTGCGGTAGTTTGAACATTCTTTGGCATTGCCTTTCTTTGGGATTGGAATGAAAACTAACCTTTTCCAGTCCCGTGGCCATGGCTGAGATTTCCCAACTTGCTGGCATATTGAGGCAGCATTTTCACAGCATCATCTTTTAGGATTTGAAATAGCTCAACTGGAATTCCATCACCTCCACTAGCTTTGTTTGTAATGATGCTTCCTAAGGCCCACTTGACTTCACATTCTACTTCACCAAAAACTCTACCTCTGAAATTTAACTTGGCTTCAGGGCACAGAGGCCAAGTTTCCGCATCACCTGAAGTAGGGCAGGGCATCTGGATTTTAACAACCTCCCTGAGTGAGACTGATGTTCACTAATGTTTAGGAACCTCTGTCCTAGAATTTGACAGTAGAGCTCCTTGGAATGAGCCAACTTGCACCAACACTCAAGATCTCATACCCATTCAAGAATGTGATAAATGCAATGACATCTCCTCCCAGAAACATGTCTATGAGTATCTACACACAAAAGATGTGTGCCTTTTAAAGGCTTCACATAAGCTCTTCTCAAACCCAGACTAAGAACCCCTGCAATGGAGAATATAAAGACCTAAAATGTCTTAAAGAGTCAAGGAAAAAGGTAACAAACAACTTAAGGAAGTGGATCAGGGAAGGGAGCTAGTTACACAAATTTATTAAGATTCTGCAGTCAGGAAGGTTTGGTCCCAACCCTAGCTTGGTCATTTACCAACTATGTGACATCAGTCAAATTAATCTCACTAGGACTCAGTTTCTTCATCTGTTCAACGGGAAGACAGTATCTCTTAACAAGATTGAAAAGAATTTTAAATGAGATGATATATCTGAAACACTGAGCATAATAACTGATATGTAGTTGATGATAAAGAAGATATATCAATGGGTAGATAGGTCAACAGGTCAGTAAATGATCAGGTTTTCTCCTACAAATTCCCAGCAGGAATACACTTACAGAGATAAGATGACTGTGAGGACACCTCCTTGAATCTCAACTGTCTGTTCTCCATTGTAGGGGCAATATTTTCATTGGAGAGACTTTCCTCACTATTGATACAAAAATTAGCATGCAAATGCGATGAGCACAGAAGAAACAAACACTGTGGATAAGAAAATGTGATAAAAGCACAGAACCCGAGAAGACAGAGAAAACGAAAGAAAGAATGTAAGTCTTTATAACTGTAGAGCTGAGGGGACCCCAGGGGTCACCGGACAAGTCCATTATTAACAAAACCTTCTGATCGACATTTTCTCTACATCTCTGCACCTTTTGTCAAAGATGATATTCACTTTGATGTTGCAAAGCCTTAGTTTGCTTTTTGTGTTTTCTCTCTTCATAAATGAATGTTAGGTCATCCCTTTGTATAGCCAAATTGTTCTGACTAAAAGAGCATTATAAATAATGAAAATATAAACAAATTCTCCCAGCTCTAAAATTCTCTTTCTACTCAAACGGTTGATACAAGTAATTTAAGGACAATGGAATTCCTCAAGTGCAGAGGAGAACAGAGTTCATTCTTCCACTGGCAGAGAGAAAGAACTGTCTCCCTGCTCAGTCTGGGGGACAGGAGTCACCACTCTCTAGTGAGGGCAAGGCACTCACTGGTCCCTCTTTCCAGACAGCTTGGCACTGACGCTGAAAGCGGACTCCTCTTGCCTGAAAGTCTTGTTAGGAAACATGGGGATCATGCTTCCAGGTGCTCCACCACCTTCTGAGACGGTTGAGCCTCTAGCAACTAAATTCCAGGCTTCTGAGGGGACTGAGCCAGGGTAATGGGGCTTGAAGGGCCAGAGCCCAGGCAGGACATTCTGTAACAATTACAATGGATAAGGGATCATGTTCCACATGACTGTTTCTGGTGGCACCACATGGGCATGCCTTGCAGGTGTTACCCGAAAACTGGGTTCACCTCCTGATGTGTGTCAAGCTGAAAGACACAACCAAGCCAAAGACTGGGAGAACAGAAGATTTATTATTTGCAGCAAGTAAGGAGAACACCACTTCCCAGGTGGCACTAATGGTAAAAAACTGCCTGCCTATGCAGGAGATGTAAGAGATGTGGGTTTGATCCCTGGGTTGGGAAGATACCCTGGAGGAGGGCATGGAAACCCATTCTAGTATTCTTACCTGGAGAATCTATGGACATAGGAGCCTGGTGGGCTACACTCCACAGAGTTGCAAAGAATTGGACACAACTGAAGTGGCTGTGACGGCTCCACGCAGAAGCGTGGCCGAGAGGAGCTAGGCCCAGGCCAGGGGCCGGGGGCAGCGGCCGACAGGAGCTAGGCGGGGGCCGGGGGCCGGGGGCGGCAGCCCAGAAGGGCTAGGCCGGGCCGGGGGGCGGGGGGACGGCGGCCGACAGGGCTTAGGCCGGGCCAGGGGCCGGGACGGCAGCCGAGAGGGGCTAGGCCGGGCCAGGGGCTGGGGGCGGAGGCGAAAGGAGTTACACAAGGCCCAAGGAGCAGGGGCTGCGTGGGCACAGGAGGGCCGAGAGGAGTTACTCCACATTCAAGGTTCAGGAGGGGCCGTCGTGAGTAGATACCTCTTGGCCAAGGTAAGGAGCAACGGCTGCACTTTGCTGGAGCAGCCGTGAAGAAATACCCCACATACAAGGTAAGAGAAACCCAAGTAAGACGGTAAGTGTTGCGAGAGGGCATCAGAGGGCAGACACACTGAAATTAAAATTACAGAAAACTAGCTAATCTGATCACATGGACCACAGCCTCGTCTATCTCAGTGAAACTAAGCTATGCTGTGTGGGGCCACCCAAGACGGATGGATCATGGTGGAGAGGTCTGACAGAATGTGGTCCACTGGAGAAGGGCATGGCAAACCACTTCAGTATTCTTGCCTTGAGAACTCCATGAACAGTATGAAAAGGCAAAAAGTTAGGACACTGAAAGATGAACTCCCCAGGTCACTAGGTGCCCAATATGCTAATGGAGATCAGTGGAGAAATAACTCCAGAAAGAATGATGGGATGGAGCCAAAGCAAAAACAACACCCAGCTGTGGAGGTGACTGGTGATAGACGCAAAGTCCAATGTTGTAAAGAGCAATATTGCATAGGAACCTGGAATGTTAGGTCCATGAATCAAGGCAAATTGGA
This sequence comes from Okapia johnstoni, assembly GCA_024291935.2. Lineage (NCBI taxonomy): Eukaryota > Metazoa > Chordata > Mammalia > Artiodactyla > Giraffidae > Okapia > Okapia johnstoni. The sequence goes on along the minus strand of CM044322.1, from coordinate 72,342,057 downwards.
AGTGGTCCAACAGGAGATGGCAAGAGTGAACGTCGACATTCTAGGAATCAGCGAACTAAGATGGACTAGAATGGGTGAATTTAACTCAGATGACCATTATATCTACTACTGTGGGCAGGAATCCCTTAGAAGAAATGGAGTAGCCATCATGGTCAACAAAAGAGTCCGAAAGGCAGTAATTGGATGCAATCTCAAAAACAATAGACTGATCTCTGTTCGTTTCCAAGGTAAACCATTCAATATCACAGTATTCCAAGTCTATGCCCCGACCAGTAACGCTGAAGAAGCTGAAATTGAACGGTACTATGAAGACCTACAAGACCTTCTAGAACTAACACTCAAAAAAGATGTCCTTTTCATTATAGGGGACTGGAATGAAAAAGTAGGAAGTCAAGAAACACCTGGAGTAACAGGCAAATTTGGCCTTGGAGTACAGAATGAAGCAAGGCAAAGGCTAATAGAGTTTTGCCAAGAGAACGCACTGGTCATAGCAAACACCCTCTTCCAACAACACGAGAGAAGACTCTACACATGGACATCACCAGATGGTCAACACTGAAATCATATTGACTGTATTCTTTGCAGCCAAAGATGGAGAAGCTCTATACAGTCAGCAAAAACAAGACCGGGAGCAGACAGTGGCTCAGATCATGAACTGCTTATTGCCAAATTCAGACTTAAATTGAAGAAAGTAGGGAAAACCACTAGTCCATTCAGGTATGACCTAGATCAAATCCCTTATGAGTATACAGTAGAAGTGACAAATAGATTAAAGGGACTAGATCTGATAGACAGAGTGCCTGATGAACTATGGACAGAGGTTCGTGACATTGTACAGCAGACAGGGATCAAGACAATCCCCATGGAAAAGAAATGCAAAAAAGCAAAGTGGCTGTCTGAGGAGGCCTTACAAATAGCTGGGAAGAGAAGAGAAGCGAAAAGCAAAGGAGAAAAGGAAAGATATTCCCATATGAATGCAGAGTTCCAAAGAATAGCAAGGAGAGATAAGAAAGCCTTACTCAGGGATCAATGCAAAGAAATAGAGGAAAACAACAGATTGAGAAAGACTAGAGGTCTCTTCAAGAAAATTAGAGATACCAAAGGAACATTTCATGCAAAGATGGGCTCAATAAAGGACAGAAATGGTATGGACCTAGCAGAAGCAGAAGATATTAAGAAGAGGTGGCAAGAATACACAGAAGAACTGTACAAAAAAGATCTTCATGACCCAGATAATCACGATGGTGTGATCACTCACCTAGAGCCAGACATCCTGGAATGTGAAGTCAAGTGGGCCTTAGAAAGCATCACGATGAACAAAGCTAGTGGAGGTGATGGAATTCCAGTTGAGCTATTTCAAATCCTGAAAGATGATGCTGTGAAAGTGCTGCACTCGATATGCCAGCAAATTTGGAAAACTCAGCAGTGGCCACAGGACTGGAAAAGGTCAGTTTTCATTCCAATCCCAAAGAAAGGCAATGCCAAAGAATGCTCAAACTACCGCACAATTGCACTCATCTCACATGCTAGTAAAGTAATGCTCAAAATTCTCCAAGCCAGGCTTCAGCAATATGGGAACCGTGAACTTCCAGATGTTCAAGCTGGTTTTAGAAAAGGCAGAGGAACCAGAGATCAAATTGCCAACATCCGCTGGATCATCGAAAAAGCAAGAGAGTTTCAGAAAAACATCTATTTCTGCTTTATTGACTATGCCAGAGCCTTTGACTGTGTGGATCACAATAAACAGTGGAAAATTCTGAAAGAGATGGGAATACCAGACCATCTGTCCTGTCTCTTGAGAAACCTGTATGCAGGTGAGGAAGCAAGAGTTAGAACTGGACATGGAACAACACACTGGTTCCAAATAGGAAAAGGAATACGTCAAGGCTGTATATTGTCACCCTGCTTATTTAACTTATATGCGGAGTACATCATGAGAAACACTGGGCTGGAAGAAACACAAGCTGGAATCAAGATTGCTGGGAGAAATATCAACAACCTCAGATATGCGGATGACACCACTCTTATGGCAGAAAGTGAAGAAGAACTAAAGAGCCTCTTGATGAAAGTGAAGGAGGAGAGTGAAAAAGTTGGCTTAAAGCTCAACATTCAGAAAACTAAGATCATGGCATCTGGTCCCATCACTTCATGGGAAATAGATGGGGAAACAGTAGAAACAGTGTCAGACTTTATTTTTTGGGGCTCCAAAATCACTGCTGATGGTGATTGCAGCCATGAAATTAAAAGACGCTTACTCCTTGGAAGGAAAGTTATGGCCAACCTAGATAGCATATTTAAAAGCAGAGACATTACTTTGCCAACAAAAGTCCATCTAGTCAAGGCTATGGTTTTTCCAGTGGTGATGTATGGATGTGAGAGTTGGGTGGTGAAGAAAGCTGAGTGCCACAGAATTGATGCTTTTGAACTGTGGTGTTGGAGAAGACTCTTGAGAGTCCCTTGGACTGCAAGGAGATCCAATCAATCCATCCTAAAAGAGATCAATCCTGGGTATTCATTGGAAGGACTGATGTTGAAGCTGAAACTCCAATATTTTGACCACCTCACGCGAAGAGTTGACTCATTGGAAATGACCCTAATGCTGGGTAGGATTGAGGGCAGGAGGAGAAGGGGGTGACAGAGGATGAGATGGTTGGATGGCATCACCAACTCGATGGACATGGGTTTGGGTAAACTCCGGGAGTTGGTGATGGACAGAGAGACCTGGTGTGCTGCAATTCATGGGGTCGTAAAGAGTCGGACACGACTGAGCGACTGAACTGAACTGAAGTGACTGAACACACACAGAAGGAGAACACAGTCCCTTTCCCAAAGCAATGTCTCTCTAGTAGCAAAATTGTGGAACTTTTCAGCTAAGAGTACATGCATATTCATGAAGGTGAGTGGTATGTACATATTTATGAAGGGGCTTGAATAGGAGAATGAAGTATAAAACTGGGGCAAGTCTACAAGTGCCCAAGCTCCAGTTGATTGAAGTTATGAGAGTCAGCAGCAGCAGCATATTTTTATCATTCAGTCACTCAGGCATGTCCAACTCTTTGTGACCCCATCGGCTACAGCACGCCAGACTCCCCTGTCCTTTCCTATCTCCTGGAGTTTGCTCAACATGGACATGAGTCCATTGAGTCATTGATGCCATCCAACCATCTCATCCTCTGTCGCCTGCTTCTTTTGCCTTCAGTCTTTCCCAGTATCAGGATCTTTTCCAATGAGTCAGCTCTTCATATCAGGTGGCCAAAGTATTAGAGCTTTAGATTCAGCATCAGTCCTTCCAATGAATATTCAGGGTTGATTTCCCTTGGGATTGACTGGTTTAATCTCCTTGCTGTCGTAGGGACTCTCAAGAGTCTGCTCCAGCACTACAGTTTGAAATCAATTCTTTGGCATTCAGCCTTCTTTATGGTCTAACTCTCAAATCCGTATTCAACTACTGGAAAAAATTTGACTATACTACTTTGACTATATGGACCTTTGTTGGCAAAGTAATGTCTCTGCTCTTTAATACGCTGTTTAGGTTTGGAATAGCTTTTCTTCCAAGGAGCAAGTGTTTTTTAAATTCATGACTGCAGTCACCATGCACTGTGATTTTGGAGCCCAAGAAAATAAAGTCTGACACTGTTTCCATCATTTCCACATCTATTCGTCATGAAGTGATGGGACCAGATGCCGTGATCTTAGTTTTCTAAATGTTGAGTTTTAAACCAGCTTTTTCACCTTCCTCTTTCACCTTCGCCAAGCAACTCTTCAGTTCCTCTTCGCTTTCTGCCATAAGGGTGGTGTCACCTGCATATCTGAGGTTATTGATATTTCTCCTGGCAATCTTGATTCCAGCTTGAGCTTCAAACAGCCTAGCATTTCACATGGTGTACTCTGCTGATACGTTAAATAAGCAGGGTGACAATATACAGCCTTGATGTACTCCTTTCCCAATTTGGAACCAGTCTGCTGTGTCTGATTCTGACTGTTCCTTCTTGACCTGCATACAGATTTCTCAGGAGGCAGGGGAGGTGGTCTGATATTCCCATCTCTTGAAGAATTTTCCACAGTTTGTTGTAATCTACATAGTCAAAGCCTTTAGCATAGTCAGTGAAGCAGAAGTAAATGTTTTCCTATCGTCTTTTAGGTTCCAGTTGATCTAGTGGTTGAGCACTTGAAGCAGGTTTAAATTCTCCAAAAGAGTTCAAGAAAATGTTTGGGGCTAATTTTTAACATTGGAACAGAACAAGGAGTCTTTACAGCTGATTTATTATCTTTGCTATTGTTACTTTGGGCTTCCCTGGTGGCTCAGTGGTAAAGAATCAGCTTGCCAATGCAGGAGACACAAGAGGCGTGAGTTTGATCCCTGGGTTGAAAAGATCCCCTGAAGAAGGAAATGGAACTCATTCTATTTTTATTGCTTGGGAAATCCCATGAACAGAGGAGCTTGGCAGGCTGCAGTCCACAGGATCACAAAAGAGTTGGAGAAGATTTAACAACCAAGCAACAACAAAAAAGTGTTACATATTTTGCCTGATAACATTCATTTGTTCTTTTCTGCCCTTGTTGTTGTTGTTTTAGTGATAAACTGACTTCCACTAAACCTTGAGCCTTGGTAGATGCTCATTGTAACACATCAGCAAGCTAAATGAAACACAAAGACACCATGACAGTTCCAAGGCAGACCATAAAGTTCAAAAGGTGGGCAATAGCCCAAATCCTAGAAATCCCCTTCCCCCAAATAGCTGGAATACTTTTACTCATTAGCCATGAAATTACCCACCCCTATTAAAACTGACAACCTCATACTTGGACCAGTCTCACCTTCTGAAATGACCCATACTCTGTCTGTGGAGTGTGTTTCTCTCTAAATAAATCCACTTCTTACCTGTCATTGTGTCTTTCACTGAATTCTTTCTGCAATAAGACATCAAGAACCTGAACTTCATTAAGTCCTAAGATCAGGTGTGTGATCTCAGTTAAAAGAACATGGATTCAAGTCCCAGTCCAAACAGATCAGCTGTGAGTGGTAGATGCTCTAAATTTCAGGGCTTTTCAGTGAGCTGCTGAGAAATGTTCCTGGAGTCAGTATTTTGTCAAGAAGCAAAGTCAGTCAAATATGCAGTATGCTGCTGACCTCCAAGCCTATGGGGTAATTTATTAACTTATTTAAAACATATGGGGTCATTTGTTAACTTATTTAAAATATAACGAGCTCATTATTCATGCCAGGTGCTGGTCCATTTCAGTTCACTGATTCCTAACTGTCTTGCCATCTCCTGCCTGACCACATTCAATTTACCTTGATTCATGCATCTAACATTCCAGGTTCCTAAGCAATATTGTTCTTTACAGCATTGAACTTCACTTTCACCACCAGACACATCCACAACTGGGCATCATTTTTGCTTTGGCTCAGCCTCTTCATTCCTCCTGGAGCTATTTCTGTGCTCTTCCACAGTAGCATTTTGGACACCTACTGACCTAGTGGGCTCATCTTTCAGTGTCCTATCTTTTTGCCTTTTCATACTGTTCATGGGGTTGTCAAGGCAAGAATACTGAAGAGGTTTGCCATTCCCTTCTCCAGTGGACCACATTCTGTCAGACCTCTCCACCATGACCCATCCATCTTGGGTGGCCCTGTGCAACAAGGCTCATAGTTTCACTGAGTTACACAAGGCTGTGATCCATGTGATCATTTTGGTTCATTTTCTGTGGTTGTGGTTTTTATTCTGGAGGCCATGGGATTATAGTCTTGCTTCTTCTGTCTTCCCTCAATGGATGAGGATAAGAGGCTTGTGCAAGCTTCCTGATGGGAGGCACTGGCTGTGGGGAAAACTGGGTCTTCCTCTGGTGGGCAGGGACATGCTTAGTAAAACTTTAATCCAATTTTCTGCTGATGTGTGGGGCTGTGCTCCCTACCTGTTAGTTGTTTGGCCTGAGGCAGCCTAGTCCTAGATTCTGCAGTCTCTATGGTAGGGCAACAGGCTCTGTGGTAGGGCTAATGGTAACCTCCTCCAAGAGGACTTATGCCAACACATTGCACCTCCCAGGACTGCTGCTGCCAGAACCCCTGTCCCTGCAGCAGGCCACTGTCAACCCATGCCTCTGCAGGAGGCCCTCAGACACCACAAGCAGGTCTGCTCAGTCTCTTGTGGGGTCACTGCTCCCATCCCTTGGTCCTGGGGCACGCAAAGTTTTGTATGGCATGCTGCTCATCAACTCATCGGCTTATGGAGAGTGGGTGGTCAAATTAAATGCTGCAGGTAAAACACTCAAAACAGTGATGGCTACACAGAAAGATCGCAGTCAGGGTTGGCTGTGTTGTTTACATAGGTAGGATACAAATTCAGCTGCTATAACAAAGGTCATGATAAGAGTGACTTCACCAAGAGAGAGATCTAGAATAAGCAGTCCAGGACTAAATTTGGCAGTTTCACAGAGCAGGACAGACTCATCCTACTTTGTCACTCTGCCATCCTCCACATGTGGCTTCCATCTCAAGATCTAAGCCAATTCCTCCAGCTCCTGCCATCACAGCTACATTCTGGTCAGAGTGAAGTGGGGAAAGGAATGTGGAGTATACGCCTTTCCCTTTAGGATACTACCCAGAAGTGGCACACATTCCTTCTACTCACATTCCACTGGCTAAAACTTAATCCTAAAGCCACAGCTCGGAAGGGAAGCTGAAAGATGGGATCTGCAGCTGACAAACCAGGTACCTCATGAGATGGCATAAGAACTCTTTAAATTCTGAGTTTAATTACTAAAAGAAGGGATGGATACATTTTTAGGAACAATCAGCACAAGACTGGGAGCTGACTGTGGCTCAGATCATGAAATCCTTACTGCAAAATTCAGACTGAAATTGAAGAAAGTAGGGAAATCCACTAGGCCATTCAGGTATGACCTAAATCAAATCCCTATGATTATACAGTGGAAGTGACAAATAGATTCAAGGGATTAGATCTGATAAACAGAGTGCATGAAGAATTATCGATGGAGGTTCGTGACATTGTACAGGAGGCAGTTATCAAGACCATCCCCAAGAAAAAGAAATGCAAAAAGGCAAAATGGTTGTCTGAGGAGGTCTTACAAAAAGCTGAGAAAAAAAGAGAAGTTAAAGGCAAAGGAGAAAAGAAAATATATACCCATTTGAATGCAGAGTTCCAAAGAATAGCAAGGAGAGATAAGAAAGCCTTCCTCACCGATCAATTTAAAGAAACAGAGGAAAACAATAGAATGGGAAAACTAGAGATCTCTTCAAGAAAATTCAAGATACCAAGGGAACATTTCATGCAAAGATGAGCACAATAAAGGACAGAAGTGGTATGTATCTAATAGAAGCAGAAGATATTAAGAAGTGGTAAGAAAACACAGAAGAACTATGCAAAAAGATCTTTATGATATAGATAACAATGATGATGTGATCGCTCACCTAGAGCCAGACATCCTGAAATGCGAAGTCAAGTGGGCCTTAGGTAGCATCACTACAAACAAAGGTCGTGGAGGTGATGGAATTCCAGTTGAACTATTTCAAATGCTTAAAGATGATGTTGTGAAAGCACTGCACTCAATATGCCAGCAAATCTGGAAAAGGTCAGTTTTCATTCCAATCCCAAAGAAAGGCAATGCCAAAGGATGTTCAAACTACCACACAATTGCACTCATCTCACACGCTAGCAAAGTAGTGCTCAAAATTCTCCAAGCCAGGCTTCAACAGTACATGAACCGAGAACTTTCAGATGTTCAAGCTGGATTTAGAAAAGCAAGAGAAACCAAAGATCAAATTGCCAACATCTTTTGGATCATTGAAAAAGCAAGAGAGTTCCAGAAAAACATCTACTTCAGCTTTATTGACTATGCCAAAGCCTTTAACTGTGTGGATCACAACGAACTATGGAAAATTCTAAAAGAGATGGGAATACCAGATCACTTTACCTGCCTCCTGAGAAACCCGTATGCAGATCAAGAAGCAATAGTTAGAAACAGATATGGACAACAGACTGGCTTCAAATTGGGAAAGGAGTACATCAAGGCTGTATATTGTCTTCTTGCTTATTTAACTTATATATGCACAGTACATCATGCAAAATGCCAGGCTAGATGAAGCACAAGCTGAAATCAAGATTGCTGGGAGAAATATCAATAACCTCAGGTATGCAGATGACACCACCCTTATGGCAGAAAGTGAAGAGGACCTGAAGAGCCTCTTAATGAAAGTGAAAGAGGAGAGAAAAAACTGGCTTAAAACTCAACATTCAAAAAACTAAGATCATGGCATCTGGTCCCATCACTTCATGGCAAATAAATGGGGAAACAATGGAAACAGTGAGAGACTTTATTTTTCAGGGCCCCAAAGTCACTGCAGATGTGACTGCAGCCATAAAATTAAGATGCTTTCTCCTTGGAAGAAAAGCTATGACCAACCTAGACAGCATATTATAAAGAGAGACATTACTTTATTGACAAAGGTCCATCTAGTCAAAGCATGATTTTTCCAGTAGTCATGTATGGATGTGAGAGTTGGACTATAAAGAAAGCTGAGTGCTTGAAGAATTGATGCTTTTGAACTGTGGTGTTGGAGAAGACTCTTGAGACTCCCTTGGACTGCAAGGAGATCCAACCAGTCCATCCTAAAGGAAATCAGTCCTGAATATTCGTTGGAAGGACTGATGCTGAGGCTGAAACTCCAATAGTTTGTCCACCTGATGCAAAGAACTGACTCACTGAGAAAGACCCTGATGCTGGGAAGGATTGAAGGCAGGAGGAGAAGGCGACAACAGTGGATAAGATTGTTGGATGCCATCACCAACTCAATGGACATGAATTTGAGTAGGCTGCAGGAGTTGGTGATGGACAGGGAAGACTGGTGTGCTGCAGTTCATGGGGTCGCAAAGAGTCAGACGCGACTGAGCGACTGAAGTGAACTTAGGGACCATAATCATGCCTTGATATGCAATTGTTTCTTCTGTTGCATTTCACAGAGTCAGAACTTCCCAGAGTTAGTTCCTGCAAATTCTCTGATCTCTAAAGGTAAAATAGAAATGTGGGAGAGTTTGGGGGTAGTTCTACAGAGACAGAACACTGTGCTGGGGGTTGGGGGAGTTTGCAGTGTTCCCTCTCCCTCCCACCATGCTCTTGTCTCAGCCTGTGACCACTGAGCTTCTACATATGCCTTCTTTCCCACATACCCCATCCTCTTTTGTTCCCCAATTCAGCTGACTCATCTCCAGTCTTCTTTCTCTCTCTCTTTTTTTTAATTTCATCTTCTCCTTTTCTTCCAGTTTTATTGAGATATAGCTGACATACAGCACTATGCAAGTTTAAGGTATACAGCATACTAATCTGACTTACATGCATTATGAAATGATTATCACAATAACTTTAGTGAACATCTTTCATCTCAAATAGACACAAGATTAAAGAAGAGGAAAAAACATATTTTTCCTTGTAATGAAAACTCTTAGAATTTCCTGTTTTAACTTTCATATATAGCATACAGCAATGTTAATAATATCTATCACGTTGTTCATTACATCACTATTATGTATTTATCTCTCTCTTTTTAAAAATTTGTTTATTTTTTAATTGAATGATAATTGCTTTACAGAATTTTGCTGTTTTCTGTCAAACCTCAACATGAATCAGCCATAGGTATACATATATTGCCTCCCTTTTGAACCTCCCTTGCATCTCCCTCCCCATCCCACCCCTCTAGGTTGATACAGAGCCCCTGTTTGAGTTTCTTGAGACATAGAGCAAATTCTCATTGGCTATCTATCTTATATCTATATGGTAAGTGAAAGAGGAGAGTGAAAAAGTTGACTTAAAGCTCAACCAACATTCAGAAAACTAAGATCATGGCATCTGGTTCCATCACTTTATGGCAAATAGATGGGGAAACAGTGGAAACAGTGAAAGACTTTATTTCTGGGGGCTCCAAAATCACTCCAGATAATCACTACAGTCATGAAATTAAAAGACACTTACTCCTTGGAAGGAAAGTTATGACCAACCTAGACAGTATATTAAAAAGCAGAGACTTTACTTTACCAACAAAGGTCCGTCTAGTCAAGGCTATGGTTTTTCCAGTAGTCGTGTATTGATGTGAGAATTGGACTGTGAAGAAAGCTGAGAGCCAAAGAATTGATGCTTTTGAACTGTGGTGCTGGAGAAGACTCTTGAGAGTCCCTTGGACTGCAAGGAGATCCAACCAGTCCATCCTAAAGGAAATTAGTCCTGAATTTTCAATGGAAGGACTGATGTTGAAGCTGAAACTCCAATACTTTGGCCATCTGATGGGAAGAACTGACTCCTTGGAAAAGACCCTGATGCTGGGAAAGATTGAGGGCAGGAGGAGAAAGGGACGGCAGAGGATGAGATGGTTGGATGGTGTCACCGACTCAATGGACACAAGTTTGGGTAGGCTCTGGGAGTTGGTGATAGACAGGAAGGCCTGGCGTGCTGTGATTCATGGGGTCGCAAAGAGTCGAACATGACTGAACAACTGAACTGAACTGATGTGATATTTATCTTTCTCTTTCTGACTTACTTCACTATATATAATAGGCTCTAGGTTCATCCACCTCATTAGAACTGACTCAAATGTGTTCCTTTTTATGGCTGAGTAATATTCCATTGTGTATGGACTATTACAACTTCTTTATCCATTCACCTGTCAATGGACATTTAGGTTGCTTCCATGTTCTAGCTATTGTAAATGGTGCTTCAATGAACAATGGGATACATATGTCTTTTTCAACTTTGGTTTCCTCAGAGTATATGCTGAGGGGTGGGATTGCTGGGTCATATGGTGGTTTTATTCCTAGTTTTTTAAGGAAGCTCCATACCATCTGTATCAGTTTACATTCCCACCAACAGTGCAAGAACATTCCCTTTTCTCCACATCCTTTCCAGCATTTATTGTTTGTAGATTTTTGGGTGATGGCCATTCTGACCGGTGTGAGGGGATATCTCATTGTAGTTTTGATTTGCATTTCTCTAATAATGAGCTGACTGTGGCTCAGATCATGAATTCCTTATTGCCAAATTCAGACTTAAATTGAAGAAAGTAGGGAAAACCACTAGACCATTCAGGTATGACCTAAATCAAATCCCTTATGATTATTACAGTGGAAGTGAGAAATAGATTTAAGGGACTAGATCTGATAGACAGAGTGCCTGATGAACTATGGACAGAGGTTCGTGACACTGTATAGGAGACAGGGATCAAGACCATCCCCATGGAAAAAAAAGCAAAAAAGCAAAATGGCTGTCTGAGAAGGCTTTACAAATAGTGGTGAAAAGAAGGGAAGTGAAAAGCAAAGGAGAAAAGGAAAGATATTCCCATTTGAATGCAGAGTCCCAAAGAATAGCAAGCCTTTCTCAGCGATCAATGCAAAGAAATAGAGGAAAACAACAGAACGGGAAAAACTAGAGATCTCTTCAAGAAAATTAGAGATACCAAGGGAATATTTCTTGAAAAGATGGGCTCAATAAAGGACAGAAATTGTAGGGACCTAACAGAAGTGGAAGATATTAAGAAGAGGTGGCAAAAATACACAGAAGAACTGTACAAAGAAAGATCTTCACGACCCAGATAATCACGATGGTGTGATCACTCACCTAGAGCCAGACATCCTGGAATGTGAAGTCAAGTGGGCCTTAGAAAGCATCACTACGAACAAAGCTAGTGGAGGTGATGGAATTCCAGTTGAGCTATTTCAACTCCTGAAAGATGATGTTGTGAAAGTTCTGAACTCAGTATGCCAGCAAATTTGGAAATCTCAGCAGTGGCCACAGGACTGGAAAAGGTCAGTTTTCATCCCAATCCCAAAGAAAGGCAATGCCAAAAAATGCTCAAACTACCACACAGTTGCACTCATCTCACATGCTAGTAAAGTAATGCTTAAAATTCTCCAAGCCAGGCTTCAGCAATACATGAACTGTGAACTTCCAGATGTTCAAGCTGGTTTTAGAAAAGGCAGCGGAACCAGAGATCAAATTGCCAACATCTGATGGATCATCGAAAAAGCAAGAGAGTTCCAGAAAAACATCTATTTCTGCTTCATTGACTACGCCAAAGCCTTTGACTGTGTGGATCACAATAAACTGTGGAAAATTCTGAAAGAGATGGGAATACCAGACCATCTGACCTGTCTCTTGAGAAACCTGTATGCAGGGCAGGAAGCAACAGTTAGAACTGGACATGGAACAACAGACTGGTTCCAAATAGGAAAAGGAGTACGTCAAGGCTGTATTTTGTCACCCTGCTTATTTAACTTATATGCAGAGTACATCATGAGAAACACTGGGCTGGAAGAAACACAAGCTGGAATCAAGATTGCCGGGAGAAATATCAATAACCTCAGATATGCAGATGACACCACCCTTATGGCAGAAAGTGAGGAGGAACTAAAGAGCCTCTTGATGAAAGTGAAAGTGGAAAGTGAAAAAGTTGGCTTAAAGCTCAACATTCAGAAAGCTAAGATCATGGCATCCAGTCCCATCACTTCATGGCAAATAGATGGGGAAACAGTGGAAACAGTGGCTGACTTTATGTTTTTGGGCTCCAAAATCACTGCAGATGGTGACTGCAGCCATGAAATTAAAAGACACTTGCTCCTTGGAAGGAAAGTTATGACCAACCTAGATAGCATATTAAAAAGCAGAGACATTACTTTACCAACAAAGATCTGTCTAGTCAAGGCTATGGTTTTTCCAGTAGTCATGCATGGATGTGAAAGTTGGACTGTGAAGAAAGGTGAGTGCTGAAGAATTGATGCTTTTGAACTGTGGTGTTAGAGAAGACTCTTAAGAATCCCTTGGACTGCAAGGAGATCCAACCAGTCCATCCTAAAGGAGATCAGTCCTGGGTGTTCACTGGAAGGGCTGATGTTGAAGCTGAAATTCCAATACTTTGGCCACCTCATGCGAAGAGTTGACTCACTGGAAAAGACCCTGATCCTGGGAAGGACTGGGGGCAGGAGGAGAAGGGGACAACAGAGGATGAGATGGCTGGATGGCATCACCGCCTCGATGGTCATGGGTTTGGGTAAACTCCGGGAGTTGGTGATGGACAGGGAGGCCTGGTGTGCTGTGATTCATGGGGTCGCAAAGAGTCGGACACGACTGAGCGACTGAACTGAACTGCAATGTTTTTAGAATTCACCTGTGAAGCCATGTAGTCCTGGGCTTTTGTTTTGGGGGATATTTTTGATCACAGCTTCAATTTCAGTGCTTGTAAATGGATTGTTCAAAATTTCTATTTCTTCCTGATTTAGTCTTGGAAGATTGAACTTTTCTTAAAATCTGTCCATTTCTTCCAGATTATCCATTTTATTTTCATATAATTGTTCATAATAGTCTCTTATAATCCTTCATATTTCTGCATTGTCTGCTGTAACCTCTCCTTTTTCATTTCTAATTTTGTTGATTTGATTCTTCTCTCTTTTTTTCTAGATGAGTCTGGCTAAAGGTTTTTCAATTTTGTGTATCTTCTCAAAGAACCAGCTTTTAGTTTTATTGATCTTTGCTATTGTTTCCTTCATTTCTTTTTCATTCATTTCTGCTCAGATCTTTATGATTTCTTTCCTTCTGCTAATTTTGGGGTTTTTGTTCTTCTACTTTTTTCAGTTGTTTTAGGTGTAAAGTTAGGTTGTCTATTCGATATTTTTCTTGTTTCTTGTGGTAGGATTGTATTGCTATAAACTTCCATCTTAGAACTGCTTTTGCTGCATCCCACAGGTTTTGAGCTGTCATGTTTTCACTGTCATTTGTTCCTAGAAATTTTTTGATTTACCTTTTGATTTCTTCAGTAACCTGTTGGTTATTTATAAATATACTGTTTAATCTCCATGTATTTGTTTTTTTTTACAGTTTTTTTTCTTGTAATTGATATTTAGTCTTATAGAACTGTGGTTGGGAAATATGCTTGATATGATTTCAGTTTTCTTAAACTTACTGAGGTTTGATTTGTGACCCAAGATGTCATCTTTCCTGAAGAATGTTCCTTGTGCACTTGAGAAGAAGGTGGATTCTTCTGCATTTGGATGGAATGTCCTGAAGGTATCAATGAGACCCATCTTATCTAACGTATCACTTAAGATTGTGTTTCCTTATTAATTTTGTTTTGATGATCTGTCCATTTGTGTGAGTGGGGTATTAGAATCTCCTACTATTATTGTGCTACTGTCAGTTTCTCCTTTTATGTCTGTTACTGTTTTTCTTATGTATTGAGGTGCTCTTATGTTGGGTGCATAGATATTTACAATTGTTATGTCTTCCTTTTGGATTGATCCCTTGATTGTTATGCAGTGTCCTTCCTTATCTCTTATAATCTTCTTTATTTTAAGGTCTATTTTGTCTGATATGAGGATTGCTACTCCAGCTTTCTTTTGCTTCCCATTTTCATGGAATATATTTCTCCATCTTCTCACTTTCAGTCCATATGTGTCTTTAGGTCTGAAGTGGGTTTCTTGTAGACAGCATATATATAGGTCTTGTTTTTGTACCCATTCAGCCAGTCTGTGTCTTTTGGTTGCAGCATTTGATCCATTTACATTTAAAGTAATTTTTGATATACATATTCCTATTGCCATTTTCTTAATTGTTTGGGGTTTGATTTTGTAGATCTTTTCCTTCTCTTGTATTTCTTGACTATGTAAGTCCCTTTAACATTTTTTGTAAAGCTGATTTGATGGTACTGAATTCTCTCAACTTTCTTGTCTGAAAAGATTTTGATTTCTCCATCAATTTTGAATGAGATCCTTGCCAGGTAGAGTAATCTTGGTTGTAGTTTTCCCTTTCGGTACTTTAAATATATCCTGCCATTCCCTGCTGGCCTGCAGAGTTTCTGCTGAAAGATCAGTTGTTAAATATATGGGGTTTCCCTTCCATGTTACTTTTTGCTTTTCCCTTGCTGCTTTTAATATTCTTTCTTTGTGTTTAATCTTTGTTAGTTTGATTACTGTGTGACTTGGCGTGTTTCTCCTTGGGATAAACCCAAGGGTTTATCCTGTATGGGACTCTTTGCACCTCTTGGACTTTATTGACTATTTCCATTCCCATGTTGAGAAATTTTCTACTATAATCTGTTCAAAATTTTTCTCATACCCTTTCTTTTTCTCTTCTTCTTCTGGGATCCCTATAATTCAAATGGTGGTGGCTTTGATATTGTCCCAGAGGTCTCTGAGATGATCCTCAGTTCTCTTCATTTTTTTTTACTTTATTCTGCTCTTCAGAAGTTATTTCCACCATTTTATCTTCCAACTCATGGATTCATCCTTCTGCTTCAGATATTCTGCCATTAATTCCTTCTAGGGTATTTTTAATTTCAGTAATTGTGTTGTTTGTCTCTGTATGTTTATTCTTTAATTCTTCTAGGTCTTTGTTAACTGATTCTTGAGTTTTCTCCATTCTGTTTTCAAGGTTTGTTTTTTTTTTGAATTATCTTTACTATCATTATTCTGAATTCTTTTTCAGGTAGTCTGTCTATTTCTTCTTCATTTATTTTGACTTCTGTGTTTCTAGTTTGTTCCTTCATTTGTGCAGTGTTTCTCTGCCTTTTCATTTTTTTCAACTTATTGTGTTTGAGTTCTCCTTTTCCCAGGCTTCAAGGTTGAATTGTTTCTTCCTTTTGGTTTCTGCTCTCTTAAGTTTGGTGCAGTGGTTTGTGTAAGCTTCATATAGGGTGAGATTTGTACTGAGTTTTTTTGTTTGTTTGTTTGTTTCCTCTGATGAGCAAGGCTGAGTGAGGTGGTAATCCTGTCTGCTGATGATTGGATTTGTATTTCTGTTTTGTTTGCTATTTGGATGAGGCTTCCTGCACATGGTGCTACTGGTGGTTGGGTGATGCTGGGTCTTATATTCAAGTGGTTTCCTTTGTGGGAGTTCTCACTATTTGATACTCCCTAGGGTTAGCTCTCTGGTAGTCTAGGGTCTTGGAGTCAGTGCTCCCACTCCAAAGGCTCAGGGCTTGATCTCTGGTCAGGAACAAAGCTTCCATAAGTGGTTTGTTATGGTATTAAGCGAGATTAAAACAATACCCAAAGACAAGAAAGCAACTATGAACCCCAGACAAATGGCAGTTACAAAATCAGGCAAATAATAATTGAAATAATGTAATATACACATATACATATACACACCAAAATCTAAACAGTCCAACAAAAATAAAGTACAATAGATTGACCAGGCGAACAAAGAACACCAAAGATTATATCTACCAGTTAAGAACAAAACTAGCTAAAGCACAAACTCGAAAACAAAACTAAGGCAAGGTGCCAAGTGGGGAATAAAGTGAAAACAAAACTAATAAATATGTTGAGAGGAAAGAAAAGAAAGAATAGATATGCAAAGTTAAATAGAGGTAGATAAAGATGATTTATATACATTAAAGATTAACTGCAAGGGCATAAGAACAGTAAGAAAAACAAAGGAATAAATGTAGAAAAAACAATAATATGTGTTTTAAAAATTACAATTAAAAACAGAGAAAAGGAAAAAAAGAAGAAAGGGAAAAAAAAAAAAAGGAAAACCTCACAGAACTGCAGAAGCCCAATGCAGAGGTAGAGGTTTATAGCAACAATAAAAAGTGTGATTGGAAAAAAAAAAAAAGCTCAAAACCTTAATTAGATTTCATATTGCCAATAAAATTGACAACTACAACAGAGGGAGATGAAAAAAGAAAAGAAAAATCCAGAAGAAACTACAGAACAAGTCAAAACATAAGAATAAGAAATGTTTTTCTTGAGTCACTGCTGTCAGAGTCCTTTCCCTCGCTGGGAGTCACAGTCCACCTCACCTCCCTAGGATGCCTTCCAACACTGTGCTGGTCTCTGGACCTGCTGTGGGGGCAGCTAAGATTCTAAGCTGGTCCTAATCCTGTGTGTTCTTGCCTCCAATGTCCACAGCTATCAGAACTAGTGCGTTTTCTTTTGGGGAGCTCCCAATATCCTTCTATAGATTGATCATGTGGATTTAATGTGCAGCTTGTACAGCTGGTGGGAAGGTTTTGGGTCTTATTCCTTAGCCACACCGCCCCTGGGTTTCAATCATGGTTTTATTTCCACCTCTGCATGTGGGTAGTCCACAGGGGTTTGCTCCTAAGGCTGCCCTGGAGGACTTGGGTCTGCCCCTGTGAGGTGTGGAGGTGGTGCAGCTGTTTGGGTTGCAGGGGTTCTGGCAGCACCAGGTACTCAGAGGAGTTGGCAGCTAGGGCAGCAGGAAATAGTGCTCTAGAAGGGTATGTCAACCAGTATTGGCCAATGCACTTCCGTATTCTTGCCTGGAGAACCCCGCTCCCTGACAGAGATGCCTGGCAGGCCGCAGTCTACCGGATCGCAAAGAGTTGAACATCACCAAAGTGACCCTGCACGCATAGACACAAGACTTTTTGCCTGTGGCAGCTCTGCCCCAGTGAGGGTTGAGTGTAAAGGTGACACTGCTGCTTGGCTTGCGAGAACCCTGGCGGCACCAAGTGTGCAGGGACACGGACTGCCTCCGCCACAGGAGTTATGGCCCTCTCAGAGTCTCTTTTCGAGCATCTTGTAGCTGGCAATCAGAAGGCCTCTTTGGCCAGTCTTTCTCCGGAGCTCTGCCCATTCAGGCACTTAGAGGGCTCCCTTGCCTGGGGTCCTTCTCTGTTGTTCAGCCCATCAAGCACATAGAGGGGACCCCTGGCTGAGGTCCTATTCTGTAGATCAGTGCATCAGTCACTTAAAGGGGCATCCTGGGAGTGGTATTTTTCTGTAGTTCAGTGTGTCAGGCATTTGATGGGCCAGCCTCTCTATTATTCAGCTGTCGCTGATGGTGTGTGGGGAGAGAGAGGCTATGGTGATAGCTCCACTCCCTACAGGTGACTCAGCAGTATGGCCTTGCTTCCAAGGCTGCCTGGCTTTCCTCCACAGGCATTTTCCACCACAATCTCCTCCTTCACATCTGCTTGATCTGTCTCTCCGCAGTCAACAGCAGCCCTCGCCCTGGGATTGCTCCACAATCCCTAAACTCCAGCTCCCAGCCGCTGCACCTTCCAGGGGACCAGCATTCCTGTCTAGTGTATGTATGGCTGTGCAAGGACTGTCTGATTTTCATTCCATTTAGGCTGCCAGAGATCAGCACTTTCACTCTCAGCCTTAAATTTTTCTCCTCTGATGCAGACAATTGCCTGTATGTGGGGATCAGATCCCAGCTCCACCTCCCCCACCCACTAAGAGCAGGCCCAATCCTACCAACACTCCTGTTTTTCCCCCTAGTTCCTTTGTCCTATCAAGTTTTGCATGGTTCTATACATTCTTTTCCAGTGGTCAGGTCCTCTTGTCCACTCTCAGCTGGTGTTCTGCAAGCACTTCTGTGTCTGAAGATGTATTCCTGATATATCCATGGAGAGAGATGTACTCCATATCCACCTACTCCTCCACCATCTTGTTTTCCTCTCTCTCTTTTTTCTTTTTTTTTTTAGCCACACTACACAGCTTACAGGATCTTAGTTCCCCAACCACGGATTGAAGCTGGGCCCTGACTGTAGAAGTGTGGAGTCCTAACCACTGGACCACCAGGGAATTCCCTGAATTTATCTTATATCTGGGAGTTAGTACCTTTTGACTGCCTTCAATCAATTCTCCTCTCCCCACCTCTGGTAACCACAAATCTGATCTCTTTTTCTAAAAGTTTGCACGTTTTTGATGTGTAATTGACCTACAACACTGTGTTAGTTCCCAGTACATGACACAATAAGTTGATATTTCTATACATTTCAAAACGATTACCTTGTAAGTCTCCTTCTTTCTATTCCCACACTAGGTGTTCCCAGTCCCACCATAGTGCTAGAGAATCCAGGTACAAAATGGCAACCCAGATATTCCAAAGGTAATATTGCAATTTCTCCTTGGGAAGAGACCGTTCCCTCAGTTACTGAGACATGAAAACTGGAATCCCCAGCAGTTGGCCCAAGGATCCCTCAGAGATAGAGTGCCCTCCTCGTCATGGTCACACACACTTCCTTCTTCTTACCAAGGATGAAGGAAGACAGAAGGAGGGAGCATTGAGCTTGGCATCCACATGTTTTGAGAGACAGCTGGCAAAACATAGAGCAAGTCACTCCGTTTTGGCCTTCCCTCCTGGCCTAGGACAGTGACCACTATATCATACTCATTTACCTTGCATAGTTCGAGCATTCTTTGGCATTGCCTTTCTTTGGGATTGGAATGAAAACTGACCTTTTCCAGTCCTGTGGCCACTGCTGAGTTTTCCAAATTTGCTGGCATATTGAGTTCAGAACTTTCACAGCATCATCTTCCAGGATTTGAAATAGCTCAACTGGAATTCCATCACCTCCACTAGCTTTGTTCGTAGTGATGCTTCCTAAGGCCCACTTGACTTCACATTCCAGGATGTCTGGCTCTAGGGGAGTGATCACACCATTGTGATTATCTGGGTCATGAAGATATTTTTTGTACAATTCTTCTGTATATTCTTGCCATCTCTTCTTAGTATCTTCCACTTCTGTTAGATCCCTACAATTTCTGTCCTTTATTGAGCCCATCTTTGCATGAAATGTTCCTTTGGTATCTCTAATTTTCTTGAAGAGATCTCTAGTCTTTCCCATCCTATTGTTTTCCTTTATTTCTTTGCACTGATCGCTGAGGAAGGCTTTCTTATCTCTCCTTGCTATTCTTTGGAACTCTGCATTCATATGGGAATATCTTTCCTTTTCTCCTTTGCTTTTCACTTCCCTTCTTTTCACCACTATTTGTAAGGCCTCCTCAGACAGCCATTTTGCTTTTTGCATTTCTTTTCCTTGGGGAAGGTCTTGATTCCTGTCTCCTGTACAATGTCACGAACTTCTGTCCACAGTTCATCAGGCCCTATGTCTATCAGATCTAGTCCCTTAAATCTATTTCTCACTTCACTGTATAATCATAAGGGATTTGATTTAGGTCATACCTGAATGGTCTAGTGGTTTTCTCCACTTTCTTCAATTTCAGTCTGAATTTGGCAATAAGGAGTTCATGATCTGAGCCATAGTCAGCTCCTGGTCTTATTTTTGCTGACTATAGAGCTTCTCCATCTTTGGCTGCAAACAATATCATCAATCTGATTTTGGTGTTGACCATCTGGTGATGTCCACATGTAGAGTCTTCTCTTGTGTTGTTGGAATAGGGTGTTTGCTATGACCAGTGCGTTCTCTTGGCAAAACTCTATTAGCCTTCATCCTGCTTCATTCTGTACTCCAAGGCCAAATGTGCCAGTTACTCCAGGTGTTTCTTGACTTCCTACTTTTGAATTCCAGTCCCCTATAATGAAAAAGACATCTTTTTGGGGTGTTCGTTCTAGAAGGTCTTGTAGGTCTTCATAGAACTGTTCAACTTCAGCTTCTTCAGCATTACTGGTCGGGGCATAGACTTGGATTACAGTGATATTGAATGGCTTGCCTTGGAAACGAACAGAGATCATTCTGTTGTTTTTGAGATTGCATCCAAGCACTGCATTTAGGACTCTTTTGTTGACTATGATGGCTACTCCATTTCTTCTAAGGGATTCCTGCCCACAGTAATAGATATTATGGTCATCTTAGTTAAATTCACTCATTCTAGTCCATCTTAGTTCACTGATTCCTAGAATGTTGATGTTCACTCTTGTCATCTCCTGTTTGGCCACTTCCAATTTGCCTTGTGCTCACCGCACAATTGCACTCACCTCACACACTAGTAAAGTAATGCTTAAAATTCTCCAAGCCAGGCTTCAGCAATACATGAACCGTGAACTTCCAGATGTTTAAGCTGGTTTTAGAAAAGACAGAGGAACCAGAGATCAAATTGCCAACATCTGATGGATCATCGAAAAAGCAAGAGAGTTCCAGAAAAACATCTATTTCTGCTTCATTGACTATGCCAAAGCCTTTGACTGTGTGGATCACAATAAACTGTGGAAAATTCTGAAAGAGATGGGAACCCAGACCACCTGACCTTCCTCTTGAGAAACCTGTATGAAGGTCAGGAAGCAACAATTAGAACTGGACGTGGAAGAACAGACTGGCTCCAAATAGGAAAGGGAGTACATCAAGGCTGTATATTGTCACCCTGCTTATTTAACTTATGTGCAGAGTAAGTATATCATGTGAAAAGCCAGGCTGAATGAAGCACAAGCTGGAATCAAGATTGCTGGGAGAAATATCAATAACCTCAGATATGCAGATGACACCACCCTTATGGCAGAAAGTGAAGAAGACCTAAAGTGCCTCCTGATGAAAGTGAAAGTGGAGAGCGAAAAAGTTGGCTTAAAGCTCAACATTCAGAAAACTAAGATCATGGCATCCAGTCCCATCACTTCATGGCAAGTAGATGGGGAAACAGTAGCTGACTTTATTTTTCTGGGCTTCAAAATCACTGCAGATGGTGCCTGCAGCTGTGAAATTAAAAGACGATTACTCCTTGGAATGAAAGTTATGACCAATCTAGACAGCATATTAAAAAGCAGAGATATTATTTTGTCAATAAGGGTCCATCTAGTCACGGCTATTGTTTTTCCAGTGGTCATGTATGGATGTGAGAGTTGGACTATAAAGAAAGCTAAGAGCCAAAGAATTGATGCTTTTGAACTGTGGTGTTGGAGAAGATTCTTGAGAGTCCCTTGGACTGCAAGGAGATCCAACCATTCCATCCTAAAGGAGATCAGTCCTGGGTGTTCATTGGTAGGCCTGATGTTGAAGCTGAAACTCCAATACTTTGGCCACCTGATGTGAAGAGCTGACTCATTTGAAAAGACTCTGATGCTGGGAAAGATTGAAGGCAGGAGGAGAAGGGGATGAAAGAGGATGAGATGATTAGATGGCACCACAGACTCAATGGACATGGGTTTTCATGGACTCCAGGAGTTGGTGATGGACTGGGAGGCCTGGCGTGCTGTGGTTCACGGGGTCACAAAGAGTCGGACACGACTGAGCGACTCAACTGAACTGAACTGAACCTTCCATAGTCACCCCCTCCCAATACCTCAACACAAGCTAATAAAGTCTCCCCTGCCCCCAGCAGGCCTTCTCCCTGCTGAAGTATACCCCACCTTTCTGGCTGGAGCCAGCCAGGGCTGAGTGACCCTTCTTCCCAAGCCATGCCTTCTTAATATCCCTCTGAAAGAAGAAAGCTAACAACCCTTGTTCTGCTTTGGTGAGCTGGCTCTGCTTTTTCCAGTCACAAGGCGAGTCTGAGACTAAATTTTCCATCCAGGGCGAAAGGTGGGAGTCACGGCAAGCTAGGGAGAAGGGAGGTAGCAAGGGGTTGCCACATGGCTAGTCCACCTCCTGCTTTCTTTGGTTTGGATTAGTAGGTGCCTTAAGCAACAAAAGATACGCCTAGTTCTGAGAAGCCAGGCACAGCTTTGGGAGAAAGGCAGAAAAGAGACCACATTTCTATTTAGTGGAAAACAGATTTGAGAGGTGGGAAATGAGAATTACAGAAGAATGAAACCCCAGAAATCCCAGCAGAGCACCTGGCAGCCTGCCCAGCAGGACCTCCCACGATGGCCTGCCCACCACCCCACCCAGTTCCTCTCCTGCAGGGTTGCATCTCCCGATGCACAGCCCTCCCACTGCGCATTTTCCATCTAATTCTCTACAGAGCCCTGTGAGGCAGGCTTACAGGAATCACTAGCCTACTAGGTCAAGGAGAATTCTAAGATTCTGACAGGTTATATGGTGGTTCAAGGTCAGCAGCAAAAGGGGGAAAGAGCATTGGGGGTTTGAGATGTATCTACAATGATGGCATTACCCGATCCCTCCAGCCTGCAAGGGATTTGCAAGTATTTTCTTAAGTTATGCATCAGTACAAACTTTTTGTCCATATTTCAGTTCAGCTCAATCACTCAGTTGTGTACAACTCTTTGCGACCCCATGGACTGGGTGGCAAGAATACACAGAAATGTACAAAAAAGATCTTCATGATCCAGATAATCACGATGGTGTGATCACTCACCTAGAGCCAGACATCCTGGAATGTGAAGTCAAGTGGGCCTTAGAAAGCATCACTATGAACAAAGCTAGTGGAGGTGATGGAATTCCAGTTGAGCTGTTTCAAATCCTGAAAGATGATGCTGTTAAAGTGCTGCACTCAATATGCCAGCAAATTTGCAAAACTCAGAAGTGGCCACAGGACTGGAAAAGGTCAGTTTTCATTCCAATCCAAAAGAAAGGCAATGCCAAAGAATGCTCAAACTACCACACAATTGCACTCATCTCACATGCTAGTAAAGTAATGCTCAAAATTCTCCAAGCCAGGCTTCAGCAATATGTGAACCGTGAACTTCCAGATGTCCAAGCTAGTTTTAGAAAAGGCAGAGGAACCAGAGATCAAATTGCCAATATCTACTGGATCATCGAAAAAGCAAGAGAGTTTCAGAAAAACATCTATTTCTGCTTCATTGACTATGCCAAAGCCTTTGACTGTGTGGATCACAATAAACTGTGGAAAATTCTGAAAGAGATGGGAATACCAAACCATCTGACCTGTCTCTTGAGAAACCTGTATGCAGGACAGGAAGCAACAGTTAGAACTGGACATGGAACAACAGACTGGTTCCAAATAGGAAAAGGAGTACATCAAGGCTGTATATTGTCACCCTACTTATTTAACTTATATGCAGAATACATCATGAGAAACGCTGAGCTGGAAGAAACACAAGCTGGAATCAAGATTGCTGGGAGAAACATCAATAACCTCAGATATGCAGATGACACCACCCTTATGGCAGAAAGTGAAGAAGAACTAAAGAGCCTCTTGATGAAAGTGAAAGAGGAGAGTGAAAAAGTTGGCTTAAAGCTCAACATTCAGAAAACTAAGATCATAGCATCTGGTCCCATCACTTCATGGAAAATAGATGGGGAAACTGTGGAAACAGTGTCAGACTTTATTTTGGGGGGCTCCAAAATCACTGCTGATGGTGATTGCAGCCATGAAATTAAAAGACGCTTACTCCTTGGAAGGAAGGTTATGACCAACCTAGATAGCATATTTAAAAGCAGAGACATTACTTTGCCAACAAAAGTCCGTCTAGTCAAGGCTATGGTTTTTCCAGTGGTCATGTATGGATGTGAGAGTTGGACAATGAAGAAAGCTGAGCACCGCAGCACTGATGCTTTTGAACTGTGGTGTTGGGGAGGACTCTTGAGAGTCCCTTGGACTGCAAGGAGATCCAATCAATCCATCCTAAAGGAGATCATTCCTGGGTGTTCATTGGAAGGACTGATGTTGAAGCTGAAACTCCAATGCTTTGGCCACCTCATGCGAAGAGTTGACTCATTGGAAAAGACCCTAATGCTGGGTAGGATTGGGGGCGGGAGGAGAAGGGGACGACAGAGGATGAGATGGTTGGATGGCATCACTGACTCGATGGACATGGGTTTGGGTAAACTCCGGGAGTTGGTGATGGACAGGGAGACCTTGTGTGATGCAATTCATGGAGTCCCAAAGACTCGGACACAACTAAGCAACTGAACTGAACTAAACTGGACTGCAGCACGCCAGGCTTCCCTGTCCATCAGCAACTCCCAGAGCCTACTCAAACTCATGTCCATCGTGTTGGTAATGCCATCCAACCATCTCATCCTCTGTCGTCCCCTTCTCCCCCCACCTTCCATCTTTCCCAGCATCACGGTCTTTTCCAGTGAGTCAGATTTTCACATCAGGTGGCCAAAGTATTGGAGTTTTCAGCTTCAGCATCAGTCCTTCCAATGAATGTTCAGGACTGATTTCCTTTAGGATTGACTGGTTGGATGTCTTTGCTGTCCAAGGGATTCTCAAGAGTCTCCTCCAACACCACAGTTTAAAAGCATCAATTCTTTGGCTCTCAGCCTTCTCTAAAGCCCAACTATCACATCCATACATGACTACTGGAAAAACCATAGCTTTGACTAGATGGACCTTTGTTGGTAAAGTAATGTCTCTGCTCTTTAATATGCTGTCTAGGTTGGTCATAGCTTTTCTTCCAAGGAGCAAGCGTCTTTTAATTTCATGGCTGCAATCACCATATGTAGTGATTTTGGAACCACAAAAAATAAAGTCTCTCACTGTTTCCATTGTTTCCCCCATCTATTTGCCATGAAATGACGGGACCAAATGCCATGATCTTAGTTTTCTGAATGTTGAATTTTAAGCCAACTTTTTCACTCTCTTCTTTCACTTTCATCAAGAGGCTCTTTAGTTCTTCTTTGTTTTCTGCAATAAGGGTGGTGTCATCTGTGTATCTGAGGTTATTGATATTTTTCCCAGCAATCTTGATTCCAGCTTGTGCTTCATCCAGCCTGGCTTTTCACATGACATACTCTGCATATAAGTTAAATAAGCAGGGTGACAATATACAGCCTTGACGTATTCCTTTCCCGATTTGGAACCAGTGTGTTGTTCCATGTCCAGTTCTAACTGTTGCTTCTTGACCTGCATACAGATTTCTCAGAATGAAGGTCAGGTGCAAACACCCTCTTCCAACAACACAAGAGAAGACTCTAACATGGACATCACCAGATGGTCAATACCGAAATCAGATTGATTACATTCTTTGAAGCCAAAGATGGAGAAGCTCTATACGGTCAACAAAAACAAGACTGGGAGCTGACTGTGGCTCAGACCATGAACACCTTATTGCCAAATTCAGACTTCAATTGAAGAAAGTAGGGAAAACCACTAGACCATTCAGTTATGACCAAAATCAAATCCCTTACGATTATACAGTGGAAGTGACAAATAGATTCAAGGGATTAGATCTGATAGATAGATTGCCTGAAGATCTATGGATGGATATTCATGACATTATACAGGAGGCAATGGTCAAGAACATCCCCAAGAAAAAGAAATGCAAAAAGGCAAAATGGTTGTCTGAGGATGTCTTACAAATAGCTGTGAAAAGAAGAGAAACTATAGGCCAAGGAGAAAAGGAAAGATATATCCATTTGAATGGAGAGTTCCAAAGAATAGCAAGGAGAGATAAGAAATCCTTCCTCAGTGACTAATGCAAAGATATAGAGGAAAACAATAGAATGGGAAAGATTAGAGATCTCTTCAAGAAAATTGCACTCATCTCACACGCTAGTAACGTAATGCTCAAAATTCTCCAAGCCAGGCTTCAGCAATACGTGAACCATGAACTTCCAGATGTTCAAGCTGGTTTTAGAAAAGGCAGAGGAACCAGAGATAAAATTGCCAACATCTGGTGGATCATCAAAAAAGCAAGAGAGTTCCAGAAAAACATCTATTTCTGCTTCATTGACTATGCCAAAGCCTTTAACTGTGTGGATCACAATAAACTGTGGAAAATTCTGAAAGAGATGGGACTACCAGACCACCTGACCTTCCTCTTGAGAAACTGTATGCAGGTCAGGAAGCAACAGTTAGAACTGGACATGGAACAACAGACTGGTTCCAAATAGGAAAAGGAGTACATCAAGGCTGTATATTGTCACCCTGCTTATTTAACTTATATGCAGAATACATCATGAGAAATGCTAGGCTGGAAGAAGCACAAGCTGGAATCAAGATTGCTGGGAGAAATATCAATAACCTCAGATATGCAGATGACACCACCCTTATGGCAGAAAGTGAAGAAGAATTAAAGAGCCTCTTGATGAAAGTAAAAGTGGAAAGTGAAAATGTTGGCTTAAAGCTCAACATTCAGAAAACTAAGATCATGGCGTCTGGTTCCATCACTTCATGGCAAATAGATGGGGAAACAGTGGCTGACTTTATTTTTCTGGGCTCCAAAATCACTGCTGATGGTGACTGCAGCCATGAAATTAAAAGATGCTTACTCCTTGGAAGGAAAGTAATGACCAACCTAGACAGCATATTAAAAAGCAGACATTACTTTGCCAACAAAAGTCTGTCTAGTCAAGGCTATGGTTTTTTCCAGTGGTTGTGCATGGATGTGAGAGTTGGACTGTAAAGAAAGCTGAGAGCCAAAGAATTGCTGCTTTTGAACTGTGGTGTTGGGGAAGACTTGAGAGTCCCTTGGACTGCAAGGAGATCCAACCAGTCCATCCTAAATGAGATCAGTCCCGGGTGTTCATTGGAAGGGCTGATGTTGAAGCTGAAACTCAAATACTTTGGCCACCTGATGCAAAGAGCTGACTCGTTTGAAAAGACCCTGATGCTGGGAAAGGTTGAGGGCAGGAGGAGAAGGGGACAACAAAGGATGAGACGGCTGGATGGCATCACCGACTCCATCTTCTAAACTGAGGAAGGGCTACTCTCTCCACTAGTGGTTAAAAAAGAAAGACGAATTTTCTCTGGGCTTTTGTGCGGTTGTAGGATAGTTTGTGTAATTGTGTAATTGTCCATACAGGTTTCCATGCATGATAAATGAATAGGTAACTTTATGACCCAGATAACCATGATGGTGTGATCACTCACCTAGAGCCAGACATCCTGGAATGCGAAGTCAAGTGGCCTTAGGAGGCATCACTACAAAGAAAGGTCATGGAGGTGATGGAATTCCAGTTGAGCTATTTTAAATTCCAAACGATGATGCTGTGAAAGTGCTGCACTCAATATGCCAGCAAATTTGGAAAACTCAGCAGTGGCCACAGGACTGGAAAAGGTCAGTTTTCATCCAATCCCAAAGAAGGCAATGCAAAGGATTTTCAAACTACCACACAATTGCACTCATCTCACATGCTAACAAAGTAATGCTCAAAATTCTCCAAGCCAGGATTCAACAGTACGTGAACCATGAACTTCCAGATGCTCAAGCTGGGTTTAGAAAAGGCAGAGGAACCAGAGATCAAATTGCCAACACCTGCTGGATCATCAAAAAAGCAAGAGAGTTCCAGAGAAACATCTACTTTTGCTTTATTGCCTATATTTAGATGTAATGAAATAACTTTATCTTTTTAAAAACTGAGATTTTTTTTTTAAGGTAGACAAATGTTACCTATTCATTTATCATGCATGGAAACCTGTATGGACAATCACACAATTACACAAACTATCTTACAACCGCACAGAAGCCCAGAGAAAATTCGTCTTTCTTTTTTAACCACTAGTGGAGAGAGTAGCCCTTCCTCAGTGTAGAAGATGAGTAAACCTCCCCCTCTTCCCCAAACAATTATACTCTATGTTTTGTATTTGTTATTAAGAGAAGCATTGGTAGACTTCCTTGATGGTACACTGGATAAGTATCCACCTGCCAATGCAGGGGACATAGGTTCAATCTCTGGCCCAGGAAGATTCCACATACCATGGAGCAACTAAGCCCATGCACCACAACCGCTGAGCTTATGTGCTGCAACTACTGAAGCCCATATACCTGAAGGCTGTGCTTCCCAACGAGAGAAGCTACCACAATGAGAAGCCTGCGCACTGCAACGAAGAGTAGCCCTGCTCATCACAACTAGAGAAAGCCCGTGCATAGCAACAAAGACCCAGTGCTGCCAAAAAGAAACAAATAAATAAATATTAAAAAAAAAAAAAAAAAGAAAGAAAGAAAGAGAGAAGCACTGGTTCTAATATAGCAATCAAGGAAATCAACCAGAGGAAAAAATGCAAACCAGGATTTTCATCTCCAAGACATGTAATGGGTCCTCTTCTTTTTAGTCCCTTTGCATTTGCTTTCAGTGACTGCATGTGGGGGCCAGCTAGGAGCCAGACACTGTGCTGGGTGCAAGGGTTGAAAATTTGAGTAAGACCTTGCTCTTGACCACAAAGAGATGAGATGGAAAAAGTCATCATATCTGTATAAAATAGTAGACAGAATTATGTACCAATAATATGGGAACCCAGAGGAGAGACACTTGGCCCAGGAACTGGACTGGGAGTTCATGGAAGGTTTCCAGGAGAGAAATAAATAAACGAACAACTGAGCAGGATCTTAAAGGATGAGTAAGAACTGGGGGAGGGGATTGCAGGAGGTGGAGTGCAGAGTCTTCCGGAATCAGGAACAGCATGAGAATGGCATGGAAGCATGAAATAGCAGGCAGGAGATGAGCCTGGAAATTTGGGTAGGGATGAAGTTGAGGACTGCTAAGAGTTTTCCTGTTATCCTGTGGGCAATGGTGGTTTTAAGATGAAGAGTGGTTTGGTCACCTTGAACATGGGTATTCCTGGTTGAGCCCAGGGCCTGGCAGGCTGGAGGGAGGGAGGCTGTGAGGAGGTTGAGGGAAACATCCAGAAAGAGATGAATGGTGCTGTCAATTGGAGTCAAGATGAGAGAGCATGTCTGAGAAACACCTGTGTGTGTGTGTGTGTGTGTGTGTGTGTGTGCACGCACACGCACTCAGTCACTCAGTCATGTCCAACTCTGTGATCTCATGGACTGTAGCCTGCCAGGCCCCTCTGTCCTAGAAGGTTAATTAATCAGTATCATATGGATAGGAGGGCAACTGTGAGGAGGAGGAAGAGCGTTGCCTACAAACAGGGTTCGGCAGACTTCCCTGGTGGTCCAGTGGCTTAGACTCCACTCTCACAATGCAGGGGACCCAGGTTTGATTCCTGGTCAAGGAACAGATCCCACATGCCTCAACTAAGAGTTCGAGTGCTGAAACTAAAAGATTCTGCTTGCTGTAACTAAAGATCCTACATGCCACACCTAGAGATTCCTCATGCCTCACATAACTAGACCTGCTACAGACAAATAAATTTTAAAAAAACAAAAACTGGGTTAGCCTCTTGGTTGAACCAAAAAATACAGCTGAGCCAAAGATTGAAAGAAGGAAGGATTTATCACTTGCAGCAAGTAAGGGGAACACTAGGGATCTTTCCCAAAGTAATGTCTCCCAGAACTGCAAAATGAGAGAAGTTTTAATCGAAGAGTACTTGCGTATTCATGAAGGGGCTTCAGCAGAGAACTGAATAAATGTTGACAGAGACCAAGCTTTAGCTGATTGAAGTCAGAAAAGGTCAACATCATCATTCTTTCCTTCACCTGGGTGGGGCATTAGTCCCTGCAGAGCTCAAACATGCATACCTGCTTGTTAGGTTCTTCCCTCGAGGAGGAAGTAAGACTAGGTTTTATCACTGAACTATTGCTTGTTTTTTTAAAACGTTTTAAGTCAGATGATCTACTTATATATTCTGTTTCTTTCTTTCTTTTTAACTGAAGTGAAGAGGAAAAGTTAAAATTTTACATTACTTCCTTCTCCTTCTGCCTCTGTAACTCAGCTTGCCCCTTGCAAAGTCTAAATCACATAGGTCATGTAGTCTCAGAAAGTGGGGACTTGCAATACTAGGAACTGGAGTTTATCTCACTCACCCTTGTCCTGCTCTTTGCAATTGCTCAGCTCCTGCAAACCTGCTTAATCATGCCTGTCCAGGCCAGGCATCCCCCTCCCCATCTTGACTGCTGTTCCCGCCAAGCGCACGAAATCCCTTAAATATTAACAGCTAGTGTTGCCCACTACAGTCTGTCTATATAAACTCTGTAATCCCTTTGTTCGGGGCTCAGAGATTGGAGTGTTAACTCCTCTGGGCCCGGTGGTGTAATAAACCTGAGTTCTCCAACTCTCCGAGTGTGATGCTTGGTTTCTCGAGTACTGGTTTCTGCAGCAGAAGTACAGTTGATTCAGAATGCTGTGCTAGTTTCTGGTGTACAGCAAAGTGATTCAGTTATATATATATGCATATATTCTTTTTCATATTCTTTTTAAAGTTATCACATGATATTAAATATAGTTCCTATGCTACGTGGTAGAAACTTGCTGTTTATCTGAACTATTGTTTCTTGACTGCTTTTCCTTTGTTTCTGCACCCCCTTACTTCCCTTAGTAGTAGTAG
Source organism: Okapia johnstoni (assembly GCA_024291935.2). Classification (NCBI taxonomy): domain Eukaryota; kingdom Metazoa; phylum Chordata; class Mammalia; order Artiodactyla; family Giraffidae; genus Okapia; species Okapia johnstoni. The sequence continues at coordinate 72,311,311 of CM044322.1, read as the reverse complement.
TAGTGTTAGTAACTCAGTGGTGTCCAATTCTGGGGGACCCCATGGACAGTAGCCCTCCAAGCTCCTCTATCCATGGAATTCTCCAGGCAAGAACACTGGAATGGGTAGCCATTCCCTTCTCCAGAGGATCTTCCTGACTCAGGCATCGAAGCTGGGTCTCCTGCATTGCAGGCAGATTCTTTACCATCTGAGCCACCAGGGAAGCCTATTAAGATCATTAATTACTATGGCCTGTTCAAGGCAAGCATTGTGGCCAGGCTTAGATTACAAAATGGCTTAGGCCAAAAATGGCTTCTCTTTTGTTAAGAAAGCCGTGTCTGGTTCTCTTTCTCAAAGGACCACCCCCCATCTGCTTACAAAAGAGGACATAGAGGGGCCTGGGCACCTCTGAAATTGCTGCAGACAGCATCGTTTTCTAGGTTGGAATATCTGCAAGCAGAGAGGATAAGACTGTGAGATGGAGACCAAAGCAGGGCAGAATCCCTCCTCCTTGTCCTCCTCCTCCTCCTGCTCCTCCTTCCCCACTCCCTCCTCCTCCACCTTCTTTTGAATGGCTAAATAGAGTTGTTAGGGGGCCCCTCAGGCTGAGGAGCTTCCTCTGATTAGAAACTCTGAAACTCCAGCTGCATTCAAGCTCAGGCAACATCCTGCAGTCTCTTAAGGATTTAATTCAATTCAACAAATGCTTATTGAACAACTACTCCTCATAAGGGAAAGGGGAAGAAAGGAGATCTAACAATTATTGAGGACTTATATTGTGTTAGGAGAGTGTTAAGTGCATTTACAAGTAATCTAATCTCCAGTCACAGTCCCCTCAGCCCTGAGAGTCTGGGTCATTTAGCTCCAGGGCCCTGAGAGGTCAAGCAATTTGTCCAAGTGTTAAGGGGCAGTGCCAGGATGCAAACCCGGAAGTATAGCTCTAAGATACGTTCCTCTGTGATCCCAGGAGATTGCAAGTGACTGATACACAAACTATTTTAAGCAAAAAGGGAATTCACTGGCTTATTTAACTAAAAAGCACATGAGTCAGCTGGCTCCCTGCACAAATGATGCTGTCAGCTCTCCTTTGCACTTGCTCATAAATGAATAAATCTGTCTCCCATTTCTGTTTGTCCTGGCTCATATGTAATGGCATAGCATGATAGTTTAGGGGTCCCACAGACTGGATTCAAATCCTGGCTCCACTAACTAGCTGGTAGACTGAAAACAAGTTGCTTAACTTCTCACTACCCTTGTTTCCTCATCTGTAAAATGGATATAATAATAGTATCTGCCTCATGGTTCTTGTGAAGAGCAAATGAGATCATCCACACAAGTGTGCTTGGAATAGTGTCTGGTGTAAATTCAGCTCCAAACATGCCAGCTATTATTGTTTCTGTCTCTGCTTCTTTTGAGGCAGGCATCATTCTCTCCTGTAGTTTCCTCCATGTAGGCCAGAGAGATGTCCACAGAAAGACAAATCTCCATCTTCCCCACTGCTTCTGGTCTTAGAAGAAGAAAGACCTTTCTCCATGCATACGTGCAGCAAATCTCAAGGTAGGCTCTTTGGTTCTTAGGTCATGTGCCATCTCTAATGCTGGAAATGGAGTATTTTCATTGGTTAGCCTAGATCTTCTGCTCCACTTTGTGGAGCACCATAATTAACAGTCTCACTTTGAGTCCCACTTTGATCATATAGACATAGAAGGAGGATCCCTTAAAAGATGGGATACTGTGAAGACAAAATCTGTCTACTATTCTTTGCTGAGTGCTGTTATGAAGGGACATGACAAGAAGATGGGTGAGGCACAGCCTCCTCTCCTTGAAAACTTACATCAAACTAGGGAAGATGAGGCAAAGACATGCATAACAATACTAGAAGCCAGAGGTTATGGACCAAATTCTTGTGTTCCCCCCAAATTTATATGTTGAAATCCTAAGGTGGTTAGGTCATGAGGGTGGACCCTCATGAATGAGATTAGTGCTCTCATAGAAGAGACCCAAGAAAGCTCCCATGCCCCCCTTCTGCTGTATGAGGTTTACAGCTAAATAGCTCCACTTGTGAATCAGGAAGTAGACTCTTACCACACACAAGATCTGCCAACACCGTGATTTTTGGACTTCCCAGTCTCCAGACCTGTGAGAAATAAATTTAGTTGTTTAAGTCATCCACACTATGGAATTTCTGTTGTAGCAACCTGAATGGACTAAAATAGCAGACTGTGAGAAACCCCATAAGAGAAGGACAGCTGAGACTCTCTGCAAGTTTCAGGAAAGAGGAGATCACATCTGGGTGGGTGAATCAGCACAAGTCCTATAAAGGAGACAGTGTTTAAGCTTGCCTGTGAAGTATGGGTGGAATGCTGATACATGGGAATGGAGCCCATTCAACATGGACAGCCTTTTTGGGGGACATGGCCATCTAGGCTGACAGTATAAGGTGTAAAAAGTAATCTTGAAAGGTAAGGCTGGGAAGCTGAGCTGGCAACCAAAACAAAAAAGTGGACTGATGTCAAGAATTATTAGATCAGAGGGCTAGAAAAGAAATGACTATATATAGACATTGAACTACTGAGATAGAGAGCAGAGGGCACATAGTGTGAAAGAGGATTGTGAGTCAGATACTGAGGTCACTTGGAAAGTCCTGGAGTCATGAGCATCATCAGTGAAGATGGGGAGAAGCCAGGATAAGCAGATGGCCAGATGGCAAAAAATTTTAAAGAAGAGTCTTAATTCTTGATCCTGAATGCCCTCCAGAGATTTCTACATGACTCATGTGAATTCCAGTTAATCCAAGAGAAACTGGCTTTCTAGAGGTAATGTTATATCCATAAGCATGAAATGATTCATTTATTAATTTATGTATTCACTAATGCACTTACATTTGGTGGGCACTGAGTTGGGATCCAAGGCATGAATAAATGAGCCTTGGTCCCTGACCTCAAGGAGCTTACTACCACTTTGTTTATACCTGCTGGTCACACATTGTAAGCTGATTATCTGTTAAATTGTTGGTTCCCCACTGGACTGGGCATTCCAGTCAGTAAATGTTTTTGACTGATTAATGGTATCTCTATCCTCAGCCTCCACTTGGACTGAGAGACTTTAATGAGATAATTTCATTTCCATTATGCACTGTCTTGTGCAGAGTCTGGGAGTCATGATAGGAAGCAAGGGACCTGAGCCCTCTTCATGAGAGAAGCAGCAGCTGTCATTGAAAACTGCCTGTAAAGATTTGGTTCTGTCTGAGGATAAGTTCAATTTCACATGGGAACAGGAAGGGAAAGGATTACCCAAGGTGAAGTTCACAACAGAAGAGGATCCAGATGGCCCTGTGAAAGGAGTTAGGAGCAAAGCTGAGATGGAAGAGACAGGGAAAGGGGAGTAGCCCTGGAGGGTGGTAACCACCGTAAAGAGACAGAGGCCAGAGGAAAGGGTCTGTGCTTAAGGGAGGTGAGAGGAATTCAGGAGGCAACATGTTAGGAGTAGACAAGAGAGGAGAGGGAGGGGGAGGGGCTGAGTAGGAGGTACATGCAGGAGAATAAAAATGACCAAGAGCTTTTTGGACTTTCCACCCAGGAAGAAGGGGATCTATTGCTACTCCAATGGCATCTGGGCTGGCCTGTGGATGTGTTGCACATCTAAATTGCGGAAGTGATGCTATGCCAGTGCTAGGCTTAGACTTTAAGGAGGCTGGGGTCTTCCTCCTTGGTCTCTTAGAGCCCTGAAAAGTTCTCCTTTTAACCCTGATCATCCATATCCTAACTAGCCTGTCACCATGGAGATCTCATCATCTGAAAGTGCTGAGCCGAACAGGTTACCATAGACCCCCAAACTGGTATATTCTTCTCCCACCTTCCCCCCACCCACAGTTACCCAGAACCACTGACCTTTCCTGAGAGTAATTTTTAAATACTTTCGAAACACCTCGCAGAAGTGATTTTCTTGTATCCTAGTTGGGAACCCATTCATTTCTACACTTGCCCCTGGTGTCCCGTTGAATTTTCTCAGTGTAGCCTGAATTCACTTGGTTTTCCTCTCTTAGACTTTACCCCATCCTTGAACAGGTATCTCCATGGTAGGGTCCCCTGGATCAGTCCTGGTGCCCACATTTCAGAGGTGACTGACTATGGGCTACACTTTTGTCCTATTAATTCTGTGCTCCAGCCTGGTTGCCATGAATGCTGCCTCCCTTGAATTCCAGTTGTTGCCCCAATTACTATTCCCGGCCCTTAGTCTTCCTTTATCTCTTCTCTTCTTTCTCGGTTCATTCATGGTCTAGATCTTCCCAAGGGAGCCCTAATCCCTCTCAGTGACCCTATGTCTTCAGTGACAAATATTCTAGAAATGGGTGAATTGAAATTGCATGGGGAGACGGGGAATAGAGGAGGGGCCAAAGGGGACAGGTATGTCCCAGCCTCGCCTTTCCCCCACTCTCCTCCGCTAGCAGCTTTCTCAAGTGGGAGGTGGAGAACACTCACCACCAACACAGCTCATCATCATTCCAGACCCAAGGCTGAGAGAAACACACTGCTAAGCCCCTCCCAATGTGCAGGGGAAAAGGGGCTCAGAGGAGAAATGTATCTATTCAAGGTCATAAACCTCATCAAATGGCACTCAAGTCTCCTAATTTCTAACTCAATTCACTCTTAACTGTGTGACTTTCCCACATTCAAAATGTCAGGCATCAGATCTAAGACAGTGTACAACGGGACAGAAACTGAACTTGGTTGAGATGAATGAAACACTGTTAACCTTGCTCTCAAGAAAGTAATGCCCCAGTGGGAAAGATGATATTCATTCAGTCTATTAAAAAATGTTTTATTAAGTACCAACTATACATAAAACGTATATTGTCATGCTTAGTTGATCGGTTGTGGCTGACTTTTTGCAAACCCATGGGCTGTAACCTGCCAGGCTCCTCTGTCCATGGGGATTCTCCAGGCAAAAATACTGGAGTGGGTAGCCTATCCCTTCTCCAGGGAATCTTCCCAACCCAGAAATCGAACCAGGGTCCCCTGCCTTGTAGGCAGATTCTTTACCAGATGAACTACCAGGGAAGAATACAGAAATGAGTGAAACATGATCTCTAACCTCAAGAAATGATTTCACTAAACAAACAAGACATGTACGAATGAGGATACAACTAGCAATTGGAAAACAGAACATAAGGATGAATATGGGTTTCAGGGAGGTCATGCAATCTATTTCAGTGACTCCTGTGTGCCACTTGGACAGTCTCCTCTCTTTCTCCCTCACAGTTCCAGAGTTCTTCAGCTTGCTCCTTAAACAAAGGAAAAGATGCTGGACTGCAAGGTGTTTGTGGGGACTTACCGACTTTAGAGGTGAGATAAACGTGAGTTCAAATTCGGACTCTAGGAATGTAACCTCTCTGAGCTTCATTTCTCCAATCAGTAAAATAACTGATTTTACTACAGTTACCTCGCAGTGGGGTTTAAGGATTGACTCAGATAGTGTATAAAGCACAAAACAATGATAGTTCCTATGCTTATTTGTAGGTAAAAGTCGTAGTTCTGGAAAGGGCATGCGGCAGCTGGGGCTGGGTCCTCACTCAGCCCGCACACTGACCTGTGCTGCAGCACGTGGCCCCTCACCCTCCTTTTTTCCCAGGCTCTGCTCCCATCTCTTCCGTTTTCACCCACCCTGGGCTCTGCCTGAGCAGCGTCTGCTCTTACCACCAGACTCGCAAACTCTCTGGCATTTGTAAGATTAATAATAAGATTAATAATAAGACTGCAGTGAGAGCTGCTCAATGCTCAAACTACAGTATACCCTTCCCCTGACCCTTTGCAGCCCTCATCAGAAGGTGCCCTCATACCGTGGAAGAAAGCCTAACACTCTGATGCTGGCCTTGTTTTCTCCTTAAAACGCTGAATGGAGATGAAGGCACCGGGGCCTCATGTCTAGATATGACTTTTCCTTTGTGCAGCACTAGTCATGATGGGAATTCCAAAGCAATTTATCACAGTAATGACTATAGATTCTAGAGCATCAGGGTGACTGATGGCTGTTCTACCTCACACTTGTCTTCCCAGCTTTCTCTTTCACTAGAGAGCAATTGTGTAGAGTGGTGGTGAGTGGGGGTGGCTAATTGGTTTGAGGCAAGTAGATAGTCGCAGCTCAGCTTGTTGCCAAGGTTTGGTTACCAACCCTGGGGTGGGAGGGACAAAAGGAAGCGTGCAAAAATAACAGTCAGCTGAGGTGGCTCATAGAGAAACCTCGAAATCTGCGAATTTAGGTGAGTTGTTTCATCTGAATGCCTCTGCTGTATCCTCTCCAGGTGAAAACACCCTCCACCAAAACAGGGAAAGACGTGGTGATAAAGGCTACCTGAGCATGAGCTGAGTTGTTCTACACCAACCTCAAGGACAAACCAAGGGGAAATATGGTTGAGCTGCTGCAAGACAGATTAAGGAAGGCTTGAGAAAGGTGTTAGTCTAGTTAACAGGAGGCAGTTCAAGGTACAATTTTATTTTCCAAGGAAATATTCTGAACTTTTGTCTTTCTTTTGGATGTAGGAGGAATATTCCTGCTCAAGATGGGGATGGGGTTCAACAGCTTTTACTTTGCAACTTTCTGGGAGGCTCAGGATGACAAGGATGTGGGGAGGGTGTGTCTCAGCTTCGGGCCCCAGTGTCCTCTAACAAGCCTGACCTGGGGCAGCCCAACAAGCAGGTGGCAAAAAAACCTGTGGAAGTCTTCTCAGGTCCTCCCGAGCTCTGGCGGAAGGATGCAAGTAGGGCATGTTGTGGGTTGAAGACTGTCTCCCCAGCATTTATGACAACTCAGAAATCTTAGACTGTGACTTTATTTGGAAATAAGGTCTCTGCAGGTATAATTAGTTAAGAATCTCCAAGTGAAGCCATCTTGCATTCAGGGTAGGCTCTACATCCGATGATAGATATCTTTATAAGATGAAGAGAAGACATACAGAGAACACCATGTGGAGATGAAGGCAGAGACTCGGCTGGTACATTTACAAGCCCCCAAATGCCAAAGGTTGCCAGCAACAACCAGAAGACAGGAGAGAGGCACAGAAAGGGGGCTCCTTCAGCCTCCGGAAGGAGCCCACCCTGCGGACACCTTGATGTCTGACTTTTGTCCTCCAGAACTGTGGAAGAGTAAACCTCTGTTCTTTTAAGCTTCAAGTTTGAGGTAAACCAGCCCTGGGAAACTAATACAGGGGAGCTGGGCAGAAGGGTTCCAAGGTACCCCAAAGGGGCCAAAGTACCCTGGAGAATCACCTAGTTCAACGGCCTAAACTTTAGTGTCTGCAGTATCTCTCAGTAGAGCGTCTTCAGAAATTAGAGATTCTGTTAACAGCCCCCCAGTCTCTGCTCCCTCAGCCACTCTGGGCACATAAATGAACCCCGCCTTGAACTGCCTCTGCACCATTCGGTGTGGGCTTCGGCTCAAGCCTGAGGACTCCATCTGCTCACAGCTTCTGACCTCAGCTTGCTCAGTCCTCCCCCAGACAGACTCCACTGAGGCTCAGAATGGGAGATGAGGCTAGACTGTCCACCACAGCTCTTCCACCTGCCTGGTCTCTGAGCAGCTCACTTTCTGCTCTCAGTCAGAACTGTCAGTCACAAAGGCCTCTCTGGGCTGAGGGAAGCAGGGAATCCATGTGTGTAAGATTAAGGGAGATCAAATCCAGCAGAAACCAAGATCCCAGCAACCAAAGTAGAGACTTCAAAGAACCCCTAAAAGGAGGCACTCTTTTATCCATTGTTGCCAGTTCCTGCCATAAAGATCCCTGAGACTGAGTCTTTCCTCTGAAGGATGTGCAGGTGCATATATGATGTTTGGGAAGAACAAATGGCAACCTGCCTGATCACACTACTGCTTAGGACTGAGCCTGGTCTCCTGAGTCATCTCCCTCTCTCATACTGTGCTTCTTCTTGTTAGGCACTGCCCTCCTCATAAGCAGTTCTCAGCCTCCTACTGGAGTGTCCTAAAATTATCCCAGTCTCAAAGCTGCCTTGCTAAGCTATGAGGGGTGGCAACTCCCAAGACTCAGTCTTCTGGGTGGGCTTCCAGCTCTGCTGCTCTCCTAAGAGCCAGAAGGAAGAGGTGGGCACTGTCTTCTCTTCCCAGGGCCTAGCCCGGGGTGGGGAGGTCGAGGGCCTGGGCCGTGATGCCTCGCTGAGGGCGAAGACACCAAGAGGGAAGGGGCTGCTGATAGCAGGGGGGCAGAGGGATCGAACCCTGGAACCCTGGACTCCCTGGAGGCAGAAAGCCAGGCAGATCTTGACAAGCACATGACGGGCCCTGCAGGCATGGAGAGAGAAAGAAAGTTCAGACTTGGAGAGTGCAGGGATCGTGGTTGTGGCAACCATCTGTTCATTGCCAGTCTTATGTTTCACTGACCTTGCCCACCTCCACGTGTGTCAGCCTGTGTTCCAGGGTGTGGTTCGGGACTGTGGCCCCCAGGAGTGTGGTTGCCTTCCTCTCACCAGAGCTGGTGGGCTTGGGCCAGGCTGGAGCTCTGACCCCGTCACTACCCCCCCAGCACCCCTTCCCCACTCACGCCCCAGCCCGGCCCAGCAGGGGAGGCCGTGAGTGCGTAGCCCAGGCGCTGGCTGTGAGGCTCTCGTCTCCTGCCTTCTGCCTGCTTGCTCAGTATCAATACACTGACATCTCCATGGGGCAGGGCTACTCTGAGCGCCCAGAGGAGAGGGGAGGCGGCTTCAGTAACTACTAATAAATGCCTTTTGTTCCTAGTGAGCAATCTCAGCTCTCCTCCTCCTGCTTTCTAAATGGAGTGGCCCCAAGTTTCGGTGGGTGGGGGACCTCCCTGCCTCCCTCAACACCCATCCCTTTCCTCTCAGGTAGAGGGAGTCTGGGGTTCTGGTGTCCCTGGGTCAGCGTGTGGAGGGAGGGGGCTCTTAGAGCTGCCAGGATAAGAGAGTGAGGGACATGGATGGTGGAGGGAGAGAAGTCACCTCTGGGAGACAGGAGAGCCCAGGGTGCCAGGTTCCTGCAGAAGGTGGTCCTAGAGCCCGGTGCTTGCTTCCCGTATCTGAGGGGCACCTCTGTTCCCTCACTGCTGTCTGCCCTCCCTCCTTGTTTCTCAGGAGAACACTGGGACCAGCTCAACATTTTATCCTGAGCTATTTTGAGGGGGAGGGAGGGGGTTGAAGCTGGTGATGGAGCCAACTTACTCTCTTCCCTCTGGTTCCCACCGTCCCCTCTCCCATCCATGTTTTGGGGTTGCCAAGGAAACCGCACAGCCTATCTACAGCTCCTGTTCCTGTCAAAACCAGGAAAGTTTCTAAGGCCAATTCAGTGGGAGCACTGTCAGAGCCCGAGTCGGTTGGCAAGGAAAGGCCTCTCCCTCTTGAAGCCTCCTGCAATGATGTCCTCCCACGCAACTGTGCATGTGTGTGCGCCCGCGCACACACACACACACACACAGGCTTGTGCTGCCCACACACACACCCGCAGCTCCAATCGCCCAGCTGAAGCTAATGGGAGGAGAGAAAATGAAAAACAAACAGGAAAAATGTCGCCTTGCCCGGCTCCCAGGGGAGCTGCATGCCCCACCTGCCTCCACCCCCCTCCCCTCTGAGACTGGAACTGGCAAGATCTGGGGGCTCCAGGCAGCCCACCCCCTCTATCATCCCCCTGACCTCAAGCTGGTCAGTCTTAGAGAAAGGTCACAAGTTTAGATCCCTGAGGGGCTGAGTCCTTAGAAATAGGAAGAGACACCAAGCAGAGAAAGGGATGTGCAGGAATGACCCAGAAGCTCCACAGTGGGAGTCGGAGCACAGTGTGACCTTAAGAAGGTCACCCAGATACATTACTGGCAGCCTCTCTGGATGCTCCAAAAGTGAACTGAGATACTGCGAGGCAAGGAGATTGGCTAAAACACATGGTAAAAGGCAACTGGTTGTAAAGTGGACCATGTTTAGCATCTTTCTACAGCTCCTGAATTCCAGAACTCAGACCAAGGTCACTTCAAAGAAAGACTTTTCCTCCAGAGATGTGAGCTGTCCAGACAAGATACACGCTTCCACATTGAATACTGAGCTTTTCATCACAGGAGCTATGCAAGCAGAGGGTGGGTGCCCATTGACAAGGCTACTATAAAGAAGACCCCTACTCTGATTGGCAGTTCTGGTGGCAGGAAGAGTCTAGCGGCCATGGTTCAGAGTCTCTGCAGGCAGCAAGCCCTCTCAGTGCATGGTGGCTGAGGGCAGGGGCCAACCCTTCCTTCCATACGCTGGCATTCACAGTGCAGCTGACCAGCCAAGTGGCCTGTTCACTGTTGTTTTTTCTGGACTTAAAAGAGATTGAAGAAAAGATGCCTGAGGAAAAACCTAATGAAAGATTTCTGGCTGTAGGAATTAGAGAACCACAACCACATGGGGTAGAAGCCTTGACTATAAAGGCAATTTCTGCTTGAAATGAAGGTTGTGTCTTGAGAACCAGCTAAGAAAGTGGCCTAGCTTTGCAGGGATTTTTTTGGTTGTTTGTTTTTTATTTATTTATTTATTTTTAATTTTGGCCATGCAAATAGCTGGCAGGATCTCAGTTCCCTGACCAGAGATCGAACCCGGGCCGTGGCAGTGAAAGCACCAAATCCTAACTGCTAGACGCCTAGGGAATATATGTACAATGGAATACTAGCCATTAAAAAGAACAAAATAAAGTCATTTGCAGCTACATGGATGGACCTAGAGACTGTCAAACTGAGTAAAGTAAGTCAGACAGAAAAAGACAAATATCATAAGATTTCACTTATATATGGAGTCTTAAAAAATGATACAAATAAACCTATTTACAAAATAGAAATAGAGTCACATGTAGAAAACAATCTTATAGTCAGTGGGGGAAGGGATAAATTGAGAGATTAGGATTGACATACACACACTACTATATATAAAAGATAACTAATAAGAACCTACTGTATAGCACATGGAACTCTGCTCTATACCCTGTAATGATCTATATGGGAAAAGAATCTATAAAAGAGTGGATGTGTGTATATGTATAACTGATTCACTTTACTGTACAGTAGAAATAATATAATACTGTAAATCAACTATACTCCATTAAAAAAAAATTAAGTGGTTTTGTTTCCTCAAAAATCAGGGACAGAAAGGAAGTCTCTCTGGTGAAAATGGAAGAAGGTTTGTGTCAGAAGAAAGCAAAGTAGAGGTGATACTGTAAGCTCCTTAGGGTCAAGGATGGTGTTAGGGTCTCAATTCCAGGCTACTGAGAACTAATGTACCATCTGTGCTCTGCACAACAGAGAAGTGAATTGGGGTTGAAGTCCAGTCCCATTTTGCTAGCCAAGCAATACAACACACATGATGAAGTCTGCCTGGAAGAGACAGCTGACTCTCCCCCCGAAGCAGCAGTGGGCTTGCTCCAGTCCACCCCTGGATTGATCTCCTGTGAGCTTCCCAAAGTCCAAGTTAACTACGACGCTCCTCATTAAACTCTTCAATGACTGCTCATCTCCTATGAAGAGAAAGGCAGACATCTTAGCCTGGTTGGGAAGGCCCTTCATCGTGAGCCGCAGCCCCTCCTCCCAGGTTTGTGAGCCACTTTTTTTTCCATTCCCCTGCACTCCAGCAATGTCACTGTGCCTGTCTGTCCCTAAACAATGCACTCTGTACTACTTAGCTTTCTCAAGGCTCTTCCCAGCCCGGACCAGACAGGAAACTTGGCTACAAATTACAAAAACCAACTCTCACTAGATTAAGCAGACAAGAAATATTCTGAAGAGAGAAAGTCTAGTGTCTCAAGAGCTGATGGGTGGGTTGGAGCTGCAGCTCCCACCAAGCAAGGACAAAGAGAGGCTCGATGGCCTAGAATACTCTAAGGTCAACAACAAGGGCGTCTGACAAGGGCATGCTGATTCTGCCCATCTCCCGTCTATCTTCAACAGATAAACCCCCTCCCCTAGGCTTGTGTGTGTGTTAGTCACTCAGTCGTGTCTGACTCTTTGAGGCTCCACAGACTGTAGCCCACAAGGCTCCTCTGTCTATGGGATTCTCCAGGCAAGAGTACTGGAATGGATTGCCATTCCCTTCTCCAGAAAATCTTCCAGGGATTGAACCCTGGTCTCCTGCATTGCAGGTAGATTTTTTACTGTTGAGATACAGGGAAGTCATCTGCTGCTAAGACTCTTTGATGTGATGATTCCCAATTGTTCCTGCTCTTCCTGTCAAAGTCCCAAAGACCCTGTAGGGGCAGCAGATTGGCTGAGCTCAGTTTCTAGGTCTCACCCTCCCGCTCCCCTTACTCTGCCCACATCCATGCTGTGGGGGAAGCAGGGAGGGAAAAAAATCTGCACACTCCCCCTGCCCCTACCACCACGTGGACCAGAAGGTGAAATCCTGCCTGCCCTGAAACTTGTGTGATAGCGAATTCCCTCTGAAATAGAAAGGGTGCTCAGACATTGGGCAACCACATGACAAAAGTCCACTTCACTGACTCCTTATATGCCTCACTGACTCCCATTCATTCCTCAAATGTCATTTCTCTAAAACCTTCCTCTAGCCCAGGCGTGCTCAAGTGCTCCTTCCACGTTCCCATAGCACCTGGTGTCTTCACATCCTTCTTGTTTTATTAAAGTTGTTTGCAGATTTGCCTTTTTCTCCAGACCATGAGTTCCTTTGCATCTTTGAGCAGGACATCTTCATCCATGACCCTTTGTCTGGATCTAGTGGGTGGCGTAATTGGGAGCTCGGTAAGTTTACAGGTGGGTGATGGACTGAACGTGTGCCCCTGAGACAACTCATACGGTAGCAGATCAGCTCACAACATGGTAAATGCCTGGAAGCTTGTGATGAACTCCTTACTACAGATATGGAGTGCCAAGGAGAACTCAGGAGCAAAGCTAGGTTCTTAAGCTTACAAATATTAGCAAGAAAAGCCTGTAAGTGACCCTCTTCCCTAAAGGGCTGTGAAGGTTTATTTTCCAAAAGATACTCCAGAGAGGGGCCTAGTAGGATGCGTATTCAGTTGTCAAGTATGAAATCCTGGTTTCTGTAAATCTGAAATTGTGTGGGTTGAGATGAAAATGCTTTACAGTCATTAAGCAACATTGTGAAGGTAATTATATAAAGTCCTACACCAGACACCTGGGCCAGAAATGGGATGAAACTGCCCTGAGTGGCCCCCACAGGGGAGAATACTGGGAGAGAAGCATCTGGAAAGATATGAGAGGCTAGCAAGAGCTGCTGAAAATATAGGGAAGACACAGAAGAGATCGTGAGAGAGGAAAGCAGGACATAGGAGCAAGGCCCAGGGACAGAGGCAGAGGTGATGGTGGGACAGGGCTGGACCAGGGACACGGGCAGAGGGGATGGTGGGACAGGGCTGGACCAGGGACAGGGGCAGAGGGGGCGGTGGGACAGGGCTGGACCAGGGACAGGGGCCAGGGACAGGGGCAGAGGGGATGGTGCGACAGGGGCTGGACCAGGGACAGGGGCAGAGGGGACAGTGGGACAGGGGCTGGACCAGGGACAGGGGCAGAGGGGACGGTGCAACAGGGGCTGGACCAGGGACAGGGGCAGAGGGGACGGTGCGACAGGGGCTGGACCAGGGACAGGAGCAGAGGGGATGGTGCAACAGGAGCTGGACCAGGGACAGGGGCAGAGGGGACAGTGGGACAGGGGCTGGACCAGGGACAGGGCAGAGGGGACAGTGGGATAGGGGCTGGACCAGGGACAGGGGCAGAGAGGATGGTGCGACAGGGGCTGGACCAGGGACAGGGACAGAGGGGACGGTGCGACAGGGGCTGGACAAGGAACAGGGGCAGAGGGGATGGAGGGATAGGGGCTGGACCAGGAACAGGGGCAGAGGGGATGGTGGGACAGGGCTGGACCAGGGATAGGGGCAGAGGGGACGGTGGGACAGGGCTGGACCAGGGACAAGGGTAGAGGGGACAGTGGGATAGGGGCTGGACCAGGGACAGGGGTAGAGGGGACGGTGGGACAGGGCTGGACCAGGGACAGGGACCAGGGGCAGGGGCAGAGGGGATGGTGGGACAGGGCTGGACCAGGGACTGGAAGACAAACGTTGACGGAGAAAGAGGGGGCCTGTGGCTAAGCGTGCACAGCCAGGAGAAGCAGGGAGAGATGCGGAAAAGTCCAGAGCCAACGCCCACCTCAGTTGAGCAAATACTTATTAGTACCTACTGTACACCAGGTCCCATCACTTCATGGCAAATAGATGGGGAAATAGTGGAAACAATCACTGCAGATGGTGATTGCAGCCATGATATTAAAAGATGCTTACTCCTGGGAAGGAAAGTTATGACCAACCTAGACAGCATATTAAAAAGCAGAGGCATTACTTTGTCAACAAAGGTCGGTTTAGTCAAGGCTATGGTTTTCCCAGTGGTCATGTATGGATATGAGAGTTGGACTATAAAGAAAGCTGAGCGCCGAAGAATTGATGCTTTTGAACTGTGGTGTTGGAGAAGACTCTTGAGAGGCCCTTGCACTGCAAGGAGATCCAACCAGTCCATCCTAAAGGAGATCAGTCCTGAGTGTTCATTGGAAGGACTGATGCTAACCTGAAACTCCAATACTTTGGCCACCTGATGCAAAGAGCTGACTCATTTGAAAAGACCCTGATGCTGGGTAAGATTGAGGGCAGGAGGAGAAGGGGACAACAGAGGATGAGATGGTTGGATGGCATCACCGACTCGATGGACATGGGTTTGGGTAAACTCCGGGAGTTGGTGATGGACAGGGAGGCTGGGCGTGCTGCAATTCATAGGGTCTCAAAGAGTCGGACACGACTGAGTGACTGAACTGAACTGAACTGAACACACCAGGCACTGTGCTGAGGCACTAAGGAATATAAAGGTATATAACTCTATATAAAGATACACAAACCCCTTACTTCCCAGGGTTTTCAGAGCAGTGAGGAAAGACAAACAGAAAACACGAGCTTCTTTCCCTTGTCCAGGGGACTGTGAAAGAGGAAAGGCTCTGGGGGCACATTCAGCAGAATTAAACGTCTTGTCAGTAACAGTATCACTTCTGTGATCATAAGGTTTAGGTTACTGGGCAAGGTGACGCTTCCCAGGTGGCTTGGTGGTAAAGAATCTGTCTGCCAATACAGGAGATGCGGGAGACATGGGTTCAATCCCTGGGTCAGAAGGATCCCAGGAAGGAAGTGGCAACCCACTCCAGTGTTCTTGCCTGGAAAATTGCATGGGCAGAGGAGCCCGGCAGGCAACAGGTCATGGGGTTGCAAAGAGTTGGACACAACTTAACGACTGAACACAAACACTGGGGAAGGTGACAGAGGCAAAAAAATGACCAAATCTCACAGAGAGGAAGTGCGATCATTTTTCCCGTGTTGGACACCACGCACAGATTGCCTTCTTATGCCACTGTCAGTAGCCAGCCCTGACTGGGCAGGCAAGGTGTTTCACCTGGGCCTGGTGTGGCCAGGGTCTTCTCTTCCTGTTCTAATTCTGTTACCTTCAATGTCTGAACCTTAAACAAATATTTAGATATTAATTGTGCGTGTCATTTGCCCAGAGCAAAAAGATCATTTGGTAGATGAATAGATGCAAGAAAGAAAAAGATTGCAATTACACAATAAAGAGACACTTTTCCTAGCCTATAGGAGATGCCATTCCATTGAGCTCAGTGTTGAAGATAGGGTTAGCCAAGGAAAGAAAAGGGGGAGGAGGTCCCTGCCAGGAAAACAACGTGAGCAGACGCATGGAGGCTCACGAGGCAGGCAGGGATGTAAGATGCACTGCAGACACTGGGCGGAGTCACATGGGCCAGGGTTAAGGAGCTTGAACCTGCCGGTGGTGAAAATCATTGACAGGCTTTCTCAGGGCAAGACACAGAAAGATTTGCATTTAAGAACTGTCACTTTGACAGAGGGGGGTTATCTGGAGGAAGACTGTAGTCTGGGAGACCAATTAGGAGTTGATTACACTTGTCAAAGACAGAGGACACACAGAGGAGAAGAGGCAGCAAGAGGGAGGGCAGATGATGTTGCGTTTGGGAGCGTTGCGTTCAGAATGTTTGCAGACCATCTAAGGGCTTGTGTGTGTAACAGGTATTTGAATATGGGCCTCTGAACCTAAATGGAGAGATGATGGTTGCAGATATGGTGTGGGCTTCATCAGAATAGAGACCATCATTTTAGTAAATAAAAGTGGATGAGTTCTCCCAAAGACAAAATACACTCAGCACGTTGTGGGTCTAGGCTGGAACTCTGAGAAACTCGAGTGTTTAAGTAGTGCTATAAAGGAGGGCCCTACGAAGGAAAACACAAGAAGAAAAGCAGAGAATGAGGAGGAGCAGAGGAGATTTAGGCCGAGGGACCACAGGCCTTGCAGAAAGGGATGAGGGCAGCAGGCTCAGAAGCAGGAAAGAGGGCTAGAAAAGTAGCCTTTGAAAAAAAAAAAGTAGCCACTGGAGTTTGCAAAACAGAAGCAATCTTTTCACAGAAGTGTGTTGTGTGGGGCAAGATGGAAGCCAGCGACGAGTCTGGGTAAGAAGTACAATGAATTCCTTACCATTCTTTTTTTTTTTTTTAACTGAAGTGTAGTTGAATTCCTTGACTATTCTTTATGTGTGTGTGTGTGTGTGTGTGTGTGTGTGTGTGTGTGTGTGCAGCAGAGTTTTATGAAAGTATGAAAAGGGACAGAGCAATCTTCTGACACAGAAGTCAGAAGGGGCACAGAGAGTGCCCCCCTCGTTAGTCTGAGCAAGAGAGTTATATACTTTTTTAATTGGTTATTACAATAAATCAAAAGAATGTCTGAAGGTTGTAAAAATTTTACCAGGCCCACTCCCACAATTTACCTTTTAAGATAACAGGATTAGTCAGAAGGTTTTCAAGAAGAAGAAACTGTTCTCAAGCAGGATACATTGTTGTCATATAATCTCTAGTCCAGAGTTTAAACTGAGTTGTCTGTTGTGTAATCATCAGTTCCAGGCTTAAAGAAAAAATACGTTTTATGTGACTAAGACTAAGGAATGCAGAGGGGAAAAAAAAGATGTCTGTCCTTTCCTCCTCCTTGATCCTTCACTATTCTTGTAACTTGTCTCTTGGTTTGAAATTGCATCAAAATAAAAAGGTAGCAATTTAAAAAGGAGGTTTTTGTTTGAAAATAATGCAGGCTCATTGTAAAGATCAAGCAACTCTAACTGGCATAAAACAGAAAATGAGAATTCTGCCTTCTCTCTATCTGTGTCCAAATCCCACTCCTCACAGGTGACTTCACCGTTGTTCAGTTTGATAGTTTCCTTCCAGATCCACTGTATTTATTTATTTATTTGTTGCTGTAGTTCTTACAAAAATAGTCAGGGAATTCCCTGCTGATCTAGTGGTTAAGATTCCAGCTCTCATTGCTGTGAGCGTGGGTTTGCTCCCTGCTCATGGAACTAAGATCCCACAGGCCATGTGGCAAAAAAAAAAAAGTTTACATTAATTAAAACAACTTCATTTTTAAAAAATGGAATCGTACTATACACATCCTGTTTTGCAACTTAAAAGCATCTCAGATATTTTGTCATGACAGCATACATATTTCACTTTCACTCTTCAATACTGCACAGCATTCTGTCATGTGCTGTGCTATGCTTAGTCGCTCAGTCCTGTCTGTCTCTTTGTGACCCCATGGACTGAATGTAGCCCTCCAGGCTCCTCTGTCCATGGGAATTCTCCAGGCAAGAACACTGGAGTGGGTTGCCATGCTCTCCTCTAGGGGGTCCTGCCAACCAAGGGGTTGAAACCAGGTCTCCTGCATTGCAGGCAAATTCTATAGCAGGAAGGCCCAAGAATACTGGAGTGGGTAGCCTATCCCTTCTCCAGAGGATCTTCCCGACCTAGGAATTAAACCAGGGTCTCCTTCATTGTAGGTGGATTCTTTACCAGCTGAGCTACCAGGGAAGCCCATTCTATCATAAGAATACACAAAAATTCATTATTAATTTTGAAAATGTTAAACTCAAAGAAGGGACTTCCTTGGTGGTCCAGTCAAGAATCCATCTTCCAATGCAGGGGGTTTGGGTTCGATCCCTGGTTGGAGAACTAAGATCCCACATCCCACTGCCATAGAGCAACTAAACTCACGCTGTAACTAGAGATGCCCACACACAGCAACAAAGATCCCGTCTGGTCAAAAAAAACCTCAAAGAAAAGTACAGAAAATAAAGTAACATATACTCACGTACCCACTGCTCTTTTTCAATAAATGCTAACATACATGTATGACACGTGTGTTAGTTTGACATACGTGTTTCAGATTCTTTTTTAGAACATAATGGGCTTGGATGAAAAAAGATGGAAAAAACCTAGGGTGGCTGGAAGTCACCTAAAAGTCACAGACCTGATTGAACCCTTTCAGTGACTCAGGCCAGCCCAGGCTTCATGGTGCAGCCTTCCCAGATTCTTGAGCCCAACCTCCCCATCTCCCCACACTGCACCCTGGTTAGAATGTTCACATTCCAGCACTTTTCAAACAGGGCTTTTGACATGGACCTTCCTGAAGCTCATCTCTCTAGCTGGATTAATTCCTCACTCCATCTTGCTGCCCACACCCCCTGCCCCCCATCACAGTCCACCTGGAGAACACTCAGTCATCTTCAGGATACAGCTAGAGTCATCTGGTGCTTCTCCTGACTTCGCCCACCCCACCAGATAAGACTGGCATCTCCCCACTTTGGGCCCCACAACATCCTCCATTTGTCTCCATCACACTGCTTTTCTCTGTTGACCTGCTGACTGCCCACCCCAGACTATAAATCCCTCGAGGACAAGATCCATGCCTTATTAATCTCCAGCTCTTCAATGCCTGGCACACTCAGCAAAGGCTCTTTAAATAGCCTTGTGGATTCCTGAAGCACTGATGACGAAGCAGAGGGTTAGGTGGCCCCAGCCTGATTGTTTCTGGAGGTCTCCAATAATAATGGTGCCCAGGACCTCTGGACCCTCCAAGGCACATGCAGAGGCACTGCCCACTCTGCCCTGTGCCCTGACTGAGCTGTGCAACCTCAGGCCTGCCCTGCTCACTCTCAGGCTCACCTGCCCGCGCTGCCAGCCAGACCCCCACTGCACCAAGTCCTCAGGGAACACTCAGTGGAGCTCATTACTTAACAGTCAATGGCTCAGACTCCCATCTCTCCTCAGGGCCCGCAGAGTCTGTTTGGAGCACAGCCCCAATTCCAGTAAGTGGAAAGCTAATGGCACTCGTTCCCAAGATGAATCATTTTGTTTTAATCGCCCGTCCTTTTGCAGGCATGGCCACCTGCTCTGCCTTTCACCGTCTGTTGGCAGGACGGCCTTCCAGGCCCTGCTAATCACTGAGGAGAGGAGGAGGCTGGGAGGGAGCCCCCAAAAGGAGTAAGGCAGTGTTCAGCAACGAGCTGAAACTAATTAAAATGACACCATCGTCCTTCTGGAACCCAAGCAAAGATTCCAAAGAGGCAGAGAGCAACTCCTAACTCAGCACACTTCAGGACTGCTCCAATGGCTAACATGGTGGAAGCACCCAGCCTCCACCTCCAGCTTCTAAGAAGAGCCTCCCGACCTGGAGTTCCTCTGAGCTAGATGAGCTGGGGGACCTGGGAGACCACAGGAGGAGGAGGCTAACAAAAAACAGAGAAATTGTAAGACCCGGAATTATTTCCCTGAATTCTGGTGTGAAATGGGTAACATGTTGGGAGAAGCAAATCTACACTTATTTTCCTTCCCAGGCAACAATGCAACAGACCATGTAGAATGGCAGCCACGTTTTTCTTCCCACCTACTGGAGGGCTCGATCTAGATCTGTGGGGGAAGAGGAGAGCTTGCTGTCAGCAAGAAGCTGCCAGGGTCCCAGCCTCTGCCATGGTGCAGGCACTGGGCCCCAAGGGCTGTTGGCACTGCAGCCTGGGGCCCAGACTGCAGGTCCTCCCCTCGGAGTAAAGAGCCAGTGGCTGCTTGGAGCCAGAGGGTGTGCTCACCCCTCCACAGTGGGATATGCCTGCAACCTTGCTCAAGTGCCGAGTTGGCTGGAAAGGGGTGATGTGGGGAGAGGAAGTCTTTGCAAGGGAAGCACGAAGATTCAATGACCCAGAGGACACTGATCTCCCTTTCTGACCACTTGGCCCGTGAGGAGGCACCCAGGGTGTCTGCGGCAGAGGGATGACTTAGATGACCTCTAGAGGACTCTTCCTGCCCAAGGTGCTCACAAAGCACTTTGCAAAGATAACCTGGGCAGGAAACGGTGGTCACTCTCCAACTGGTAACTGAGCCTCTGGGAGAGGTTTCCTCCACCCCAGCCCAGCCATCTGAAGAGTTTGTGGGGTTAGAGGAAACACCTGTTGGTGATAACTTGAAACTCCCACTCAGTGTGCCAGGCCTCTATCAGTCCCTTTCAGCCTTCTCTCTTACCTCCCTTCTTCCTCACCCATGCCACCTGATGCCCCCTCCCCATACCTTGGCCTCCTGTGACTATGGTGTACTCTGCAGCACAAAGCCTCGAGTGGCCATAGTGCCGTTTGCCAAGAGGAGCCCTGTCCTCCACTGCACTCTGCTCCACCAAGGGAGGTGCCAGCTGCTGTTTCCTCGGCAGGTTACTGAGCCTGGGAGGCCCGCATGCCAGCACACTGTGCGACAACAGCAGGACCTGCACCTCTCCACGTGTTCCGCACAGGACCAGTCCAAGCACAGAGAAATGTGGGCTTCCTGGGAAAGGAAGGATAGGAGACCTAGGTGACAACCATTTTTGGAGTGTCTGCTCTGCAGCAGCTCTGACACTACTATGTATGAGGCAGGCAGAGTCTGCCTTCTATTGCAAAGTCGACTCTGGAAGGTCAGAGTTGTTAGAGACCTTGAGAAATAGCTCCTGAGCGCCCACCAGGGAGGAACTGAAGCCTGAAGAGGAAAAGCGAGTGAGGAATAAGCCCAGACCAGCCCAGGGCCCCCGACGTCTGATCAGCAACAGGAGAGGAGAGAGTGGACACAAGCTGTGCCTCTAGCCCAGGGTCCTCCCCAGAGGGCCTGCCAAGGGCAAAGGTCACAGTGCTGCCAGGAGAAGGTGAAGAAGAGCGGCTGGTCCCCTCCTCCTTCCCTCTCCACTTCCTGGCCTGGAGTGTCACGTTGATGTTGGCCATGCCCAAGAAAAAGAAATGCAAAAAAGCAAAATGGCTGTCTGAGGAGGCCTTACAAACAGCTGTGAAAAGACAGGACCGAAAAGCAAAAGAGAAAAGGAAAGATATACCCATTTGAATGCAGAGTTCCAAAGAATAGCAAAGAGAGATAAGAAAGCCTTCCTCAGCGATCAATGCAAAGAAATAAAGGAAAATAATAGGATGAGAAAGACTAGAGATCTCTTCAAGAAAATTAGAGATACCAAGGGAACATTTCATGCAAAGATGGGCTCAATAAAGGACAGAAATGGTAGGTACCTAACAGAAGCGAAAGATATTAAGAAGAGGTGGCAAGAATACACAGAAGAATCTTACAAAAAACATCTTCATGACCCAGATAATCACGATGGTGTGATCACGCACCTAGAGCCAGACATCCTGGAATGTGAAGTCAAGTGGGCCTTAGAAAGCATCACGACGAACAAAGCTAGTGGAGGTGATGGAATTCCAGTTGAACTATTCCAAATCCTGAAAGATGACACTGTGAAAGTGCTGTACTCAATATGCCAGCAAATCTGGAAAACTCAGCAGTGGCCACAGGACTGGAAATGGTCAGTTTTCATTCCAATCCCAAAGAAAGGTAATGCCAAAGAATGCTCGAACTACCGCACAATTGCACTCATCTCACACGCTAGTAAGGTAATGCTCAAAAATGCTGAAGCCAGGCTTCAGCAATACGTGAACCATGAACTTCCAGACTGTCAAGCTGAATTTAGGAAAGGCAGAAGAACCAGAGATCAAATTGCCAACATCTGATGGATCATCGAAAAAGCAAGAGAGTTCCAGAAGAACATCTATTTCTGCTTCATTGACTATGCCAAAGCCTTTGACTGTGTGGATCACAATAAACTGTGGGAAATTCTGAAAGAGATGGGAATACCAGACCACCTGACCTGCCTCTTGAGAAACCTGTATGCAGGTCAAGAAGCAACAGTTAGAACTGGACATGGAACAACAGACTGGTTCCAAATAGGAAAAGGAGTACGTCAAGGCTGTATATTGTCACCCTACTTATTTAACTTATATGCAGAGTACATCATGAGAAACGCTGGGCTGGATGAAGCACAAGCTGGAATCAAGATTGCTGGGAGAAATATCAATAACCTCAGATATGCAGATGACACCACCCTTATGGCAGAAAGTGAAGAAGAACTAAAGAGCCTCTTGATGAAAGTGAAAGAGGAGAGTGAAAAAGTTGGCTTAAAGCTCAACATTCAGAAAACTAAGATCATGGCATCTGGTCCCATTACTTCATGGCAGATAGATGGGGAAACAATGGAAACAGTGGCTGACTTTATTTTTCTGGGCTCCAAGATCACTGCAGATGGTTATTGCAGCCATGAAATTAAAAGATGCTTACTCCTTGGAAGGAAAGTTATGACCAACCTAGACAGCATATTAGAAAGCAGAGACATTACTTTTCCAACAAATGTCCGTCTAGTCAAGGTTATGGTTTTTCCAGTAGTCATGTACGGATGTGAGAGTTGGACTATAAAGAAAGCTGAGCACAGAAGAATTGATGCTTTTGAACTGTGGTGTTGGAGAAGACTCTTGAGAATCCCTTGGACTGCAAGGAGATCCAACCAGTCCATCCTAAAGGAGATCAGTCCTGGGTGTTCATTAGTAGGCCCGATGTTGAAGCTGAAACTCCAATACTTTGGCCACCTGATGTGAAGAGCTGACTCATTTGAAAAGACCCTGATGCTGGGAAAGATTGAGGGCAGGAGGAGAAGGGGACGACAGAGGATGAGATGGTTGGATGGCATCACCAACTTGATGGACATGGGTTTGGGTGGACTCAGGGAGTTGGTGATGGACAGGGAGGCCTGGCATGCTTCGGTCCATGGGGTCGCAAAGAGTCAGGCACAACTGAGCGACTGAAGTGAACTGAACTGAACTGTTCCCTTGATACAGCAACTCTAAGACAGCCCCTGGGAGTGGGGACGGAAACTCAGAGTGAACGTGGACCTGTGTCCCAAAGGCCCAGATGGAAGAAAGGTAAACGTGAGCAAGCTGTGGGCGGCAAGGAGTTAACCTTGGACTGCAGCCGTGTGTGTGTGTGTGTGTGTGTGTGTGTGTGTGTGTGTGTGTGTGTGTGTGTGTGTGTTAGTCTTTGCGACCCCATGGAATGTAGCCCACCAGGCTCCTCTGTCCATGGGATTTTCAAGGCAAGAATACTGGAGTGGGTTGCCATTTATCCCTTCTCCAGGGGATCTTCCCCACCCAGGGATT
This sequence comes from Okapia johnstoni, assembly GCA_024291935.2. NCBI lineage: Eukaryota > Metazoa > Chordata > Mammalia > Artiodactyla > Giraffidae > Okapia > Okapia johnstoni. The sequence continues at coordinate 72,287,945 of CM044322.1, read as the reverse complement.
GAACCCACGTCTCCTGCATTGCAGGCAGATTCCTTACTGTCTGAACCACCAGGGACTGCAGCTGCCTAGGTTAAACTACAGAGATAAGGTGTGTGAAAACTGCAAGCAGAACACCTGACACGCCAGCACTCAATAAATATTCATCTTTTCCCTCCCTCCCTTCCTCATCTCCACTGAACAATGCCTCCAATTCAAATGCCTTGTTAATCATTTACAATATCACTGATAGTAATAGGATTCATGAAAATTCAAATTGTAGGCGCTTTTCCCCACCCTTCTAGCTTCAGAGCATGAAACTGCACATCCCACTCTGCAGAGAGACAGAGAGCACTGCCCCTTGGAACTCTCCCATCCGCACTAAAGCTTTCCGGTCAGATCATCTCACCCCGTTGGACGTCCTCAGGAAACAGGCATGTCTCATCCGCCCAGATGTGGCTGAGACGCGGATGAGCAAGGGGACCACAGCTGCCCCCTGACGCTCTCCTTCCTCCGGCTGCACGTCCAAGGCCCCACTTGGCAGGCGTCAGACAAGACACCCCTCTCTGTTCCTGTCTGAGTCCCAGCACTGATCTCGAGCCCTGATCTCCTCTCTGCCCTTTTCTGCTCTCCATGCCCTGCTAATGGGCCTCTCTCACATGAATTCGTAGCACCCGAAGATATATGTGTTAATTTAGATGAAGCTTTTATGTACTGCCATCAATTTTAAAAAATACCAACAGCAGCAAGCTTAAACTCTTTTTTTTTTTTTAATGTGATATAACAATAGCTTCAGCTCACAAAACACACCAGCCTCCCAGAGGAATTCTGAGCACTTAACAAGTTCTTTGTCACCGCCAATCCCAGGAAAGTAAAACAAAGTGAAGCCAACGTTTGTTTTAGGAAGCAGGATGACAAGGGGATGGGGTGGGATGTGCTTATTTGAGAGGGTGGGAGAGAGGAGGTAACATCTGGAGGTGATCAGTTGGTGCATCTTTTCCCCTTTTCCTCCTGGGCAGGCAGGAACGCCGTGAGGAGAGGAAAGCGGGGCTGCCCCCCCCGCAGGGGAGCCTTGGCTGCATCAGACCTGGGGGGTGCCCAGGAGGGGTGGGCACACACCTCTCCCACCTGCCATGCACCTGCCAGGCTTCTCGGCTCTCCTCCCTGCCTCTGTCTCTCCCCACCACCTGTCCCCATCCTCCTCAGTAACAGTTTACTTGTCCCCTTCTCATCGACACTTGACACTTGTAAAAGCCTCCCTCTCAGAAGCTGGAGACAGGGTGACCAAGGACAACTTGGGCCTTTCGCTCCCAGCCCTCCGTGCCCTCTTCAGCCGAGTCCTGGCTTCCACCCAGGCCCCCCCTCTGTCTCTCCACCCGGGCCCCTCTGTCTCCTCGCACCGGCTCCCTCTGTCTCCCCAAGCTGGCCCCCCCTGTCGGCCCGCGGCTCTGGCTGGCCTGCCTGCTGCATGATCAGACTCTGGGGCTCAGCAGGAAGCGATCTGTCCCTGCTTTGGCCCAGTAGCCTTCCCCCTGCAGCCCATCCTTCACCCTTGCAGACAGGCCCTTGCACAGCATTTCTGGGCTACCACTCACCCCCCTCTTCTTTTATCCTATTTCTTTACTTCCCTTTGCGGTGTTTGGCAACCTGCTTTCAGTCAGACCAGAGGTTCTCTTCTGTATGCACGGAGCCCCTTGTCTGGCGTGTCTCACTATATAGCCAGACAGAATGATCCATTAGCAAGAGCAAGAGAGTGAACTGACTGCATAAAACCGCCAAGGGCTGGTAAGCTGTTTCAATAGCTCTTACTGATGCCAATGAGCTACTTTTTCCACCTGTTAAAATCCCACCTAATAGGAGCAAGGGGGCCAAGCTGAGGGTTGGAGACAGAAGGGTTCTGCATTTGAGCTCTGACTTTGATACTTCTAGATGTATGTGTCTGTCTAACATGCTTGGTTTCTTTAAGGGTTTCCTACTCTGATAGAGGAAAATAGTGATTTTGTCCTCTGGTTTCCCAGACATCACAGAAGGACATAGAGATCTTCATAAAGTGCTTTGGAGGTTTTCTTAGAAATTTTTGGAGGAAGAAGCTGATGAATTTGCTCCAGGCTCTCTCCATCTTCCTGCCAGCCCAGGATTCCCAGCAGGAGGCAAATTTCCTAATCAGTCAAAGCCATGCTCAACCCCCATCCCCACCTGCACCCTACATGCACATTAGGCGAGATATAGGGAAAAAGTGAGGAGCCCTTAGTGGGCTCCATGCTGAGGACATATGGCCTGTGCCCTGGAACTTTCCAGTCTGAGAAGGTGGAAAAGTACAAAGGAGGCCACATTCTCCAAGCAATAATGACACAAAGACCCAGAAACAGAAAGTAGAATATAGTAACATGTCTTCCTCCAGGGAGAATACACAGGGCAGTAATGGAGACAAATGCCGAGGGTGGGGGTGGATGTGAGTGCCCAGCCCCGCCTACCTGCACGCCTCCTGGGCGCCAGCCCCTAGCCCTGCCTGGTTTTATCTTAAGAGCTCACAAACAGCATTGCCCTGGGCCACACCATTCACCTTTCCCAAGGGAACACATGAAAAGTTCATGACAACAGCCTCAGATCTCTGACCCCTGCTTTCTGAGACTGCAACCTACAGAAAACCAAGGGGTACGTGAGGGTGAAGGGCCAGAAGCTTGTCCAGACTACTCTTCTCTTTAGGGCAACCAAGGCTTCTGATGTCAGAGGCGAAGACCTGGATGCTGCCTGTTTGCTGGTCCAGCTTGCTGTGGGCTGGCCCCTCTGCTCCCACTCCCGAGGGCTTCAAGGGACTGAGGACTGCTCCACCCTGCCCTGCCCCACCTGGGTGCTGCAGGAGGAGCAGGGAGGGGTGCAGAAAGAAGAACAGAAAGACAGTGGGCAGGTGCCAACTGGTGGGTCCAGTCTCCCTGGAAAGGGAGAAATTCAGGAGAAAGCCAGGGAAAGTCTGGCTGTAAGGAATCCCTTGCTCGGTAATGACTCTCCCCACAGCACACGATTTTTTTTAAATGTCTTTTTCAGATACACACATAGACTCACAAAGCAGAGATCCTCGCTTATCCGGAGGCACACTTCCTCCTTCCCCGACCCACATACTAGAAAATCAAATTAACTCACTGACCTTCTAACTCATTCCCCCCACCTTTCCCTCCTATAGGGTGGGCTTCTCCCAAAAAGCAGTCTTGGGGGCCCGGGGCTAGGGGAGGAACTGTACCATCCACATTTTTTTCCAGAAGGGAGTGACACCAGCAGTCCGAACACCTGTTCGTCCCACAGACTGACAGCCTGATCTGGCCCAGCTGCTCTGGGAAGACCTGTCTTCCCACTGTTCCTTCCCTGCCAATCTAATTTCATTATGATGGCTCTTGGCTCCAACCTGTAAAACTGAATGCATAGTCCTGGAACACAATGCAACCTGGGTACCCTCACCTACCCTCTGAGAGGACCCAGGCCACTGTTCTCTATCTGGGTGTCCCCCCAACCCAGTACCTCCTTTCAGTCCCTGCACTCATACTCACCTCCTCCAAGAAGTTTTCTCTGATTAAATTTGTTTTGCTCTAAATGGCACAGCGTCTCAGTGCTCAGGAAGAAAATTGCTTTCTATTTATTGCTTGTTGTCTGAGCTTGTATCAGGCCTGACTCATGAGAGTGCTGACTCTCCCATTAGATGAGAGCTTCTTGATCCTGCAAACAATCCTTGTCCACTCTCTCCAGAGTCCTGCAGAATCCTGACCTGGGAGCAGACTCAGGAGGTGTCCATTGCCTGGACAACACAATTTTCAAGGCCTTGCTGTTGGTTTGCAGAAGACCCTGCTAGAGAGCAAGGCCCTTGGAAAGCAGGAGCAATAACGGGGGGTTGGAGCCATTTGGGTTCCAAGAGTTAAGAGGTTTCCCCAGAAGTGACTGTCTAAGCATCAGGCATGGCCTTTGTGGAGAGCAGCTCCCTGTCTGGTTTGTGAACTGAGAGATACTTCTCGCTCATTTACTTGAATGCTCTAAGGAGAGTCATCCTATACCTTGAATAGAGGAACGTGGAACAGCAAGGCGAGAAGTACAGTCAAACAGAGGCCGTGGAGGGTCAGAATCAGAAAGGGGAAAGGAAGAGGTAAAGGAGAATGGGAAGGGGAGGAGTGGAAGGTAATAATAACAAAGTGGTTTGAGGGGAAGGTAAGGAGGAGAGAAACAGAAAGGGGAGAAGGAAAACCTGACGCAAAAGGTAAAAAAGGGAGTTATGATGGCATCAAAAGCAAGGCAACACAGAAGCACAGACTAAGACAAAGACACAGATACAAAACTATCTCCATCAGGAGCTTCAAGAAGGTTCTCAGGCACTAAAACATTCAATACTTCAATAAAATATATATATTAAAAAGAGAGAGAAGGCTCTCAGGAACTGAAGTGCTCAAGGTGGGTGCTGGGGATTTTAGGATTTTAGCCCCTATTATGGACTAGCTACATTCTGCACATTAGACTGTTTGTGTAACAACCCCATGAGGTGGGCACTATCGCTGCCTGTTTACAGCTCAGGGGACCCCGGAGCAGAGAGGCAAAGCAACACCCTTGGTCACACAGCTGATACATGTCAGGGTTCAGGTTCAAATCCAGGGCTGACTCCAAAGCTTGTGACTTTTGTGCCATCCTTCCCCGGCTCTGGAAGCACTCTCCCTGGGCTGCTTTTCTCCCAGCATTTCAGCAAGCCCTAATGAAGTGCCTTCCATGTGCCCGGCATTGTCATAGAGTCTACAGTCTAATGGGATTCCTCTGATGTTTGATGGCTTGTTCTTGTATATCCGGGTTGGCAGGACCCCCCTAAAGTGAAAATGACTGTCCCTCTGCTCCAAGGTCATGCCCGTGAAAGGACAGGAGGGAGTTTCAACCTCTTTCTTAGTCACCAAATTTGGATCCATCAACTCTAGATAGGGGAATTTTCTTACAAAAACTCTTAGACTACTCCAAGCCCCTGGTCCTTCATAAGGGTGTTTGTCTTGGGAAGATCGGAATAAATAAGGAAAAGAGGGTGGTGGAAAAACTGTCTGGTCTCTGTGCTTTTCTGCTAGATCCACTTTCCCCCAAAGTGACTAAAGTCTCTTCACCCTGACTGCTCAGAGAGTGGGGCCACTGGGGGCAGGGGCACCAGTGATGATGCCAGCAGAGAGGAAGGATCAGAGAGGGACTTACAAAACACTGCAGGGCTGCTGCCCGGGGCCCAGAGCCAAGCTCTCCCTCCCCACGGAGGCAGGGCTTTCAGAGAAGGAACAGCTTCGTCTGACCAACTGGAGGAAGAGCAGGTAGCAGGATGCACCTGGATTATGCTGGGGGCTTGGGAATTCCTTCTCTAGAGCTGTAAACTTAGACCGGAATATCACCACTGCCCAGTGCATTGCTCAAGTCTTGCCTGGAGGCTGAAGGAAGAGTTTGATGAACTCTCTAGGTCACTAAACAAAAATGTATTCCGAACTATTCAGACACGGAGAAAGACACAAAGAACAAGATCAGGAATAGCACTAAGAATGCCACCATAGATCCCCTTGCTCTCTCTGCTGACGTGCTCCTTGTTCACCCGAGGTGAACACTCTTCTGAGTTTGGTGTGTACCACCCTGCAAGGTGTTCTCCACCCTACGGGTCCTGCCTCTCCTACAGGGAGAAGGTCAAGAGGGCCTCGGTCAGCCTTCAGCCCGAGCGCTCTGTCCTCCAGGGCTGTCTGATGGGGCTCCTCCGCCTGGTCTCACTCTCCACCCCCTCCCCAGATGGCTGAGCAGACAATCAATATTGATGTGAATCTCCTAGGCAGGCCTGCCGGACAGACAGGCCCAGCAGACAGAGGCAGAGCTGCCATCTCCAACATGGGTGGGCTTTAACGCAGACACAAAGCAGGTGACCCAGGTGCCTGGTGGCTCTGGCTGGACTGAGGTCATCGTGAGCCAGGAGCCAACCAGGCCCTGCTGCTCCACTGGCCAGATCTGACGTGTGCCTCTGCCAGACGTTTACAGCTCCTGTTCACTCTGCTGTTTGGCAGGGTGAGATGCCCATGCCCGGGTGAGGCTGAGGGGAGAATAATAAGCAGTTTACTACCCCCTGCAGAGCGAGGCGGCAGCACAGCTGCAGGGCTGACAAGAGTTTGGGAGAGGGACCCGTGTTGCCCCAGGGCCCTGGTCCACCCCCAGCAGCCCGCTCCTCTCCGGCTTATTGCACATCCCTCTCTTGAAGGGACACGCCGCACCCCAGGGTCCTGCATGGCTCACCCCGCCTCCTCTCAGCGTGGCCTCCTGGTTCTGGTCCAACTGACCAGGCTCCCGCCTCCTCAGGAAGCCTTTCTTAGCTGAGGTTCCCTGGCCTTGAGCACTTTTGCCCCATGTTTATCCAGTTCTTACACAATCAGTTGGCACAATGGTAAAATTTTCTCTTATGAAAATACAGCCTTGGGACTTCCCTGGTGGTCCAGTGGCTAAGACTCTAAGGTCCCAATGCAGGGGGCCTGGATTCAATCCTTGGTAAGGAAATTAAATCCCACACGCTGCAACTAAAGACCTGGTGCAGCCAAATAAATAAATATTAAAAAAAAATAAAAAAGAAAATACAGCCTTATGTGCCATGAATATCTTCCCTGCCACACTATAAGCATCTAGAAAACAGGGACCAGGGCTGATCCATCCTGGGCACCTTTCATAGCCATTTTCCTAAATGGCTCCGTAAGTGTTTGTTGAATGACTGAATGATCTCTGCCCCCCACACCTGCCTGAGTGTTTCTCAAGGATGGGACTACCCAGGTCTTAGAATTTCCCAGTAGAACCAATAAAGGGATACCCACTCCTGATTGTTGAGTGAGTGGAGAAAAACCCCAGAACAGTCTCTTCAGCCAGTCCACTCATCCTCTCTTCTCTACCCAAAACTCACCTGCCCACCCGCAGGTCCCTCCCCAGCAGCAGGAGCAGAACTAGCATGGCCTCATCATGTTCCTTCGAAACCCTTAGCTGATACTGTTTTGGTTTGACCTGACTTGAGGCCCGTTTACCAGTCTCCACAAGTATCTATATCACAACCATCCTGAGAAAAAAAGCATGTTTCAGGCAGCTTTCCTGCTTCCACACTAACACAGTGCTTTTACCACATATTTGATATGACACAGTGGTTTTACCCCATATTTGATCATTACAGGGCACATCTCCATTCTACAGAGAAGGAAACTGAGGCTAAGGGAGTTGGGCTGAAGGACCTGTAGCTCACAGTTTGGACTAAGATCCTCTGACCCTAGTCTGCCACATCACCTGACAGCCTTCTGCCTCTCTCCTCACCTCATAGGACTCAACAAAGAACAACCTCCAGAAAGGCATAGCCTTTGGGCTGAAGAGAAAATCTTTGAGGACAACTGAAAGCTCCTTGCAAAAAAGAAGACAGAGAGAAAATTCAAGTCAGAGCAGCAGGGCTGGGATTGCCCTCAGGGTTTCTGGCCAAACAGAGATTCTTTGTGGGGCCCAGCAGTTCCCTGTGGAGGCCAGCTCTGCCCAGGCAAGAGGGCACACGGCTTTGTCAGGGATGCCGAGTCAGAAAGGCATCAAGAATCAGCGAGTGTTCTTGACCAGACATGAGCAGCACCCAGGCACTCCTTCTCGTGACTTCTCCAGGGCCCACGGCGGTCACAGCTGCTGCTGTCTGAGCATTCAGCGCAGAGGAGGACCATCTTCCCCACGCAGACAGCGAGTCCCTGCTTACACATGTGTCAACTGGGATTCAACGAGGTGGCATAACTTGTCTAACAACTCGGACCTTAAAAGTGTCAGCATGCAGATTCAAATCCAGGTTTTTCTAAAGCCAGTATCAACAACCTCTCCAAAACTATTATCCACTTCTTCCAGAAACTGTCATCTCCACTTTCCTGCTCAGTAAGACGCACATCGCCTAGACCAGGACGTTTATTTTTATTTCTTTATTTGTAGCAGGGACTGTATCGAAAAAGTCCAAAACACATATGTTACAAAAGAATATACCTTGAAAAGTCTTCCTTCCACTCTTGATCCCCAAACGTGTTACTATTCCCAGAAGCAACCAGTTTCTGTTTTCTATATTTCGTTCCATGTATATATTGTGCAAAAAAAGTAATTATGTATAAATATTCTTCCCCCCTGCCCTTTTTAAACAATGGCAGCATATTAAATACATTGCTCTGTGCTTGTATTTTTTTTTCAGTAAACAGTGTGTTATTGGAATTACTCCATATCTATACATAAAAGTGTTCTCCACTTCTCTTGATGATTGCAGAATATTTCATGGTCTGCAAATCCATTTAACCAGTCCCCTGTGATGGACACTAGGTCATTTCCAATCCTTTGCTATAAAAAGGATGCTACAGTGAACAACTCTGTATACAAGGTCATTGTGCTCATGTGCAAGGACATCTGTAAGAAAAATTCCTAGACATGAAATTGCTAAGTAAGCAAGCTCTTAAATTAAACATTACCAATGGGAAGCAAAATAGAAAGATCAGGAGTAGACTCATATCTTTCAACCTGGCTCTGTCACTTACCAGCTGTGTGTCCTCCAGCAAGCTATGTGACCGCACTAATCCTGGGTTTCCTAGTCTGTTAAAATATTTGCCTCCTTATAGGGTACCTGTGAGGGGCCAAGTAGAAGGCAATGGATGTGAATGCCTGACACAAAGCCTGACTCACGGAGGTGAGGAGGCAATGGAGCAACGGGCCGTCACCCAGCTCCCAGGTGGGAATGGCATTCACCCAGGGCAGCTCTGGGGAGGGGTGGAGGATCCTCCCCCTGACTCCCTGGCTGTCCCCAGTTCCCACTGGCATGGTATCCGTTCTTGGACTGCATGCCACCCAGCAGATCAGCGCTAGGGCCCATTGTCCAGGGAGCACAGGGAGGTGGGAGGAAATGATTTCAGCTTCTCTCTGGAACATAAATGCTTTGTTAATTGCTGTCAGGGCAGCTCCTTGGGAACTGATTACTGATAGCGATTGAAATGAAAGAGAGGGGGGGGTAAAAAGACAGCCCCCTCAGCAGGAGGATCTCCCTCCTTTGCTGGCTCCTGCCCTCCCAGCAGGGTGGGTCCAGGGAGGTGGGACGTGCCCCTTCCCTGATGCCGGGGCAGCTCCTTGGGACCCCTGATAGCGACTCCGCAGCCCCCCAAAGCCCCTTCTCCCGCCCCACTCCTCACCTGTCCCCTGCTGGCCTTTCCCTCCCACTGCTCCTGACTTTCCGCCTGTCTCCCGGCCTCACAGCAGCGTGGTGCCCTCGTCTTTTCCCTCAGCCTGTCTCCAGGCCCTGCACCCTCACCTCTTGCTGCCTCGCACGCCATGGACCCCTGGGCTGCACTCTTTCCTAAGTTCCTGCCCTTCGGTTGCTGCTTTCTTCTCTCTCCTCTCCTCCTTTCTGTCTCCAGCTTCTCCAGCCACCACATCCACACCTCCTGTTAGCTCCTCAGCCTCTCCCTTTGCTGTTCGGGTTCCTTTTGTTGGAGTCTTGGACCCTCAGTTATTCTCTTCAACAAGGAGAAAGATGGGGCTATCGTGTGGTGTCTTGGCCCCCAAAACTTAGAAAAATCTGATTTCCACCCTCTTATTGTACTGAGGCCTCTACCCATTCCGCAGACTCCCTGCCTTTACTCTTCGGTTTGTGCCCATTGGTCCAGTGAACGTCTGTCTATCCCACGGGCTGTGTTTGAGGCTAACACTAGCAGTGCCTGATGAGCTCTGCGCCTCGGGCTGCCGGTGTGGAAACCCCAACACTCCTTCCATTACTCACAGAGTGTTTCTTCTCCTCTGCCCGCGGCGGGGTCTCCCTGCATCAGGTCTCAGTCTCACCTCTCTGCTTTAACTGGAAGCTGCCCCGGTTCCGGTCTGGGCTGGACCCCTGGCTTCCAGCGAGGGTCTCCTGTGCCTTTAAGAAAGCGGGTGCCTGCGGGCCCCCCAGCTCCTCCGCGCCCCGCCCCCCCCCCCCAGCTTGAAGCAAAGATGGATATTCCCACGGTGCCCCCTTCAGAGGGGCTCATAAATAATGGCTGATCTTCCCACAGGGGACGGGAACTGTTCCACTCTCGTGGAGCCTGGGGAAAGGGTGACAAGGCTAATTTATGTCTCTCCTCCTGTGCTCACACAGCAGTGGAGGACAGGCCACTTTTCCTCTCTCTCCTTGCCCAGTCTCTCCTCCCGGGGTCTGTAAGGGAAAAGGCAGGGGATGAGAAAGGAGAGCTCCGGGCTTCTGGATCCCTGAGGCTGGATCTGGGTCCCTGAAGTGGATGCCCGCCCTCCACCACCGCCCCAAACCAACCACAGAGCAGCTTCAGAGCCAACAGCCGCCCTTCCCAGACCCCGCCCACCCCCCACCCTGCGGAGCCCCGGCCAACCTACAGCCCACAGGGCGGAGCACTTGTGAAAGCAAGTGTGGCTGCACGTGAGGTTCACATGGCGCAGGTTTCAGAACAAAGAGCAGTCGGTTCCCCAGACCTCTCGGACACTCCTCTCTCCATGCTTCAGCAGCCCCTCTCCCCCTGCAGGACTCCCCACGAGGGGCCCTCCCCGTCCCACCAGTCTAGCCGCTCACAGGCAGCTTCAGCCCAGCAGGGGCTTCCGGGTCGCTGCTTCGACCCGCCTGTTACCTCAGTGGCCTTGGCCAGTGAGGGTCTTGAGGCTCTGGAAACAGATTTCTTCCATGCGTCTCTGAGGCTGCTCTCTTTCACTGTGTTATACCATAGTCCACCCATCTAGACGGGCACACACTGCCGCCATTACCAAGAAGCTCTGCCCTATCCCCAGCCCAGGCCGAAGGCAGGCTGGCTGGGACTCTAGGCCCCGTTAAGTACTGCCTTGGGGTCAGGATAATGCCGGGCCTGGCTCCTAATAAAGATGTGGGGAAGGAGTCTGTGGTCTGGAGTGGTTGCTCGCTGTGTTGGTCATCACTGCAGCAGATAATCAATTAGCAAGGGCTTTTAGCAGGTGGCCAGACCCCACACTGGGCCTCCTCCCAGCCTATCTGCACCCCAGGCAACCTCTGTCGTCCCCCAGCGCTACCTCCACCAAGCCAGCACACTTTCCCAGCACCGGAGCACTGCTGAGGTTTCTTGCCATTCCCAGAGACTGATGGATCTGTCTCTGCAGCTCTCCCTTTCTCATCTCTCTCCCTGCAGCTCTTTCCTGCCTCTCTTCCTATCACCCCATCTCTCCATCTCTTTCCTGCCTCTCCCTCTCTCTCAGACTCTGCTGCCTCTTTTCTCCCCCCAGCTTCTTCTCTCCTCCCACTCTCCTCCAGGCTTCGTCCCTCCCGCTCCTTAGCGCCCCCACCCCCCAAATCCCTATCGCCTTCCCTCTAAAGAGTATGTTCAGCTCAACGGTAGGGGTCTCCTAAAGGCGCCTTCAGAGCTGGCGTCTTGTCTTGAAGGCTCTGTCAGTGTCTCCTTAAGAGGCTCAGCTGGGGTGAGTTTATAAGCGAGCTGCTTCCTCTCCTTCCCACACTAGGTCCTGGACCGAGTGAGGGCAGCAAAGAGGCCTCCAAGCACAGTGAAGTGTCCTCCCAGAGGTAGAACCCCTAAAGATAAGCTCTTTAGGGGAGAAGGAAACTACAGGTTAATTCAGAGAGACTCTGCTGTGGGTTAGGTCTTCCAGGAGCCTGAGGATTGAGCTGCTCCTAACCACCAAGCTGGCAGTTACGTGAGCTGAGGGGAGGAGGCTCAAATGCCAATCACTGATGTGCACCCAGAGCTTACTGTGCATGAACACCCATCCTTCTGTTTCCTGAGGTTCAGCGGATGACTTGGAGTGAGAGGCAGTGAGAGCATTATAATGCCCCTTTTGCAGATGTGGAAATCAAGGTCACAGCTAATTACTTCATTCATTCCTCACTCCATCAGTTCTTTACTGAGTGCCTACTACCTACAGATGCTGTGTTATATATTAGGCATCATCAAGATAGCTAGAACTGGAACCCAGGGTCAGGAGACACAGGCCTGGGAGTTCTCTGTGATGAGACCACAGTGCAGCCTTCAGGCCAGAGTTATCGGTTCAGTTTGGTAAGTGGTGGTTGAGACTGAGTGGTGAGCAAAGGCCCAGGCCCATATGGACCATCTCCAGCCCTTTGGCCTTTCCCCTGCCTGGCCTGAGAGGGGCCCACTACAGTGTTTCTCTGACAGGAGCACAAAGAACAAGACCCTGCACCAGCAGAGCTCTTGGCTCCTTGGGCCCTTGCAGGTTCCTTACCTTTCTAAGCCCAACCACAAACGCCATATGGATCACCTCACAGGAAACTGGGAAGGAAGGAATGCTAACTTAGTCCAGAGCAGGGCTTCAGCCCATGAGAAGAGAGGGGTCTTCCATTCCATCCATTCCTCCACTCTTCTGGACAAAGCAAATTACTTCTCAGTTTCTCTCTTAATGCTACCCCTCTTTCTTCCTCCTTGGCTGGAAACACTGTCGTATATTGCATGATATTATGTAGATGAGTTAAAGGACAGAGGAGCAGGGAGAGTTGTTCAGAAGTTGTGAGGAGGACCATGTGGTGTGTTGCTGAGTAGATGCACAGTTTCCCTAAGTCTCATCCACCCATCCATCCACTTAGCCTAATTCACTGGGAACCTAACAGAAAAATGCTGACATGTCCATTTTTGTTCTTTCTCTGGCTTCTCTCTCTTCACAAGATCTGTGGATAGGAAGGGGGAGACTTTTCAGAGGTCATTTGTTCCACGCATCAGCCTCTAGGAAGAGCCAGGCTCACTCCTCAAGCAGATAGACTGATTTCCCCTGGTACTCACACCTACAATGAACAGTCTTTTCTGCCCATAAGCTTTTTATTATGTTGAACCTGAAGGCCTCCAGAACCATCTACACTGCGTTCACTGCCCTGCCTCCTCTGAGTCTTCTGTTTCTCCTCTTTGATGCCCTGTTTTTCATTTCTTTTTTCCTTATTCTCATGGCTCTGGGACAGAGCTGTGAAGTTCAAGTCAGAAAACCTCATTTTGAATTCCAGCTCTATCACTCACAGTGGAATGACCAAAGCCCTCAATTCTTTGGGCTTCAGTTTCTTCCTCTGTGAAATGAGTATAATAATACCTTGTTGCTGTGAGGATCAAATGAGCTAATGAATGGGAAGCAGGTTTGTAAACCATAAACCACCGTCCTGGAAGGCTTACCATTAATTTCTCCTGTTTGTTCAACACCACAGAGAGACGAGGTGGGAAACCAGCAAGACTTCAGGTCAAAGCTGAGGACCATGCACCTGAATCATAACTCTTGCCTCTGGCTCTGCAGGTGACCGTGGGAAAATCACATAACCTCTGAGCCTGGGCTTCCCCAATAGTAAAGAAGCAGTGATTAGACCCATTTGCCTCCCCTCGTTGAGGAGGTAAGTTGCTCATAAACAGTGTTGTTCATTCTCTATGTCAGAGACACTTCTGAACTCACCACTCCAATTGTGATTTACTGAGCGTACATGATGCTGTCTCCTGGGCTAGGTAAACAGAACTTGCAAAGGTCTAGGCCTTGCCCAGGAAGGGCATCCAAGCATCCAACCTGGCCCAGCCCTGCCAAGGAGCAGAGTAAGGTACCTTCTCAGCTCACACGTGCCTCTGCTCCTGGATGAACCTACCTGAGCAGAAGTGACAACTGAGTCTCACCCCTGGCACCAGCCACTGAGAGCCAGTGAGACCCTGACTGATCAGAACAAAGGAAAGGTTTCCCCATCACATTGGGGTCCTCTAAGCTGTGCAGAGCCACTCCTCTCCTTCTCAAAATCCTTTCTCTTCTGCTGTCCTTCTGGAGGTGTCTCAAGGCAACTTTGTGGCAGAAACCTCCTAACCTGTCCTCACAGCTTTGGCCTCACATCTCCCCATCCATCCCACTCACTGCTGTCGAAATTAATCCTCCTAAAATACTCCTGTAGCCTCTTGGTTTCCTGCTGGGCACCTTCAGTGATTCTCCATTGCCTACATGATAAAATTCAAGCTGGATGAGGTCTGACACAGAAGGATAAATAACTTCAGAATCACGAGAACCCTGGTTCGGCCTTTGATGGACTTCTCTGGAACTTCCTTGAGTGTCAGTTTTCTCAACTGTAAAATGAGGGCAATAGTACTGATAATCTACTACTGCAATTCAACTTTAAAATATATAGACGGCACAGTGCATAGCCCACAAAATTCACTTAGCATGCATTAGCCCCCTCTGACTGCCTCCCTATTACTTCCCTCCACATCCTGCTACAAGAAGCACCTTCCCTGATGGCTCAGACGGTAAAGAATCCGCCTGCAGTGCGGGAGACCTGGGTTCCATCCCTGGGTTGGGAAGATCCCCTGGAGGAAGGCATGGCTACCCACTCCAGTATTCTTGCCTGGAGAATCCATGGACAGAGGAGCCTGGTAGGCTACAGTCCACGGGGTCGCACAGAGCTGGACACGACTGAGCGACTAAGCACAGCACACCCTGGGAGTCCTTGGAGACAGACACTGACAACCAATGCATCCCGCTTACAAGGGCCAGGAGGGGGGCCCTGGGAAGGTAAAGGCTTTGGGGTAATGAGCAGGCTTCTGGCACATCGGGCTAAAGTCTTCAAGTGAAAAGGGAGGACAGAGTTTGCTCCAAGTGCTGCCAGCATGGGGAGCTCACCTGAGACGAGAACTCCTGTTCTTGATTTTTAAAAAAAAGGCTTCTTTACATAACTGAGCATATTACTTACATTGCTTTGGCTCAGCCCTTGGGAAACCTGGTCCTCATTCTTTCAAAGAAGAAACTTAAACCAAAAACCAAAACAACCAAAAAAACAGGCAGCGCTAGCTGCAGAGTTCCTGCTCCAGCAACCAAGAGGCCTGAGGAGCCCATGGACGTGGGGCCACTAGGTGTGGCAACAACATCAGGATGACTTCATTCACTGAGTTATCAAAAACCACAGGGTCTGCCAAGAAAGAGGATGAGTCACCAGGACCCACAGGAAGGAGGACCAGGGGCGGGGTGGGCAGCAGGATATGGTGAGAAAAGTTAAGTATTTTGAGGACACACAGCTTCAAATCCTGACATAGCTTTGGGGTCTTAAACTCTCTGAGCTTCAGCTTCCTCATCTTTAAAAATCAGGGATAATCTAAATGCTGATTGCATAGCATTGTTTTGGGGATTAAATGAGTTGATGCGTATAAAAGACATTAGCAATAAATATTACTTATTTTGACAAATGAGTTCTTAATCTTCCCCAAAGTTAGAGAAAGAAGAATATGCTTCAGGGGGATGATTTCCCCAAAGTTCAGGCCTCCCTGAGTTCCAGCCACTCCCTATAATTTCAGGCCCATTTGGTCCATACCCTCCAAAACATCAAGACCTGCATCAATGCATACAGACGTCCCCTAACAATCAGAGAACCCAGGCACCTTGCCATCCTCGGAACACCCACAGCACTTCCTTTCTGATTCAAGCAATAACAAATCACAAACCATTGCGGACATTCTGTGTCATTCACATCTCATTTTATTATGCATGCATGCATACTCAGTAACTCAGTCATGTTCTGTGTGACCCCATGGATTGCAGCCCACCAGGCTCCTCTGTCCATGGAATCTTACTATGCTGTTGGGTAATTTTCATAAGTTTTTCCAGTACTCATGTATGGATGTGATAGTTGGACTATAAAGAAAACTGAGCGTCAAAGAATTGATGCTTTTGAACTGTGGTGATGGAGAAGACTCTTGAGAGTCCCTTGGACTGCAAGGAGATCCAACCAGTCCATCCTAAAAGAAATCAGTCCTGAATATTCATTGGAAGGACTGATGCTGAAGCTGAAACTCCAATACTTTGGCCACCTGATTTGAAGAACTGACTCATTAGAAAAGACCCTGATGCTGGGAAAGATTGAAGACAAGAGGAGAAGGGGACGACAGAGGATGAGATGATTGGATGGTATCGGCGACTCAATGGACATGAGTTTGAGTAAATTCCAGGAGTTGGTGATGGACAGGGAAGCCTGGCATTCTGCAGTCCATGGGGTCACAAGGAATTGGACATGACTGAGTGACTGAACTGAACTGAATTGACTGAATTTTCATAGGTGTAAGTTTTTGTAGTCAACTACACCATAGACATTCCATAACTCCTCATGCAGCTATAACAGAATTAGGCACAGACTTGATGCTAAAGCTGTTTTGAATGAGCAAATAAGCTGAGCTTAGTTAGATCATTAGGCTAATGAGATCAGGGCTTAGGGTCCAGGCTATAGATGGCTCAGAATCCAGGCCACCCAGGCCACATCGTGCTGCTGGTCAAGCAAAGATGGGACAAATGCGTGTGGGCGAAACAGCCACTACCACAACCAGAACAAAGGTGCCTGCCCTGCAGAGGGGGCTCAGAGCCCCCTTCATCTTACTGCTTTCTGTGATACTTATCCAGTTCAAGGTGGCTGGGACCTTGAAAGAGAGGAAATAACCAGATTGAGACAGAAATGCAGATGCTGGACACAAACTGAGCCTGGAGAAAACCTCAGGCAGCCTGGGACCAAAAGAACAGGGGCCCATGTGAAAATAGACGGCGCTGGGCATCCAATCAGCCTAATAGGGCACAGCAGTGGGTAATGAGGGGTGACGTTTACGTGGAGCCCATGAGGGTGCTGGCCATTGGGAGATCCATTCAAATACAGAAAGAACCCAGCCAAGGTAGTATCTAGCCTTGGGGCGGTACCTGTGGACTAGGCCACAACCAAGCTGGAGACAGAAAGACACTGGTTCCTGTTGGACTGGAAAGAGCTCCCAGGAGCCTGATGGGCATGGCTCCCTCATTAGTCCTTGGTTGGAACATTCTTCAGCTTCCCTCCCTCGGGCATTTCTAGCTAGGATGTTCTTCCTTTCATCTCAGCACAGGCCAGAGGGGACGAATATTGTGCAGATAATTAATACAAGTCCCACTTCTCTCGATGGTAATTCAGAAACTGAATCTAGCCAGAGCCAAGATGGGTACAGGAGCCAGGGAGACAGAGGAGTGGAACAAACAGAAGGAGTGCCTGACAAATCTATCTGCAATACCCCAAAGAGAGCTGTTGGTCTAATGCACTAGAACAGTATCTTGTATGTAGAGAAATCCCCTAATAGGGTGATGTGTCCAAAAATGTGAGCTTTAGATTTGATACCCATAACTGCAAATTTTCAGGTCCCTTTGCTCTGGTGGGTACAATGACCCCCAGCTGATTCTCTGAATGGCAGGGCCTTGGACAGAGAAGGATAGAAACAAGACCTCCAGGTATTGTGGAGTTTTGAAGCAAAGAGGACAGTTATCTCAGTATCAGGAGTCAGAAGGTGCAGAGTGGACATTTCAGAACACTGCATAATTGCCCACTGAGGGCCTGGTACTCCTTCACCCAAGCTTAGTGACCTACCATCCTTAGGGCTGCTTCTGGGACTCAGTGCAGCGGGAGCCACCCTGAACAGAGTACTTTCCTCGTGTGTCCCTCCATGGCCTCATCTGCCCCGCCAGGACAGCATGGTCTGGAAACGTGCTTGTTTCTCCATCACCTACACACACTAAACACGCTTACCCTGATGAAATCCAGTTAAACCAAACTCTGGGGTAACCTGAAAGGGGAAAGGAAGTAAGAAAAGGCCAATGTATAGCAGGAGATGTAGGAGAGAGAAGAATTCGCTCCTGTTCCCTCAGGCCAGTAGAAAAAGGCAGCTTATTTTTGTAAATGATACGGGCCTCAGGCCAATATTAGTCTGGATTTTTTCCATTGCAATGAAAAGAAACCTAACTAAACCTGGTCTGAGCAAAATCCCTGAGTATATCAGGCCTGGCTGCCTACAGAAATCTCACTGTCAGGACTGGTTTCTCTGCCACTTGCAGCTGGACTTTCAACGCTGGCTCTTCAGGAGGC
This sequence comes from Okapia johnstoni, assembly GCA_024291935.2. Lineage (NCBI taxonomy): Eukaryota > Metazoa > Chordata > Mammalia > Artiodactyla > Giraffidae > Okapia > Okapia johnstoni. The sequence continues at coordinate 72,270,106 of CM044322.1, read as the reverse complement.
ATTGCCAAGATGGCCCCGCATATCCAGGTGCTAAAGCTACTAGTGTGAATTCTACCAGAAGGGATTTTGACCAAAGTTCCAGAATTGAGCCTCATCCCCTAGTTTGAAGTCAGGAGTAGGGTCAATTCTTCCCAAACTGCGAGATTTTAGTGAGAGGAAGCAGTAATTTTTCTTTTTTTTTAATATTGTATTTTATTTTTAATTGGAGGATAATTGTGCTACAATATTGTGATGGTTCCTGCAGCAGTGATTTTTCAAAGAAAAAATAAAAAATCCAAGTGTCGCCACTCAGGGAATCAGCTGGAGGGTGATTTTACCCACCAGAGCAAAGGGACCTGAAATTTTGCAGGTGTGGGTATCAAATCTAAAGCTCACATTTTGGACACATCACCCTATTAGGGGATTTCTGTACACACAAGGGCCCTAGATCCTGGAGTAAACAGCTGCTGTTAGCAGAAGCAGACCAAGAAGCAAATGACCACTGCAGACCCTATCCTGAGTCAGTGGGTCAAGTTTCTGAATATGAAGACATCTAATGTAACCACTAAAGGATTTGTCAGGGCTGGGTGAAGCATTTACACAAATGGATGCCATGAGGAAGTTTTGACAAACTCCTGGTCCCTCAAGAGCCAGAGTCAGTCTTATTCACCTTTGTTTCTTCCATCTTAAAATAGAACATTTGACTTGAATATCTCCAAGGCATTTTGAAAGACTGTGAGTTCAAGAAAAATGAATATTTAGCAAAAATTTCTTTGCTCCTAGGCATCCAGAAGAGGCAGAAACCTCTTGCAAAATACCAGTTTTCATAATTCAGGGGATGTGATGACTTTGAATTGAGAGAGCTGTTATGAAAATCAGGATAACTCTTTTGCCCAGACAGAGGAGCTTTTGTTCCTGTGTGATAGGAAAAGTTAAGAGAAATATCCCTGGCCGTGGTCTGGGATGGAAGGAATGGGAATCCAGGAGAGGGAACTGGAAATGTGGCTGTGCTAGCTAGTGTGTGATAGTCAGTGTGTGATGACTAGCCCATGCCAGCCCATCCTGATGGCAGAGACTGCATCAGTTACCTCACTGGGGTTGAGTTTATCCACCAAGATGCCAGACCCAGAAATAAACTGTTTTGTGAGCTCTATACTTAGAGAGGGCACGTAGAGGCAGAGGGATGGGGATGGAACAGTCAGAAGTCCAGGAGCCACAGGCCACGGGCCCCAGGCTTTGGAAGAGAAAATATGGGCTTTCCTTCCTAGTAAGGAAACTAGGTTTGAAATCGAGTACTGCTATATACCAGCTGTGTGACACTGGATAAGTTAACAAACCTCTCTGACCTTCACTTTCCTCTTCAACAAAATGAGGATAATGATACTAACCCCTCAAGTTTTCATAGACTCAAATACAATAGCCTAACTAAAACTTTTATCACAGTGGAAATTCAGAAGAGTATGATCAATGGTGGGTATAAACCCCATCCAAGACTTCCTATTTCAAAGGATTGAGCATTTCAACTTTATCCTGCAACAACCAGCCTCAGAAACAGATGAGGGAGCTGAGGGTGAGTACCCAAAGGAAGAACTTTGACCCTACTCTTTACCTCCCTTGTTTAACATCTGTGGTTTGCAAGGTCAGAGACTTACATCCCTGGCCTGGCAAAACCAAAGTTAGCCCAAACCAGGCAGATGGCTGGGCTTCCCTGATGGTTCAGTGGGTAGAGAATCCTGGAATGCAGGATACACAGGAGACATGGGTTTGATTCCTGGATTGGGAAGATACCCTGGAGATGGGCATGGCAACACAGTTCAATGACCTCCAGGTGGCAGACTTCTTGGCCTGCCTGCCTTTGGAATCTAATGAGATGCTCTTGTGACTAACTCCAAACCTTTAGCACCAACCATAGTTTATATTCATTCATGTATTCAGTCAGCTGTTGATTCCTTTTTGCTATAATAGATTGTCAGGCACCTGTTGTGCCAGGCACTGTGTCAACTACTGGAAATACAAAATTGAGTCAGATGCTTTGCCCTCAAGGAGCCTGGAGTCTAATGGGAAGGAGACCCAGCAATAGGCCATCATTGCGGTACACAATAAGTGCTTGAATAGAGGTAACCTCTGAACACTTTTGAAGCCTCGAGGGGCACCTAACCTGTGTTTGGGAGAGGGGACTCAGGGAAGGCATCTCAGAGGAGGTGACTCATGAGCTGAGTCTTAAGGGACTGTTGAGCAAGCAGATCTGAGCAACAGTTATTTTGAGAACTATTTCTCAGCCTTTATCATACAAGAAGCCTAACAAGTTGGTTATTGCCAGGCTGGTTATCTCATGGAGATGATATCACGCTGACAGCGCTAGGGTAATTACCAAGCAGAAGTTATATACCAATGCCTATGATTCTAGGGTGATGATAACTTAGGCACCAAGGACTCCTATGGTGAATGAAGCCCTAGGGCCCCAGAAGCAGGCAGTCCCGTTGGAATGCACCCATTGGTTGCTGCATCTGCCATGGTCAATGACAAGTGCAGGAATAGAGCCCGGTCCTCACAGAGACTGGGTGCGGTGGAGAAGGGTATGGAATAACTTTCTCTTCATATAGAATCAGTTAGATTGGATGGTGACAAGAACCTTCCAGCCTGGAATGTGGAAGGGAAGAACCAGATGACCTCTTTTGGCTCCTCTGATAAGAAGAGTTTTAGAATTTGACTCTTTGTTTCTAACTTAGCCCAAGGCTCTTGGCTCAAAGTGCTGCCATTGTCTTTCCTTCAAACTAATTAACCAGGTTTCACACACCAGGAGAGACATGGACGCATCCCACTTCCAGGCTCCCAAGCCACAGTTGTGGGGAGCCCACAGAGGCCTATAGAAGCTGAACACATTGCAAAAGGCCACTCAAGGAACCATAAATAGAACATTGTCTGTAGCCACTTGAATTGGTCAGATAAGCCACATCCCTCCACACAATGCAAAGAAGAGTAGCTTTCCTATCGAGTACTTTCTCTCCACTCTACAACCACTAAATCTCAGAAGAAACTAAGATTAAGGAAGCCAGCCTGGAGCCACCAGCTGCAGCAGCCCCTCTTCATCCATCCTCAACTCTGGTAGATGCACTTTCTGGTACCCTCACGTCCAGCTCCAGCAGATGAGAGTGCCTCTAAAGTAGAGCTCCAGACTCCAAATACCAGTGTGGAGTTGGGTGCCAGGGAAGACAGCTGAGCAAAAGTCTTAAAATGACCTCTATCTCATTTATCATCCTCTTTCTGTTTCTGGTGAGTGCCTATCAGAATCTGAATAAGAAGGATTCAGGTTAGCCCTTCTGAAGAATATACTTATTTCTAATGGATAAAAAAGGAATGTGTAATGTAAGCAAGCAGCAGAATCTCCTTCTCCAGGGGGATTTTCAGAAGGAGGGCTCTCTACCTGGTGAGCCTTAGCAGGATTGCCTGGAGCCAGGCGCGTGGACTGAGTGACTTCTTAGAACAGGCTGAGACCCCAAGAGCTCTGGAGTAGATGGTCACTGGGGAGAGACAGCATCCCAGCCCTCAGAGCCCTCCCTTCACCTTGAGGTCTGCCCTCCATCTACTTACCCCCCGCCCGCCCCCACACACACATCCAGGTTAAATACACAGAGTAGGCGTCCTCTTTCCTCTTCTTTCTCTCGACCAAAAGCCTGTATACTGGTCACAGAAATGTTCACAATCCTCAGTCCTTGCTTTCTGGAGGCTGCTAAACTGAGATGGACACACAGACAAGCCAAACATTTAAAATCTCTTTTTCCTCTCTGAACTGGCAACTCTGGCTTTGTTGCAGGAAGGGGGACCCCTTCCAGGGCCTGAAAGGGGACTCTTGTCTAACACTCAGAAATGAATTGCCCAAGGAAACACACACGCTGACAAAGCAAAAGACTTCATTGGGTAGGGGTGCCCGGGTGAAGAGCAGGAGGGTAAGGGAACCCAGGAGGACTGCTCTGCCACATGGCTCACAGTTTTATGGTGATGGGATTAGCTTCTGGGTGGTTTTGGCCAATCATTCTGATTCAGGGTCCTTCCTGGCGGCTCACGCATTGCTCAGTCAAGATGGCTGCCAGCAAGGAGGATTCTGGGAGGTGGTAGGACATGTTGCATCTCCTTATGACCTTTCCCGAACTCTTCCAGTTGGTGGTAGCTTATTAATACTGTGTTCCTTACCAGGAGCTTCTATCAGAAAATAACTCACACAAATGGTTACTATGGTGCCTGTCCAGAGTGGGTGGTTTCAGTCAGTGTGGATACCACACTCATATGTCCATTGTTTGGAGTAAAACAGAAGTACGCAGGCACAACAGGCTTGGTCAGAATGTCTAGAGTTGGAACCAGCTCTATGACTTACTGGCTAGCAGCCCTCTCTGAGCTACATTTCCCACGAAATTAGTGTAACGATACTTACTTCTTAGGACCACCAGAGTGAAAGGACATAAGGCAAGTGAGCAGGCTTGCCCATCGTCTGTAAATATTAGTTGGAGAAATGACTGAAAGGTAAGTGCTCTGCCTAAGCATTTGCCGGGCCGCCGTGGAAACACGTCAGTTTACTCTGTGTTTGGAAGGGTATGAATATGGGAGCTAAGGAGATGCCTAAATAACAGAGGGACTGAAGGGCCGTAAGTCCTGGAGTAAACAGCCTAAGCCTTCCCTGCAGAGCAAATTCCACTCTGGGTTTCTGCGAGGGCCCACCTCCTGTGATCTTCCCCAGATGAAAACGTGAAGGAAGGAGGATTTCTGGAATCTAGGACCCAGTGTCAGTTTGAGAGCAAACCGGAGGGGGTAGAATTCAGTTATTGGGATGGAGGCAGAACCACTGCTGCCTCCTCTTTCCTGCAGCCCTTCCCAGCCAGGGCTCTTCTCCCCAGGTCTCCACAGCACCTAAGCCTAGAAGACCTGAAGTCTGAAGTACTGACCCAAGGTATGCAGGGTCAACTCAAGGTAGGGGACAAGCACCTTGGCTGAGCAGGCAGAGGACCTGCCGCACAAACTATGTGATATCACGCAATCCTGTTCCCCACCTGGAAAACGGGAATAATAGCTCATCCCCTATTCTCCCTACCATATACAACTACTGCAAGGGTCCAATTATTCTATGCAGAAAAAGTGCTTTGTAAACTGCAAGTACTGTGCAAACATGGAAGAGCTATTAAAGGCTCCAGAACAGAGGACCTGTGAGATGGGACAGATTATAAACTCTTCCTGTCTGGTGTGGAGGCCAGAAAGGATCTTTCCAATTGGCTTTTCTTTGATCTTCGTTTGAAACTAAAAAGAGCACTTAAGGCACTGCTGACACTCTAATTAGGTTTAAAAATTAAATTTATAAGTCATCACTTGTTCCCTTCTTTCTACATTGACTTTCTCAGCTCTACTGAACACAGACATTAACCAAAAATTATTTTTAAATGACACTGATTTGATGTAGACTGAAACGAATGGAAGACAAATATTTTCTTAGAAAAACAAATCACGAATCAAACTTGAGTTAAAAAAAAAAACAACTAGTTAACAAGTTCAACGTGAAATTAAAAGCAAACCACTGAAGTTTCCAAAACAACTGAATAAGAGTAAAATTGAAACAGTAAAATATGCTCACAAGTAAATCAAATCAATTTTACATATCATCAGAAGCACTGGATCCTCAAAGTGCCACTGGCCCTCACCTCTGCTGGCCCAGGCTTTCCCATGTTAGATCCTGCACTCCTCCACTTACAGGATGGCCCGGATATCTCAGATGTGCTCAGTTACCAGGGAGGCAAAGATGAGGAAGAGAGAATTCCTTCACTCCAGGAGGGGCTCAACACACATGTTTTTCCTATTCAAACACTCTCCCACTGCCCACCTCAACTCTTTCCCCACTATAAACCCTCTTCTGCCTGCGATCACAGAAGAAGGTAGAATTCTCGGCACCCCTACTAAGCCTCATTGTTGCTAGAATCAGAACATTAAACCAGCAACACAACAAAACACCAAAAATCCAAGGAATAAAAGTTGAGTCCAAAAGGCCTCTGTGGTGACAGAGACTGGTGATCCTGAGACCAGCTCTTTCCAGTTAGCAGAGAAAGCATCCTTTGATTTAATTCTGCATCACACCCTTTACAGCTCAGACATGCTTTCTAATGATCTTGGTAAAGGTTGTCCCACCCAACCCTCTCCACAGAAATTCCAGTAAGTGGAAACAATGAAATTGTTGCTTGTCTAGGGTAAATGACCACCCACACTCAGCAAGGGGTGAGCTGGAAGCCAGGCCTCCTATGGAGGGCCCAGCAAGGTTCCTGCAGTGGAAAATAGCCCCAGTTTGTTGCTGCTATTGCTGCTGAGACAGCTGCTGTGATTTTTCTGTCTCTCATACTACCAGCCAGAGCTATCCATCCTTTCATCGTCCTTGGACCCTTCCATCTGAAATCATTATTGCCTTCCTGGATAGAGTACTCCCTATCTGGTTCCTGGAACAAACCTTACCACAGAGTTGAGAGTTCCTTGTTTGAGCAGATGAGCTTGTCTTGGCTATCTGTGTTCTTATCTGGCTGCAGTCTTCTTTTATTACCTGTCATCTTGGCCCAGGCTCATTCAGTAGGCTTCTGTCTTGATATCTCTGCCTAGCACACTGACTCCCAGTTGCTAGCCCGCATTCTGGTCCCCCAGTTTTGGGGACCAACCTGCAGCCAAATCACTTTCCTAAGCTCTGTCTTCCAGTTTCCTTTCCATCAGCAGCCTTGTCTTGGGTTATGTATAAGGACACACAAAGGGCCTGGGGCAGATGTTGCTGGGATAAATGCCTCTGTCTACCCTGCCTTCAGCCATCACCAGAAATGCTCTGCAGGGGAACGGGAAGAGAGACCCTGGGTAGAATTTTGAAGTCCAGCAGGAGTCCCACCAACTCTAAAAAGCCTTTCCCAAAGGCTCCAGCCCATCATCAGCTTTCCTTTCACTAGAACTTTGCTGGATTTTTCATCTGGATCCAAGCTTTAGACTTAATCACACATTTTGTTTTGTGATCTGTTTTATGCGTCTCTACAACTAGATTAGAGGCTTCCAGAGAATAGGGACTATGTTATATATAACTACACTACATAAAATTGCCCAGAGTTGCACTGGGTGGGGATTATCTCTGCCTGCCACCTAGGTTTCCAAGCTATCTACATGCTGCTGCCACAGCCAGCTTGCTAAACATAGACTTAAAGAGGCCACTCAGGGCTCTGGAGAGTCCATACCAAGCCAACCTCCCAGCCTCCACTCTCTGCTCTTCCTACCTCTGAACTTTTGCTCAATGCTCCAGCCCACCCCTCTCCCCTCCTCCCTCCCCCAATCCAAAAGAGGCTAAAGCTTACTCTTCAAGATTTTTCAGGAACCTCCAAATACCATCTATTTTCTAGAGCCTTCTAATGTTTTTGTCAAAAGTTATCACTCCCTGGAATTTCCAGAGAAGTATTTTCATACTTCAAATTTCACCATATACTATCTAGCACATAGTAAGCACTCAATAAACGTTTAAAAGAATAATAACTGTTTAAAAGAATAACTATAACACCTTCTATTGTGGTTATTTATGCTGTGAACATCTTTTTTCCTCCACTAAATAAGCTTTATTATCTCTGTATGCCTCATCTAGGCCCTGCGGATGTTAAAACAGTAGCCATTCAATAAATGTATACTGAATTGAATAGTAGGTATTCAGTAATGAATAAAATGAATGAATAAAATTCACTGAAGTGAGTGTATCTAAATAGTACGTATTGACTTAAAAGGTTTCTATATTACTCTATATTCCTTAGTACAAGTGACCAAAAATCCCAGTTTAGTCTAGATTACGCATTCATAATGATTCATGTAACTAACTCATTTGTAGGAAAAGCAAAGGTAGGATATGAGGTCGATTTGATTCAAATCGAGTTGATTCAAATGTTGCCAGAACTTGCTCCTCAGCTTTCTTCTCTGCCTCTCACTGCGTGTAAGCTTCATTCTTTAGGATGGCAGGCTTCTTTCATGTGGTAGGAAACACAGTATCTCATACTTCCAGAGCTTAATTCCTCTGAGTGTCCTTGCTGGAGGGAATCAAGCCTCATTTTCACTTTAGCCTTTTAGTCAAAAATCTCAGAAAGGAACATAATTGGCTCAGTTTGGGTCAGGTAGGGATGGGCCTCTAATAAAAGGAGTTCCCGTAGTAACAGTGAGGAGAAAGACCATCTTAAAGAAGAACTGGGTCTGGGTGTCAGGGGGGAAGTTTCGTGTTCTAGACAGATAAAACAGTAGATACTCACAGTAAGGAGAGGTACAGTCTGCATTCAAGAAAGCTGGGGAGAACTGGCACAGGTGATTTGGGGAACTCAAGGCGGGGGTCTCAAGAGGCCAGAGGAACACGCTTTGTTAAACATCTAAGAGAGAGACAAGGCTGACTGCATTTTCTTCAAGGAAGAGTCAGCGTGGGGACAGGGTGGACAGTGATGGAAGCCCACTGACCTGGCCTGATCTGGGGAGGCCATGATACCTGGCTGAGGAGAGCCAGGCTACAGCTAAAGGATCGGAGAACATGTGAAGGCAGGGGCACGGCAGGGAGAAGAAGGAAAAGGGTCTAGCCAGAGGCTAGTCAACCAGCCATCCACAACAGCCCCACCAGGAACTTCATTGCGAGAGACGATACCCTCCCCTCTTCACAGTGGGAGAAGGGGCATGCCTCTGCTCTCCCACACTTGGCAGTTATTTTTATGGTAGGCTTATTTCTATCCATTCTAGACCTCAAGCCAGCTGCTAGAAGAAACAAGGCACCGAGGCTTCCGGGTGTCCACTGGCTTCAGGACTGGTTCCGTTACAGAGATGAAGCTGCGGCCACTCCACATTCTCCCTCCTGGTTTCAAGGGGGCTGGAGTTGGGCTGGGCTGGGGGGCTCTTCCCTCATCCACAAGCCCCACGAGTGCAGGGGACACTGGGCAGATCTACCTGACATGGCCTAGGGACCCCAGCCAGCCATCGGGACCTCTTTTGACAGCACCTCCCCTGCACAGCCTGCTTCCTTTGAACCCAAGGAGTCTGAGGAGACTCTCTAGCCTTTCACATACTAACCGGGAATCATTTCCCGGCCCCTACATGCCAGGCTGCCAAAGTAGATCCTTCCTTAAATGGGACCACACATCCTGTCTAAATTGTTACTCCTCCAAGGCAAACTTACAGAACAGTCAGGCAAGGCCTCCACACACAGCCACTGCAGACAAGCTTAAAATACACTTTAATCCATATAAAGCACCATTTCAGAGACTGGCTTTCTCATGAATGATAAAGATGCAACTGACACTCACTGGGGACTAAAATGTCAAGCTGCTGCAATCCAGCAGGGATCCTGACAGCCATTAAATACAAAGTTCTGTTTCGCTGATTCTGTTCCTTTCATTTCCCTGTCTTCCTCAACAACTGATCTGGGCTCCTGAAGCTGACATTTTGGTAGGACCTTAGAAACTCTAACATCTCTATCCCTACCATCAGTTCTTCCACTGAAACGCTCTGAGAGTGGAGTGGGATGGACCAGAGGAGTTGGAAGAGAGGTGGAAACTCAAGGAGAGCACAGCTCACCTTCGGGTTCCTCTAAATGCCAAGGAAGGGGAGACTTTCACTCCCTAGGAAGAAAGGACTCCTTGAAAAACAATCCATGTTGGCTTCCAGAGGGGGTGACCCTAAACGCCCCTCCACACCCCTGGAATCCTCCATCTACTGGACTGGGAAAGACAACCACAAGGGTAGGCATGGGACTTATTTTGGATTCACTTCCCAAGATAGATGGGAGCAGGCAATCCCTAGCACCACATGAGGAAACTCTGAGTTCTGAGCCCAGCCAACCACTCTAAACAGTTTCTTTACTTTTGTCTGTTTAACTTTCCCTGGCTCAGAAATAGGACATAAATGAGTTATTGAGAAATATTAGAATAGAAAAATAGAGGAAAGAAAGGACCCAAACAGTAGGACACTGGCAAGGGTGCGAATAGGCAGAGGAAAACCAGACCACAAGGCTCTAACTCACAACTCTGCTTTTCCACGTGCACGTGGTTTTTCATGCTTGGGCCTGGAGGTTGGATGGCAAAGGAGGACAGGTATGGTGTGTCTGAGGAGTTGGGTTAAGATGGGAGGATCAAAGATGTCTCTTCTCAAACCCTGAAGTTGTAGCCAGTCACCCTCTCTACATCATAGTTTACGACTCTAACCTGTGAGGTGTGTTTTAATCAGGCTTCCATTAGTATATGCGTGTGTGTGTCTGCCTGTGTTTACATGCCTGCTAAGGGAGGTGTGGGAATATGTCAGTCAATGGAGATGTGCACCAGTTGATGGTACATGTTTGCACTTGAAAGCCAGAAGGTTTTAGGCAAAATCTAGGGGTGGCACTGTTACATAATGCTGGTGAGTGTGTGGCTGCTGGGTGTGATTAACAGTTTACAGTCTGTGTGTAAGTGTACATGAATATCTGTATGCAAGTTAAAATGGAAATGTGTGCTGGAACATGATCTAAGTGCAGGGAAGTACCTGGGCTTTGGAGTCAGTCTGACTTATTCTTACATCCTTGCTCTGTTATTAACCAGATGTGTAACCTTGGACAAGTCACTGATCCTCAATTTCCTCTACTTAAATGAAGGTAATAAGTACCTTTCAAGTTTGCCATGAGATCACCTCACACCGGTTAGAATGGCCATCATCAAAAAATCTACAAACAATAAATACTGAAGAGGGTGTGGAGAAAAGGGAGCCCTCTTGCACTGTTGGTGGGAATGTAAACTGAAACAGCCACTATGGAAGACAGTATGGAGATTCCTTAAAAAATCTAGGAATAAAACCATCATATGACCCAGCAATCCCACTACTGGGCAAATACCCCGAGAAAACCATAATTCAAAAAGACACATGTACCCCAATGTTCATTGAAGCACTATTTCAATAGCTAGAATGTGGAAACAACCTAGATGTCCATTGACACGTGAATAGATAAAGAATCTGGGGTACATAAATGCAATGGAATATTACTCAGCCATAAAAAGGAATGCGTTTGAGTCAGTTCTAACCTAGAGCCTATTATAGAGTGAAGTAAGTCAGAAAGAGAAAAAACAAGTATCATATATTAATGTATATATAGAATCTAGAAAGATGGTACTGACCAACCGATTTGCAGGGCAGCAGTGGAGACACAGACATAGACAACAGACTTGTGGACAGAAGGGGTGGGGGAAAGGAGAGGGTGGGACGAATGGAGAGAGGAGCATGGAAACACACACACTACCACACGTAAACGAGCCAGTGGGAATTTGTTGTATGATGCAGGGAGCTCACACTGGTGCTCTGTGACAACCTGGGGGTGGGGGGGAGGGGAGAGGGTGGGAAGTGGGAGGAAGCTTCAAGAGGGAGGAGACTATGTACACTGATGGCTGATTCATGGTGATGTATGGCAGAAACCAACACAATATTGTAAAGCAATTATTCTTCCATTAAAAATAAATAAATTTTTAAAAAGATGGTCATGAACATTAGAAATGATGTATACAAAGCTTTTGGCGCCATAGCCCACACATAGTAGGATTCAAATTAGGCAGCTAGTATCACGCACTGGGCATGAGCCCCTGGTGGTTACTGAGGCGGTTAACCAGGCAGCAGGTATGTGAGATCTGGGTGAGGATTGTGCACTGAGGTGTGCGTACAAGCAAAGCTGTGTCTAGGTGTGTTCGACCAAAGCAATTCCTTCTGCTCCAGCAGGCTCCCTACTCAGACAGGGGAAAGAGGGTGCAGGGGCTGGGCAAGTTCGCAGACCCTTGGGTTTCTGGGTCCGGGGTCTAAGGCAGTAAGAGGTTGAGAGGAGCTGCAGGAAGCGAACGACCTGCAGAAGCTTCCTTTTTTTCCCTCCACCCAGCAACCGTTGAACACCACCACCCACACCCACTCGTCGCTCCACCCCCACCCTGCGTTGCTTTCGACAAGGGAGAGCAGGGCGGAGAGGAAACCCCACCGGAAAGAGGATTCCTCCCCTCCTTTCCTCAAGCCGCCTTAAGACGAACCAGGAAGCCGGCGCAGCTTGCAACTGGGCCACCTTAACAGCGAGGAATGGCCTGGCTCCCCGCCAAGCCCCACCCGGCCCGGCCTCGCTCCGCCCCTTCTCCTCCCGCTCGGGCCGGGCTGGTGAGCCGGAGTCTGGCCCGAGTTGGCTGGAGCTGTTGCCATGACAAGCATTTTCTTAAGAAAGCTCTGCTGTTGAAACCGTCTAAATCCGGGCGTTGAAAGGGGGCTCGAAGTTCCTGGGGAACCGTCCCTCCGAGAAAAGCAAGACCAGGGACACCCGCCCAGCTCCCCGGCGCCCTTTCCTTCCAGGAACCTGAGAGGTCCTTCCCTTTGGGAGGGCCGGTGGAGACCCAGCCCACTCCCTGGTCTCCGCGGGGAAGGCAGAAGAGACCAGCTAGCAACTCCGGCGTGGTTGCCACACTGGGGAGACTGGTGGGTGGACACCTCCCACCCTACCCTTGTCCGTGGAAAGCTGGAGGGGGAGTCCCGCGTGCAGAAGCCTGGATCTTTGCTAAGAAAGAGAGGTAGGCTTGCAGAGAATGATTTGAATCGTGATTTGCAAACTTAGTTTCTTTCTTTCCTCTCAATGACTTAACTCCCTGAATTTCTTCTTCCTAGCATATTTCTTGCGACTGGGTTTAGGGTGTGTGTATGTGTGTATATGTGCACAGATTTGTCAAATACTGTATTTCCTTCCTAGATTCAGTTCTTAGAAACCATATAATCAAACAAGTGATTTCTCCTTTTCCCCCCTAGTTGTCATTCTTAGGTTGTGGGGGTAGGGAAGTGGAGGGTCTGTATTTTTCATACCCAAATTGAGCTTTTGGCAAAAGCATTTGTTTTCCCCCATTCGTTCCTGCCCTCCCTGCCCCCTCCTCCCCCTTGGCTTGGGAATGAGACACAGAATGGAAAACTCTTGCAGAAATATTTTCCGTGTCTGTTCCCTTTCTTGAAAGCCCTAAACAGAGATGGAAAAAAAAAAAAAAAAAAAACTGAGTATGAAATCTTCAACAGGAAGGAGGGGCAGCTCTGGGGGCTGAGAAAGGGCTCACTGGGGGGTGAGTGGCGGTTTCTGCTAGGAGAAGTTGGGGGTGGGGAAGGGGAATGCATACATTTTCTTTGGCTTTGTAGAGAAACCTCAGCAGTTTCTCTCTACCGCTTGCAAAACATCCTCAGACTTTCACGTCTATAATTAGTCGTGGAAAAACCTGGGAGTTCCCTCATACCGTTGTTGTTTGAGTGTATGCAGAAAGTCAAGAACCAACTGTATGAGTGTCTCTGAGGGCACCGCCCCATATATAGCTGTTCCCAAAGGGGAGAAAGGCGAAGGGGTGAAGTTGGAAAGTTTGCAGTTTCAAGGGGCTGGAGAGTGTTTGGTGGTTAGGGTGGGCCACAGGTAACATTAGGAGGGTCCCAGCATCCTGGGCCACTGTGCTGTCTTGATGAAGAGCTAGAAATTCATGCTGGGATTGTCCCTCCTTTTGGTTCACAAACACACTCACTCAAATACTTGGCTCGCCCCTGGGGTGGAGGAGGCAAGCTGGCATCCTCTGCAGGCGAGTCCAGCCTCACATACGCCTCCGTCATCTCTCTGAAGGATCCACCGCGCTCCTGCCGGGTGTGGAGGGTGCGGGAGTGGCTAGCCACATCCTGGGAGAGAGTGGGCACTCTGCTGGCCAGGAAAACCGCCCTCCCGGGTATACCTGCCAGACTCACAGTAACTTGAAGTTGGTGCCCGCCAGCCTGGTAGGGGGGATCTCAGCTGACGCAGTAGGCCCCGCGGCGGTGGGGGCGCCGAAGGGACCGGAAAACCCCACCGCACTCACCTCGCCTAGGTGGAGTGTCTGGCCGGGAGTGACGGTCTCGTCTCCCTCCCGGAGCCTCCCCCAGAGCTGCCCCTTCTGGTCCTTACCACTTGGAGCCCCCTGTCCCCATCGCCCCCTCAGCTCAAGGCCCTGTTTACAAGGAAGGAAGGGACGAGACCAAGGTCATCCTAGGCTGGGACAGGCCCAGGGTAGATGGGCCTCCGGGGCAGGGGGCCGGGGAGAAAGTGTTGGAGGCGGGCTCCCTCAGCGGCCGGCCCGGACTGGCGGCCCGCGGAGCGCGCCCTGGGGCGGGTGAACGGTGCTGGGGAGCCGGTCCTGTCCCCGAGGTTGGGGAGTGCAGGTGTGTGGGACCGAACGCCCGCTCTCGCCCTCTCAGCCAGTTTGGTCGGAAGAGTGTTAAAGGCGAGAGGTTAGAACCTGGAAAGAAGGAAGCAGATTTGGAGGAGAGCAGACATAGAGGCCAGGAAGCAACAGGAACCCGTTTCCACTCTGGGGTTCTGGAGGACGGGGCTTCCTGCACTCCTGCAAGGTCAGACCGCGCCTCTCCCTAGACTCTGCGGGAGAAGCCGGGGGGGGCCTTATCACGCGGGCAAGGGGCCCACGGCAAGACCCCCGCCTGGGTTCTGAGGAAAGCCAGGGAGAGGAGCTCATCTCTAGGCGCGGGAGCCCCGTCCTCCGCGCCACCATCTTGCAGAAGCACAATCCCGAAACCCCCCCCTTTCTCCGCGCCCTGCGCCCTCTCCCACTCGGGGGCCGGTAACCCCCGCGTTCGCGCGGCCAGCCCCCCACGCAGGGCCCTGACCAGGGGTCGACCCCGGCGGGCTCGGGGAGGCGTCTCCCAGACGCGCAGGGCGCGCCCGCCCGCTTTGAGCCGCGGGCGGGGGCCGAGGGGCTCCCCGCTCCCCACGCCCTCCGGGGCGGGTCCGCGCTGCGCCCCCGACTCCGCCGCGGCCACGCCCGGCCACCGCCCCGCCCCGAGCCTGCGGAGTCGGAACGCGCCAAGCACCCCGGGCTCCGGGCCGAGCGCGGTTCCCTGCCCCCGGGGGTGCCCTGAGCCCGGTTCCTTCCCCTCCCGGTTACCGTCTCTGCGGCCCTGGCTGGGTTCAGAACCCAGCAGGACGAGCACAGTTCGTTTCTCCACCCTGGCTTCTCAGCACTGAGGGCGCAGTCAGTGTTTGCGGGCAGGAGAAGGTGGCGTCTGGGGGGTCTGGGAACCGGCCTCTCCTGGGCTGACTCCTGGCTTCCCTGCGGTCTCCAGCCTCCCCTCGGTACGGAACGCCCGCTCCCCCGGTGATGGCGGGAGGGAGTGCTGAGTCAGGTTTGTCAGGGTTCGATGGCCTTGGGTGTCCAAGAAAATCAGAACGGGAGGGCCCAGGGGGGCAGAAGTAGCAGGTGCTGCGGGAGGGGACCCCGAGCAGGCGCGAAGGACCGTGACTCTGTGCCTCTCTCCCGCAGCCCCTTGAGAAGAAGAGGGGTCCTGGGCTACTCAACCCAGCCCTGATCCGCTGCCACCTGCCAGCGTTTCAGACATTACAGAGGAAACTGCCTCTTATTCGAGAATAATTCAGCTTCTCTCAGCAACCCCCATGGGCCCTTTTCTCTTTTTTCTATTCCCCTGGCCTTTGACCCAGAAGGCCTGCCCGCTGAGGGCATTCCAGACCCACCAAGCCTTGGAGGGAGAAAGCAAGAATGTTCCTTCTTGGTCCCAGCACCTTAAGAGTCCTGTCCGGCTTAGGTCAGCCCAGGTGTTGGGTTCAGCTTGTTAGAGGAATGCCCCTCCTAGGCCCCACTGCCTTCCCTGGAGGACTTCTTCCTGCCTCCGACCTCCTCCACCAGCCCCCTGGATTGGGCTCCCTTCCCAGCCGGCTCCCTGCTCCTCAGACCCGCACTGACTCCTGTCATCTCTGATGGGTATTTGCTGGGTGGGGGTAAGAAGGAGGGAGGGATGAGGAAGGCAGAGGTCACAGGGAAGCAGAACACTTGGGCAGAGTCAACTGGGATGCCTTCTCTTCCCCACTCATTTCCCCCTTCTGCAGAGCCGGTCAGAGGAGGAAAGCAGGCTGCAGTCCAGAAGGCTGATGTGGAATGCTTTGTTCTCCACTTCCTCTCCCGGCATCTCTCTGTCTCCTCTTTCCTCTTTCCCTGTATGAGCCATTCTTGTTCCACTGACTTACTTCCTCTGCACGTGGTGAAGCAGAAATGACCCGGCCTGCTGCCCCCACCGTCAGCCTGTCCTCTGTTCAAGACGGGACCTACTTAGAAGCAGAGCCAACGACTGCCAGCTGGGGGAGGAGCTGGTGGGGGCAATTTGTGCTGGGACAGGGGCATATCAGACAGGCCAAAGGAGAGAAAAGGCAGGTGCGAACACAGGTGTCAGGGGCAACAGTACCCCACCCCCCCACCCCACCCCCCACCCGTTTGGACTCTCTTCACTCTTAATTCTTCTCTGGTGAAAGTGAAAAGTGAAATGAAGTCGCTCATTCACAAATACCCCAGGGACTGTAGCCAGGTGCACAAGGTAATTATTTAAGGCATATTTGTAATAAGGAAATCATTGGAACTATCGATGTCTTTTTGTGTGTGCACTCAGTTGAGTGTGATTCTTTGTGACCCCATGGACTGTAGCCAGGCTTCTCTGTCTGTGGGGTTTTCCAGGCAAGAATAGTGGAGCAGGTTGCCATTTCCTACTCCAGGGGATCTTCATGAACCCAGGGATCTAAATCGTGTCTTCCATGTCTCCTGCATTGCAGATGGATTCTTTACCACTGTACCACCTAGGAAGTTTGGAAATTATCAATGCCCATCTTTAATAGACACAGTGGAGTACTATGCAGCCAAAAAAATGAGTAGGAGCTCTATGAACTGATACGTGATACCTAGGATATGTTATTAAGTAAAAACAGCAAGATGCAAAAGAGTGCGCATAGTATGCCATCTTTGGGTTGAGGAAGTGGGAGAAATATGGCTTTTTTTTTTTTTTTGCAAACTGATACATACAGACAGACAGGAAGGATAAACCAGAAATTAATTAAAATGGTTACCTATAGGGGGTAGGTAAAAACAAGTTAGGCTAGAGATTGGCACGAAACTTGACTGATACCTTTTTAGACTGTTTTGAATTTTGAACCAGGTAAATATTTTGTATTCACAAATTAAATTAGATCAAAAAGAAAGAAAAAAGCAAACTCTAAAGCTGACTGCAACAAAAATAGAGATCCTAACTAAATATCAATTTGATTACAAATAAGAGAGTTAATTCTAGTTGTTTTTTAGTTTAGTGCCCTGCCTATATCCATACTGAAATGTATATTCTAAGGATAAAAAGAACTGCAAAAAAATCTCAGAGAACTTTGTGTTATTGGTGTAATAAAATGGAAGCTTTGCTGATTATTGTAGGCTAGCTCGAAGAAGTAACTATGTTGATATTTCTGGAAATCAGAGTTTCACTTTGGAAGAAGAGAGAAAAAAATGGGGGAAGGTGAGGCAAAATCCTATGGTTTTTTTATGTATCTCCTAGGTCTGTCCCCTGGCAGGGTCCAGAGGCAAAGCTATGTAGTAGCATTGAACACACCTAGTGCTTGGAGTTTTATTTCTAAGTACCACTTTCCATTAAAAGAAAGCAGTGCTCCTTGGAGAAATGGCTGATTCCAAGTGTGGGACTGGGTAATAGAATGTAAGACACTGAATAAAAAGAGATTCCTTGAGTCCATTCTGAAAGTTAAAATGGAGCAGGAAGGAGTGGGGAAAGAAAACTCTGCATAGATAAATGCCAATGAAGTGTGGAAGTGAGGACAGAACTTTAAACTTATCCATTTGCAGCCGTAAAATAATAGTCAATTCGGGCTAGACTTACTAATGGATGCCAAGACCACTGGGTGAAAGGCTGGTCTTAGTGTATTGCCTTACAGTGACCCCTTAGAAAAGGAAACACCTGTCTTTACAGTGGGCCAAGTCAGCACTGACCACCTTAACCAAAGCACCAAACGTCATCAGTAGCGGAAACACCTGGCATTAACTCCTCCTAATGTTCTTGCTGTAAGAAGTTCAATCATATCACCTATATTCTTGTCAAAATGTTTATCCTGAATCTAATCATGAGGAGATGAAAGACAAATCTATAATGAAAGCCGTTCTTTTTTATTCCTTTACATGCCCATCTAACAAATTTATTTACTTTTTAACTGTTCCTGTGTGATAAAAGTCACACTTTTTGGCGTGCAGTTCTGTGAGTCTGGACAGAAGTGATCATCATGTAATCACCACTGCAGTGAGACTGTTGTTGTTCAGTCGCTCAGTCATGTCCAACTCTTTGTGACCCCATGGACTGCAGCACGCCAGGCTTCCCTATCCTTCACCATCTCTCAGAGCTTGCTCAAACTCATGCCCACTGAGTCGGTGATGCCATCCAGCCATCCTCTGTCGCCCCCTTCTCCTGCCTTCAATCTTTCCCAGCATCAGGGTCTATTATCTTACAAAAGACCCTGATGTGCCATGAGATACTGAACCACAATATTTGCCTTTCCCAAACATCTACTGATGGCAGTACACAGGATGTAATATTTTGTGTCTGACTTTCACTAAGCATGACACAGTTCAGATCCTCCTGTGTTCTTTTGTGTCTCAAGAGTATGTATTACAGAGTAGATGTCCATTGTTTGTTTGTTTATCTGTTCACTAGTTTAAGGAGATTTTATTTGTTTCCAAGTTTTTGGAGATTGTGAATAAATTCACTATAAATATTGGACTCAGGTTTTTGTGGGAAAATTGTTCACTGCTTTAGAGTTATAATTTATAAGAAACTGTTTAACTGTTTTCCAAAGTGGCCCTACTATTTTGAACCAACACTGCATGATAATTCCATTTCTTTGCATCCTTACCAGCACTTAGTATGGTCACCTTTTTAAAGCTAATCTATCAGATGTTTAGAGGTACGAAATTAGTTGGTAATTAGACTGTTATTTGATCTGTCATCAGCCTGAAATGTTGAAAAACCTAGTAAGAAATAAGGCAGGCATCTCTGGATGTTAGCAACCAAAAAAGAAAAAAATCTGCTGGGGTAGAATGAGAGTCATTCTCCATGACAACTGAGACTTCAAAAAAGTGAGTTATTAAAAAAACATTAAAATTGTGTGTTTGGAGAGAAGGGTGGGGAGGCTGAAACCTCTTTAGATTTAAAGAGGTATTTTAGCCAAATGCAATCCATAAACCTTAATTGCATCTTGGGTCATAAAAAAAAAAAAAAAAAAGACTATAAAAGACATTCTGGGACAAGTGGGAAATTTTTAAGATAGATATTAGATGACATGTAATTATTGTTAATCTTTAAAGGTGTGCTAATGGCCATGATAATGATTTTATAAGAGAATATATTTATGCAAAAGTATTCTAGAACACAGTGTCTGCAAGTGGTTTTCAAATGTTTCAGCAAACAAAAGTGTGTGTGTGTGTGTGTGTGTATCTATATACATCAAGAGGGCATACAAGTTGCTAGCAGTTGGTGAATCTAAGTGAAGGGTCTGGAATTGTTTATTGCACTGTTATTTTCAACATTTCAGATTTGAAATGTTTCCTAACACCAAGGTAGGGAGAGAAGTAAATGCCAGGAAGGACCCTCAGATTCCTAGACTCCCCTCACTCACCCCTCTGAATGAACCAACAGGGCGTCTGCTGTCAGCTCCCTCACCCGCACACAGCACCCTTCCTGGGAAGTTTTTGTTTTCCCCTCATCGCTGTTGGCATCAGGCTTTTCTTTCTGGGTGGGAGCAGCTTGGGCACTGCTGACTAGGCGTCGGGCGAGCCTGGAGTAGCAGGTGGAAGCAGGCGCTTGCCGCGGTGCCAGGCGGCCGGGATGGCCTGGGGTCGGAGGCTTCCAGAATCACCGCCTGCCCTATGAGAACGGCCCTCCATGTAAGAGGAGGGGTCTGCCACGGTTCAGAAGTCGCTTCTGACCAACCTTTCACATCCCTTCTGAATTCTACAGTGAGGTGCTTCTGAGGGAACCCAGCTGTGCCTGCCCTGAGCCTTCAAGTGTGGGCTGAGCAAGGGCGCCTAGGCCGTCCCCTGCTGGTGACAGCACAGGGGCTTACGGTCACTAACCCAAATCACTGTGCTGCCCACCACCGCCTTCAGCCTGGCTCTAACTCCGGAAAGAGACTGGGTTTCCAGGACTGCCTGCACTCCCCTCTCTCCTCCTCTGTTTTCTCCCTGGGTACCCTGGGGCTTAGGTCCTGTGTGATGACTCAGGGCCCTTCTCATGTAGGAGAGGACTCTGGATCCTTTACTCCATTCCCCTCTGTCTTGCTTGAGAAGCCTGAAAGAGCAGGAGCCAGAAAGTTGGAAGGGGACAGACAGGGACGAGTTTGTTCTGTGTGTTGCCAGACCTGCCAGAAGAACACGGGACTGCGAGTCAGAAAACTGGTGATCTGGGCTTATGACTACTGAGTGACCTTGACTTTGGCAGGTAACGTCTCTGGGCCTTAACCGCTCCCGCGAGAAAATGAAACCAAGCTTGGACAAAGAGGCATTTCTGATTCAAGGCTCCTTTTCTACAAAGAGGCAAAACTCAACACCCAAACCAAGCTCTTTTATCATAGAGTCTAGAACAACGTAACATCCTGTAGCTAAGTTCCATCCTTCTTCCCAGGATGACCAGTTGTAAGGAGACCTAAAAGCATCCGCCTTGTGGACAGCCACACCCTCCAAGTTCGGGAGTAGAACAAAGTTCTTAGATTCCCCATCCCCACTGGTCTGAAAGTTAATTGAGTACATACTCAGCGCCTCCAAGGCCACGGTTCTGTTATGTCCTAAACCAGAAATTAAGAAAGATTGGCTGGAGATACAGAAATCCAAGACTTCAAGGAGTTTACTTATTTCCTAAGAAACATGATTCCCCCAGAGAGTTATTAGGTCGAACCATATCAAATTGCCAGTTTGCAACCTCTTTTGATGGTTGGATAGCATCACCGACTCGATTGACATGGGTTTGGGTAAACTCCGGGAGTTGGTGATGGACAGGGAGGCCTGGCGTGCTGCGATTCATGGGGTCGCAAAGAGTCGAACACGATTGAACAACTGAACTGAACTGAATATGATTCAAATTGACGTTAATATTATTAAACACTGGAAGTCAGGAACTACAGTCAGTGCTGTGGAATGGAGAGATGAGATTTCCATCTGAACAATGGATTGGGTTTAGAGAAATTTGGGTAGAGTCACCAGCTGCTAGGCCGGTTTGTCCTCTCTCTCAATCCAGGCTTTTAGCCCTGGAGGTAGACACATTAGCCAGGACCTTATCCAGACTCTAGTTGAGATTTCAGCATTAGTTTTTCTGGTAACTGGCCAGGGCAGTTGCTCATGGGTAGAGAGGAGAGTGCTGTCTATCTGTAGTTCACTATTGCTGTGCCCTGCTTCATATCTTCAGAGTTGAGAATGGAGGAAACTAAGAAAGGAAGAAATAGGAAATATCTACCTAATTCTCCCCTGCTAGTGGCAGACCGCAGTGGGACACACACCTGAAGCCTCACCTGGCACAGGGATGCTGGGAGCTGGAGTGGGAATGTGGGAGGCCAGAATTTGACAGGTCTCACCCCATCCTGAGAGGGGGTAATTGCCAAACAGGATTTGGATGAGGAGAGAGAATAGCTGTGATGGAGGAGAGGATGGGGGAGGATGGGTGGATTAGGAGGAAGGGCCGTCTACATCTGGCCGAGGACTCTCAGCATCGTGGAGAGTCAGGTGCTCTGGCAGGTGCGGGAGGCTGTCTGCTTCCTCCTGCTGGAATCCCGCCAGTCCTTTGTCTGAGCCAGCGCCCAGGTCTCAGGGAGGAGGCATCTGGCCTCAGCAGCAGCCTGCTGCCTGCCTGCTCTCCTGGCACTTGTGGATCTTTAGGATGATGTTTGGGACGTCCCCTCCACGCTCTCTATACTACAGTCTTCTTTGTGGGAAGCACATGTAGGACAGCTGTTGGAATGCTAGGACAGGCACAGCTGGCATCCAAACCTCCAGGGGCTTTCTGACCTTGGTACAGGGGAGGTTGCTCACCAGGCTTTGGGCTGGGGAGGTTTTATTTTATTGAGTCAGAGCATTTGAGATGGATTGAGCTGGAGAAATGGTCCAATTTCCCTTTATCCCAAGTGAGAAAACTGAAACCGAGAGACTTGTCCAAGAACACCGGACTAGTTGGAGGCCAAGCCTGGTTCTCCCCACTCCGTGCCTGTGACTGGGCCCCTGAGCCCCTCTGTGCGTTTCTGCGTGAGCTAGATGGATGTCGAATTGCCTTGGTACCCACTTTCTCTACCCATGTAATTGGGACGATTATTCTAGCCCCTCTTGGGATGATGTGCGGTGTGATGAGATCATGTGCTAGAAGCTTTTTCGAAGAAAGATGCCAGAAACCATAAC
Source organism: Okapia johnstoni (assembly GCA_024291935.2). Classification (NCBI taxonomy): domain Eukaryota; kingdom Metazoa; phylum Chordata; class Mammalia; order Artiodactyla; family Giraffidae; genus Okapia; species Okapia johnstoni. The sequence continues at coordinate 72,247,856 of CM044322.1, read as the reverse complement.
GTTGCTGTGCTGTGATCGTTATTGTTGCTGCTGTTATCAGCACTTAAGATCATTAGGACTGAGAAAATGCAAAGGTGAAGCGCTTTTGCACCCCCCTTATCACTGTAGCTTCTCACAGGCCTGGGCTTTTCTCTTGGTCCTTTCCACATCCCTTCTCAGGCACCTGGGCCTTGAGCCGGGAAAGGCAGAGTAACGCAGAGCAGAAGCAGAGTTCCTGGAAAAGGGCAGGCAGAGCCCCCCTTCTGCCTGGGTATCCCCAGCTCTACCCTTTTTTCAGAATGTGGCCTCTTGGAAGGAGTGTGAAGGGAAAACACTCTGACCTTCACTTCTTCCTTGGCAGCTGACTAACCTGGGTTGGCTGGGAGCTCTGATTTAGGGGCTAAGAATCAGCAGAGTTGAGCCACTGTAATAGGACAGAACAGATTGATTTTATTGCCAGAGCCAATCTGTCCTTCATTTGCTTGTTCATTTATTCATCTGTTCATTCAGCAAACACAAAATGAGCACAAACTGTGTGTCAGGAGCAGTGTTAGAATTTGGGAAGAAGTGGTGTCCAGAAGGCAGGGAAGGACTAAGAATCACCTACTTTCAGCTCAAGGACAAGTGTCCTGAGCCTGGGCACCCACAGCAAGCCCTGACTGTGGCAGTGTTCCCAAGAACGTGCATTTGTGTCCTTGAAAGATACCTTTAACCCCTGAGCTCAGGAAGATCAGGCTTAGATTCCGTGATGGAGTGAGCTGGGAGGGGCGCTCCTGTTTCACCAATAAGACTGGCCTGATGACAAAGGACTTGCCCTCATCCTTTGTCTTCTGGGCCAGGGCCTGGTGCTGGAGCTGGGTGTTTGTCCAGCCTGATATACCCAGTCCTTGGGCTGGCATCCCAGTGTTGTCTGACTTTGCAATCCCCTGCTTATGTTCTCAGAATCTGATGGGAGATATTCTGTTGCTAGGATATGCAGAGGGAGCTGAATGGAACCTTGGAAAGGAAAAATAAACTTCCAGAGAAGCCCTCCAGCTTCTCCTCCAATCCTTATTTCTCATTTCAGCCCTTCCAGCCTACTTGGCAGTGTGACATTGAAGGATAAGAGAGTAGATTTAGATTCGGTTGATGCATGTTATACACATCTTTATTGAACCTCAGCTTTCCCATCTTTAAAGTGTGCATAAGATCATCTTATCTACCCTGTAAAGTGTTGTGATGGACAAATGAGATATGATAGATGACAGTGCAGAGAAGGCAATGGCACCCCACTCCAGTACTCTTGCCTGGAAAATCCCATGGACGGAGGAGCGTGGTCGGCTGCAGTCCATGGGGTCGCTAGGAGTTGAACATGACGGAGTTACTTCACTTTCACTTTTCACTTTCATGCATTGGAGAAGGAAATGGCAACCCACTCCAGTGTTCTTGCCTGGAGAATCCCAGGGACGGGGGAGCCTGGTGGGCTGCCGTCTATGGAGTCGCACAGAGTTGGACACGACTGAAGCAACTTAGCAGCAGCAGCAGCAGCAGCAGCAGCAGACGACAGTGTTGGGTAAACGCCGAAGTGCTGGATGTACGTAAAGCTTATTACTCCAGTGCCTCCTCCTCATTTTCCAGTTCACATTTCAGTCCCTTCTGCTGCCCGGTCCTCTGATCCCACTCGCCAGTACGTCCTTCTCTGGTCTCTCACTTCCACTCCAGATTCTGCTCTTACTCTGTCCTCTCTCCTTGCCTAGATCAAGATCTAAAACAATACTTGTTGCGTCTTAAATGGTAACAGTAAAAAGTAATAGTCTAATTATGTGCTAGGTATTAAATTTGGATTATCTCATTTAATATTCTTAGTTGACAATGAAGTCAGTACTAGTATTATCTTCATTTTACAGATTAGTAAAGATGTTCATAAAACACAGGGTGAGGTCCAGCCCTAGTTTAGCTTATTTCTGAATTTCCTCTTTCCACTGCTGAATGACTGACTGGCTGACAAGAACAGGGAGAGATTTGACAGCATTTATTGAATGTTGCCTAAATATGCTGCTTTCTAATTATGTCACAGCAGCCACCATCTGAGACAGTTACTGGATTTGTCTTAGAGATCATCTGGTTGCAGAACAGAAACCAGTCCAAAGAAGCAAAAGGGGGCTCTAGTAGGTTACAGAGAAATATCACAGAATGAGCAGCAAGAGGTGCGGCTTCCGTGTGGACAGCATCTTTCCTCTGCCCCCCAGTCCACATGCACAGCACTCATCGTGGTTCACCAAGCAGCAGTTTCAGTGTCCAGATTGATGACCTTCCTGCTTAGCTCTGCAAAGTAAATTAACTCGAGTTTCTCAGCCCAAATATCAAGAGATGCTGATTTCCAGATCACATCTGATGTCCATCCCTGCTAATTATCCGTGATCTGTGTGGCCTGCTTGAGGAGAGTGTGGACTAATCAAATCATGAACACCTAGGCCTGTCCCTCCAACAGTGGCTGTGGGTGGGAGCAGATGTTTCTCGAGGGGAAGTCCTTGACCTTAGATGGATGCAAACCCACCATCTGTTTATCACAGCAGACTGTCCCTATGGATGTCGTGGAGGTGACACCCTGCCACAGCCCCTAAAGAAGAGATGAGTCAGTTGTCCTAGAATCTGCATGTTCAGGTGGGCCCAGAAAGATAAGAATACCATTTTTGAACCCTGCTATATGTCAGGCAATTTGTGTGTATTATCTTTCAACCTTATAACCTGTCATTGTTTTCATTTTATAAATTAGAAAGCTAATACTCAGCAAGCTAAATGTCTTGCCCAGAGGTCCTCTGGTTGGTTTGGGCTGGGCCAACGTTTGACCCAGGCCTGTCTGACAGTAAGACCCTTTCTATTAACCAAAACTCACCCAAAAAGACTGTTTGATGTTGATTCTGCTGTGATGTACGCTCCATGAGGGCAAAGATCTTAGTCTTTTTGTTCACTGATATATCCCACCTAAAACAGTCTGTGGTGCATAGTAAATGCTCAATTAAAACATCATCAAATGGATTTTGTTTTAGTATGTTCTGTACCCCTGGGCTTCCCATGGTCAGAGGGAAAAGGGTAATATTCTAACTGTTAAGAATGGGCCACTGAAATAAATAAGAGGATAGCCCTCTGAGTGTGCCTCTGATCCCTAACTCAACTCTCCTTTGACGGGGGACTTTAGGAAGAGTCCCTCAACATAGAGGACTCTAAAGGATGGTGTAGCTCTATCTCCATCTGTGTTTCCTTTCCTGTACACCTGGTCTGAGACACTTAGCCCTGTGAAGAGGGCAGGTGAAAGGAGATTACCCTAACACTAGAAAATTCACTTACTGGAACAGGACATAGAATGCCAGGCAAAAGAATGCTAATTTCCATTGGGTTTTCAGCCCCAAGGTTCAGTTTACCAAATCCTGAATTTCTTCCCATGCCTTTCTCTGTAGCAGTGCCCTCTGCCCTCAGTCACCCAGACAACATTCCCAATCCCAGGTTTGGGAGAGTCAAATGGAACTGGGTTCAAGTCTGCCTTCCCATCCTTTTGACCATGGACAAATTTTTCATGTGACTGGACTCAACTTTCTCTGGAAAAAGAGGATTATTTATTAGTAAAGAGTGATCCATGTTCTTATGGCAGAAAGTGAAGAAGAACTAAAGAGCCTCTTGATGAAAGTGAAAGAGGAGAGTGAAAAAGTTGGCTTAAATCTCAATGTTCAGAAAACTAAGATCATGGCATCTGGTCCCATCACTTCATGGGAAATAGATGGGGAAACAGTAGAAACAGTGTCAGACTTTATTTTTTTGGGCTCCAAAATCACTGCTGATGGTGATTGCAGACGTGAAATTAAAAGACGCTTACTCCTTGGAAGGAAGGTTATGGCCAACCTAGATAGCATATTTAAAAGCAGAGACATTACTTTGCCAACAAAAGTCCGTCTAGTCAAGGCTATGGTTTTTCCATTGGTCATGTATGGATGTGAGAGTTGGACAGTGAAGAAAGCTGAGCACTGAAGAATTGATGCTTTTGAACTGTGGTGTTGGAGAAGACTCTTGAGAGTCCCTTGGACTGCAAGGAGATCCAGTCAATCCATCCTAAAGGAGATCAATCCTGGGTGTTCATTGGAAGGTCTGATGTTGAAGCTGAAACTCCAATACTTTGGCCACCTCATGCGAAGAGTTGACTCATTGGAAAAGACCCTAATGCTGGGTAGGATTGGGGGCAGGAGGAGAAAGGGACGACAGAGGATAAGATGGTTTGATGGCATCAGCGACTCGATGGACATGGGTTTGGGTAAACTCCGGGAGTTGGTGATGGACAGAGAGGCCTGGCGTACTGCAGTTCATGGGGTCGCAAAGAGTCGGACACGACTGAGCAATTGAACTGAACTGATCCATGTTCTGAGGGCCTGGCCCGTAGTAGGTCCTCGTTGAATTTTGATTTTACCCCTTCCGTCCCTCCAGTTCTCCCTTCCTTCTCCATGGATCCTGGCTCAAGCCTGCCCACCTGCTCCCTGCTAACCTTTGGGCTCAGAGCCCATTGTCCCCAAGTAACTGAAAGGCCCGGCGGCCCCAGCTTCCTACAGCTCTCCACCAAAAGGCTTCACAGGCTGACTGGGGACTCCGTTGTTTCCACATGGCAGCAGTTCCAAAATCGTGCTTGACTCTTGTACAGCAAGAGTCCTGGCAAAATAAGGAGTGGCAGGTGGAGAGCTACAGTCACCTCATTTTGTTTGCTCCTGCCCTGCGTTCCTTCCCCGGGAGGTAGATGCTGGAAGAGCCATGCTGGGAAATCTCTTGTGGGAGCCAGAATGGGTGACGGTGCTCTACTTGCTTGTAGCAGCTGCGGCCTGAGGATGCCATCGCTATTTGGTCAGGCAGATCACTTGCCAACTGCCCCTGGAATTGAGCAGGCTGCTTAATAAACAGACAGGAAAGTCCCAGTCTGGGATCGCCTCCTCTCTCTCCAGGACGCACCCACACAGAGACTTTAGCTGTTGTGAAGTGCCAGCCTGGCCAAGGTAAGGCAGGAACCAGAATTTGCCCTCCCTGAGCTGGGAGGGGCGTGGCAATGAGAGACTGGGCTCTTGCTTCTGCTTCCTGTGGATTACTTAAGTGTTCTAGGCTCTTTTGGAGTGGAGGAGATAGATTCTCCAGCCGCCTCCTAGTCTCTCAGGGATGGCATCCTGTGATGGAAGATGCTTTCAGAAGAAGTGAGCATGTGAGTTGTAACCAAGTTCATGTGAGCAGGCCTATGGCAGCATGGTTGCTGGGATAGGTCAACCTGTCGGTTCTGGCCACAGCATCCACTTAGCCCGCGTGCAGCCTGTGAGCCAGGAATGGTGCCCTACCTCTGTTTAGCCAGTGTTTAGCATAGTCCTTGAGCTTCCCAGGTAGCTCAGCTGGTAAAGAATCCGCCTGCAATGCAGGAGACCTCAGTTCAATTCCTGGGTCAGGAAGTTCCCCTGGAAAAGGGATAGGCTACCCACTCCAGTATTCTTGGGTTTCCCTGCTAGCTCAGACAGCAAAGAATCCACCTGCAGTGTGGGAGACCTGGGTTCGATCCCTGGGTTGGGAAGATCCCCTGGAGGAGGGCCTAGCAACCTACTCCAGTATTCTTGCCTGGAGAATCCCCATGGATAGAGGAGCCTGGTGGGCTACAGTCCATGGGGTCGAAAAGAGTTGGACACCAAGGGAGGATCATCAGTAAACGTTGAATGGATGAATAACTGAATAAACAAATAAAAACTTTTCTTTAGAGTCAAGATCACAGCAAAGTTTACCTTTTCTCTTCCCAGGGTCATCATCCCTGTTCAGAATGACTCCTAATGATGGACAGGGTGGTCTAGAGGGACGAATTACAGGTTAAAAATAGGGAGACCTGGGATTTCAACTATTTAAGTTGCTCTGTCACTTTAAGGATAAATCTGGGCTTCCATTTGTTCATGTGTAAAATGAATAGTTTGGCCTAAACATACTTTGAGGAGATTTTAACTCCCAATTCTCTGCCTCCTCCTGCCCAAACAACCCTGCAGATTAATTATAGTTGGTTACCAAATTTTAAAAATAAGATTTACCATAGAAATCCAAATTTCTTGCTTCTCAAAAAGTGGAAGCTCTCACAAAAGTTCCACCTTTTTTCCATGGCAACAGTTAGCAGGAGCTAAGTAACCGCTGCCCTGTTCAGACAGCGTCTGCCTTCCAGTTTGCCACAGACGCCTCCTCTCCCTGCTGCCTAATGCTCAGGCTGCCTGGTCCATGCAGGCATGTTAATTTGCAGACCTCGAATGGGGAAAACAAAACCTCAAAGGGTGGAGGGAGAGGCACCTAGGATGGAGTGACAGCCCAGCTGGGCTTAGGTGCAGAGAATAGGGGATCTTCCTGGGAGGCGGTGACAGGGATGTGAGTGGAAACAGTGACCAGTGCCCCAGGAGACTGCTTAGGGACTTGGCCTCCAAGAATTGTGAAGTCCCTGCCTGAGGAAGCGTTCCCCTCTTCACCAGCTTCCTTGCCTTGGGCGCCTGCTGGGAGTTTGGAAGGCTCCCTAGGGCCACCTGTATCTGCCACTACATGGTAGGGAGTTCAGGGCTCCATCTTAGAAGCTTGCAATGCTGGTAATTCACTTTGCACTTCTTTCTGTTGTCCAGCCTCTATTGGTATTTTGGTCACAAAACAGTTCACACTGTTGGAGTAAATACAACATGAGACAACCCAGTATCCCAGCTATATTCCTATCGGTAAAGTGCCTGTTCTCCTGTTAACTTACTCAGCTTATCTCATGCATCTGTTGCTGTAAACAGCAGTACTTCGGAGCTCCCCAGGGCTGGCTGATCCCAGAGTCCTTTGTCTAACTGGGTGCTAACTTGTGCCCCAGTGTAAGTCAGGGCTGTTTCTCACTCAGCTCCTTAATCGTCTTGTCTGAGCCCTTAGGCAACTCTGCCTCTCTGTTACCCTAAGCAGGCAGGACCTTCTTTGCATACTCATTCTTAGAATCTGTTTTTCCTGCTTTCTGGTTTGCATGCTTTATTTTTTAAATTAATTAATTTCTTTTTGGCTGTGCTGGGTCTTCGTTGCTGTGTGCAGGCTTTCTCTAGTTGCAGCAAGTGGGGGCTTCTCATTGTGGTGGCTTCTCTCGTTGCAAGGTACAAACTCTAGAGTGTGTGGGCTTCTGTAGTTGTGGCACACAGGCTCAGTAGTTGGGGCTTAGGGCTCTAGAGTGCTGGCTCAGTAGTTGTGGCGCATGGGCTTAGTTGCCCTGCAGCATGAGGAATCCTCCCAGCCCAGGGATCAAACCAGTGTCCTCTGCACTGGACCACTAGGGAAGTCCAGCATACTTTCCTTAAGGGAGAAGTAAGATTTCCATAAGTCCAAAGATAATTGTTAGCAATATGTTATATTATCTTTATTCTTTTATATATGTAGGTGACTCTACACATTTTTTAAACAAAATTGGGAATACTTTGAATATCAAGTTTCTGATTCAGATTTTTTCCAACTCAATCCTATATCATGAGCATTTTCTTACATCCTAAGGAATTGGCCACAAGTCAGTCACAAATGTGGTTCTTGGAATCCGATAATAGTAGACAACCTGAGGTGAAAGATTGATGTGATTGTGGAAGGAAAATAAAGATACTGATGCTTGCACCCTTTGCCTTGAAAGTTGACAGTCTGGAGCCAACCTGGGCTGGGCACAGGTATCTGAACCTGGGATGGAAAGATCAGAAGAGGGAGAAAGTTTGGAACCCTTGAATTGCCTTCCTTTTGTGTGTCTGGATCCCACATGCAGGTTCAGGCCAACTTGTGTTTGAAGTAAGAGTTAAAAATGTAAAGTGGCTTTTACACAGGCTCAGCTAGGGGCAGGGCTTTCTGGAAGAAGGTGTGGAATACCCTAAATCAAGTCCCTATAAACCTGTGAGTGGAATTACTCTTAATAGCAGAAAGGCTGACTCCTCCTGCTGAGTTTGGGTTCTTATACTAGCCCCCTGGTTTGAAAGAACTGTATGGCTTTTCCTGTCTTCTTTCTCTGAGTTTATTTTATCTTGGGCTATATTTTTAAAGAAAAGAAACTGTTTTCTTTTGTTTTGTTTTAAATAATCATCCAAGCCTAGGTCTGGGAGGGGCAGAGAAAAAGGAGTTAGGAAGAGCAAGAGGCTGTCACCACAACCAAAATTAGCAAATATAGCGCTGGGGACAAAGACAAGGTCTAGTTCCTCTGATGGAGACAGAGAGTCCCTGTGCTTTTGGTAGGCAGCTCAACACCCCTCAACAGGATGTTTTGAAATGACAGCCTGAGATGTCAACCTCTTAAAAGTTGTACCAACCAGCAATTATACATTTAGAAGTGACAAAGAGTCTTGATGACCATCATGATGAATATAGGCTTATCCAAATAATATTGGTACATGTTCAGTGTGGGCTCAAGGGCTGGGACATGAAGTGTTAGGTTCATCCATGAGCTGGTGCCACCTCCCTGTGTGACTTGGGAAGCCTTCCACAACTTTGTCCCCTGGCCTACAGGAAGGTTTCACCCTTGCACTTTCCTCTTTCCTAGGGAGGTTTCATCCCTTACCTTCCTCCTTCCTGCCATCTAGGGAGATAGATGAGGGAAATGGAGGGAGATGCTGTGGTTTCCATTATGAAATAGAGGAATCTTTGTTATTCTGTTTTTATTCTGGTTACTCCAGAACCTCTTGCCATAACAGAGGAAGATAACAGACTGAGTGTTACCATCGCACATGTCACCCAGCTTCTGAACAGCCTTTTCATCCTCCCTAAAATATCAGATAATATAATTTTGAATACCTTACAGGGTCATTACAAGAATCACATGAGATAATGGGTGTGATAGAACTTTGTACAAGGTAGAGGGCCTACAAATATATAATTATTTACGAAGATTCTTGAATGAGGAAGTCCCTCCTCACCTGACTCCTCTGAGGTTTGGAAGGCCTTTTTTCCAGCTCATCTAAAATTTGAACCCTCTTTCTTGGGTAGGTGCTGTACCTATGCTGTAGGTGGAGGGTGAGATGCAGCAAAAATTTGTTCAAAGTGGGTGAAAAAGCTGGAACTCTAGAGGCATTAAAAAGAGCCCCTTAATTGAGTTCCACTCTTGACCATGCCACTAGCTAACAGCATGACTTTGAGCAAGCTCCTTAACCTTTGAACCTCATTTGTCATCTGTTTTTAACCATAAGGATTATTAATAATCTAGGGGGACAGTGTAGAATCTAAACAGAAGTGTTCTGAGAAATTAAAAGCACTATACATGTGTGATAGTACATTATTAGAGCTCAGATGTGTTCCTGAAGATGTCAAGAAGAACCAGTGTTTGATTAAGATTACACATCCTAGAATCCTATTATATCAGAATATGCCTGCAATGCAGGAGACCTGGGTTCAATCCCTGGGTCTGGAAGATCCCTGGAGAAGGGAAAGGCTACCCACTCCATTATTCTCGCCCGGAGAATTCTATGGACAGAGGAGCCTGGTGGGCTGCAGTCCGTGTATTGCAAAGAGGTGGACATAACTGAGCAGCTTAACATACAACAGTACATTATACCAGCACTGGAAGGGGCTATCACTCAACTCTCTCAATTTTACAGGCCATAAAAAACTGAGTCCAAGCAGTCCCCCCTTGTACCCAGACCAGGTCTCACTCTGCTCTAGGACTCTGGTTCCCCACGTGTTGCCCTTCTGTTTCACGTCTCCCACATCCCAGTACAGATGGAAGATCACTCACTCTGTGTACCTTAGGGGCCTCTCCGATCGCCCTTTCCTTCCACCCGGATGGGAGGTGCCTTTCATGCTAACATCTCAGTCGCCTCGATATTTGTCCTTCCTCTCTGACATCATGCATCCACCGATAGCGGCGTTCATGCCGAGGGAATGCCGGGCAGAGCGGGCAGCTCCGGATTGGGGCTGAGCTCGCAGTGTGGGAGGCCAGGGGAGGGCGCGCGGGACCTGGGGGGCGCCCGAGGGGAGGCGGAGAGCAGGTCCTGGGAGGCCCGGCGGCCCGCCCGCGCGGTGAGTCACGGCTCCACTGGGCAACCCGGGTGGGGCCGCCCGCCTGCTCCGGGCTTGGCGGGGCCGGGCATCCGCTGCCCCGGGCGCCCCCAGGCCAGGCGCCGGGCGCAGGCGAGGACTGGACGGGGCGGCGCAGGGCCGGGGCCTCCCCGGGGCTCCGCCCGGAGACGGGCAAGCGGGCAGGGGGCCTGCGCGGGCCGGGCCGCTACGGCTCCTCACCCCCAGCCCAGAGCCCGCCCTGCGGAGCCCCCTGCCTGAGTGGGGCTGTGGCGGCGGAGGACCTGGAGTCTCGGCGGGGGCTCCCCTGAGCCAGTTCGCTCGGCGCCCCAGAGGACACTGGCGCTTTGGCTTCCTCTGTCCCCGGTTGCTGTCTCCCTGCATCATCAGATGAAATGCCTCTTCACCTCTCTCCACCCAGAGCCAGAGACCAGGTCCCTGCTGAGCTCTCTCTCCCACCTTTCCGAGCCCCTCACGCTTTCTGGCTCTCGGGTCTCTAGAGGAACAATGCAGATCCGACTTCCTGCCCTGCTTGCCTACCACCCCACCCACCAAAATCAGAATTGCTACGTTGGTTGATAATGTTATTCGCTAACATGGTCAAATGCAGTATATTCACTGTGTTAAATGACAATTTTAGACTGTGAAATCGACAACAGAAGGGCGCATCTAAGAGTTGCTGACTTTTGGTAGATCCATGACTATATTTGATCATGCAGATTAAAAAATGTTGCAGGCAGAAATAGTGAAAACATACTTCTCTCTCTGATCCTCTACCTCAGTTTTTTTCCTTCCTTTTATTTCTCTGAGGCACAAAAATGGATGGTTCATGATACATTTTCGTCACTGGTTTATGCATGTCTTTCTTTTATTACTTATTTATGTAGGTTTTTAATGTATTAATGTACCTGTTGAAGACACCACCCAGTCCAAAAATGTTGAACTCATCACCCAGTCCAAAAACGAGATCACTCCCATATTTTGCATCCACCTATGCGCCCTTTCTATTCTAGCCCCTTACCTTATCACCTATCCCAACCACTACCCAGAATTTTGTGTTTACCATTCTTTTCATAAACCTGTGTATGCCTAAACAAATACATTATTTAATCTTACTTTATATTCTTTATTAAAAACATATACTCTGTACAGTCTTCTGGAGCTTATTTTCATTCAATAGTATAATACTAAGATTTGTCCTTGTTAAGTGTAGCTGCAGTTCATCCGCTTTTACTGTTACATACTATTCTATTGGTGAAGCTATCACCCTTTCTCACCATAAAGAACAGCATTACCACAACCTTTCTTGTTCATGTTTTCCTGTGCAAGTCTCTCCTAGGTATCGATCTCAGAAGGGAATTGCTAGGTCTTGGTATGTGAATATTCAGCTTTACAAGGTAATGAGAGATTGTTTCCTAGTATGTTTGTAGTGGTTTTGCTTCTAGCAGTTAAGTGCAAGAGTTGCTGTTGGTCCATGTCCTTAGAGTACCTGGAATCATCAGACTTTTAAATTTTTGCCAACTGAATGGTATAAATAGTATCTCTTTGTTGTTGCTGTTAAGTTGCTAAGTCGTGTCCAACTCTTTGTGACCTCATAGACTGCAGCATGCCAGGCTCCCCTGTCCTCCACTATCTCCTGGAGTTTGCTCAGATTCATGTCTGTTGAGTCAGTGATGCTGTCTATGAATATCTCTTAGTGGCCTTAATTTGCATTTCTCTGATTAAGTGAAGTTAAAGAGCAAAAATAATACTTCACAGATCAGACCCACAAAAATTACAAACATTGGAGTTATTGGATATAGAAAAATATAGAATATATTTAACATGTTAAAAGAAATAAGAGAGTATTAAAAGAATAATACAAGGACAGGAAACTCAATTGATGAGGCAGATATCCAAAGAGAACATCTAAAAATGAAAAAAATACAGTAAAAGAAATTAATGTTTCAATGAATTGCCTGAAATAGTATTTTGCAACTAAAGATAAAATTAATGAGTTGTAAGATATTTCTGAGTAATTACATAGACAATGGAAGATGGAAGAAATGAAGATGGAAAATGTTGATGAACTATAGAAGCATAGAATATAGACCAGAGATTGGCCAGATAGTAAATATGTTAGGCTTTGTGGCCCACACGGTCTCTGTCATAACTACTCAACTTTGCTGTTGTAAAGCAGTCACAGACAATATATAAATGAATGGCTGTGGCTGTTTGCCAGTAAAACTTTATTTACAAAAAAAAGATAGCAGGTCAGATTTGGCCCAGGTTGTATAGTTTGCCCACACTGGAAATAGAGTAAAAAGATTCCAATATACACTTAATTAACCTTCCATACGGAGATAATAGAATAGGAGCATGACAATGTTTAAAGAATAAATGGTTAAGAATTGATGAGGTATAATCATTATTAATACACTTGTGAGGCCTAATGAATCCCAAGAAGGCTAAGTAAAATTCACCATTAGACACACAATAATGAAACTACGAAACACCAGAGATAAATAATTTTTAAAGTAACCCAAAGGTAAATTATTTCAAGGGAATGACAATTAGACTGATAATAGATTTTTCAGCCTCAACAATAAAAGCAAGAGGATGGTGAAATAGTATCTTCCAAGTTCTGAAGCAAAAAACTGCTAACACAATATTCTGTCATCAGTGAAAATCTGTGAAGAATGAGGGCAAAATTAAGCCCTTTGTAGACAAACAAAACCAGGTTTCTACCAGTAAGACTTCCACGAAAGCAACTTCTAAGGGAAATAATTCAAGAAGAAGAAAAATTACCCAAAAGGAAGGTTCAAGAAGGAATGCTGAGCAAAGGAAATTGTAAACATGGAGCTAAATCTAAATATTACTCACAAAGAAAATAAGGATAACCGTGTCTAATTTCTGGTGATAAAATGAAGCTATACATTAAAATTGCCAGTAATAATAGCATATAAATTGGAAGATAAGAGTCCAAGTGTTCTAAGCTCCTAGTATAGCTTTGAGAAGAGGTTAAAGATACTGATTAGCAGAAGTTTTTAAGTTAAATGTACATTCTAGTATTCTTAAGATTTCTAGGCTAACACAAAAACTAGGAATACTGTAACTTCCAAACTAGTGGAGGGAATGGAAATGGAAAGAAAGAAAAGAATGAAGATAATAGGAAATGTGGCAGTTAAATAAAGTTCAGGCTGTGACACAGAAGAAAGTAATAACTATTACCATTTATTGAGTAGATGCTGTGTTAGTCATTTTGAATCATCAATCTTCATAATTTCATGTAAAGTACAAAGCAGACATTAAAATTTTCAGTTTCTCTTATTACCTCATGCCTATGCTTAAAACAAGATCTGGAACTTAGTAAGCACTCATTTATTGAAGAAAATTAAATGGGAGTGAATATTGATTCCTATCTAAAGATGAGCAAACTGAGGCTCTGAGAAACATAAGAAAATGAAAAACAACAGACAGTATGAAAGTGAAACTCGCCTCTTAAGAGGTTTTAAGCACCTCTTTTCTCTTCTCTGCCATCCTATGTGTGGTTGAGTTCTCTCCTCACCATGTCTTCTCACAAGACTTTCAGGATCAAGCGATTCCTGGCCAAGAAACAAAAGCAGAATCATCCCATTCCTCAATGGATTCGAATGAAAACTGGCAATAAGATCAGATACAACTCCAAGAGAAGACACTGGAGAAGAACCAAGCTGGGTCTATAAGAAGCCTCACATAAAAAGTGGCACACATGTTAAGACCTTTTTTTTTAAGCAGCCAAATCACAGTGAGAACATCACTACTATAATGCTTGGCTCCTGACGTTTCTTATTTCCTCACTATCAATCTGAGACTCAGTAATAAATATGAAACATTGGAACTGTAAAAAAAAAAAGAGGTTTTAAGCATAAATGCCCATCTATTTTCCTATCTGTGAAAATAAGTCAAACAGTGCTTGACACGTAACAATTATCATCGAATGACCAGTGCTCGCTAAATGATAAATGCTATTGATAGGGAACTTGTGCAGAGTTACAGAGCTTGGAGTCCAACCCAGGTGTGTAGAATTCAACCGTACCTACTTTCCCCTCTACCGTGTGTAGACTTTCCCTCTCTTCACTGATGCAGAAGTATCCATATAATAGCTGAGAGCATGAGCTGTGGAGGCAGGCAGACCTGGGTTCATTGCCCGGCTTGACCACTATAGGACTTTAGTTCACTGTAGGACTTTGGGCCTCCACTTCTTCAACTGTTTAAAGGGATGAAAATAGCTATTAAAAAAGGTGAGCTTCCCAGGTGACACAGTGGTGAAGAATCCACCTGCCAATGCAGGAGATGTGGGTTTGATCCCTGGGTCGGGAAGAACCTCTGGAGGAGGAAATGGCAAACTGCTCACGTATTCTTGCCTATAAAACCCCACAGACAGAGGAGCCTGGTGGGTGACAGTCCATGGGGTCGCAAAGGGTGGGACACGACTGAGCGACTGAGCAAATGCACATTAAAAAAGTGGTTGGACTTCCAGGGTGGTCTAGTGGTTAAGAATCCATCTGCCAGTGCAGGGAACATGGTTTGATCCCTGGTCTACTGGAGAAGGAAATGGCAACCCACTCCAGTATTCTTGCCTGGAGAATCCCAAGGACGAGGGAGCCTGGTAGGCTGCCGTCTGTGGGGTCGCACAGAGTCGGACACGACTGAAGTGACTTAGCAGCAGCAGCTGGGAAGATTCCACCTGCTGCAGGACGGCTAGACCCACGCATCCACCGTAACTACTAAAGCCGATGCGCCCTGGAGCCCACACTCCACTACAAGAGAAGCCACTGCGATGAGAAGCCCGTGTCCCGCAATCCGAGAGGAACTCCCGCTTGTGACAACTAGAGAAAGGCCACACACAGCAATGAAGACCCAGCACAGCCAAAATTAAATAGTCTTTTTTAAAAAAAAAAAAAAAGGCATTTGTCAGATTGTGAGACTGCATGCCAATCACTTTGATGGTGGGGATCACAAACTAGGTCCCAGTTTATGTAACAGAGAGTTCACGCTTTAGGGAACAATAAGAAGAGAGTGGTTTCTAACCCTGGAGTAGAGGTTAATCTGGGTGACCTTAAGCGACTCGTTTCTTCCTTAAGCAGAAGCAAGGGAAATACTGCAGTGTATCACCACTCACTCTGCCTGGTGAGTAGGCCTCTAGTGACTCTAGACCCAGCAGTTGAAATGGACTCATTGATAGCATTAAATAATAACCATAATAATTATGTTTGAGTGCTTACTATGTGGCAGCACTGTGTGCTTTTACAGAGGTTATTTAATTATCTTGAAATCTTGTGAGGTATTTTAAGTGGGGTTACTATCTTTACCCCCATTTTATCAATGCTAAAATGGAAGAACAGAGACATTAACTTTCCCAGCGTCAAGCAGGTAGTGAAGGTGGATCTGGCATTTGAACCTGTCTTATCACTGCACTTTATCTTAAAAGGTGACTGAGCAAAAGAGCCCTCATGTCTGGAAAGCACCTTCAAGGTAACACTGTGGGGAAAGCGTGGCCCTTGTCAAATTCGGATTTGGATTCTGGCTCCGCTTTACTATGTGGCCAGAGACAAGGTATTCAACCAGTTTTCTTCTTTGTAAAATAAGGGTGGTGGTATCTGCTTCCCAGGTTTGTTGGGAGGATCAAGTGCGGTCGTACATGAGGTACTCAGAAAGACTGGGGACGCTGTATTTTCATTGTGAGTCAGGAAGGCCTTAGCTGAGCTGATAATGGGGTGACTTTGGGAGAATGAGTAGATGAAAGCTGACATTTTTCTCTGCTCCTTTAAAGGATGCATTGATCATTGCCCTGATCACCCTTCTATGCCACCCCCCGCCCCAACACACAGAGCATGGTATTTAGAAAGCCCTGGTTCCCCTCCCCTTGGCCTGGCCACGTATCCTTGGCAGGATGTTGAGTTGTCTGAGTGCTAGACCCTCTGTGGGCTCTCAGCTCTGTGAGAGTCTGGGGTACCTGACCTCTGGGCCACTGGGTCTCTCCCTCCGCTGCCGTGATGGGGCTGTGCTCCTGGTGGCCGCAGCAAGTGGCTTCCACAGTCCTGAGCTAGAATGTTTCTTCACTTCTCACCTGTTTGTACCAACGCTATTCTGTTTGCTTTCTTATTTTTTTTTTTAATTTATTATGGTAAAATACACATAAAATGTACCCTTTAACCATTTTAAAATGTACAGTTAAGTGGTATTTATTACACTCACATTGTTTTGCTACCATCAGTTCAGTTCAGTCGCTCAGTCGTGTCCGACTCTTTGCGACCCCATGAATCGCAGCACGCCAGGCCTCTCTGTTCATCACCAACTCCCGGAGTTTACCCAAACTCATGTACATCGAGCTGGCGATGCCATCCAGCCATCTCATCCTCTGTCGTCCTCTTCTCCTCCTGCCCCCAATCCTTCCAAGCATTAGGGTCTTTTCCAATGGGTCAACTCTTTGCATGAGGTGGCCAAAGTATTGGAGTTTCAGCTTCAACATCAGTCCTTCCAATGAACACCCAGGACTGATCTCCTTTAGGATGGACTGGTTGGATCTCCTTGCAGTCCAAGGTACTCTCAAGAGTCTTCTCCAACACCACAGTTCAAAAGCATCAATTCTTCGGTACTCAGCTTTCTTCACTGTCCAACTTTCATATCCATACATGACCAATGGAAAAACCATAGCCTTGACTAGACGGAACTTTGTTGGCAAAATAATGTCTCTGCTTTTAAATATGCTATCTAGGTTGGTCATAACCTTCCTTCCAAGGAGTAAGCGTCTTTTAATTTCACGTCTGCAATCACCATCAGCAGTGATTTTGGAGCCCAAAAAAATAAAGTCTGACACTGTTTCTACTGTTTCCCCATCTATTTCCCATGAAGTGATGGGACCAGATGCCATGATCTTAGTTTTCTGAACATTGAGTTTTAAGCCAAGTTTTTCACTCTCCTCTTTCACTTTCATCAAGAGGCTCTTTAGTTCTTCTTCACTTTCTGCCGTAAGGGTGGTGTCATCTGCGTATCTGAGGTTATTGATGTTTCTCCCAGCTATATTGATTCCAGCTTGTGTTTCTTCCAGCCCAGCATTTCTCATGATGTACTCTGCATAGAAGTTAAATAAGCAGGGTGACAATATACAGCCTTGACATACTCCTTTTCCTATTTGGAACCCGTCTGTTGTTCCGTGTCCAGTTCTAACTGTTGCTTCCTGACCTGCATACAGGTTTCTTAAGAGACAGGTCAGATGGTCTGGTATTCCCATCTCTTTCAGAATTTTCCACAGTTTATTGTGATCCACTCAGTCAAAGGCTTTGGCATAGTCAATGAAGCAGAAAAAGATGTTTTTCTGGAACTCTCTTGCTTTTTTGATGATCCAGCAGATGTTGGCAATTTGATCTCTGATTCCTCTGCCTTTTCTAAAACCAGCTTGAACATCTGGAAGTTCACGGTTCACGTATTGCTGAAGGCTGGCTTGGAGAATTTTGAGCATTACTTTACTAGCGTGTGAGATGAGTGCAATTGTACGGTAGTTCAAGCATTCTTTAGCATTGCCTTTCTTTGGGATTGGAATGAAAACTGACCTTTTCCAGTCCTGTGGCCACTGCTGAGTTTTCCAAATTTGCTGGCATATTGAGTGCAGCACTTTCACAGCATCATCTTTCAGGATTTGAAATAGCTCAACTGGAATTCCATCACCTCCACTAGCTTTGTTCATAGTGATGCTTTCTAAGGCCCACTTGACTTCACATTCCAGGATGTCTGGCTCTAGGTGAGTGATCACACCATCATGATTATCTGGGTCGTGAAGATCTTTTTTGTACAGTTCTTCTGTGTATTCTTGCCACCTCTTAATATCTTCTGCTTCTGTTAGGTCCATACCATTTCTGTCCTTTATCGAGCCCATCTTTGCATGAAATGTTCCCTTGGTATCTCTAATTTTCTTGAAGAGATCTCTAGTCTTTCTCATCGTATTGTTTTCCTCTATTTCTTTGCATTGATCACTGAGGAAGGCTTTCTTATCTCTCCTTGCTATTCTTTGGAACTCTGCATTCAAATGGGTATATCTTTCCTTTTCACCTTTGCTTTTCACTTCCCTCCTTTTCACAGCTATTTGTAAGATCTCTGAGGGACAGCCATTTTGCTTTTTTGCATTTCTTTTCCATGGGGAAGGTCTTGATCCCTGTCTCCTGTACAATGTCACAAACCTCTGTCCATAGTTCATCAGGCACTCTGTCTATCAGATCTAGTCCCTTAAATCTATTTGTCACTTCCACTGTATAATCATAAGGTTTTGATTTAGGTCATACCTGAATGGTCTAGTGGTTTTCCCTACTTTCTTCAATTTTTATCTGAATTTGGCAATAAGGAGTTCATGATCTGAGCCACTGTCTGCTCCCGGTCTTGTTTTTGCTGACTGTATAGAGCTTCCCCATCTTTGGCTGCAAAGAATACAATCAATCTGATTTCCGTGTTGACCATCTGGTGATGTCCATGTGTAGAGTCTTCTCTTGTGTTGTTGGAAGAGAGTGTTTGCTATGACCAGTGTGTTCTCTTGGCAGAACTCTATTAGCCTTTGCCCTGCTTCATTCTGTACTCCAAGGCCAAATATGCCTGTTACTCCATGTGTTTCCTGACTTCCTACTTTTGCATTGCAGTCCCCTATAATGAAAAGGACATCTTTTTGGGGTGTTAGTTCTAAAAGGTCTTGTAGGTCTTCACAGAACCATTCAACTTCAGCTTCTTCAGCATTACTGGTCGGGGCATAGACTTGGATTACCGTGATGTTGAATGGTTTGCCTTGGAAACGAACAGAGATCATTCTGTCATTTTTGAGATTGCATCCAAGTACTGCATTTCAGACTCTTTTGTTGACCATGATGGCTACTCCATTTCTTCTAAGGGATTCTTGCCCACAGTAGTAGATATAATGGTCATCTGAGTTAAATTCACCCATTCCAGTCCATCTTAGTTCACTGATTACTAGAATGTCAACGTTCACTCTTGCCATCTCCTGTTTGACCACTTCCAATTTGCCTTGATTCATGGACCTAACATTCCAGGTTCCTATGCAATATTGCTCTTTACAGCATTGGACTTTGCTTCTATCACCAGTCACATCCACAGCTGGGTATTGTTTTTGCTTTGGCTCCATCCCATCATTCTTTCTGGAGTTATTTTTCCACTGAGCTCCAGTAGCATATTGGGCACCTACCGACCTGGGGAGTTCATCTTTCAGTTTCCTATCTTTTTGCCTTTTCATGCTGTTCATGGGGTTCTCAAGGCAAGAATACCGAAGTGGTTTGCCATGCGCTTCTCCAGTGGACCACATTCTGTCAGACCTCTCCACCATGACCCATCCGTCTTGGGTGGCCCCACACGGCATGGCTCAGTTTCATTGCGATAGACAAGGCTGTGGTCCGTGTGATCAGATTAGCTAGTTTTCTGTGATTATAGTTTCAGTGTGTCTGCCCTCTGATGTCCTCTCCCAACACCTACCATCTTACTTGGGTTTCTCTTACCCAAGTCCATCTCCAGAACTTTCCATCATCCCAAATAAAAACTGGACCATTAAACAGTAATCCATGTACATCACCCAACCCCCCACCCCCAGTTGAGCCTGGGCAGCCCCCAGGCTACTTCCTGTCTCTATGAACCTGTCTAGAGTAGGCACTTTGCATAAGTGAACTCATGCAGTGCTCCTCCTTTGTTTCTAGCATCTTTACTTTGCATAACTTTTTCAAGTTTCATTCATGTTGTGGCATATCAGAATTTCATTCCATTTTAAGGCTGAATGATATTTCATTGTATCTATCAATACAGTGTTTGATATGCAACATTTTGTTTATCCATTCATCTGTTGATGAATGCTCCCTTTTCTTTAATCTTTGGATTTCTTTAATCTTTTCTTTTGGAGCATCATAATTTGCAATAATATAGAGAGAGCAGCTTCTTTCCCTGCAGTGGAACATGGAGGGGGGTCACTGTCCCAGATGGTGAGGGAGGGTGCAGCTAAACATGCTGTTTGTAAACTCTGCTCTGAAGCCTCTACTGGGTTTCACCCTTCCAAAAGTCTCTTCCCAACAGGTACTTAATGTGCTGGCATCACCAAACCCAGAAGTGCTCGTGGGAAAAGAGAGCAGGATTACCTGGAGCATCAAGCCTCCCTTTGCCGCCTTCCTGGGGACAGAGCCGACCTTGCCCCAGGAGTGCTCCATTTTCAGTGCTGTAGGCACAGGGTATAGAGATTCTAGAGCAGCTTTGGTTTTCCTGTTTATGTTTTTTGAGTTTTTGTACGTTTTTGTTGTGTATGTTTCTTCTTACCAGTCTGTGTCATTTCTGTCCCTTCCTTGGCAGGTCAGTGTTTCTGCCTGTACTATACTATAATCGCAGGGTTTCTTAACAGACGCGTGTCTGGTCTTCTTTATTTAGACTTTTGTACCTGGAAGTTCCCTTAGAAGGTTCTCGTCCTTTCTCTGAGTCTTCTTCCGTCCTGTTTTTGTTCTCGCTTCTCTGCTTCTTTCCCTCTTACACCCCCTCGATGCACCAGAGCTTTGCAGCCTTTATCTGGACCACAGTCTGTATGCCCAAGGTGTCCCTAACTGAGATGGTGACGCATGCCTCCAGCATGTCTCACAGTTCCCTCTCACAGGGAGTGGGAGAACCTATACTAATCCTCTGAGCTCATCAGGATAGGAATCTCCCAGCTCCAGTGTCCTGGGTGGGGCCTGAAATTATGATTGTTTCATATAGGCTGCTCTCATCTCTTATTCTGGTTTCTGTCCCCTTTTTAAATAGGAACTTGTAGCATGTAGTATGTCTTAGTTTCCAGGCTCTTCCTGTGATTGTGTGGCCTTAACTGAGTCATGTCACCTTTAAGACCATGTGTTATAAAATCTGTAGAAGGAATATCATCAGTCTTGTTTCTCTTTTTTATTTTTATTTTTTTTAGATTTTAAGCTTTTGTTGGGACATAGCCAATTAACAAACAATGTTGTGATAGTTTCAGGGGAATAGAAAAGGGGTTCAGCCCAACATATACTTGTATCCATTCTCCCCCAAACTGCCCTCACCTGTAGGCTACCACATAACACTGTGCTATGCTGTAGGTCCTTATTGTTTATCCATTTAAATACATTAATAGCGTGTGTACTTGTCAATCCCAAACTCCCTAACTATCCCTTCCCACCATAGTCCTGTTTATCCGAAAAGGCTGTTTCAGATGGCATCAAAGTGCTTTGAAACTATAAAGCAGTATGCTGACATGAGTTCTTACCACAGTCTTCTTTGACTCTCATGAACTTTTCTGCCTTCCTCCTTGGTTTCCCTGACACCAGTTAACTGGAAACCTCAGGCGACTCCCCAGATACGGCTGCAAAAGTTGGAGATTCTGAAGAGATCCGTGAAGGGGGAGTATCAGTATCTTCCTGGTACATACAGCCAGGATCCAGAACAGGTACTAAGAAGGGTAAGAACAAAATAGCCAGAGGTACCGGGAGCCTCTGACCAAGGGGCGGCCTTGGTTGCCTCCATTCTGCTAAAGCTTTTTAATGCAACTGATCTTCATCCAAAGGCAATGGGCCTTTGGGTACGAAAGAAGTAATCACCTCTCAACTTAATATGAGGTCAGTTACTTTCATTATTTTCTTTTTTCAGGTGGGAAAATTAAGGCCTAGGAAGAATGGATTTGGATGAGAGTGGCTGAGGGGAAGGCGAGCCTAGTGCCGCTCAGGAACACCCCAAGGGGCAGGAGCCTGAGGCCACGAGAGGCCTGGCCCAGGCAGAGCCCAGCAGGGCCCAGACCCACGGGCTGGCCGCTTCAGGTGCAGCCTCCGTCACACTGGGTTCACTTCTGGTTTTCTTCCTTAGGTATTTCTTAGAATCTAGTGACCCAAGTCAGTGTGTCAGGTTGACAGTTAAGTGTCACTGCCAGCCTGTAAGCCACCTCTATAAAGATGTTAGCAAGGTGCTCCCTTCAGATGAACCCAGCCCATGGGTGCATAACCCACCTGGCAAAACTTGGAGTGTCTCATCTCCCAACGCCCTGCTTACTATGGGCTCATCATTTTCAGGGCACATTCTGCACACCTGTATGCTGTAGGTAGCAGCTCTGGAAAGCTCCCCTTTGCATATGGTGTGGGTGGAGCCCAGAGTTGGGGGGTAGGGGTTCTGTGAGTGATCTCTTCCTGGCAGTCAACTTGATGGCTGCCAGCTGGCCTGCAGGGCAGACCTTGGAGGTGTTGAATACACACAGGTGGATGGGTAAGGGAGGCATTTCCACCCTTCATTTGATGCCTAGTGCAGATTTCTTTGCATTATCTGCCCCCTGTTTGCCCATATAGACTGCATAGTCTTTTTGTCCCAGTCCCCGGCACAGTGTTTGACTCATAGATGCTTCAGTGTGAAATGAGGGGATTTCCATTAGGCTTTCCCCAAAGGGAAAGGACTGGGGTTCTGGGAGATGTTTGCTGTGGTTGGTAGGAAACGCAGAGGATCTGCTCCCTGAAAAGGCAAGGAATTTAACTCTGGAGTGCACTCACTGATAAACCTGCCTCCTAGCTTGTGGCCAGTCAACCCCTGACCCTACCCTGCTTTGAGAAGCTAGCAGGGCATACATGGTACTTAACCTACAAAGGTCCTACAATCGCTGCTTCTGGGTGTAGAGAATCCTGGGCAGCTCTGTCTTTTCCACCTCTCCAGTGTGAGTCAAGCTGGCAGGAACTCTGGAGGAGGCATCCAGGGGGTTCTTGTACAATGCAGAGAGCTGTCACGAGCATGAAAGGGAATTCCTAGGCCAGGTGGCCCCATTCAGCTGAGCGCTCCTGCTGGAAAGACGTGGTAGCATTCTGGCACTCGACACTCTTCTGCCCCATCTGGTCCTTTGGAACGAGAGTCAGGAGTCCTGACCAGGGGGCCTGGGGAGGCAGTACACTGATGCTGGTGTAGGGGTAGGCCTCAATTCTGGGGAACAGCATCTCTATGTATCACTTCTGGGTGAAACTCAGGGGCTTTGGAGGACCTTCCCTTTCTCAGAGCAGCTCAGTTTCAGCCTGTGTTCTCCCTGCCTCCTAGGTTAGGTTGGCTGGGCATTTGATATAGAAGAGAGGTTGCTCATCTTCCTATGTAATTCCTAGGTTTAACTCTTCCCTGACATGGTGCCTTATCATCCTAAAAACAGGGCCTTCACCCTAGCCTCCCCAGGAAGAATGGGGACTATGAAGACTGACCATTTTCTTTCCCCTGTAACTTTCTATAAACTTCGCTTCATTTTACCATACCCCCCTCCTGTCTTGGCTCTTGAAACTACTCCTATCAGAAGAAAAAGGCAGTTCACCCTCCTACCCCTCTTTAGGGCCATATTCTGTTTGTTCTCTTGGAAACTATGGCAACCTGGCCTAAGAGGCAACTTCTACCATCTTGGGAGTTAATGTTCCAAAGCCTTGTACTCACAGCTCTGGACTCTAACACGTTTTTCCAAAGTGGGACAGGAGCCTCTGAATTTTCAGTTCTGCTAAAAGAAGAAAGTTTCAAATGAACCAACCCCTATAGAATCTTTTGGTTAGGAATGGAAGCAACATTTCCTGTAGGATCTGGAGTATGAATGTAGGCAACATTAGCTGGGAATCCTGAAGCTGTGGTCCACACATTTTTCATTTGCCTCTTTCTTCTTTCACTAATTACTCACCTAGAAGACTGTTGGAGCTGGTTATCTTTTAGCTTACACCAACTTTTTTTTCTTTTCTCTCTTGACATGTTTGTACTTCTTGCTCTGGTGCTACCTTTTAAAGTCCCAAGTTGGGCATCCAGGGAGCTGTGATGATTAACTGCAGGAGTCCGGTGGAAGAATTCCACATCCTTAGACGGCAAAGTTTCCATGGCTTCGCTGCTGTGGGACGTCCCCCATGAAGGAATCCTCTTGAGCTGGCTGTTGGAGGGGGGAGGGCGGAAAGCAGGGTATCCTGTCCTTGGCTTCTCTCTAGACTTGGCAGCTTGCAGAGGGAGGGCTCAGGGGCTGAAGCCCTGAAGGGTGGGTGCTGACCTTCCCCCCACACTGGAAAGGATTGTTCTCTGCTGATAGGGATCTTAACTGATTTGGAACAGCTGGCCAGGATGTGTGAGACTGGAGAAGCTGGGAAGAGTGCTCCAGCAAATTTTTGCTGAAGCAAATGTTAGACAAATAGTGTGAGATGCCTACAGAGGTCTGGCTCTGCTGGGTTAGGATGCCTTTTGCTGCTCCTCCACTGGTTCCCTCTGCGAATCCTTGAATACTTACTTGCGTATTGATGGGGAGAGCTAGGAGAAGGTGACCATGTCACCAGGGAGCTGAATGTTCGCCTCCATCTGTCTACTCCCAGCCCCAATTTTATAGACTCACAGTGCAATTCAGGTGAGACAGTGGAGCCACTTTGCAGCTTGTGGTTGGGTAGGACTAGCTTATCATGTTCAGTTCTGAATTTTCAGCTTCTATGGTGGCACAGAGAGGAGCCAGAGTCCAGTTGTGGCCCCAGATGTATTTTATATCTGTCTAATCTCCCAGCCTCTTCCTCCATCAGGCCACTTCCTATTTATACTGGATTGGGAGCTTGGCTGAGCATATGAAATCCTGACTTTAGTTTGTTACCCATAGGAATAGTCTCACATCCTTCCTCTCCCACCGTCTCTGTTAGGGGTCTTCACTTCTGAATCCTCAGCATTAGCCTCTGCTTCAAGCATGATTAGATGCTACATATTCGACTTAGCCAGGCAAGCTCCAGGTAGGTCTGGGAGAATGCAGGTTGGTACAGAGTTCACCCTGCCTGTTTCTGGCCATTCTCCGAGGGACACAGGTAGATTGGCTCTGTGTTGGCGTTAGCCGTGGCAGCCCCACGAGCGCCCCGCTCGCCTCTGAGCACTCCCAGACTCCTCTGCTGTTTGAGCCAATGTGGACTTGACAGGGCTGATTGTTTTCAGAAATTACTCAGGTAAGGAGGATGGAATTCTGTCCAATTAGATTGCCCCTGGAAATGTGGAAAAGAGAGAATGAGAGAGATTTTGATATTGAGATAGATAGATAGGCAGACAGATAAATAGATAGGTTGTGAGGGTGGGAGGGAGAGAAAGAGAGAAGGAGGCAAGAAGAGAGGAAGAGATACAGAAAGTGATATACAGAAATATGAAAAAATAAGGCTTAGAATGGGGTATAGAGAGAAAAACGCGGAGGTAAAAAGAGACTAGTTACTGGCTATTTTCCCATGATTTCTGGCAGCTCAGTGCTTCAGAAATAATCCGGAAAACATGCTTTTCTGCCACTTCCTACAGACCTCTCCCCAAGAAACAATCACCATGGTTCTCCCAGGTTTTTCCTTGGAGGTATGGCAGTGATGTTTAAAATGCTGTGTGTGGGAGTTTAGAATTGAATGGGTATTAGGAGAACTTGAGTTCTTTATAGTTGGTCTTTGCTTCTGCCTAGAGGGTGGATGATTCCTGCAGCGATGGCTGGTTTCTCTTCTGTCCAAAGCAGAAAAACCCGTGCCTGTGTCCTGGAGAGCAAGCATGATGGGCCTCCAGTCCGCCAACACCACAGCCCCAGAGGGGACAGGGGGACAGGGCCCGTGCTGAGGGTGGTCCCTTGGGACTTAACAGTAGATTCTCTGTGCAGGTTGGGTCTCCTTCCTGACGTTCCATCTTTCTCTTTCCCTTGGGAATAGAAGCACGTGGGAGCAGAGAAGGGTTGCTCATTCATGACCTCCATGGTTTAGGTCAGGCACTGAGGCAGAAGCTGGGAGAAAGAGGTGACATACCCTTTCCACTCGCTCAGAATAATACACAGTACCTTGCACTTTCTCTCTCTTGAGACACAGAAACCACCACCAGCTGGGGCTGAGTCACCTCTCTGCCTGCCCGTTGTCTCTTTCAACAATGGGCCCTGTGTCCATCTGAGCCCTTTTGAATAAATACTCTTTATAACCAAGATTTTTGGAAGCTTAGTGTACCGTGGGGGTTCTAGGACATGTCCGCTTCTTTGTCTTTAATGTATTCCTAAGGAACGACTGCTCAGCCTGAGTAAATGCGCTGAGACTTTCTAACAGGAGCCCTGGAGTCTGTGACGTTCTCGGTCCACTCCCAGCAGTCCAGCATGGTGCCCCATGTTGCCCCCCCACCCACCCTGCAGGGACAGGGAGATGCTGATGACAGCTGGTTTGACAAGCCTGGAGACCATGTCTGCTCTGCTCCTTTGACCTCAAGGTGCTGCCAAGACTGATTTCTGTCTTAAGTTGCTGATTTTCCCAGCAAGATTGTATCAGCTAACCCAGGCTGTCAGTTAGGACTGTGACCTCTCCTGGGGCAGCAAGGGGTGCTTCCCTTGTGGAATCAGCAGCAGCTTCCCCCTTTCTGCCTCTCTCTTCCCCTTGGGGACTGTTCTCATTGATAGCCTTTCTGAGCCATAGTGGCATCTGGAAGGTATTCTGTTACAGTCTGAGATGGAAAGAATTGAACCATCTGTGTGATTTGCTCTTGTTAAAACTGCCCTAACTTTATTTTTAATCTGATTAATATGCCCATCGGCAGGTGGGGTTTTTTCCTCCTACTAAGGATGTAACCATCTGAAAGGAACTAGAATAAGGTGGAGAAAGAGGAACAGTAAAATCCTTCAGCATCTTTTGTATTCCAACCAGCTGTTTCTGCAAGGTGGCTCTCTGTTCTTTAGATATCATCTAGTCACTGGCGTATTTATCAGTCAGCACACACTTTCAGCTCAGTTGTGTATGTGTATGGGTGTGAGTGTGAGATACCACACAGTAATTTTCCACTCTCTCCCTCTTGAGCTGCTTATGCCTGATGGTGCATTTCTTTGTTCGTATTTGTTACTTCAGATTTGGCTGGGCGAGTGGAGAAGGTAGGAGGCTATGTTGCCCCATCCAGTAGCCAGAAAATACTCCCTACTTCTACCGAAAAAGCTCTTCCCATGTGCCTCGTGCCCTGGTGTCCAAGGATAAATCAACCTTGCTTTTGATTGTCCTCCAGCATCTGAACCTTGAATGCTGACTCCTTGGTGCTGGTGAGAGGTCCTTACCATCCTGACTTGGACCTTAAATCTTGTTCTACAGGAGTATCCTTTCCCCCCAGAGCTCCCTGAGAAGAGAGAATTGGATGAGAGTTCTCTGTACAAGTGGCAGAAACAGGTGTCCCTTCAGAGGTACGTCAGAGGTCATTTCCTACAACCCTGCAGCCAGGAGTGTCTGGGATCCATGTGGGATGGCTCTGCACCCATGGCAGGGCTAGGAGTGGAGGGCGATCGCCTTGAGACTGTTCCCACGACCCTGTGTCTTCATCCTAACGATACCTGCATCTGGTGGGGGCTGGTGGGGAGACAGGGAATGTAAGGAATGTTGCTGGTTGGAGCCAGCCTTTGACAGGAAGGCATAAGACAAAGCATCTTTGTCTCTTCTGAGAGCCAGTGGTGCAGAGGTGAGAAAATCCCGAGTCGGGGCTTCCCCTTGATGAGCTGGGGCAGATGCATGTAGGGGCAAGAAGCCATCCATCTCCCTCTTTAAAGGAGCTGACTATACTCCTTACTTCAGTTTTCCCCTTGCTGGTTCAAATCCCAGACTCTGTAATACACTCTTTTTCTTCTTGAGAAAAGTTGCGGTGGCTCTTTTTTTTTTTTTTTAAAGCAGTTTTGGGGGTTGGGAAAGGAAAACTTTGAAAGTAAAATAATAAAAAACCGGCCACTCTGCCATTACAAGCACATAAATAGCTGCACCATTGTGGGGCTGCACACTCACTTCGCCATAGCAACCTCACAAGTGTTTATAGCAGCCTGTCGCCCCGGCTGGAAAACAGCAGCTGCTGCGGCTCACCCACCACACCCGTGCCGCTGCCTTGGCCTCAGAGCAGCGGGCACCCCCCCCCCCCACCGAAGTGTGGCGGGGCCGTGGGAAATGGCAGAGCCTAGGCAGCATGGGATCCAGATGTGCAGCCATGTCCGACTCTGCGACCCCATGGACTGCAGCCCTCCAGACTCCTCTGTCCATGGAATCTTCCAGGCAAGAACACTGGAGTGGGTTGCCATTTCCTACTCCAGGGGGTCTTCCTGACCTAGGGATCAAACCCAAGTCTCTTGCGTCTCCTGCACTGGCAGGAACCCACTGTGCCACCTAGGAAACCCTCAGATGTGCCGAGGAGTGGTAATATCCCGAGAACCGGAAGTGCGGGGTGGGTGTCTTTCTTGCCTGTTCCCTTTCCCCTGGGTATCACCCCATCTCTCATCTCCTGCAAAGTCGGAACCTAAGTGCAGAGGGTACTTAGCTTGCACATGAACCCGAAAGGGGTCCGGGTGTTTCTCTGAACCTCACAAGGCAGCTTGTTTTAACTTTCTAAATAAATCCTGGCTTCTGTTGCAGCCTATTCAGGGAGGTCCTCTCAAGTCTGTTTTCTCAAGGACTCACAGGACAGGGGCTTCCCTTGGGAAGATCATGGGTCTCTCTGGGAAAGAGGGCTGCCCTGAGATGAACGGAAGCAGAGATCAACATTCTGGAAGGACTAAAGGAGGATGAGATGGGACAAGACCCTCCAGTGACTCCCTGTCAGCCTGGATCCAAGGACAGTGTCAGGCCTGTGCCTTCGCTGGGAGCCTCTGTTGCTTTATCTTGGTGTTGCTGAAGATTCTCACAAGGTTGTAAACTCTGCATCGTTCTCAAGTGGGTACCCAGACCAGCAGCCGCATCCCCTTGTTAGGCAGCTTGTTTCAACGCACATCCTCAAACTTCTGAACCAGCAACTCTGGGAACCCTCCCGGAAGTCTTTTTTTTGTTTTGATGTATTTGCAGGGAAGCGATGGAGAGACAGACATAGAGAACAGACTTAGGGACACAGAGTCAAGGAGAAAGGGGAGGGTGGAATGTATGAAGAGAGTAACATGAAAACTTACATTACCATATGTAAAATAGACAGCCAATAGGAAATTGCTCTAAGACCCAGGGAACTCAAACCAGAGCTCTGTAGCTTCCCAAGAATCTTGATCCTCACTCAGGTTTCAGAACCGCTGCTCCAAGGCATAAGTGCAAGAAAGTACGATCTGCCCAATTTCTGAAGACCTGCCCTGATCTCGCAGCTCCTGTCTATACAATGTGTAAACAAAGAAGAGTGAAACTGGGGTGGTAAGATGACTTATTCAGGAGTGCTCCTGGATCACTGTCCTATTAAATGCCATCTTCTCGGCATGGAGCCCTTGCCCATTTGTCTGGAGCTTCCAGGAACTAGCTGGGCTGAGAGAAGTCTAGATTAGACAGAGCCGGGGGTGGCTGTCTATACTGGCAAGACTGTCATGAAGCGGACGGAGGCAACAGGAGTGCCAGCCAGGCAGTGTGATACTTGGGGCACACAGGAAGGTTATTTTGCTTCCTCTCCTCCTGAGCCCCTGGGACAGCTGCCCACAGCACACCCTTTTTGTGGATGACATGTGACCTCCGTCTCACCCTGAGGCCTCCACCGGAGCCTGAGGTCTAGGAGCAACGAGATGCTGACCAACTCCAATAGCCAAGGGAGACTGACCCTCCTCTCCCTCTCCGTGAGCATGGCATGGTTCTCCTGAAATTTGTTCGTAAAAATAACACAGGATCCAATCCAGCTGCTAAACAGCACCCTCCACCTTTTTCCCATGGGACCAAAATGTGGAAAAACCATCACAGCCCCAAGAAAGGCAACCTGTTGCCGACGAGTGTGTGTATCCTGGATATGTGAAAGCTGCAGCCCAAGGGTCTGCTCCTGTCTGCTGACCTAGTGCCTAACTGTCCCGGTTTCAAGCAGCTGCACCTTACTGAGTGTAAGAAGAAGGCGCCTTTCTAACCCATATCCTGCGCATTTCCCACCATCTGGCCAGCACTCCTTGCATCAGACAATAGACCTTCTGGATGGGATGGTTACTCCCACCTGAACACAGCTTTTGTCCTCCTTAATCCACTGAAGGGGGTTGCTCTTCCATCCTCTCTATATTTTTTTCTTCCTGAGCTCCAGCTTTCTGTGAACACTCCATCAACACCCCCTGAGTCACAAGCAGCCATAGCAGTGACACAAAGCCTTTGACTGTGTGGATCACAATAAACTGTGGGAAATTCTGAAAGAGATGGGAATACCAGACCATCTGACCTGTCTCTTGAGAAACCTGTATGCAGGTCAGGAAGCAACAGTTAAGACTGGACATGGAACAACAGACTGGTTCCAAATAGGAAAAGGAGTACGTCAAGGCTGTATATTGTCACCCTGCTTATTTAACTTATATGCAGAGTACATCATGAGAAATGCTGGGCTGGAAGAAACACAAGCTGGAATCAAGATTGCCGGGAGAAATATCAATAACCTCAGATATGCAGATGACACCACCCTTATGGCAGAAAGTGAAGAAGAACTAAGGAGCCTCTTGGTGAAAGTGAAAGAGGAGAGTGAAAAAGTTGGCTTAAAGCTCAACGTTCAGAAAACTAAGATCACAGCATCTGGTCCCATCACTTCATGGGAAGTAGATGGGGAAACAGTGGCTGACTTTATTTTTCTGGGCTCCAAGATCACTGCAGATGGTGATTGCAGCCATGAAATTAAAAGACGCTTACTCCTTGGAAGGAAGGTTATGGCCAACCTAGATAGTATAATTTAAAAGCAGAGACATTACTTTGCCAACAAAAGTCCATCTAGTTAAGGCTATGGTTTTTCCAGTGGTCATGTATGGATGTGAGAGTTGGATGGTGAAGAAAGCTGAGCGCCGCAGAATTGCTGCTTTTGAACTGTGGTGTTGCAGAAGACTCTTGAGAGTCCCTTGGACTGCAAGGAGATCCAATCAATCCATCCTAAAAGAGATCAATCCTGGGTGTTCATTGGAAGGACTGATGTTGAAGCTGAAACTCCAATACTTTGGCCACCTCATGCGAAGAGTTGACTCATTGGAAAAGACCCTAATGCTGGGTAGGATTGGGGGCAGGAGGAGAAGGGGACGACAGAGGATGAGATGGTTGGATGGCATCACCGACTCGATGAGCATGGGTTTGGGTAGACTCCGGGAGTTGGTGATGGACAGAGAGGCCTGGCATGGTGCAATTCATGGGGTCGCAAAGAGTCGGACACGACTGAGCGACTGAACTGAACTGAACTGAGGCCAGTATGACTCAGATTATTTGGAAATAGGGTATATTCCCTATGGCCTTAGGCCCAAGGGACTGCCTATTTTCATTTTGATCTGTTGATGCTATTTTTAGGATGAATGCAGGAGGGTAACAGTGCCCTGCTAGGAACATTTCAGCTTCAGTTTCCCGGCCCATGTCATTGACACTTCCTGTCTTCATCTTGATGGTTCTGGGGCCTCTGACAGGGGCTGGATCAATAGATCAGATATCAGGAACAGAGTATCATCAGCCTTGGGCCAATTCTCAGTATCCCTGTTTAGAGAAAGCTTGTGCTATCTGTGGGCCTGACCTTCTTTTTCCCTGCCATCTGAAGGCATCTGGCCAGAACTGGTAAGTTTTGTCCTCATTGTTTAACATATCTTAGACAGTACAGTCCCTCCAGGTCTGAAAGTCTTCAGTATCGTAGCATGTTTTATCTTTTTCCGCTTTCAGGTGCAGACTGTTGAGTCAATCATACTGTGGATTCATGGTCCAGTATTATCGTGATCCATGCAAGGCCCTTCCTGTGCTCACTGTTTCCCATATCCCACATCTTTTCCCTTCCCTCCGTATAAGCAGCATTCTAATGTGATATGTGTCTTCTTATTTAAATATATCCCTTAAAATGTATAGTTTTGCTTTAGATGCATATGTTTTTAATTTTTGTTAAAGTACCTTTTTTTACCTGCACTAAGCACTATTTTTAAGATCAGCAATATTGTGTGTACCTCTGATCTCTGTTTCTAACTGTTGCATAATATTCTCTGTTATCTAGCTCATGTATTTTTTCTGCCCATCCCTGGGAGAGGGGACCCCAGGTTGCCTTCAACTCTGTCACCACAAATAATGCATAGACTTAGTTTGGTCAAGTACAAGGTGGCTCCAAGGAGGAGGGGGAAATTCTGAATCCCCAAGACCCAGGGCTTGAGGGCAACACATCTTCTCTACATAGATGCTTTGATTCTAGCACTGCATTTCTGCTGTTGAATTGAAGAAGACCTTTTCCAGGTAGCTTACCTGGTGGTTTAAATGGTAAAGAATCCGCCTGCAATGCAGGAGACCTGGGTTCAATCCCTGGGTCGAGAAGATTCCCCGAGAGAAGGAAAAACCCACTCCAGTTTTCTTGCCTAGGAAATCCCATGGACAGAGGAGCCTGGTGGTCTACAGCCCATGGGGTCTCAAAGAGTCAGACACAACTGAGCGACTGGCACTTTCACTTTCTCAGGGTAGCAGGCTTGTGGGGAGGGAGCAGGTAAGCCAGGAGGCCTCATATAAGCCACCTCCTCACCAGCAAGTCATGTCTTCTCTTTAGGAAGGGAGTACCCACCAGAACCCAGGTCCCAGTGGCTGGCAGAGAATTAGCATTGGGCTCCAGCACCACAGGCTGTGGTGTGCCATGCTGTGGTCAGTACGGAGGCCTAGCTTTGGTGCCTCAGCCCTCCCTTGGCTTCCTGGCACCAACCTGGCTGTTGCTGGCGATGACAGGGTGCCGCTCAGCACCTGAACCGCCGCCAGCATCCTCTGCCCGACCTTCTGCCCACATGCCTCCACAGGGCCTCGGAGACTGGAGGAGGGTGTACACACAGGTCTGCTTGGCAAGCCAGCGGGCACCAGGGCAGAGGAGGGAAGGAGAGCCCTGACCCACAGGCAGGGTGGCTGCTCAGCCCAAGTGGTGAGAACTGGTGCAGGTGGGCCAGCCTCTGGGTCATGGGAATAAGAGGGCTGTCATGTCATGAGGGCGGAGCAGAGCAACCTCCTTGTGGGGTTTAGACCTTCAGAGGAGGGCCAGCCAAGGATGTCTCATGCAGGGCAGCCTGCCATGTGCAGGCGCTTGCCAGCTTTCATGAAAGGCCTCTTAGATGTATTCCAGCAGCAAGACCAAGAGTGAAGCTTAAGACACTGCAGGGAACTGCCCCTGTGGGAGTAAGAAGAGCTGTCTCTCTGTGCCTCTCCCCATCCCAGGGCTGATGCCCCGAGTGTGAGGTGATGGAGTGCAGGGAGCCCTCAGCCCACTCTTTCAGCCTCTGAATGGGAACTGGGTATACTTGGAGTCATGCCTCCGGAGCCAAGGGCATTCAGGCCAAGGCATATGTATGTGGGGGCAGGGCTGGAGTGGAGGGTGTCAGCCCCTCCTAAGCTGTGACCTACCGCTATGGTTGCCCAGGAAGTTGAAAGAGGTAAGGAGGTGTTTCCCTGATGTGTTTTAGAGCCTTTAGGGGCTCTGGGCCAGGGATGGATAGATAGGTTTATATGGGCTTCTCATCAAGCTTTAGGAAGTAAATCTGTAGCTTTGTTTCCATTTTCGTAAAGGACTGACCTTGTACTTGAGGGAGGGTGGCTTTGGATTCAGACTAGGACACAAATCCTTGTTCTCAGCATCTATATTTCCCTCTTATAAAATGGCGTGCCCTTCTTACAAGGCTGTTAATGAAGATTCAGAGAAACAATATGTGGAATAATGAGAATAACTACTATGTATGGACCAACCACCACATAACAGCTGCTATGCTAGGCTGCAGTTTCTGTGTCAGTAATAACACGTGTGTACTTGCATGAATCATTTCTCTGTAAATGGGAAAGGGGGGGCCTGAAGCAGGTTTCGTGCTCAGTTTGGTGCGCTGTAAGGTGGCAGGAGCCTGTTCCTGTGCCCCCCATCCTAGCCGCTGCCCGCAGCCCAGAGGCCAGAGCCGAGCTCCTTACCATTCCCACAGGTCTCGCAGCGGTGCTGCACCAGCCTGCAGCTGGGTCCTTGGCCCCCTGCCGTTTCCTTTCTCCTGTTTCCATTCATGCTTCATTTCTCATGCATCACACCAGATTCATTAGCAGCCTTTGGCAGGGGAGATTCAGGGAGTGGGATCCTTTCAGATCCTCAAAATACCCTGCTCTGTCCCCTACATAGGAAGTTACCTTTTTTCCTTGTATTCTGAGGATGCACCCCAGGAAGGTTTCTACGAGTTCGAGATTTCTTGACAAAATTGGAGGAAACAGCGTCTGACTATTGTTTATGGCTTGGTGGCTTAAGACTTGAGGTTTTTGTCTCTGGCAGGTCGTCACTTTGGAACTTGCTAGGGAGGTTAGCTGCAAACTGAGTTATCAGGAAGTGTAGGCGCTCTGCTTCTCAAGTATGTGTAGGAACTGGAGGGGGTCTCTGATCCTCATTGTCTGGAATGTGAGGGAGTTGGTTCTGAAAGAGAAAGAGCAAGTGTGAGAGTCAGTACTTCCTCTAAGTGGTGATAAAGAACCTGTTACATATTTGCCAGAAAATGAAGAGGCCCACGTTGGAGGGGAGGAGTAAGGTATTACAAAAAGAGGAGGGCAGTAAAGGCCATTGACTTGCCAAAGAACAAGTCACTTTTTATGGCTTTGAATCTCAGCGTCTTTATCTGTAAGGTGGGAGTCACAGCCATCCTACCTAAAATCTGTATGCCAAATCCTGTCACGTGTCACTACAAGTTGTAGAACAGATGTTACAGAACTTTAAGAGGAAAAAAATTAAAATGATTTAATGGTCATGTAAGTAGTAGGATTTCCTGACCCCGCAGGAAGGGATGAAAATTCCCTCTTCCATCCTGTCATCATTAGGCTGGCAAAACGCTAGAAACAGGGAGTGAGAACATGCCTTACCCAGAAAGCCCCGAGCGGAATGACTAATCTTGACCTGACAGGAGGTGGTGGCCTCCCAGGCATCAGAGCATTGCGCCTGGGGCTGAGGCTGCGTGAGCACTTACAGATGATTCTTTGCCAGTTGCCTAATAAGGTTAGGGGCTAGGCAAGCTCAGTTGCAGAGAGAGAGAAGTATTGGCTCTGGCTCCTGCCATGCCTCCGAATTCCAGAAGCACTTTCTCAGAGAGCCCAGCTTAAAAAGGGGTCCCAAACGGGCAGCGCCCCTTTGACTTTGTGCCAGCAGCTTACTGCCTAACCTATGTGTATATCTCAAGGGCAACCTGAAGCAGACAAGCTTCGTTCTTTTCTACTTGCCCCATGTGTTCTAGTCTTAACTGACCTTTTTGCATTGGTTGTCCGTGTGAGTGGAAGACGCACTCCTCTCTGATCTCTTCAGACTGCCCCTACTTCTCTAGACATCCAAGACCGCACTGTCGTGGTCATTCCATTGCCAAGTCACGGCCGACGCTCTGCCACCCGCGGACTGCAGCACGCCAGGCTGCTCTGTCCTCCACTTTCTCCCAGAGTTTGCTCAGATTCACTTCACTGAGTCCATGATGCCATCTAACTGACTCATCCTCTGTCACACCCTTCTCCTTTTGCCTTCAATCTTTCCCAGCATCAGAGTCTTTACCAGTGACTCAGCTCTTCACATCAGTGGCCAAGGTATTATAGCTTCAGCATTAGTCCTTCCAATGAATACTCAGGGTTGATTTCCTTTAAGATTGACTGGCTTGATCTCCTTTCAGTCCAAGGGACTCTCAAGAGTCTTGTACAACATCACAATTTGAAAGCATCGGTTCTTCAGCACTCAGTCTTCGTTATGGTCTAACTCTCACACCTACGTGCCTACTGGAAAAATCATACCTTTGACTTTACGTACAGACCTTTGTTGGCAAAGTGACATCTCCACTTTAAATATGCTAATTTCATGGCTGCAGTCACCATCCGCCGTGATTTTGAAGCCCAAGAAAAGAAAATTTGTCACTGCTTCCACGTTTTCCCCTTCTATTCACTATGAAGTGATGGAACCGGATACAATGATCTTAGTTTTTTGAATGTTGTTTCAAGCCAGCTTTTTCACTCTCATCAAGAGGCTCATTAGTTCCTCTTCACTTTCTGCTGTTAGAGTGGTATCATCTGCATATCTGAGTTTATTGATATTTCTCCTGGCAATCTTGATTCCAACTTGTGATTCATCCAGCCTGATATTTTGCATGATGAACTCCACATATAAGTTAAATAAGCAAGGTGGCCACAGGACTGGAAAATGGCAGTTTTTCATTCCAATCCCAAAGAAAGGCAATGTCAAGAATGTTCAAACTACCACACAATTGCGCTCATTTCACACGATAGCAAAGTAACGCTCACAATTCTCCAAGCCAGGCTTCAACAGTACACGAACTGAAATGAATTTAGAAAAGACAGAGGAACCAGAGATCAAATTGCCAACATCTGTTGGATGACAGAAAAAGCAAGAGAATTCTAGAAAAACATCTACTTCTGCTTCACTGACCGTGCTAAAGCCTTTGATTGTGTGGATCACAACAAACTGTGGAAAATTGTTAAAGAGATGGGAATACCAGACCACCTTACCTGTCTCCTAAGTAACTTGTATGTGAGTCAAGAAGCAACAGTAAGAACCAGACATGGAACAACAGACTGATTCCAAACTGGGAAAGGATTACATCAAGGATGTATATCGTCACCCTGCTTATTTAAGTTCTATGTAGATTACATCATGCAAAATGCCAGGCTGGATGAAGCACAAGCTAGGTCAAAATTGCTGGGAGAAATATCAATAACCTCAGATATGCAGATGCTGCTGCTGCTGCTGCGAAGTCGCTTCAGTCGTGTCCGACTCTGTGCGACCCCATAGACGGCAGCCCACCAGGCTCCCCCGTCCCTGGGATTCTCCAGGCAAGAACACTGGAGTGGGTTGCCATTTCCTTCTCTAGTGCATGAAAGTGAAAAGTGAAAGTGAAGTCGCTCAGTCATGTCCGACTCTGTGACCCCATGGACTGCAGCCTATGAGGCTCCTCCGTCCATTGGGTTTTCCAGGCAAGAGTACTGGAGTGGGTTGCCATTGCCTTCTCCGGATATGCAGATGACACCACCCTTATTGCAGAAAACAAAAAGGAGCTAAAAAGCCCCTTGATGAGTGAAAGAGGAGAGTGAAAAAGCTGACTTAAAACTCAACATTCAAAAAACTAAGATCATGGCATCCAGTCCCATCACTTCATGGCAAATAGATGGAGAAACAATGGAAACAGTGACAGACTTTATTTTCTTCTCCAAAATCACTGCAGATAGTGACTACAGCCATGAAAATAAAAGACACTTGCTCCTTGGAAGGAAAGCTGTGACCAACCTAGACAGCATATTAAAAAACAGAAACATTACTTGGCCAACAAAGGTCCATGTAGTCAAGGCTATGGTTTTTCCTATTGTTATGTATGGATGTGAGAGTTGGACCATAAAGAAGACTGAATGCCGAAGAATTGATACTTTTGAACTGTGGTGTTGGAGAAGACTCTTGTGAGTCCCTTGGACAGCGAGAAGATCAAACCAGTCAATCCTAAAGGAAATCAACTGTGAATTTTCATTGGAAGGATTGATGCTGAAGCTCCAATACTTTGGCCACCTGATGCGTAGAGCCGACTCAATGGAAAAGACCCTGATGCCGGGAAAGATTGAAGGCAGGAGGAGAAGGGGAAAACAGAGAATGAGATGCTTGGATGGCATCAGCTCTATAGACATGAGTTTGAGCAAGCTCCAGGAGATGGTGAAGGACAGGGAAGCCTGGAGTGCTGCAGTCCACAGGGTCGCAAAGAGTTGGACATGACTGAGCAGCTGAACATCAACAACAATGCAAGGTGACAATTTACAGCCTTGTCATACTCCTTTCCCAGTTTTGAAACTGTCAATTTTCCCATGTTTGGTTCTAACTATTGCTTCTTGACCCACATACAAGTTTCTCAGGAGACAAGTAAGATGGTCTGATACTCCCATCTCTTTAAGAATTTTCCACATCTGTTGTGGTCCACACAGTCAAAGGCTTTAGTGTAGTCAATGAAGCAAAAGTAGATGCTTTTCTGGAATTCTCTTGCTTTTCCATGATCCAGTGAATGTTGGCAATTTGATCTCTGGTTCCTCTGCCTTTTCTTAATCCAGCTTGTACATCTGGAAGTTCACATACTGCTGAAGCCCAGCTTGAAGGATTTGGCGCATAACCTTTCTAGCTTATGAAGTGAGTGCAATTGTATGGTAGTTTGAATATTCTTTGGCATTGACCTTCATTGGGATTGGAATGAAAACTGACCTTTTCTGGTCCTGTGGCCACTGCTTTCCAAATTTGCTGGCATATTGAGTGCAGCACTTTCACAGCATCATCTTTTAGGATTTTCCATAGCTCAGCTGGAATTCTGATACCTCCACTAGCTTTGTTCATAGTAATGCTGCCTAAGGCCCACTTGACTTCACACTGCAGGATGTCTGGCTCTGGGTAAGTGGCCTCACCATCATGGTTATCATTAAGACCTTTTTTATATAGTGTATTCTTGCCACCTCTTTTTAATCTGTTCAGCTTCTGTTAGGTTCTTACTGTTTCTGTTCTTTATTATGCCCCTCCTTGCATGAAATTGTCCCTTGATGTCGATAATGTTCTTGAGGAGATCTCTAGTCTTCCCCATTCTATTGTTTTTCTCTAGTTCTTGGCACTGTTCATTTAAGAAGGCCTTCTTATCTCACCTTGCTATCCTTTGGAACTCTGTATTCAGTTGGGTATATCTTTCTCTTTCGCTTTTCTCTTCTCTTCTTTTCTCATCTATTTGTAAGGCCTCTCAGACAACCATTTTGCCTTCTTGCGTTTCTTTTTCTTGAGGATGGTTTTGGTCACTGCCTCCTATACAGTGTTACAAACCTCTGTCCATAGTTCTTCAGGTACTTTGTCTACCAGCTCTAATCCCTTGAATTGATTTGTCACCTCCACTGTATAATTATAAGGGATTTGATTTAGGTCATATATGAATGGCCTAGTAGTTTTCCATGTTAATTTAAGCCTGGAATTTGCAATAAGCAGCTCATGATCTGAACCACAGTCAGCTCCAGGTCTTGTTTTGCTGACTGTATAGAGCTTCTCCATCTTTGGCTGCAAAGAACATGATCAATATGATTTCGATATTGACCATCTGGTGATATCCATGTGTAGAGTTGTCTGTTGTATTGTTAAAAAAGGATGTTTGCTATGACCAGTGTATTCTCTTGACAAAACTCTGTTAGGCTTTGCTGTGATTTGTATTGTACTCTAAGGGCAAACTTGCCTGTTATTCTGGGTATCTCTTGAACATGGACATCACCAGATGGTCAACACCGAAATCAGATTGATTATATTCTTTGCAGCCAAAGATGGAGAAGCTCTATACAGTCAGCAAAAACAAGACCAGGAGCAGACTGTGGCTCAGATCATGAACTCCTTATTGCCAAATTCAGACTTAAATTGAAGAAAGTATGGAAAACCACTAGACCATTCAGGTATGACCTAAATCAAATCCTTATGATTATACAGTGGAAGTGACAAATAGATTTAAGGGACTAGATCTGATAGACAGAGTACCTGATGAACTATGGACAGAGGTTTGTGACATTGTACAGGAGACAGGGATCAAGACCATCCCCATGGAAAAGAAATGCAAAAAAGCAAAATGGCTGTCTAAGGAGGCCTTACAGATAGCTGGGAAGAGAAGAGAAGCAAAAAGCAAAGGAGAAAAAGAAAGATATTCCCATCTGAATGCAGAGTTCCAAGGAATAGCAAGGAGAGATAAGAAAGCCCTCCTCAGCAATCAATGCAAAGAAATAGAGGAAAACAACAGACTGGGAAAGACTAGAGATCTCTTCAAGAAAATTAGAGATACCAAGGGAACATTTCATGCCAAGATGGGCTCGATAAAGGACAGAAATGGTATGGACCTAACAGAAGCAGAAGATATTAAGAAGAGGTGGCAAGAATACACAGAAGAACTGTACAAAAAAGATCTTCATGACCCAGATAATCACGATGGTGTGATCACTCACCTAGAGCCAGACATCCTGGAATGTGAAGTCAAGTGGGCCTTAGAAAGCATCACTACGAACAAAGCTAGTGGAGGTGATGGAATTCCAGTTGAGCTATTTCAAATCCTGAAAGATGATGCTGTGAAAGTGCTGTACTCAATATGCCAGCAAATCTGGAAAACTCAGCCGTGGCTACAGGACTGGAAAAGGTCAGTTTTCATTCCAATCCCAAAGAAAGGCAATGCCAAAGAATGTTCAAACTACTGCACAATTGCACTCATCTCACACGCTAGTAAAGTAATGCTCAAAATTCTCCAAGCCAGGCTTCAGCAATACGTGAACCATGAACTTCCAGATGTTCAAGCTGGTTTTAGAAAAGGCAGAGGAATCAGAGATCAAATTGCCAACATCTGCTGAATCATCGAAAAAGCAAGAGAGTTCCAGAAAAACATCTATTTCTGCTTCATTGACTATGCCAAAGCCTTTGACTGTGTGGATCACAATAAACTGTGGAAAATTCTGAAAGAGATGGGAATACCAGACCATCTGACCTGTCTCTTGAGAAACCTATATGCAGGTCAGGAAGCAACAGTTAGAACTGGGCACGGAACAACTGACCGGTTCCAAATAGGAAAAGGAGTACGTCAAGGCTGTATATTGTCACCCTGCTTATTTAACTTATATGCAGAGGACATCATGAGAAACGCTGAGCTGGAAGAAACACAAGCTGGAATCAATATAGCCGGGAGAAACATCAATAACCTCAGATATGCAGATGACACCACCCTTATGGCAGAAAGTGAAGAAGAACTAAAGAGCCTCTTGATGGAAGTGAAAGAGGAGAGTGAAAAAGTTGGCTTAAATCTCAATATTCAGAAAACTAAGATCATGGCATCTGGTTCCATCACTTCATGGGAAATAGATGGGGAAACAGTAGAAACAGTGTCAGACTTTATTTTTGGGGGCTCCAAAATCACTGCTGATGGTGATTGCAGCCATGAAATTAAAAGACGCTTACTCCTTGGAAGGAAGGTTATGACCAACCTAGATAGCATATTTAAAAACAGAGACTTTACTTTGCCAACAAAGGTCCGTCTAGTCAAGGCTATGGTTTTTCCAGTGGTCATGTATGGATGTGAGAGTTGGACAGTGAAGAAAGCTGAGCGCCGAAGAATTGATGCTTTTGAACAATGGTGTTGGAGAAGACTCGAGAGTTCCTCGGACTACAAGGAGATCCAACCAGTCCATCCTAAAGGAGATCATTCCTGGGTGTTCATTGGAAGGACTGATGTTGAAGCTGAAACTCCAATACTTTGGCCACCTCATGCGAAGAGTTGACTCACTGGAAAAGACCCTAATGCTGGGAAGGATTGGGGGCCGGAGGAGAAGGGGACGACAGAGGATGAGATGGTTGGATGGCATCACTGACTCGATGGACATGGGTTTGGGTAGACTCTGTGAGTTGGTGATGGACAGGGAGGCCTGGCATGCTGCAGTTCATGGGGTCACAAAGCATCGGACACGACTGAGCGACTGAACTGAACTGAACTTGACTTCCTACTTTTGCATTCCAATCCCCTGTGATGAAAAGGACATCTTTTTTGCTGTTAGTTCTAGAAGATATTGTAGGTCTTCATAGAACCAGTTAACTTCAGCTTCTTCAGCATCAGTGGCTGGGGCATAGACTTGGATTACTCTGATGTTGAATGGTTTGCCTTGGAAATGAACCAAGATCATTCTGTTGTTTTTGAGGCTGCACCCAAGTATTGCCTTTTGGACTCTTTTGTTGACTATGAGGACTGCTCCATTTCTTCTAAGAGATTCTTGCCCACAGTAGGAGATAAAATGGTCATCTAAATTAAATTTGCCCATTCCCATCCATGTTAGTTCACTGATTTCTAAGATGTTGATGTTCAATCTTGCCATCTCCTTTTTGACCGCATTCAATTTATCTTGATTCATGGATGTAACGTACCAGGTTCCTATGCAGTATTGTTCTTTACAGCATTGGACTTTACTTTCACCTCCAGACACATCCACAGCTGAGCATCATTTCTGCTTTGGCCTAGTTGCTTCATTCTTTCTGAAGCTAATTGCCCTCTGGAGTAATTGCTCTCCACTCTTACCCAGTAGCATATTGGACACCCTCTGACCTGGGGGGGCTCATCTTCTCATGTCATATCTTTTTGCCTTTTCATACTATTCATAGGGTTTTTGCGGCAGGAATACTGGAATAGGTTTCCATTTCCTCCTCCAATGGACCAAGTTTTGTCAGAACTCTTCACTATGACCTGTCTGTCTTGGGCGGCCCTGCACTGCATAACTTATAGCTACATTCAGTTATGCAAGCCCCTTTACTACAACAAGGCTGTGATCCATGAAGTGGTTGTTGCTAATGTTGATAACCTAGCTAACGGTTATTGCTAATGATGCTGCTTGGAATTTTCCACTCGATTGGGAGTGTGGGAGTTCGCTCTCACAAGAAAAGATAGAGGGGCACATGGAGATTATTGCTCTTCTGCTTAAAGGACTGGATAACAAAAGTTCATTAAGATCAAATTAACCTTTTCACATCACTTGAGTGTCCTATACAGGACACTGGTCATCTTTCATGTAAGATTTCCAGGTACTATTTCTATTTATAATGCCATTCATTTATCAATTTCTTCTCCCAGATAAAGGTGGGAGGAACTGAGCCCTAAAAAACCTGAGCTCTAAGAAAGCTAAGTGACTTGCTCAAAGGGTTCTTGGGAAGATGGTAAATCTGGTTATGAATCTACTATGAGTTATTCAGCCAAAAAAATTAGCTGAATGCCTGCTTTGTGTAGGGATTGTCTAAGCACTAGGGAGAAAGCATTGAGCAAGACACGTGAAAAATCTCTGCCTTCATGAAACAAACGTGGCAGTAGGTGGTAGAGATAAAAAAAAAAAAGGTTATAATTTCTAGTTAAGCTGTCAATCAGCACTGTCCTCAACATCCTCTTCAAAGGTTAAGGAGTTCTACTTAAGGGTCAAATGGACTTCTCGCTGCTGTCACCCTTCCCACTGCTTCCAGGCTTGGAGCAGAAACTGAACTAGAGAGAAATGTCCATGGTGCTGCCTGACCCTGTGCCAAGAGGACTGGAGAGAGTGACACACTGCCTCCGCTTCTCTCCTTGTTCCCTAGAAATGACATCTAGAAAGAAAGGGGAGCATGATATTTGAAAAACAATAGCAACAACAACAAAACAAAATGCTTCTTGTATAACCCTTTATAAGTCAGGGTAGCTCTAAAAATCCACAGTAGGAGGAAGCTGGCAGAGGGAGGGGTGTAACTGCCTCCATCCCAGCGGAATCTACCAAGAACAGGATTGATTAGAATTAGTAGGAACTTTGGCCACATGTGATTTTTAGAAAAATGATTGATAAAGTAGTCAAGCCCTTATCTGATGACCCTTATACTTCCTGTTCATCGTCTAGAAGCAAGGACATCATCCATGTATTAAAGAGGGGCTGACCAGGGCTGGGCCCTCAATGCTCTGGTGCTGTGTTCAGAAAGACCCCCTTTGCATTTAAGTAGCTGGTGCATGGCGGTCCTCTTGCCTGAAGCTGAGAACAGGGCTTAGGATAAGCCTTTTTCTCTCCTTCATCCTCCCTGTTCCCACCCGTCCCTCTCTCCCTAGTCAGCATGTGCAAGAGGTG
Organism: Okapia johnstoni; assembly: GCA_024291935.2. Lineage (NCBI taxonomy): Eukaryota > Metazoa > Chordata > Mammalia > Artiodactyla > Giraffidae > Okapia > Okapia johnstoni. Next base: position 72,204,348 of record CM044322.1, on the reverse strand, counting down.
ACACATGGCTTCCTGAGAGGAGAACTGCTGACCTGAGACCCTCCATTGTCACTCACATGCAGGCTGACTTTGCTCCCCTGCTGTGGCCCTAGGCTGTAGCTGAATTGATAGCTGTTGTATTCCTGCCATCCCAGAGAAACTTGAACACCCACAGGCTTCAAACTATCTTTCCTCCTCAGAGGTCCTTATGTTCCCTTTATGTATAAAGATTCCACCCTGCATTGCCCACTGCTGGAGCGTTTTACTCACCCTTTTCCCCGCAAAGCTTTTTAAACTCCAAGATCTGAACTTAATACCTGATCTATTGACAACTGCATCAGGCTGCAGAATTTCTATACAGTGTCAGGCCAAGTGTTCTGAGGGGCTGCAGGGGATGTGGACGTCTTCTCCCAGGTTGCCCTTCTGGTTTGTAAATGTGGGTGTTAGGACTATGGTAGAGTGCAGGGTTTGGAGGAGGATGGCAGACTGGCAGGCCACCCTCCAGATCACTCGGTCTGGACTCCTTTCCTGATCTCTTCTCAGCTCTTAGAGGTGAGATTAAAACATTCTAAGATTAAAAGATTAAAACAGTCTAAAACATTCTGTTGCAGGTCCCTCAAATAGACAGAGAGAGCCATTAGAGGTTATATAACCCTTTATTTCCAAGTTTCTGAAGTTGTGGGATTTGTGTTGCTTGGTTTAGAAGAGGTGAGGTATGAAGGCTGGGGTGTATCTGAAGTTATTTCTCTACATTGGAGTTTACAGGCTGCTGCGGGGCGCCCAGGGAAGAAGGGGCCTCTCCTAAGTCAGTCCACTCAGCTTAGGCCTCAGCTATCAGTTCAGCTCAGATATCAACTGTCACCTAAACCCTGGTGCTAAAGTGAGTACCTCTTGTTCTTGCAGTTGCTGGATCTCATGCTGTTCTAATTGTTTCTTTATGTCTGCCTTTGAATCTTTATTCCAGAGACCCAGTTGTCATCGATTTCCAGGGAGCCCTCCTCTTTCTCCTCTCCTGCCACCTCTCTGCTACTGCAGTTGCTGGTTGTTGCTAAGGTTGCCTCCATGGTAACATGCACATCCTGTTTATACCTCCATCTGGAAAAGTTGGTCTAAACTAGGAACCTACCTACCCTGGACAACTGCTTCCATCACCACCTGGGGACACCAGTCATCGTAACACGTGGTCCGGCTTACACTCAGTTCCCCCATCTTCTTCCTCCTTTGGCTGCCAAGCTTCATACACACGAAAGGACCTGGACCACAGGCTGCTGCTCTGAAGCTTCTTGCACAAGATATAGTCGGTCTTGTTCTCATCTGGACTCTCAGAGAAGAAAGAAGTAAGAAGTGAAGAAGAGAAACAAGAGACCTTGATCGGTGGAAGGGAGATTTCACATTTTCTCTGTTGAGGGGCTTGGTAACAGCAGGCAAAATGACGAACCCAACAGAGCACACCTCGCCAGCCAACTTGATACTTGAGAGCCGTGAAGGGGAGTTTGGCTGCACAGTGATGGACCTGAGGAAGCTGATGGAGCTGCGTTCAAGTGATGCAATAGACCAGATCAACGTCCACTACGGAGGAGTGATGAATCTCTGCAGTAGACTGAAAACCAACCCTGTGGAAGGTAAAGGCCATGCCAGGGGTGGGAGATTGGAGGAAGGCGGCCTGCGTTAAAATATATTGTTCTCTCTGCTTCTAGAGAAGGGATGTTTCTGGAGACCTTGCTGCTATATCTGTGCCTGGTGGGCAAAGTACAGTCTCCAAAGCACTGAAAAGATGTGAGGCTGTGGAGGGAAACATTATTTCTTTCCCAGACATGAGGTTTAGTGACTGCGGTATTCTCTGAAGATCATTCTTTCCTTCTCTTTCTGTATCACTGTGCAGAAGGGGGACTGTCTCCTATAAATGTTTATGTTAGAAGTGTCTTTATCAGTAAATAATCAAGTCCCTAACTCATTATCAGTCTTTGATTGCAAAGGGTTGAAGGTATAATGCTTCCCTACCCTGATCTTACAGTATAATAGGAAGAGTGGGTGAGTCCGTCTACCCAATGTAGTACCGCTCTATGGTACACAGTTAGAAACGGGGTGGTAAACAAAAACGTAGAGAGTTTACCCACCATATCTTTGGATTACTCACTCAGTTTTCTTTCAGGAAATTATTGATGACTTTTTCAACCCTGTCTGATGCACTTTTAGTATAGTTCTTCTTAATCTATTCTCTAAAGAAAACGAAAAATCCAGCTTCATGCTTACCTGGCTCAGCCCAATTGCCCAGTGAGCCATGGTAATTTTACTTCATTGAAATGGAGATAGTACTAGAGAAACCTTATTTGCTCCTTTTTGCCTAGTTTCAGCATCTCTGTTATAGGTCCTTGCTTGGCCCTATCAGTTAGGCAGGCCTTGATTGAGTAGCTTGAGATAGAGCGGAGATCTTGTCCTTTAGATGCCTTCAGTCTCTTGAGGTGTACTATTATTTCTAACCCTTTCTTGGAGGCCACATCATATTTTTTGCCAGTTCTAAGAAGTCTTGACCCCTAACCAGTGTTATAAATTAGTGACTGAAAGTCCAGACTCTCTGATTAAAAGAAAAAAGGGAGAAATTTTATCTAGATATCTGTACCTTGCCCATGTTTTATTTTCTTTACCAGCAGGGAGAGCTGCCTTACATGTTCTCTGTACTTCTAGAGTTCACTTTCTTTTTTTTTTTTTTTTTAATTAATTTATTTATTTTAGTTGGAGGCTAATTACTTGACAATATTGTAGTGGTTTTTGCCATACACTGACATGAATCAGCCATGGGTTTACATGTGTTCCCCATCCTGAACCCCCCTCCCTCCTCCCTCCCCATCCCATCCCTAGAGTTCACTTTCTTATCTCTTAGGCTTTGAGTTCAGTACTGGCTCTACCATTTACTAGCTGAATAACGTTGAATAGTTGACTCATTTTCCGTAAGTAAACATCATTTTCTTTTTTGAAAATGATATTAATGCTTAGTCTATAGAGTTATTGGGATTAAATATTGTATGTACAATGCTTATTATAATAATGGGTGTTCAATAAATTAGTTGTCTCACATTAAAACAGAGTCCATGTATTTGACGATATTTGCCAGAATATGAGTGCTTATGGAGTGCAGTGTGTTATTATATCTGGACAGGCTGCTGCAATCTACCTGCAACCACTATCCATTTTCTACATTCACCTCTTGATGTCAAAAAAGAGCCTGGTTAGGATGGCAGTGCTGAGTTGCTTTCATGTGGCTCAGTTGTTGCCTTGTGTTTAGTTTCTAATGACTGCCCTTTGGATAATGCCTTCTTCTTGTCAGCTAGATTTCTTTATTTTGCCACTGTCATGGTAGTATTTACCTTAAAGAGAAGCTACTCCTATTATGTTTTCACTGAGATAATGTAGTACTTTAGGGACACTCATCAGAACTTAAGCAGAATTTTTCTCCCCGCTTCCTATACTGTTCTTTCCCCTTGGCTCAGTTGCTTCTCTCACAAAGTGAAACTCCAAATAAGCTGGAACCTGAGAAACTTCCAAAAGCAGAGTCCAGGCTTTCCTTCCAATTTTCCAAACCCTTTCTCATAGCTGCTACTGTTTACTTCTAGTTCCCAGAGAGCTCCCATTCCCAAAGGCCAACATATATATTCTTTTAGAATATATATCAAGATATCAGATATCAAATGCTTAGGTTGTTTCCCAGTCCCAGTTTTAGACCTGTAGTTGAAAGTCACCTTCTGATGTCAGCTGCTTCTGTTGCTGCAGACCCTGGCCACGCCAGACCTAGAACCCCTACCACTGGCACAGCTGTCCACTGCCATTCCCCTACTTCCTTAGATCACAAACATGTATCTTGATGTTTTTCAATATTACAACTTACTATTGGGCTGGTCCTAGAGCTAGGAAGCAGGCTGTCAGAAACAACTTTTCCATGAGAGATGTTTAGCCCTCAGTGCCAACAGTGACTCCCTCCGTATGACAAGAGGAAAGGGATAAGAAAAGAAGACACAGAAGAGCTATGACATGGTACTCTCTCCCCAGACAGAGGTGATGCTAAGCGGTTTGTTTGGACAGGCTGAGACAAGAACATCGATATCCAGGTGCCAGAAAAAGTCAGCCAGTTCACAGCAGACCACACTAGGGTGCCTGACAGCCTAGCATAGCTTTGTCACCTGTGGTAGGCCCCTGCAGGCTAATAATAAGAACATAAAGAAATTTTCCCAGTGCTTGAATTCCGCTGATTGGAAAGTAAAGTGAAGTAAGATTGGGGAGATCGTTTCCTAGAATATGACCCTTCCTCTTTATTTTCTGTTGGATTGATAGTATCTTTAGGATAGATTGTTTTAAACTATAGCTACTCAGGGGCCTTATGGAACTTGCAATTTATAACTTTTCTGACATAGTTTTATTTTTCTCTCTCTCTCTCTCATTCTCACTCTCAACAGACCAAAAGAATTAAATGACTTGCCTAAAGTCTTACCACAGAGTAGAGCTTGATGGAATAATTCATGTTTTCTGACTTATAGACCATTAATACTCTGCTGCCTCTTCAGCTAGAGAATCAACACAGAGACTCTTAGAAGCATAGATAGTTTTACAATTTGTTTTATATCCTGGTACCTGGTAAAATGCCTAACTGTGACCCGATACTGATATGCATTTAATATTGGCTTGTGTTCCTCGAGTCCATTGACTAGTTGGAACAAGAGGCGATGCCCCAGTGGCTAAGAGTTGGTTACATTTGAGACGACATGGAGGCACTCAGCCTCCACAGCACTCATCAGTGAGCAGACACAAGGCTCAGTATGATCAAAAAAGAGAAGGAAAGTTAGAGAAACAAAAATGGGTGGAGGAGATGTGAAAGAGCACACAGACTTTCATCTAAGCCACCAAAGAATTCCGCCTTCATGGCCATGTTAAAGAAAAGCAGAGAGGCAGAGGTGACTGTGTTGGTTGGGTGAGTGGTTGTATTGTGTGTGTGCGTGCTCAGTCATTAGTTGTATCTGACTCCCATGGACTGGAGCCCGCCAGGCTCCTCTGTCTGTGGAATTTTTCAGGCAAGAATACTGGAGTGAGTTGCCATTTCCTCCTCCAGAGAATCTTCCTGACCCAGGGATCAAACCCACATCTGCTGCATTACAGGCAGATTCTTTACTGCTGAGCCGTCAGGGAAGCCCTAAGTGGTTGTGTTGCCTGAGGTTTATCAGTAAGAAAAACCTGAGCATTTTGCACTGATAGAATCTTTTTAGTTTGCTCCTTTCCTCATTCCAATTTCTTTATCTCTCTCTTTTTACTGCTGCTTGTTTCCCTATTCCATCCCCACCCCCAAATTTTTTCAGTCCTCAAAGAGCCAAGCAGTGTGGATGATACCCACTGGAAGGTAGTCTTTTATCTTCTGATCAACTTTCCATGCTATCTCCTGGCCTCCAAGAGCAAGAAAAACCTGTGTGAGTCTGGACTGAGTTACCCGTGGCTTAAGAGGAAGAAAGAAGTACTTTCTTTAGTCTCCCTTGGTGTGCAGGAAGAAGAGAAAGTCTGGATGAGAGATTCTTTGGTGCAGATAGAAAGTTGTATGAATTCTCCTTCCCCACAGAACCTTTCCACATGGGGCCTTAGCTGTGTTACCTTTCTTCAGAGAAAGAATGATGTTTTCTGAAGAGGAGCTGTCTCAACAGTAAGGGGGTTTGAGGGACTTGGGCCCAGACCAGAAAGGGCAGAGAAGGGGAGCCTTGTCTAAACATTGAATAATTAATTACCTGTGGGCTTCCTTCAGAAAGCTAAAAGCTCTTTATATTAAATTTGGATCAAGAAGAACGTTGGTGGAAATTTCTATTTCATCTTTCCTCTACATCCTGCTGTTTCTTTTCTCCTCTGCAGAGCTTAGGTATGGCTGTATGCACAGGGTTTCTAATGTCTTTTCAATGACAGTGAACAAATAGTTAGTGGCCAGCAGGTAGTGGGGACACAGTGGTGAACACAACAGGGACAGTTCTTCCCTCCATAGGGCTTGACAGGCACTAAGAGAATGCACAAAAATTAAGGCAATTTCAGATAATGTCATAGTGCTATGATGGTAATTTGGGGACCTGTAGGGGAGGACAGGTGGGCTTAGGAGTTGGAGATAGGACTCCTCAATCATGTGACTGTCTAGGGAAGCTCTGGCCTGGCCGTGCTCTATGGTAATTGCTACCACTTAGTAAACGTTCCTGGCATAAGAGGCAAGCATCTTTGCCTTGCATAATTATTGAGCAACTAGTAGGTTTTGGGAGCTAAGATTCTTCGGGGAGTAAGTGGGAGGAAGGGGAAAGAAACTGTTTTAAGACAGCCCAAATTTTGGTTTTTGGTTCATTAACTGTAGGATTTGACTTAACATCTCCTGCCACCTTACAGTTTCTGGGGTTCAGCTGTGTTCCTGTTGTGTTTCTGTGGCCACAGCTTTTGAGGTCAGTGGCATGTCCTACCACTAACTGTCTATTTCTCCAAAAGCTGGTACGTACTAGGGTTGGGCTCTTCCTCAGGGCGGCAGATTGAAATTTCTAGTAGCATTGTCAGTCTGGGAGAAAATTGCACACGTAGCCCCAATAAATGTTCACCTACATACTACTAAGTTACTATTAGTACTTCTAACACTAATATTATTTACATAATAGACTCTGCAAGAAATAGGAATGGATGAAGTAATACAAAAAGTTCTAGTACCTTTCCCACACCAACAGATGAATGCATGCCCCCCGTTTAGAGACCACTGCCTTGGAGAATATTGATGTTGCCAGGGGGTGTATATAAAGAAATTGGCAAGTGGATATGGGATGGAATGGATGGGAGAAGAAAATGGGTAACTGGCTTCTCTGAGATTTTCCTCCCTGTCGTTAGTCTGATATAGTCTGTTTCAGAAAATCCACTTTTCAGTTAGTTCGGTTCAGTCACTCAGTCGTGTCCGACTCTTTGCAAACCCCATGGACTGCAGCATGCCAGGCCTCCCTGTCCATCACCAGCTCCCAGAGTTTACTCAAACTCATGAGCAGTCTGCTTTTAGGAGTCCATCAATCTCAGCTTAGAAGCACAGCTAAGCTGCCTCTCTCCTCATGCCCTCTGCCCCGTAGCCATCACCTTGAAGATGTCAAGTAAATTACCCTAAAAACCAGTCACAAGGGCATGCCTGCCAAGATGAACAGTCTGTGGTCCTCTCTGCCCGTCACACTTTGAGTGGATATATTAAGTTTAAGGTATGAGAAAGACTCATACCAGAAGAATATCTTTGAGGGAGAAGGGGGCACACCAGCTCAAACAGCCGGAGAGCAGCTACTCTGTGATGAGAATAGATGAGGCAAGTCCAGTAGCTTCAAAAAAGAAATATTTAGTACGTGGTAGAGGGGTGGAGGTTTTCACAAAACCTATAGGAAGCAGCATCAACAGCAGGATGCAGATGATTGAGAAAGATAGGAGAGCAAAAGTGCCCTTGCCGAGTCCCCTGCAGGGAATTTCATGTTGCGTCCTGGGAGTTCCTTGTCTGGTTTGAGTTATATGCCTAGGCCTGAATTAGGCCAATGGTGCATGACAGCCACCGGCCTACTCTTTCCCAGGCCAACTCCAGGCTCTCTGAATTCTTTCCTAGCCATCTCCTCCTTGCCTGGAGTGGGCCTCCTGGCTTAGCTGGCATAATGCTGCCAAGCAGGGGATAGGGAATCCTGGAGGCAGGGAGAGTCATTGCGTCTTCTGAACCTGAGAACCCTCCCCGCTTTCTCCCCTTCCACCAGGCCTAGGACCTTTGGTGCTCCATTTGGTTGGCAGCTCAGCAGAATCTCTTGCAAGTTTTGTTTTGCTTTCAACCTTGCGGTTGCCTTGCACTGAATGTCAGCTGGGGCGAGGTGGGGCCGAAAGAGAGCATTCCTTTTTCGGCCGAGGTAGATGTTGCATCTGCCCTTGTAAGTGGGGGTTTCATTTGTTTTATTTAGCTCCAAGGTGTGAGCACTGGGGGTGTGATACCAGAGGGGAGGATGAGCACGCAGCCCGGGAGAGGGCGACCGAGCAGAGGGTAGGGAGAGCACTCTGGGCAGCTCTCTTTTCTCCATGCCAGAGTCGGAGAGTTCAGGAAAGGCTCACAGCCGAGGGCCGGACAGACAGACACACTCCTGGACGAAGCTGTCCACCAAGGCAGGCTGGGGGATCGAGAGTGAGGAAGGGGCCATTTTCTAAATCTGTCGTCCTCTTGCTGTGACTTTCGGGAGGCTGCCTTCTCTCTGGGGGCCGGAAGGCCAGCACGCACAGAACACGTCTCCAAGCTGTGGGTGGGGTAAGTGGGAGACGCACAAGCAAGGAAATGGCTCTGACTCCTCCGAGGAGTGGCAGTGGCTTAGCACAGGAGCTGGCTGAAGCCTTTCAGTCCTTATGTTGGTTTTAAGCTGCTCTTCCCTCTTGGTTTCCCTGGTGGCTCAGACAGTAAAGAATCCACCTGCCATGGAGGAGACCTGGGTTTGATCCCTGGGTTGGGAAGATCCCCTGGAGAAGGAAATGGCAACCCACTCCAGTATTCTTGCCTGGAGAACCCCATGGACAGAGGAGCGTGGACAGCCTTGGTGGACAGTCCATGGGGTCACGAAGAGTTGAACGCGACTGAGCGACCAACACTTTCACTTCTCTTTTACCCTCTAATCCAGGGTTTTAAGGTAGGACTCGAAAGGCATTCTGATGTCCGTTCTTCTCATGTACTAAATAGGATTGCCTTCTAAGCAACCCAGAGAAACCTGTCCCTTGCACTATCTGTGCAGCAGAAGATTCTGCTCTTCCCTTGGCACGGTATCATTGCTCACACAGCTGGGAAGTCCCTCCTGATGTCTGACCTGGCCACACCCTCTCTGGGCCTGCGCTGGCTCTGATAAGGGGGCCTCTGTGGGGAAGCCGGCCCGGCCCTCCCCTCCTTCCCTGCTGGAGCCAAGCCACCAAGGGCTGGGCTGCCGCTCCTCCTCCCAAGCCACAGGCTGCATGGGCTCACAGCAGACACAGATTTTCCACCACCGCTGTTCCATCCCCGCCAGGGATGTGACTCCCCAGCCTGGGGTGCGGGCGGTGACTTCCCAGGCCGACATTCTTGTCACCTTTCCCAGCTCATGTACTAAGTCTGGCTCTGAGAGCCAGAGGTACTCCCAGTTTGGGTGGGACTGTTTCTCGTATGTTCTTGGGGACACGGTTTCTGCTCATTTTCTTGATGTATTTCTAGGGGAAACCCCTTTCCAGTTTCCAGCATTCTCTTCCTGCCAAGTCCTCCTTCCCCACTTTGGGAAGCGGTGTACTTGAGAAGCAGCTGTGAAGATGAGGGACTAAAACCCCCTTCTGGCCTGGGCAAGTATTTATGTGAAATCACAGCTGCTGAGATCAAGGCCTGAGAGCCTCTTGGGGGCTGGAAGAATTGGAATGGAAAGCCCCACATTGGGGGTTGGCGGAGCTCCCAGTCCCACATGGCTTTCCTGTGCGATGCTGCATGTCAGAGAGGATTCCCAAGGCCACCCCGCTTGCAGCCCCACACTGCCCCTCCCTGCCAGAGGGCCTGCAGGAACCTGGGGCCACTTAACTTCTTAGGGGAGCTTTTATTTAAAAGCTGAGGGTGACTCGAGGTGGAGCAGATAGGTGAGAGAAAATGCAAAGAGGAAGTAAATGTGTGACTTTGAGAGCATCTAGGTAAGAGCAAGGCCTGACCTCTTTTGTTTTCCATAATGTGTCTTGTTTCATTTGCTTGGGTCCAAAATAAGGCCAATAATGAAACTTTTATTGAATACACAGTTCATAGGTTGGACTCTGACAGACCTGATGTCACCATCCCTGAGGACAGGAAAAATACAGGACTAGTTCACTGCAATTGTAAATAAAGACTAGGAACAAGACTGATTTGCCTAGAGGTGCAGAGAAAAGCTGCAAGTGGGCCCGCCCTGAGGTAAATAAAGAAGGGTGACCCACCATTCCTGTTTGCCTAGAGCTGAGGGGTTGTCCCTGGAGACAGGCGCTTCAGTGATAAAATCTGGAAAGTCCTAGGCAAAGTAGGAAAGGTTAGTCACAGCAAAATGGAGCCTCAGCTGAGCACAGCTGCCTCCACAGCCCAGCCCCCTCTGTGTGTGAGTTGGAATCCAGCTACTTCTTGTGGAGCAGTTACAGACTGGCACATATTTACTTGAGTAGTTACCAAACCTGTCTAGGCCTCAGTTTGCTTGTATGTGAAATGGGGTTAATAGCAGCTATCACATAGGGCTTTGCAGTGTTTCAGTGGGAAGACACAAATGTGCCAGGCACAATGTAATCACTTAAATATTCACAATAATGTCTATTACTCATGCAGTTCATTCAAGGAATTTGTGCACTTACTACGTATCAGGCACTGCTCTAGACCTAAGGAACAAAGACAAAAATCCTGGCCTTGTAGAGGGAGATAAACAAATGTAGAACAAATATATCAAATAACCTATTCCAGGAGAAGACCTATAGAGGGAAACAGTTGAGCAGGACTGTTGTGTGTCTGGGGGCAGAGACATCCGCGTGAAATACATTGGTCAGGGTGGGCCTCATGTGGCAGATGGCGTTTGTCCGGAGACCTGAAGGAAGTGAAAGGACAAGCCCTAACTAGTGAAGGGAAATTGGAGAAAGAAAACAGCATGTGCAGGGACCCTGAAATAAAAACGTGTCTGGGGCACACAGAGAATGGCAGGAAGGCGAACTTGGCGGGATCTCGGTGATCAAGGCGACAATGGTAGGACTTAACAGGTGGGGAACTGGGTGCTCATAAAGGGGGCCTACAGGCCGTCATAAACTTTTACTCAGTTTCACTTCACGTACAAGGGCAGATGAGTGTCATGGGTTGGGTTGACAGAGGTCATTCTGGAAACAGAAGCGACTGAGGACAGAAAGGTAAGGGTGGAAGTGGGAAGCTACTTGGACAGTCACCGTAGTCTAGGTGAGAGATGACCATGCTTAAACAGGATGGGAGCAGGGGAAAATGAGAAGTGAGGGGAGCTTGGATATATTTCGAAGGTAGGGATGATAAATTTCCTGACTAAAGGAGTATTGTAGATAAGAGAGAGAGAGGAGTCAAGGGTGATTACGAGGCATTAACATGAGAACAGAGTAGGGCAGGGTTACGTCTGGAAGTGGAAGTGTTAGTCGTTCAGTAGTGTCCAACTCTTTGAGACGCCATGGACTGTAACCCGCCAAGCTCCTCTGTCCTTGCGATTCTCCAGGCAAGAATACTGGAGTGGGTAGCCATTCTCTTCTCCAGGGGATCTTCCCAACCCAGGGATCGAACCCAGGTTTCCTGCATTGCAGGCAGATTCTTTAGCATGTGAGCCACCAAGGAAGCCCTTTTAGCTAGACTGGTGTTGAGGTTCTCATTTTGGCCTTCAGTGGACTATTGATTGGCATGTGATAACCTCCTATATCTGATGTCCTGATTTGCCCTCATAGTCTACTCACCCTTATTACTGAGGGAATAGCATCTCCTCCCTTTACATTGGAAATCCTGCTTTCTTAAGAAATATCCCAGGTAGATTAACAAGTTATCAGAACTCCTGTTTCTCAAGAGCAGACCTAGCCGTCCAGCACAGCAGTTCCAAGTTGGCACAGATGTGTTATCTCAGGTCCCTGAGAGAAACACGCAGCACGGCCCTGTTCCCTAGCAACTCTGCCTCTGCCCGCCTGGGGATCAAGATGCCCTGCCCAGGAACACTCCTTTCCCAGGCTCTGGCTCTTCTTTCCTGCTGAGAACTGACTTCTCAGAGTGGTGGGGGCAGGGAACCTCTGGCAAGCAGCCCGTGTTGCTTCTAGTGCTTTGGCCAGCCTCCCCCCCACCCCCACCCCTGCTCTGTTCTCCTGCAGAGCTCTGCTGTGCCTCTCAGCTCTCTAGCCAGGGTCATGCTCTTGGCCCCAAGGAAGCAGGAGGCCCTGGATTAGAGCATCAGGTGCCACTTCCTGAACCAGCTTCCTGCTTCTCTCTCCTGAGCGCTAGCAAGTGGAAGGAAGTAGTCTCCAGTCCCCACTCCACACACACCCCTGCTTTATCTCCAGGCAGGGTCCCCAGGTAGATTTCGATACCTCTCCTGATGGTTTTTGTTTTTAGGGTGGAGGAATGGACCCTGCAAACAGTACTCCCTTGGGTACAGATTTTCCCATTTTCAAAATCCTTGTCTGAATGTCTTCCTTAGTTCTAACCCATATCTCTTTCCTTGCCATTTAAAGTAACGCTCTTGGGTCATATTCAGTGGAGATGGCGAATAGAAGTCTGCCCTCCCGCTGTGCTCACCCTCCCCCCACCGGTGGACTAGCCCTTCATTGTGAAGAAATGTGAGGTCCTCGGCATCAGTAGCCCCATTCTTTCCTTGCAGTTTCCAGTCATCTGCTTGTCTTGTGCCTCTGGGTAAAGCTGTGTTAAGTGTCCCCATCCTCTGATTCTAACCCTCCTCACTGCTGATCGTTTTTCAAGACAAAGGTTGCCTCACCCTGCCTATGGGGAACCCATCGAGCAGTATAGCCAACAACCAGTGCCAAACCAAGGCTATTTGCTAATAAAGTTGTGTAAACAACTTGATAAATGCCAGCTGGCATTAATTTAAATTATATGCGTTCTCCTCTTTCCTTAAAGTGTAAACCCCTTCTGGGGCCCATGAGAAGAGCCTAAGACTCTGGGACTAATTCTGCCTCTTATTCCCTCTGGGAACGTGCCTGGACTCTGTGTGCATACTCACACAGATGTGTAAGCACACGTGTGTTGGTGGAGAGTGCGCTGATGGTCAAGGACTGAGTGCTGCCTGACTCGGCGCTCTCACCTTAATCGCTCTCTATTCACTCTGAATAACAGTGCTTCTCCTTGTACCTTGTCTAAGCAGTACTCATAGCACTTAGTACATCTCTAAGTACGTAGTTCTTAGTAGAACATTAATACCTCTGAAAGATGTGTGTGTCTATGTGTGTGTGTCTCTGTGTATGACAGAACAGAACGGCTCTGTGTGCTTAAAGGGGTTGCCCGAAGTTGGAGTCTTGTGAAGTCTGTATTCTGTTGATGTCCTGAAACCTGTGGAACTTGGAATCAGGACAACTGGTTGGGCTCTGTCTCCTAGCCTCCTAGCATGACCTTGAGCAAATAGCTTATTCTTTATGGCCTTTTTGTGTGAGCCAATAGGTAGAAGCCACCTCTGCTTTTAAATCATGGCCAGCATTTACATGTTAATATGAGAAGAAAATTCTGTGTCTCAGGAAACATTTTAATGTACTCTTAGAGCTGAAGCCTGGTGCAGACTCAGTGAGGAAGAGATGAAGTTGTAGGTCTGGGCTCACTTACCCTGGAGACCAAGAGGAGCGAGTGGCCTCTGTCACCGGCTTGTCTTGTTTTGCCCCCATTTCACACCTGCTGAGTCTGGGAAAATGGGGGTGGTTGGTCACCCTAACTGGATCTCATACTTGGGCAGATCAGGAAGCAAGGGATGTTTTTTAAAGGGCTCTTTTAACTGCCTTCCTCTGTCATGCAGCTGTTCCACTTTCTTCTTGCTCATTCATTCCACTCCCGTCTCTTTTTCAGGCCTGTCTGGGAACCCTGCAGATCTGGAGAAACGTAAACAAGTGTTTGGACAGAACTTGATTCCCCCCAAAAAGCCCAAGACCTTCTTAGAGTTAGTGTGGGAAGCCCTGCAGGACGTCACGCTCATCATCTTGGAGATCGCGGCCATAATCTCCCTGGTCCTGTCCTTCTACCGCCCCCCGGGGGCAGAAAATGAACGTGAGTATCTGGAACAAACGAGTGTGACTCTCGAATGGGTTCTTTCCACTGTATTTGTTGACAAATTTTATTAGGTTGGTGCAAATATAATTGCAGTTTCAGACCATGAATTTTAAAACATAACTAGTTTTAATAGGAACCATTACAATGAACACATTTTTGCCAATGAGAAACATTTATTTCTGTAGTGTAAAAATCCATGTTTTAGGATCTGAAAAAATCTTGGAAAGCATGTTTCTGCATCCTTTGGGTTGTGGAAGCATTTTCCCTGCAAAATGTTGTTGAGATGCTTGAAAAAGTAGTCAGTTGGTGAGAGGTCAGGTGAATATGGTGGATGAGGCAAAACTTTGTAGCCCAGTTCATTCAACTTTTGAACTGTTGATTGTGCGACCTGCAGTCAGGAGTTGTTGTGGAAAAGAATTGGGCCCTTTCTGTTGACTAGTGCCCGCCGCAGGTGTGGGAGTTTTCGGTGCATCTCGTTGATTTGCTGAGCATATTTCTCAGACATAATGGCTTCGCCAGGATTCAGAAAAGTTTAGTGGGTCAGACTGGCAGCAGACCACCAGTGACCATGACCTTTTTCTGATGCATGTGTGGCTTTGGGAACTGCTTTGGAGCTTCTTAGTCCACTCATTGAGCTGGTCATCGCTGGTTGTTGTGTAAAATCCACTTTTTGTCACACATCCCAAGCCAATCGAGAAATGATCCATTGGTGTTTTATACAATGAGAGAAGATGACACTTCAAAATGACGATTTTTTTTTTACTTTCCATCAGCTCACAAGGCTCCCACTTACCGAGCTTTTTCACCTTTCCAGTTTGCTTCACATGCCAAACGACCATGGAATGGTCAACCTTAAGTTCTTCAGCAACTTCTTGTTTAGCTGTAAGAGGATCGGCTTCAGTGCTGGCTCTCAGTTGGTTGTTGCCAGCTCCTGGTGGCCACCACCACAGTCCTCGTCCTCAAGGCTCTCATTTTCCCTCCTGAACCACCACCACTGCCCTGCACGTTCATTAGCAGTTCCTGTACCAAATACGTTGTTGATGTTGCAAGTCATCTCCACTGCTTTAACTGATTTTGAACTGAAATAAGAAAATCGCTCAAATTTCCTTCTTGTCTAACATCATTTCCATAGTCTAAAATAAATATAAAATACACAGCAAGTAATGTCATTAGCAAAAAAAACATAAAGCAAGAAATGCACATTAAAATGATGTATAACATAACCACATTGATTAAGAATGTATTCCAGTAGCAAACGGCAAATTTCAACAATGCAAAAGCTGCTGTTACTTTTGCACCAACCTAACAACTTAAGTGTTGTGTGTGGCTCCCCACCCCATTATGAGTGGGTTCTCCAAAGGAAACTAAAGAGTAACTAGTAAGCTATTTTTCCCCCACTTTCCCAGTAAATCCTTATTCAGAATGTTATGAATCCTCTACCCTCACTAAACCAACAAGGCTGTGCACCTCAAAGTCCCCCCACCCCCAAGCTGGGTGGGCATCCCGGGACATAGCAGTGGGAGCTACTGTGCTGGGGGTCATAAGGTCTTTATATGTATCTTGCCTGTAGTTTTCATTGACATGTTTCATGCCATTTAGTCATATGCCTGTTTCGGGTAAACAAAAGTCGTTATATTGGTTATGAGATGATGCCCAGTCCTGCCGTCTGCCAGTGTCCTCAGGATAGCTATCTTACCCAAGTTTTCTGTTCTTCTCTTTCTCTGGCTTTCTGTCCTGGGGAGTTACGGAAGCACAACCCCCATTTTTAATGTCAGCAAAGGCCCCTCGGTGACCCTTTTCTCTCCTTTCCCTGGGCTAGAGTGTGGTCTAGCCGTCAGTAGCCCAGAAGACGAAGGGGAGGCAGAGGCTGGCTGGATTGAGGGCGCAGCCATCTTATTCTCGGTGATCATCGTCGTGCTCGTGACTGCCTTCAATGACTGGAGCAAGGAGAGGCAATTCCGGGGGCTGCAGAACCGCATTGAAAAGGAACAGAAATTCTCCATTATCCGAAATGGCCACATCATCCAGCTCCCTGTGGCTGAGATTGTGGTGGGTGACGTTGCCCAAATCAAATACGGTGAGAGCTCTGTGACTCTTTTCTCTTCTAGTTCTGCTTCTTATACCTGTGCCACCCTCCCTATTACAGGGCTAGGTCCTTTGGCATAAGGGGGCTGGGAATTGCTGAGGACCCAAAAAGATAAGACCCCAAATTGTGTTAGCTTCTAGGTTAGAGTTTCAGGAGGTTATGGAAAAGAAATTCAAAGAAAGCAGTAACTGAAACTCCCAAAGACTGTCAGACTGTACCCTGTGTGTCTTAGATTACAAGTATATAATAGTCAGGCCATGGGAAGCTCCTTGGGGATCAGTAACCATTTGAGTTTATAATGCCCAGAACAGAGTTTTATTGCAGGGTGTCAGATCCGAAGTTTCTTTTGAAGGTTCTCCAGGATCTCCCAGGCCGTTGCCTGTAGGAAGGGCCCTGGGAGCAGCCCTGAGATGAGGCTGGACGGTCCTCACCTGCCCTCTTTCCCTGTCGCCCCTTCACCTCTGTGTGCTAGGTGACCTGCTACCTGCAGATGGGATCCTGATCCAGGGCAACGATCTCAAGATTGATGAGAGTTCTCTGACTGGGGAATCGGACCATGTCAAGAAATCCTTGGAAAGGGATCCCATGCTGCTCTCAGGTGAGGCCTCTGACTACACCAGTTCCCAGTCTACCTCCCCCTTGGCACTCAGCCACAGAGACTGTCTGGACCTTGCCCTGTCTTCCAACCGTGCCCCGTCTCCTGTCCCAAGGCTCAGCAGGGGCTGTAGCATGTCAGTGGGTTGAATACAAGGATACTGAGCAACCTAACAGAGGTTGTCCATGAAGCAGATGCTACAGGAGCCTTCAAAAGGCTCTGCTGGCTGGGGTGGGTGGTGGGAAAGGAGCCTTACCCCAAAGCCGTTAGACACATTGTTCTCCTTCCCCCTGGTTTGCTTGCTCTTGATCTTTTCCTACTATCTGCCGAGTATAACACTATCCATGGGAGAGGAAGGAAGAGGGATTGCTTTTTTCCAAGTTTATGTTTCACACCAAAGAATAGCCAGGTATTAAAAAAAGAAAGCTCTTCTCCCTTCTTCTTTCTCATATAGGGACCCATGTAATGGAAGGCTCTGGGCGGATGGTAGTGACTGCTGTGGGTATCAACTCTCAGACTGGAATCATTTTTACCCTCTTGGGAGCCAGTGAGGGGGAAGAGGAAGAGAAGAAGAAGAAAGGTAAGGGGCTTTCAGAAGAGTCTCCCCTCTCCCGCCGCCACGGACGGACCAGGAGAGGGAGCGGGTCTGGAAGGGAGCACCTGGCTGGCAGACTCTGTAGGATGATGCGGAGAGATCTCCAAACCCCTTGTTTAGCTTAATGCTTCATCCCTGTCTCCCCACGGTGCTACAATGAAAGCTGGATCAGGCTCTGCACCCTCCGGTCAGATTGCACTGATTCCTGCATTTACTGGTGGACTGTAAGAGAATGAGGTAGAAGGCCTGCGCAAATGGGCTGGCAGTGTGCCCTGGCTCCAACCCTCTGTGTAGTCCTCCAACCCTCTCCCCTTTCTTCCTCAGACATGGGGGATTATATGAACCATCAAGGCTAAGGGAAAACTATCCAGGAGAAGAAACTGGTTTCCTGCTAAAACTGTGAGCAGGAAGAGATGCAGCCAGCAGGGTGGGAACAGAGAGAGAATGTCTGCCTTGAAGTTAGCCCTGTCTTTGCCATTCACTTGTTCCTGAAGGAAGGAAAAACAGAAGGCAGAAAGATAACAAACCAAATCTTCACCTTTCCCTAAGCATTCCTGCTCTTGGAGGAGAGAAGGATTTCTACCATTTGGCTGGAGGATCATCTTGGGCTGTTTAGGGAAGGGCAGTTAATGAAAAGGGAACAAAGCACATTCAGTTAGGAACCAGACTGTTTCTGCAGCTGCCTGCAGAGTGAATAAGGAGGAGGCTTGCCTGGTGCTGGTGAACTGACATGGAGGCACCTTGCAAGGCCTTTGCCACCGGGCAGAAACAGTTCACCCCATTTCTCCACCCCATTTCTCCAAGTGGTTTGACTCGGGTCAGAAGCACTGCCCAACAGCAACTGTGCTCCAGGAGAAAGCAGCTCAGAAGGGGGTGTGCACTCCCCTGCATGAGTGGCCTGGTCCATACCCAGGGATTTGTGAGAGCCTCTAATAAAAATGGGGGTAAACAGAGTTGTGAGCTTCCTTTACATCCCCTTTGCTGCAACTCAGACCCTTTGCTGTCACCCTTTTAGGCTCTGAACAGGACCGGCAAATTGCATATCTGATCTCTGAATAGTCATTTTGGGTCCCCACCCCATTTTTTTTTTCTTGTTCAAACAGGTAAAAAACAAGGAGTCCCTGAAAATCGCAACAAAGGTAACCTTTCCACTCACTCATTTACCATCTCTACCCGCCCACACTCAAACCAGACCTTTCCAGGCCATCTGCCTTCCCCCTGTTCCTCTCCATAAATCTGTTATCCGCTCTTGTGGTCCAGATGCCTCATCCTGAGGATGGTGCAGAGATTGGGGGTGGTCCCAAGCTGCCAAACCCAATCTAAGGCGGGGCAGCAGCACCCTCTGCTGTTAGCTCAAGGGACCTCCCGTCAGGATTTCTCTCGGGAAGCCTGTGCTGTGATCTGCTGTTCCCAGGGTGCTGACCTTGCTTCGTTGCCCTTGGCCAGAGTTAAGGAGCAAAGATCTTTCATTTCTCGGTTGGAAGTCTTCAGGGTCCTTATGGGGGAAGGCATTGGGATGGGCAGTCCCTGCACCCTCTTCTTCCTCTTTTGGTGCCCTCTTCCCATCTAGATTCCTTCTCAGCTAGTCTTCTCTGGGGTGGTGAGAGCCCTTTCTCTGTAACCTCTTTCCCCACTTTGTTCTCTCCACAGTCTGTTTTCCTCCTCCTAATCTGATGTGTGTTTCTTTTTTGGTGGCTGTGTTTACATCCTGTCTCTGTCTTATTCGTGAGTCTGACAGCAGAGACAATCTCTCAGGAAGGGCATCTAACCAAAGGGGCAGAGCCCTGCAGGGTGAAGTTGAAGGGGTGCTGGGAACCAGCAGGAACTGCTCTCTTGAGACAGCACCTGGAGACTTTTTCCTTTCATAACCCACATCATAGTAAGTTTTAGAAACAAAGATATCACACTGGAAAATCAGGACTCAACAAAAATAATTCTTAAATTTCAGATCTCTTCAACTCTTCTTTTTAAAGCAAAATGGATTTCTATGTCTGTCTTTATCCCTGCCTTCTCTTGTTCCAGGGAGTCCTCACACCAACTTCTTCCTTTAGGGAAAAGTACTCTGTACCTCCCTACCTTCATCAGACAGGGGAGAAAGGAGATTTCCTTCCCCTATTGTTCAACTAATATAAGAGGGAACTGGAAAATACCCTGTGTCTGGGGTCTGTTTTTCTTCCATGCCAGTCTATATATACGTAGAGAGAGAGGGGAACCTTTTAATGAGCCAACTAAGACCCTAATGGGTTTCCCATGTGGCTCAGTGGTAAAGAAACTGCCTGCCAATGCAGGAGAGGTGGCTTTGATCCCTGGATCGGGAAGATCTCCTGGAAAAGGAAATGGCAATGCACTCCAGTATTCTTGCCTGGGAAATCCCATGGGCAAAGGATCCTGGTGGGCTATAGTCCATGGGGTCACAAAAGAGCTGGACACGACTTAGCAACTAAACAAGACCCTTATGCTCTAGGAACATTTACCAACCTTCCCCGTCAGCCCCTTTCTGCAGTAAAGATTCACTATTTTAAGCACTGAATTCCAGGAAGGATGGATGGCTGTTGGTAATAGCACTCAGTGGCAGGACAAATCCTCTTGCTGGAATAAACCTGGCTCAGGGCTCTGAGATAGTGCCAGGAAGCTGCCACTGAAGAGGAGATCCATCCATTTCACCTCCAGTTGTTAAGATACCATTCCAAAGGCCCTAAGAGAAGGTCAAGCTCCCTGTCTGGCATGGGTGAGGGAGGTCAGATCTGATGGCAGAGGTCCAAGGTGTATTCCAGAAATAAGACAGAAGGATTTGTTAGTTTCCCCTTGCCTACTACTCAGGGCTACTGCCTTGCCTGCTGACCTGTCCTCTTTGTGTGTGCACCCTAGCAAAGACCCAAGATGGAGTGGCCTTGGAAATCCAGCCACTCAACAGCCAGGAAGGGATCGACAATGAGGAAAAGGAGAAAAAGGCCGCCAAGCTGCCCAAAAAGGAGAAGTCCGTGCTGCAGGGCAAGCTGACTCGCCTGGCTGTCCAGATTGGGAAAGCTGGTGAGTAGGGTGGAGTCTTCTCAGTGTGTTTGTCAGTCTTACTCTGTATCCTCGCCACTTTGATTGCCTCCTTTCCATACCAAACAGGTCTGGCAGAAAGGAGCCGAAAATTCCAAATGGCTAGTGCAGCTCAAGAATCTCCCTCCCTGTGACTGTTGGACCACTCCCTTGGCTTTAGCAGACAGACATGTTTTCCTATTTAGGGTTTTTTTTTTTTTTTTTTTTAATTGGAGGCTAATTACTTTACAATATTGTAGTGGTTTTTGCCATACATTGACATGAATCAGCCATGGGTGTACATGTGTTCCCCATCCTGAACCCCCCTCCCAGGCCCAAAACAAATGGGAGATTAACATTAGCAAGAAGGAAGACTTTAATAACTACTCACCTGCTCAAGTATTGGCTTGAAAATTACTGAAGGGTAAAGAAGGCTGCTGTTAGCTGGGAGCAATTCTCTGGCATAGGAATGGCCAGGCACAGAGCAATCAGTTCAAAATAAGGACTGCAGGGCAAAGGAAGACAATGACTAAAGAGGTGCTTTGCAGAGCACTCCTGTGCATCATGAGAGGAAACAGCTTCTCCATGCTTGACTCTGGAGAGGATGGTGGGGGGTGGGGGTGGGGCGGGGAGGGAGGGAGCGGGAAAAGGCAATGAAAGGAAGATTGCTCCCTCAGCGGGTATCCCTCCAAGCAGTCTTCTCCTGATGTTTACCTCCTGACCCCACCTCAGATGCCCAATACATCTCTCTGTGTACTGTTCACCTGGGATCTTGTTACAGTGCAGATTCTGATTCAAGCAATCTGTGTGGGACCTGCGTTCCTAACAAGCCCCAGGCGATGCCAGTGCTGCTGCTCAGCTAAGCACACAGTGAGAAGCAAGAATCTATGGCGATCCACTTAAGCATTCAGCTCCTCAGTCACATTAGCCTGTTTCAAGTGGTCAGTCATCACATGTGGCCAGTGGCTGCCCCATTGGACAGTGCAAGCAGAGAACATTTTGAGCATCACAGAGAGTTCTACAGAGCATCAGCTTGGCCTAGTCATTCAGTTCTAGTACCCAGCTAATTCTGACCACCATGAAATCCCTTGCAAGTAAACAATAGATGAACAAGAAAAATTGAAGTATGAAATCAAATTATTGAGCCTGGTACACAGGTTTGAAGCATTAAACATTTCCTACCTAAGCCCTCCTGTTGTGCTCCTAATCCCTACCTTATTCTTCAGGGAGTACAGGCTACCTGAGGGCTAGTCAGTGGTCTCTGTGTACTTCCCATATCAAGCTAGGCCAAGGAGCAAAAGGAAGCAAGTGATGCACCTTGCACTACTCTGAGAGTGAATGCCTCCTTAAAGTTTGCACCCTCGGTGCCTTGCTTGTCCTGACCCTGAATACGCCTTCACTGATATAATCCCCTCTAGCTTTGCTCTGATTTCCCTGAATCACTGGGCCCTCGGGAAAAGATATGTATCAGAAAGCAGAACTCTTCCCAGATATTGTGCCACAGGTACACACAGGTGCCCAAGTATTGATCCCCCAGCTCTCAGAGTAGCCAGGCAATACGTAAGGCAGTTGGAGCCCCTAGGCCAGTTGTTTTCTGACCCAGAGCTTATTCTGCCATAAATGTGTAGGATGACCAGCTGTCCCAGTTTGCTTGAGACTTTCTCAATTATAGCACTGAAAGTCCCACAGCCTAGGAAACTGCTCAGTCTCAGGCAAACCAGGATGGTTGATCCCCCTCTGGTGTGCCATACCAAAACCTTCCTGTGCCTTCATCTCCTCGTCAAAGAGGATGATAATAGTAACTTATCTCTCAGGGTTGCTGTAGGGATTAATGTGTGCTTGCCTGGCTCATAGGAAGCACTGTGCTAACATTTGCCATTACTGTCACCTTCTGTCTGGGCCACGTCGGGAGAAAGGCTGGGGAGCACTCTTCTAAGGGTTAGTTATGTAGGTGTTCTGCTAACACTGTAGGGCATCACTGTGAATATGTGAATTGCCTGACATTCTCAGTCTACCAGAGAAGTCAATGAACTACTAGGAAACAGCTAACAGTAGTCACTACATTATGATTTGTGGGAAGATTGTAGCTCTGAGACAGAATCTTAAAATGCTGCTTTTGGAAAACTAGACCAACCCCCTTGTTTATAAATGAGGAAATAGGCTCAGAGAGGGGTCAAGACCAGTCCAAAGCCACGAGTCAAGTGGG
Source organism: Okapia johnstoni (assembly GCA_024291935.2). Classification (NCBI taxonomy): domain Eukaryota; kingdom Metazoa; phylum Chordata; class Mammalia; order Artiodactyla; family Giraffidae; genus Okapia; species Okapia johnstoni. The sequence continues at coordinate 72,182,104 of CM044322.1, read as the reverse complement.
TGCAGCACCGAAAGTAGTACCCATGTCTTTAGAATGCAAAACCATGTCTTTTGCCTACACCGTAATGTACAAGTACCAGAGAATAGCTAGCGCCTTTGGGTATGACTAGATAGATATCCATCTCTGGTTAGGGCCCTAGGAATGCCCTCAAGGCTGGGTTCACATGATTTGTTTCCTGCACAGGTCTGATCATGTCTGCAATCACAGTTCTCATCCTGATTCTGTACTTCGTGATTGACAACTTTGTGATCCAGCGCAGACCATGGCTAGCCGAGTGTACCCCCATCTACGTGCAGTACTTTGTCAAGTTCTTCATCATTGGCATCACGGTGCTGGTAGTGGCTGTGCCCGAGGGGCTGCCCCTGGCCGTCACCATCTCCTTGGCTTACTCCGTGAAGGTGAGGCTGGGATGAGACTCGGCTCTTTCAGAACACAGACCAGAGGGAAGGGCAGCAGGTCGCTCTGGTGAAAGGATGGCCACTTTGTCTTCGTAAACTCTGGGTGATGCCTTCCAGGAGCACAAGCCACTGGCACTTTGGAAGGACCACCTGGATCAATTGCATCAACGTTTACCTAACCCAGTGGCATCTTAAGAGGATTTACAAAAATGGTATCTTGCATTTTTGTATGGAAGCAGAAAATGAAATGTGGAGAGTTTCTGGCTAGGAAATAGCCTCTGACCTGTATTTTGGAAAGCTCAGTTGATCCCCTCTCAAGTCTTATCTATTCTCCTTTGTAGAAAATGATGAAAGACAATAACCTGGTACGGCACTTGGATGCTTGTGAAACCATGGGCAATGCCACAGCCATTTGCTCTGATAAGACAGGAACGCTGACCATGAACCGCATGACTGTGGTGCAGGCTTATATTGGAGCCACTCGTTACCATCAGCTCCCAAGCCCTGATGCCCTTGTGCCCAAGGTCCTGGACCTTATTGTCAATGGTATTTCCATCAACAGTGCCTACACCTCTAAGATTCTGGTAAGCTCTTCTTTTGCCAGGACACTTAAAATGGGTAGTTGGAAGGAACCATTGATTTTCTCCTATTTATTCTGCCTGAATTGCCATCCCATATCCTATTTCCCACTCCCCAGTGAATATGTTTGGGGTGAGACTAGGGAATAATCCGCGGAAGTAGATTGGGAGATGGGGTGGGGGAGTGAGGCAGGTAGGAATCTGTGGCTGTGAAATCACCATGTAAAGGCAGTATCTCTAAAAAGAGGTCTCATGCTGGTAGCAGAATTGAGCTTATCATGAATAAATCACTTAGTTTCTGGAAGCTAAGAGAGAGTGTTAGAGACACCAGCACCAGCCCCATGGCAGCTAGAAAGACCCCAAGCCCTGGGGGCTCAGGGACCAGGTCCCATGGCCACGGTCAGCGCCCCCGTGGGCCCCGGGCACACGTGTGAAAGCCTCCTGAGGGAGCCCTTCCCCTCGCAGCCCTTCCCCTCGCAGCCCTTCCCTGGCTGCGCCCCTCACCCAGCCGTCCCACCCGTGTGTTTCTTTCCAGCCTCCAGAGAAGGAGGGCGGCCTGCCCCGGCAGGTGGGCAACAAGACCGAGTGCGCCCTACTGGGCTTCGTCTCGGACCTGAAGCAGGATTACCATGCTGTGCGCAGCGAGGTGCCTGAGGAGAAGCTCTACAAGGTGTACACCTTCAACTCGGTGCGCAAGTCCATGAGCACGGTCATTGAGAAGCCGGGCGGCGGCTACCGCATGTACAGCAAGGGCGCTTCTGAGATCATCCTGCGCAAGTGAGCGCCGCCCCCCCACCCCCCAGCTTCTTCCCTGCAGGGTCCTCCCCTCGGGGAGGTCTGGCTGTCGGCCCCATGCTGAGCCACCCGGATAATAGCAGACCCTCCTTCTGGGTGGTAGCAGCATGACAAAATCTGAGCTTGGTTCAGGCCAAGCCTTGCGGTTATGTACTTTGGATACTATACTTATACTTACAATTCAGTGAGGCACATGCTGTCATTATCCTTGTTTTACAGATGAGGAAACGGGGGTGTATTGAAGTTCAGTAACTTGCTAGAGGTGATACGGCTGACAGTGGTACAGCCAGGATTCAGACCCAGGCAATCCACATGCTTCCTATTTCCTATTCTGAAAAGAGATAATACCCACTTATCTCACAGGGTTACCCTGATTAAATGATTCGATGTCTGAAAAATGCCTTGCACATAGTAAGCACTAGAAATGTTAGTTCTGTGTTCCTTTCCCTTTTCATTCTCAGTTCTGATCACAGGAACTTGCATAATCAAAGTGGCTAGACGATCCTTAGGGCATTAAAAGTTGACCTATGTGGATACAGGGCCAGTAGCTAAAGACCAGTGCCCCAGCATGGGTTTACCCCAGCATGGGTGACACTTTGTCGTTGCCCTCTAGATACTGGGGATTGAGAAGGTCTCTCTACCATTGAGAAGCTCAAAAGAGCAGGCGACCCACGAATGACTCTTGCTGTTGCGTTCCCAGATGAGTAGGAGCAGACGATGGGAAAGCGATATGCTCTGCCCACCTGTGCTTTACCCACCTATCAGCCACCCTACCTTGGATACAGGGGCTCAGCTTTGAGTGATGAGTGAAGATTTACGGCCACATAGTAGTGTCTTTAGGAGTAATGCAGAGTGGTCGAAGCACACTGGGCGGGAGGTGGGGTGCTGCGTTCTGACTGTGCACCTTCCCAGGTGTAATCGAATCCTGGACAAAAAGGGGGAGGCGGTGCCATTCAAGAATAAGGACCGAGATGAGATGGTCCGCACCGTCATCGAGCCCATGGCCTGTGAGGGACTGCGGACTCTCTGCATCGCTTACCGGGATTTCAATGATGGAGAGCCCCCGTGGGACAACGAGAGCGAAATCCTCACTGAGCTGACCTGTATCGCAGTGGTGGGCATCGAGGACCCTGTGCGCCCAGAGGTGAGGCTCTGACTTGGAAAAGGGCTGGGAAGCATGAAGGGGCCGCGGCCCCTGCACTGGCCCGTCATGACCTAATGAGCAGCCACGCAGGAGTCACGGGAACTGGAGTATCAGCTCCGTTTGTAGCTGTAACTTAGGACTTAGCCAAGTTACCTAACTGCTTCTCATTTGCTGAGATAGATGTTTCTGTGCTTCCTGCTTCACAGAACTACTATAGCATACTGAACTAATAGAAAGTGGCAATCCCACTTCCTGTGGTTCATGCCACCTGAGGGGTGAGAAGCGTAGGTTTTACTGGCCTAATAAGAACAGTTTGGCACTCAAGAATAGTGAGTAGATGGAATTAATTGAGACACCAACTTTGGCTCAGTCACATCCTTTCAATCAACATATTCTTGTCATGTACCTGTAGAATATAGCTCAGTACTACTTTCAACTTTTGGAGGCATGAGAGGGTGTCATGCAATTGGGAAAACTTAAAAGAACTGATATGGTTGGAGTATGTGTCAGGGGTGGAAAGTAGTTAAAACTTCTGCTGGAAAGGAAGGGAGTGGCAAAATCTCAAAAGGTCTAGTGTGCCCTGCTAAGAAATCTAGATTGTAAGTGAGACAGCAAGCTTTTATTCCTGGCTCCTGAAGCAGATTTCCCCTTCTACTCGTGGTGCATGCATTCGTGCCAAGTCACTCAGTTGTGTCTGACTCTGCAACCCCATGGACTGTAGCCCGCCAGGCTCCTCTGTCCGTGGGATTCTCCAGGCAAGAATACTGGAGTGGGTTGCCATGCCCTCCTCTAGGGGATCTTCCTGACCCAGGGATCAAACCTTATGTCTCCTGCATTGGCAGGTGGGTTCTTTACCACTGGCGCCACCTGGGAAGCCCTCAACTCATGGTGCAATAAGGCAGATTCAAATGTGAGTATCATGGGTAGGACAGAAGTAAGGTGGCACCAAGCAATATAAAACTGACCAGACTCGGCCTGTGCCCCATGGTTCTACTTCCAGGGTGCCTCTCTCCTGTCCACAGTGAAGGGACAGCTGAAGAAAAGCCGATGACCAGGACTCACCACCCCCACCTTCTCCTTTCCGCTTGCTTCGCTCTCCCCAGGTGCCAGAAGCTATTGCCAAATGCAAACGAGCTGGCATCACTGTCAGGATGGTGACAGGGGACAACATCAACACAGCCCGGGCCATCGCCACCAAGTGTGGCATTGTAACACCCGGGGACGACTTTCTGTGCTTAGAAGGCAAAGAATTCAATCGCCTCATCCGAAACGAGAAGGGCGAGGTGAGCTGTAGGTGGTGGGAATCAGAGCCTCCTTCATTAGGGGAGGGCTGATGCATGTGTAAGGCATCTGGGACAAGTGGGAGAAAGTAGATGGTTTTTAAATTAAAATCTATTCATAGTAAGACGTCCCTTTCACCAAAGCTGCTCAGATGGTAAAATTGGGAATTTTTTCTTCTCACTGTATTCATTCACAAGCTATCTTTTGAGACTAACTTTTCACATCTTTCCATTTTTTCCAGTCGTGGGATGACTCTGTCCCGGTTTTCCTCTACCCCACCACTCCTGTGTCACTGACCTGTGACTGGCAGTGGCTCGGGTTGGTAACAGGGTACAATCTGGGTGTGGGAAGGCCACAGCTCCTGGTCTAAGTAGAGATTGAAGCTAAGACCTTAGAGGCGCTACTTCAGCCAGCTGGGCCAATAGCTAACCCTGGGCCGCCTTCCGTCAGGGGTCTCAAAACTAGGGGTTGGCTCCCAGGTTGGGAATTCGGAGGAAAAGGAGACAGGCAGGGCCTGAACGGTCAGCATCCGTGAACCCGCCCTCGGAGCCTGAGTTGGGTGCTGCACCTCTGCTGGAGGCCAGGGTCACGCTCCCGGGGGGCCATGGGACACGAGCTACCCCAGGAGCTTGGCGTGTGTGGAGAAGGTTTTCCTGTGGCTGTTCTGAGCTTGACTGACCCAGGTGTGTCTGCTGTTGCAGGTAGAGCAGGAAAAGCTGGACAAGATCTGGCCTAAGCTCCGAGTGCTGGCGCGGTCTTCCCCCACTGACAAGCACACGCTGGTGAAAGGTGAGGTCGGCTCCTGAGCAGGTGCCTGGGATAGAGGAAGGCAGACCAGGGCGAGCACAGATAAAGAACCGAAGCCAAAGCAACTCTCTCGTCCTGAATAGGGAGGCCTAGGAGAGCTTCCCAGCTCATGGGAAGAACATGCAGGTTAGCAAACGTCTGAGCACCTGGTGAGTATAAGCTATATGATGAAGTCGTTTTTAAACATTATCATATCTTGTTTGCCCATAGTACTGGGAATTAGGCAATACAGGTTAAGCTCTTCCCATTCTGCAGAAAAGAAAGTTTGAGGCTGAGACGACAAGTAACTTACCCAAATTGCCCAACTGGTAGATAGAAGTGTTATTGTTCAGCCTCTGGGCCTCTGCCTTCAAATCATGCAGTGCTTTTTCGACTGCATTTTAACTATCTTGATGTACTAGACAGGATATCTGACAAGGTCAGACTTTCTCAGCTTAGATTGCTACCTGTGAAACAATTTACTGCCATTTGGTGACACTATAAAACCTCCAGCATAGGGAGAAAAGAAGGAAAGAGTGTAAAAAGGGAGGTAGTGACAGGGATTAGAGAGGAAGACCAGAAAGGCATCTTTTGTGGGAAAGCAGCCCCCGACAGCATGCGTGGAGCTTACTGTGGTGTGCCTGTTTTCCCAGGCATCATCGACAGCACCATTGGGGACCAGCGACAGGTGGTGGCTGTCACTGGCGATGGCACCAATGACGGGCCAGCTCTGAAGAAAGCAGACGTTGGTTTTGCCATGGTAAGCAGCTCAGCATAGCATCTCTCTCTGACTGCAAGCTGCCTCCACCAGCGGGAAGCCCAGACAGGCTTCTGGTGTCCTTCTGCTTCTTGGACCTCCGCATCCCACTTTGTGTTCTCTTCCCTAACTCCATCTCACCTACCTGCCTGACCAATAATAATATATATAGTGAGGGGCTCATGAAGTATGAAGACAGGGAAATCATGAGGTTTCATTACCCAGGAAAATAAGACAAACTGCAACTTCAGTTTCAGTTCATTCGCTCAGTTGTGTCCGACTCTTTACGACCTCATGAATCTCAGCACGCCAGGCCTCCCTGTCCATCACCAACTCCTGGAGTTTACCCAAAGCCATGTCCATCGAGTCGGTGATGCCATCCAACCATCTCATCCTCTGTCGTCCCCTTCTCCTCCTGCCCCCAATCCTACCCAGCATTAGGGTCTTTTCCAATGAGTCAGCTCTTTGCATGAGGTGGCCAAAGTATTGGAGTTTCAGCTTCAACATCAGTCCTTCCAATGAACAACCAGGACTGATCTCCTTTAGGATGGACTGGTTGGAGAGATCAAATTGCCAACATCCGCTGGATCATCGAAAAAACAAGAGAGTTCCAGAAAAAAACTGAAACTTACCCATGGATATGATAATATTGTCTGCCTAGGCACACTATAGAAAATTTACATTCCATATGGAAAGTGTTTATTCTTTAGTTAGCACTGTTCATCACTCTTGTTTATGAGGCTAGGAGCATCAGAGTCACTTAGAAACTTCATTTAAAATAACATATTTCAAGGTTTGACAGTCAGCTATCTTGATTCGATAGCATCTGGGCCAGGTCCCAGAATGTTTGTTGCTGTTCAGTTGCTAAGTTATGTCTGACTCTTTGTGACCCCATGGACTGCAGCACACTGGGCTTCCCTGTTCATCACCACCTCCCGGAGCTTGCTCAAACTCATGTCCATCAAGTGAGTGATGCCATCCAACCATCTCATCCTCTGTCATCCCTTCTCCTCCTGCCCTCAGTCTTTCCCAGCATCAGGGTCTTTTCCAGTGAGTCAGCTCTTCGCATCATGTGGCCAAAGTATTGGAGCTTCACCTTCAGCATCAGCGCTTCCAATGAATATTCAGGGTTGATTTCCTTTAGGATGGACTTGTTTGATCTCCTTGCAGTCCAAGGGACTCTCAAGAGTCTTCTCCAGCACCACAGTTTGAAAGCATTAATTCTCTGGCACTCAGCCTTCTTTATGGTCCAGTCTCACATCCATACATGACTACTGGAAAAACCATAGCCTTGACTAGACGGACCTTTGTTAGCAAAGTAATGTCTCTGCTTTTTAATATGCTGTCTAGGTCTGTCATAGCTTTTCTTTCAAGGAGCACACGTCTTTCAATTTCATGGCTGCAGTCACCATCCGCAGTGATTTTGGAGCCCAAACAGAAATCTTTAGGTTTTTCTTAACAGGTACACTTGTTGATTCTAACGCTCAGGGACATTTAGAAGCCCTCAGATAGCAAAGTACATTCTCACATTCAAGTAGGTAATGATAGTAAGCTTCCCATACATGTTGAACTGTTGGTGATTTTTAAGCAGTAGAGGTGATTCAAGAAGAAATCTATCTTTAGGGTGCTCTCTTTACCCAGAAAATAAATTTCAAAAGTTTTTATCCTAGGGAATTTCAAGAACATACAAAAATAGAATAGTTTGTTGAATCCCCATGTACCTGTTACCCAGGGTAAATCTTGCTGGGTGGGCCAGTGTTGGCCCACACATACACATTTCCCCTTCTCCAGCTGGATTACTCTGAAACACCTCCAAGATAGTACATCATTTCATCCAGTATGTGTCTCTGGAAGAGAAATATGTATCAATAAAATATATTTAAAAGAGTCATATACCATTGTCTCACAACAACATTGATCCCTTGCTATCATTAGATATCTAGTCAGTGTTCACATTTCTCTTCATCAGTTTTTTGTTTTTCTAAATTATTTGTCCAAATCAGAATCCAAATAAGATCCATACACTGTGGTTGGTTTATATGTGTCTTAAATGTATAAATCTATAATAGTAGTTCCTGAAGTGTGCTTTTCCACCTATGCCTGGAAACCTACAGAAATGCAGATTTTTCAGGCCTCGCCCCAGATCTACTGAATCAGAAACCTTGTAGTGGGGGCCCAGCAGTCCATGTTTTAAACAGGCCCTCTGGGTGATTCTCATGCATCCTAAAGTTTGAGAACCACTGACCCCATAGGATCTATGTGTCAGGGGTTCCCAAGACCCCCTTTACATTTGTGGATTCACTGGAAGGACTTGGCATATAACTGTACTCATGGCTAAGATTTAGTCCACTGGTATACTAAGAATCTAGTAAAACAAAGTCACAGACAGAATCTGGAATTCACATGCAGGCTTCCTTATGATCTCTCTCCCTCCTGTGAGGGGGTCAAAAAGAGCACCTGCTTTCCCTAGCAACGAAAATGTAGCAATACCTGTGATGTTTCTGCCCAGAGAAACCCATCAGAGACTTGGCACCCTCGAGTTTTATTAAGGTTGGTCATATAAGTACCATCAACCCAGCATATGCTAAATTCCAGACTCCTAGAAGGAAGCAGAGTTTCAATGGAAAAATAAGAAAAATTAGTGAGTCACTAATTAATTTTCAGTTAATGTTGACTGAGAACATTCTGAGAGCCAAGTTCCCAGATGCTAACCAAGGGCCAACCTTGCAAACAGAACTTTCTCAAGATAGCAGTCTCAACCATGCTATGTTAATTCTTTTTTGCACAAACCCTTCCATCTTTTTTTCTAGCTATTTAGTTTTGAAGGAAACATTTTTTTTTTAAATAAATTTATTTATTTTAGTTGGGGGCTAATTACTTTACAATATTGTAGTGGTTTTTGCCATACATTAACATGAATCAGCCATGGGTTTACATGTGTTCCCCATCCTGAACCCCCCTCCCACTCCCCTCCCCATCCCATCCCTCTGGGTCATCCCATTGCCCCAGCCCTGAGCGTTTGTCTCATGCATAGAACATGGAATGGTGTTCTGTTTCACATATGATAATATACATGTTTCAATGCTATTGTCCCAGAACGTCCCACCCTCACCTTCTCCCTCAGAGTCCATAAGACTGTTCTATGCATCTGTGTCTCTTATTCTGTCTCGCATATAGGGTTATCATTACCATCTTTCAAATTCCATATATATGCATTAGTATACTGTATTGGTGTTTTTCTTTCTGGCTTACTTCTCTCTGTATAATGGGCTCCAGTTTCATCCATCTCAATAGAACCGATTCAAATGTATTTTTTTTTTAATGGCTGAGTAATATTCCATTGTGTGTATGTACCACAGCTTCCTTATCCATTCGTCTGCTGATGGATATCTAGGTTGCTTCCATGTCCTGGCTATTGTAAACAGTGCTGCGATGAACATTGGGGTACATGCGTCTCTTTCAATTCTGGGGAAACAGTTTTTTTACGTAGGATATACTACGTCATGGATTTTGTTGATTATATCCCTATGTCCTTTAACGTGACCTTGTATTTCCTATAAAGTAGTATTTAGTTTTACGAGCAGTCAGATTCTGCACCCCATCTTTCACTAAGGGCTGCAAAATGACACTGTTCTGATTTTCTTTATTTATTAACTTGAATACTTCTATAAAAAGAAAATTACCCTCATCAACTCTTTGGTTCAGCTCCTATGTGAAAGATAGGTTAAATGCTTGATATTTTTCCTTTATTTACCAGTTCCCAAAACAATGAGTTGATTTTTTGGGATCCTCCAGAGTTGTCCAATGAATTATTTATTTTTTAAAAAACTACTAAAAGTTAATTTTCTATTTTTTAAAATATCATTATGAGCTCATATTCTTTTGAATATGTGTGATATGTTTCCATCCATTGCCCGTATTATTATTTTGATGTTCATATGACCCATCATTAGCCTCTTCCATGCTGCTAAGCACTTTGGGTATAACCTCAGCTGTCTGTAATAGCACTCTTGGTCTCTTGCATGATAAGATGTTCCAGATCCATCATGCATATTTCTTGTCCTAGATCTAGAATCATCCACTTCTCAAAGGAGTTCTGCTTCATTTTAGTGAAAGATGGTATTTAGAGAACACAATCTGAATGTCAGGATGCTCTTTACTTCTGAGTAAATTATTGTTTCTAAAACTTTTCAGTGGACAAAGCTGGGAAGTACATCTTTTATACCTCTTTTTGGTTTTCTGTTTCTTTGTTTTAAAGGTAGAATACTTCATGAATTCATATTGGCATTTCCAATTCAAATTTAGAATTCTAGAACTCACTTCCTAATTTTACTTCCCTGATTTTACATTTATCTCTCAAACTGAAAAGTTGATCTAAGGGTGTTAACATAATTATTATTTGGTTTATCATAATATATATGTAATAGTCTCAAAATAGCAATAATAATACAATTACTGTACTAAAAACAGTTAAAGATTTTTCTTATAGTTCTTTTTATCCTGTAGAAATATCCCACTAGAGCTGTAGGATCAAAGTACTGTGTTTTTCAAAAAGTCATTTAGAACTTTTCACTTTGTGTGGTTTGCTACCAACTGGTTATACCAGTTCATTTATATCATGTGTGTTGTTTATTTTTTTTTCATTTTTGAGATTGCTTATTTAAAACTTAATTTTGTTTTATACCTATATAAAGTAGTTACATAATTCTAAACTAAAATACACAGAACAAGGTCTATTTATAGAAGTCTTGCTTCTATCCCTGTCCCCTCCATCCTGTTCAGTTCAGTTCAGTCCAGTCACTTAGTTGTATCCGACTCTTTGCAACCCCATGGACTGCAGCACACCAGGCCTCCCTGTCCATCACTAACTCCCGGAATCCACCCAAATCCATGTCCATCGAGTCAGTGATGCCATCTAACCATCTCATCCTGTCGTTCCCTTCTCCTCCTGCCCTCAGTCTTTCCCAGCATCAGGGTCTTTTCTAATGAGTCAGCTCTTTGCATCAGGTGGCCAAAGTATTGGCGTTTCAGCTTCTACATCAGTCCTTCCAATGAATATTCAGGACTGATTTCCTTTAGGATGGACTGGTTGGATCTCCTTGCAGTCCAAGGAACTCTCAAGATTCTTCTCCAATGCCACAGTTCAAAAGCATCAATTCTTCGGTGCTCAGCTTTCTTTATGGTCCAACTCTCACGTCCATACATAACTACTGGAAAAACCATAGCCTTAACATTCAGAAAACTAAGATCATGGCATCTGGTCCCATCACTTCATGGCAAATAGATGGAGAAACAGTGTAAACAGTGGGCGACTTTATTTTCTTGGGCTCCAAAATCACTGCAGATGGTGACTGCAGCCATGAAATAAAAAGACGCTTACTCCTTGGAAGAAAAGTTATAACCAACCTAGACAGCATGTTAAAAAGGAGAGACATTACTTTGCCAACAAAGGTCCGTGTAGTCAAGGCTATGGTCCATCCTGTTGCCTCCTTCTTAATCTCACACATAGCTTCTTTGATTTTTGGTTTATCCTTCTGTTTGCTCCTTTAAAAATATAATCAAATGTGTAGTATGTTTATATCCCATTCACTTAAATAAGTGACACTTATCTACATTTATCTGTATACACACTATATACTCTTTTTTTTTCCACCTTGCTGTTTTTCATTTAACAACCTAACTTGGAGATTATTCTATAGTAGTACATATATAAAGACATCATTTCTTTCTTTTTTTTTTCTTCTTTAACAGTGCATAGTACAGAATTGTGTGGATATATTAGAGAATCTTTTGAAAGGGAAATTGAATTATATAGTATATCTAACATATTCATTTGTTGCAATCTGGATAGGAAAATAATACTACCAGGTAAACAGAACAAATCATCTAATGGTACAGGTCAGATTCACAAACAAGCTCCTCTGTAGGTTATAGGGGTTGTAAGACATGGAATAGAAGTATGGTCTGGGGATGTTAGGGACAGCTTTGTCTAGCAAGCAGGGCTTAATTAACTTACTGGGGCCTTAAGAATAGATGTCAGACACAACTGAGTATCTTTCACTTCATTAAGGATAGATAGGATTTAAATAGAAGGGGAAAGAGGATGTTCCAGGCTTGGAAAAAGGGTGTAAGTAGAAGACTGAACTCTCGAAGTGATTGAGAGAATTCAGGGAGTTGTGAATAAATCAGTAGGTTTTGAGCAGAAAGCTTATATAACAGCAGTTTGGAAAATGAACCAAAGTTCATTTGTTGAAGGCTTTGACTACCAGATTAGAAAGTTTACTGTTTCTCAAGCACTGCTTTCAACCACTGATATGTCTATTTACAAACCTTTAGTGGTTCCCCAGTAACAGGATTTTGAATAAGGACAGGATATCTGAACTATGCTGCCAGACAGCTCACAGCTCCTTCTAAGAAAGGATGCAGAGGGACTTCAAGGTGTGGGGGAGATAAGGATTTAAATTGGATATTGCCAGTGAGGGAGATAAGGATTTAAACTGGATATTTAATTTGGAGGTAGAACAGAAAGCACTTTTCCCCTATCTTCTAATTACTTTCTAAGATGGAGAAGTAGGAGGGACAGGAGACCGGAATATCAAAGGTGACTATGATTTCTAGTCTCAGTTCAGGAGTGCGGTGCTGGCATCATGGCACATTTTCCTTCTGTTTTCTTTGGGAGAGGAGACCAGAATGTGGGGGTTTCGTCTGTAGAACTTGTGTGGCTGGAGTGCCCTCTGGTATTTGTGCCGAGTACTGAAGCTTCTTGGAGTTCAGGAAATGGGTTCAGAATATAGACGAGCTCTTTTTCCAGTTCCTCACTGTTTTCCTTCCCCCTCTTACCTAAGGGTATTGCAGGCACAGATGTGGCAAAGGAGGCCTCTGACATCATCCTAACAGATGACAACTTCACCAGCATTGTGAAGGCGGTGATGTGGGGACGGAACGTCTATGACAGCATCTCCAAGTTCCTGCAGTTCCAGCTCACCGTCAACGTGGTGGCCGTGATCGTGGCCTTCACTGGAGCCTGCATCACCCAGGTGGGATGAGGCTGGGGCCAAGGGATGAGGGGCGTGACGTTACAGTGTGTCAACTGAGGAGCAAGGACCAGCGTTTCTGCAAGGGTGTTGGAGCAGGAATTCGCTCTCCCAAGTCTCCCTCTGCTCCTGTGGGATGAGGATAATTTATCTGCCATTAATGCAACACTTAGATGTTAGCCAGTGTGATAAGCACTTATTTGTAGTTTCTCTGATCTTCAAAAACAACCTTGCAAAGTAGGTATTATCCCCATTTTACAGGTGAAGAACCCAAGGCTCAAAGAGGTTAAATAAGTTTCTAAGTGTGACTCAGCTAATAAGTGGATAGCAGGAGGTAGGCCCTTTCAAGGGCAAAGGTGAGGCTGACAAGTGAGGTGAGGGGTGGTCTGCAAGGAAAGCTGAAAGGAGTGGTTCTTCTTTCTGCCAGGATTCCCCACTGAAGGCCGTGCAGATGTTGTGGGTTAATCTAATCATGGACACCTTTGCCTCGCTGGCCCTGGCCACAGAGCCTCCTACAGACTCTCTGCTGAAGCGTCGGCCCTACGGCCGCAATAAGCCTCTGATCTCGCGCACCATGATGAAGAACATCCTGGGTCACGCCGTCTATCAGCTCACTGTCATCTTTTTCCTCGTTTTTGCCGGTGAGCCATGGAGAGGATGGGTTGGGGGGCAGCGTGTGGAGTGCGAGAGGTGGACGGGGCAGAGCCTGGCCCAAGAGAAGAAGGGAGCAGCCTGAGCAAGCTGAGCGGTAGCGTCTTCATGCACGGAGTGCACCCTCTGTTCCCACGCCGTGGTGCCTTATGGCATTCTGTGACTCCTCTTAAGAATCTCACAGGGGTAACTTTATGCTACCTGTCTTTAGATCATAAACCTGAAGCTTAGGTCACATATTGAGTAAATAGCGGCACTGTGTTTCAAACCTATGTCTGCCAGACTCTAGTGCTTGAAGTTTTACCACCATGCATTGCCACAAGAAGGCAAATATTGATGGAACAAACTGAGAGAGAAGGTCAGAAATGTTGAGACCAGGGCTAACACTGAAAATGTTTGATGACTGTTGTGGCTCGGATACTGACCGGTTAGAATGAACACCAACCCTAAGCAACCAGTGAGGCCATACTCATCAGTCTTGACTCAACCTCAGCCCTCCCTGAGAGTGTACTCAATCTTCCGGTGCACCCCTCTCCCAACTAGGTGAGAAATTCTTTGACATTGACAGCGGGAGGAGAGCGCCTCTGCATTCTCCGCCCAGCCAGCACTACACCATTATTTTCAACACCTTCGTGCTCATGCAGCTCTTCAACGAAATCAACTCCCGTAAGATCCACGGAGAGAGGAATGTCTTCTCGGGCATCTTCCGCAATCTCATCTTCTGCTCAGTGGTGCTGGGCACATTCATCAGCCAGGTGAGATTCTAGCTCGAATTGGGATAGAAGGTCTGGGAGGGTAAAGGCCAGACGCTGGAAGCCAGGATTCCCTGAGTGCCCCAGAAGAGGAGTAGGGGAGGGATAGGGACTTGGGCTGTGGCTTGCACACTTTGGGGTTCCCAGCTGGTTTTCATTTGCTCTTTTCTCTAGAATTGGATCCTTCTGTGTCAAGTGCTCCAGTGCACAGCAGCATGTTGGTAGTGAATAAAATAAAATTTGTAGAATTCTTTTCTTAACTTTCTAGAACACAGAAATTGAACATAGTGACCACGGAGGGAGGTCACTGTCTTCTAACCCCTTTCATGTCTCATGCCGGCGTACTTGAAATATGCATGCAGGTGCTGAAGAGGCATCTCCCTGTCCCTGTCCCTGCCGCTTTGTTCTGAAAGGGCTCATGGTACAAAATGCTACACGATTCAGAGAAAAGGAGAAGAAATGGCATGGTGCCACGTGTAGTTGACAGATAAGCCTGATGTGGATTCCTTCTGTGGGACTGGAGTCAAGGGCATGACTGCCCTGCTGGAAAAATGATTGAGCCCCTTTCCTCTTGCCACAGTCAGAGATATCTTAAGACAGACGCCACACAAGAGATGATGAGCACAGGAGCGCCTGCCTCTCCCTTATTTGCACCCCTCCTAAGTTTCCCTTCTCTGTCACTGTGCCTTCTCTTTCTTACCATTGGCTTTAGTCACAGGAAGCCCATAGTTCCCCTTGATCCCCTAGCCTTTGTGTTGATAGTGTTCATAGTGACTGTAAACTCCCCATCAGAAGGCTCTGCAAAGACTGTTGGTGTCTCTCTTCCCTTCTCCCCATCTGGGTCTCTTCTTTCTCCTTCCCCAATAAGCAGACCAGGGTTTGCACTGCAGGGATCCTGACGTGGCTTTGCTGGCCTTGGCTAGAGGGCTGGCTACCTGTTACTCACCTCCCAGTCACAGGCTGCCTCTTTGTCTGTTCTAGATTATCATCGTGGAATTTGGGGGCAAACCCTTCAGTTGTACGAAGCTCACCCTGTCCCAGTGGTTCTGGTGTCTCTTCATTGGTATTGGAGAGCTGTTGTGGGGCCAGGTAAGTACCGACACACCCTTCCCGCGTGGGCACACGG
This sequence comes from Okapia johnstoni, assembly GCA_024291935.2. Taxonomy (NCBI): domain Eukaryota; kingdom Metazoa; phylum Chordata; class Mammalia; order Artiodactyla; family Giraffidae; genus Okapia; species Okapia johnstoni. The sequence continues at coordinate 72,166,802 of CM044322.1, read as the reverse complement.
CCGGCAGACCTCCCCTCCCCTAGATCAGATGGAACAAGCCACTTTGGAGACTCCCAGCTCCAAACCTTCATATTCTCCTTCCCTCTTCCCTCTGCACCAGGTTCTCAGGTTCTTCCCATCTTTCAGGATTCCAGAGCAGAATGATGAGTACCCACCACTTCAGAGGCTTCTGATCTCTTCTCTAATCATGCCTGGAGACAGACAAATCCCTTAGCTTCTCTGAGATGGAAGTGGAAATTTTCAGTGCTAATTTTGCTAAAAGAAAAAGAAAAAAGGAAGGGTCTTAGAAGCAGAAGAGTTTACAAAGCACATGTCTGCAGGGAAGCTGCAGTCTGGTTGAGTGCTCTGCATCATACTGCAGGACTCCCTTGCCTCTGCTGTTTCTCACCATCACCTTATCCAGGATGAATGCTTGACCATCACCTAAGATAAATTCAGACTCACACGGTCTCTAGAGAAGCAGTATAGTGTATGGTTGAAAGCCCAGACTTTGCAACCGACTCCCTTGGTTTGAATCCTGGTTCTTTTTACAAACAGCATCACAGTGAGTAAGTTTCTTAGCAGCTCTGCCTCAGTTTCCTCAACTCAGGATAGCAAGGCCATTGCGAATCATTCTTAATCAACAACCCAGTTTCAATATAGAAATGACTTAGACAAATGTCTAGTACCTTGTAAATACTCAATAAATGTTAGCTATTAACACTATAATAATATAATCAGATTTGATAAGAGTTTGAGTCCTTCCCTAGTACCACTTTACAACTCCCCCTCTTCGTCAATTCTGCCCTGGGCTACACTTCTGCTTTGCAGACCCCAGGTCTCCACTGGTCGGTCCCCAGCCACCTGAGTAATGGAGGCTTTGCTCTAACTGGCCCCAGAGATTCCTCCCTAGGACTGCAGGCTTTCCCCTATAGACCTGCTGGTTATTTCTTCCATACCTCCTAGTCGCCTCCCTGATTAATCCCTATCCCAGTTCCCTAACACACGTCCCTCCAACCTGCTCTGTTTGCTGTTTGTTTCCCAGTGGGTCCTTAAAGCTTTCTTGTTTCGTGTGCTGTTTGAAACACACCTGGATCGAGTTTCACATGTGGCCACGTGGCCCTGGAGACTTCCTTCTGTATCACAACAGCTCCTTCCAGCATCCAAAAGCAGCATGTGGACATTCTATTTTAAACATTTGACTCCACGCAGGACTGCTCACACAGTCCCCCTTCCCAGCTGAGCCCTGTCTGCTTCTCTTATCGTTTGTAAAGGACAACTGACTGGCAGGCACTGAGCTTACTGTGTGATTCATTTTGAATTGCAAGCCCAAGCTCCTGCTCCATGTCCTCTGAGAATACTCATATGTCCCTTCTTCTATGGGCTGCCCTATCCACTTTCTCACCTGAAGCCCAAGAAAACCTTCAGGGTCCTCTCGGTGTAGTTTTGTAAAAGAGCGATTACTTAGCATATGGAAACTGAGAAGAGGATCACTCCCCTCCAACAGCCTTCCTTCCCCTTTGTGCACACACATACACTGTGACCGTCTTGTCCCCAGACATGTTTTGCCCCAGATTCTTGTCTGTGCCCCTTCCCACTATGTACCATGCATTGTGGTTACCTTAAGAGGCAGACGGCAAAATGGAAAGAGAGAACTGAGACAGGAGGAGGAGAATAACGTATGTCCCAAGGCAGATGCTGGTCAGATCCTAGAATGTCAGTTCTCCTTTGTACGTCTGAAAGTGCAGACAGCTGGTCAGCCCCTGGCAGATACTGGCCCAGGCGGGCTGGTACTCTCCCCTCTGCTTTCCCTCCCAGGGAGAGGGTGGTGGGGCTAAGTGGGACTTGCCCAGGGCCTGACCCCCACAGCCAAGTGGCAGCTCTTCTCGCCCTGATCCTGGCATCTCCCCTTTTGCTGCACCTGCTTTCAGGTCATTTCCACGATACCTACCCAATCCCTGAAGTTCCTGAAGGAGGCTGGGCATGGCACCACCAAAGAGGAGATCACTAAGGATGCCGAGGGGCTGGACGAGATCGACCATGCAGAGATGGAGCTGCGCCGAGGCCAGATCCTCTGGTTCCGGGGCCTGAACCGTATCCAGACTCAGGTATGGCGATGGTGGCCTGTCCTTGCCCTGGAGGAGGAATCCCCTCCATCTTCATTGGGAGGTATTGGAGGGCAGTAGTTCTTGGTGGCCAGTGTCTCTACCCTTCTTAAGGCCCTCTCACTGGTGACACCATTTCCCTTCCTGCAATCTCTGAAATGGGATAGAAGCTACTCCTGCTGCTCTTAAGTCCCTTGCCTCTACCCCTACAGTAACTTTTTCTCCCCACCTTTCATGCAGCAACTGTAGCTGTCTTTTCCTGGGTAAATGGCCTGGTCTAGGTATTGATAATCTTAACACTTCCCTATTCTTACTTCACATACCTCTATTGTGTTAGTCCTAAAATTTCTTATCTCAGGGAACTGTAAATCCCCAAGTTCTCAAAGGTATTCTCTAGAGAACAGGCCTATCCCTCTCTGCAGATTGGCTAGAGATCCCAGAAGTAAATTTCACCCTCTAAACATAGCACTGCAGGTGGTTTCAAAAGTTCTTTCATCAAGCCCACCACTTTCTAGGGAAGAAAGGTGAAATGAATATTCTAAGGTAAATACAGTGGTCCCCCCTTATCCATGACTTTGCTTTCCTTGGTTTCAGTTACCTGTGGTCACCCACAATCTGAAAATATTAAATGAAAAACTCCATAAATAAATAACTTGTAAGTTTTCCATTTTATGCCATTCTGAGTAGCTGATGAAGTCTCATACTGTCCCACTCTATCCTGCCCTGAATGTAAATCATTCCATTGCCTATCATATCCTCGCTATATCAGCTACCTGCCCATTAGTCTAGGAAAAAGCATAGTATATACAGGATTTAACACTGTCTGCAATTTCAAGCATGCACTGGGGGTCTTGGGATTTATCCCCTGCAGATAAGGGAGGACTCCTATAGCAGCTGGGAATTGGTCTCCTGTAGACAAGACAGCAGATAAAAATGAGAAAACAAGGCTAGGGAGGGAAATTCTGGGGCACCTTTCCCCTGTCTTGAGCTCCTCCTCGCAGAGAGGGAAATCCCAGAGGACCTGCAAAAGCCGCCTCAGCGCTTGCAGAGTTCCCACAGCAGCCCACCCTCCAGGCTGTGCGTGCACCCCCAGCCAGGGCCCCCCGGGCCCGGAGAGCTTGGTGCCTGTGGCTCCCATCTCTGAGGCCTCAGTACTTCCCTGCAGGTCTGCTCTTTTCAGAATAACCTGTCTTCTTTTCTTCCCTTCAGGATCATCTGCCTCCTCTTCTACTATGTGCATTTTTTCCTAGCCAGGATCTCCTCGTTCCAGTGTCTCCTGGCTCCTTCCCAGTCTTCTCTCCTGGGGCTGAGACTCATGGATCTTCCCTCCCCTCCACTACCAATGTCCATCCCCTCGACTCTATACCTCTCTGGTTTTGCTGCCTACATAGCTTTAGGTAGACACTTCTCTGTTGGAGCAAGAGGTGCTTGGACCAGAATGACATTAACGCCTAAACTTGGGCAACAAAGGCGACCTGTTAAAGATACCGTGATGAGCAGGCTGTGCCATCACCCCAATTCCACAGCAGCTGCACTGACTGTGCTAACCTTCATCCTGGATCCTAAAGCCCTCTCCTGGCATCAGCCCTTCACTCAGCAGAGCTGGTCCTTGTCATTCTCCTTGCAACACCTGGAGATGGGAAGTGCTGCCAGGCTACTGTCCCATCCTGGCCCCTGTAGCTTTGAGAGACCTAAAAGCGCCAGAGAGCAGAAGTCTGGGAAACTCGAGGGCTTGAATCTTGGTAAATTTCCAGCTTCATGGGAAGGTTGGGACCTTGTGGCTTTAACAAGCCCTGAGGAGTAACTCTCTAGCCCCTTCTTCCATGTGGCTGAGCCCTTCGCACATGCAGACCTCTTTCTCCCACAGAGTCAGGCTCCTCCATCCCTTGGAAGTGAGAACTGTATCATGTGATGAAGAGTGGTATTATAGCTCAAACCTGGTCTGAGTCCAGAAACTAGCCCTAAACATTTCATGGCTTCTCAGGAAGCTTTATAAACAAGAGCAACTGGTCTGACTCACAAGCTCCCTGCTTTCCCACCTTCTCACCTGGCGAAGTGAGGTTAGATGAGTGGGTCAGCACCTCTCCTACCTCCCTGGTAGACTGACCGGTGGTGTTAAGCATTTGGGCATTTTTAAGATGTTTCTACCAGATCCTGAAGGGTAAGAGAATTCTTTTCGATTTGTTCCTTGTTAGTCAGAAGTCAAGGATGAGGGTGGCAGGTTACCGAGGCCTCAGATCAAGACCACTGTCAGAAAACGTGTGGCCTTCATTGCCTCTGTCCCTCAGGACCCGGACCCTGATGATCAGAGACAGTTTGTGCAGGGCTAGACCTGCAGCTGGTGAGCGCCACCACCTCTCCCAGCCAGCTCCTCCTCCTTGGGCCCATCTAGCTTCTGAGCTCTTGACTGACTTGTACCAGCAATGCCAGGATCCCAGCGCACGAATGCTGCTAGAGGCCTTCTCTAAGAGCCTGGCCACTGGGCTCCTGAGCACCACTTTTAGAGGCCTTTTCCACTCCCACCCAAGGAAAGGGTATTTTAGAGAATAACCCAGAATAGGGTGAGCCCAGCAATTTTGTAGTCTAGGAGCCTTTTCCCCATGGCCACTTGTGTATGGGCTACTACACTGCCTCTGTTTAAACACATAAGTTGTTTTCCTGGAAAATCTGCAAGAATAGGTAATCAATTTAATTGGCTTAGAGTTCCTGAGCCTCAAAACTCAGTAATATATACTTTGCCTACTATCTTAAATTGCATGCTTTATTTTTTTTAAGAGTATAGGTCAAAGTAGTGAATAAGCTGTCACTCTCCGTCAGGAGTCATGAGTGGGAAAACTCCCTTTAAATTTTAGATATTTTTGGACACCAGCACACCTAAAATGTCCATTATAGGCTAACAGGGAAGGGAAGACTAGATTCTGGCTGGGTATTTAGACTCCAAGGCAAACTGTTCCTTAAATGAAGTGTGATGTGCAATTAACGTTTTTTCCCCCCTTCTCCTTACCATTGTTTTGTGTGTGAGGGATTCTCTCTGGCTTCCCACCTCCTGTTCCCTTTCCCCAGCGCTTTCCATCTCCTCCCCTAACCCTCTTGGACCCTCCCTTCCTCTTTTCTCACTTCTCTCTGACTGTGGAGCAAAGCTGTCTCACTTTCTGATTCTTTGCAGATCGACGTAATTAACACATTCCAGACGGGAGCCTCTTTTAAGGGAGTCCTAAAGCGCCAGACCATGGGTCAACATCTTGATGTAAAACATGTTCCTAGCTCATCCTATGTAACAGTTGCACCAGTCAAATCTCCCCCCACCACTTCTGTTGCTGCTGCTGTTTCATCTCCTACTCTGGGCAGTGAGTGATAGTCTATTATGATGCATGATTTGCTAAAATGACCACAAGAGAGCACGTGGCATTCACTTTAACCAGTCGTGGTTATCTTTTCCTTTCGGTTTTCCCCTTTGATCTTTGAGTTAAGGAAAGAAAAGTTGGGGCAAAATCCCCACTCCAAAACTAGGCCGTGTGCCCTTAATTTTATTACTTTTTTAATGTTGAAAAGCTATTGAACCGTAACCATTTTAAAGACAGTGATCTTGTTTTCTGATTGTCCCCCTGCATTGCCTGTTCCTTCCTTGAGGTTTGTTTGTTTGTTTACTTTATTTGTTGCTTTGTTTGAATATGTTGTTCCTTTCTTCTCCTTCTGCTCCTCTTTGAGTGTCAACTCTATCTCCTAAGGTTAGGTGTAAGGTTAAGCCAAATGAAGACTCAGGAACTCTCTTCATCTGGGGGCAAATTTGAGATCTCCTGAAAAAAGGCATGAAAGGAGCTATTATTCCCTTTTTTTTTTTTTTTTAACCAGTAGATCTGTCATAGTCGAGTCAATGTTGAGTTTGGCCAATAGTGTCATTTTGGCCACCACTCAACTCTTAGCTGGCAGTATTGGCATAAAAGTGGTAGCTGAATGTGAAGAAAAGACATTCAGTTCAAATGCACAGGTCTGAGCATCCCTGTTGTTTTACTTTTCAGGGATCTTAAGCCAAACTCTGGTTTAAGAATCTATTCATTCACATCTCATAGGCGAAATATATAAAAAGATCAAAATAACTTATTTTTCACCTGTTAAAACAATTTTTTTTTCTTTTAGGAATTTCTGAAGAGCAACCTTTTTTTTTTTCCTCCTTTCCTCTAATTTGATTGTTTTACTTATAACCAACACTTCATATTTTATTTTGGTTGTAAAGTTTTAGGACCTCTTTCTCAGTCATCCTGTCAACCAGAATGCCATCAAGGCTCACCCTAAGATCTGGTAGATACAGGTAGATTATTGGATTATTGCTAATGCTTATGCCTTCCTATTCCTGATCTTTTTACCTTCCCCAAGTGGGACCCAGAGAGGAAGTAGAAGACTCTCTGCTGATAGTGCTGTTGAGGTATCGGGTGGGGAAGGAGTCTCTGTAGTAAGCATACTGTGGACTTCAGATAGCTGAGTGTTCAGTCTGTCTCTTCCTCCCCACTCCTGGACACCACCACTCCTACCCTGGGGTCGGGGTAAAGAGAAAACAGTTGCTTCATCTGTGGTTCACTTGACTGTGAGTGTGTAGGATGATCAGACCTAGATTATCCATTGTCTTTCTAGCCAGCCCTGAGTGTTCTTATGTGAGGTGTGAGGGGCAGGGGGAGAGGAGGTTTATGTAGATGCATATTCTTTAGCCCCAGAGGCAGCCAAGAACTAGTCTTACCCTACCAATATGTAAGGCTCTCTTGCTCTAGTCCTCCCATATTCCTCTTGTGTCCTGTTTTCTTCTAGTTTTACCAGGTCCTTCTAATTAGTTTCTGTTCTTTTTTAAATCCTGCCTCTCTGTTGGGAAGGGTTAGTGTCAACTGTCCTGGTGATTTGAAGGTGGGAGGACACTAAGTAGAAGGCAGTGACCACTGAGCTCATGTAGAGCTGCTGGTAGAGGATACAGTGCAAACCCTCAAAGGAAGAAAATCAGGAGATTCAGGCCATACCTGCTCTTTCTCCAGCTGTGCCTTCTTACTGGAGGGCCTAGAAGTTATAGTCATGCATTTTAAAACCCATGTCCATTCCAGATTTCCAAACAAATTCAGTTATTTGTCTAACCTTCAGTAGACAGATCTCTTAAGATTTCCCTCTCCGCATGCTAAGTTGCTTCAGTCATGTCTGACTCTTTGTGACCCGGTGGTCTATCACCCACCAGGTTCCTCTGTCCATAGGATTCTCCAGGCAAGAAGACTGGAGTGGGTTGCCATGCCCTCCTCCAGGGGATCCTCCCGACCTAGGAATCGAATCTGTGTCTCTTATATCTCCTGCATTGGCAGGCAGGTTCTTTACCACTACCACCAGCTGGGAAGCCCAAGATTTCCCTCTCTAGTAAGGCCCTAATTCCTTCTCTTCCCTTAATTTCTGCAAAGGAAAACTGCAGAATACCAGCTGGAGAAAAGGAGTCTTCATCTTCCTATTCATTGAACTCCAGAGAGTGGCCCTTAGCACTCATGCCTAATCTAAGGTCCAGCCTGGTTCGGGCCTCCAAGCCATGAGAAAGAGTTGCTCTTCAATCAGCCACTTTCACCTGTAGGATAAATGCTGCAGAAGAGACATTTCCCCTAGACTCTGAGTGACGGTGATTGGGGAAGGAAAGGTTGATTGGCCAAGTGGAGAGGGCCTGAAGTTTGCACAGCCCCGCCTCTATCTGTGTCTTTATCTCCCACACACAGCTCGGGCACCGGGCACTCGGCGTCAGGAAGGGAGGATGCCACCGCCTGGGGTGGACTGGTGATGAGGTAGCTGTGTGGTGGGCATCCATGCGTGTCATAGAGTCTCTGAGGTCAGCGCTGGAATTGAGGGGCTTTCTGGCGCAACCCACACCCTCTGCCCACCACCCTCCTCTCTGCCTGCCAGGCCACCAGATGGTGCTTCCTAGCTCTCTGACTCCTCTTCTCGAGCTTCCCTTACAGGTGGCTGCTTTCTCTTTAGAGTCCAGAGCCCTGTTATCTAGCTGGATGACTGTTCCTTACTCCCCTAAAGAAGAAACTGTCCCTATCTTTTCCATCCCCCTCCCCACTTCACCTTCATCTCCCTTATTGTTTGCCTGTAACAGTGACTCATCACCCCAACAGGTGAGAGGAAAAGCCAGCAAACAGGGCTCCAGAACCTCATTGCAACCCGTTTTTAAACATCTGTTTTCTAGATTGGACTTCACATATAATTGTTTTAACAAAGTATTCAGTTGCTTCAAAAAAAAAAAAGAGCAAATAGAAGCAGGAAGTTTGAAAATCACTGATACTGAAGATGATCAGCTCATGGTATAAAGGTACCTGTTACCTGTAGCACCTGTTAGAAATGTGGAGATCGGAAGAGTGAGTGAAAAGTATGGGCTGTGCTAGCACTCCTTTTAGGAGGTAGTATGGCTTTGAGCCCATCTCCCGACTAGGGCATTGGATTTGGTCTCGCTTAATCCAAGTTGCTCTGCTGTTAAGATTTGATATAGATCCATTATAACTTGGGACTTCCTGAAAACCAGATGTAACCCGTATTCCGTCTGATCTTACCAAAAGGATGGAAGAGTAGATCCTAACTTTGTGTGGAGCATGTGAATGTGCACCCAGGTTCCTCGGTTCTTCTTAGCTGAAGCGCTGAGCTGATTTCACCGGGTGACAGCGTCCTCTGCCTTCTGAGCTCTGAGTACCCTCTGTCCTGAGGGTCTGCCAGTGTGTTGTGGAGGGAGGCAAGATAAAGAAAGCCTTAGCTGGCAGAGACGCAACCTCAGTGAGCCTTCTTTGTACATGACTTTTGAAGGTTCTGTACAGTGATAGGAAGCATTGAGACAAGCTATACAGTTTGTTTGCCTGTCTCTCTGTGTGCTCTGCTGGACCCATATTCTGCAGGAAAACATTCTTTGCTTAAAGAGCAGCGTGACGGAAGAGGTGCCCCACCCCAGCCCCCATCACTTCTCTTCCCTCTCCTACTGCAACAGTTCCTCCTGCATTATTTCCATTTCTTTTCTGATGAAAGAACTTTGAGATAAGTCTAGGATCAGCCACCTCCCAGGAACTAAAACTGTCCTACGACCACTTTCTTTTCCCCTGTCTCTCGAACCTCTCAGGATCCCACCTTGTCCCCTACTCCAGTTCTACCAACCCAAGTTCTAAAGCATACCTCAGAGAGGTTTCCAGTTCGGAAAAACAGCTGCCAGAAGAGCTGGTGCCTATGGATAGACTGAATGCTGGGCAGAGGGATCAATGACTGTCGAGTGTTTCTTCTCTTCTAAACTGAACCCCTTCCTTTGCTGTGCAGTAGAACAAAGACTGTGACACTCACAGGCAGTGTATTTCCCTTCGCCTGAACTGCAGGTGGTTTCCTTTCCTCCACCCTCTTGGTCCATCCCATCAGAAAAGCCTCCTGGACTGAGTGGTTTCTGTTCCGACCCCACGCTTTCCCTCCCCTACCTAAGATCATGTTCCTCTTCGTAATTTACAAACAGTTGGAGAGAGCTTTATGACTCGACACAGCTGCTGTGTGTCAGCGTCATGGCCACACGTGTCCAGCCTCATCTGAACTGAGAGAGCAGCGCTCTGTCAGCCTCAGGGGGGGCAACTTTGATGCCTGTATTTATCCACCTCTTCAAGGGGAGGGACTGAAGGAGTGGGGCTCTGCTTTGTTTGGGGGAAGAGGACATGGTGGAGATTGTGGGATATAAACACATGCATGTTTCCTGACTGAAAGAGCAATTATTCAATTGGAGAGTGTAAGAATTTTGATTTCTTGCATGCCGCTAACACAGCTGCACAGTGTTTACTGCCTTGCCGCACAGTATTCATGGTCGCTTATCACCCAACATGTATTGTGTGCAAATTGATATGTGTTTGGCTTATTGAGGGTTTTCAACAGATAACTAAACTTCACTGTGTAATCTTCCATTCCACACTCACAAAATATTTGGCCCCAACACAGAAATCCACATGTCTGGATCATCTTTTAATTTTGACTATTAAATTGCACCTAGTTCCAATGTCCTTGCCTTCCATCCAAAAGAACTAATGAATCTTTTTATTTCGTATTTAAGAATAGATTGTTTGGGAATGCTAACTTTCCTTTGGGTTTCCTAATTTTTTTATGCAGCTTTGAAGTATTCTAGTTGTTTGTCATTATTCACTCTCCCCACCCCACCTCAGTGCTTGAAATGTAAGTCACGTGATGTTCTAGTGTTCCATGACCCCTTCTCATATGTTTGGTTTTGGTTTTTGAGCAGTAGTGTTTGATAGTTTGGGGTTTGTTTCTATCATCAAACCACCCAGTTCCCTGTTCTGCTGACCAGTTCTCACCGCTGCATTTTCTCACCCTCCTTTTCCTTCCCCTGGTGTAGATCAAAGTGGTCAAAGCGTTCCATAGTTCCCTCCACGAAAGCATTCAGAAACCCAAGAACCAAAACTCCATCCACAACTTCATGACCCACCCTGAATTCACCATAGATGAGGAGGGGCCACGAACACCACTCCTGGATGAGCAAGAAGAGGAAATTTTTGAAAAGGTGTCTAAGCCTGGGACTAGGATGTGCTTGCCGGATGGTGAGGTCACGCCACAAACCAACAGAAACAACAGTTCGGTGGATTGCTGCCAAGTACAAATTGTTGCTTCCCACTCGGACAGCCCTCTACACAGCCTGGAGACATCAGTTTGAACTTCATTCTCTGATTCCCTTTCCTGCCTTCCCTATCTCCCTTTTCATCTGTCCCATCAGTAAGGTGATAATGGGAGTTCTCACTGTCATGTCAGCTGCTCCCAAGTATGTGTAAACCTGCACCTGACCATGAAGAGGCGAGAGCACAGACCTACAAGGATTTTAACTGAAACTTGAGTTGGGGTTTGTAGCAGGACCCAGTTAAGCCCTAGGCAAGTGATGAGTGGTGGATCTATTCCTTGGATGTGTCAGTAGTCATTTTGAAAGAAATGATGAAAATCGTCTTGGCGTCTACCCCACCTCCAGTTCTCCCCAATATTCATACCTATGTCACCAGTCTCCTTACTTCTGGATTTTTACCCTATGAGTCTATGCTGTTTATGAGCTCAGTTCAAAATTCAGAGCTACAAACATCATCAAATGAAATGTGTTGAGGTAAGAATGGAAGGTACAGAATCAGCCTATAGAGTGATTGTTTTAAAACAATTGTTCCATTTTGAAATCTTATACCTAAAGCCCTTAACCTCTTTCTGCCCTTCCAATGAAACCTCCCCACAATCTCTTGGTCTTTTGTGACCATTGTCTTCCTTACCTTCACTCTTTTTTTTTTTAAGTTTGATGATTAAGAAAATGGAAAGAATATGAGTGAGTTGAATCAACTTTGACCTTTCTCCCTTCTGGCCCCAGTGGAACTCTTGATTTATTTCTAGAGACAGATACATTTCTTTGCTAATGATCCTTTGGAAGCAATTGAGAGCAAGTAATACTATATGCCTGTTGTTGCCAGTTTATCTACTTCTAAACTGCCATCTTGTCAGGTATGTGTGGTTTCTAAGTGCCAGGAAGATTAGCCTTGACCATGAAGCTTACATATATTTGGTTTGTAGTTTTTACCTGAAGCCTGAGCTTTCTCCTGTTCCTAAGGTGGTGGCAAAGGAATGAATTAAGACTGGCCCTGCCTCCTAACTAGACTTGGATATTAAGGAACAGAAGTTGGCATATCTAGGACAAGACAGACCATCGAAGCCAACTATGAGTCCTCTTCGGGGTAACCACTACTGCTTTCAAAGCCATCTACTAAGGCTCTTCTCGGGTAGGGCCTGATTGTTGGGGCAGTGAGGACTGAGAAGCTGTGAGAGAGGCCAAAGTGCCCTTGCAGCAGGATCTGAGAAAACCTTCCTCAGAGAAGCCGGAAACCTGGAGCTCAGGTGACTGGGGTCAGCTTGGACATTGCCTTCAGTTTTCTAATTCTACTCTGCTGTGTCCCTTAACATATCTAATCGCTGAAATGGCCCCAGCCTTTCCCAGATATTCTGATTTTGAAAATATATGGCTCCAGTGACACTTTACTGACTTAAAGGAGCAAGAGACCCCCTAGAGGCTCCCCACTCCCTCCCTCCCGCCCCCTGCACCCTGCTCAAGCCCCTTCTAGAATGCTCAGTGCTGCTCAGTTAAGCCCTGTGCCTTCTCTCCCTGGACACTGCCCAAAGCGTCCCCTTCCCCACCTGGCTCTCAGGAGCCAGGGAACTGGCTAGGAGATTTTTTAAGTGTTCCTTAATGGGACGGGGTGGAGCCGCATTTGCAGTTGCTCCATTTCTCTCCCTGCTGTGCCGATAGAAGCTCTTCTGTGCAGGAGTCAGCTCATGTCTGCCAATTCTCATCTTCATTGGATAAATGAAGCCTCTCCCCTCTTTCTCAAGTGAGAAGGGCCTTGAGGCGGCTGGGGACTGCTGCATTTCCATTTGGGGGTCTGGTGACCTGACCTGTCCTCTCCAGCCTTTTTTTATGACTCCCTCCTCCCTCCCTCTCTCAGGAGCTGCCCTAGGAAGGAAAAATAAAGAAATAGTACCCCCTGCACATTCCCATTAGTACATCAGCCCCCAAATCTGATTTTGGTTCTGTAAAAGTTACATGTTTCAGTGATCTTTTTTTTCTCTGTCTTCAGTACTAATGGGGGAGGGGGGAAATAGCTCACCCGAGGTGTTCGGTGTTCACATATATATTTATTAAGTAATTGGAAGATTTAATTCTATCGAGTCTTTTATTACCTCAGATCAGTTTTTAAAACAAACTTTGGAGGCTATTTTATCATTCCTGCTCCCGTAAGACTCTCATGGTGCCTGACAAGTTTACTCTTGAGGGCTTGTGTCTACTTGTTTAAAGTCAATGGGATTTTTTGTGTGTATTCTAGTTTCCGTAGTAAGAGAGAAAATATAGAAATATTATGCAAACAATATATAGTTTTCTTTAGATCATAAGCTGATATTTTTTGAGTCAGCCATATGTATTTTGTTTAAAGGATTTAAAATAAAGTGCTGTCATGTAACCCTGTGGAAGGGGGCACATAACCCAACTGTTAAGACATTGACAGGTGACTTACAGTGTATTTGCAATTGGTTTTAAAACCAATGCACCATACTACCTTTCTCCAAACAGCCATCTTATGCTTAGGGGGAAGAATTTTGTTGGATTCTAGAACTTTTTAATATAAATTTTGCTGATATGGAATTGAGCAGGTTTAAGTGTTTATGTGCATATATTTTTTATATGTTTTTTTTTTTTCCTATTCAGTTTCAGTGATCCAACTGGCAGTGAATAAATATGGCAAAAGTTAATAAAGCTTTCCCCAAAAAACGGTGCTTTGGATTTGAAGAGAGTCTGATGGCGAAAAGGGGGAAATATTATCCTAGATTCCTCTCTTGATAAAACTAGAAAAATGAGCAGTAGATTACCAATGGGAAGGAAGGCATCCAGGAAGAAGGAACAGCTGGCAGGAAATAAGTGCGCATCCCCATGGAAATGGGTATCAGGAACTAGTGATCAGGATCAGGGACCTCGGGTAGATTTATATTTCTTGAAGAACAACTAGCAGAGTGGTACCCAAGACACTGGGCTGCATGAGTACTCTGATTTGGGGTTGGCATTTTTTATGGTTCTTTCACCTCCTGTTGCCCCTGGAGTTTTCCATTAGTGATTTTTTTGTGCAAGGATTTGATTTGAGACTTCTCCTCCCCCTCCCCTAGAAAAGTTTCATGCAATATATTAGATGGGAGATAATAGTTCCACATGGAAAAATAAAGGCTGGTTCTAGCCCTAGGTGACAGTCTTGACTAGATCCTTCCCATAGGTGTCCTCTGCTTCTAAAATGACTCTCCATCTCTAAGTATGGTAGAGAGACCAAGAAATCCCGCAGGCACTTGTGAGTTCTTCAGGGTTTGCATTTCTTCTTCCCTTGAGCTTCAGAGGGGAGAGTCCGCACAGTTAAATCTGAGTGATTACCTCATTGCCAAAACCCAGGGGCATGGCAAGCTCACATGTGTCCTGAAACCTCTAAACTCATCACTTCTCTTTCCTGTCTTCCCTGCCTAGTGACTGAAGTAGCCTGTGATGCCATCCCAAAGTGCACACTTCCTCTTCCTCCCTCTGCATAGCTGGGACCCCCTCACTGCAGTGGGGGGAGTGGGACCCTTTGTAAATGCCTGCTCTTCTTCAGCCTTTACAGGCTCTTCCTCAGAACAGACCAGACATCCTTCTGTTTAGCTCAGTCAGTGCTGTCCTTACCTTCCCAGCCTGCTGTTAGACCTGCTGTCCCCCTTCCTGCTGATTAGGAGAGGTGGGGGAAGCTGAGTTCCCCGTGACTGAGTTGGCCTTTGGTTTGTGTTTTCTCCCTGTATGTATATATGCCATATGTGAGTATGCCATATATATGTGCCAACAAACCTATCTACATTGTTTCAAATCAGCACACAGATAGGAATTTTGAGTTTCTTTTTTTTTTTCCCAGTAACTAGTATAACAGGCACTGGTATTTTGTATAAAATAAAAAAAAAAACCAAAACAGAAGATTGATTATCGTGATCTGCATGACATACACAAACGGTGATATCAAAGCAATGTGTACCCAGTGTGTGTTGCTATAATCTACAGTTCAGCTAATCAGTACACCCAATCTGTATTTTCATTTTAATATTATTTAAGCTCTCTGTACAATGTTTTGCATGTATTTATATGGTTCTTAGGGAAAAAATGCTATAAGTGGCAATTCTGAAATTCAAATATGTTGTTCCATTGAGACAGGAAGAATGGAAGGGGAGTTTTAAAAGAAGGAAAAAAGATCTTTTTTTTTGGAATCAGTGAAGCTGTTGCTGATGAGCAGAAACCAAACTATTGTGCACTGAGAATAAAAATCCATGCCCACTTGTGACTGTGCTAGCCTCTGTATGTATCCACTTCTGGGTAAGGTCACTGGTCGTAGAAATTGAGAAGGGCTCTGCCACGGCCACGTTGAGAGCCTATCTGTACAAACCCAGGACTCAGCCTATTACTGGATCCTGAAGTGTTTCTGTGCCAACACTTCCCTTCGGTGATTCACAGCCCTGGTTGCCAGTTTCATTCCCTTAGGAAATGAGCTTTGCTCTGCCCACCTTGGTTAGAATCTGCAACCAGAGAACTGTGAAGCTGGGGCTTTTGAAAAAGGATGAATCTGGAAGGATGAAAAAGAGTCAGGTTTGGCAGTCCTTTCTTTCTTTCTTTTAATTTTTAACAAAATGCCTATCAGGAAGGCAATGGCAACCCACTCCAGTGTTCTTGCCTGGAGAATCCCAGGGACGGGGGAGCCTGGTGGGCTGCCGTCTATGGGATCGCACAGAGTCGGACACGACTGAAGCAACTTAGCAGCAGCAGCCTATCAGGAAAATTAGTTTCCCTTATGTTAGCAGCTGGACTTCCCTTGGAGCTCAGTTGGTAAAGAATCTGCCTGCAACACAGGAGACCCAGGTTTGATCCCTGGGTAGGAAAGATCCCCTAGAGAAGGAAATGGCAACCCATTCCAGTATTCTTGCCTGGAGAATCCCATGGACAGAGGAGCCTGGCGGGCTGCAGTCCACAGGGTCACAAGAGTCGGACATGACTTAGCAACCAAACCACCACATATTAGCAGCTATTCCCTACCTTCCTCCCGGAGTTCTTCAGTCCCCACCTTCCCAAAGGTTTTTGTGGGGGTTGTTGTTTGTTTTAGCTGTTCCATTCACTGAGTCTCTAGCATGACTAATGTTAGGCCTTAGTTTCAGGTCAAAACAACTTCCTGGCAGGTCACTTAGGTTCTGAGCTTTCATATCTCAGAATTCAGAACTCCTCCCAGCAATTCTCATCCAGACGCATCTACTCTCCTTTAAAATAGCAAGTAAGAAAAGGATTTGTTGGCTCCCTAAGGTATTTTAGGAAAAGTATGATGTTGAAGAATAGCCCAGCTCTCCTGGCTGTTTGAACAGGTCCATTCTGAAGGAGGAGCCAGCCATGGTTGATAGTCGGCTGTAATGAGAAGTCTTACCCACCTTTCCTGCCTGTCCCAGGTTGCTCTCCATGGGCATGGCCACACTGCCCACCTAGTTTCTTTCAAACATGCTGGGGAGAAAATAACTAATAACCAAACAAACAAACAGGGTCTGGGACTTCTTTGAAAACAGAAATCATTCACAAAACAGGACTAAAGTCTTTTTCTTTCCTTTGTAGTTTCCATCCCAAATACCCTTACTTAAAAGGGATGCAAAATACACACACACACACAACTCAAGTCCTTTCTAAAGTTTGGCCCAATGTTTCCCCCCTTACTCTTACCTTGTCTTTGTTGGGCCCTAGATCTGTGCATCTGCCACATCAAACAGGATCTCAAGGAGCTGCACCTCCCAACCCCAGTGTGTGGTGAGGCATGAAGCAGAGCTTCAGAGCAGCTTTCTGGCAGAGACCAGTGTTTCCTAAGACATTGGTTTAATGGGATATATAGCCAGCTCAGCTCCTTGCTGCTGCTGCTGCTAAGGCGCTTCAGTCATGTCTGACTCTGTGCAACCCCACAGACGGCAGCCCACCAGGCTCCCCCGTCCCTGGGATTCTCCAGGCAAGAACACTGGAGTGAGTTGCCATTTCCTTCTCCAATGCATGAAAGTGAAAAGTGAAAGTGAAGTCACTCAGTCATGTCCGACTCTTAGCGACCCCACAGACTGCAGCCTACCGGGCTCCTCCGTCCATGGGATTTTCCAGGCAAGAGTACTGGAGTGGGGTGCCACTGCCTTCTCCAGCTCAGCTCTTAAGGCTTTAGTTAACACATGGGGGAAAAAATGTTCTTTTCTTCCATCCTTTCCTACCCCTATTTCTTAAAAAAAAAAAAGAAAAAGAAAAGCAGTGTCTTTGCCCTCCATCTTTAATAATGGTTTGTGAGTCTCCCGTTTCTCAACTACTGTATCCTCTCCCTGTGGCCACTGGGTTTGTTTGAAACTCCACCAGGACTGACTGATCCCACCTTCAGCCCCACACCCCCACCCACCCCCCGTCTCACCCAAGTGTATACACATAACCAGACAACTCCCTAACTTATTCTGGGCAAATCCAAGGATGATTCACTAGGTACCAGTAAGCTGGTTACCAACCCTTGACCTGGGTCTGTTAGGGCATGGCCTCCATGCCACTGCAAGCAGGATAAAAATGGTATGTCCTTTACCAGCAGATTTTGAAACCTGTTATAAATAAAACATGTGCACCTGTTACTATCTGTATAACATCATTAACATCTAGTTGTCCCCCCAAATGAACCTGAGCTATGAGAAGTAACAGTCAACTAGATTCATAGATCAGGATACTTTTAGCTTTGCCTTTTAGGCAGTGACTTCTGGGTTCTGGGCTTGCCCATATCTTGATGGAACGAATCATAAATCTTCTCTGAAATCTATTTCAAAGCACACCTCCCAGTTCTCAGAAGATACAGTACTTGAACTGAGCAGCCAGTGCCATCACACTCAGAGCTGGCTGCAGCATCTCTGCTCAGGCCTGGCCCCTGGATTCATGCCTGGGCACCACGTGGCTTCTCTGATGTCCCCTGGACTAATGGCCCTGGAGACCATCCTCTAAACAGCACAATTGATTAAGTTATATTTCTTGTTTTAACTCCAGATCTCCATATTTTGGCCTTTTTTAAAGCAAATATAGGGGATTTCCTGGAAGTCCCCTGGAGAAGGAAATGGCAACCCACTCCAATATTCTTGCCTGGAGAATACCATGGATAGGAGCCTGGTGGGCTACAGTCCATGGAGTCACAAAGAGTCGGACACGACTGAGCAACTTTCACTGGAAGTCCAGCAGTTAGGACTCTGCTTTCACTGCCAACGGCGCAGGTTCGATCCCTGGTTAGGGAACTAAGATTTCGCAAGCTGCACAACACGGCCAAAAAATAACAATAATAAAATTTTAAAATAAAGCAAATATATATGAAAATTTAAAAGAGGATGTGAAGGTGGGGAGAGAGGGCTGGAAATTACTGATTGCCTTCAGACGTGGTTACCCCAACTCTTCATTTGAGTTAAGCATTTCTGCATCTTTCCCATTAATCCCTTGAACTGAAACTGCTGCTGATCAGGTAGGAGAGAAAAGCAGTTTGAATGTTTTTCTGCTCACCCTATGGTGGAGGAGCTTAAACAGAGTAATTAGATGGAGTAAAATCCTGATATAAACTGCTTCTTGACTGGCTTGATTTTCCATCTCTACAAGGAAAAAGTGGAACTACATCAATGATTTTCAAGCTACATTTTAAAGACCTGAAAGGGATTCCTTAGTGATGATTCAGAGCCCACGGGTATTCAACAAAAGTAGCACTTTTTTTATATATATAAGTATTTGACTTCTGGGTCAGCTGTAGCTTTAAAAAAATGACTTAAAAGCCTTATGAACTAGCCATCTCTAAGGGCCCGCAGCTCTGAAGTGCTGAGGTTCTAGTGAACAAATCAAATAGTCAGTGCTGAAATGATCCAAACGTGGGTGACTGTCACAACAAGTTGTGTGAATAAATGCACAAGCCAGCCTAAGTGGGATCCTGTCTTTATTGTCTGCTACTATAGTTATTAATGTAACATAAATAATATAGAGTAAAACTTTGTGATTATAGATCCTTCTGCT
Organism: Okapia johnstoni; assembly: GCA_024291935.2. Lineage (NCBI taxonomy): Eukaryota > Metazoa > Chordata > Mammalia > Artiodactyla > Giraffidae > Okapia > Okapia johnstoni. The sequence goes on along the minus strand of CM044322.1, from coordinate 72,148,085 downwards.
GAGATTGTTATCTGGCTGTTGTGTGTCGGAATTTGTTGGGAAAGAGCGGTAGTTTGGGAATCCAGAGACCTAATTCAATGGAATGGCATGAAATTAGAGAAGCAAGAGGGCTCGTTTGAGCTTTGGTAGAAAGAGCCAGCCAGGGAATTAGAAAGCCTGTGTTATAATCCCAATCCTGGGACGCCCCTGGTAGTCCAGTGGCTAAGGCTTTGAACTTCCCAACGCAGGCACCCGGGTTTGTCCCTGATCAGGGAACTAGATCTCACATTCTGCAACTAAGAATTCCCATGTCACAATGAAGACCTGGCACAGCTAAATAAATAAATAATTTTTTCTTAAAAAACCAATCAACAACGCTGCTGCTAATTTGCTGTGACCTAAGGGTCTAATGCTGGGAAGGATTGGGGGCAGGAGGAGAAGGGGACGACAGAGGATGAGATGGTTGGATGGCATCACTGACTCGATGGACATGGGTTTGGGTAAACTCCGGGAGTTGGTGATGGACAGGGAGGCCTGGCGTGCTGCGATTCATGGGGTCGCAAAAGAGTCGGACACGACTGAGCGACTGAACTGAACTGAAGGGTTTCTCCAATTCGGACACACTTTCCATGCTTTCTCTGGTATCTAAAATTGCTATTAATAATCATAAGAGAATGTCTAGATGGCATTCCTCCATTGCTTTATTGCCTCTGGAATGCAGCAGTGTGTGTGCATTGAGCACTACTGCATACTGGAGAAGAATTATGCATACTGCATAATTGGAGAAGGAAATGGCAATCCACTCCAGTGTTCTTGCCTGGAGAATCCCAGGGACGGTGGACCCTGGTGGGCTGCCGTCTATGGGGTCGAGCAGAGTCGGACACGACTGAAGCGACTTAGCAGCAGCAGCATACTGGTACCTGCAGGCTTCACCCCTGCAACAAAGACAAATTGTTCCCCAGCCCTTACAGTACAAGAAATCAATTTCTTTTCTAAATCAAGTCAACTTTAGCACCAAAATAGCTAGCACTGGCCAAATCTGTGAGAGGTGTCAGCTAGTCTTTCTTTACGGTCTCATCCCCTCCACTTGGATATTGGTCCACTCCTTCATTCAGCAAGTATTTATTAGGCCAGCCACCAATGTATGCAATAGCGAACAACAGTGAACAAAATAAAGACTGACACTTTTAAATTTAGTCTTGTGGAGAGAGACAAAACAAACAAATACAGAGCATGTCGAATGGTGACAAGGACCAAGGAGAACAGTAAAGTGGTGTGAGAACAACAGGGAGCACAGACCATGAGGATTGGTCTTTTGTAGAGTGAATGATTAGGGAAGGCATCTCTGAAGAAGACTGTACAGAGAGGTTATAGAGTAAAAGACTGAGCTAGTAAATATGTAGAAGAAAGAGATTTCAGGCGAAGGATACAGCAAGTGCCAAGGACCTGAGGCAGGCACTCTTGCATTGAGGACATGCAAAGAAGCCAGGAATTGGAACTGAGTGACTAAGTGGGAAACTGAAGGAATTAAGTTCAGAGGTGGAGGGATGGGAACCTGTAAGCCAGTAAAAGTTTGGCTTTCTTGAGACAGGAATTCATGAGAGGGTTTTGGCTGAGGATTCCAATGATCTATGTTACAGTTTAAGGGGATAACTTTGGCTGTTACATGGCCGCAGTCTAGGGAAAATGGAAGGAACAATAGTGCAACACACATGCCTCACATGGGCCTAGCCCAATACTAAGGAATACAGGCAAATTCAAACCCTGCTGTCTTGCTATTGTCCTATGACACACAAAAAGAAAATGCTTGTTCAAAACAAAATTAAATTGTTTGCCACCCCAGCTTGTTCAGGAGGCCCTGGTTCATGAAACAGTTGAAATGATACTTTATTCACTCACACGAGAAGGGAACAGAGAACCCGTCCTGACGTCTGCCTTGCTTGCTCGGTGTGGTCGCAGGCTGCTCCCGGCTCCTCCCCTGACGCGCTCTGCGCTCTTCCCCGATTCCTGCTGCGACGCCCCCTCCCTCTTCTGAGGGGCAGCCTCCTCCCGCCCGTGTGGGCCCGGGGACGGAAGCCGCTCTCCCGCCGCCCCGGGAGGGAGGGGAGGCCGGCGGCCAGCACCCCCGGCGTCTGCCCGCGGCTCCGCAGCTGCCGGCGCACAGGGGGCAACCTGCTCTCAGACTGAGACGTAGGAAAGGCCTGCTCTCCGACCTGTCGACAATGGCGCCCGGCGTCCTCCACCGGGCCTCAGCCTGGGAGACAGAAGCTGTCTCCCAACCCGGTCACACTTCTTGCTTCCAAATTCTCCTCAACTCTTCCCAAGGACCTTAGGTTGAATGAGAGCAGGAAGCAGAGAAATGAAAGAAATATTTATGTACTTTCCAAATTTCTCTGTCCTAACCCTGCTCTCTCACAGTGTTAACTTAAAAGGAGGGTATTTGCTGCCTTTGTTCTGTTTCAGACGTGCCTGGACTGGAGAAGGCCTCTCCATGAGCAAACGCGCAAGGAGGGATGGGGTTGTCAACCAGCTGTCATCCTGCTCCATTGTCTCAGCTCCTAGACCTTCAAAAACAAAACCTGGCTGCAGCTGCCTTTCACACAGGGCAATTTTGGCATGTTGGGGGAGCCCAGAAATATAAGAGCCACTGATAACCCCTTCCTAGGGCAAAGGAGACCCAACACAGGCTCTGGGTTGCCCTTCCTGGGAGGAGCAGCAAGGGCAGTGCTGAGATGGCTTTGTCCTTCGGCCCATTGGTGCACAGCAAGAGAAAAAGACGAGGATGCTCATTTCTTTCTCTAAATTCACAACAGCAATAACCACCAAGAGAACTTCTCAGAAGACCCAGTTAACTCTTAAAGAGTCAGGCACTGTGTCAAATGCCAGAGATGTAATAAATTAAAACATAGTCTGCCTGAGAAGGTTCAAAGTCTACTTGGGGTAACAAGCATTTAAACAACTCATCCCAACAATTGGGAGGTGCTCTTACACACAGGGCCATGAAGATACAGAAGAGCAAGAATCCAGTTCCAGATGCAAAGGGCTTTACACAAGTGGTGATGCTTATGGCAGATTTTTTTAAAATAACAATTCTGGTTTTATTTTAAAATGACACTTCAAACAATGGGTCCAAAAAAGAAAATAACCAAATACCTCAAGTCACACACCCAGAAATAAACTCATAAATGTGATTTTACTGGAATTCTACCAAAGAAAAAGACACTCTGCTACAATGAAAGAACTAGTGCAAAGGCCCAGAGTATGAAAGGACAATGAGCTGGGTCTGCTTGGAAGGCAAGGGGGTGGCCATCTGGAGCTGGCCACAGCAGGAGGGCTGAGACCAGGAGGCCCAAGGGAGCAGTCCATTAAGTGTGAAGAAATGAGCCTTATGCATAAGGAGATGATACTGTAATAGCAGCCCCATTGAATGAACTGTTGCATGTGCCAAGTCCTAAGCCAGGCATTTTTCATTGTTCAACCAATTAATTCTCACAAGAGCATTACCTAAATATCATTATGATTGTCAATTTACATCAAAGGACACACCCAAAAAGATCACAGGACCTGCTCAAGATCACCCAGGTAGTAATTTAAGACCTGATACTCTTAACCCAGTGCTTCTGTTTTTCCAAAGAGGATGCTTAGCATGTTGCCCCTTCACCTCAAAGAGCTTTGCTTGCTTGGATGCTCTTTATGTCATACTCTGTTGTCCCCTTATCCTCCCACCTTCAATCTTTCCCAGCATCAGGGTCTTTGAGTCAGTCTGGAGCTTCAGCTTTAGCATCAGTCCTTCCAACGAATATTCAGGACTGATTTCCTTCAGGATTGACTGGTTTTGTTGCAGGAAGGGGGACCCTTTCCAGGGCCCGAAACTGGGCTCTTGTCTAACATTCGGAAATGAGTTGTCCGAGGAGACACATGTGCTAACAAAGCAAGAGATTTTATTGGGAAAGGGCACCCGGGTGGAGAGCAGTAGGGTAAGGGAACCCAGGAGAACAGCTCTGCCACGTGGATCACAGTCTCGGGTGTTATGGTGATGGGATTAGTTTCCGGGTGGTCTTTGGCCAATCATTCTAATTCAGTCTTTCCTGGTGGCACACGCATGGTTCAGCCAAGATGGATGCTAGTGAGACAGATTCTGGGAAATGGACGGACACGCGATGTCTCCTTTTGACCTTTCCCGAACTCTTCCGGTTGGTGGTGGTTGGTGGCTTATTAGTTCCGTGTTCCTTACCAGGACCTCCTGTCGTAAAACAACTCATGCAAATGGTTACTATGGTGCCTGGCCAAGGTGGGCAGTTTCAATCAGTGTGCTCCCCCTAACAGTTTGATCTCCTTTCAGTCCAAGGGGTTCTCAAGAGTCTTCTCCAATACCTCAGTTCAAAAGTATCAATTCTTCGGTGCTCAGCTTTCTTTATAGTCCAACTCTCACATCCATACATGACCACTGAAAAAACCATAGCCTTGACTAGACGGACCTTTGTCGGCAGAGTAATTCTGCTTTTTAATATGTTGTCTAGGCTGGACATAGCTTCTCTTCCAGCGAGCAAGCGTCTTTCAAGTTCATGGCTGCAGTCACTGTCCACAGTGATTTTGGAGCCCAAGAAAATAAACCCTGTCACTGTTTCCATTGTTTCCCCATCTATTTCCCATGAAGTGATGGGACCAGATGCCATGATCTTAGTTTTCTGAATGTTGAGCTTTAAGCCAGCTTTTTCACTCTCCTCTTTCACTTTTATCAAGAGGTTCTTTAGTTCTTCTTCACTTTCTGCCATAAGGGTGGTGTCATCTGCATATCTGAGGTTATTGATATTTCTCCCAGCAATCTTGATTCCAGCTTGTGCTTCATCCAGCCCAGCATTTTGCATGATGTACTCTGCATATACCCCACATCCAAGGTAAGGAGCAGCGGCTTTGCTTTGCTGGAGCAGCCATGAAGAGATACACCACGTCCAAGGAAAGAGAAACCCAAGCAAGACGATAGGCACTGAGAGAGGGCATCAGAGGGCAGACAGATGGAACCACAATCACAGACAACTAACCAATTTGATCACACGGCCCACAGCCTTGTCTAACTCAATGAAAACAAGCCATGTCGTGTGGGGCCACCCAAGACGGACGGGTCATGGTGGAGAGGACTGACAGAATGTGGTCCACTGGAGAAGGGCATGGCAAACCACTTCAGTATTCTTGCCTTGAGAACCCCATGAACAGCATTAAGAGGCAAAAAGATAGGACACTGAAAGATGAACTCCCCAGGTCAGTAGGTGCCCAATATGCTACTGGAGATCAGTGGAGAAATAAGTCCAGAAAGAATGAAGGGATCCATCCAAAGCAAAAAAAAACACCCAGTTGTGGATGGGACTGGTGATAGAAGCAAGGTTCGATGCTGTAAAGAGCAATATTGCATAGGAATCTGGAATGTTAGGTCCATGAATCAAGGCAAATTGGAAGTGGTCAAACAGGAGATGGCAAGAGTGAACATAGACATTCTAGGAATCAGCAAACTAAGATGGACTGGAATGGGTGAATTTAACTCAGATGACCATTATATCTACTACTGTGGGCAGAAATCCCTTAGAAGAAATGGAGTAGCCATCATAGTCAACAAGAGTCTGAAATGCAGTACTTGGATGCAATCTCAAAAATGACAGAATGATCTCTGTTCATTTCCAAGGCAAACCATTTGATATCACGGTAATCCAAGTCTATGCCCCAACCAGTAACACTGAAGAGGCTGAAGTTGAACAGTTTTATGAAGACCTACAAGACCTTCTAGAACTAACACCCCAAAAATGTGTCCTTTTCATTATCGGGGACTGCAATGCAAAAGTAGGAAGTCAAGAAACACCTGGAGTAACAGGCAAATTTGGCTTTGGAGTACAGAGTGAAGCAGGGCAAAGGCTAATAGAGTTTTGCCAAGAGATCGCACTGGTCATAGCAAACACCCTCTTCCAACAACACAAGAGAAGACTCTACACATGGACATCACCAGATGGTCAACATCAAAATCAGATTGATTATATTCTTTGCAGCCAAAGATGGAGAAGCTCTACACAGGCAGCCAAAAAAAGACGAGGAGCTGACTGTGGCTCAGATCATGAACTCCTTATTGCCAAATTCAGACTTAAATTGAAGAAAGTGGAGAAAATCACTAGACCATTCAGGTATGACCTAAATCAAATCCCTTATGGCTATACAGTGGAAGTGAGAAATAGATTTAAGGGACTAGATCTGACAGACAGAGTGCCTGATGAACTATGAATGGAGATTCATGACATTGTACAGGAGACAGGAATCAAGATCATCCCCAAGAAAAAGAAATGCAAAAAAGCAAAATGTCTGTCCCTCAGAGGCCTTACAAATAGCTGTGAAAAGAAGGGAAGTGAAAAGCAAAGGTGAAAAGGAAAGATATACCCATTTGAATGCAGAGTTCCAAAGAATAGCAAGGAGAGATAAGAAAGCCTTCCTCAGCGATCAATACAAAGAAATAGAGGAAAACAATAGGATGAGAAAGACTAGAGATCTCTTCAAGAAAATTAGAGATACCAAGGGAACATTTCATGCAAAGATGGGCTCAATAAAGGACAGAGACGGTATGGACCTAACAGAAGCAGAAGATATTAAAAAGAGGTGGCAAAAATACACAGAAGAACTGTACAAAAAAGATCTTCACGACCCAGATAATCACAATGGTGTGATCACTCACCTAGAGCCAGACATCCTGGAATGTGAAGTCAAGTGGGCCTTGGAAAGCATCACTACGAACAAAGCTAGTGGAGGTGATGGAATTCCAGTTGAGCTATTTCAAATCCTGGAAGATGATGCTGTGAAAGTGCTACACTCAATATGCCAGCAAATTTGGAAAACTTAGCAGTGGCCACAGGACTGGCCATAGTTTTCATTCCAATCCCAAAGAAAGGCAATGCCAAAGAATGCTCAAACTACCGCACAATTGCATTCATCTCACACGCTAGTAAAGTAATGCTCAAAATTCTCCAAGCCAGGCTTCAGCAATATGGGAACCGTGAACTTCCAGATGTTCAAGCTGGTTTTAGAAAAGGCAGAGGAACAAGAGATCAAATTGCCAACATCTGCTGGATCATCGAAAAAGCAAGAGAGTTCCAAAAAAACATCTTTTTCTGCTTTATTGACTATGCCAAAGCCTTTGACTGTGTGGATCACAATAAACTGTGGAAAATTCTTAAAGAGATGGGAATACCAGACCACCTGACCTGCCTCTTGAGAAATCTGTATGCAGGTCAGGAATCAACAGTTAGAACTGGACATGGAACCACAGACTGGTTCCAAATAGGAAAAGGAGTACGTCAAGGCTGTATATTGTCACCCTGCTTATTTAACTTATATGCAGAGTATGTCATGTGAAATGCTGGGCTGGAGGAAACACAAGCTGGAACCAAGACTGCCAGAAGAAATATCAGTAACCTCAGATATGCATATGACACCACCCTTACGGCAAAAAGTGAAGAACTGAAGAGCCTCTTGATGAAAGTGAAATAGGAGAGTGAAAAAGTTGGCTTAAAAGCTCAACATTCAGAAAACTAAGATCATGGCATCTGGTCCCATCACTTCACGGCAGATAGATGGGGAAACAGTGGCTGACTTTATTTTTCTGGGCTCCAAAATCACTGCTGATGGTGATTGCAGCCATGAAATTAAAAGACGCTCACTCCTTGGAAGCAAAGTTATAACCAACGTGGACAGCATATTAAAAAGCAGAGACATTACTTTGTCAACAAAGGTCCATCTAGTCAAGGCTATGGTTTTTCCGGTGGTCATGTACGGATGTGAGAGTTGGACTATAAAGAAAGCTGAGCGCCAAAGAATTGATGCTTTTGAACTGTGGTGTTGGAGGAGACACTTGAGAGTCCCTTGGACTGCCAAGAGATCCAACCAGTCCATCCTAAAGGAGATCAGTCCTGAGTGTTCATTGGTAGGACTGATATTGAAGCTGAAACTCCAATACTTGGCCACCTGATTCGAAGAGCTAACTCATTTGAAAAGACCCTGATGCTGGGAAAGATTGAAGGCAGGAGGAGAAGGGGACGACAAAGGATGAGATGGTTAAATGGCATCACAGACTCAATGGACATGGGTTTGGGTGGACTCCGGGAGTTGGTGATGGACAGGGAGGCCTGGCATGCTGCAGTCCATGGGGTAACAAAGAGTAGGACACGACTGAGCAACTGAATTGAACTGAACTGAACTCTGCATATAAGTTAAGAATGGTGACAATATACAGCTTTGATGTATTCCTTTCCCGATTTGGAACCAGTCCATTTTTCCATGTCCGGTTCTAATTGTTGCTTTCTGACCTGCATACAGATTTCTCAGGAGGCAGGTAAAGTGATCTGGTATTCCTATCTAAGAATTTTCCACAGGTTGCTGTGATCCGCACAGTTAAAGGCTTTGGCATAGTCAATAAAGCAGAAGTAGATGTTTTTCTGGAACTCTCTTGCTTTTTCGATGATCCAGCAGATGTTGACGATTTGATCTCTGGTTCCTCTGCCTTTTCTAAATCCAGCTTGAACATCTGGAAGTTCACGGTTCATGTACTGTTGAAGCCTAGCTTGGAGAATTTTGAGCATTACTTTGCTAGCATGTGAGATGAATGCAATTGTGCTTGAGCCTTCTTTGGCATTGCCTTTCTTTGGGATTGGAATGAAGACTGACATTTCCAGTCCTGTGGCCACTGCTAAGTTTTCCAAATTTGCTGGTATAGTGAGTGCTGCGCTTTCACAGCATCATCTTCCAGGATTTGAAAAAGCCCAGCTGGAATACCATCACCTCCACTACTTTGTTCGTAGTGATGACTTCACACTCCAGGATGTCTGGCCCTAGGTGAGTGATCACACCATCGTGGTTATCTGGGTCATTAAGCTCTTTTTTGTATAGTTCTTCTGTGTATTCTTGCCACCTTTTCTTAATATCTTTTGCTTCTGTTCGGTCCGTACCGTTTCTGTCCTTTATTGTGCTCATCTTTGCATGAAATGTTCCCTTGGTATCTCTAATTTTCTTGAAGAGATCTCTAGTCTTTCCCATTCTATTGTTTTCCTCTATTTCTTTGCACTGATAAAGTGGTTGAAGGCAACACCAGAGCAATCAGGTTTAAAACACATATCCTGTCACCAGGAGTGAATAGTTTTCTTCTACTGTCATGGTGAATAACCTCAGATATCTGTTTTGTGTTTTGAGTGGTTGGTTTAACTGGCTTTACTGTGGGGAGGGCAGGGGTGCAGCCAGGGCCAGAAACCCAGAGCTCAGTCTGAAGCCTGGGAGCCTCCTATGAGGAGGCTGTTTCCCTCAAGCATGGGGGCAGGAGATAATAAGAGATGATGGAAGACTCAAACAAGCTGTGTAGATGATAAGCTCACATAAGATAAGACCTTGAGATGGTCACAGGCAGGGGGAAGTTCTTGAAAAATTTTTTTAAAGTAGCTGTCAGGTTTCTGAGGTTTGGTTCTGTCTGCTTTCCCACATGCCATCTTCCAGATTCCCCATTCCCATGCCATCTGCTCTTGGCACCAGGTCTGGGAAGCCCTCTCGCTTCCAGTCCCAGCACAAGTGATACAGCAAGGGTCACCCTTCACCCACGAATCAGCCGCAGGCACCAGAAATCTGCATTTGTTTCTGAAAAGCACCTTCCAGTGCTCCTCAGACCTGCTGAAACAAACACTGTCAATCTGGAGGCTGATAAAACTCTCAGTATCACAGAAACCCAGGGTGAGCAATCACAAATCCCCTATCACCTTGACCCCTCTTGAATCATGCTCCTCGCAGACCACAACGCATCAGCCAGCCCAGGGAACAGAACAGGGTGCAGGCGCCCTTGCTTCTATCATATTGAGAGCTGAGTGGCATTTCCTGGGCCCCAGGCTTCATTAGCACGTTGGTGGTATTGCTTCCTGTAGCTGACTATCTGTTTCCATTCTGGCAAAGTGTTTGCTCTCTTCTCTCTGCTTTGGGGGTTGGGGGAAGATGAGCTTCTCAAGGAGCACGTCTCTGCCCTCTTGGCCATCTCCCCTTCGGCGTCCCTCACATCCCCGCCACAAGGCAGAGTGTCTGGCGTCCCCCTGAGCCGAGCTGGGGAGCTCCACACCCAGAAGAGCTCTCCCCTCCTGCAGTCGGCATCGCAGCCACATCCAGGTAGAGCCAAACTTGTTGTTTTGTATTTTGGGTCAAGTCAGCCTGACATTTCAGGGATAGACGCAAGGTAGAGGTGGTTGGGGGAGAGAAAGTTCTAGAAAGAAAGATTGGAAGCTTTAGAAAGGAAGAAATAAAAACCAATAGAGTTTTTGTGATGGATTTTGATAAATAAAGGTTAAAGAAGATGAAAATTTGAGAGTAAAAATTTGTATGTTAGGGAATGTTCAGAAAATGCAGACCAGGAGGATTTCTGTCATTCTTATCTACTAAAAAAGTGCTTGTACTACATGGGATTATATGTAAAACACAAATCAATCCTGCCTTTTCTCTTGAGAGTCAGCAGTTTAGGAAGAGACAGGAAAAGTGGCAGACCGGCTGGCAAGCTGATGACGATTAAGAGAAGGCCTAGGAGGAGAAGCTGAAGCCAGAGAGGGTCGCGGAATAATGGATGTCACCACGTCAGCATGCTTAGAGACCACAGGGAGGGCCTCAGAGCCCAACACTCTGCAGGGAACCCTCGGCAGCCTGGACAAGTGAGTGACGGGAGCAGTGAGCTCTCCCCTCCCCTGATTTAGAAAGAGGGTCCTGGTCTACCCTGGGAGGCTTCTACCCCAGCAGGCTTGCCAGCCCTCACCAGGCTCTCATCTCCTAAGACCACTAAACTCTGGGCTCAGAGAAGTTTGCTCAGAACTGCTGGGAGGAAAGGAATAGGTATTGAGAAGAGAAAGGAGTTGCTGGGAAGAAAGGAAATATGATAACACACCACTTCCTTAGAGCTGGCTTCCTGGCGTGGCTGGGTTTCTCATGCTCAGAGGCCCTCATGGCGGTCCTTGAGCTTTCCTTTTTCAAGTCCCACCGATCTCTCCTCAAAGAAACAGAAACAAAAGCCAGTTTCTACTCTGATGGAAACAAAAGGCCCACTTTCTACGCAGATGCGCTTTTAGGTCCTAAACACTGCCATGACTAAAAATGGAATCATAGATATGATAAAGATACACCCTTAGGTCATAAAAATCTCACAGGACTAATCATAGATGTAAATCTTACAGCTAAAACCTTCAATATTATATTAACAAAAAGCCCATCAATAGCTGAAACTTTGACACTGAGAGGTATTGATTTCAGTGCAATGATAAAAGCACAGCTCAACAGTAATAAATTTAAAATCACTGTAGTTTGGGGAGATAAATGTCATTACCATGACAAACAAATACATGTCCCCTGCAGGTGGACAAGGTCATTGATGGGGAATGTATTCATAGTGTCAGAATACTGCAGCACTCTTCCAATACTACTTCTATATCCATTCATTTGTTAATTTATTCGTTCATTAATTTAACAAATATCCATTAGGTTCCCACTGAGTGCCAGGCACTGTTGCAGGCACAAGGTGAATAGGACAGACAAGGACAACCTCCTGGAGGTTACAGTTAAGTGGGAGAGTTAGACACAAATAGATGAACAAAAGCATGGCTAGCATAACATCCGTCAGTCGTAAGTGCTATGAAGAAAAACCAGGCCAGAGTAGGGGGACTGGATTACCAAGGAGGGTGTGACCAGGGAGGACCTATCTGAGTATGTGATATTTCAGAAGAGACCTAAATGAAATGAGGGAACTGAACTGTGGGAGAGGGAGCAGCGGGACTGAGACAAGACTGTGCTTTGCTGGAAACAGCATGAAGTCCTGGTCATCAAGGTCAGAGGGAAAATAGTAGGAAATGAGGTCAGAGGCAGGCAAAGGCAGAAGAGAAGAGGCCATGACATTCTTGCTGGTTAGGGACTATGGCTGCTATCCCAAGTGTGATGAGAAGTCATGGGGGGTTGCAAGCAGAGGGGGCATGTGATCTGATTTAACCATTTAGAGGATCGCTCTGGCCCCTGTGTGAAGACAGTATGTTGGGGCCAAGAGTGAAAGCAAGGAGATCATTAGAGAGGTTCTTGCAAAGGTCCATGTGGAACTCACGGTGGCTCAGACCAAGGTGGTGGCAATAGGAGGAGCAAGAGGTGATTCTTTGGGGTAGATGTCCAGGTTGAGCAGATAAAAACTGCTGGTTAACTAGCAGTGGGGTGTGAAAAAGAAAACATTCAAGGATGGCTCCAAGCTTTTGGGCCGAGCCATCAGATGACGGGAAACACCAGAAGAACAGGTTTATGGGGAGTGGGGGGAGAACAGGAGTTCTGTTTTAAACATTTTTGGTTTGAGATGTCTATTAGGTTACCACGTGGGAATGTCCAGCATGCAATTGGGTGAACAAGTCTAGAACTCATAAGGATAAAAACCTTCCCTGATGGATGACCTGGTTGCTAGTATTTGGAGGGGCAGGTCTGCTAGTGATTGGTTCTGTAACCTCAATTGGCTGCTTCCTATAGACAAAGCAGAGCAGTAACTCTGGCCCTGCCCAGGAACTGCAAGTAGCCTGGAACTTACTCAGTGCATTTGCATTGGTCACGTTCCACAGCAGAGCAGAGTGTTGCTTGAAGACCAGCTCCACAAGCTGATGCTACAGGGATTATTAAAATGCAAGCAACCTGGACTCTTGTCCCAGAGCTGCTCCTTAATTTTAAGTGGATAATCTCTTCCAAGCAAGACAGAAAGCTAAGGGGCAGAGAACAGGGTAAGCAGGAGCAAATGGACTTGACAAGTTTGGAAGACAGTGTGAAGCCATAGAAAGAACAGTCTTTGGGTCCAAACAGACCTAGAATCACATTCCATCATGCTCCTTCTTACCTATGTGATCTTCCATATGTTACTCTACATTGCTGAGTCTAAATCTCAGGTTCCTTGGTCACAAAGAGAGATGGGATTGTTGTACAGATTAAATAAGCTTTAATGCAAACCACTGGCATCCAGTGAGCGTTCAGAAGGGAGAGCTCCCTTCTCCCCCGTCCTATTTCCCTCTCTCCATGAGGAGACAATCCTCTCTTCTACCACCCAGCCCATCCCACCTCAGTTTTCCTTCACTCGGCTCCCACCCCAAATCCTCGAGTCCTACCTCTTGAAGGAAGCATCTTCTGTCACCCCCACGGCTGGATCATGGCACTTGGTTTTCCTCACAGAGCTGAAGACCACAGCAGCAGCATCTTTTCCGGGTTTGCGGCTCTCCTTGCCGTCCTCCTGGCTGTTGCAGTTTTCTGTGTCCTGTGGAGCTGCAGTAAACGGAAGAAGCGTGAGTCCCTTGTTTGTCCAAACTTGAGACACACTATGATCAATTGTCTAGTTTGGAATTTAAAGCCCAGTTCTCAGATGGCACAGTGGTAAAGAATCTGCCTGCCAATGCAGGAGATGCAGGAGACGTAGATTCGATCCCTGGGTCAGGAAGATCCCCTCGAGGAGGAAATGGCAACCCACTCCAGTATTCTTGTCTGGAAAAATCCCATGGACAGGGGCCTGGCAGGCAACAGTCCGTGGGGTCACATGGAGTCAGACATGACTGAGCACAGACACACACCTTACCCTCCAGAGATAAACCGTTGCACCGAGGAGTCCTCTATTCTTACCTAACACACAGGTCATTGTCTCCGTCAGGATCACAAGCCGTGGCTCTGAAAGGCTCCATGCTGAGTGGAGCTTCATTCTGAAAGCCATGCCCTGGTGCCCTGTGCCCATTTCTTCTTCCTGCTTCTGTCTCCTGAGTCCCCTGTTCTTCTAGCTCAAAGGCATTGGTCAAGTCTGGAAACACATTTTTCATAACACATGGTGAGGGTAGGGAATATTTTCAGGCACTGTCTCTTCCCCAAGGGTCAACATTCTGTGCAGCTAAGCCCAGCCATGACCTCTGTGTCTCTCAATTGTCTTGCAGGGCAAGTTCCCTACCTCCGAGTTACCATCATGCCCTTGTTGACTCTGCCCCGTCCCAGACAACGAGCCAAAAATATTTATGACCTCTTGCCCCGAAGACAAGAAGAGCTGGGTAGGTTTTTCTTTGTAATCCATGGAATCCAGGCCTACAGAACTTCTGCCCCCAGACTATATGTCTCACCTGCAAAGGCGGCTTTTTCTAAGCATGCTCGTCCTGCTCTCCAGGGAGCAGGCGAGAGGATGAGACAGACAGACAGCAAGGTTCACCTCCAGTGGGGCCTAGGGGCTTGAAGAGGGAGCAGGGAGTCATCGGGGTTGGGGATCTGGTTTGGGGTTTTCTCCAACTTCATCTAGAAATGATTGACATATGTCACTGTATGAGTTTATAGAGTACAGCATAATAATTTGATTACATAGATTACAGTTTTGGTTTTTCTTCATGTAGTTAGCTGGATATGTCTAAGGTTGGGAAAGACACACAGGAGGAGAACACGGCCTCCAGCCTCACGTCGGGGAGGGTTCACCCGAGAAGCCTCCTCCCAGCCAGCCTCCTCAATTCCTGTGTTAGTGTCCATTTGTCCTCAGCTAGCTGAGGAGTGTTCCAGGTCTCCCAGCTCATCATCCTTGTAGCCCTGACCCTCTCCCCACAGAACACTGGCCCCAAATATCAGATATCACACAGATCCTCTTGACCCAGAATGTGAGGAGTATACAGGCTGAAGCACTTGGAGAATTGGCTAACGATGTTCAGGGTTTGCCCTCTGTCCTTTCAGGAAGACTCCCCTCCAGGAGCATCCGTGTTGTCAGCACCGAAAGTCTCCTCTCCAGAAATTCTGACAGTCCTCCCTCTGAGCATGTGGTAAGAGTCCAGTGAGACGACAGTCCCTTTGGGAGAAATGACATGTCTCTGGCAGAAGAGCTGAAGTGCAAGAGTTCTAGGTTTTGCTTCTTGTTTCACTATAAATGGCATGTCCTTTGGTACCCCAGGCCCTATTAATAAATGGGAAGACTAGCCTCAGGACCTCCCTACCACCCAAGGCAAAAAATTTAGAAAGAGAGGGGCAAGTGCCTGAGATTTTAAGAAGGCACCAAGGCACATGTATTCAAGGACACTTGTTGGAACCTAAGTGTATTGTTTTAACAAAGACATAATAATGCGTTTTTCCAAATAAGTGTTGTCTCCTGTACCGTAATTATCTTGGGAGGGTACATAAATTTTCTAACAGGGCTGTCGGTGCTCAAAGCACCATTAAAGTTCTGCTTTGGGAATCACTTCCAAGCCTATGTCAAATTGTTTCAATCTTCCTCCAGAGCAGAAATACTCATAAGTCACTCAGCACTGCGACTGGTGTAAAAAGTGTTGAGCATGTGGAGGAATACCTTTGAGTCTGGCTGTGAAGGCAGCTCCTAAGGAGGAGACACACAGCAGTGTGGGGCAGAGGGACTGTTTTGAAAATCAGGGTGCTCATTTTCGTAGATAAGTCTTCATTAGCTTGTTAAAAGAATTTGTTTCTTCGGTTTTACAGCGTCCCATGCTGCCGCTGCTGCTGATTGGCTTGTTACCCAGCCTTTCTTTACCCAGGGCTGCTGATTGGCTTGTTACCCAGCCTTTCCTTACCCAGGGCTGCTGATTGGCTTGTTACCCAGCCTTTCCTTACCCAGGGGCGCAGGTTTCATGACCACGTGGCTGCCTTCAAGTCGCCACATTTGCTTCCTCCTCCTCCTCTTGCATGTGTCCCATTCTTAGGCTCTGCTCCTGCTTCTGACTTCCTAGGGCAGCAAGTCCACGTGACTATAAAAGGAAGAGTGGAGGAAAGACACTGCTTAAGCTAGTTCTGGGATTCAGCTGAGCCCTGAGGGGATTTTGCACCTAGAGTTTAGATCTCAAGCTGACTTAAACCTACAAACATGTTTGGATTGTACTCTGTACTGTTTGAAGGACATTTTGAACCAGTTTCCAACATTTAAAAACCTAAGAGATTTCACACTGAAGTCCAGATATCCAGCCTTTTTTGAAAATCAGACGTTCTGGAAACGTCAGACCAGCATTCCTAAATGGCCATAGCTGATCTGTGTGTCAGCTGCCCCCATAATAATAACAGCAAGCATTTCGTAGTATTTCCTTTGTGCCAGGAGCTAAACAAGTTAAGGCAGTAATTCATTTTTTCCTCACAAAAACCTCATGGTATTGATTATTATGATTCTCCCCATTTTATAAGTTAGGACACTGAGGCACAGTAAGATTAGGTAACTTGTGCAAACTCGGCACAGAGTGGTAAGGTTAGGACTTGCACCCTTAGTCTGAACCTGAGCCGCTACCTTTAGCCACTATGCTGGGCCTCGCAATATGTGCTGGGGTAGCAAGCTCTCTCTAGTTCATATTTCCCCCACTGAACCCCGACAGTGTGGCCAAAAACCAGTTACAATTTATTGTCAAATTTACACTGCTGCTTTCCTTAAACCCAGCCCACTTCACTCATCCCAACCTAGCATTGGAAGCCTTGTGATTTGAGACCCCTGATTCAGAGCTTTGCTCTGAGGTGAAGAACTGACTGAAGGAACTAGTAGATACAGTAGTACCGGGTGGGGGGGGGGGGGGAGAAAAGGGTTTGTCCTCATTTCTACTCCTACCCTGTCACCTGCTCTCTTTTCTTGCTTACAGCCCTCCCAAGCAGGCGATGCCCTCCACATGCACAGAGCCCATACTCACGCCATGGGGTATGCAGTGGGCGTCTATGACAATGCCATGCAGCCGCAGATGTTTGGAAACCTCGCTCCCTCGGCTCACTATGTCAATGTCAGAGCTTCAAGAGGTTACCCAAGCACTTCTTCAGAGGAGTCAAGAGATTATGTCAATATCCCCACAGCAAAGGAGATTGCTGAGACTTTGGCTTCTACCAATAACCCTCCTGGGAACCTCTTCATCCTCCCAAGTACCAAGGAGCTGGAGCTGTCTGGAGAAATAGATGAGGGTTGTGGGAATGCCATTGACTGCACCAGTTTGGGGTCTCCAGGAACTGAGAACAGTGATCCACTCAGCGATGGGGAGGGGTCTTCTCAGACCTCAAATGACTATGTCAACATAGCAGAGTTGGATCTCGGGACCCCCCAAGGGAAGCAGCTCCGGGAAATGTTTCAGTGCTGCAGGGATTATGAAAATGTACCACCAGGTCCCAGTAGCAACAAGCAGCAGGAGGAGGAAGTGACATCCTCAGACACAGGCCATATAGAGGGCAGGACAGATGGTCCAGAGGCCCACATCCCACCTGCCGTGCAGTCAGGGAGCTTCCAGGCTTTAAAGGATTACGTGGCCTGTCAGTCATCTGCACACAGTGAGAACGGTCCATGGAAACATGCAGAAGAGACATCAAGTGAGGACTCTCACGACTATGAGAATGTGTGAGCTGCCAAGGCAGGAGCCAGGGGCTGAGCAGGGGCCTGGCCCACGGCTCTTTCCGGACAAACTAAGACCCAGCCACCCAGCCAGCAAGCCACATGAAGTGGTCGCTGCTGCCAGATTCACCCTTGATGACCCTGTATTTCAGTGGTTTCATTTGGTTAGGCTAAGGAGATGAAATGAGTAGAGAGTTAAGGGGCTCTCAAAAGCAGAGTTTTGAGAAAGCCAGAAAGTTATTCTTCTCAGCAAGGTTCTGTTACCTGTCGTACCAACTTAAGAATGTTTGCTGAAACTACCTTACAGAATTGTTAGGAGGTTAAAAATGGAAGGTTACTTTAGTGCACAGTGGAAACATGATGTAATCTAAAATCATCACCTTTGCTAATACTAGCAGGCTGCAAAGCAAGAATACAGATTATTTGGTAATCCAGGCAGAGGCCAAAAGGAATGAAGAAGTTGGAGTGGGGTGGGGAGGGACAGTTTCCACTCTAAAATGAGTGTGGACCACCAAACACTGGAAAAAACGCAGAATAATAAGAATTCTCACTCCTTGCTGAGGGGATTGCAAGCCATAACATTCACTCTGGAAAACTGTTCATCAGTTTCTTATAAACATACACTTTTTATATAAATCAGTCATTCCAGTATTAGGTATTTATCCAAGTGTAAAGTTTGTGTTCACAAGAAAAAAAAAAAAAACTCATACATGACTGTTTATAGCAGCTTTATTCATAATTGTGAAAACTTAGAAATAAATAAGTCTTTCAACAGGTGAATGGATAAACAAGCTGTCCTATATCCACACAATGAATTTATCTACACTCAACGGTAAAAATAAGTGAAGTATATAGGTTCATGCAACAACACGGACAAATATTAAACACAGTTTGCTAAGTGAAAGAAGCTATACCTAAAAGTCTACATATTGTATGGTTCTACTTATATGACATTTCTGATAAAAGCAAAACATAGAGGCAGAAAACAGATCAGTGGTTGAGAGGTTTGGGAAGCGGGAACAAAGGTGCTGTACAAGGAAATTTTTAGGATAATGTTTCTATATGGTAACTGATATATGACTGTATGCATTTGTCAAAACACACACGAAAAAGCCCATACAGCACAAAGGATGACTTATTATATGCAAATTTTAAAAATTCACCAGGCTGTTGAGGGGCCCACAATATAATGCAGATTGTAAAAACTGAAAATTTTTGTAAAAATTTTGTAAAATTTTGTAAAAATTCAATTGGTTTTACATATGTTTGACACAATCTCACTGAGTGGGGGAAAACAGCTGGCCTAAGTAACTTTGGAAAACAATATTTCGCTTGAAAATGTAAGACAAAGAGCTGAACACAAACACTGCAGTGTAACTGATAAATTTGTGTCTCATGGAAATATAGTTTAGCAATTTTGAAACTAAATGTATCCTCGAGTTGAACAAATAAGTAAATATGATACAGGTAAGAAGAGGCAGGTTTCTTACTGTCAGACAAAGAAGCAATAAATAAGCAAGTAGAAAAGGAAATACAGATGAGTGTACACATAGGCTTCCCAGATGGCACAGTGGTAAAGAATCTGCCTGCCAACACAGGAGACGCAGGAGACGCAGATACGATCCCTGGGTTGGGAAGATTCTGTGGAGAAGGAAATGGCAACCCACTCCTGTATTCTTGCCTGGGAAATTCCACAGACAGAGGAGCCTGGTGGGCTACAGTCCATGGGGTCACAAAGAGTCAGACACGACTGAGCGACTTCACTTTCACTTTTCACTTTCATGCATTGAAGAAGGAAATGGCAACCCACTCCAGTGTTCTTGCCTGGAGAATCCTAGGGACAGCGGGGCCTGGTGGGCTGCCGTCTATGGGGTCACACAGAGTCGGACACGACTGAAGCGACTTGGCAGCAGTGTACATATATATGTATTTCCTAACTCTGCCCACTAGAGGGTCTAGAAGCAATGATTCTCCAACTGAAATGAATACACTTAGCTCCCAGATCTTGGTTTCTAAATATCATTGTCCAGTAAAAGGAACCAGAACTCCTTGAAGGAATGGCTGGTTTTAGAGCTGAGGCAGGGGAAATACAAGATGAATTTGACCACTGTGTAGAAAAGGAAAGAAAAGAAAGAAACAAGGGGGTCAGGGGGAGAGAGAAGCAAAGATGAGGGCATGTCAAAACGAGCCAACTGAAAACACTCCCAAAGGTAACTAGAACAATTTAAGCAATAAAAATAAATAGTTATGATCTGGATTTATAACTCAAAGAATAAAATAAATAATCACGAGTCCCTACTATAATTCTGCTTTGGGCAAGTCCTGATGAATGGTAAAATTAGCAAGTGGCACCTTATAGAAAAATAAGATAATTTCATAGCTTCAAAGAATCTCCCTTCAAATATTTATTCACTACTGTGATGGTTTTAACATTTATCCACAAATTATTTGATACTTCCCCTGGCACTTAATTCCCTTCGCCTTTGGTGTGGGCTGGATTAGTGACTCTTTTCTAAGGAAAGGAATATTGAAAAGAGAAAAATAGTAAATCTACAGTGGAGAAACTTGTGTATATGTAGGCTATTATACATGTGTATTTCCTCTGACCACTGGAAGGTCTAGAATCAGTGATGCTCCGGTAGGAATGAATGCACTCAGCTCTCAGACCTTGGTTTCTAAACTTGGTAGACACTGCTGTAACCGTGTGATCAAGGTCAACTCACCATTGATAAGCTATGTTGTGGACCTCCCTGGTGGTCCAGTGGTTAAGAATCCACCTGCCAATGCAGGGGACAAGAGTTCGATCCCTGGTCCAGGAAGAGTCCACATGCCAAGAGGCATCCAAGCCTGTGAGCCGTAACTACTGAGCCCGTGTGCCGGAACTACTGAAGCCCTCATGCCTAGTGCCTGTGCTCTGAAACAAGAGAAGCCACCGCAATGAGACACCTGAGCACTGCAACTGGAGAGTATCCCTCACTTGCCACTGTAGAGAAAGCCCACCCACAGCAATGAAAACCCAGCACAGCCATAAATACGTACGTAAAAGTTATGCTGCTCTATGACCAAGGACAAGGGTGCTTCACCCCTGTGGTATTCTTCCCTAAAAGCCACAACCCCAGGCTCATCGTGAGAAGCATCAGAAACTCGAATTGAATGACATTCAACAAATACCTGACCAGAACTCTTTAAAGTGTTAAAGTAATGGAAGACAAGGGAAGAACGGAGAAAGTGTCAGATCGGCAGAGACTAAGAAGATGTGATGACTAAATACATGACACCTTGGATTGGATTGTAGTGAATGAAAAGGACATTAGAGGGAAAAAAGGTAAAAAAAAAAAAAAAAAAGAAGGAGAAAGTTCATATTGTAGTTAATAGTATTGTATCAGTGTTAATTTCTCAGTTTTGACAAAGGCACCAAGGTTATATAATTAGCACTGGGGAAGCTGTGTGAAAGGTACAGGAACTGTGTACTATCCCTGCAACTTTTCTGAAAGTTATACCAAAACAAAAAGTAATTTTAAAGCATGGACAAAGCTGGGAATGAAGACATCTAGGTTCATTCTGCTCAAATAAGTGTGCCTTTGTTCCTTTTTCTGCAAAAAGGGACATAATATAAAGCACGTACTACTATAGTTGCTTTGGATATTTGTGTTAGTTTTCTGCATGGTTCTGTTAATGTATGTACTCAGTCTCACCTATCAAACTGCAGTCCCTTTGTCTGTAGGAAAATATAATTAAATCCTTTGTGTTCACCCTAGTTCTTAGCACAAGGCCCAGGATAAAGTCAGCTTATCAATAACTGACAGGTGATGATGTGATTTCAGTGCATGTCCTTGTAAAATGTTGAGTGATGTTTTTCTGTGGTCCAGGAATGGAGGCCAAGGCTTAAAGCTAAGTATCAAAGGTGTAAAAACATCCCACATTTCTGAGTTCAGAGCACCACCAGCTGTTAGCGGTCAGCCAACAACCCTTAGGGCTTACTGAGAACAGGAAAGTAAGTCCTGACGTGCGCTGCTCCCCACTGCACTGCACCTCTGCTCCGCGGGAGAGGACTGAGTGTGACTGTGGCTAGCCTCTGAGGATGCACTGGTCGGGAGGAGAGATTCTTTCCTCCTCACTGCCTCCATCCCCAGGGATGGGAACCATCTAACCATCTCTTCTGCAGAGTACCTGACACCCCAGGAAAGGAGAAAGAAGAGTGTGTGACAAGACTGAGAGAAAGGGCTTTGGAGGGGCTGACTACCCACTGCTGGGCATGGCAACACTGAAAGTGTCACCAGAGGAAGGAATCTGGGCCTAGTTCATTTTTTTGGCACCATCTCACAAGGGTGCCAAGGCAAGGGGCTTCTAGGATAAATCTGTGAGGTACAGAACACCTGAAGTGGCTTCACAAGCACTTGGGTAGGTGTTAGAGACTGAACATTTGTGTGCCCCTAAAATTCATATGCTGAAACCTAATCTCTGTTGTGATAGTATTAGATGGTGCATGCATGCTCAGTCGCTTCAATCATATCTGACTCTTTGCGACCCCACAGACTGTAGCCAGCCAGGCTCCTCTGTCCTTGGGACTCTCCAGGCGAGAATACTAGAGTGGGTTGCCATGCCTTCCTCCAAGGGATCTTCTCGACCTAAGGACTGAACCCGCATCTCCTGTGTCTCCTGCATTGCAAGCAGATTCTTTACCACTGAGCCACCGGGGAAGCCCCATTAGCAGGTGGGGCCTTGGATGATAAGGTCATGACAGCGGAGCTCTCATGGATGGGGTCAGTGCCATTGTAACAGAGGCCCTAGGGCCTCTCACCCCTTCTGCCTTGTGAGTACACAGCCAGAAGATGGCTGCCTATCACCAGACCCCCAGCTCTCACCAGACACCCAGTCTGTGAGTACCTTGATCTTGGACTTACCAGCCTCCAGAACTGTGAGAAATAAATGCTTGCTCTTGAAGTCACCCAGTCTATAGTATTGTTGTTATATAAGCCTGAGCAGACTGAGACGGTGGGATAAAGGCCGATTTTTACAGGAGCTAGCTCTCATACCTGTTTTGGGTAGATGTCTTCATTTCTCTACATGTGACAAGCATTTAAATGTCTGCCACACACGAGGGTGCTATGTCAGTCTGATATTGATGGCCAGTAAAGGTTAGCCTAGGAAGCAAAAATAAGCACAGAAAGAGCATGGTAACCTCATTTATCAAGTAAGGAGAGATTTGTATCAGATCTGTATGAAGATTCAGACAGAACTGATTCTTAAACACTGGCATGAAAGGATTCTCATAACCAAGAGATAGTCACATTGTCAAACCTGGGTCCCTATGCCCTACACACAGTGAGGCCAAACAAACTGAAAACATTGGAGTCTGGAGTACAGAAAAGTTTATTGCAAGGGCTATGCACAGAGAATGCTCAGAAGACCTGAACTCACCAATGGTTTTCAGGGAAGAGTTTTTTGTTTGGTTGGTTTTGGCTGCTTCCTGCAGCTTTCAGGATCTTAGTTCTTCCACCAGGGATGGAAGCCAGGCCACAGCAGTGAAAGCGCTGAGTCCCAACCACTGGACAACCAGGGAATGGTCAAGGAAGAGTCTTTAAAGGCAATATTTGGGGTGAGAGCTGCAGGGTTTTGCTTCCTCTGACCAGTTGGTGGCGAGATAATAAGGCGGCTTTCCAGGAAGCTCAGTCTTCAGTCTTCTGGTTCTCACCAGTCTGGGGTCTCAGCACACATTTGTCATGTGTGTGTGTACTCCCTGAGACAGAACTAGGACTCTGTTCTATCACTGAACTATTGTCTGTTGACTGCTTTTTGTTTGTTCCTGCATTTCCTAACTGGTAACTGCTTGAAGCTGAATCTGTTCTTTGAAACTCAGGAAAGGCCTAGGAGACTAAAGCCCTTTTCTGTAAACAAGAAGTGAGGAGTCTTTTGTACCCAAGAGGGCCCCACAGGGTCCTGTTCAGTGTCCACCGTCCTTTCCTTTGATACTCGTCAATCTTGAGGGGAGCAGGGGCAGGACAAGAAAGGGAATAGTTTTGGATAGAGAGGTTAATCATAAACTTGGCAGAGAAATTCAGTTTGGGGGGGGCACTTGGTTTCAGTTATGAGATGATAGTTTATGGGATCAAAATAAGTTGTTAAGAGAGCTACCGCTCAGTAAGAAAGGGAGGTTCAACCTACCACAGTTGGGTGACAGGTCCCAGAGAAAAGAAAGCCAGTTCATGCTCACAAAACAGGAGAGAAAGGAGCAGGGCACAACATTTAAAAGAATGACATAGCCTGAGGACATGACATAAACTGATTAGAACCAAATAGGTTCAATATGGTGGGCTGGTCGACTTCCTCTAGACCTTGAGCCATACCATATACTCAGTGTAACACATCAGCAAGCTAAATGAAAAACCCACAGGCCCCATGAGAGTCCAAGGCCAACCATGAAGGTCAAAACGTGAGCAGTAGCTCCGTTCCTGGAAATCCCCACCCCTTCCCTAAAATTTCGGGTTACAACCAACTAGGTCCAGTAGTCCTCTCACTCATTAGTCTATGAAATTACCAACCCCTATAAAAACTGACAACCCATAACCCAGCGCCTCACCTTCTGAAGCGGCCATTCTCTGTCTGTGGAGTGTTTCTTTCTAAATAATCCACTTCTTGCCTATCAATTTTTCTCTCACTGAATTCTTTCCGTGATGAGACATCAAGACCCTGAGCTTCATTAAGTCCGGAGACCAAAGACCGTGGATTTAAGACCCACTCTGGCTTTTGACTGGCTCCAGTCCTGGCCCGAGAGCTCACGTCCTAGTCTCAGTTGCACCGTCTCATTTCTGCCCCGATGAGCGGGACGCCTCAGTAAAACAGTGTCAGAAGGAAACAACAAGCCCCAGATGGAGCCGTGTGCACTTCACCACGTCAACCCAGGTTCCGATCCTACCCAGAAACATGACCTAGTAAAACAATCTGAAATTTCCTGAACGGATGCTAGTGAGGTAATGTGCATGATAAACTAAGCTGTTTCCTTCCCCTCAAAAAGAAGGAGACCTGGCCCAAAGTAACCCTTTTCTCTTGCTAATAACTTTCTTGCCCTCCTTTCCATAAAAGCTTTCCATTTTGTACTGCTCCTGGAATGCCCTCTAGTTGCCAGATGGAATGCAGCCTGATTCTTGAATCACCTTCTTAAGCCATTAGATCTCAAATTTACTTGGTTGAATTTTATTTTTTAAATGTCATTTATCTTTAAATACATTCTCCTAAATTGAGAATAATTAATAAATTATATTCTCAGATACGTAACCTTTCTTTTTATTTCTTGTTCTGAGAATTTTTACAAATGAATGGATGAAAGACTGTATTTATAATTTCTTCCGCTTATAGTTTTATTTTCTCATGTTAGTTGCCAGAAAATTTTGAGTTAAACTGAATGCCTAGTTGTGAAACTGTGGGGAGAGCACAACCTTTGAAAGAATGACATACCCATCATGCATGATACTAAGTCACTCCAGTCGTGTCTGACTCTTTTACAACCCCACGGACTGCAGCACCCCAGGCCTCCCTGTCCTTCACCATCTCCCGAAGCTTGCTCAAACTCATATCCATTGAGTCAGCGATGCCATCCAACCATCTAGTCTCGTATCCTTCTCCCTCAATCTTTCTCAGCATCAGGGTCTTTTCCAGTAAATTAGCTCTTCACATCAGGTGGCCAAAGTATGGGGGCATTAGCTTCAGCATCAATCCTTCCAATGAGTATTTAGGGTTGATTTCCCTTAAGATTGACTGGTTTGATCTTGCTGTCCACGGGATCTTCAGGAGTCTTTTCTAGCACCACAGTTTGAAGGCATCAATTCTTTGGCGTTCGCCCTTCTTTATGGTCCAGCTCTCACAATGGTACATGACCACTGGGAAGACCATAGCCTTGACTATATGGACCTTTGTAAGCAGAGTAATGTCTCTGCTTTTCAACACACTGTCCAGGTTTGTCAGTTTGTCTCACCCTATTCTATTCACATCCTTTTAGTGACTCAGCAATAGTCCATTGTATACATGTACCATATTTTCTTTATCCATTCATCTGTCATTGGACATTTAGGTTGTTTCTCCTGGCTATTGTTAAGTAGTACTGCAATGAATATTGGGGTATATGTATCATTTTGAATTATGGTTTTCTCAGGGTATATGCCCAGTAGTGAGTTTGCTGAGTCACATGACAGTTCTATGTTTAATTCTTTAAGGAACCTCCATACTGTCCTCCTGGAGAAGGAAATGGCAACCCACTCCAGTATTCTTGCCTGGAGAATCCCATGGACAGAGGAGCCTGGCAGGCTACTGTCCATGGGGTCGCAAGAGTCAGACACGACTTAGCAACTAAACCACCACCACCACCATACTGTTCTCCACAGTGGTAGTATGAATTTACCTTCCCACCACTAGTAAAAGAGGATTCCTTTTTCTCCACACCCTCTCCAGCATTTATTGTTTTTAAGATGTTTTTGATGATGGCCATTCTGACTGGTGTGAGGTGATACCTCATTGCAGTTCTGATTTGCATTTCTCTAATAATTGAGCATCTTTTCATGTGCCTCTTGGCCATCTGTATGTCTTCTTTGGAGAGATGTGCATTTAGGTCTTCTGCCCATTTTTGATTGGGCTGTTTGTTTTTCTGATATTGAGCTCTATGAGCTTTTTGCATATTTTAGAGATTAAACTTTTGCCTGTTGCTTTGTTTGCAAATATTTTGTCCCATTCTGAGGGTTGTCTTTTGGCATTGCTTATGGTTTCTTTTGCTTTGAAAAAGTATTAAGCTAATAAAGTTTCACATTTTATTTTTTGTTTTTATTTTCATTATGCTAGGAGTAGGTAAAAAAAAAAAATCTTGCTGTGGTTTATGTCAAAGTGTTTTTCCATTGTTTTCATCTAAGAGTTTTATAGTGTCTGGTATTACGTTTAGGTCCTCAAACTATTTTGAGTTTATTTTCGTGTATGGTGTTAGGAAGTGTTCTAATTTTATTCTTTAACATGTAGCTGTCCAGATTTCCAGATGTTCAAGCTGGTTTTAGAAAAGGCAGAGGAATAAGAGATCAAATTGCCAACATCTGCTGGATCATCGAAAAAGCAAGAGAGTACCAGAAATACATCTAGTTCTGCTTTATTGGCTATGCCAAAGCCTTTGACTGTGTGGATCACAATAAACTGTGGAAAATTCTGAAGAAAATTCTGACCTGCTTGTTGAGAAACCTGTATGCAGGTCAAGAAGCAACAGTTAGAACTGAACGTGGAACAACAGACGGGTTCCAAATAGGAAAAGGAGTACGTCAAGGTTGTATATTGTCACCCTGCTTATTTAACTTCTATGCAGAGTACATCATAAGAAACGCTGGGCTGGAGGAAGCACAAGCTGGAATCAAGATTGCCGGGAGAAACATCAATGACCTCACATATGCAGATGACACCACCCTTTTGGCAGAAAGTGAAGAAGACCTAAAGAGCCTCTTGATGAAAGTGAAAGAGAAGAGTGAAAAAGTTGGCTTAAAGCTCAACATTCAGAAAACTAAGATCATGGCATCTGGTCCCATCACTTCATGGCAGATTGATGGGAAAATGGTGGAAACAGTGGCTAACTTTATTTTTTTGGGCTCCAAGATCACTGCAGATGGTGATTGCAGCCATGAAATTAAAAGATGCTTACTCCTTGGAAGGAAAGTTATGACCAACCTGGATAGCATATTAAAAAGCAGAGACATTACTTTGCCAACAAAGGTCAGTCTAGTCAAGGCTATGGTTTTTCCAGTGGTCATGTATGGATGTGAGAGTTGGACTATAAAGAAAGCTGAGCACCGAAGAATTGATGCTTTTGAACTGTGGTGTTGGGGAAGACTCTTGGGAGTCCCTTGGACTGCAAGGAGATCCAACCAGTCCATCCTAAAGGAGATCAGTCCTGGGTGTTCATTGGAAGGACTGATGTCGAAGCTGAAACTCCAATACTTTGGCCACCTGATGCAAAGAGCTGACTCATTAGAAAAGACCCTGATGCTG
The DNA here is from genome assembly GCA_024291935.2 of Okapia johnstoni. Lineage (NCBI taxonomy): Eukaryota > Metazoa > Chordata > Mammalia > Artiodactyla > Giraffidae > Okapia > Okapia johnstoni. The sequence continues at coordinate 72,120,736 of CM044322.1, read as the reverse complement.
GGAAAGATTGAGGGCAGGAGGAGAAGGGGATGACAGAGGATGAGATGGCTGGATGGCATCACCGACTTGATGGACATGGGTTTGGGTGGACTCAGGGAGTTGGTGATGGACAGGGAGACCTGGCAAGCTGCAGTTCATGGGGTTGCAAAGAGTCAGAAACGAATGAGCGACTGAACTGAACTGTCCAGATTACCCAGCACCACTTACTGAAGAGATTCTCTTTTCTTCATTGTACATTCTTGCCTCCTTTGTCATAGATTAAGTGACCATAGATGTGTGGATTTATCTCTGAGTTTTCTGTCCTGTACCATTGATCAACATTTCTGTTTTTGTGCCAGTACCATACTGTCTTGATTACTGTAGCTTTGTAGTGTTTTAATTCAGGGAGCATGATTCCTCCAGCTCTTTTTTTCCTCAAGATTACTTTGACTATTCAAGATCTTTTATGTTTCCATACAAATTGTAAAATTTTTATTCTAATTCCATGGAGAATACCATCAGTAATTTGATAGAAATTGCATTGAATCTGTAGGTTGCTTTGGGTAGTATATTCATTTTCACAATATTGATTCTTTCAGTCCAAGAACATGGTATATTTCTTCATCTGTTTGAGTCATCTTTGATTTCCTTCAGCACTGTTTTCTGCCTCATTAAGTAGGTTTATTTCTCAATATTTTATTCTTTATGTTGTGATGGTAAATGGGATTGTTTTTTTCTCTTTCTGCTCTTTTGTTGTTAGTGTACAAGAATGCAAGAGAGTTCTATGCATTAATTTTGTTTCCTGAACCTTTATCAAAATTCATTGATGAGGTCTAGAAGTTTTCTGGTGGCATCTTTAGAATTTTCTATGGATAGTATCATGTCATCTGCAGTGACAGTTGTACTTCTTCTTTTCCAAATTGTATTCCTTTTATTTCTTTTTCTTCTCTGATTACTGTGGCACTTCCAAAACTATGTTGAATAAGAGTGGTGAGAGTGAACATCCTTGTTTTTTTCTTGATCTTAGGTGAAATGCTTTCAGTTTTTCACCATTGTGAATGATGTTTGGTGTGGTTTTGTCATACATGGCCTTTATTACATTGAGTTAAGTTCCCTCTATGCTCACTTTCTGGAGAGTTTTTATCATAAATGGGTGTTGAATTTTGTCAAAAGCTTTCTCTGTGACTATTGAGATGATCATGTGGTTTTTATCGTTCAATTTATTAAAATGGTGTGTCACATTGATTTACTTGCATATATTGAAGAATCCTTGCATCACTGTGATAAATCCTACTTGATCATGGTGAATGATCCTTTGGTGTGTTGAATTCTGTTCATTAGTATTTTATTGAGGATTTTTGTGTCTATGTTCATCAGTGATATTCGCCTGTAATTTTCTTTTTTTTATGATATGTTTGTCTGGTTTTGGTTTCACAGTGATGGTGGTCTTGTAGAACTAATTTAGGAGTGTTCCTTCCTCTGCAGTTTTTTGGAAGAATTTGAGGACAGGAGCTCAGGCCCAGCCTCCAGCCCATGAACAAGATCCCTCAAGCCACAGAGCAAGGCAAAAAAAAAAAAAAAAAAAAAAAAATGGAGTAGAAAAATAATAAAAAAATAAAATAAAATTTAAAAACTAACAGATATGTTAGGGGAAAAAAAGACATAAATGGAACAAACACTAGAAGGTAAAACAGCATGTTAATAGCTAAAAAGAAAAAAAAAGTGAAGCAGAACATTAACAAGGGTTAAAAAATAAAATACATGTAGAAAACTAGCAGGTATATTAGAAAAAATAAACATATCAGTGAAACAACTACCAGAAGGTAAAACAGAACCAAAATAGCAAAAAAATAAAAATAAAAAGCCAGAAAAGGCTCTGGCTGGGGGTGCAGGGTGGGGCTTAGGCTCGGTGCCGCCCAGAAGGCACCCCTGGAGTGTCTTTGGCCTCCAAGGTTATAGGATCAGGCTTGGGACCTCAGAAGGCACCCAGGGCCAAGTGGGCAGGGGAATGCCAGCCGTGTTCCACCAGTCCTCCAACCCTCCTCATCAGAGTCCCTTCCAGTCCAGTTCTGCTCTTTCCCCTCACCTCCCTCTCATGCTCCCAGGACTCAAGCAGGTTGGGGAGGCCTCAGAGGATGGAGGACAAGGCCTGAGACCACAGCGGCTCCCAGGAGCCCAGCGGGCAGGGGAAGTGCTTGCCACACTCCCCTCTGATCATCAGAACCCCCAAGGGTCTTTCCCCATCCCCACTGGCCCCACGGAGGTGTGCCTTTCCAGGCATTGGACAACCCCAGTTGCCCCTCAGGGCACCAGCTCCATTGGCTCCACTTCCCCTCCCCCTTCACTCCCCTGCCATGCTCTACCCAGTCACTCGGGAGTTCCTTCTGGACTTCTCGTCTTCCCACTTGTCTCCATCCCTCCATAATGATTATTTTCTATTTTTAATTTTTTTTAAATGTGATTATTTATTTTTGGCTGCACCAGGTCTTCACTGCTGCGTGCTTGCTTTCTCTAGTGGTGGTGAGGGGCTAGTCTCCATCGAGGTGCAGAGGCTTTTTTTGGCGGCGTCTTGTTGCACAGCATGCACTAGAGGGCCACAAGCTTCAGTAGTTGTGGCACTCAGGCTTAGTTGCCCTGCAGCATGCGGAATCTTCTCAAACCAGGAATCAAACCTGTGTCCCCTGAACTGGCAGGCAGATTCTTAACCACTGGGCCACCAAGGAAGTCCCTTAAGGATTATTTTAACTGGTTATTTTAAAGAAACTACAGACACAGGAGAAGCTCTGAAAACTGAGCAAAAGTTACCTTTTATAAGAGACATTTACAAGGAAACTCTCCATTTGTAAGGGTGCCTCCCTCGCTGTACCAGGAGGAGGGAGGATGTCTAAATTTTTAGAAACCTATATCATTGGAGCGGAGAAGGTAATGGCACCCCACTCCAGTACTCTTGCCTGGAAAATCCCATGGACAGAGGAGCCCGTAGGCTGCAGTCCATGGGGTCGCTAGGAGTCAGACACGACTGAGCAACTTCACTTTCAATTTTCACTTTCACGCATTGGAGAAGGAAATGGCAACCCACTCCAGTGTTCTTGCCTGGAGAATCCCAGGGATGGGGGAGCCTGGTGGGCTGCCATCTATGGGGTCGCACAGAGTCAGACACGACTGAAGCGACTTAGCAGCAGCAGCAGCATATCATTGGAGAAGGCAACAACTTGAATCTGCATATCAACCTTACCCTTGTTTACTGTGCTTTTTCTGGTATCTGCCTGTAACTGGCTCTTCACCACCAAGTCCTTTGTCTTTAGATAAAGGTGAAACATGAAACCAAGTTCTTATTCATGGAGCCACAGAATGAACTTCACAAACATGCAAACCCTCACACAGGCAGAGTTTCTTTTAAAGGATAGAGATACAAAGCTCTCAGCGTAGACGCTGAGAGGGGGTGAAGCGTCTTTGCCAGTATTGATCTGTTCACTTTCGGTTGGCTCGGGGCCCTCATGTATGTTATTTTTGACCAATCACTTTAAATGTCGCAACGTCCACTTTGTCATTTTTATGGCTCTCTTTGATCCCCCAGTTCTTGAGTATTCATAGACATTGAGTCATCAGCCTGTGACCTTTTCTCATGACCTCAGGCTGTTTAAGGATCAGATGTATGTTTAAGAATTAGTGGTCCATCTGGTGTTTTTTTCATTGATAAGTTGGACTGCAGTTACTGATTTTCTTGTCCGGGGCCTGGATGCTTTATGAGCCTCCAGGCCAAGGAGGCATTCCTCTGAACAAAAAATATAGCTATAGGTTAATGGAGCGAGACACTTATGTGAGGGCATAAGTTGGACTTAAAATGTACAATTAAAAAAAGAATCTAGGCTGCAACCATTACTTTGCCAACAAAAGTCCGTCTAGTCAAGGCTATGGTTTTTCCAGTGGTCATGTATGGATGTGAGAGTTGGACTATAAAGAAAGCTGAAGGCTGAAGAATTGATGCTTTTGAACTGTGGTGTTGGAGAAAGCTTTTGAGAGTCCCTTGGACTGCAAGGAGATCCAAGCAGTCCATCCTAAAAGAGATCAGTCCTGAATATTCATTGGAAGGACTGATGTTGAAGCTGAAACTCCAATACTTTGGCACCTGATGCAAAGAACTGACTCATTGGAGAAGGCCCTGATACTGGGAAAGATTGAGAGCAGGAGGAAAAGGGGACGACAGAGGATGAGATGGGTGGATGGCATCACCGACTCAATGGACATGAGTTTGAGTAAACTCCGGGAGTTGGTGATGGACAGGGAGGCCTGGCATGCTGCAGTCCATGGGGTCGTAAAGAGTCGGACATGACTGAGGGACTGAAGTGAGGCCCCAACCCTACACTGACTGTCTAGCAATTTCTCCCTCAATAGAATTTAAGGTGCAGGTTTCCATCCTTTTCTGATAGCTGCTCACTTTTTCTAGTTCTCTCCCATGTATACAAGTTATTAAACTTTTCTATGTGTGTTTTTTTCCTCCTGTTAATCTGTCTTATATCACTTAGGCCAGCCAAGAAAATGAACAGGCGGGAAGGAAATGCTGCTCTCTTCCCAACCCCATTGAAAAAATTGCATAGCAAGAAAGGGGGAAAAAGGGAATTCCATAAGTTTTTCTTCAGTCTGCCCTTCCTCATCAAGTCAAAAGTGGAGAGTGTTGGTAGAATGCATGTCTCTCAAGCAGTGGAGTCAACAGTTCTGAACACCAATTACAGGATGTGGGGAGTTTCTCCTGGGTGTCCTACAATTCAACTCAATTCTGACAATACCTACAATGAAATAGCATCAGATCCCACAGGTTAAGGACTGAGACCTACAAGACCACCATCATTTCAATGCCAACCACAAGTCCTGGTTGTTACACATGTTTCTGGTTATAAATCATAGCTCTCGCAGACCCCTTCTTGGGTTTGATTAATTTGCTAGAGGCAGCTCACAGGACTCAAGAAACTAGTTAACTCACTAGATTACCAATTTATTACAAAGGGTATTAAAGGATATGAATCAATAACCAGATTAAGAGATACACTTATTCATCACCTGATTGTGAAACTGAGCTGTGAGCTTCCTGGGCACAAAAGCTTTTCTGTGCCCCCCATTTCTTGTTTGTAGGGAATATACTTCAGCCTCCATGACCTTTCCTAAGTAAGAAGGGCATGTTCTCACAGCTGCTAGTCAGGGAAGGGAGGGGATGAAGAGACAAAGGAGAATCACTCAAGAAATAACAATGCAGCCTTGGGGCAGAGTCCTGGTTCCCCTTCAACTTAAACACAAAACAACACCTTTGAGTTCTGCAGAACTAAAACCCCCAACAAATGAAAGATGTTAACTTCTCAATGAAACACTCTTCATTCCAAGAGAGAAGGTCACAGTTTGATAACCTCTAGATCCACAGAAAGCTCATCAGGAGAGCTTTACATCAGATTAAAGTAGTGCAAGCCCCTCACACACCCTGATCCTTATCAGCAGCCCTGTCCTTGAACCATTGCTATGCAACTCCCCACTAAATTGCACAGAGGGGGCACTGTGTCTCCCTTCTGATGTCTATGTCAGAAGCTTTCTCTGTCCTCTTTTTACTTTAATAAACTCTGCTACACAAAAGCTCATGAGAGATCAAGCCTGGTCCCTGGTCCCGAAGCTAAATCTTCTTCTGCAGAGATCATGAATCAGACGTCATTCTCCATAAGTTATTGTCCTGGGGGCTTGTCCGGGATCTTCAGGGCAAGGTTTTGGTTTCCTCGTTCTAAAAATTATAAGAGTCATCTTTTGGGCTTGTTTTTGCTGTGCTTTCTTCTACCTCTTAAAATTTTAAACACTGTGATGCATCCTGCATGAATAAGCAACCAGTGGATACTAGGAAGTGAGAAATTCACAGGAAACACAAGAAGAGCCACTAAGCCAAAAAGCCGTGTTCCCCAGGGCACACCCCAGGCTGGCTGACCTTGCTGCTCATTAGGAACACAAGGACTGCGGTGAAGCACACGGCTCACTCCCCTTTCCTCCAGAGCCAACAGCCTCAATGAGAGACCTTGGGAACTAGATGGGCAGGACGTGATTACTCAGTGTCTCCTTCAGGAAGCTGGAAGCTTGTGGTAGCTACTCATGGAAATGAATTCCACCACGGTCTTGACTGTGAGTAAGTTCCAATGGAGGTGCCAGCAGGTAAACTGTTATAGCCACGCGTTCCGGGAAACAAGCTCACTCAGAAGGACGATGCAGATAGTGAAGTGCAGTTTATTACACCGGCGGGCCCAAGGCAGAGTATCCTCTTAGCCAAAGACCCCGACCAGCATTTGTGAAAATCTTTTATACCCCATGTGTACGTGTCTGAACCCACCACCCAATTTCCTTGTGACTTACATAAACAAAGGAAAGGTAAATACAATCACAATAACTCCATCATTCATGTGTTATGTGTTCAAACAGTCAATAATCAATAAGCCTGAGGTTACATTCCAAACAGTCAATAATCAATAAGCCTGAGGTTACATTCCAAACAGTCAATAATCAATAAGCCTGAGGTTACATTCCAAACAGTCAATAATCAATAAGCCTGAGGTTACATTCCAAACAGTCAATAATCAATAAGCCTAAGGTTACAGATAAAAATTTATGACCTGTCCGGAGGGGGTCTTGTCCTTCTATTGTCATTTCCACAGGCACTAAGCACAGAGTTCAGAGTCCATTAGAGAGGTGGCCGAACATGATCAGCACGAACAGGCCTAAGGTGGAGTCCAGGCCCTATGAATTCCTTCTTCAAAACAAGATGAGAAAAAAAGACTTGTGCAGGCACTTGTTGAGAAGACCTTTGCACATGAGGCTCACACACCTCTGGGCAAGCTCCAGGCCTTCCTGGGAATACTAATCAGTCTCAGGTTGTCATTCCCTGCCTGGGATCACCCAACACAACCTGAAGCATGCATTTATCTCCTCATCCCCATCACTCTGTTAAAACGCAAGCTTAGATAGTACCCCTAGTGGGGTGACCATGAGTCTAGACTTGAAACAAGACAGTTCCAAATGGAGCAAGAGTAAGTGTATTCAATGAAGTCTCACAACCTGAGGACAGGGGTTTCAGACTGGAAACTAGAAAACTGAGGAGAGCTATGTGAATACCAAGAAAAGGAGGTGGGATGGAAAAGGTTTCTGGTAGGTGGCCCAGAATTAAGTAATCCTCAAGGTGCATTAGGACCACCTTGTAGGAGGAAAGTGGAATGATTCTCATTTCCACGCACACTTAAATATAGCCTAGTTACCATGGAGGGATTTTAGGCAAGATATTAAAAACTAGATAATGGTGAAAGGTGAGTGAGAACAGAATGAAACCCTGAATAGTGTGACTGTGAGGCAAGGTTTGGAGGAGACACACTCTCCCTGGCATGTGACCCATCCCAGTTGACAGAGAGATGAGGATGTCAGGTGAGTTTGGAGGGCTCTTTAGGGGCATTAAAAATGCCTCATTTCTCCCACCAAAACATCAGAGTTGCTCCCCATCCTGCCCTAGAGGTGTCAGGATAGGACTTTGTGATGTCAAGGCTCACCCAGGGCCACCGGTGGCTGGGGAAGTGACTTGCTGACCTCATAAAGCATAAGAGTGTGGCCCCCTGGGGAGGGGTATACATAGGGGTGCTCAGGGGCTCTGGAGCAGACCACTGGGAGCCTTCAAAATGACTAAGGTGACTGGGACGCCACAAAGCTCTAGAGCAGTTATGGAAGAGCCAACTCCAGATACCAGGATGAGAAGATGAAGATCTCCTATCAACCAAGGTTCAAAAGAAGGGTCAAGGTGGCCAGGGTAACTGTGAGGGTGAAGAAGCACATTCAAGAAAAGGTGGCCACGAAAGCCTCTCAGAAATCTCCCACCTCTAAGAAACTCAAGAAAACCAGAGGTTCAAAGCTCTGTGGCCAGTGTTTCAAGGTGAATGAAGAGCTGAATCAGGACGAACTGGAGGAAGTCACAGAGATCATGGGGAGCCCTGCCATTCCAGTTGGACCAGTGGGCAGCCAGTGACTTCAGAGCACAGCTAGAGACCTCAGAAATCTTCGGTGGTCTCTCGCTGAGATGTGGCCAACAGTACAGACATTGAATCTTATACCAACAGCATACATTAATAATGAAAGTTAAATAAAATCAACCTGATGTGAAAAAAAATTTTGCGCAGAGGTTGGGACAGAGAGTTGTTGTTTTCTTTTAATTGTAACAATGGGATAACTTGAATATTGTATTAGTTGTCTATTGCTACCATTTAGTGACTTAAAACAACAAATATTTATTATCTCACAACTTCTGGGGACACAGAGTTTTGAGGGCGTGAACCGGCTGTGTCCCCCTTTGCCTGGCAAAGCTATAAACCTAGTATTTTCTACTTCACCCAAAACTCTGTCTCCAAGATTTGACTTGGCACCAGTGCACCCAGTTTTCAGTATCAGTTCTACAAGTATTAAGTCATGAGCCACTCAGTCACTGAACTTGAACACATCCTGTAAGGAATTCAAGATGGAGATCAGGAAGTAGGCATTCTGTGCCCTGGAAAAAAACAGCAAAACAAGCCTTCAGAGAGATATTTTCTGGAGAAATTTTTTTGAATCTGCATTCTTACATCTTGACGTACTTAGAAAGTCCCATACTTAGAAAACTGATAACTAAGGTATCTGAGCTATCTAAGTTCCTTATGACTTGCAGCAACCTTCCATTGAAATATGTGCATTATTATACAAATCAGTTCAGTTCAGTCGCTCACTCAGGTCTGACTCTTTGCAACCCTATGGGCTGCAGCTCACTGGCCTTTCCTGTGCATCACCAATTCCCGGCGCTTTCTCAAACTCACATCCATTGAGTCAGTGATGCCATCCAACCATCTAATCCTCTGTTGTCTCCTCCTCCTCCTGCCTTCAATCTTTCCCAGGATCAAGGTCTTTTCAAATGAGTCAGTTCTTCGCATGAGGTGGCCAGGGTATGGAGCTTCAGCTTCAACATCAGTCCTTCCAATGAATATTCAGGGTTGATTTCCTTTAGGATTGACTGGCTTGTTCTCCTTGCAGTCCAAGGGACTCTCAAGAGTCTTCTCCAACACTGTACTTCAGAAGCATCCATTCATTGGTGCTCAGCTTTCTTTATAGTCCACCTCTCACATCCATACATGACTACTGGAAAAACCATAGCTTTGAATAGACGAAACTTTGCTGGTAAATCAGTGTCTATGCTTTTTAATACACTGTTCAGGTTTGTCCTACCTTTTCTTCCAAGGAGCAAGCATCTTTTACTTTCATGGCTGCAGTCACCATCTGCAGTGATTTTGGAGCCCAAGAAAATAAAGTCTGTCACCATTTCTATTGTTTTCCTGTGAAGTGATGGGACTGGATACCATGATCTTAGTTTTTTGAATGTTGAGTTTTAAGCCAGCTTTTTCACTCACCTCTTTCACTTTCATCAAGAGGCTCTTTAGTTCTTCTTCGCTTTCTGTCATAAGGGTGGTGTCATCTGCATATCTGAGGTTATTGATATTTCTCCCTGCAGTCTTAATTGCAGCTTGTGCTTCATCCAGCCTGGCATTTCTCATGATACATATAAGTTAAATAAGAAGGGTGACAATATACAGTCTTGACATACTCCTTTCCTGATTTGGAACCAGTCTGTTGTTCCATGTCCAGTTCTAAGTGTTGCTTCTTGACCTGCATACAGATTTCTCAGGAGGCAGGTCAGGTGGTCTGGTATTCCCACGTCTTTAAGAATTTTCCACAGTTTATTGTGATCCACACAGTCAAAGGCTTTGGCATAGTCAATGAAGCAGAAGTAGATGTTTTTCTGGAACTCTCTTGCTTTTTCAATAATCCAATGGATGTTGGCGATTTGATCTCTGGTTCTTCTGCCTTTTCTAAAACCAGCTTGAACATCTGGAAGCTCTTGGTTCACATACTGTTGAAGCCTTGCTTGCAGGATTTTCAGCATTATTTTGCTAGCGTGAGAGATGAGTGCAATTGTGCAGTAGTTTGAACATTCTTTGGCATTGCCTTTCTTTGGGATTAGAATGAAAACTGACTTTTCCAGTCCTGTGGCCACTGCTGAGTTTTCCAAATTTGCTGCCATATTGAGTGTAGCACTTTCACAACATCGTCTTTTAGGATTTGAAATAGCTCAGCTGAAATTCCATCACTTCCACGAGCTTTGTTCATAGTGATGCTTCCTAAGGCCCACTTGACTTCGCATTCCAGGATGACTGGCTCTAGGTGAGTGATCACACCATTGTGGTTATCTGGGTCATGAAGATCTTTTTTGCATAGCTCTTCTGTGTGTTTTTGCCACCTCTTCTTAATATCTTCTGCTTCACAGCCTTGTCTAACTCAATGAAACTATGAGCCATGCTGTGCAAGCAAGACAGATAGGTCATGGTGGAGAGTTCTGACAAAATGTGGTCCACTGGAGAAGGGAATGGCAAACTACTTCAGTATTCTTGCCTTGAGAACTCCATGAACAGTATGAAAAGGCAAAAAGATATGACACTGAAAAATGAACTCCCCAAGTCGGTAGGTGCCCAATATGCTACTGGAGAAGAGTGGAGAAATAGCTCCAGAAAGAATGAAGAGACAGAGACGAAGCAAAAACAACTTCCAGATGTGGACGTGACTGGTAATGGAAGTAAAGTCCGATGCTTAAAGAGCAATACTGTACAGGAACCTGGAATGTTAGAACCATGAATCGAGGTAAATTAGAAGTAGTCAAACAGGAGACGTAAGAGTGAACATTGACATTTTAGAAATCAGTGAACTAAAATGGACTGGACTTTTTCTTAGCACGGTGGCCGCAGCTCTGCGCTCCTTGCCGGCGGGGACCTGAGCGGCATCACGGGGTTCCGGGCGGTCCAAGTCGGGGCTCTGGCACCTCCCTGGGGGCCATCCACAGCTGGAGCACGAGCCCGGCCATGGCGGGGCTGGAGAGCGCGCCCGCGGCCAGGCCGAGCCTGACGTCCATCTCGTCGGGGGAGCTGCGCAGCCTGTGGACATGCGACTGACAGCTGGCCCTGCTGCCCTTGGGCCAGCTGCTGCGGCTGCAGCCCGGCGCCTTCCAGCTGTGCGGTGACCAGGGGGCTTCAACGTCTTCGGAGACGGCTTCGTGTGCCTCGACGGGCAGCTCTACCGCCTGAGCAGCTACATGAGGAGATATGTGGAACTGACCAACTACTGCGATTATAAAGACTACAGCGAAACTATATTGAGCAAACCGATGCTCTTCTTCGTTCATGTACAGACCAAAAAGGACTCCTCGAAAGAAAGAACATGCGCGTTTCTTGTGAACACAAGGCACCCCAAGATAAGAAGACAGATAGAGCATGGGATGGACATGGTCATTTCCTCACTGATTGGAGAAAGCTACCGGCTCCAGTTTGATTTTCAAGAGGCAGTAAAGAATTTTTTCCCTCCAGGAGACAAGGTTGTTAACGGAGAAGATTTGAGCTTTGAGTATGAATTCAAGGCTGATGCATTGTTTGATTTCTTCTATTGGTTTGGGCTCAGCAATTCCACTGTAAAAGTGAATGGAAAAGTTCTAAATTTGTCAAGTACAAGCCCGGAAAAGAAAGAGACCATTAAATTATTTCTGGAAAAAATGCTGCTGCTGCTGCTAAGTCGCTTTAGTCATGTCCGACTCTGTGCGACCCCATAGATGGCAGCCCACCAGGCTCCCCCGTCCCTGGGATTCTCCAGGCAAGAATTCTGGAGTGGGTTGCCATTTCCTTCTCCAATGCATGAAAGTGAAAAGTGAAAGTGAAGTCGCTCAGTCGTGTCCGACTCTTCGCGACCCCATGGACTGTAGCCTACCAGGCTCCTCCGTCCATGGGATTTTCCAGGCAAGAATACTGGAGTGGGGTGCCATTGCCTTCTCTGCTGGAAAAAATGAATGAACCTTTAATCCGAAGGAGCAGTTTTTCTGATCGAAAATTCAGCGTAACTTCTAGAGGTTCAATAGATGAAGTTTTTAACTGCAGTCTGTCACCCAGATCATCTCTGATGGAGCCTCTTGTGGCAGAATTGCCATTTCCATGTGTTCTGGAATCTGAGGAGACACCGAACCCATTTATCTTATTGGGTTGGATGTTCCACAGTTCCTCCTACACCCCAGGCCTGTGCCAGGATCAAGGGCTGAGGGGATGTGAGAGAGAGGGGGAGGCAGGTACCTCCAGACCCTCTCCTCTGACAGGGACCCCTACCTTGCATTTCTGAGGATGATGCCTTGGCAGCTCTTCAGGATGCAGCTGACTTCAGGATGGGAGGCTTTGGCCCCACGGCTGGGAGGTTCCTGTCCTTTGAATGCTTCTGCAAAGAGCCAGAGGAAAATAGCAGGGTCCTGCCCTCCTGAATGCTTTGCTCATACCCTGGCATCCTGGGGGCTTCCCGGGTAGAGCCATCTTACCCAGGTTTTGCCCCAAGATGCTTCCTATTTCCAGGTTTGGCCCTCTGCTTGGGGACATCCCTGTCTGAACCTAAACCCAGCAAGTATGAGGTTAGCAGTGCCGTTGTCTTGCAAACCTGGCTGAGCAAAAAGTCCAGGACATCTTTCTCCAGAAGTCGAGTCTGTTTTTCATCCTGCTCGTAGGATGAAATCTTAGGGCAAACATCTGGGGTGAGGCTCGCTGGAGGACTGGCCAGGCTGGTAGGACTGCAACCCTGCCCCCCGCTGCCTGAAATCTGAATTCCCTTGGCCTCCCTCCTAACAAAGTGGCCTGTGTAAAAAGAGGCCAGGTGATGCAATACCAAACATGATGGGAGAAGGATAATGTATGCGGCCGTGTCCTCTCTATTGAAAGCACATAATATCAGTTGGGTATTTTATAAGCTTTTAGCAATCCTAACACTAAAAACAAAATAGAAGAAAGCTATACATTACCATAATACATTGTAGTCACATCAATACATTTTTCATCTCATAGCTACAGTGGAGTTCTTCAAAAAGAAAAAAGAAAATCATCCTATCTACATATAAAAACCTGCATGAATGAATTGCTACATAGGCTTCTAGTGAGAAAGATTTATGGGTACTGAGTATAATTTTCTTATCCTTTTAAAGAATGTGCCTGTATAACACATTTTGATAGCACCACCGACTATCCTTTCATTTGTATTTGAAATGGTGTGTGCCATATTTGTGCAATTAAATTTTTCCTTAGCGTTCAACATAGAATTGACTAAATTTGTGACCAATATGTGTGACCATTCCATCATGCTGTGCAGATGGTATATTGGCCTTGTAACTTACTAACTTACAGTAAGAATTGTGGTTTTACAGCTACTTTCTCAGGAAGAGCCTTTTGGGGGACTTACTCTGTGCTTCCAAAGGAGGGGGCGCAGGTTTGATCTCTGGTCAGGGACCAAGGATCACACATGCTGCAGGGCACACCCAAAAATAAATAAATAAACACAAATTTTTAAAAAGAAGAGCCTTTTTTGGATAACAAGTCTATGAAATACTTGGAGAAACAAAAGCAATGCTGATGTTTCAGAAAAGGGGAATTTTCCTTAATAACAGAAGACGATAAATGTTTATTCAAACTCAATCCAAAATGAAGAGTATTAACAATCAAATAAGTTTTATACCAGAGCAAACAAACCTTAGGTGGATATCCAATAGTATATGCTTCCCAAAGGGAATAGAAACTCTATTCACAAAAATTGACAAAGTCCATTTTTTGAAAGTAGCTGAGTTCAGGGAAGCCATCAGTCATCACTTCAGGAATGGACCAAAGATCTAGAAGTTATTTTTTATCATTAAAATTTGTTATCAGTTGAAAAAAAAATAAAATAAAATGGACTGGAATGGGTGAATTTAACTCAGATGACCATTATATCTACTATTCTGCACAAGAATGCCTTAGAAGAAATGGAGAAGCCATCATAGTCAATGAAAGCCTCCGAAATGCAGTACTTGGGCGCAGTCTCAAAAACGACAGAATGATCTCTGTTTGTTTCCAAGGCAAAACATTCAATATCACAATCAGTAATGCTGAAGAATCTGAAGTTGAACAGTTCTCTGAAGACCTACAAGACCTTCTAGACTAACACCCCCAAAAGATGTCCTTTCCATTATAAGGGACTGGAGTGCATAAGTAGGAAGTTGAGAGATACCTGGAGTAACAGGAAAGTTTGGCTCTGGAGTACAAAATGAAGCAGGGCAAAGGCTGACAGATTTTTGTAAGAGAACACACTGGTCATACCAACACCCTCTTACAAAACACAAAAGTTGACTCTACACATGGTCATCACCAGATGGTCAATACAGAAATCAAATTGATTATATTTGCAATTAAAGATGGAGAAGCTGTTTACAGAAAGCAAAAACAAAACCAGGAGCTGACTGTGGCTCAGATCATGAACTCCTTATTGAAAAATTGAGACTTAAATTGAAGAAAGTAGGGAAAACCACTAGACCATTCAAGTATGATCTAAATCAAATCCCTTACAATTATACAGTGGAAGTGACAGATTCAAGGGTTTAGATTGATAGACAGAGTGCCTGAGAACTGTGGAGGGAGGTTTGTAACATTGTACAGGAAGCAGTGATCAAAACCATCCCCAAGAAGAAGAAATGCAAAACGGCAAAATGGTTGTCTGAGGAGGCCTTACACATAGCTGAGAAAAGAAGAGAAGTGAAAGATAAGGGGAAAAGGAAAGATATACCCATCTGAATGCAGAGTTCCAAAGAATAGCAAGGAGAGATAAGAAAGCCTTCCTAAGTGATCAATGTAAAGAAATAGAGGAAAACAATAGACTGGGAAAGACTAGAGATCTCTTCAAGAAAATTAGAGATGCCAAGGGAACATTTCATGCAAAGACAAGCACAATAAAGACAGAAATGGTATGGACCTAACGGAAGCAAAAGATTATACAAATACCCTTTTCCAAAATCACCTACACCCTTTTCCAAAATCTCATACATACTGACCTCTCCCCTGACCTTTTTGGAAGTTTCTCAGAGCTATCTGAGAGGCTATCTCTAAGGCTATATTTCTCAATAAGACACTGAATAGACTCAACTCAAGGCTTTTACGTGGTTTTTTTTTGTTTTTGATTTTCAGTTGACAGATACTCAGAGTGCCATCTCAAACAAAGGAGCTTCTATCCTCATGGTGGAAGCAGTCTGGTTCACCAACCTGTAAGTTCTCTGAACTCTCCTTTTGGAGCTTTATGTAAGTTTCATTTCACAGGCAGATTGATCCAATCATTGGTGACTGGTGATTGATTCAATCTCTAGATCTTCATTCTCTCCCTTCCCTTTCCTCCCTGTCTTTCCCTTCCCTCTAATCTCATGGTTGGTTCTCCTGACAATCAGCCCCTATCGTTAGGTAAGGTCCAGTAGTCATCTCATTAATATAACAAAAGGTATCTTTGTCATTAGGACATTCCAAGAGTTTTATCAGGTCTGTGCCAGAAATTGGGACAAAGACCAAATATGTACTTCTTTTTATAAGTCACAATATCACAGGAGTTGAAACAGTTGAATTAGTCTTGTACAGTGTTTCCATTGCTCTGGTGAGAACAAAATACAGGGACTTCCCTGTTGATACAGCGGTTAAGACTCCACACTGCCAGTGCAGGGAACACATAATCAATCCCTGGTCAGGTAACTAGGATCCCACATGCCACAGAGCACAGTCTAAAAAAATACAACTGATTCTTATTACTCATGGTAGTTATAGCCTAAAAAGTCACCACAAACACTGAATTGGTGAATACTGAACCACAGTGCTCTCAAGGGAAATACAATTAGGTTCCTGAAAGCTTCTGATCATATTTTCATCAACTGATCAATACATAACCTTATTTTATGTGTGTTTCTCTTTAAAGACGCTTTATTTAATGTACAGTAGTTATTCATTAACATTTGAACTCACCGTCCACTGAACTAAGTCATACCTAGTGCAGGCTTATCTAGCACACATGTTTTCTTCATAATGCACATGATAGCTTTCCTGCCCTTTGAACACTAGGCAGCACTGCACTCGGGGGTCATTTGAAACAGTGTAGTCATGAACAAAACCAGAAAAATGCAAAAAAATGTGCACTAAACAGACCACAAAAAGACACATGCTTACAGTGTGAGAGTTAAAACAAGAAAGCAGAACTTCACCTCCTTCAACC
The DNA here is from genome assembly GCA_024291935.2 of Okapia johnstoni. NCBI lineage: Eukaryota > Metazoa > Chordata > Mammalia > Artiodactyla > Giraffidae > Okapia > Okapia johnstoni. Next base: position 72,104,611 of record CM044322.1, on the reverse strand, counting down.
TGTAAAAAGAATTAATAAGCAGAAACCTCAGTTGAATAGAGTGGGGGACGAGGAGGGGGAGCTCTCACTGCTGGGAGGATAGCAGAGACCAAAGTGAGGAAGAAACACTGCTCTTCATTCCCAGCAATGACTCAGCCAATGAAAAGCCATGGACTCTTTGTTTGCTATAGCTCTCCCAACTTCCTTTTCCTCCCTACTGCCATGTGGAGACTTGCATGTGGCATTCCCTGGTTGCAGACCTCGAATTGCCATTCTCTGCTGTTTTGAATCAACTCATCTTTGCTGGAGAAATATCTGGCAGTCTATTTGTTTTACGTCAACAAACCTTGCGAAGGACTATCAGTTCGGTTCAGTCGCTCAGTCGTGTCCGACTCTTTGCAACCCCATGAATCGCAGCACGCCAGGCCTCCCTGTCCATCACCAACTCCCGGAATCCACCCAAACCGATGTCCATCGAGTCGGTGATGCCATCCAGCCATCTCATCTTCTGTCGTCCCCTTCTCCTCCTGCCCCCAATCCTTCCTAGCATTAGGGTCTTTTCCAATGAGTCAACTCTTCGCATGAGGTGGCCAAAGTATTGGAGTTTCAGCTTCAACATCAGTCCTTCCAATGAACACCCAGGACTGATCTCCTTTAGGATGGACTGGTTGGATCTCCTTGCAGTCCAAGGGATTCTCAAGAGTCTTCCCCAACACCACAGTTTAAAAGCATCAATTCTTCGGCGCTCAGCTTTCTTTATAGTCCAACTCTCACATCCATACATGACTACTGGGAAAGCCATAGCCTTGACTAGACAGACCTTTGTTGACAAAGTAATGTCTCTGCTTTTAAATATGCTATCTAGATTGGTCATAACCTTCCTTCCAAGGAGTAAGCATCTTCTAATTTCATGGTTGCAATCACCATCTGCAGTGATTTTGGAGCCCCAAAAAATAAAGTCTGACACTGTTTCCACTGTTTCCCCATCTATTTCCCATGAAGTGATGGGACCGGATGCCATGATCTTAGTTTTCTGAATGTTGAGCTTTAAGCCAACTTTTTCACTCTCCTCTCTCACCTTCATCAAGAGGCTCTTTAGTTCTTCTTCGCTTTCTGTCATAAGGATGGTGTCATCTGCATATCTGAGGTTATTGATATTTCTCCTGGCAATCTTGATTCCAGCTTGTGTTTCTTCCAGCCCAGCGTTTCTCATGATGTACTCTGCATATAAGTTAAATAAGCAGGGTGACAATATACAGCCTTGACGTACCCCTTTTCCTATTTGGAACCCGTCTGTTGTTCTGTGTCCAGTTCTAACTGTTGCTTCCTGACCTGCATACAGGTTTCTCAAGAGACAGGTCAGATGGTCTGGTATCCCATCTCTTTCAGAATTTTCCACAGTTTATTGTGATCCACTCAGTCAAAGGCTTTGGCATAGTCAATAAAGCAGAAATAGATGTTTTTCTGAAACTCTTTTGCTTTTTCGATGATCCATCGCATGTTGGCAATTTGATCTCTGGTTCCTCTGCCTTTTCTAAAACCAGCTTGAACATATGGAAGTTCACGGTTCACATATTGCTGAAGCCTGGCTTGGAGAATTTTGAGCATTACTTTACTAACGTGTGAGATGAGTGCAATTGTGTGGTAGTTCGAGCATTCTTTGGCATTGCCTTTCTTTGGGATTGGAATGAAAACTGACCTTTTCCAGTCCTGTGGCCACTGCTGAGTTTTCCAAATTTGCTGGCATATTGAGTGTAGCACTTTCACAGCATCATCTTTCAGGATTTGAAATAGCTCAACTGGAATTCCATCACCTCCACTAGCTTTGTTCATAGTGATGCTTTCTAAGGCCCACTTGACTTCACATTCCAGGATGTCTGGCTCTAGGTGAGTGATCACACCATCGTGATTATCTGGGTCATGAAGATCTTTTTGTACAGTTCTTCTGTGTGTTTTTGCCACCTCTTCTTAATATCTTCTGCTTCTATTAGGTCCATACCATTTCTGTCCTTTATTGAGCCCATCTTTGCATGAAATATTACCTTGGTATCTCTAAATTTCTTGAAGAGATCTCTAGTCTTTCCCATTCTGTTGTTTTCCTCTATTTCTTTGCACTGATCCCTGAGGAAGGCTTTCTTATCTCTCCTTGCTATTCTTCGGAACTCTGCATTCAGATGGGAATATCTCTCTTTTTCTCCTTTGCTTTTCACTTCTCTTCTTTTCCCAGCTATTTGTAAGGCCTCCTGAGACAGCCATTTTGCTTTTTTGCATTTCTTTTCCATGGAGATGGTCTTGATCCCTGTCTCCTGTACAATATCACGAACCTCTGTCCATAGTTCATCAGGCACTCCGTCTATCAGATCTAGTCCCTTAAATCTATTTGTCACTTCCACTGTATAATCATAAGGGATTTGATTTAGGTCATACCTGAATGGTCTGGTGGTTTTCTCCACTTTCTTCAATTTAAGTCTGAATTTGGCAATAAGCAGTTCATGATCTGAGCCACAGTCCGCTCCCGGAAGGACTATGCATGTCGTCAAATTCCAATTTTTCCCACACTGTACATGCACATGTCCATGAATGGCCAAAAGTGCTGAAAGTATTGATTTTGAGGTTACAAATAAATTTTAGCTAGTAGGCAAATTCACATACGCAGAATCTGCAAACAATGAAGATCAAATATATGCATACATGTACAAGTTACAAAATAAACATTGTGTAACTTTGGTGATTCCACTGATGAGTTAGTTAAACGCTGATATATATTTACATTTAAAGCTAGCATTTGTGCAACATAAAACTGAATGGTAAAATTCAAATAAACAATTTAAAATGTAAGCTTTATTTAGAATGACATTAAGTCATAATCAAAAAGCACAATAAAGAAAGGACAAAATTTTCTATTTTTTCACTTCTAGCTGCAGGGGTTAACAGTCAGTTGCCTGTTGCTCTGGCTAAGCCATGAGAAAATCCCCATGGGAAAAGAATAGAAGCAAAATACAGCAATACAGCATAACCCAAATAAAAGTACGTTGGGTTGATCAGTTGGAGTTGTGATACCCTGCTAAGCCAAGGAAAAACAGTGTGGACCTTGGAATGCCGGGTCAGTGCAGGTTCAGACCACTCCTTGTGCACACACTAAGACATTTTCCCAGGGCATGTGAGGGTGTGTGACCTCCAGCCAGGTGATAGCCCTTGTACGAGAAAACAACAAAGACAGTTTAAAGTAATCAATAAAATGAGAGAATGACCGGGGAGGAGGAGGCTGACTTCATCGTAGCACAACAGATACTTTCTGCTTGCCTACACACTAAATAACAGTGGTGTGGCTCCAAGGAACTGGGCTCCTGACCCAAGAGGTCTTGAGTCCCCTGGTCCCATTTTTAAAACTTTAATTCTGTCTCTAGTTTCTTTTTCCCAAACTGTGCGTCAACCACTTTCGATCCCTACCTGCAGTGCTGGCAGCAGCATATAGTATTTTTTTCCCCTGATTTTTGGATAAGGAATCTCACTTTTTCACTTTGAATTGAGCCTCACAAGTTATCTATCCAGCCTTGTTCCCAGGAGCCTTTCCTTTCTGTCCTGCAGTGGATGTGCTTGCCCCAGTGTTGTGTATGTTTGGTATGATTTCAAATTCAGGTGTTTATGACTTATGTGAAGTTGTTTGAATCTACTTGTTTATGACTAAGCCAAAACGAAGTTTTTATAAGTAAAAGTTATTTTGATATGAGAATGAAGTCAGGATGTCATCATTTCATCTGTCACTGATAAGCGCTCAGTAGCTTAGTGGCTACTAAGTTAAAGGCAAAGGAGAAAAGGAAAGATATACCCATTTGAATGCAGAGTTCCAAATAATAGCAAGGAGAGATAAGAAAGCGTTCCTCACTGATAAATGCAAAGAAGTAGAAAAAACAATAGAATGGGAAAGACTAGAGATTTCTTCAAGAAAATTAGAGAAACCAAGGGAAATTTTCATGCAAAGATGAGCACAATAAAGGACAGAAATGGTATGGACCTAACAGAAGCAGAAGATACTAAGATGTGGCAAGAATACACAGAAGAACCGTACAAAAAAGATCTTCATGACCCAGATAACCATAATTCTGTGATCACTCACCTAGAGCCAGACATCCTAGAATGTGAAGTCAAGTGGGCCTTAGGAAGCATCACTACACAAAGCTAATGGAGGTGATGGAATTCCAGTTCAGTTATTTCAAATCCTAAAAGATGATGCTATGAAAGCACTGCACTCAATTTGCTAACAAATCTGGAAAACTCATCAGTGCCCACAGGACTGGAAAAGCCAGTCTTCATTCAAATCCCAAAGAAAGGCAATGCCAAAGAATGTTCAAACTACCACACAATTGCACTCATGTACACACTAGCAAAGTAATGCTCAAAATTCTCCAAGCCAGGCTTCAACAGTACATGAACCGTGAACTTCCTGATGTTCAAGCTGGTTTTAGAAAAGGCAGAGGAATCAGAGACCAAATTGCCAACATTCGCTGGATCGTTGAAAAAGCAAGAGAGTTCCAGAAAAACATCTACTTCTGCTTTATTGACTATGCCAAAGCCTTTGTGTGGATCACAACAAACTCTGGAACATTCTGAAAGAGATGGGAATACCAGACCACCTGACCTGCCTCCTGAGAAATCTGTATGTAGGTCAAGAAGCAACACTTAGAACTGGACATGGAACAACAGACTGGTTCCAAACAGGAAAAGGAGTATGTCAAGGTTGTATATTGTCACCCTGCTTATTTAACTTATATGCAGAGTACATCATGTGAAATGCCAGGCTGGATGAAGCACAAGCTGGAATCAAGACTGCTGGGAGAAATATCAATAACATCAGGTATGCAGATGACACCACGCTCATGGCAGAAATCAAAGAACTAAAGAGTCTCTTGATGAAAATGAAAGAGGAGAGTGAAAATGTTAGTTTAAAACTTAACATTCAGAAAACTAAGATCATGGCATCCTGTTCCATTACTTCATGGCAAATAGATGGGGAACAATGGAAACAGTGACAGACTTTATTTTCTTGGGCTCCAAAATCACTGCAGATAGATGGTGACTGCTGCCGTGAAATTAAAAGATACTTGCTCCTTGGTAGGAAAGCTATGACAAGCCTAGCCAGCATATTAAAAAGCAGAGACATTACTTTGTCAACAAAGGTCTGTGTAGTCAAGGCTATGGCTTTTCCAGTAGTCATGTATAGATGTGAGAGTTGGACTATAAAGAAAGCTGAGCACCGAAGAATTGATGCTTTTGAACTGTGGTGTTGGAGAAGACTCTTGAGAGTCCCTTGGACTGCAAGGAGATCCAACCAGTCCATCCTAGAAGAAACCAGCCCTGAATATTCATTAGAAGGATTAATGCTGAAGCTGAAACTCCAATGCTTTGGCCACCTGATGCGAAGAACCAGCTCATTGGAAAAGACCCTGGTGCTGGGAAAGATTGAAGGCAGGAAGAGAAGGGGACAACAGAGGATGAGATGGTTGGATGGCATCACCAACACGAGGAACATGGGTTTGAGTAAGCTCCAGGAGTTGGTGATGGACAGGGAAGCCTGGTGTGCTGCAGTCCATAGGGTCACAAAGAGTCGGGCATGACTGAGCGACTGAACTGAACTGAACTGAGCTTGGTGGCAGGAATCCTATGGAATCCTGAAAGGGGCTTTTCCATAGAACGTGTGGCCAGGGCACATTTAGACTATGAGTACCAAGATTTTTATCTGGGCAAAGTTACTCTTTTCTAACCTAGTTCTCCAAAGACATTTGGGCATTAGCCCTGGCTTTGGTAAAGCCGGGCAGTGGTGATCAAAGACTGATAGCCCGCCAACGCAGCCGCCATTTCTCCCTAGCAACGTGCTCTAGCAACCAGGAACTTTTATTTCTGCGCTGGCAGCTGGATGTCAGCTCCACCAAGAATTCAAAACTCATAGAAAAGGTACTCCCTCAACTAAACTTGGGTTTTATTTTCATTTCCCCTTGGCTGGAACAATCTATCACTGGTTTGGAGTACGTTTCTTTACTGACTTTCTAAGAGACATTATCTTGCATGCTACTGGCTTGTGAAATCATTGTAATTTCCACAGTGAACCTGTGTTAAATAATTTTTTTTTTTTAATCTCAGTCTCTGAGCATAATCTGCCTCCCCCAAAACAAAGCACTGAGTTTCTTTATGGGAATAGGGGACATCCCTCCTCCCTACTCCAACGTTCAAGACATCTTTTCTCACAAGAAGTGCTCTGGCTCCCTCAGTCCTTCAGTTTCCTCACTATCCCCCAGTAGAACACTATTCCCCAAGCCTAAGTTTTGCAGGCTTTAGTGTCAGCTGGATAGACAATAAATGACCATCCCTACCTAAGGCTGAGCTATCAGGGAAGTAGCATCACCAATTAGATGGACATGAGTTTGAGCAGGCTCCGAGAGTTGGTGATGGACAGGGAAGCCTGAAGTGCTGCAGTCCGTGGGGAAGCAAAGAGTCGGACACAACTGAGCGACTGAAATGACTGACTGACCTAAGGCTAGCTGAATCCACTAGAGAAAGACAGGCTCCAGTCCAAAGGTCAAATGGAAAGCTGAAAAGAGAAAGACTGATAAATATGACTACTGTATTAGTTTCCTGAGACCATAAAGTTGGTGGCTTAAAAGAACATTAAATTTATTATCTTACAATTCTAGAAGTCAGTCATCTGAAATGAATCTCACAGAACTAAAGCCAAGGTACTGGCAGAGCTGTCTTCCTTCAGGAGGCTCCTTGCCTTTTTAGCATCTAGCAGCTGCCTGCTTTCCATGGATCATGGCCTTTTTCCTTTATCTTCAGAACACGTACGCCAACCTTGTTTTTGTTGTTATGCTTCCTTTTTTTTTTTTGACTGTGCTGTAAGGCCTGTGGGATCTGAGTTCGTGGGCCAGGGATTAAACCCAGGCCCAGGCACTGAAAGCCCCAAGTCCTAACCACCGGATCACGGGGACATTCCCTACACCTCCTTTTCTGACCCTTACCTCATGTCTCTTGTCTCGCTCTTATAATTATAATCAGGAATAATTATAATCTTATAATTTATGATGTATAATCTTATAAATATAATTATAATCTTATAATTATATTAGGTCCACCCAGATAATCCAGGATAATTTTCCCATCTCAAAATTATAAACAATCACATCACATGAGATTACCATATGAAGTTACATATTCACAAAAGCCAAGGATTAAGACACGATCATCTTTGGGAGGGCATTATTTTACCTACTGAAACTACATAAAAGTATAGATTAACATATCTGGTAGTAGCTAAAGCTGATAATATCTAAAAATCTGTTAAAAGATTCAGAAAAGTAAAATTATATGTACAAACACAGGCACACACACGCATCTGGTTTTAAAAGAAGAAATGAGAGAGTAGGAAGAAGGCTGCTAGGCCTGGCACATTTGCTGGGTTCTTGATAAACTGATTTAGATTATATAACACACAGGGTTATTAATTTAGGGGAGGTGCTTCCTTTCCTGGAAGTCAAAGCAAATATCAAAGCAGAAGGCAGCCATGCAGAGCTACCAATGCTCTGGGAGATAACAGCAGACATGTCAGGGGAAGTCTGCTGTTGGCTACATTTATCTTTTAAAAATCCCTAGTAGCTTGCCCTTAGAATCTTTGACAAAAGCTATGGTTTGTCTCAGGTGTACTGGAAAATCCTTGTTGTTGTTCAGTTGCTCAGTCATGTCCAACTGTTTGCAACCCCATGGACTGCAGCACACCAAGCTTTCCTGTCCTTCACCATCTCCCTGAGTTTGCTCAAACTCACGTCCATTGAGTCAGTGATGCCATCAAATCATCTTATCCTCTGCCATCGCCTTCTCCTCCCATCTTCCATCTTTCCCAGCATCAGGGTCTTTTCCAATGAGTCGGCTCTTCATACCAGGTGGCCAAAGTATTGGAGTTTCAGCTTCAGCATCAGTCCTTCCAATGAATATTCACAGCTGGCTTCCTCCAGGATTGACTAGTTTGATCTGCTTGCAGTCCAAGGGACTCCTACACTAACACAGTTCAAAAGCATCAATTCTTCGGTGCTCAGCCTTTTTTAGTGTCCAGCTCTCACATCCATACAAGACTACTGGAAAAACCATAGCTTTGACTGTACAGACCTTTGTAGGGAAAGTAATGTCTCTACTTTTTAATATGCTATCTAGGTTTGTCATAAATTCTCTTCCAAGGAGCAAGTATCTTTTAATTTCATGGCTGCAGTCACCATCTGCAGTGATATTGGAGCCCCCCCAAAATAAAGTCTGCCACTCTTTCCATTGTTTCCCCATCTATTTACCATGAAGTGATGGGACCAGATGCTATGATCTTAGTTTTCTGAATGTTGAGCTCTAAGCCAGCTTTTTCGTTCTCCTCTTTCACCTCCATCAAGAGGTTCTTTAGTTCATCTTCACTTTCAGCCATAAGGGTGGTGTCATCTGCATACCTGAGGTTGTTGATATTTCTCCCGGCAATCTTGATTCCAGCTTCTGCTTCATCCAGCCTGGAATTTCAAATAATATACTCTGCATATTTCCCATGATGACTCTGGAAAAGGTCAGTTTTCATTCCAATCCCAAAGAAAGGCAATGCCAAAGAATGTTCAAACTACCACACAATTGCACTCATTTCACACTAGCAAAGTAATACTCAAAATTCTCCAAGTGAGACTTCAACAGTATGTGAACTGAGAACTTCCAGACATACAAGCTGGATGTAGATAAGGCAGAGGAACCGGAGTTCAAATTGCCAACATCTGTTGGATCATAGAAAAATCAAGAGAATTCCAGAAAACATCTATTTTGCTTCATTGACTACACTAAAACCTTTGACTGTGTGGATCACAACAAGCTATGGAAAATTCTTAAAGACATGGGAATACCAGATCACCTTACCTGCCTCCTGAGAAGCCTGTATGCAGGTCAAGAAGCAACAGTTAGAACCAGACATGGAACAATGGACTGGTTCAAAATTGGGAAAGGAGCATGTCAAGGCTGTATATTGTCACCCTGCTTATTTAACTTATATGCACAGTACATCAGGTGAAATGCCAGGGTGGATGAAACACAAGCTGGAATTAAAATTGCTGGGAGAAATATCAATAACCTCAGGTATGCAGATGACACCACACTTACAGCAGAAAGCGAAGAGGAACTAAAGAGCTTCTTGATGAAAGTGAAAGAGGAGAGTGAAAAAGTTGGCTTAAAACCCAACATTCAGGAAACCAAGATCATGGCATCTAGTCCCATCACTTCATGTCAAATAGATGTGGAAACAGTGAGAGACTTTATTTTGAGGGACTCCAAAATCACTGCAGATGGTGACTGCAGCCACGAAATTAAAAGACCCTTACTCCTTGGAAAAGATGACCAACCTAGACAGCATATTAAAAAGCAGAGACATTATTTTGCCAACAAAGGTCCATCTAGTCAAGGCTATGGTTTTTCCACTAGTCATGTATGGATGTGAGAGTTGGACCATAAAGAAACCTGAGCACTGAAGAATTGATGCTTTTGAACTGTGGTGTTGGAGAAGACTCTTGAGAGTCCCTTGGACTGCAAGGAGATCCAACCAGTCCATCCTAAAGGAAATCAGTCCTGAATATTCATTGGAAGGACTGATGTTGAAGCTGAAACTCCAATACTTTGGCACTTGATGCAAAGAACTGACTCATTGGAAAAGACCCTGATACTGGGAAAGATTGAGGGTGGGAGGAGAAGGCGATGACAGAGGATGAGACGGTTGAATGGCATCACCAACTCAATGGACATGAGTTTGAGTAAACTCCGGGACTTGGTGATGGACAGGGAGGCCTGGCGTGCTGCAGTCCATGGAGTCACAAAGAGTCGGACACTACTGAGTGACTGAACTGACTGAACTGAGAATGCCTTGTAAAAGCCACTTACGTCAAGTTGGTTGATAGTGTTGAAAGTCATACATATCCTTATTGATTTCCCTTCTACTGGTTCTATCAACTACTCAAAGAGGAGCATTGAAGTCTTCAGATGTAACTGTGGGTTTGTATATTTATCCTTTCAGTTCTACCCATTTTGTCTTCATGTGTTTTGAAACTCTGTTGTTAGTTGAAAGCACATTTAGAATTGTTATGTCTTCTTAGTGAACTGATTCATAATTATTTAATGTCCCTCTCTATTGCTGATAGTATTCCTTGTTCTGAAGCCTACTTTATCCGACATTAATATAGCCACTAACCCTTTCCCTTCTTCATTCTTTCTTTCCTTTCATTCACTTGAGGCAATGTTTAACCTTTCTTATTTTAAAGTAATTTAGGCTTACAGAAAAATTCCAAAATAATACAGAGATTTCCCACATATTCTTCATCCAACATTTCCTAATGTTAACATCTCGCATAACTATGACATGATGATAAAAACATTGATACAATATTGCTTAACTAAACTATATACTTTATTTGGATTTTATTAGCTTTTCCAATGTCCCTTTTTTGTTCCAGGACCCATTCCAGGATCCCACACAATGTTTAACTGTAGATCTTAGTCTTCTCCATTCTGTGGAAGTTCATCATTCTTTCCTTGTTTTTCATGATTTTAACACTTTAAATGTTAATACCAGTCGTTTTGTAAAATATTCCTTGATTTGTTTTTAATATCTTCTCATGACTAGATTAAAGTTATACGTCTTTCGGCATGACGTGCTCCTCTCCACATTATATCTGCAGGTACTTGACGTCAATATATCTTATTACAGGTGATGTCTAACTTGACCACTTGATTAAGGTGGTATCTGAAAGATTTCTCCACTATAAAATAACTATTTTCCCTCTAATAATAAATAAATATGTGGGGGAAGATACTTTGAAACTATTCAAATACCTAGTTTCTCCTTAAATTTTCTCCTTTTACTTTTAGCATCTATTGGTGAATCTTGTCTATGACAATTATTGCTGTTATCTCATAATGACAATTTTTTATTTCCTTCATTCCCTCTACACTTATTAGCTGGAATTTTTCTGTAAGGAAGACCCATTCCTTTGTTCCTACCAGCTTTCTCTTTGATTAGTGTTTGCAGGTTATATCCTTTTCCATTCTTTTACTTTTAACCTACCTGTGTGATTAACTTAAAAAGAGTTACAGTTGGTGCTCAAACAAGGTAGTTTTAACTGCATGCATCCACTTCTGTGCAGACAATTTTCAATAGTTGTTTTGCCAAAAGCTTTCACTTTCGTCTCAGGTTCAAAGGATTTGTTAACAAAATAAGTCACTCGTTCTATACAAATAAATAAAGCCAGTATTTATTAGAGAAGTATCTAGCTTACTTTCAATATACTAATATTAAAAGAAAAAGAGGAATAGAAACAGCGGAGGCTACATCGCCAAATTGGGTTTTGACCAATCCAGACTCAAACAGCACTGGGAAGTCCCATGTCACAACACATCTGGAGTCCCAACTGGGAAAAGGTCCCAGGCAGTCCTTCTGCTCCATGGGTGAGACTTCTAAGATTGCAGTTTGGGGTTCCCGTTTATAACCTCAGAATGCAAACTGATACCATCATCAATCCATGAACAAAACTGCAGCTCTGGTATTATGTTAATTTTTTACAATGCTGTTTGCTTTGTCTGCAAATCTTGGAATGCTGTTAAGCCTGGGGCTTGGTTGGCCAGGCCCCCTCCAGGGGCTCAACAATCTCAAGATTCTTTCCCCATCTTATCTATGGTGCCCCAAGGCTTGCACTCATAGCAAGTCACTAACAGTCAGGGCAGTGTCCAGGCATGTTGGAAGGAAGGTCAGAGGCCTGCTCTGCTTTGCCTAAGTTCAGTTCAGTCACACAGCTGTGTCCGACTGTTTGCGACCCCATGGACTGCAGCATGTCATGCTTCTCTGTCCATCACCAACTCCCGGGGTTTACTCAAACTCATGTCCATCGAGTCGGTGATGCCATCCAACCATCTCATCCTCTGTCGTCCTCTTCTCCTCCCGCCTTCAATCTTTCCCAGCATCAGGGTCTTTTCCAGTGAGTCAGCTCTTCGCATCAGGTGGTCAAAGTATTGAAGTTTCAGCTTCAGCATCAGTCCTTCCATTGAATATTCAGGACTGATCTCCTTTAGGATGGACTGGTTGGATCTCCTTGCAGTCCAAGAGACTCTCAAGAGTCTTCTCCAACACCACAGTTCAAAAGCATCAATTCTTCAGTGTTCAGCTCTCACATCCGTACATGACTAGTGGAAAAACCATAGCTTTGACTAGATGGACCTTTGTTGGCAAAGTAATGTCTTTGCTTTTAATATGTTGTCTAGGCCAGTCATACTGTTGTAGCCATGCATTCCAGGAAACAAACTCACTCAGAAGGACAATGCAGATAGTGGAGTGCCGTTTATTACACTGGTGGGCCCAAGGCAGAGTCTCCTCTTAGCCAAGGACCCCAACCAGTTTTTGTGAAAACCTTATATACCCTAAGTGTACATGCTCAAACCCACCTCCCCAAATTCTCTGAAACTAGCCTGAACAAAAGAAAAGAAAGATACAATCAAAGCTAACCAGTGATTCATATGCCTTAAGCCTAGGTAGTTAACAGTGGACAGTTATCAATAGGCCTGTGGTCATACTCCAATAAGCATAATAGAATATATGATTCTATTCAGTTACACAGATAATTAGGGTATTTTTTAGGTGATGGAGAGTCTAGGTACAAGCTCTGGGGCTCTTCCATCCAGGGGTCTGGTTTTTCCGGTTGGTATGTCGTTTCCATAGATACTGGGCATATAGCTCAACATCCACAGTCCAGCCCAAGATAGAGTCCTGCTCTCAAGATGGAGCCCGTTGTGTCTGCTTCCTCCTTCAATACCTTTTCTTCCAAGGAGTAAGCGTCTTTTAATTTCATGGCTGCAGTCACCATCTGCAGTGATTTTGGAGCCAAAAAAAATAGTCTCTCACTGTTTCTACATCTATTTGACATGAAGTGATAGGACCAGATGCCGTGATCTTAGTTTTCTGAATGCTGAGTTTTGAAACGGCTCTTTCACTCTCCTCTTTCACTTTCATCAAGAGGCTCTTTAGTTCTCTTTCTGCCATAAATGTGGTGTCATCTGCATATCTGAGGTTATTGATATTTCTCCCAGCAATCTTGATTCCAGCTTGTGCTTCATCCAGCCCAGCATTTATCATGATGTACTGTGTATATAAGTTAAATAAGCAGGGTGACAATATACAGCCTTGACATACTCCTTGCCCAATTTGGAACCAGTCTGTTGTTCCACGTCCAGTTCTAAGTGTTGCTTCTTGACCTGCATACAGATTTCTCAGGAGGCAGGTCAGGTGGTCTGGTATTCCCATCTCTTTCAGAATGTTCCAGAGTTTGTTGTGATCCACACAGTCAAAGACTTTGGCATAGTGCCGGGAGCCAGCTCATGAGATCCCACCCATGACAGAGTCATGAGGAGAAGGACTGACGAGCAGAGTAACTCAGGCCTCAGGGATTCTCGAGAGGCTGCCTCAGCGCTCACCTTAAAAATGAGATCTCTCTTTCTGACGCTTGCTATAATAAACCTCTTCTTATTTTCTGTGACTTAGGCAAAAGGCCTTTCCTGATTCTCTTCTAAAATAGATCAATCTGAACTCTCAAGCGACAAGGCCCCTGAACAGTAGCACCCTAAATAAAATTATCTGAAATATAGAGTATGCTGATCTAAATTCCTTTTGCTAACATATTGGTTTGTTTAATAAATATACCTGTGCCTTTGGGGCTAGTGTGCATAACTGCTCCCTAGTAATAAAACAGCATTGAGAGCCTCCGCACAGAAAGCCCCTATGGGCACAAAACCCTTCGCAGGAAAAAAGGCTTGCTAGGAAATATAAGAAATATTGCTTTATGAAACTGTTACTTAGTCTATATTTACTCACTATGTTTTTACTCTTAACGTATTTAGCCTATATAATAAAAGCATAATAATAAAAAATCTATATAAGTAAAAGTTTAGCTTTAATACAAATAATAAGACAATTGTTGATTTAACTGATGATTCTTACTTAGAGCTGACCTTCAGCTTACTGTTCTATGACTTTATGGGACCACATTCTTTTCTGTTAAGCTCAAGGCGTAAATTACCGAAAACAGGTTTTACCTTGAAACTTTCTATTGATGAATTCTTTCCTGCTGTGCCTGATACAAAAGCGTTCTGACTGATCAACCCTTATCAATAGGAGAGTCACAAGATGTTAGCAGGCCCCCAGGCCGGAAGATGACGTAAACAAAATGAACTAAGATATGCAAACGATGTCGGTAAGGGTCAACACTGTTGACCCATTAAACTGATCTGGCATGACTCTATACTTCACATTTGTTTCTATGTACCACAAAAAATATAAAAGCTGTCTTAAAAACAGTAAAGTCAGAAGACACTTGGAAACACCACGACTCGCTGTGTCTTCTCATTCGTATCGCCGACGCCGTCCATCCTGAGGGAACCCTGACCAGCTGGAGCAGGACTCCGGCAGCATAGTCAATAAAGCAGAAGCAGATGTTTTTCTGGAACTCTCTCGCTTTTTTGATGATCCAGCTGATGTTGGCAATTTGATCTCTGATTCCTCTGCCTTTTCTAAATCCAACTTGAACATCAGGAAGTTCATGATTCATGTACTGTTGAAGCCTAGCTTGGAGAATTTTGAGCATTACTTTGCTAGCTTGTGAGATGAGTACAATTGTGCTTGAGCCTTCAAATTGTGCTTGAGCCTCAAATTGTGTTTGAGCCTTCTTTGGCATTGCCTTTCTTTGGGATTGGAGTGAAGACTGACATTTCCAGTCCTGTGGCCACTGCTGAGTTTTCCAAATTTGCTGGCATACTGAGTGCAGCACTTTCACAGCATCATCTCTTAGGATTTGAAATAGCTCAGCTGGATTTCCGTCACTTCCACTAGCTTTGTTCATAGTGATGCTTCCTAAGACCCACTTGACTTTGCATTCCAGGATGTCTGGCTCTAGGTGAGTGATCGTACCTTTGTGATTATTTGGGTCGTGAAGATCTTTTCTGTATAGTTCTTCTGCGTAGTCTTGCCATCTCTTCTTAATATCTTCTGCTTCTGTTAGGTCCATACCATTTCTGTCCTTCATTGTGCCCATCTTTGCATGAAAATTCCCTTAGTATCTCTAATTTTTTTGAAGAGATCTCTACTCTTTCCCATTCTATTGTTTTCTTCTATTTCTTTGCACTGATCACCGAGGAAGGCTTTCTTATCTCTCCTTGCTATTCTTTGAAACTCTGCATTCAAATGGGTATATCTTTCCTTTTCTCCTTTGCTTTTCACTTCCCGTCTTTTCATAGCTATTTTTAAGGCCTCGTGAGACAACCGTTTTGCCTTTTCACATTTCTTTTTCTTGGGGATTGTCTTGATCACTGCAGCCTGTACAATGTCATGAACCTCTGTCGATAGTTCCTCAGGTACTCGGTCTATCAGATCTAATTCCTTGAATATATTTGCCACTTCCACTGTATAGTTGTAAGAGATTTGATTTAGGTCATACCTTAATGGTCTAGTGGTTTTCCCTTCTTTCTTCAATTTCAGTCTCAATTTGGCAATAAGGAGTTCATAGTCTCAGCCACAGTCAGCTCCCAGTCTTGTTTTTGCTGACTATATAGAGCTTCTCCATCTTTGGCGGCAAAGAATATAATCAATCTGATTTTGGTATCGACCATCTGGTGATGTCCATGTGTAGTATTACTCAGCCATAAAAAGGAACACACTTGAGTTAGTGTGAATGAGGTAGATAAGCCTGGAGCATACTATACAGAGTGAAGTAAGTCAGAAAGAGAGAACAAGTATTGTATATCAATGCATATATATGGAATCTATAAAATGGTACAATGAACCTATTTGTTGGACAACAATGGAGATGCAGACACAGAGAATGGAGGGGACATGCCTGTGACTGATTCATGGTGATGTACGACAAAAAAACCAGCACAATATTGTAAAGCAGTTATCCTCCAATCAAAAATAAAAGAATTTAAAACAAGAACTGGGGAAGTTTTAGCTTATTTCTTCTAACATACTTCTGCATCCATTTGTCTTTCCTCTTTGGAACTTCAGTGTCATTAACATTAGAACTTTTGGTATTATTACAAAGAAACCTGAGATTTTGTTTATTTTTCATCCAACTGTTTTTCTCTTTGTTCTTTCAGATTGAATACCTTCTACTGATCTATTTTCAGGTTTATTGATTCTCTTTAGTAATCTCCATTCTGATGTTAGCCAATGAAATGAATTTTTAAATTTCATATGCTTTACTTTTTCAGTTTAAAATTTTTTTGATCTGATTCTTCTTTATAGTTTTATTTCTCTTCCAAGAACTTCTATCTTTCCATTCACTTCAGGTATGTTTACCCTTAACTCGTGAAGCACAGTTGCCACAGCTACTTTAAAATTTGTGTGATAATTCTAACATTTGGAATTATCTGGCATTAGGTTGGCAGTTGTTACTTGTTCACACTTAACTTTTTTTTATGTCAAGTAATTTTGGATTATATGCTAGACATTTTTAATATTATGCTGTTTAATGTCTGGGTCCAATTAAAATCCTCTGAAGAACATTTATATATTTTTTCATTATAGGAGATAATCAGCGCAATTAGGGTCAGACTGGTAGTTCTGCTTTTCCTTCTGTGAGCAGTAGTTTCACTCTCAGTTCACTTTTCAAAGACCTTACTGAACTGATTTCAGTCTGTCCCATGCAAGCACTGTTCACGTATCAACCCATGACATGTATAGGCTCATACACAGCATTAGGTGCTCCCTTCTCCTGCTCTCTCCTCCTCATGAGTCCTCTCACACTCTCACGCCCACAGAACCTCCTTTTCTAGGTTCTCTGGCTGAATAGGATGTATATATATTTGGGGTGTGCTGAGTCTTTGTTGCTGTGTGTGAGCTTTCTTTAGTTGCAGTGACTGAGATCTACTCTCTACTTGCAGTGCACAGGCTTCTCACTGCAGTGGCTTCTCTTGTTGCAGAGCATGGGCTCTAGGTGCATGGGTCCAGTAATGTCGAAGACAGGCTTGGTTGCCCCTTGGTATGTGGGATCTTCCTGGACCAGGGATGGAAGCCATGTCTCCTGCATTGGCAGGCGGATTCTTAACCACTGGACTACTGGGGAAGTTCCAGATAGGATTTTAATTGAAATTTTAATTGCCTACATTACCATCCTGGAATGCAAAGTCAAATGGGCCTTAGAAGCATCACTATGAACAAAGCTAGTGGAGGTGATGGAATCCCAGTAGAGCTGTTTCAAATCCTGAAAGATGATGTTGCTAAAGTGCTGCACTCAATATGCCAGCAAATTTGGACACCTCAGCAGTGGCCACAAGAGAGGAAAAGGTCAATTTTCATTCCAATCCCAAAGAAAGGCAATGCCAAAGAATGTTTAAACTACTGCACAATTGCACTCATCTCACCCACTAGCAAAGTAATGCTCAAAATTCTCCAAGCCAGGCTTGAACAATACATGAACTGTGAACTTCCAATGTTCAAGCTGGATTTAGAAAAGGCAGAGGAGCCAGAGGTCAAACTGCCAACATCTGTTGGATCATCAAAAGAGCAAGAGAGTTCCAGAAAAACATCTATTTCTGCTTTATTGACTATGCCAAAGCCTTTAACTGTGTGGATCACAACAAACTGTGGAAAATTTTTAAAGAGATGGGAATGTCAGACCACCTTACCTACCTCCTGAGAAATCTGTATGCAGGTCAAGAAGCGACAGTTGGAACTAGACATGTAACAACAAACTGGTTCCAAATCGGGCAAGGAGTATGTCAAGGCTGTATATTTTTACTCTGCTTATTTAACTTATATGCGGAGTACACCATGCAAAAGGCTGGGCTGGATGAAGCACAAGCTGGAATCAAGATTGCTGGGAGAGATATCAATAACCTCAGATATGCAGATGACACCACCCTTATGGCAGAAAGAAAAGAAGAACTGAAGAGCCTCTTGATGAAAGTGAAAGAGGAGAGTGGAAAAGCTGGTTTAAAACTCAACATTCAAAAAACTAAGATCATGGCACCCGGTCCCATCACTTCATGGCAAATAGATGGGGAAACAATGGAAACAGTGACAGACTTTATTTTCTTGGGCTCCAAAATCACTGCAGATGGTGACTGCAGCCATGAAATTAAGAGGTACTTGCTCCTTGGAAGAAAAGTTATGACCAACCTAGACAGCATATTAAAAAGCATAGACATCACTTTGCCGACTAAGGTCCGTGTAGTCAAAGCTATGGTTTTTCCAGTGGTCATTTATGAGTATGAGAATTTGAGTATGGAGAAGGCTGCCGGGAGCCAGCTCATGAGATCCCACCCATGACAGAGTCATGAGGTAAAGGGCTGATTGAGCACGGCTTCTCAGCCCTCAGGAATTCTCGGAAGGCTGCCCCAGCACTCACCTTAAAGATGATATCTGTCTTTCTGATGTTTGCTACAATAAACCTCTTCTTATTTTCTGTGACTTAGAAAAAAGGCTTTTCCTGATTCTCTTCTAAAATAGATCAATCTGAAATCTCAAATCAACCAGGCCCCTGAACAGTAGCACCCTAAATAAAATTATCTGGGATATAGAGTATGCTGATCTAAATTCCTTTTGCTAACATATTGGTTTGTTTTATAAATGTACCTGTGCCTTTGGAGCTAATGTGCATAACTGCTCCCTAGTAATAAAACCGCATTGAGAGCCTCCGCACAGAAAGCCCCTATGGGCACAAAACCTTTCGCAGGAAAAAAGGCTTGTTAGGAAATATAAGAAAAGAAATATTGCTTTATGAAACTGTTACTTAGTCTATATTTACTCACTATGTTTTTACTCTTAACGTATGTAGCCTATATAATGAAAGCATAATTGTTAAAAACTTATATACATAGAAGTTTAGCTTTAATACAAATAATAAGACAATTGTTGAATTAACTGATGATTCTTACTTAGAGCTGACCTTCAGCTTGCTGTTCTATGACCTTATGGGACCACATTCTTTTCTGTTAAGCTCAAGGCGTAGAGTAAATTACCAAAAACAGGTTTTACCTTGAAACTTTCTATTGATAAATTCTTTCCTGCTGTGCCTGATACAAAAGCGTTCTGACTGATCAACCCTTATCAATGGAGAGTCACAAGATGTTAGCAGGCCCCCAGGCCGGAAGATGATGTAAACAAAATGAGGCTTTTTGTAACTAAAAACAGGCAAACAGTTTCGATGAAGGTCAAAAACTGCTGGCCTATTAAGCTGAATTGATAGACCCATTAAGCTGAATTCATATGCCCATTAAGCTAAATTGGTATGCCCACTAAGCTGAATTGGTATGATTCTATACTTTACATTTGTTTCTATGTACCACAAAAAATATAAAAACTGTCTTAAAAACAATAAAGTCGGAAGACACTTGGAAACACCGAGACTCGCTGTGTCTTCTCATTCGTATCGCCGAAGCCGTCCATCCTAAAGGAACCCTGACCAGCTGGGGCAGGACTCCAGCAGAAGGCTGAGTGCTGAAGAATTGATGCTTTTGCAACTGTGATGTTGGAGAAGACTTTTGAGAGTCCCTTGGACAGCAGGGAAATCAAACCAGTCAGTCCTGAGGGAAATCAGTCCTGAATGTTCATTGGAAGGACTGATGCTGGAGCTGAAACTCCAATACTTTGGCCACCTGATGCAAAGAGCTGACTTGCTGGAAAAGACTCTGCTGCAAAATGTTGAAGGCAGGAGGAGAAGGGGAAGACAGAGGATGAGATGATTGGATGGCATCATTGACTCAATGGACATGAGTTTGTGAAAGCTCAGGGAGTTGGTGATGGACAGGGAAGCCTGGTGTGCTGCAGTCTCCAGTGTCGCAAAGAATTGGGCACGATTGAGCAACTAAACTGAACGGAACATTACCATCAAAACTCCACAGCTAGGGCCCAATTTCAGAGAAAATGAAAGAGACGGGAAAAAATGAGGGTTACATACACATACTCTCTTCAATCCTCTTTTCCTGGTTCTTCTTTTTAGAAAGGTGGAGTTTCTACCTTAAATCTAGCTTCTTCTTTCCCTGCCACACAGGTTTGTAACTGGTACCTGCTCTCAGGTCAAAGCTATGAGAAAAAGGAAGACATTTTTTAAAAAACAAGAGACTCACCTCTATATGGTTTTTTCTCAAAGTTTTGACTTCTCTTCACCATTCATCTTTTGTTTAATTTCTAGATTTAGTTGCTTTTCATGTTGTGTTCAGAGTTGTAATCCATAAGAGAGAGGCTACAGTGGGCTGTTCCACCTTGGAAAGAACTAGAAGCCTCACTTTTATTAATTTTTGAGTTATTTGATTAAAAATAAAAGTGTTCTGGCTTGTTCAACCTAATATTGAGTTCATTCTGGAGTCTCTTGTATAATGTCTTCTGTCAGATATTAAAGCAGATTAATATTCTTTGAAATGTTATGGCTGGGATGCTACATAGAAATGTTGAGAACCACTGTCTGACAACCTATAATTCATCTTCAGTTAGTTATGGCCACTCTGTTAGCCAAAGGTCAGCAGAAATACATTCAACTGGCCACCTCACTAGGACTTGGGCCAGCGTTGATTTTTTTAAATGCTATTTTCAACAGGTTTAGCCTCTTAATTAATTAAAGAATTAAATTTTGTTTGTGTCTTCCTCTGTTTTCTCATCTTAAGCCCTATTAGATTGCATTGTGTGTACGCCCAGGGATATCAAGCAATTCTTAAAATAAATGAACAAAAATAACTGACTCTTGAACGACTCCCAGGAGCCCATGTAAGAAAGAGAGCTTGTGTTATGCTTTTGCACATTTACTCTTAGCCCGTGTTCAGGTCTGGATTCTTCACCTGCTCAAATGCAAGATAGAAAAGCAGATGATGGGGAAGAGAAGACTCTTCATGTATCAGTCAATTCAATCAGCAGACCCCATCAAGATTGGATAAGTCAGCTGATGCTCACTCTCTCAAATGAGGCTTTGGCAATACATGGATGGATCTGAGGGCTTAAAAAGCCAGCTGCTGGTAGATATGTCCTGCAGCCTTGGGGTATGGCGGGACAGTCCCAAGCCCTCTTCACCACCATACTTCCTGAAGCACTGCAGAAGGCACTTTCACAAATATGATCTTGTTTCATAGGCAGAGACTTATCTGAATGCCAGTTTGGGGTGACCCTGAGCTACTCAACAGTTGAAGAATCTGCTTGATCTAGTATGAGATTTGACAACCAACACATAGGGAGAATTTTTACCATTCTTTTTACCAAGGTCTTTGATCTCTTTATTGTGAGAAAGGAGTTCATCTTCAACATAAAGTTCTCCAGGAAACCTTTGCCTTTGGCAGAGTTTACATTCTCAACAGCTGTCCTAACCTTAGGGCGTATTAGGGATGACTCCTTGGTTTGGGACCTAAGCAAGTAGATGATGAGTAGTGTCATTTGCTGGGGTAGGGAAGACTATGGAGAAACAAGTTTGGGAGTGGGGAATTAAGAGCTCTGTTTTGGATATATTACATTTGATATAGACAGCCGAGTAGAGATGTGAGGCAGGTAATCAGATGAAAGTTGGGAGTTGAGGGTGTCACAAGCCCATAAGTAGGATTTAAAGCCATGGAAGGGGAAGTGGTCCCTGAGGGAGAGGATCAGGATAGAGGAAAGAAGGAGAGGCAAGCCCCAATCCTGGAGTTCTATCCTTGGAAAGTTGGAGGAAAGAGCCAGGGAAAGAGACTGAAGTGCCTGACGCTATAAGGGGAAGACTGTGAGAATATGTTGTTATAGAGGTCATGCAAACAGAGTGCTCCCAAGAAGGAATGGTCATCCACAGTCAATGATGCTGAGAGGTTGAGTGAGAAGGGGCGCAGAGATGTTCTTTGGATTTGCCAACATAGAGCACATAGTGACTTGAGTTTCTCTGTCAGTTAAATGGGCTGTTTTGAGGATTATCGATTATAGAGAGTCTGTATCTAAGATGTCATTAGCCTGAATTCAAATGATTTTACTTTTTTAAAATTGAAGTATAGTTGATGTACGATACTATAGAAGTTTCAGGGGTATAGCAGTGATTTACAATTTTTAAAGGTTATATTCCATTTATAGTTAATATAAAGTATTGGCTATATTTAATGAGTTGTACTATGTATTACTGCAGCTTATTTGTTTTATACATGATGGTTTGTACCTCTTAGTCCCCTTTCCCTATCTTGCTCCTCCCCCTTTCCATCTCCCTGCTAGTTTGTTCTCTGTATCTGTGAGTCTGTTTCTTTTTGTTATAATCAAGTTTGTTTTATTTTTTGAATTTCACATATAAATGATATCACACAGTGTGGACAAAGAATGTCATTTGCATTTCAGTACTCGATATGCCAGCAAATTTGGAAAACTCAGCAGTGGCCACAGGACTGGAAAAGGTCAGTTTTCGTTCCAATCCCAAAGAAAGGCAATGCCAAAGAATGCTTGAACTACCGCACAATTGCACTCATCTCACACGCTAGTAAAGTAATGCTCAAAATTCTCCAAGCCAGGCTTCAGCAATACGTGAACCGTGAACTTCCAGATGTTCAAGCTGGTTTTAGAAAAGGCAGAGGAACCAGAGATCAAATTGCCAATGTCCGCTGGATCATCGAAAAAGCAAGAGAGTTCCAGAAAAACATCTATTTCTGCTTTATTGACTATGCCAAAGCCTTTGACTGTGTGGATCACAATAAACTGTGGAAAATTCTGAAAGAGATGGGAATACCAGACCGTCTGACCTGTCTCTTGAGAAACCTGTATGCAGGTCAGGAAGCAACAGTTAGAACTGGACATGGAACAACAGACTGGTTCCAAATAGGAAAGGGAGTACGTCAAGGCTGTATATTGTCACCCTGCTTATTTAACTTCTATGCAGAGTACATCATGAGAAACGCTGGGCTGGAAGAAACACAAGCTGGAATCAAGATTGCCGGGAGAAATATCAATAACCTCAGATATGCGGATGACACTACCCTTATGGCAGAAAGTGAAGAAGAACTAAAGAGCCTCTTGATGAAGGTGAAAGAGGAGAGTGAAAAAGTTGGCTTAAAGCTCAACATTCGGAAAACGAAGATCATGGCATCTGGTCCCATCACTTCATGGGAAATAGATGGGGAAACACTGGAAACAGTGTCAGACTTTGTTTTGGGGGGCTCCAGAATCACTGCTGATGGTGATTGCAGCCATGAAATTAAAAGACGCTTACTCCTTGGAAGGAAGGTTATGGCCAACCTAGATAGCATATTTAAAAGCAGAGACATTACTTTGCCAGCAAAAGTCCATCTGGTCAAGGCTATGGTTTTTCCAATGATCATGTATGGATGTGAGAGTTGGACGGTGAAGAAAGCTGAGCGCCGAAGAATTGATGCTTTTGAACTGTGGTGTTGGAGAAGACTCTTGAGAGTCCCTTGGACTGCAAGGAGATCCAATCAATCCATCCTAAAAGAGATCAATCCTGGGTGTTCATTGGAAGGTCTTATGTTGAAGCTGAAACTCCAGTACTTTGGCCACCTCATGCGAAGAGTTGACTCATTGGAAAAGACCCTAATGCTGGGTAGGATTGGGGGCGGGAGGAGAAGGGGACGACAGAGGATGAGATGGTTGGATGGCATCACCGACTCGATGGACATGGGTTTGGGTAGACTCCCGGAGTTGGTGATGGACAGGGAGGCCTGGCGTGCTGCAATTCATGGGGTCGCGAAGAGTCGGACATGACTGAGCGACTGAACTGAACTGAACTGAAACAAAGGCTATTGCAGAGGTAAAGACATCAGCTACTGCAACAGCCCCTGACGTGCAAGGGAGCAACTGGAGGGGAGTTCAGGGTAGAGGAAAACAAGACGCTGGCCCTAGAGAGTTAAACGCACAGCAAAGGAAATAGTCAATGAGCCAGGATTCTTGCATCATCCCATTAATAGAAAGGTGCTAAAATCATTATTTGTCTGTAATCTTTTGATGTTTGAATACATGGCTTTTTTATTTTCCAGCAAAAACTCCTGTATGTCCTGGCTC
The DNA here is from genome assembly GCA_024291935.2 of Okapia johnstoni. Lineage (NCBI taxonomy): Eukaryota > Metazoa > Chordata > Mammalia > Artiodactyla > Giraffidae > Okapia > Okapia johnstoni. The sequence goes on along the minus strand of CM044322.1, from coordinate 72,080,601 downwards.
CTCCCTTTCCTCTTTGGAACAGTCTCTCAGAGCTGCTTCCCAGATTGAAGTCCTCAGTAAGTCTGCCAAATAAAACATAATTCTCAGACTTCTCTGGTGGTCCAGTGGTTGGGAATCTACCTTGCAATGCAGGGAACACAGGTTCATTCCCTGGTTGGGGAAGATTCCACATATCAAGGGGCAACTAGGCCACGTGCCACAACTGCTAAGCCTGTGCTCTAGAGCCCATGAGCCGCAACTGCTGAAGCCCACGTGCCTAGTACCTGTGCTCGGCAACAAGAGAAGCCACCACAATAAGAAGTCTGTGTACTGCAACCAAAGAGTAGCTCTGTTTCATCACAATTAGAGATAGCCTGCATGCAGCAATGAAGAACCAGCACAGCCAAAGATAAATAAAATAAAATAAATGTGTTGAAGTGAAAAAGCAGATCATTACAAATATTTTTTAAAAAACATAATACTTTTAGGTTGTGCAATTCTTTTCAGTCAAAACAGTATTTGTCATTCTCAGTATAAATTATTTTACTTTGCAATGATATTCTATCAACGATTCTCAAACTTTAATATTTAGTTGAATCACCTGGAAGATTTACTAAAATACAATTTTTCTGACTCAGTAGGTCTGAGAATTATATTTCTAACAACACTCCAGATATTGCTGAGTCTCTGCCTGTCTGACAAATAGGAAGCTACAACCTTTGCCAGGGGTCACTTTCTGCTCCTGCTTTTGATAATCTCCATGATGCTAATATGGCCATGAGTAGGCCTTGATACTGCTTTGTACTTCAGCCCATTGGTGAAAAGGAGACACAAATACACTCTGAGCTGGGCCCAAGTTCTGGTTCTCTAACAGCCCCTCAAAGACACCAATTTGACCAAGTTACTCATGCCTGCTGGCCTGTGCTCCAGAGTGGGCAGCCAGGCACCTGCTGCTACTGCTAATAATGGAACCACTCAGTAAAGCTAGAAATCCATCAACAGCACTGGTATCAGTTTTCTTGGCTTCAATCCCAGCTATACAGAAGAAATAAAACCCTAGTCCACTGACTGCTACCGGCCTTAGTTTAGACCTCTCTAGGTTTCCCCCAACAGTATGACTTTAATGAAATGGGAGAGAACACATTCCATCTCCACTAAACCCATGGAGAAGCTGCCTGGCTCTCCAAGTGGTTTGTGTGTGTGCACACTCACTTGTGTCTGACTCTTTGAAACCTCATGAACTGTAGCCCAAGAGGCTCCTCTTGCCATGGGATTTTCCAGGCAAGAATACAGAGTGGGTTGTCATTTCCTACTCCAAAGGATCATTCCAACCCAGGGGTCAAACCTGCATTTCCTGCCTGGCAGGCAGATTCTTCACTACTGAGCCACTTAGGAAGCTCCTCCAAGCAGGTAAGTTCTTTCAATTCACATGCACATAACTCTTCTAGAGTCACCTCCACCCAATACATTGTCAAAGAGGCTCCCTTTTTGGTCTTTGAATTGACATCACTGGCCCCAAGTCCATTTTACTTTGTAGGGATTTTAGGAACCTGATTGTCCTTTCCTGGAACCTTACTTTGGTTGGGCCTTCCCCATTCATCAATCATGTTTTTGTAACCTTAAATTTCACTGGGCTCAGAGTTCCTGCTCCCTCTGTTTTGTGGATTAGTTTCTAAATAAATTCTTGGCTGCAGAAAGATACAAGTGTTTACACCAGAATCCACCAACCACAACGATCAAACCCCAAAAGCAAACAGATGCCCTGGGGGCAGGAACCTTGAACTTTCAACAAGAGCTCAAGGTCCACTCAGGCCTGTAAAATGCTTGCATGTACATGGGACAGATGTTCAACAAATGCTAACTATTATCATACTATTATCACCTGCTTCTGCCTATAAACTCAGGCTTCTTCCCAAACCAGCTTCTCCTTGGACTTTCCCTACCCACCCCAGGGCCACAGCCCAAATCTTAGTACTCATTTCTTTATACCAGTGTTGCTCCCAACATTCAACTATCTAATCTCTCTTCCTCCAGAGTCTCTCTTCCCCATTCCATTTTATCACAAGAAACAGTGATTTCTTATTTGTAATTATCCAAATTCCTCTCCCTGGTTTTCAAACCTTATTCCTCTACCTACACACCCTAGCATTTACTCCCCCGATTTCATTCAAACACATATTGAATGCCTTCAGTCACTGAGGCTATGAAGATCAGCAAGATGGTGCTGTTCCCAATGAGTTTACAGTGTATGGAAAGAAGGAAATGAGCAATAAGCCAGTCCCTAAACCGTGGGACAAAGCAGAAGCTCCTGGAACTCAGAGTTTCGGTAGGTTGTTTGAGGGTGCAGAAAGGATATTTTGGGGCAGAAGAAACTACACATGCCAAAGTACAAGGACTTGAGATGTAGAACACATTCAGGTTACTGATGGTTATTCAACAAGACAAATCAAAGAACTGGAGGAGGACGGTGGACTAATAGGTTTTTGAGATGAATAGCTAGGCAGGAGTAAGATATAATATAATAATAACAGATATTGTTATTAGAAGCTTATAATAGAAGCTTAGAATTTATCCTAAAAGGAGCAAGTGAAGTTTAAGTATGTGTGCTTTCTAAGTTGCTTCTGTTGTGTCTGACTCTTTGCCAACACTATGGACTGTAGCCTGCCAAGTCAGTGATGCCATGCAACCATCTCATCCTCTGTCATCCTATTTTCCTCCCACCTTCAGTCTTGCCCAGCATCAGGGTCTTTTCAAATGAGTCAGCTCTTCCCATCAGGTGGCCAAAGTATTGGAGTTTCAGCTTCAACATCAGTCTTTCCAATGAATATTCAGGGTTGATTTCCTTTTAGGATTGACTGGTTGGATCTCCTTTCAGTTCAAGGGACCCTCAAGAGTCTTCTCCAACACCACAGTCTCAAAAGCATCAATTCTTCGGCGCACAGCTTGCTTTTTACTCCAACTCTCACATCCATACATGACTACTGGAAAAACCATAGCTTTGACTAGATGGACCTTTTTCGGCAAAGTAACGTCTCTGCTTTTTAATATGCTGTCTACGTTGCTCATAGCTTTTCTTCCAAGTAATATCTCTGCTTTTTAATATGGTGTAATGATCTTTTGCATGTTCGTGTACATTAATACACAGAAGCACAGAGTACAAAGCACATCATTCTTCTTCATGACAGCATAGAACTTCATTGTATGGTTATACTATTTTTGTATGTGGTCATTTGGAAACAATGAGAGATTTTATTTTCTTGGGCTCCAAATCATTGCAGATGGTGACTGCAGCCATGAAAGTAAAAGACGCTTGCTCCTTGGAAGAAAAGTTGTGAAAAACCTAGACAGCATATTAAAAAACAGAGACATTACTTTGCTGACAAAGATTCATCTAGTCAAAGCCATGGTTTTTTCAGTAGTTATGTATGGATGTGAAAGTTGGACCACAAAGAGAACTGAGTGCTGGAGAATGGATGCTTTTGAGACTGTGGTGTTGGGAGAAGACTCTTGAGAGTCCCTTGGACAGCAAGGAGATCAAACCAGTCAATCCTAAAAGGAAATCAACCCTGAATATTCATTGGAAGGACTGGTGCTGAAGCTGAAACTCCAATACTTTGGCCTCGTGATGGGAAGAGCTGACTCTTTGGAAAAGACCCTGATGCTGGGAAAGATTGAAGGCAACAGGAAAAGGGGAAGACAGAGGATGAGAAGGGCATCACCTACCTGATGGACATGAGTTTGAACAAGCTCTGGGAGTTGGTGAAGGACAGGGAAGACTGGGTGCTGCAGACCATGGGGTCACAAAGAGTGGGACACAAGTGAATGACTGAATTGAACGGATTATAGTATTTATAGGCAATTAAGCTATATCATGCGGGCTTCCCAGGTGGCACAATGGTAAAACATTCACCTGCCAATGCAGGAGATGCAGAAGACATGGATTCGATCCCTGGGTTGGGAAGATACCCTGAAAGAAGAAATGGTATTCCAGTATTCCAGTATTCTTGCCTGGAAAGTCCCATGGACAGAGGAGCCTGGCAGGCTACAGTCCGTGGGGTCACAAACAGTCGGTCGGACATGACTGAGTGACTGACCACATGTGCAGGTTATATCGTATCTATGTACATATGTCACCTTTGCTCACATGTAAGTACAGGATAAACTAGATGTGGAATTTCTGGGTCAAAGTATAGAGAAGTCATGTTTTAAAGGCAGTTTTTGTATAATAAAAGTGATATATATGTATAGTAAAATAACATTTGAATCAGTATATAAAAATACAAAAAATGTCTCCATTCCATCTCAGGACATCCAGCTCCTTTCTCTTCAATTAACCACCATGAATACATTCCTCCAGCGAATTTTCTGTGCATAAGCAAGTGTGTATGTGTGTGTTATTGAGATTATAGATGCAGTTTGGAAAGAGAAATTCTGTGGTGAGGAGAGATTCTGTTTGGAAGGGAGACTAAAGAGAGGAAAAGACGGAGAGGTAGTAAAAGCAATAAAGAGGCTGTGGCAGCAATCTGGAAAATGAGCATTAAGTGATAAAGGCCCAAACTAAGCAGAAGGAATGGGAATGGAAAAGAAAAAGGAAGATTCAAGAGATATTTAAGGGGAACTTCTCTGTTGGCCCAGTGGTTAAGAATCCACCTTCCAATGTAGGGGAGGCAGATTCCATCCCTGGTTGGGGAACTAAGATCCCACATGCCACAAGCAATTACTGAGCCTGTGTTCCACAACTAAAGAGAAGGCCATACGCGGAAACAAAGAGCCTGTGCCCAGCAATTAAGAGCCAACACAGCTAAATTTTAAAAAGAGAGAGAGAGATTGAGGAGGTTACGTTGACATGATTTCCTAAGTATTTGAATATGGGAGGTGAGAAAAGAGCGTATTCATTGATTTCCAGATTTCTGACTTCAGTAACTGGATGGATGGTGAGTGGCACCATCCACTAAGAGAAAGACTTCAGGAAGAAGAATAGATGGTGGAGACAAGAAGATGATTTCAGTTTTTGTTTGGAATTTAAAGCGCCTCTGTAACATCCAATCAAGGATTCCTAAAGCCAATTAGAGAGAGATCTGGGTCAGAGATACAGATCTCAGAGTCACCATATCTAATCAATTCATAGTCAAAGCCAAGGAAACGAATGAAATAACCCATGGAGACAATGCAGAGTGAGAAAAAATGGAAGTTGAGGACTGAATTCTACAGAATATCAACAACTAAACGAGAGATAAAGATGAAACCTACAAAGGAACTAGAAAACAGGCAGCCAGAAAATTTGGAAGGAAATTGAGATGAGATTTTGTCCTTTAAACCAGGGCAGGAGGAGTTTAAAGAAAGAGAAAATGGTGAGTGAGGCATAATAATTAGGAGTTGGACAGACCCAGGTGTAAATTCTAGCTTTGCCAATTACCAGCAATTACACCTTGGATGCACACCAAACTTTATAAGCATTTGCAAAAAAAGATGAATAATATGACTTACCTAATGGAGTCATTTGTTTTTGTTGTTCATGTGCTTGTTCATGTCTGACTCTGTGACTCCACGGACTGCAGCACACCAGGTTTCCCTGTCCTTCACCACCACCTGGAGTTTGCTCAAACTCATGTTCATTGAGTCGGTGATTCCATCCAACCATCTCATCCTCTGTCATCCCCTTCTCCTCCTGTCTTCAATCTTTCCCAGCATCAAGGTCTTTTCCAACAAGTCAGTTCTTCCCATCAGGTGGCCAAAGTGTTGGTGTTTCAGCTTCAGCACCAGTCCTTCCAATGAATATTCCGGGTTGATTTCTTTTAGGATTGACTGGTTGGATCTCCTTACAGTCCAAGGGACTCTGAAGGGTCTTCTCTAACAACACAGTTTGAAAGCATCAATTCTTCAGCGCTCAGCCTTCTTCATGGTCCAACTCTCACATCTATACATGACTACTGGAAAAACCATAACACTGGTTATATGTATCTTTGTCAGCAAAGTAATGTCTCTGCTTTTTAATATGCTGTCTAGGTTTGTCATAGCTTTTCTTCCAAGGAGCAAGTGTCTTTTAATTTCATGGCTGCAGTCACTGTCCACAGTGATTTTGGAGCCCAAGAAAATAAACTCTGTCACTGTTTCCATTGTTTTCCCATCTATTTGCCATGAAGTGATGGAACTGGATACCATGATCTTAGTTTTCTGAATGTTGAGTTTTAAGCCAGCTTTTTCATTCTCCTCTTTTACCTTCATCAAGAGGCTAATTCCTTTTCACTTTCTGTCATAAGGGAGGTGTCATCTGCATATCTGAGGTTATTAATATTTCTCCCAGCAGTCTTGATTCCAGCTTGTGCTTCATCCAATGTGGCATTTCACATGATGTACTCTGCATAGAAGTTAAATAAGCAGGGAGACAATATACAGCCTTGATGTACTCCTTTTCCAGTTTTGAACCAGTCCATTGTTCCATGTCTGGTTCTAACTGTTGCTTCTTGACCTGCATACAGGTTTCTCAGAAGGCAGGTAAGGTGGTCTGGTATTCCCATATCTTTAAGAATTTTCCAGTTTGTTGCAATCCACACAGTCAAAGGCTTTGGTCAATGAAATAGAAGTAGATGTTTTTCTGGAATTCTCTTGCTTTTTCTATAACCAAATCTTACCTTTTCTATAATATAAATCTTGCTTTTTCTATAAACAGATGTTGGCAATTTGATCTCTGGATCCTCTGCTTCTTCTAAATCCAGCTTGTACATCTGAAAGTTGTCAGTTCACATACTGTTAAAGCCTAGCTTGAAGTATTTTGAGCATGAATTTGCTAGCTTGTGAAATGAGTGTAATTGTTCGATAGTTTGAAATTCTTTGGCATTGCCCTTCTTTGGGATTGGAATGAAAACTGACCTTTTCCAGTCCTGTGGCCACTGTTGAGTTTTCCAGATTTGCTGACATATTGAGTGCCTGCTTTAATAGTATCATCTTTTAGGATTTCCAATAGCTCAGCTGGAATTCCATCACCTCCACTAGCTTTGTAGTGATTTGTCCTAAGGCCCACTTGACTTCGCATTCCAGGATGTCTGGCTCTGGACAACCACTATTGTGGTTATCCAAGTCATTAATATCTTTTGTATAGTTCTTCTGTGTATTCTTGCTATCTCTTCTTAATATCTTCTGCTTCTGTTAGGTCCATACCATTTCTGTCCTTTATTGTGCCCATCTTTGCATGAAAATTCCCTTAGTATCTCTAATTTTCTTGAAGAGATCTCTAGTCTTTCCCAGTCTATTGTTTTCCTCTATGTCTTTGCATTGATCACTGAGGAAGGCTTTCTTATCTCTCCTTGCTCTTCTTTGGAACTCTGCATTCAAATGGGTATGTCTTTCCTTTTCTCCTTTGCCTTTCACTTCTCTTCTTTTCTCAGCTATTTGTAAGGCCTCCTCAGATAACCATTTTGTCTTTTTGCATTTCTTTTTCTTGGGGATGGTTTTGATCACTGCCTCCTGTACAATGTTAGGAATCTTCATCCACAGTTCTTCAGGCACTCTGTCTATCAGATCTAATCCCTTGAATATATTTGTCACTTCCACTGTATAATCGTAAGGGATTTGATTTAGGTCATACCTGAATGGCCTAATGGTTTTCCCTATTTTCTTCAATTGAAGTCTGAATTTGGCAATAAGGAGTTCATGATCTGAGCCACAGTCAGCTCCTGGTCTTGTTTTTGCTGACTGTATAGAGCTTCTCCATCTTTGGCTGCAAAGACTATAATCAGTCTGATTTCGGTGTTGGCTGTCTGGTGATGTCCATGTGTAGAGTCTTCTCTTGTGTTGTTTGAAGAGGGTGTTTGCTATGACCAGTGCATTCTCTTGGCAAAACTCTATTAGCCTTTGCCCTGCTTCATTCTGTACTCCAAGGTCAAATTTGCCTGTTACTCCAGGTGTTAAGTTAAAAGTTAAGGCTATTTAAGTGTGTATATTTGCAAGTTCCGGTCTACCCAGCCATATTTCAATGTTTTTACTCTTTCTTTTCCCAGAGGGTGAATTAGCCTTTTTGTTCACAGTTATTGAACCAGTGTGTTCTCCTGGCAAAACTTTGTGATTAAATTGGATAATGTAAATAAAACTGTTAGTACAGTGTCTAAGCTAATAATAAGCTATCAATAAATGCTGATTTCTAATAAGAAGCAAAATAAACATAAAGAAATTCATTCAATTTAAAACTAATGATCCTATCACAGTAATTTCAGAGAAGCCATGCAGATATTAATCCAAATTAAGTATATTGAAGAGTATATGAGAGGAGAAAAAGGAGTCAAAGAATTCGGTAATGAAGATAAAATGATAAAATAGGTGTACCAGAGGGAAGCAAGGAATTGAGCATAATGTTTGCTTACACCCCAACCCCAGCCTTTTCAGAAAATAGAATGTGTATATTATTAGGCTTTGGGGGACAAATTACTGTTGTTGTTTAGTTGCCAACTCTTTCGCAACCCCATGGCTGCCTGTAGCCCACCAAGCTCCTCTATCCATGGGATTTTCCAGGCAAGAGTAGTGGAGGGGAACAACTTAGAGAGGGACAAATTAAAAATATAAGACATAACTTGAGTTGGAAAAATTAATACTGTTAAATGGCCATTCTGCTGAAGGCAGTCTATAGATTAAGTGAGATCCCTGTCAAATTACCCTTGACATTTTTCACAGAACTAGAACCAATAATCCTAAAATTTATATGGAGCCAAGAAACATCCAGAAGTTGCAAAGCAATCCTGAGGAAGAAGAACAAAACTGGAGACAGAAACCTCACAGACTTTAGACAACACTCCAGAGCTACAGCAATCGAAGCAGTGTGGTATTGACACAGAAACAGACATATGGATTAAAGGAAAAGGATGACAGCCCAGAAACAAAGCCACACACCTACAGTCAAGTAATCTTTTACCGAGGAGGCAAGGGTATACAGTGGAGAGAAGACAGTCTCTTCAGCAAGCAATGTTTGCAAAGTTGGACAGTTGCATGGGAATCAATGAAGTGGGAACATACCCTCACACCATACACAAAAATAAACCCAAAATGGCTTAAAGAATAAAATATATGACATGATATCATAAAACTCCTAGAACAGAGTATAGGCAGAACATTCTGACATAAATCAAATCAATGTTTTCTTAGATCAGTCTCCCAAGGAAAGAAATAAAAGCAAAAGTAAACAAATGGAAACTAATCAAACTTGCAAGTTTTTGCACAGCAAGGGAAACCATAAAAAAACAAAAAGACAACATACAGACTGGGAGAAAATATTTGCAAATGATGCAAGTGATAACGGCTTAATTGCCAAAACATACGAACAACTCATACAACTCAATAACAAAAAAGCAAACAATCCAATTGAAAAGTGTGCAGAAGACCAAAACAGACATTTACCCAAAGAAGACATACAAACAACCAATAGGCCCATTACTATGTGCTGAGTCGCTTCAGTCGTGTCAGACTCTTTGCAACGCCATGGACTGTAGCCCAACAGGCTCCTCTGTCCATGGGATTCTCCAGGCAAGAATACCCAGGTGAGTTGCCACGCCCTCTCCAGGGGACCTCCCTAACCCAGCGATTGAACTTGCATTTTTAAGTTATTGGCATTGGCAGGTGGGTTCTTTACCACTAGTGCCACCTGGGAAGCAATAGGCACTTTAGAAGATACTTAACATCTCTAATTATTAGAGAAATGCAAATCAGAATTACAGTGAGTCAGAAATTACAGTCAGACCATATCACACTGGTCAGAATGGCTATCATTAAAAAGTCCACAAATAACCAATGCTGGTGAAGGTGTGGAGAAAAGGGAACTCTTCTACACTGTTGGTGGGAATTTAAGTTGCAGCCACTATGGAAAACAGCATGCAGGTTCCTTAAAAAACTCAAAATAGAATTGCCATATTATCCAGCAATCCCACTGCTGGGCATATATCTGGAGAAAACTATAATTTGAAAAAATACATGGACCCCAATGTTCATAGCAGCACTATTTACAATAGCCAAGACATGGAAACATCTTAAATGTCCATTGACAGACGAGTGGATCAAAAAGATTTTGTGCGTGTGTGTGTGTGACTCAACCATAAAAAAAGAATGAAGTAATACCATTTGCAGCAACATGGATGAAACTAGAGATTATCACGCTGAAGTGGAAACAAGTTACAAAAAGAAAGACAAATACCATATATATCACTCATATATGGACTCTAAAATATGACACAAATGAAATTATTTATGAAATAGAAACAAACTCACAGACATAAAAAACAAACTTACAGTTACCAAAGAGAAGAGAGGGTGGAGGAGAGATAAATTAGCAATTTCAGATTAGCAGATACAGACTACTATGTATAAAATAGGTAAACAACAAGGTCCTACTGCACAGCACATGGAACTATAGTCGATATCCTGTAACAAACTGTAATGGAAAAAAACATGAAAAAGAATATGTATGTGTACATAAAAGTGAACTGTTTGCTGTACTCTAGAAATGAAAACAACATTGTAAATCAACTATAGTTTAATATATTTTTTTTTAAATACAAGAGACAAGAGGTGGTCATGGGTGAGATCAATAAGGGACCACTCCTTGACACTTCCACTGACTCTTACTGCCATTACTCCTGCTGAACATTACCACTAGTTTAGGTTTTACGAAACATAAGTCTGCAAATATCACATCCTCTACTTTGTTGTTCCTGTTTCAAAGCTATCAAGGAATTCCTGTGGTCCAAGGAATATTATTCAAATGTCTTCCCAACATTCAAGGCCCTCCATAATCTTGCTATGTTTACAGTGCTGTCTTTCCCTATAATCTGTAGACTTCCCCAGCTGAATTTCTCTCCTAGCTCCTTCAGCGATCCCCCTAACAATGTCTTCACTTACCTCTTGCTTTGTCCTACTTAAAGGCCAGCTTATACCTCCAGAAAGTATTTCCTGGAACACTATACTTTTCAATGATCCCCCCTCTTCCTAACTCTCCTAGAACTAGAGTGACAAGCCAGGCCATGAAGCGATTTTTTTGTTTGGTTCATTTTAAGTAGTATAATCATAAGTTTTCACATAAAAATCTGAATTTCTGGCTTCTTTTGAAAAATCAGGCCTTTTCTCCTTGCAAGTCTGGACTAGAGTTGAATGTAAAGTGGGCCCTTCAGCTAGGGTATGCATTCTCAAGTTTCATTTTTATACCTGGCTCATCATTCTCATACACACTTGTGCCTGACTCATGTAAGGATTTGAGTTTGTAAATCCAGGTCTAAACTGTAGCTGGACACTTGGTGTACACTACATGGCAATTATTTATCTTTACATTTATCATGTCTCTTGGAAAAGTTTCACATGGAACTATTATGCCTATTTGGGATTCCCCACAATGCCTAGCACAGCAACCTAAATATAGAATATTTAATATAAGATAAATGGGAATCCTAATCTGCATTTTCTTAACTAACTACCCATCACCCAACAAAACTACAGTTATCCCATTCCAAAAATAAATGCCAAGGAAAAAATTCTGTACGTGGAAACAAGAAAGCACTGGTTGTGAAGAGGGGAAGGCAGTCCTAGAAAGTTTGATTTCAGTGATTCCAGCTCTGGTCTTGCAGCTAGAGCAAGAGGTTTGGAATTTATCCATTGCAGTTAGCAAGTATTTGTGACTCTTGTCAAGGCTTCAGGCCTTGATTCTTATTTCCTCACTCATGTCAGATGGTTAAGAGGTTAAGACTCGAAGGCAGGAAGAAAAAGAGCAAGGATGATGGATAGTGGTGATTAGAACTGCTCATGTAGTAGTTCCTCTCCCACTTTATTCTCTAATGTGGGAAATGCAAACAGAGGGCTATTGCCAACTTGTAGAGCCTATAGAGTTGACTAGAGCTTCAGGGGAGGGACAGGCCAGGATTTGAATCTTGATGGTATGACTCCACAGTCAACACATCCTACCACTATACCAGGAAAGGAGGATTTACCATGAAGTTAACAAACTTTAACCTTCAGGACCCCTTCCTTGCACAACGCCTTTTCAAGGCTCTGGGCAAGGCCTTAGCAATGTGCTCATACGGTCATTATAAAATTCCATCAGTAAAGTATTCTCATAGCAGTGATTAAGATCCCTGTATCCTTTCACTCAGACTCTCTCTCCAATACTTTCCCCCTGTTAGACATTTCTGGGATCTGCTAAGAGGAAGTCGAGTTGGGATACAAATATTTTGAGTTATATTTATGTGGTATACAGTCATTTTCACTTAGAGTCATTGCCACACATGTAAATGTAGAAATGGCTTTCAAGAATATCTCTTGTTACCTGCTGTGTAGACTCCTTTGGCATCATGGCCCATAGTTGTAGGGCCAGAGGTTACATCTTGATATAAGTGGCATGTAGATTGTGGAGGAGAGACAGGTTTGAAAGTTATGTAATCAGAAGTTAATTTCTGGAAAAATCTTCCAATCATCATATGTGTAAAATTTTTAATGCAGGATTCAGTTACCACTAACACCTGATACAATAGCAAGCATTCAAGATAGACCCCAATAAGCTCTGTTTCCTGTTATTCATACCCCACTCCCCTCCCACATTATGTCAGTATTGATCAATAGAATACAGAAGAGGTGGTAGCATGTCACTTCCAAGGCTAGGTCATGAAACCCATTGCAGCTTATACCTTCTGTCTCAGTCTCCCTCTTTCTCACCTTCTTTCTCTTTCCCTTAGGAAGGAGCCAGAAGCCTATAAGATGAGCTGCCTGGTGGAGAGGTCCACATGGTAAGAAACTGAGGTCTCCTGTTAACAGTTACATGAGAGAATTTTGAAATGGATCCTCTAGCCTCAGTCAAGTCTTCAGATGATTTGTAGAGATGGCCAACAAATCGATCACCACTTTATGAGAAAACCGGAGCCAGAACCACCTAGCTAAACTGCTCCTGAATTCCTGACCCACAGAAGCCATGGTGTTTGTTGTTTTAAGTCAGTAAATTTAGGGATAATATATATAGCAATAGATAACTAATATATCTACCAAAAATGATTGTTCTCTCTTGGCCAAGAATACATTAAGTAATTCAATATTAACTCTATAAAGTTTTAGTGCTTATATATGTAAGAAACTTGGTAGAAGTTTCCCTAAATTTGACAACAAAATTGTCACCAATTTTGCCGGTAAGTTGTGAAATAGACTTCTTCTAAGCTATCACAGATAAAACTATTTTTATTAAAAATGCCAGAGTGAGGGCTCCCTGGTGGCACAGTAGATGAGAGTCCACCTGCCAATGCAGGGAACAGGTTCGGTTTCTGGTCCAGGAAGATTCTACACGCTGTGGAGGAACTAAGCCCGTGCATCACAATTACTGAGCCTGTGCTCCAGAGCCCGTGAGCCACAGCTACTGAGCCTGCGTGCTGCTCTCACCGAAGCCCAAGGGCCTGGAGCCTGTGCTCTGCAGCAAGCAAAGCCACCACAAGGAGAGGCCCGCGCACTACAACAAAGAGTAGCCCCAACTCGTGGCAACTAGAGAAAGGGCCTGTGCAGTAAGGAGGACCCAGCCAGCCAAAGAAATAAAATAAAACGCCAGAGGGAAGACTGGTCTACTTTTATACTCTTTATAGAAAATATTACAAAGTTGTCATGTGAAAAGACAATCAAAGACTATGTAGCTAAACATATAAAAAATCTATTTAGAAGATTATAGAGTTTACTGTTAAAAAAATGAGTTTTTTAGTTTGTAGTGTATATGGTTTAAGATCATTTTTATATGCAGTTTATTGTTCCTCCTCTAAATAAATGTTTACTTTTATTTTATTCTTTTTTTGGCTGTGCTGGGTGTTCATTGCCATGAGGGCGTTTCTCTAGATGTGGCGACTGGGGGGCTACTCTCTAGTTGTGTGCCGGCTTCTCATTGTGGAGCACAGGCTCTAGGGCATGAGGGCTTCAGCAGTTGCCCTACGTGGGCTCAGTAACCATGGCTCCTGGGCTGTAGAGCACAGGTTCAACAGTTGTGGTGTACATGCCTAGTTGTTCTGCTGTCTGTGGATCTTCCTGGATCAGGGATTGAACCTGTGCCTCCTGCATTGGCAGGCAGATTCTTTAGCCCCAAATAATCACTTTTGAATCTAATTTTCTCTCAATAATTTTACATTATTTTTCTAGTGAAAGTCACTCAGTTGTGTCCAACTCTTTGCAATCCCATGGACTGTCCATGGAATTCTCCAGGCCGGAATACTGGCGTGCATAGCCTTTCCCTTCTCCAGGGGATCTTCCCAACCCAGGGATCAAACCCAGGTCTCCCACATCTCCCACATTGCAGGCAGATTCTTTACCAGCTGAGCCATAAGGGAAGCCCAAGAATACTGGAGTGGGTAGCCTATCCCTTCTCCAGGGGATCTTCCCAACACAGGGATCGAACCCTGGTCTCCTGCGTTGCAGGCGGATCCTTTACCAACTGAGCTATCAGGGAAGCCCGGAGGGCTAGGCTACAAAACCTTTGCTCTGACACTGGACACCATAAAATGTTTCGTCAATTATTTACTAAAGAGGTCTTTATTTACTAAAGAGGTCTAAAGATTGAAATTCATTTAGAATCAAGGGGGGTGTGGTGTGAATAGAGAAAATCTGGCATTGTGCCTTTGGTCTAGTTAATTTAACCCCTTTTAACAAACCAAGGCAAGCCCACATTCACCCCCTGAGAATTCTGTTTGTATATACGGAGTTGGGTGGGGGTTCTCACCTGGACTTCAAAGGATCTCCTAACTGGTTCTCCCTCTTTCTAACTGCCCTAGCTTTTAACTTCTGACCCCTTCAGTGTCCCTAATACTCCATTATTTTTCCTTCCCCCTTTGGGAGAGACTAACGGAGCCAGAAACATGATTATTTCCAACAAAAAGGAATTGGGGCAGTTTACTGCAAGAGACTTACTGTGTTATCAGAGCTGTTAAAAAAGAATAAGGTAGGCCTCTAAGAACTGATGACCATTAAACGATATTCAAGATATATTGTAAGGGGGGGGGGTGAGGGTGGGGGAAGCAAGTTGCAAAACAATATGCATAGTTGTAGCCATTTCTTATCCTAAAATTACTGTATTTCATTCATTCTAAGATACACACACATCCTATCAAATTTTAACATCTCTGATCAATGGCCTATCAGAGTTTAATTGGCAGTTTTTTCTCTTAGAGTTCTATAAAATAAAATACATAATCAGTGATACCTTAGATTTGATGAAATACAACAATTGTTAAAGAACAAAACCTGAACTAAATAAATTTAAAGATGAAATCTACTTTATTCAACAATTCATGAATCAGACAGAAGACAAATAGAAGGACAGAGTTGTACAAAATGGAAGTTTTGCTAAGAGGAAATGGAAGCTTTTTTACAGGCAGAAAGAGGGTAGACAAGGAAGTTTTAAGTGGATTATTTGGGGAAGTTTACCTTTTCCTTGAAAGGTGGGTGGAATCTTAGCAGGCAGATTGCCTCACTAGTGCAGACCAGGACATTTCAGACTGATTGGTTTAAAATGTCTCACTCCTGGGAGAGGCCAAAACTACCTTAGGTATTAGGTCTTGGTGATGCTTAGCATAAGAGAACCCATTTGGGGGCTTCTGCTTCTTTTTTAACACTGTAAATAGCACACTAATCAGACCAGGATGCATCTTGAAAGCACTAGTCTGGAAAACTCTTCAGCTGTTTAGAAAGCCTTCTATTAAACTGAAAAACCCTAGGTGTTGAGGCACAAACAGAAACTGGTTACCAAGAACTTGCTTGTAGGGCTGGTTGACATGGCAATCAGAGGATTGTCATGTAAGGGAGTGATTGGGGCTGGGATTCTAATGTTGTGGCTTCTCACTTTGAAAGCAAATAAAAGTCCAAGTGTGAAGAGACTCAACACCCTTCTGACCTGATTCATGCCCAGTCCTGGACTGGCTGGGACTCTCTCATTAAGCTGGTAGCTGAAGGAACAAGACCAAGAGGAAATAAAAGGTGCCTGGAGTCCCAACTGCTTTACCATCAAAGGGTATCCTTTCTTAGTAGCAGGACTGTATCCTTTATCCAAGTTCAGTAAAATGTTATCACCTAAGCAAGTCTGTTGAGCCTATAACCCTAGGGGGAATCTTGGGTTCCTACTATATTAGTGTAATATATTCAAGTGTATTTGTATTTCTAACAAAAAAGTTAGAATACAGGATAAATTCATGAGAGATTATTTCTCAGGAATGAGATTAATGGAGATTTAAACTTTGTACTTTTATTACCTTTAAAAAAAACTCACATAAATTATACCTTTATAATCGAAGAAAAAAGGTAAAGATATTCCAATGGGAAAATACAGGCTAATATTAATAATTAAGTGGGTAAGCAACTGATGTATTTCCTTTTCACATCTTAACCTTCAACTTTCTAATGAGCATGAATTGTTTTTTTCCGATACGAAAATTTGTTTTAATAAATAAAATAAACTCCCTTCAAACACATTTCACTTCTGCAAATAAAAATAAACGCACAAATTCTTCAACATCGCAAGGAAAAAACTGTTTATTTCTAAATCAAATTTACACAGGATTCTGATTTATTCATTAAGCAAACACACTGGTGAAAATAAACTGAGTGCCTACTGTCGGGTTAGAGAAAACTCTCGCGACTTTCTCGCTTATTATGTCAATTTGATTTTAAAAATCTGTTTTTAATAAAAGACAGTTTCAAGACATCTGTAACTTTCTAAAACTTCTAAAAGATAAGGGATGCTGCAGCTTAGCGCCTCCCGTCTCTCGTGACCCTCCCAAACGGGGAAGCCATGTTAACCATCGCCTCATAGAGGAAACTACATCTCCCAGAATGCTTGCGGATTGCGTCGTGCTGGCACTTTTACTGGCAGGGTCTTAGAGCTGAGTCTGTAGCCGGGCGCCATCTTTGACTCTGGCAGTCTTGGATTTCTGCTGGTGTTGCTGCTGAGAAGACGGCGGGCGGCAGCGGCTAAGAAAGAAGAAAGACGTGGCAGCAAGCGGGAGTCGGGGATAGTGTCCACGGTTCGGTAAAGTTTCTGTTCTCTGGTAACTAAACCCGTTTTTTTGCTTCCCGGGTGGCTTGGGGCCGGGGAGGTGGGGGAGAGGGCGAGGGGAGTGGCCGAGGCCTCCCCTCGCCCCTGGGTCGCGGCCTAGCCCGGAAAGTCAGAGCGGGTCCTTAGGTCCTGCAGTAACGACCCCCTCCTCCACCTTCCAGCGGTCGCCGTCGCCAGGGCGGGCTGGGAGCCCCAGGTTCCCGCTTCCCGTTCCCGTCCACCCTACCCCCACCCCGCCCCCGCCTCACTTCCCCCACCCCCACGGCGCCTGCTCCTTTCCCAATCTTCTTCCCCTCCCCCACATCCGGTGTTGGCGAAACTGGGATCCTGGAGCAGCCCCTGGAAACCGACTTGTTACCCTTCATCCAGAGGAGAACTGACACTAAATTGGTTTCTTCGGGGGCAAGAGTTTCCCTAGGTTAGCGATCCCTGCTGCGTAAATCGAATTGAGTGCTAGGAGCTGATTTTACCTACTCTCATTCCTCTCTAGGGCCCCACTACTTGGGAGATTTTCTCAAACTCCACACACAGAAAGCCACCGACCTTATTCCGGTATCCTACACCCCTTCCGTACCTTAATTACACTTCCC
The DNA here is from genome assembly GCA_024291935.2 of Okapia johnstoni. Lineage (NCBI taxonomy): Eukaryota > Metazoa > Chordata > Mammalia > Artiodactyla > Giraffidae > Okapia > Okapia johnstoni. Next base: position 72,063,000 of record CM044322.1, on the reverse strand, counting down.
ACCCCCAGCCCTCAGCATCGGAATCAAGAACAACAGGGACACTTCCGTTCTCCTTGTGGGATTGATGAAACTGTAATGAAGAACACCCCCTAAACTCCCATAATCGGTGCGGATTCCTATGGGGAAGGCTCATATTGTTGACATCTTCCAGCCTTTGGTTCTGGACCTTGAGAAGGAGGCTGAACTAGTGATAGCGATGTTTTTTAGGGTAAATCTGTGTAGGTACTGGGGGAAGGGGAGGGATCAACCAAGAAGGCATGAGAATGGTTTAAAGCTAGTATTTCATTTTTTGCTGCTTATATAGAGTCCAACCTAGGAGTTACTCATTTATAGGCTGTACAGCTTTTCCAGTCTAAACATGTCTGAAAACCAAGCATGGATTTAACTCTTGATACGAAAAGTAAATTGAAAAATCGCTTGTGAGTAAAATTTTAAAGTTTTACTCTCAAAGCTTTTTTTTTTTTTTTTTTTTGGTGCCCATATTTTTAAAAGAACTGTGTTACTGTTACTGTTTTAGAGTTGAAAGGGCTCAAGTAGCATTTTGCTGTTAATGACCAGTATGTGGAGTCTGATTTAACTTTCCAGAATTGACATTTTGAGTTATATTGCCAAATTGCAGTCCTAAATGGTGAATGTTGAATGATGCACTATGTTATTGTTTAAATGAAATTTACAGAAAATAATTAGCTTCATTCAGAATTAGGGGAAATTGATGTTGCTATCATGAGGCAGCATTAAAAAATACATATTTTAAAAGCTGAAGACATTTCAAGCAGGTTTAGTTTTTGGTGAAGGAGAAAGAACATGGACCTGAGATTTAAAAGACCTGGTTTCTAGCTGCTACTCATCAACTTTATTACACTGGGAAAGTGGGCCTCAGTTCTTTTCCTATAAACATGAATAAATTGGACTATTTGAATTCAGAACTCAGAAAGTTGGAAGGGATGTTAAAGCCCTCTATGAAAAAGTTTGGGAATGTTCTCCATTGCTGTCATTTTTCCTCCAAAAATAACCTGGCTTGGAAGTCACTGGTCCAAAGGGAATTTGACTCCCCATAGAAATTGGAGAAAAGGTAATGCAAGTAGAGAGGAACAGCTGTGTATATGTTTGAGGAGTAAACTCACTAACAGATTCTGGTACGAATTTTGGAGACTTAAAAAGGATGAGTGTATGTACCTTAAGTGTACCAGTTTCCTCACTTTCTCCTGGTAGAAGATGTAGCACTTTTAGCAGTGCTGGGATTCTGGGATGTGTTCCTATTACTTCTAATACAGATGAAGAAGATGTGGTAGAGGGAAAGATGGTAGCAGAAGGAATGGATAAAGAGGCAGAATTGCCCACTAAAAAGAAAAGAAAGAAGGGTTTGCGAATTAAGGGGAAAAGGCGACGAAAGAAACTGATCCTTGCGAAAAAGTTTAGTAAGGATTTGGTATCTGGGAGGCCAGTTGCAGATGCCCCTACTTTGTTAGCTTCTAGTGCCCCTGAGCAGGATGAAGAAAGTCTTTTTGAAAGCAATATAGAAAAACAGATCTATTTACCTAGTACCAGAGCCAAGACCTCCATTGTGTGGCACTTCTTTCATGTGGACCCGCAGTACACCTGGAGGGCTATTTGTAACCTCTGTGAAAAAAGTGTTAGTAGGGGTAAACCAGGTAGCCATCTTGGGACATCTACTCTTCAACGACATCTGCAGGCAAGGCATTCACCTCACTGGACAAGGGCCAACAAATTTGGAGTTACAAGTGGGGAGGAGGATTTTACTTTGGATGCACCTTTATCTCCCTCTTCTGCTGGAAGCAGTGGAAGCTTTGAATATATCCCTGCTGATCCATTAGATAATGGAATGGGTAAGAAACGTGATAAATCAGTATCTGATGCCCTGAGGGCACAAAGAGGGAGATTTCTCATTAAAAGTAACATTGTCAAGCATGCCTTAATTCCTGGAACAAGAGCCAAGACATCTGCAGTTTGGAATTTTTTCTATACTGATCCTCAGCACATCTCAAGAGCTGTGTGTAATATATGTAAGCGAAGTGTGAGCCGGGGTAGGCCAGGTTCTCACCTAGGAACTTCAACACTTCAACGGCACCTGCAGGCCACTCATCCCATCCATTGGGCAGTTGCCAACAAAGACAGTGGTACCATTGGAAATGGATTAGATGAAGCTGAGACTGAGAGAAATGATCTCTTGAGTGACACTTTGCATGGAGAGAAGTCTGCAGGTGGCCAAGATGTAGCAGCTGAGCATCTTAGTGACTCTGATTCAGATGAACCTCCTGTGTTAGAGGTTGAAAATAGAAGATCTGAGAGTCCTACTCCTGTTGCAGAGCAAGACACTCAAATGCATGCACAAGAGCAAGAAACAGCATACTGTGAAAATTCAACCTCAAGTCAGATAAGTCAGGCAATTATTCAAATGATTGTGGAAGATATGCATCCTTACAACTATTTCTCAACCCCAGCCTTTCAGAGGTTCCTGCAGATTGTGGCCCCTGACTATAGGTTACCATCTGAAACTTACTTTTTCACTAAGGCTGTACCTCGATTATATGATTCGGTCAGAGAAAAAATTTTCTTAACTTTGGAGAATGTTCAGAGCCAAAAGATCCACCTGACTGTGGACATATGGACCCATGACCCATCCACTGACTATTTCATTGTGACCGTACACTGGGTCTCTTTGGAAACTACACCTTCTTTCAATAATGGCAGGATCCCCAATTTTAGAAGGTGGGCAGTTCTTTGTGTAACAGGTTTAGCCAAAAACTGTTTGATAACCAACATTTTACAAGAATTAAACGACCAGATTGGTCTGTGGCTTTCTCCTAATTTCCTCATCCCTAGCTTCATTGTTTCTGACAATTCTTCTAATGTAGTACACGCAGTCAAAGATGGCGGTTTTACCCATGTGCCATGCTTCCTGCGTTGTTTAAATATAGTCATTCAGGACTTTTTCTGTGAGCACAAAAGCATTGAGAACATGTTAGTGGCTGCCAGGAAAACCTGTCATCATTTTAGTCATTCAGTCAAGGCCCGTCAGATACTGCAAGAGTTCCAGAATGATCACCAACTTCCATGGAAAAATTTGAAACAAGATGAAGCTGGCCATTGGATTTCTACCTTTTATATGTTAAAATGGCTCTTGGAGCATTGCTACTCAGTTCACCATAGTCTTGGTAGAGCCAGTGGAGTTGTGCTCACCTCCCTTCAGTGGACTCTAATGACATATGTTTGTGATATTCTTAAACCGTTTGAGGAGGCCACCCAGAAAGTGAGTGTGAAGACCATAGGATTGAATCAGGTGCTACCCCTAATCCATCATCTGCTCCTTTCCCTGCAGAAACTCAGAGAAGATTTTCAAGTTAGAGGTATTACTCAGGCCCTCAATCTGGTAGACAGTTTATCTCTGAAGCTTGAAACTGACGCCCTGCTAAGTGCCATGCTCAAATCCAAGCCCTGTATCTTGGCTGCTTTGTTAGATCCTTGCTTTAAAAACAGTTTGGGAGACTTTTTTCCTCAAGGTGCTGATTTGGAAACTTATAAGCAGATCCTTGCAGAAGAAGTTTGTAACTATATGGAATCTTCGCCAGAGGTCTGCCATGTTGCAACTTCAGAAGCTTCTGGTCCTTCAGCTATAGTAGGAGCTGATTCATTTACCTCATGTATAAGAGAAGGCACCTCCATTTCAGGATCTGTTGATAGTTCAGCTGCAGATAATGTTGCCGTTGGAGGCAAAAACTTCATGTTTCCTTCTGCTATGGCAGTAGTGGATGAATACTTCAAAGAGAAGTATTCAGAGATCTCAGGGGGTGATGACCCTTTGTTTTATTGGCAGAAGAAGGTGAACGTATGGCCAGCTTTGACCCAAGTTGCCATTCAGTATCTGAGCTGCCCCATGTGTAGTTGGCAATCTGAGTGTATCTTTACTGCAAATAGCCACTTTCATCCAAAGCAAATCATGAGCCTGGACTTTGATAATATAGAACAGCTGATGTTTCTGAAAATGAACTTAAAAAATGTTAACTATGATTATTCTGCGTTGGTTCTAAGCTGGGATCCTGAGAATGAAGTTATTCAAAGCAATGAAAAAGAAGTATTATCTTAATTTCTTTTTCCTTTCTCCATTTAAAGTGGGCAACTTATTGCTATGTTAGTGTATCCTAATTGCTATAATTGTTATATGTAGTTACACTAATTATTCTTTATGCACTATCTGGGGAAACCTGAAAACACAGAAAGGGCTGAAAATTCCTCAGAGGTAATACAGTATCGACAAAGTGAAGATTAACTTTAAGGATTTCATAGTAGTAATTCAGTATAGCTATCACCTGAAATTTTGTTTGTACCAATTGAGAGGGGGAAAAGAGATTTTTTTAATTAGAAAAATATAGTGCAGCATTGAAAGGCCTTAGGCTATTTCTGGCTGGTAGATTGAACTAGTAATTGGTTTTAAGTTAAAATTTCTCTCAACTTGGGAAGGTTGATTGCTCTGAAACCAATAAAATAGAGAAAAGGCAAGAGTGTATAGTCCATGGGTTTGCAAAGTCGGATAGAGCTGAGGGACTTTCACTTTCATACTAAACTGATATATCTCTCCTCCCCCCCACCATTATTTTTCTATTTCTTTAAAAACCCTGATTCATACTTAGAGCTTGGCAAAAACAAAAGTTCACAAAATTGTTTTATACTTGGGAATTTCTAATTGCCTCCTCATACTGGTCAATTTTGTAATTTCAGCTTAATAAGTGTGATAGAGTTGCCCTTTATATTTAAGATTGGATCTATATAAAACGGAAACATTAGAAAACAATTAGGAAAAAATACTCTTAGTCTTTGAATTGCCCTATTTAACTTTTATTGTAAAAACAATAGATTATATAGGTACTTTTATATAATTTATGGGTAAATGACAAAAAATTTACAGAATTGGAGAAGATTGAATGGGAATTGAAATGAAAGCCACATGAGCATACTGTGACAAAACCAGTATCCATTTCCCAAAGAATGTTTCTCTGAATTTAAGTGATCCTAAATGTCTTTAAAACTTACACTGATCCATAATACTGTATTCTTAACTGTGAGATTATTTTGGCCTTAATTCTTACTTTAAAATAAGCAGTCAATATTTTCATGTGTTAGGAATCATTGCCTCACTGGTAAAATGAAAGAATTGATCTCAGTTGATCTTGTCCCTTTCCACTCTGAGACTGTTTTTGTGATCGAGTGGGAGGCCAGAAATGATGACTTTTAGTAAAAGTTGCAGACCGAATAACTAATGTAAGATCCCAATTTTTCCTTTTTTTCATTTTAGATTTGGGGATATTCCCTGCCCAAAAATTTCCTGGAAAATTGACTAGTATTAAGTGTGAGTAAAAGGTGTCCACTTTTTTTAAAGTTTTGATTTTAGTTTTGTCTTGGATAGTATTTGGCAAGATTTAGCCTAGAAATTATGTAGTATTTATTACGTGAGAATCAAAATTGCTTTGTTACTGGGCTGGTTTCAAAATTTAGAACTCATTTCTATGTATCAAAATCGCTCTTCATTTTTGTTTTTTTGAAATTCTTAAATGGTAAATGTACCATTGTGAAATGAAATTTCAGCTCCAAAAGTTTACCCTTTTACTAACTGGAGTAAATGGATAATTACGAAGTCTTTAGTTGTAGCCATCACTAGTAAAGAATTTGGAACTAGATTGCATAAGCCTTTGCAGGGCCACCATTGAATGTCATGCCAGTGACACTGGTGTTATAAAAGAAGAAACAAATCTTCCCTTAGAGAGAAACTTGCTGTATTTTGACAGTGCCAGTTCAGGATGGCTATAATGCTGCTCTGCCTTCTACAGCTTGCTGCACCGCTCTGTAGTTACTCTGTAACTATACATTTCTATCTTTTTTGGTTAAACACTCCCTGAAGATGAGAAAAGATGATGTGACCATATACATACATCCATATTATACACATTGGTATATGTGTGAGGATTTCCCTCATTTTTATTTTGTGGGCTGGGCAAAATTTAGTGTAACATTAAAATACTTCATGATAGTTTGGATAAGAGGAAATTCACTATTTTTATAATGTCCCAAATTTAAAGGCTTTTGTAGTGTATTTTAAAAGGGAAAACTTACCCAGATGTTTTATTTCTACACATTTATGTACGTGTGTGTGTGTTTATAAGCCAGTTGGTATATATGTATATGTATATTATACATAAAACACTATATTTTTACATACAAGTATGTTTTTATTGTACAGATAATAAAGATGGGGGAAGGTTTCTGTTTTTTTCTTAATAGGTGAAGAAATCTTGAAGACCAGAAATTGGATCTTGTTGAATTTTGGTGTTTTTTTTTAAAATTTTTTCTTTTTTCTTTTTAAATTAATTGTTCGACTATGGAAGATTGATCTTTTTTTCTTTTTAATAATCCTTTGAATCTCAAGTTCATCTTTATATGAACTCTTTTTTTGTTGTTTTTTTGTTTTTGAGGAGATAACTAACCCTAGCTGTCTCCAGTTTGACAAAGGTTATTTGAATGGACTTAAACTCTCAGTAGTTGAGAGATATTTTAAAAACACATCCTGTGTTTGAATTGTGGCTGAGAGGTTTCCTTGGCAATGTGAGGAGGAAAATTCTTTCTGCCCCATTATTATTAATTCATGGATTGAGTGTTGGTTCGACCTACAGGCGTAATAAATTGGAACTCAGTGAAGACACAGACATTCCTGTTGAGATCAACCAGCTAATGTAAGTGTGGAAATCTGTTTGGTGTTTTTTTATCATTAAAGGGGTGAACATTTTTGTAATTTAGGGCATAATTTTCCTGAACCAGTAAGAAATCAAAAAGATAATTGTCAACACATAATTTTTTTCTTTTAATTGTTTACAAGTTTTTGGGGTTTTTTGATAGAAATATCACTACCCCTTCTTTTTTTTTTGATAATACATACTTACAATAAAAGTAAAAACAATATAGACAAGGTGGATTTTTCCTGTAATTCTGCCGCCTCAGAGAAAACCACCATTAACAAGTTTATTGCGGCATAGTTCCACGTCCATACTCATAGCTTTGCCTCACCTCTTTTTAATGACTATGTTTGTTGCTTTATAAGAATGGATATTCAATAATTTAATATGGACATTTGGGTTTTTGCCATTGAAAACAAAAATAGCCCCTTATCTAAAAACAGCTATATATATATATATATTTACACACACATATATGTGAGCTGTTTCTTTGAACCAGTTCTTAAATGTGAATTTGTAGAATTGTTATAATTCTCTAAGGAGGTTATACCAATTTACTGTATTAGTGAAGTCTTTTTGATTTTTAAAAGTTCTTAACACATCCCTTTTAGTGAAGGTATTAATCCTTGGCCATGTTGCTGATCTTTTGCTGTATGAATGGTTTTCATTTTAGGTTGTCATATCTATGAGTTTTGTCTTGGTTTGTAACTTTGGTATCATGTTCAGGACAGGTTTTTTTCATCCTGAGCTTATTTTAAAAAAATAACCATGCATTTCTTCACAGTACTTAAGTGTTTACATATTTTATATTAAAATGTAATCTCAGGATTGTAGTTACATGACATTGCCTCTCTTCCTCCCCTCAAGCATTGTCAAAAATGCTCGCTTTTTAGCTCAGCATAGTTATGAATTTAGAATCTTTCTTATATAGTGCTTTTAGTGAGTTAAAGCATCTTTGTCATCCTTGCTTTTGTTCTCCTGGAACATTTTGTGTGATATAGAATTGATTTTTTCCAAATGGATGGCTAATTTTTTTTTTTGGTTAATTTCAAATGCCACTTTTTCCAGAAATTGCTTGAATTCTGTTTATCCTGTACTGATTCATTTGCCAATATTATATTTGAATGTTACATTTCACACCTGTGGTAATTATAGGAAGCCCAGGGCCCTCTCATTCTTCTTAAGATTTTCTTAATTACTCAGGTAATTTTGCAGCCTGTCAGGTTCCAATAATAAAAATATCATTGAGATTTTGAATTGAATTGCATTCAATCAACTTTCGTTATTTAGGGGAAAAGTAAAATTCTTCAAGCCTCTACTGCATTATCTCTCCATTATACAGGTCTTCTGTGCTTTAGTAGTTTAATAGTTTTGGTTTTGTTTCTAATTTGATGAGATCTTTTATATTTCTTTATTTTCTTCCTATATATTTTAGTTTTATTGTGACTAGGACTCTTGTTATCATCTGAATGATTGTTGTTGGAACATAAGAAATTTACTGATTTTAAAAAATATGCTATTATTTTAAATTTCTTTGATTGTTAGATTTTATAGTTTGCAAGCATAGAAATCACAGATACTAAATTTTTTGCTTCATCCTTTCTAATCTTTATACTTTTTTCCCTTCTTGCATGCATTGAACTCTGAAACAGTGTTGGATGATGGTACAGACAACCTTTTTTTCCACTTTGAGTGATTTACTTGTAATGTTTTACCATGTCACATATGATGATAGTTTCTAATCAATAGTACACTTATGCTAAGAAGGTTCTTTGTAATTTACAAAGAGTTTTTATTGGGAATAGATGTTACTTGTAGCTTTTTTTAAAGAGCCATTTTAACTTCTAAAAAACTACAGTTTTAAATATTTTTTCACCATTTTTCTGTTTTTGAAATCTTAAGATACCACAGACTTTACTTTTTTAACCCCTGTTTATTCTAGTAATGAATTTCCCAATATTAAACCATTCTTAGTTCTGGAATAAACTTTTGATCATGTTTTGTTACTCTTTTGTTCACTTTATTTAGGATTTATCAGCTGTATCTTAAATCAGACACCCCCAAGTAGTTGCTTTAAAACTTTTTAAAAAAATAATGAGATAAATGCCTTTTCATTGTTTTGTTCTTTTTTTACTACTATTTATTTTTTCTGTTTTTTTTTCTCCTGAAGTTAGACTGCTTCCTTTAGTAATTTTTAAAAGAATACGTGGAGTACATATATGATATATACTTGATGAGACTTTCTAAAACCTTCTTCCCAGTCCTGAGATTTTCTTGAAATGTAATTTGAAAAGCTCAATCTACGGTCATAATATCACCTTTAAATTCTGGATATTTTGTCAAATTTTAGAGATTCAAATGATGTGTCAAATGTCAAGTCTGATTTTTTTTTCCTTTGTTATCAGTCTGCTTTTTCCCAGAAGTCTGTATAATTCTGCTTTACCACTGGAATTCAAAAACTTCACCATTATATATATGGTATATGGTGAAGTAGCGATGTCTTTAAAGAAAATTTCTGCCTGGCATTTGATGAATCCTTCAGTTAAAAGACTGAAGTTCATCCTGTTTAGGGAAATTTCTTTGTATTGTTATTTTATTATCATTTCTACCAGTTCCATTCCATCCTTGTATAATTTTCATTGTGCAGAAATTGAATCTTCTGGAATTATTTCTATGTTATATATCTTTCCTCTCACATTGACATCTTTTTGGATTCTGGGGAATGTCCTGATAGTGATATCCTATAATTCAGTGTTGTTTTTTTCATCAGTGTTTATTCAGATTTTTCTTGATCTTGGGTACTATTTCTTTTTTAAAAAAAGGAATGTGCACCATGGTTTTGGACTTTTGTCTTACGTAGTAATAATTACAGTCAATTTTTACCTCTACTTTTTTGGGGGTCATTTTCTTGCATAGCAGTTATATCCTTCCCCTCACCCCCCAGTGAAAGTTATAGACGTTCAGTATGTGAAAGGGATACATGAAAGAACTGTTCTATTTCAACATTAGTAATGTGGTGCATTTCTATGCAGGATTCAATGTCTCCATGCCTTGCCTTGCCTACCTTGGGGTGTTTTACAGAATCGATTTTGAAAAAATGGGGGGGAAAGTACAACTCATGCTATTCTGCTATTTCATAAATCTCATTTTGTTTGATTAATATGTAGCAGTCTTGCTGAACCCAACAACAGTTTCAGTTATGTTCTTTGGAATGTTGATTTCAGGAATGAAAGGGACACCAAAGCCTTTTTCCCCTTTATAAAAAGACCTTTCTGTTGTAAAATGTTTCCATTCTTTTCTGACTAATACCTTTTCTTATTGTGTGTATCATTGTAGTTAATTGAATATTCCTAGAGACTTGATCCCATTGGAGGCAGTTTTTTAGTTTTTATTTTATGTTGTAGTAGAGGTGATTTACAATGCTGTTAGTTTCAGGTGTGCAGCAGAGTGAGTCAGTTGTGCATATACACATATCCATTCTTCTTCAGATCTTTTCCCCATACAGGTTATTACAGCGTATTATAATATACTGTGCTATACCGTGGGTCTTTGTTGATCATTTGTTTTATATGTAGTAGTGTGTAGATGGTAATCTCAAACTCCTAATTTTTCCTGCCTCTAAATTCTCTTTCTTTTCTTTGTGCATTCTGCTTATGGAATCTCAGTTCCCCAACCAGGGGTTGAACTCAGGCCGTGAAAGTACCAAATCCTAGTCCCTGAACCAGCAGGGACTCCCCTCTCTGCCTCTGATTTTTAAAGTTACCTTTTGGTGTACCCTAGATGGTGGGATGCATTCTCTTGCTGGTCAGAGGAATGTTGGCAATGGACTGCTGAAGTGGTACTGAAGACCCAATCCTTGTTCTCTTCTGTAGTATATCAACAATGGTCAGGTCACTTAGGGTAGACTTAAATTTTCTGTTATATCTGTGTTTCATCATATTAGAAAATGTAGTGTTATTCTCAACATAAAATAATAAATAGCCACCTGTAATCCTACTACCATGACTGTAACTACTGCAAACATTTGATCTACGTTTCTCTAGACTTCTTCCTGCTACTACATCCTCACCAGCACTTGGTGGTGTCAGTTTTTGGATTTTTGTCAGCCATTCTAAAAGGAATTTACAACTTCCAGTGATACTGAGTGTCTTTTCATATGCTTGTTTGTCATCTGTATATTTTCTTTGGTGAAGTGTCTGTTTAGATCTTTTGCCCATTTTAAAATTAGTTTTTCTTTAACTTAATTATTTTTTGGCTGTGCCCCATGGCATGTAGGATCTTGGTTTCCCACCAGGGATCAAACCCATGCTCCCTGCATTAGAAGCATGGAGTCTTACCCACTGGACCACCGGGGAAGTCCCTGGTTTGCTTTCTTATTGTTGCATTTTAAGGGTTCTTTGTATATTTTAGATACCAGTCCTTTATCAGTTATGTGTTTTGCAGAAATTTTCTCCCAGTCTGTAACTTGGCTTTTCATTCTCTTAATAGTGCTTTTGAGAAGTGTAAGTTTTTAATTTTAATTAACTCCAACTTATCGATGGTTTCTTTAATGGACGGTACATTTGGTGTTAAGTCTAAAAAGCTATCACCACATCCAGAATCACCTGGATTTTCTCCTTTTATTCTCCAGGAGTTTTATAATTTCACATTTGTGATCCATTTTAGTTTTTGTGAAAGGTTTAAGGTCTCTGTCTAGATATATTTTTTTGCATGCAGGTATCCTCTTCTTTCCAGCGTTGTATATTGAAAAGACTGTCTTTCTCCATTGAAATTGCCTTGCTTCTTTGCAAAGATCAATTGACTCTATTTGTAATGTATATTAGTTTCCCAGGGCTTCCATAACAAAGTACCACAAACTTGGATGTCTTAAAGCAACAGAAGTTTATTATTCACAGTTTTGAAGGTTAGAAGTCTGAAAAGGTGTTGACCGAGTCATGCTCTTTTTGAAACCTGTAGGGATATGATCCTTCCTTGCTTCTTCTAGCTTCTGGTGTTTGCTGGCAATCCTTGTCATTCCTTGGCTTACAGAAGCATCAGTTTTTGAACATTTAGGTTTCTAGGTGTTTTTTCGTTGTTAGAAGATGGTGATGAACTTTCTTATGCACTATTCTTCTATTCTTTTGCATATTTGTTGAATATTAGTTCAGTTCAGTTGCTCAGTCGTGTCCGACTCTTTGCGACCCCATGGACTGCAGCACACCAGGCCTCCCTGTCCATCACCAACTCTTGGAGTTTACTCAAATTCATGTCCATTGAGTCAGTGATGCCGTCCAAACATCTCATCCTCTGTTGCCCCCTTCTCCTCCTACCTTCAACCTTTCCCAGCATCAGAGTCTTTTCAAATGAGTCCGTTCTTCGCATCAGGTGCCAAAGTATTGGAGTTTCAGCTTCAACATCAGTCCTTCCAATGAATTTTCAGGACTGATTTCCTTTAGCATTGACTGGTTGGATCTCCTTGCAGTCCAAGGGACTCTCAAGAGTCTTCTCCAATACCACAGTTCAAAAGCATCAATTCTTCGGTGCTCAGCTTTCTTTATAGTCCAACTCTCACACCCATACATGACTACTGGAAAAACCATAGCTTTGACTAGATGGACCTTTGTTGGCAAAGTAATGTCTCTGCTTTTTAGTATGCTGTCTAGGTTGATCATAACTTTTCTTCCAAGGAGCAAGCGTCTTTTAATTTCATGGCTGCAGTCATCATCTGCAGTGATTTTGGAGCCCAAAAAATAAAGTCTGTCACTGTTTTCACTGTTGAATATTAATTTCAGGATAAATTCTGGAAATGGAATTGAAAGTCATAGGATATTTAAATTTTGAAGGTTTTGTGTGTGTTTAGTAACGTAACTCTTCTAACCTAGGTTGCTGAGTTAAAGGCTGGTTTTAACCATGGCCTCTATTCTTGGATTAGGAATTGTTAGCGGAAAATGTGAATGAATTTGATTAATCTAATTTGAAGTTGTAGATCAGTGTTTCTCTTTTTAGGATCTTTTTGTTTTGTTTTGGCCAAAACCTCTTGGTATGCGGAACTTCCCCAACCAGGGACCAACTCCACACCCCGGGCGGTGGAATTGCGAGTTTTAACCTGGACCAGAAGGGAAGTCCGTAGATCCGTGTTTCTGAAACTTCATCCTCTGATGTAGGAGTTTGTAGAAACCCCTTCTGAATTCTGACATGTGCTCTTGTCATGTATTTTTACTTCTGTAGAAGCTTGCTTTCTTGAACCCTTTAGTGTGAGCACTTGGGTATGGCAAAGACTAAGGGGGAGAGGGAATGTTGGTCATTCTGCATAAGCACTGTTTTAGGGGTAAGCCTGAGAACTTCTTTTGCTCCTCGTGTGTAATTGGTGTTCAGCGCTTCGGTCATCTTCATTGTATTAGCTCACTCTACAGATTGTTCAGGGGTAGTGGTTCACCAGCTATTTCAGCGAGATAGTTTTTTCCACATACTTAGAATTATATACTTTTGAAACAACAAAAATGCTTGTGAAAATATTGGAACGTTTGTTAGATGAAAAAAGTCTAGTTTGTTAGAAATACAGATTTAGCAAGTTATCTTGTGTACAGCAGTCCAAGTTAATAATCTAAACTGCAGATCATTTGTTGAGTGTGTAATGCTTACATAATTTATGCTGAAGCACCATAGAGAATGCAAAGAAAGAAGCATGGCTGTTTAACAAAAATTTTACATTGTAGATGAGAATGTACAACATTCACAGATGAAAATATGAATCAGAATTTTCATAAGGCTCTGCTCATCGGTCAAGGTGATTTGGAGAAGAATGTTGAAAGAATTTACCTGAAATATTTTCATTCATTGTCTTCTCATTTTAGGATTAACATTTAAAAGACGATTTCTGTGATTGACTTGTCTTTTGGAAGATTAAACCCATATCAAGAGGACTTGGAGCTGGTCCTCACCTAGAGGAAGCAGTGGCTTGTTTCAAAAAGCCACTTCTCATCTAAGGATCTACTCAGCATGCCTAATCAAGGAGAAGACTGCTATTTTTTTTTCTATTCTACTTGTACTAAAGTAAGAATTGGTATCTCTAAAATAGTTCTTTCTATGATTTCCCTAGTAAATTGAATAAAATTTTCCCAGTATACCAAGTTGTCTTTTATGTTTTGCTCAACTGTTTATTATCTGCTATCAATTTTTTAGTAAAGGATAGCATTCCTAAGGGAACTCGTTACTCATCTTTTTTTTCCTGTTCATTTTATGTTCTCCATACTCTCCAGAAGTAAAAAGATCCATAGCATTTAGTCATCATTCAGTGTTCTTATAGCTATAATTAATCTGTTCAGAGTGCTTTTAAGGAATTAGGAACACTTGACTGTGGCTTGCTAACTTTGATCTTTGTGTAGTAAATTTACTTTGTAGTAAATGAATGGGTGGATTGTATTGTATTTATAGAATTGTCATGGATTGAATTTGACTTCTCTCTTCAGATTTCCTGCTGAATCCTAAAGCCACTTTTCTAAATATGGTTTTGCAGGTTTATTAAAGCTTTTTTCTTTGTTGGAGCTTCCTGTTTTCAGCTTGTTTCTTCTGCAGCTCCATTTAGATTTACCCATTATTTTCTGTTATTCCTTTATGACTAATTCTATACATGTGTTTTTTTTCCCCAAATATTTTTCTTAAATCATTTTGGTGCTGTATTTAAAATTGTTAGTTTTGCCCAAAGCTTTGATTTTATGTAACAAGTTGCACAACAGTAGCATTTTGTTTCAAATAGTAGCATTGTATGAAATTTATAGTGAAACATGGAATTATACTTAAATTCTAATCTATTTACTTTCTAGTTTTCCATTTAAAGCTAGTTACACAAGTAAGGTATATGAAATGGTTTTGAAGATTAAAACATATTTTTTAAGGGTACCTAATACTCCCACTTGTATTTTTGAACCCCATCTCTCAGCTTGTGTCATTCATGTTGTCAGATCAGATAAAGGATACTGTCAAGAAATAGGTTTTAGGAAATTAAAAATTTCTTGACCTCAGATTGTTCTTATCATCCCATTTCAGTTGTTTTCTACCTTGCCTGTCTCTCCTTAGTCTTTTGTGTTTGTCTAGATACCAAGAAACTTACAGTGAGCATTTTGCCTGGGGACTGGTTTGATACCACAGTTCTCTTCTGTATTCTTTTTGTTCACAGGGTGACAGCTGTCCATTCCGTCACTGTGAAGCTGCACTGGGAAATGAAACTGTGTGCACATTATGGCAAGAAGGGCGCTGTTTCCGACAGGTGTGCAGGTTTCGGCACATGGAGATTGATGTAAGTCTTTAGTTTGTGTTGTAGTAAGTAGCCTTGCGGAGAAGGCAATGGCACCCCACTCCAGTACTCTTGCCTGGAAAATCCCATGGACGGAGGAGCCTGGTAGGCTACAGTCCATGGGGTTGCTAAGAGTCGGACATGACTGAGAGACTTCACTTTCACTTTTCCCTTTCATACACTGGAGAAGGAAATGGCAACCCACTCCAGTATTCTTGCCTGGAGAATCCCAGGGACAGTGGAGCCTGGTGGGCTGCCGTCTATCGGGTCACACAGAGTCAGACATGACTGAAGCGACTTAGCAGCAGCAGCAGCAGCAAGTAGCCTTATGTCCTGATGGGACGATAAAAAATATGGCAGTAAAAAATAGCATTTTATGTAACATGTGGGTTAAATTCTTTTTTAATGACCTAGTGAAATTTCTGTCATTAGTAAAATGCTCACTTAATATCGAGATGCTTTATGGTATGAATTAGTATCATATTTCATAAAGGCAGTTTGGTAATCTGTCTAAAGTGTAAAAATTATGTATGTATATTTAGGGAGTATTTATATTTCTGTGTTTATTTTAAAACAGTCTAAACTTAGAGAAAAGTTGCGAGTATAGTATGAAACTTTCCTCTAAACCATTTAGGGTTAAATTACTGACATTTCCTATCAATTCAAAATACTTTCATGACCGCTTCCTACCAACGCAAAAGATACTCTCTCACATAACTGTCATAAACCATCAAAATTAGAATATTAACATTTATATATTACTCTCATTGAATCCTCAGATCCCATTCAGGTTTTGCCCTTGAACTGGTAATGTTCTTTATTGCAATAGGAGTGAGTCCAGAATCATGTGCTGCATCTAGTTGTAGTGATTTGGCCTTCTGTCTAGAACAGTTGATCAGTCTTTTCTTGCCTTTCATTGACCTTGATGTTTTTGGTTGCTATAGGGCAGTTATTTTGTAGAATGTTCCTCACTTTGGGTTTATCTAATACTTCAGTTGAGTCGCTCAGTTGTGTCTAACTCGTTGCAACCCTGTGAATAGCAGCACGCCAGGTCTCCCTGTCCGTCACCGACTCCCGGAGTCTACCCAAACCCATGTCCATCAAGTCGGTGATGCCATCCAGCCATCTCATCCTCTGTCGTCCCCTTCTCTTCCTGCCCTCAGTCCTTCTCAGCGTTTAGGGTCTTGTCCAATGAGTCAACTCTTCACATGAGGTGGCCAAAGTAATTGGAGTTTCAGCTTCAACATCAGTCCTTTCAATGGACGCCCAGGACTGATCTCCTTTAGGACGGACTGGTTGGATCTTCTTGCAGTCCAAGGGACTCTCAAGAGTCTTCTCCAACAGCACAGTTCAAAAGCATCAATTCTTCAGCGCTCAGCTTTCTTCACCATCCAACTCTCACATCCATACATGACTACTGGAAAAACTATAGCCTTGACTAGACGGTCCTTTGTTGGCAAAGTAATGTCTCTGCTTTTAAATATGCTATCTAGGTTGGTCATAACTTTCCTTCCAAGGAGTAAGCATCTTTTAATTTCATGGCTGCAATCACCATCTGTAGTGATTTTCGAGCCCAAAAAAATAAAGTCTGACACTGTTTCCACTGTTTCCCCATCTATTTCCCATGAAGTGATGGGGCCAGATGCCATGATCTTAGTTTTCTGAATGTTGAGCTTTAAGCCAACTTTTTCACTCTCCTCTTTCACTTTCATCAAGAGGCTCTTCAGTTCTTCTTTACTTTCTGCCGTAAGGGTGGTGTCATCTGCATATCTGAGGTTATTGGTATTTCTCCCGGCAATCTTGATTCCAGCTTGTGTTTCTTCCAGCCCAGCGTTTCTCATGATGTACTCTGCATATAAGTTAAATAAGCAGGGTGACAATATACAGCCTTGACATACTCCTTTTCCTATTTGGAACCCGTCTGTTGTTCCATGTCCAGTTCTAACTGTTGCTTCCTGACCTGCATACAGGTTTCTCAAGAGGTAGGTCAGATGGTCTGGTATTCCCATCTCTCTCAGAATTTTCCAGTTTATTGTGATCCACACAGTCAAAGGCTTTGGCATAGTCAATAAAGCAGAAATAGATGTTTTTCTGGAACTCTCTTGCTTTTTCGATGATCCAGCGGATGTTGGCAGTTTGATCTCTGGTTCCTCTGCCTTTTCTAAAACCAGCTTGAACATCTGGAAGTTCACGGTTCACATATTGCTGAAGCCTGGCTTGGAGAATTTTGAGCATTACTTTACTAGCGTGTGAGATGAGTGCAATTGTGTGGTAGTTCAAGCATTCTTTAGCATTGCCTTTCTTTGGGATTGGAATGAAAACTGACCTTTTCCAGTCCTATGGCCACTGCTGAGTTTTCCAAATTTGCAGCACTTTCACAGCATCATCTTTCAGGATTTGAAATAGCTCAACTCTAATACAGTACTCTTGCCTGGAAAATCCCGTGGACGGAGGAGCCTGGTAGGCTACAGTCCATGGGGTCACTAAAAGTCGGACATGACTGAGTGACTTCACTTTCACTTTTCCCTTTCATGCACTGGAGAAGGAAATGGCAACCCACTCCAGTATTCTTGCCTGGAGAATCCCAAGGATGGCGGAGCCTGGTGGGCTGCCGTTTATGGGGTCGCACAGAGTCGGACACGACTGAAGCGACTTAGCAGCAGCAATACTTACTCATTGCTAAATTCAGATCTTATATTGTACCACAGAGATGATATTCTTCTCATTGCTTACCATGGAGTGGTGTACAATTTTAATTATTCCATTACTGGTGGTGTTAACTTGCATCACTTCATTACGGTGGTAGCCACCAGATTGCTTCACTATAAATTTTTTTCTTTGTAATTAAGTATATTTTGGAAAGGTACTTTGAGACCTTGTAATTAACCCATTTCATATCAAATTTTGAATGAAGTTTTTTTTTCCATCTTTTCATGTGTGACCTCAATGATTTCCTGTTTTATTCATTGTGTTATATGCCATTACTATCATTTTTTTATCCTCAGGTTGATGTTAGGCCAATAAGAGCCCTTAAAGCTGATTTTTGTATTTTTTTTGATGTTTCCATCATTCTTTGAACACTTCTTCACTTTCTGGCCTAACAAGATTATCCAGGTTCATCTGGTACTTTTCCTCCTCCAGCTGTGAAATCAGCCATTTCTTCAAGGAGCCTTGGTCCCTTCTAGTGTAGCTGCTCCTGAATTGTCACTGCTTCCAGGCTTGCAGTGGACAGAACAGCAGAATATAATCATTGTTTATTACCTTATGTATTGAAAATCATGAGTTGACGTAGATGCTTCTGATTTACCAGTGCTATAGGGTTTCATTTAGGCTTCTCCTTTTTCATACTTGTAACTCTCTTCTCCAAAACCTGATTCCCATTGTCCTTAATCTTGTTTGATCAGTTCCCTGGTTATATAAACTGATACTGTGTCACAGCCTTTTCCTTCCTCTTAGGCTCTGATGTCACATGAGGCTGCTCCACAGGATCTCTTTCTCACCTTGTTTAATTTTCAGCATTCTGAACAGGCCTCCCACCTTGCTCCACCTTGAAGACTCCTTCCTTTTCCTGACTTGGACCTCTCTTCCCCACCACGGGTACCTTTTTCACATCCTTTGGCTCTGATACTCTGTGCTGGGTAGCCCTCCCACGTGCTCTACTTGTTTCCCCACCCTGCTCGTACTCTGGCTACGCTAGACCCCCACTCAGGAAGATCCTGCCTTCCTCACCCTGCTTAGTCTTTGATGCCCCTTCTAGGCTGACCTCCATGAGTACACCCTCCTCACCCTATAATGAGATTGCTTCTGCACAAAAGCCTTCCCACCCTTCTCAGGCTCTAGCATTGTGCTGGCTGTCCTCCTACACAATTGCTTTGCTAACCCTGACGACTTGTGCCAATTCCACTTAGTCTCGTGGATACCTTCCTCATCTCAGTCAGCCTCCACCAGTCTGCTCTGGGCCACTTGCCCGTCCTCTCCCAGCATGTATGCCTACCTCTCTCAGCCTCACATAATGACTTTTTGAATTGTTTGAGAAGGGGTGGTGAAAGAAGAAAGAGCCTAAATATGCAGTTTGTAGGTCTGGAGTTATGTAACCACTCCATTCTGGTTCCAGCTGAGTACCTGGTGGCTCAGTGGTGAAGAATCCGCCTGAGTAATATTCCATTGTGTATATGTACCGGGATGACCCGGAGGGATGGGATGGGGAGGGAGGTGGAAGGGGGGTTCTGGAAGGGGAAAACATGTACACCCATGGTGGATTCATGTCAATGTATGGCAAAACAAATACAATATTGTAAAGTTAAAAAATAGAAAATAAACTAATTTAAAAAAAAAAAGAATCTGCCTACCTGTGCAAAAGACGTGGGTTCGATCCCTGGGTCAGGAAGATCCCCTGGAGAAGGAAATGGCAACCCACTCTAGTATTCTTGCCTGAGCAATCCCACGGACAAAGGAGTCTGGTGGACTGCAGTCCGTGGGGTTGCAAAGAGTTGGTCATAACTTAGCAAATAAACAACAACATTCTATGCTGTCTTCCAAATAGCAAATTCACTAAGTATGTCCAGGAAAAGAAATGCTCTTGCAACTTTTGAAAAATCATGCTGTAACAATGCAAGCAAAGTAAATGGGCACAACTCTTAGGAAAGCTGTGCCAGTCTCTAAGAACATATATTGGTGCAAATGTAATAGCTGTTTCAGACCGTGAATTTTAAATCATTATAACTGGCCTGAAACACATCTTTACTAATCAAAATAGGATTAATTACAATCAACACATTTTGCCAATGAGAAATAAATTGCTTTGGGATTTGATGAATTCTTGGAAAACATTTTCTGCATCCTGCTGGTTGTGGAAGCGTTCTTCATGCAAAAAGTTGTCAAGATGCTTGAAGAAGTGATGGTTGGCTAGAGGTCAGGTGAATATGGTGAATGAGGCAAAACTTCATAGCCCAATTTGTTCAATTTTTGAAGCGTTGCTTGTGCAACGGTCAGGTGTTGTTGTGGAGAAGAATTGAGCCCTTTCTGTTGACCGGTGCTGGCTGCATATGTTGGAGTTTTTTGTGCATCTGTTAATTTGCTGAGCATACTTCTCAGATGTAATGGTCTTACCGGGATTCAGAAAGCTGTAGTGGGTCAGACTGGCAGCAGACCACCAGCGTCCATGACCTTTTTTTGGTGCAAGTTTGGCTTTTGGGAAGTGCTTTGGAGCTTCTCCTCCATCGCTGAGCTGGTCATCGTCAGTTGTATAAAATCCACCTTTTGTCGCTCGTCCCAATATGATCGAGAAATGGTTCATTGTTGCATAGTATGAGAGAAAACAACACTTCAGAACAATGATATTTTGATTTTCGGTCGGATCACGAGGCTCCCACTCTTCAAGCTTTTTCACCTTTCCAATTTGCTTCAAATGCTGGACAACCACAGAATGATCACCTTTGAGTTCTTTGTCAACTGCTCATGTAGTTGTAAGAGGATCAACTTTAATGATTACTCTCAGTTGGTCATTGTCAACTTCTGAGCCAGCCACTCTGATCCTCATCTTCAAGGGTTTTGTCTCCTTTGCAAAATTTCTTGAACCACCACTGCACTGTATGTTTGTTAGCAGTTTGTGGGCCAAATGCATTGTTGATGTGAGTTGTCTCCACTGCTTTATGACCCATTTTGAACTTGAATAAGAAAATCACTTGAATTTGCTTTTTGTCTAACATCATTTCCCAAGTCTAAAATAAATGTAAAATAAACAGCATGTAATAAGTCATTAGGAGAAAGACATAAAGTGAGAAATGCACATTAAAATTATTTATAACATAATCACATTTATTTAAGAATATATTCCAGTATGAAACAGCAACTTTCAACAATGGGAAAACTGCAGTTTTGCATCAACCCAATACATTTGGAATTCTCTAGAAAACTCATGGGACTTAGCATATGCATGCATTGATGCATGCATGCGTGTGTGCCCAGTCATGTCTGACCTCTTATGACCCCAGGGTCCTCTGTCCGTGGGATTTTTCCAAGCAAAAATACTGGAGTGAGTTGCCATTTCCTCCTCCAGGGGATCTTCCCGACCCAGGGATTGAACATATATCTCCCACATTTCCTGCATTCCATGTGAATTCTGATTTATTACAGTGATAGAGTAAGGATAAAAGAAAAAGACAGTCATAGTCTGGAGGAATTCATGTATGCGTTTCTTTTATGATCTCTGCATGAGGGGTCACAAAGAGCACACACTTCCCCCAACAGTGAAAATGCAACAATTCGTGTGCATGTTTTTGCTCTGGGAAGCCCATTATAAGGGGCTTCCCCGGTGGCTTAGTGGGTAAAGAATCTGCCTGCAATGCAGGAGACTTAGGTTCAGTCCCTGGGTCCTTAAAGAACAGAATGCTTCCATATTTGTTAATTAAATACTTATGGTAATGTTATAGTTCATAAACTGCTGCAGATGATGAGCATTCACTGTGTATCTTTGGACCAGCTATATATCTTTGAACCATGTGTTATATATATGGCTTTTTTTAAGGCTAAAGAAATAATCATGTAGGAGAATGTTACTATAAGGATGTGTTGCTAAATGAAAATGTACAGAATCATACGGAAAACCTTTCTTTTAAATGTGAATCAATACATTTTACAGGTTTTTTTTTAAGAATTCTATAACAAAATAAGTGACTCACTGTGTAATAGTATAATAGGTATTAATTTTATTTTCCAAGTCATCTTTATTGTTTGTGTATTACTTTTTATTTTGAAATAAAATTTAGTAATGGTATTAAACATGTCAAATAAATTAAATTAAATTTAAATTAAATTAAACTGTGACTTCAGTTTAAAGATAATGCTATCATAGTAATCATCCACTAATTTGAAGGTTGCTTTTAGAAAAGAAGCAAAGACAGATCCAAGAGCAGGGAAGATTGGCATTAGGTGCTACCTCAAAAAGTAATTGGATACTTGTTATTTTAAAGAGCAATGGTAGCTTTTTTTTTTAAACATTTATTAATGTGTGTATGTATTTATGTACTTATTTATTTGGTTGCACTTCCCTGGTGATAACAGTGGTAGCACCTGGTAGCTTCATGGGTTTCCCTGGTAACTCAGCTGGTTACAGATTCAGTCTTGAATCTGCCTCCAATGCGGGAGACCTGGGTTCGATCCCTGGGTTGGGAAGATCCCCTGGAGAAGGGAATGGCTAGTCATTCCAGTATTGTGGCCTGGAGAATTCCATGGACTGTGTATAGTCCATGGGATCCCAAAGAGTTGGACAGGACTGAGCAACTTTCACTTCACTTTTCATTTGGTTGCTTGGGGTCTTTGTTGCTCCTCATGGGCTTTCTTTAATTCCAGTGAGTGGGGCTACTTTTCATCGCAGTACACGGGCCTCTCGTGCGGTAGCTTCTCTTGTTGCAGAGCACAGGCTTCAGTACTTGGCAGCACATGGGCTCAGTGGTCGCAGCTCACGGCCTCTAGAGCATGGACTCGTAGTCATGGTCCATGGGCTTAGATCGCTGCACAGCACATGGAATCTTCTCAGACTAGGCATCAAACTCATGTCCATTGAGTCAATGATGCCATCCAATCATCTCATCCTCTGTTGTCCCCTTCTCTTCATGCCCTCAGTCTTTCCCAGCATCAGGATCTTTTCCAATGAGTTGGCTCTTTGCATCAGGTGACCAAAGTATTGGAGTTTCAGCATCAGTCCCTCCAGTGAATATTCAGAGTTGATTTCCTTTAGGATTTGACTGGCTGATCTCCTTGCTATCCAAGGGACTCTAAAGAGTCTTCTCCAGCACCGTAGTTCTAAAGAATCCATTCTTCAGTGTTCAGCCTTCTTTATGGTCCAACTCTCACATGACAGCTGGAAAAATAATAGGTTTGACTATATGAACCTTTGTCGGCAAAGTGATGTCTCTGCTTGTTAATACACTGTCTAGGTTTGTCATAGCTTTTCTTCCAAGGAGCAAACATCTTTTAATTTCATGACTGCAGTCACCATCTGCAGTGATTTTGGAGCTCAAGAAAGTAAAGTCTGTCACTGTTTCCATTGTTTCCCCATCTGTTTGCCATGAAGTGATGGGACCGGATGCCATGATCTTATTACTTTTTTTGAATGTTGAATTTTAAGCCAGCTTTTTCACTCTCCTCTTTGACTTTGGTCAAGAGACTGTTTAGTTCCTCTTCACTTTCTGATTAGAGTAGTGTTATCTGCATATCTGAGGTTGTTGATTTTTCTCCCGGCAATCTTGATTCCAGCTTGTGCTTCATCCAGCCTGGCATTTCGCATGATGTACCCTGCATATAAGTTAAATAAGCAGGGTGACATAATTTTTACCAAATCTTCTTTCAGAGATGTTGAGCTAGTTTACGTTTCTGTTATCAGTATGTGGGACTCATGATTCTTCCACATTCCTGCCAACACAGTGTATTATCAAATTATCAGTCTCCCAGTATAGTAGATATTGGGATCATTGCCCTTCTTGATAACCTGTAAGGTTCTGTTTGTTTTAGGCGTTGTTTTCTCTTATTTGTTTCTTCCATATTGAAAAATGGAAGTTTTTGAATAGTGCTGCTGTTCTGTCCTTGAAATTTAAAGCTTTCACTGCTTGTTATGAGAGATCTAACATAGTGCAGGTTATTAATCAGACATTAATTACTTTTCAGAAGTGCTAACCAGGACTTTTTTTTTTTAACTGAGTTATGTAGCAGTGTGCACAAATGATTATCTTACATGTCAAATTTTCATGAAGGGAGTATACCTAATAGACCAGCACCCATATCATGAAATAGAACATTTCCAGCCCTGTCTTCCCCCTTATCTCCTCATTGTCATTCACCACAACCCCAAAACTAATCACCATCTTGACCGTTCCACCATAGTAAAGTTTTGCCAGTTTGGTTTTTCTGTAAATAGCATGATACAATATGTGCTCTTTTGTTTGGCTTCTTTTGTTTTGCACCCATGGTATTGTTTATTCCCTCTCATTACTGGATAGCATTGTATTTTATGAATATCCTGCAAAGTATTCCAGAATGTGTATCCTGGAACGTATCCATTCTAGTGTTGCTGTACATTTGGTTTGTTTCCATTTTGGAGCTCTTTTTATTTGTGTTGCTTTGAAATTCTTTATGTATATCTGATGCAATGTCTATGTTAGAGCTAATATGTATTTCTCTTGCACATATATCCAGCAAAGCATTCTATTTTTGTTTTTCTTGTTCCCTTTTAAAAAAGCGAGGTAGCTTGGGAAGGAAACCTTTCTAGTGTGTTACATGAGCCTTTGAGAAGTCACGAATGGGGAGAATTTTTTTATTCAAGTCTTGAACTCTCAGCTTCAGATAACAAGTGCAACTTATTGACTCTTCTATCGCTAAGTGCTTCATGTACATTATTTCATTTATTTCTCATAAGAAACTGATTAGATAGCTACTGTACTCCCATTTTATAGCTGAGGAAAGTGAGACTAAGAGGTATTACTTGTCTGACATTACATGGTCAGTAAGGAATACGATAGAAAATCAAACACTATTATCTTGGACTCCATAATCTTACTGTACTACCCTGCTTTTCTAAATGAAGTATGGACACTTAGGATGAGGGCAAGGAGGAAAGAATAGCAAAGTCTTCCCTGCTCTTTCATTTCTCTATCATGCTAGAATATGTCACTTTCAGCAACCGCTCTTCCTCATACCCAAAATCATTTCACTTGCCTCAGATTTTTTAACCTTGTGTGAACTTTGTCCAGAAAACATGACCAAATTAATACAGGTCACACTGATGTCTTTTCCCTCTTACAGAAAAAACGCAGTGAGATTCCTTGTTATTGGGAAAATCAGCCAATGGGATGTCAGAAACTAAACTGTGCTTTCCATCACAACAGAGGACGTTATGTTGATGGCCTTTTCCTACCTCCAAGCAAAAGTGAGTTTCGTTTTTAATTTTAAAAGGCTAGTTGCTATATAATGAACACCTACATGCATACTTGATAGAGTACTATAAATATTGCCATCTCTGTAGCCTTGTGAGAAAGCAGTCTTATTTTCACTTCAGATGAGGAGACTGAACTTTATTAAGGTTAAGTGACCTGTGCACAGTCGTAAGCCAATAAAGTAGCAGTCATGATTAAAACTTTGTTGACAGAAGCTGTGTCGCTTCACACGTGTTTCTTGGCATGACAGTTTAGGATTACTTTAGCTTACTTCATTTCCCATTTTCTTATCATGCTTATAGAGATTTTAAAAGGCCAGGGGTTGGCAGTCCTGGTCTCTTACCTATATTACCAAGTAGAATTTGATTGAAATGAAGCCCTGCCTGTTTGTTTGCATATTTTCTATGGCCAGATGTTGTGCTGCTGCTGCAGAGTTGAGTAGTTGAAGCACAGATCTACAAGGCTTAAAATAATGTACTGTATACTTCTTTATATTAAAAAAATTTGCTTATCCTGCTCTAGGGTATAATCTAAAATAAAATTTACACTCTGTCAAAAGCTAATATTTATTTCCTTTTAAAGTAATTTCCTAGTGTAGTGATCAGCCATTTAAAAACCACATCTGCTGTGTGATTAAAATCTGATGGCTGTATATTTTTATCTTCTTTAAGGGGAAAAAAGCCTCACTCCTTTCTGATTTGATTCAAAAGTATTACCCACTGTCTCTTTAAAATGCTGCTTCTTGATCATAAAGCCTAGAGTTTCAGTATTAAAATTTAATGTCTAGAATATGTAAATAATTACTATGCATCTAGCTATTTCTCTGAGTGCCCACTTTGTGTTTACATGGAGTGAATAGTTTTTAGCTAGAAGTCACATCTTCCCTCTTGGAAGTTTAGAACCTAATTGGGAAAATGGGGAAATTAAAAATTAAATTAAAATTTTAATCAAAAGACATAAATTTAAAAAGACAAACTTACTATAGATGGTTGGAGATTTTTTGATGAATTGGGATTATTTTTTTTTTTTACATTTACAACTAATTTTTTATGTCTAGCTGTGTTGCCCACTGTGCCTGAGTCACCAGAAGAGGAAGTGAAAGCTAGCCAGCTCACAGTTCAGCAGAACAAATTATCTGTCCAGTCTAATCCCTCTCCTCAGCTGCGAAGTGTTATGAAAGTAGAAAGTTCAGAAAACGTTCCCAGCCCTACACACCCACCAGTGGTGATCAATGCTGCAGACGATGATGAAGACGATGACGGTGAGCTTTAGCTCTTTCTTTAGGACAAGTAAACGATCAGGGTAACTTAGTGAGTTAGCATCAGACTTGAAACTCTACATCTGTTTTTTAATTGGAAATTTGCCTTAAATGTTGACAATATAGATCAGTTTTCTGAGGAAGGTGATGAAACCAAAACACCTACCCTGCAACCAACTCTCGAAGTTCATAATGGATTACGAATGACTTCTGCCCGGAAACCTGGGGTCAATTTAAAACAAGGTAAGGAGGAGCTATTTTGAGGCTAGTTTCTGCTCATAAGTCTTACAGTACTATTGCATATGTCCAGACTGTTTAAATACCTTTGAAATTTAGTTCATGATTACCAGCACCTCCCTCTTCCTTGTGTCCATTACACTCCTTCACACACACACTTACATATACTTTCTCTTATTCATTTAGAAAACATTTGAATGCCAGCTGTGTATGTACAAATAAAATGCAAGGGTAAAATGGTGCTAGTTCCTCACATGGTTGCTATTTGTGTTCCTAGGTGAAAGTTTGAATTTTGGAATAAAAACTCTTGAAGAAATTAAATCAAAGAAAATGAAGGAAAAATCAAAGAAGCAAGGTGGTGAGTTTTCGGGAGTTTTGACATGGAGGATTGAATGTTGCTAGAGAAGACTAAAAAGGACACTTGGCACCAACCAAAATGAGCAAATAGATTTTGATTTTTGTCGCTTGTTTGAATTAAAACATAGTCTTATTTAAATCATAGTTGCTTTTTTAAACTGTTACAGCTGTGTTTCAGTCCCTAACTAGTCAGAGCTAGGCACATACAATAAAAAACCTGAAAGAACTTGTTTATTTTGAGAAATATAACTCTAAAGAATAACATATAAACTTTTTTTGGCCACATTGCGTGGCTTGCAGGATCTTGGTTCCCTGACCAGGGATTGAACCCATGCGCCCTGCAGTGATAGCTCAGAGTCCTAACCACTGAACCGCCAGGGAATTCCCTGAACTATTATTAAAAGAGGAAAAACTATTTTGTAGTAGGTGAATCCTTCCTCAGGAACTGCTAGAATTTTCTTCTAGCGCTTGCTTTAGTCTGGTTGATCTGTATTTCCAATAGTAAAAAATTATATTAGGTTAGTGCAAAAGTAATTGCGATTTTACATTGTTGAACTTTGCTGTTTGATATTGGGATACATTCTTAAATAATGTGTGTTATACATCATTTTGATGTTCATTTCTCACTTTGTTTTTTGCTAATGACTTATTACTTGCTATGTATTTTATATTTATTTTAGACTAGGGAAATGATGTTAGACAAAAAGCAGATTCAAGTGATTTTCTTAATTCAATTTCAAAATGAGTCATAAAGCAGCAGATAAGTTGAGATAAGATAAGCAGTCTCAACATCAGCAACATGTTTGGCCCTGGAACTGCTCACAAGTGTGCAGTGCAGTGGTGGTTCAAGAAGTTTTGCAAACGAGACTTGAAAATGAAGACCATAGTGGACAGCTATCAGAAGTTGACAGTGACCAAATGAGAGCAGTCGTTGAAGCTGATCCTCTTACAGCTACATGAGAAGTTGCCAAAGAACTCTGTCGATCATTCTGTGGTCATTCGGCGTTTGAAGCAGATTACAAAGGTGAAGAAAGTTGCTAAGTGGGAACCTCATGAGCTGACCAAAAACCAAAAAAATCGTCGTTTTGAAGTGTGGTCTTCTCTTATTCTACACAATGACAACGAACCATTCCTCGATCATATAATAACATGTAACAAAAATTGGATTGTACATGACCGCTGGCAGCAACCAGTTCAGTGGTTGGACTGAGAAGACACTCCAAAGGACTTCCAAAGCCAAACTTGCACCAAAAAATGGTCACAGTCACTCTTTTGTGGTCTGCTGCCGGTTTGATCCACTCCAGCTTTCTGAATCCCAGTGAAACCATTCCATCTGAGAAGTATGCTCAGCAAATCAGTGAGGTGCACCGAAAACCCCAGTGCCCACAGCTGGCATTGGTCAACAGAAAGGGCCCAGTTCTTCTCCACAACACCACTTCAAAAGTTGAACGAAATTGGGCTGTGAAGTTTTGCCTCATCTTCCATACTCACTTGACCTCTTGCCAACCGATAACCACTTGTTCTAAGCACCTGGACAGCTTTTTGCAGGGAAAATGGTTTCACAACCAGCAGGATGCAGAAAATGCTTTTCAAGGGTTCATCGAATGCATGGGTTTTTACACTACAGGAGTAAACTTATTTCTCATTGGCAAAAAATGTATTAATTGTAATGGTTCCTATTTTGATTAATAAAGATTTATCTGAGCCTAGTTATGCTGATTTAAAATTCATGGTCTGAAACCGCAATTACATTTGCACCAACCTAATAGATATAGTGTGAAATGTATTTAGAAAGAATCAGATGATTGGTTCTAAGTACCTTGTTAAAGCTTGTTCTGTAGCAACTTTGGAGTTATGTTTTGCAGATGATTGAGTACAGATGGAAAAAATTGAGTTGACACACCTCATAGCTGATGTGCTTCTGAGGTTAACTTTAGTATAATGTTAGCCTTACTAGTAAGTAAATAAAAGTAGATTGAGTGCCTCAGTAACTCAGAACAATTTTATATTTTATTTTCACATCGTGCCAAAGGCAGATAAGAAATAAGATTATCTCCCTTTCCTACTCCCATTTCACCGTAGGCAAATAGGAACAGAAAGGTTGCTTGGCTTGTAGTCCAGTGGTCTGTATTGGACTTACCTGGTCTTGATTTATGATAGCTTTATTTTTCATAAATTATTTACTGTTCTTTGACTTTTCTTTATTTAGAAGGTTCTTCGGGAGTTTCTAGTCTTTTACTGCAATCACAGCCCATGCCAGGTCCTGAAAAAGAGAATGTCCGGACTGTGGTGAGGACAGTAACTCTGTCCAACAAACAAGGTGAGGTATAGGTAGATCTGAAGAGTTGTAAGTTACTACTTTTAAGTGGGAGAGCAGAATCCTTGGATTTGGTGTATTGGTGGATTTGCAGGGAGATTTTGAGTATGTTGATTGGATAGAAGGATGAGAATTAGTGCATTTGACTCTACTGTTTAAAAGGTTGAAATTCTTAATCATGCAGCTTTCATATTTATATATTTAAGTTTTACATTGTTTATTTTATCCTATGAATTTATTGACTGCCCATTGTAGGTAAAGAACTATAATAAACCCTTTCATTTAGAGAGAAATGTAAAGTCTTTCCCTTTAGTAGTTTTAAGTCTAATAAGGAATATGACAGAAGTAATTATAGTATGCAGATACATTTAAATGTGTCATTCAGACAACAAAAAATTAAGAAAAGAGCTCACTTCTTGCTGGATCAAGGAGGTTATATAGGAGGATTAGCAGTGAAGTAAAGTATGACTTTATTTAACATATGGAAGTGCACAGGCAAAAATACAGCTTGGGTTTTGTGACCAGTTGGTTAGATACAGCTTGTCTTTGTGTTCTTGGTCACTGCTAATGATTAGGACTGTGTTATTGCTTCCTTTGGACTGTTCATTTGGTTATTTGAATTATTACTCAATAGGTTGATTTTCTTTTTTCCCTTTAAATGTCAGTAGTCTTTATTTCTCAGGACTGAGATCTGATTTCCCAGAGACTTTCTTAATATCAGAGCATACTTTGTATCCATTAGTAGTTACTGAATACAGGAAAAATTGGATAATGATAGAGAAATTCTGTTTTTGCCATTTTAGGGGACGAACCTTTGGTAAGACTGAGTCTAACCGAGAGACTGGGGAAACGAAAATTTTCAGTAGGTGAGATAAGTTTTATGCATATCCTTTGTTTTCTGCTTGCTTGTGCATTACTTGATATCTCTTCTAAAATTCTCTTTATACGATGCCCAGTCAATGTTGATATTGACTCCCTTGTATTTCTGGCTGAAAGCTTGTATAAAATCTTTTTATGTTTTTAACATGTGCAAAGTCATACAAATTTAAAATTCAGTTCTTGAATTTATTGGTGCTGTTTTATACTTAGGAGAAGTATTTTACCATGTAACTAAATTATTGTGTAGTGACCCTAGTGTGTCTGTCTCAAGAGTTATTTTGAAAATCTTAACTGACATCAGAGCTTCTTTCATACTCTTTTAAAATGTGCTTACGCATGTGAAATCTTACCTGTTTTGTGTTTTGTTTTATACTATTCTTGCTGCCTGAGAAATTTTAGGTAAAAAATTATGGAAATAATTTCAATATCAGCATATGTGTTAACTTTGTGAGTTTTTTGGTTGTATATTTAAAGTATAAATAAAAGGAGACAGAAAAGTATGCTCTGTGTAGGGTCTTTAAAGTTTTTACAGAATCCTGCTAAGGTTTATCTTCAGTTAAGTGATCCAAAGAATAGT
This sequence comes from Okapia johnstoni, assembly GCA_024291935.2. Lineage (NCBI taxonomy): Eukaryota > Metazoa > Chordata > Mammalia > Artiodactyla > Giraffidae > Okapia > Okapia johnstoni. Next base: position 72,032,431 of record CM044322.1, on the reverse strand, counting down.
TTTTAAAAACTTGTGACATTTAAATAGCTTGTATTGACTAGTGTAATGTAATAAACCAGGAATTAGGAATCTTGGTTTAGGTCCTGGCTCTGTCACTAACTGGTAACTTGGGGGTAAGATACAGCATCTTTCATAATCTTACCTTTCTTATCTGAAATTGAAGAAAGTGGGGTTTTGGCCTTTGGAGTCTTGATGTCACAGGAAATTTTTAAATTTTATGGTTCTTTTGCTATACTCCTAATCATCCCAGTTGCATTTAATCACAGAATCTACCTAGATTTCAGCAGTTGGCCAGTTAAAGAGTTTTTTGTGCATGAAGATTTTTTTTTTCATATATTCCTAAATCTTGAATTTCAGCTTGAATCAGGGTTTATAATTCTCCATTTTTAGTTTTAGTTATTTGGTAAATGTTAATTTGTGCTTTCTAATTTTTTGTCTTCCTTCTCTTTTTTCTGGTACATTTTTATTCCTTTTCTAACATTGAGTTGTAAGGAAGCTAGAAAGTGAACACATCATATACATGCAGAAAACTTGCAGAATTATTCTACATTGTATTTCTTGACCTGGCTTAAAGTTGACTTGAAATCTTAAGCTAAGTTCCCTCTGTTTGTAGGTGGTGACAGTGATCCTCCATTAAAGCGTAGCCTTGCACAAAGGCTAGGGAAGAAAATTGAAGCTCCAGAGACTGACAAAACACCAAAGAAAGGTACCTGTGTTCTAATATACTTTATGTGTGTAATCCTGATGCTTGTCAGTTATAATGTTAACAGGTATGGTTTGTCATTCTTTTTGCTCAAGTAGATTAGATTATTATCTTCTCATGTCTGTTTTTCATTCAGGAAACATTTGAAGGTTTATTCTGCTGGATCCTTGGTCACCGTTGGGTAAAAAACACCATCACAGTCTTCAGGAGCTTGTAGAATCATGGTAGATAGGAATACTTACATATATTGTGATAAATTCTGTTGACAGAGAAAGTACACAGTGTTATGGGAGCACATAGGAAGGGCACCTAATCTCACATCTATCAGGGAAAGGTTCCTAGAGGAAATGATGTTGACACATAGATTTGAAAGATGATTTAGCCAGGTAAAGTTGAAGGATTAGAGGCTGAGAGTATAATACGTACAAGGCACAGAGCTCAAGGGACTTACTTATGGCTGAATCAGAATTGGAAAGGAGCATGGTAACGGGAGAGGATGAAGGGACTGACTGGTCATACAGAGTCTTTTAAGCCTAATATGGCTTAAAATATTAGAGAGTTTGGGCTTATCCTAAGATAGTAGCAAACAATGGATCAGGGTGCCCAGGTTGGCATTTTGGAACCACCACCCTGTCTAAAATATGGAGAAGAGGGTTAAGAGTGCTTTCCGAAAGGAGTTAGCAGGCTGTCAAAGTAATACAGGCAAGAGGAGGTAGTGGCATAGATTTAGTGTTCTAGAAGTTGGTATGAAGAGGTGTGGACTAATTTGAGAGATATTTGGGAGTTAGAATGATTTTATAGTTGAAGTTTTATGTTTAGAAAGAAGTAAGTGGTTGGATTTTTATTTTTTCCCCTTATATGACTGACTTGCAGTTGAAACAGTGGTGTAAATTACTAAATAAATAAGTAAGGTGTTTTTTCCTTCTTGTATTTAGTTTTAACTTCTCCTGAATATAAGAAACTTCTTTCCACGTCTTCCCTAGCCCAAGAGGCTTTAATAAATAGACCTTCTTGTTTGGTCTATATTCTTTCTTATATTCTGACCTGTAAACAAAGTTGCTTTTTTTCCTTTGCAATCAAGTTTCCTTCCCCGTTGCCTGTTAATTACATTGAAGACTCATAGCTAAAGAGCATATTTCAAAAGGCAGGGTAGTTTTTGATGCCAATAAGATTTCAGAATGTTGTACAATAGCAAACTACTCCCCGAAATTGAGTAGTTTTTGCTTTTCAGATGTAAAAAGCATTTTCCTTAGAAAAGAAGTATAATAAGTCTAATTTGTAACCTTTGAAAAAGATTTTTGATTTGTGAGAAGTCTAACTTCTTTTTTTAATCGTTTTCTTTTTTTAAACAGCCCAAGTGTCCAAGTCTCTGAAGGAGCGATTAGGCATGTCGACTGGTCCAAACAGTGAGGAAGCAGCAGGTAGGTAAACTCTAATGCCAGCTCCTGATCATTTTTCCTTAAAGAATCTTTTTCTCCAGTTTACCTTTTGAGTTAGGTTGAAGGTTATGGTATTTTTTTGTGTGTGTGTGGATCTGTTTGTTTTTTAAGTAATATTTTTATCACTGGTATGAATTCTCTTTTTGTGGTTAAAGATGGCAACATGATTTTTTTATGATAGCAGCAGTAACTGGAAACTAGAAATAATCTATTGAACAAAAAGGAATTAAGATAGTTATGTGTTAAAATAGTTGCTGTCATGAAAAGTCATATTCTGAACAATAATGATATGGGAAACTTAGCCCCTTGTTTTGAATGAAGAAAGGTTATGAAAGAACACATAGTCCTTTGACTTAGAGCAACATAAACTTTTTTGGTGAGAGGTGGGTAATAAAGTTTATTTTCTTATTATAGAAACGTATTCCTCAGAAAATGTCCTTATGTATGAGATGATTTCTAGTTTTATAAAAATAAAACTAAATGCCTAGAAAGAAAAATACACCAAAGTGTTAACATTGGTTTTTATCTGGGTGTTGATAAAAAATTACTTAAAAGTAATTTTAATTTTTTAATTTTTGATTTAAGTAATTTTACTTTTCTTCATTTAATTTCCTCCTGTTCTCTAATTTTTGTTGTTGTTCAGTTGCTAAGTCATGTCCAACTCTTTGTGATCCCACGGACTGCAGCACACCGGGATTCCCAGTCCTTCACTGTCTCCTAGAGTTTGCTCAAATTCCTGTCCATTGAGTCAGTGATGCTATCTAACTGTCTCAACCTCTGCCGCAGTCTTCTTTTGCCTTCAGTTTTTCCCAGCATCAGGATCTTTTCTATTGAATCGACTCTTCACATCAGTTGGCCAAAGTATTGGAGCTTCAGCTTCAGCATCAGTCCTTCCAGTGAATATTCAGAGTTGATTTCCTGTAGGTTTAATTGATTTAATTTCCTTGCAGTCCAAGGGACTGTCAAAAGAGTGTTCTCCAGCACCACAGTTCTAAAACACCAATTCCTTGGCTCTCAGCCTTCTTTATGGTCCATTTCTCACATCCATACATGACTACTGGAAAAACCATAGCTGGACTATACAGATCATTGTCAGCCAAGTGATGTCTCTGCTTTCTAATACATTGTCTAGGTTTGTAATAGGTTTCCTTCCAATGAGCAAGCATCATCTTTAATTTCATGGCTGCAGTCACCGTCCACAGTGATTTTGGAGCCCAAGAAAATAAAATCTGTCACTATTTCCAGTTTTTCCTCTTATATTTACAATGAAGTCATGGGACTGGATGTCATGACCTTAGTTTTTTGAATGTTGAGTTTTAAGCCAACGTTTTCATTCTCCTCTTTCACCCTCATCTTTAGTTCCTCGTCACTGTCTGCTATTAGAGTGGTATCATGTGCATATCTGAGGCTGTTGATATTTCTCCCAGCAGTCTTGATTCTAGCTTGTGATTCGTCCTCCTTTAAGGGTTTTCTATTTCTTCCTGTTATGCTGGGACTTTGGTATGATAGATCTAAACATGGATCATTTTGTTCATTATGCTTAGTGTTCAGTGGGAGTTTTGAATCTTTAAGGACTTAACTTTCTTAATTGTAGAAAATATTCCTCTATCCTCTCTATGTCCTCCCCACTCTTCTTTTTGTTTTCTCTTTATGAAATTCTTACTAGATGTGGGAACTTTCGGACATATACTCCACGTCTTAACCTTGCCTTCATGCTTTCCGTTCCTTTGCTTTTTGCCTCGCTTTCTGTTATTTTTGCTTGGCTATTTTCTGGATTAAGAATTGACATACTTTTTCTGTGAAGGAGTGGATGGTAAATATTTTAGGCTTGAAATCCACAGTCTCTTGCTGCAACTACTCTCCCACTAGTGTGAAAGCAGCCGTTTGCAGTATATAAATAAGTGAGTGTGGCTGTGTTCCAGTAAAGCTTTATTTATGAAATACAGATCACGACCAGATTTGTTGGCTGACCCTATTCCAGATGGCTGATTTTCTACTGGCCTGGCTTTTTTTTTTTTTTTTGGTTAGATTTATTTTGTCACTTGTATTTTTATTTTTCAAGAACTTTTCTTAGTTCTCTGATTTGTCCTTTTCCATAACTTGATATCTCGCAGTTCTGAGGTGTTTCTTTTTTTAATTTGTTGAAGTATATTCGATTTACAATGATGCATTAATTTCTGCTATACAGCAAAGTGATTTAGTTACACATATATACATATCCTTTTTCATATTCTTTTCCATTGTGGTTTATCACAGCATATTGACTATAGTTCCCTGTGCTACATGATAGGAAGCACTTTGTTATTTATCCATTCTATGTGTAATAGTTTGCATCTCCTAATCCCAAACTCCCAATCCGTGCCTCTTCTACCCACGCCTGCGCGCTGCACCCCCCCCCCCCAACTCCCCCCGCCGGCCTGGCAGAGCCACAAGACTGTTTGCTATGTCTTTGAGTCTGTTTTTGTTATGCAGATAAGTTCATTTGTGTCATATTTTAGATTACATGTATAAGTAATATATATAGTATTTGTCTTTCTGGTGTGCTTCAGTTAGTAATGATAGGTCCAGTCTCTAGGTCCATCCATGTTGCTGTAAATGGTGTTATTTCATTCTTTTTTATGACTGAGTACTAGTCATTGTAGCTGTGTATCACATATTTATCCATTCATCTGTCGGTGGACATTTAAGTTGCTTCCATGTCTTGGCTATTGTAAGTAGTGCTGCAATGAATATTGAGTTGCCTTAATGTTTTTGAATTCAGTTTTCTTCACATATATGCCCAGGAGTGAGATTGCAGGATCATGTGACAACTCTGTTTTTAGTTTTTTGAGGAAGCTCCATACTGTTTTCCATAGTGGCGGTACTAGTTTACATTCCCACCAACAGTGTTAGGAGGGTTCCCTTTTCTCCACACCCTCTCCAGTGTTTGTTATTTGTAGACTTTTTGATGATGGCCATTCTGACTAGTGTGAGGTGTAGTGCCTTACCATAGTTTTGATTTGCATTTCTCTAATAATTATTGATGTTGAGCATCTTTTCATGTGCCTGTTGGCCGGCTATCTGTATATCTTCTTTGGAGAAATGTCTATTTAGGTCTTCTGACCATTTTTCTATTGGGTTGTTTGTTTTTTATCATTGAGTTGTACAAGCTGTTGGTATATTTTGGAAATTAAGCCCTTGCTGATTGCAGCATTTGCACATATTTCCTCTCAGGCTGTAGGTTGTCTTTTTGTTTATGGTTTCCTCTGCTATGCAAATGCTTGTAAGTCTGATTAGGTCCCGTGTGGTTGTTTTGTTTTTGTTTGCTTTTATTTCTTTTGTTTTGGGAGACCAACCTAGGAAAACTGGTACAGTTTATATGTCAGAGAATGTTTTGCCAGTGTTCTTTTCTAAGAGTTTTATGGTGTCATGTCTTATATTAATAAGTTTTTAAGCCATTTTGAGTTTTTCTATTGTTTTTCTTTTTTAGTTTTTCTTTGTATGTGGTATGTGAGTGGGTTCTGACTTCATTGATTTGCGAGCAGCTGTCCAACTTTCCCAGCACCACTTGCTGAAGAGACTGTATTTTCTCTGTTGTGTATTCTTGCCTCCGTTGTCAAAGATTAGTTGCTATAGGTATGTGGATTTATTTCTGAGCTATCGTGTTTTATTGATTGGGGCTTCTAATTTCGCTCTTTTCTTTTAATGGGTGTATGTGTTATTTTGTCTTCTTCATTGCTTATCTTCATTTTGGTTCATTTTTAATGTTGCTTTTTCATAGTTTAGGTCCAGGTTTCTTCTGTGATTCTTCTGTGATTCTAGTAGTCCTTTTTCATGGCTGGGAGACCTGTCTAAGTGAGAGAGGGTACACCAAGTGGTGTCATATGTTGGTTATAGGCTAGAAGGCTGAGGGCTCATGTAATTGCTACAGTAAAAAAGCCTTTGTTTACTTTCAGAGTGCAACTAACTGTTTTCTAGCTTTGCTTTTTCCTTTTCTCCCTCATCTCTCCTTTTTTTTGCTTGGCATTTGGGAAAGCCTGAAATTTCCATGTTTTACTTCTCTTCCACCCAACATCGTTATAATGTGCTTCCTCTCACTACAGAGTCTTCTCTTTTTAGGGAGCAGTTCTTAGGAGAAGGTCTTCACTGACCCAACTGCTCTGTAAATCATCCTTTATTTCTACCACTGTTAGTTTTCATACTAGTTTGGCAGATTTTTTTGTCTCTGAGAAAAAAGACTCCTACACTTTTATCTATTCTTCTGTTTCTGTAATTTCAGACATCTTTCTGTCTCAGATTTCTCAAGATTTATGTTCTGCCACTGGCATCCTTGTTTTCCATCGCTATTGTGGGTTTTTTCTTTTAATGTCTTCTCTGTTGTTTTGAAGAAATTTTACAGTGTAGGGAAATGGGGTCTCTGTGTCACCATTCATGTACTTTTTTAAAAAGATAATTTTGAGATCAGACTACCATCTTGAAATGGAAGAATCCCTGGGTCGGGCAGATCTCCTGGAGAAGGAAATGGCAACCCACTCCAATATTCTTGCCTGGAAAATCCCATGGACAGAGAAGCCTGGTGGGCTACAGTCCATGGGGTCCCAAAGAGTCGGACACGACTGAGCGACTTCACTTTCACTTTCACTTTAGAAATATCAGTGAGTGAGTGCTTCCTCTGTAATAGGTTCTATAGTAAAATAAATATGGTCACTGTTTTCATGAAGTGGAAATACAGGTAGTTAATGTACTGACTGTGTGATCAGTACTGTGATCAGAGAAACAAACTAGACTGGAGGATGTCAGGCTCTAAGCTGAGCTCACTTTAACTAGGTAGCAGGAGAAGTGTGACCATTAGGGACTGTGCCACGTAGAAGGGACAGCATTTTCAAGGATTCAAAAGACGAGACAGAATGTGGTATGTTTAAGGTTGTAAAAGATATTTTTTGTTTTTGGTGTTTCATTAAAAGGTGTTATTTAGTGATTAAATATGTGTGTGTGTGTAATTGCCATATTCTTATTTTTCTCACATTACTTCATTATTTGTTTCTATAACCCCTGCCAAATATGAAATTTGCTCTTTAAACACATAAAGAATGGTTAATGTATTGTGCAAAATAACTCTTCAGTGGCATGCCAGTCTCTGGGCCTTTTTCATTTTTCTTCTGTCTTAACCTGTTTTACCTCCTTTTCATTCTTTAAATATCACTTAAATATTAACTTACTCTGAAGAGCTTCCCTTAACCATTTTATAGATGTTCTTGCTGTATACTTCTACAGTTGCCTTCAACAACGTGGGTTTGAACTGTGTGGGTCCTCTTATATGCAGTTTTTTTTTTTTTTTTTTTTTTTTTTTCCTAGTAAGTACTTACTACAGTACTACCCAATCTGTGATGGTTGGTTGAATCCACAGATGCAGAACCATGGATGCGGAGCCCACTTGTAAAGTTTTATATGGGGGTTTTCGACTGCACAGGATTCGGTGCCCAGATAATCCCACCCCAATACCTGCATTGTTCAGGGGTCACTGTACTTCTTTTATCAAAGCTGTTATTATAGCACACTGTGTTGTTGCTTAATTATTGGTTTGTTAGACTTCGGACTACACGTGTGGGTAGTTTGCGTTTTGCTTACCATTATATTTCCAGCATAGTATCTGGCGGATGTTTGTATTTATCCATGAATGGAAGAACTAATTTATTCCTTTTAGTAAGATTTATAATGACAACCTTCTCCAACTAGTAAAAGGCTTTCAGGATCCTCAAGAATAAACTTCTGAATAGAAATCCAGATCAGTCATTTTTTGCCTCCTACATGTTTTCCTTGAGGACCACTATCAAAAATTGAGGTTGAAACTAATGTGCTTTTGTTCATTTTAATTTCTTGCCTAAATGATACGACTCTATTGGACTGTGTCCTTTTCCAAGAATAGAGAGATAAGTTGTTAAGAGATGAACTCCAAATACAGTGATTTGTTTTTCCCCCCATGAAAACAGAGAAAGTTACTAAAGTTGGTGAGATCCATGTGAAGACATTAGAAGAAATTCTTCTTGAAAGAGCCAATCAGAAACGTGGAGAATTGCAAACTAAACTCAAGACAGAAGGACCTTCAAAAGTTGATGATTCTACATCAGGAGCAAGAACCTCCTCCACCATCCGAATCAAAACATTCTCCGAGGTCTTGGCTGAAAAGAAGCATCGGCAGCAGGAAGCAGAGAGACAAAAGGGCAAAAAGGACTTGAGCTGTGTCAAGCTAAAGACCGAGAATGAAATTAAGAAAACAGTGATGTTGCCACCCACTGTAGCCAGCAGAGGACAGCCAGAGGAACCTGCAGGTAGAGCAAAGTCTATGCAGGAAGTCCGTATCAAGACGCTGGAAGAGATTAAACTGGAGAAGGCTCTCCGAGTGCAGCAGAGCTCTGAGAGCAGCACCAGCTCCCAGCCTCAGCCTGAGGCCACACCAGTGGCAAAACGGCTTCTCCGGATCACTAAGAAAACAGGTAACAGAAGAACTTGATCTGTAGTACCACTTCCCCAGATAATATTTCAAATGGCAGTGTTCCACACGATATTCATAGGAATTCTGTGAGAACTTTTTCTTTACTTGGATAACTTTGAAAACTACTGGATTAAAAGAAATTACACTGGTCCAGTGGTTAGGGCTCTGTACTTCCACTGTAAGGAGACATGGGTTCCATCTCTGGTTGGGGAAGTAAGACCCTGCAAGCCACATAGCACCCCCAAAAAAGTGACGCTGTTTCTCTATAGCAGTGTTATATAGAGCTTTGATATCTTAATGTGCATTTTGAATCTGTATGAGGACTAAACAAATTTTGTCTACAATTTTATTTGGCCTATCTTTGTGTTAGTCGCTCAGTCATGTCTGACTCTTTGTGACCTCATGGACTATACCCCTCCAGGCTCCTCTGTCCATGGGATTTTTCAGGCAAGAATACTGGAGTGGGTTGCCATTTCCTTCTCCAGGGGATCTTCCCGACCAAGGAATTGAACCCAGGTCTCCTACACTTCAGGCAGATTGTTTACTCTCTGAGCCACTGGGGAAGTCCGGTGGCCTATCATTACTCTTTCTTTTTTTAAATTAGTTTATTTTCTATTTTTTAACTTTACAATATTGTGTTTGTTTTGCCATACATTGACATGAATCCACCATGGGTGTACATGTTTTCCCCTTCCAGAACCCCCCTTCCACCTCCCTCCCCATCCCATCCCTCTGGGTCATCCCGGTGCACCAGCCCCTAGCACCCTATCTTTATTCTTTTAAAAAAATTTTTTTTATTGATTGATTTTTATTTTTAGCTATGCTGGGTCTTCACTGCTGCATGCGGGCTTTCTTTAGTTGTGGTTAGCAGGGGCTACGCTAGTTGTGGTGTGCGGGCTGCTGCTTGTGGTGGCTTCTCTTGTTGCAGAGCACAGGCTCTAGGGCGCTCGGACTTCAGTAGTTGCAGCACTCAGGCTTAGTAGTTGTGGCACTCAGGCTCAATAGTTGTCACAAGAGCTTAGTTGCTCCGAGGCACATGGGATCTTCCCCAGATCAGGGATTGAACCCATGTCTCCTGCATTGGCAGGTGAATTCTTAACCGCCTCCTTAAGAGGACACCAGGGAAGCCCTCGTTACTTTTTTGAAAAGTTTTATTTAACTTCATCTGTTACTAAGTTGCGGCATGAATGAAATTATTAATGGTGTGTTTAATGTGAATCTAGGTATAAAAGAAGAGAAGAAACTTCAAGAAGAAAGTGATGTTGCTTCTCAGAGCAGTGTTTCTAGAACAGAAGCTAAAAAGGTGGGTTTATTTAGATTGATTTTTTAGGTTTGTCCATGGCAGGTAAAGGTTAGATGAATGGTAAATGTTCTTTTAAGTTTCTGTTTAACACTTCGCTGATATATCAGGTAAACAGTCTTTCACTGTGCTTATAATTTTCCTTCAGAGTTTTCTATACTTTTATGAGTATCAGTATTTAATGCCCTTTTAAGTTGTTTTTGAAAAGTGTTAGTTGCTCAGTCATGTCCCACTCTGCAACCCCATGGACTGTAGCCCACCAGGCTCCTCCATCCATGGGATTTTCCAGGCTAGAATCCTGGAAACTGTTTTTAATTGGCCATTAATATTTTTTAAAGGAAGTTTTTTTCCTTGCTTTTCAGAGTAATGCTACTCATTTGTAAAACTTGGGAATTTTTTTTTAAGAATGAGTAACCCCTATAATTCTACAATCCAGATGTTACCACAGTGTTTTTATGCATTTCTTTCAAGGCTTTTCCTTTATTAAAAAAAATATTTATCTGTGTGCTGCCTCTGGTGTTAGTTGTGGCATGCGAGGTCTTCGTTTCGGCATGCAGGCTTTGTGCTGCGGTGAGTGGGCTTCTTTTCGGTTGTGGCGCATGGGCACCAGGGCTCAGTGGTTTCAGCAGTTGTGGTGCTCGGGCTTAATGCGCCTCCCCCACCCCCACATGTGGAATCCTTCCCCAACCAGGGAATGAACCCACGTCCCCCACATTGGAAGGCAGATTCTTCTTAACCATTGGACAACCAGGGAAGTCCCTCAAGCCTTTTCTTTAGATATTTATGTATGTGAATGTGTTTAATGTTTAACTCATATTTAGAACATAATTGAGAACTCTACAATGTACCATTCTGCAGCCTACTTTAACTCTACCATATTAATAATTCTTTAAGATGATTGCTTTTACTGGTCGTTTAGTGTCCTGTTACACAAATATGGTCTGTTTCTGAACTAGAGTTTGTTTTACACAATGAAGACAGTGAACATCTTTGTACAGAAATCTTTGTGCAAGTGTCTGATTAGGAAACATTTTGTATTAGACCTATGGTCAGGATTGTCTACCTATAGAATTTGGGTTTTTATTGTTCCACATATCTTCAATCTTTTATCTTGAGTATTCTGTTTAATAGGGGGCTCCCCTGGTGGTTCAGACAGTAAAGAATCTGCCTGCAGTGTGGGAGACCTGGGTGCAGTCCCTGGGTCAGGAAGATCCCCTGGAGAAGGAAATGACTATCCACTCCGGTATTCTTGCCTGGAGAGTTCCATGGACAGTACGGTCCATGGGGTCGCAAAGAGTGGGATGTGACTGAGCAGCTAGCACTTTCACTTTCACTTCTGTTTAATATAAAATAGAAAGCAAAAGCTCTTGTATTCTGGATCATATCTAGAAACTACTTGACTTAGATGTTAGCCTGTTAACTTATAAGTAATAATTATCATACAGATTGTTAGAGGTACTGGATTTTTAATTCTGTCATTTAAATTTATCCATAGGCTTCAGATGAGACCACAACAGTTGGCATCACTAAAATTCAAGTCAAGAGATGTAAGACAATGAGAGAAAAGTATGTGCCGAAACTGCCAGAGAAGGGATCCTCACAGAAGGAAAAATCAATTTTGACAACCCTTCGGGGAGATTTACTCTCTTACAGTACCGAGTTAGCAGAGAAACCAGTGCTCACCACCATGCTAGGCATCACACGGCACCTGACTAAACGGCTTCCTTCAAAGTCATCCCAGAAGGCAAAGGTAGAATCACACAGGTGGATAGTGATAGTTCTGATAATTCTGTTTTTAAAAGACAAAAAGACTAGATGAGTTCCTTTCTCACAATTTAAAATTGATCTTTATAAAGCTTTATCTAAAACTTTCCGTGGTGCAAAGCCACTCTGGTTTTGAACGAGAGAAACATTGGGGAAATGAGCAGTAGCAAATTCAAAAGCCACGGAAATGAATTGTATATATATATATACACACACACACACATAAATATGTATGCGTCATATTTAATGATGGGTCATCTTTAATCTGGTTTTCTTGTTTGGTTGGTTTTTAAATTATTTGTGATATTACTGTTACTGAGAAGGAATTTTGATATTCCAAATTTTATTCTCCATGTAAAAAGGGGATTATTTTAGCTTATAACCAAATATTTTCTGTCTTGCAGCTAAACCTAAAGTGAATGTGAAGCCATCTGTGGTTAAAGTTGTCTCACCCAAACTGGCCCCAAAACGTAAGGCGGTGGAGGTCCACCCTGCTGTCATTGCAGCTGTGAAGCCGCTCAGCTCCAGCAGTGTCCTGCAGGAAAGCCCAGCCAGAAAAGCAGCTGTGGTAAGAAGTAGATCGACTCAGGGGCACCTTAGTCTGTGTGATAGGAAAGCAAGGAAAAGTCTTTTTTAGCTCTATATATTATGTGTAATATTTTCTGTCACTTCCTAAATGTGTTTTTTAGTTGCTCAGGTAGTTACTATATCTTATATTTACAGCTTAAGCAAGGTGTTTTTTTTTAAAGCCTAATTACAATATTTTGCGTATTTGTACATTCTATCTTTGGATTATTGATTCTTGGATTGATTCTTGGATTCCTAGTCTTAAAGAATGGTAGCCATGATTCTAGTGAAAAAAAGTGAAAGTCGCTCTGTCGTGTCCAACACTTTGCAACCCCATGATTCTAAGAAGGCAGCAAAGAAAATGAATTTGCTCAAATTTAAAAGTCTGACTTTCCCACTGAGTTACTTTACTCTCACTTTTGTAGGCTGTTGTCCCACTTCTCTCTGAGGACAAATCAGTCACTGTGCCTGAGACAGAAAAACCTAGAGACAGGTAACACCTTGCAATTCTTTTTAACCAAATTTTAGACCACTAATACCGTTTTTGCTTTCTAGACAATAACACTGCTAGATAGTTTGAAATATTTGCAATTTAGCTACATCTAATTAAATCTGTTAAACTTCAAATTAACTACAAGAAAACCTGATATTCAGGGTTGCTGTTCTCTTTTGATGCTATTGTTTTATTTTGCGTGTATTATTAAAAAAATGTTTTTAAATACCTATCTGAATTCTCCTGTAAAGGATGAAACTGGTTTATCCCAGACCAGTAAAACAGTTCTTTATGTGTTTTCTCAGCAACAATTCTTCACTAAAATTCTTTGTGTACCTGGGACTAGGTGATCCGACCTGCCAGCCATTGACAAAGGGCAGTTACCTAATAACCTTTTGGGTTTTTTTCCTTAACAGTTTGGTACTGCCTCCAGCCCAGTCCTCTTCAGAGCCTCCCCCTCCAGAAGTATCTGGTCCTTCCTCATCCCAGATGGCCACAAAAACTCGCCGACTCAGCTCTGCCTCAACAGGAAAGCCCCCACTTTCTATGGAGGATGATTTTGAGAAACTAATATGGGAGATTTCAGGAGGCAAATTAGAAGCTGAGATTGACCTGGATCCTGGGAAGGATGAAGATGACCTTCTGCTTGAGCTATCAGAAATGATTGATAGCTGAAGGTGGTAGTAGAACATTTACAGCAAAACAAACAAAAAAACTCACCAAAAAACTGGACTTAGTTTCATCTATTATAACATTTATCCAAAATGATTTCTTTAGTCTAGAATTTGCCCCAAATCAGAAGTGTACCTCTGAATTATCCACATGTGTTCTGGATTCCTTGGGGTCAGATTTTTAAATCCCTTGGTAATCATTTTGTCCATTTGATGCCATTGTTCAGCATCTTTGAGAAAAAAGTTCTGTCTTACCCCTCTCTCCACAAAAAGACTGAGTGGGAGACCTAAGTGAAAGGGTGCAAGAAAACTTAGTGACTCCTTGAGGTGTTTGTCAGTTTTTACCTTTTTTCCCTTTATTGTATAATTTCTTTTATGTATTGTCTTAACGTACCTATTGTTAACCTGAGTTCGAAAAGGGTGAAGACAGCTGCTACCATTAAGGACCAAATTTCATGCCGCCACTGAAAAAAAAAATCCACTCAGTCTGTGTTAAATTGTATGTCTTTTTAAAGGTATTTGGAGAATTCAACTAAGCTTTTCGAAACAGCTGAGCGGCTCAGGAAACCTGTAATCTGGACATAACTTTTTGGACCTGATTTTCATGCTTCTGCTCCATAAGCCTCTGAAGGGCAATAGCTAATTTATTATTACTGTAATTTTTTAAGGCTTTAAAGTGCCTCAGGGGTCCTCTGAAACTAATTTTCTATTTCTGGGATTCCCTGGATTCTTAAAAAGAGATGGTGACATAGTGATTACAGGAATTTATTTTTTAGCAAGAATTGTCCCTTCTCTTCTTCAGTACTTGCTTCCTTACTAGTGTTGTATTATCACAGGGATAAAAATTGGTTAATTTTTTTAATTTCTAATTCTCTTTGCAAACTCCTCTTGCCCAGTATTTATTTGGTGCCCTTTAACCACCTGAGGGGGAAGAATGAGCTCATTCAAGCTGCCATTATTTATCCATGGACTACAGCAGTACCTGGAATTGTACTGTAGCAGGAGTTATCGAGATGCTCTGGGGGTGTATTGTATGCCTTCCAGTTTTCTTCATTTCTGAATTGAATTTTCTTTTCTTGATGTTGATCTCCTTCATATCACGTCAAGGTTTAGACTTGTGAAGGAACAAGTATGATGGGGATAATAGTCTTGAAAGGAGACATTGTACATAATCAAAAGGAAGAGGAAAGGACCTGCCCATTTTGATACTTCGCTGTAGGTGGCCAGTTTTGTTTCTCATAGGGAAATCTGACCCACCTGTCATGTTGGCTCCTAAGGAACTGCTGTTGTAAGCGGCTCATCAAGAGTTGAACTTCATGTAGCCTTGTTGGGAATATGAAAAGGAAGAAAGCCACAGGACTGCCCAATTCAGTCTTGGGAAGATCTGGATGATTCTACACAAGCAAAAATGACTTGACATTTATGTATAGATACTTATCTGCCAGTCCATCTTCAGCTGACTGAATGTTGTCTGATAGCCCTTCTCCAAAGCAGGGGTGGAATGTTCTGGTTTCACCACAGATTTTCTACTCATTTCATTTTTGGAATCGGCTTGTAGATTCCATGTCCCTTTTGTATATAACCTTTATTCTTTTGCTTTTTAAAAAAAAATTTTGTTTCATATTTAAAGCCTTGTGTTAGTGATTCATGTTTACCATTATTTGAACAGTTTGCCATTACAGAAAGATAAATACTTATTTGTGTTTTAAATAAAACTGGTGTAGGAACGTCTTGATGTGAGTTAAGTAGTCGTACATCACTTCAGGGTGAGATCTGCCTCAATAGAGGCCCAACTAGAATGTTGTTGAACCTTTGTGTACGTGATCCAATTCCACAGATTCTATTTGTCTTTAGAAACCTTTTACAAGGACATGCTGCCAAACTTCCCCTCAAGTACGCTGTTTTAGTTGCCTAAATATATGTGAGGATTTTTTTCTGACAGTGATGCTTACCCATTATTATTCTAACTCAAGTACTGTCATTAATCCTTTTAAAGAAGAGAGGGTTTAGAAGTGATCTTAGATGGCTTCAACAATTTAGAATTTTCAAGCATGAAAGCATATATGACATTTTTAGTTGAGGAAGTCCAGTTTTTTGTTATGGAAATATACATAAATTTGTTAGCCACCAGAGAATATAGGCCTTCCCAGATGGCGCAATGGTAAAGAATCTGCCTGCCAGTCAGTTCCTGGTTTGGGAAGATCCCCGGGAATAGGAAATCGCAACCTGCTCCAGTGTTTTCGCCTGGAGACTTGAGTGGACAGAGGAGCCTGATGGGCCAGCGTCCACGGGGTTACAGTGAGACATGACTGAGCACGCACACACAATATAAAGTTTTCCAAATAGTCTAAAAGTCGTCCCCAACAAGTTGAATCAACTTTTCACAGAAAGCAAAAGCTTTTTATCCCCACTATAGTGTCAAAATCATATTTTTCAGAGAGTTATTTTTTATGTGCAACCAAGGGTAAACTCACCCAGTATTGAGAATGCAGAGGTGGCAAAATGCTCCAGTAAAAGGTTATTGTAGGACTTCCCTGGCCGTCCAGTGGTTGAGACTACACGCTTCCACCACAGCAGGCACAGGTTTGATGCCTGGTGGGGGAACTGAGATTCTGTGTGCCATGGCCAAAGAAAAAGCTACTGTTTGCTGTATAGACAAATGACTGAGATAGGGCATTGGATGGAGAAAGAGAAGTTTTCAAGGGAAAAGAAGTTAAATAGAAGGATCCCTTCCCTGGTAGGTGTATTTGTTAATTAGTTCACTTATTTGGCTTGAGCGGTCAAGGAAGATAGTCAAGTGTAGAAAACCTGAGGAAATGTGAAAGAAATACATTGGCATAACTGTCACAGGATTATTTTGGACTACCCTCCCTTGAAGAGGCTCAAATTAGAACACAAATTCTTACTATCATTAAATACCACTGGCCACTAGGAACAGAGAATTTATGAAGCAAACCCCAGCTTTGAAATACTTTTAAGGAAAAAGTAACAGGAAGGAAATGGGTAGAAGTATTAAATGGATGATGCTATCTATAGATGGTTCCCAGGTGGGGCAGTGGTAAAGAATCCACCAGCCAATGCCACAGGTGCAAGAGATGTGGGTTCAATCTCTGATTCAGGAAGATCCCCTGGAGTAGGAGATGGCAGTATTCTTGCCTGGAAAGTTCGATAGAGGAGCCTGGCAGACTACAATCCATAGGGGTGCAGAGTCAGACACCACTGAGCGACCAAGCACACACACAAAAATACATCTATAGAGAGGATGATGAGAAATCAATGAGTTCGAGACTCATCAGAGGAGGTTTCCTTGAGATATTAGATCTGGAATTTTGTGTAGCTTAGTAAAGGAGGTGATTTGAGCTGCAAACAAAGCCAATTGGAGCAGCTAATGTTTGTTTTTAATGACCTTTGATTATCCCATTGGTAGTCTCAGTCTGTCTTGTCTTATTCTTGCTCAGATTGCTGACAGCTGTTCTTGGCCAAAGAATAAACTATTATTTAAAAAAAGAAGGATCTATTTTAAATGTGAATTGGAGTCACTCTGCTCGTAAAATCCTCACGTGCCTTCCCCTTCCCTCCAAAATTAAACTCAAGCCCCTTAACACAGCATGCAAGGCCCTGTTGTACTAGCCTCTTCCATCATTCACCCTTCATGCTCTACACTAGCAAAACTACTGGCAGTTGACTTCCTTTGTACACTAATCTCACTGTTTGCCTTTGTTAATGCTATCTTCTACCTAAAGGTCTCTTTTCTCATCTTTTCTTCTGCTAACTCCTACATACTATACAACTTGCAGATTACCTCTCCCAATACCCTGTTCTCCCTCTCCCAAACAGGTCTGGTGCCTGTCTTCTAGACACATACTTTGTTTAACCTTGTTTTGAAACTACCTATCCATCTTCCTCAGCAGAATATACACTGCTTCAGATAGAGCTTCTTACTAACCTATGTATTCTCAGCACCTAGTATCAATCTGGCACAGAGAAGGAATGCCACAGCCTAGGTGGCTTAAACAACAGAAAGGTATTTTCTCACAGTTCGGAGGCTAGAATCCCACCATCATGGTGTTGGCTAGTTTGGCGTCTTCTGAGGCCTTTCTCTCTGGCTTGCAAATGGCCCCCTTCTCACTGTGTCCTCATATGAGGCATAGTCTTCCCTCTATGCCCATGTCTGTGTGGCTTTTACTTATTTATTTATGGCTGTGCTGGATCTTCATTGCTGAGTGTGGGCGTTCTCTAGTTTCAGCAATCGGGCCCCTCTCCAGTCGTACGAGGGCTTCTTGCCACGGCTTCTCTTGTTGCAGAGCTTTGGCTCTGGAGCCCATGGGCTTCAGTACTTGGAACACATGGTCTTAGTTGCCCCACGACATGTGAAGTCTTCCCAACCCAGAGATGGGACCCCAGTCCCCTGCATTGGCAGGTGGATTCTTAACCACTGGACCACCAGGGAAGTCCCACGTGTCTGTTTTAATCTCTGTAGAAGGACAATAGTGACCTTGGATTAGGGCCCACCCATGTGTGCGAGCATACGCGCTCAGTCATATCCGACTCTTTGCCACCCCATTGCTCATCTGTCCATGGAATTTTTCAGGGAAGAATATTGGAGCAGTTCACCATTTCCTTCTCTGGGGGATCTTCCCGATCCAGGGCTCAAACCCACAACTCTTGAATCTCCTGCATTGGTAAGATGAGTTCTTTAACAGCTGAGCCACCAGGGAAACCCACTCATATGACCTCATATACCCGAATTTCCACTTTGAAGGCCTATTTCTAAGTAGTCACATTCTAGAGGTACTGGGTATAGCTTCAATACATGAATTTTGAGGGCCACACTTCAGGTCATAACAGAAAGCATTCAATAAATACTGCTGAAAGAATGAAAAAGTTCTTGACCCATTTCAGGGGCTATCGATCTTTGCTAGACTCCCCCTATTTCTTCCCAACCCCATTCTTTGTCATGCTTCATTCAGCAAGTGTGAGTCTTCTGGTTGAGAGGCAAGAACTTTAAACTGAGAGAAAGGATATTCTTCAATATGTCTCTGTGGGCCAGTTGATTTGCAGATACCTGAAAACTTCAGATTTTACAAGAACATCATGACTAGTTGGAACACACAAAAGGAAACAAATGTGCCATAGTACTTTTCACTGATAAGTTCATTGAACCAGTGATAAATTCATTCACAGGTTTCAAAATTCAAAATGTATATAATGGTAAACAGCAAAAGTCCTCCCTGCTCCTGCCCCAGCTCCCCACTTCTCCAAGACCAGTTCTGTTTCTCAGGTATTCTAGAGAGATTCTAGGTTTATATAAGCAAATATATTTCTCTATAATATAATATATAAGACATGCTGCTGCTGCTGCTTAATCGCTTCAGTCATGTCCAATTCTGTGCGACCCCATAGACGGCAGCCCACCAGGCTCCCCCGTCCCTGGGATTCTCCAGGCAAGAACACTGGAGTGGGTTGCCATTTCCTTCTCCAATGCATGAAAGTGAAAGTGAAGTCACTCAGTCGTGTCCGACACTTAGCGACCCCATGGACTGCAGCCTACCAGGCTCCTCCGTCCATGGGATTTTCCAGGCAAGAGTACTGGAGTGGGGTGCCATAGCCTTCTCCAATATAAAACATATCATCTTGCTGTTCGTTATATCATGAACAGTCTTAAATTATGAACTACAAATTGATGACAAATCCTGTTTCACCTATACCCATGCCAGCTATCCATCCCCCATTCTGGCCCCCAGGACTAGGGCTAGAGTTAGGTAAGCAAAGTGGGCATAATTTAAGGGAGCACTCACTCTCAGAGCTGTACTTGCACATGCAGGTGTGATGACTTAAATTTTGCTCCTTAGGCTTGCCCCATCTGAGATCCAGCTTTGCTGGCTCCACTAAATTACTTTGAAGTAAACCTCAAATACATCATAGCTTACTTTTTCTCTTACTGTATATTAGATATCTTTTCATATGAGGACACAAAGATCTTCAATTTTTACTATAATTGCATACATAGTATTACACTATATGAATATGCAATAATTGAGCTAATTCCTATTGGTAAGACATTTAGGTTGTTTCCCATTTTGGTATTTTAAACAATGCTGCAACAATTATATCACATATGTAAGTTTATCTGTATGGTTAAATATCTAGAAGTGGAGCTTAATAATTTATCTTACCACCACTTTTTGATCTTTGCCAGCCTAGTCAGGGAAAACGACTTCTTGGCAGTTTAGTTTGCATTTCTTTTATCATGAGTGAAGTTGAACCTCTTTTCATATGTTTGAAGAAATTTGTATTTCCTTTGCTAAAATTGCCAATTTTTATTTTGGTCTTTGTGTCAGATTAGAAATGGCTGCAAATTCTTTAACGCACTTCTTTAAAGTGGGCTTTAGGGACTTCCCTGGTGGTCCAGTGGCCAAGACTCCCAGCTGCCAATGCAGGGGGCCTGGGTTCAATCCCTAGCCAAGGAACTAGATCCCACATGCCACAGCTAAGACTGGCACAGCCAAAAAAAAAAGAAAGAGAGAGATGGGCTCTGTTTTTCTAGACCTTGAATCTGCCCTGGTGGGGGGTGAACATTATACTAGTTCTCGACCTGGCCTTTCAGGGTACTGTTAGCTTCAGTCTTGGCTTCTTAGAGCCTTGAGCCCCCATATAATAAAGCATGCTCCATGGCCAGAGAGATCATGTGGTGAAGCCCTGAGGCTACATAGACATGGAGGCTGATGCTGGTGGGGCCAGGCTTCCAAATACACATGCCAAATCCTTAGATACACCTTCTGAAGCAGAAAAATCATCCAGCTGAGCCCTGTGCAAACTCTTGACCCACTAAGGTCACAAATTAAACAAATTTTTTAAAAAAGGGCTGTTTTAAGCCATTAACCTTTGTAATGTCTCTTACACAGTAAATTTTTTTAATGTATTAGTAAAATTACCCATTTGTTTGATGTAGTACAAACATACGTTTTCCAGATCTTCTCATTTTGCTTATTTTGATGGCTTTTTATTCATGGAAAACTATACAATTTTTATATCATTGAATATATTACTTTTCTCTTCAAAACCAACTAGAGCATACGAATGAGTAAAATACAAATTTTCAGAACAAGAGAAATTAAATATCTATGATTAAACTAGATGAACTACAAAGAAATTAAAACTAAAGAAAACGAATGCCTGTGTACTCAGTTGTATCCAACTCTCTGCGACCCCATGGACTAGCCTACTAGCTCCTCTGTCCATGGGATTTTCCAGGCAAGAATACTGGAGTGGGTTGCCATTTCCTCCTCCAGGGAATCTTCCCCACCCAGGGATTGAATCTGAATCTCCTGCATTGCAGGCAGATTCCAGGGAAACAAAGAAAACTAAAAATTTCTCAAAGACTCAAAATTTAAACAAATAGCCATTGGGTACTTAGATTTAAAAAAATTACTTCTAAGTTGTTCTAGGTTTAATGTAATCACAGTAAAAATACCAACAGGACTTTTTAAAATTAGGTAAGTTTATTCTAAAGTTTTAAGGAAAAACAAAAATAACTAGGAAAATTCTATGAACTTTTTGTCCTGCCAAATAAAAATAACAGTGATACTAGTCTAAATAGATACTCAGATCAACTGAACAAAATATAAACTCTATCCATAAAAACACATACCTACACACACACACACACACGATATACTATAAATGTGGCATTTAAAATTGAATGAGGAACAAACTTCACTGTAATAAAGTGAAGTCGCTCAGTCATGTCTGACTCTTTGCAACTCCATGGACTATAGCCTACCAGGATCCTCCATCCATGGAATTCTCCAGGCAAGAGTAGGAGTGGGTTGCCATTTCCTTCTCCAGGGGATACTCCTGACCCAGGGATCGAACTCGGGTCTCCCACACTGCAGGTAGACGCTTTTCCATCTGAGCCACCAGGGAAGCCCCCCTCCCCCACATTTTTTTTTGTAATAGTGATGGACAAGTGGGTAGCCACCTAGAAACTTTAAAATTGTATCAGTTCTAGGATATACTGGTATAAATTCTAGATGGATCAAAGATTTAAATGGAAAATGGCAAAATCATTAAGAAAAAGTAAATCTCTTCTCATGAGTTGTATGAGTCAACTGACTGGTTGTAAAGATCAATCCTTAAAAGTTAGGAATCGTGCCTTCAGAAATAGGAAAAGGTAAAAACAAGTAGCTAAGCATCTCTGCATCTGAGCTCAGACAGGTATACTGGTGTGTTCTAGTCACACTGTCTTCAAATTCAGCAAATCTCAACTTTTCCATGTGTTTTCTAGATCCTTTAAAAAAAATTACTTTCATGTCCTTTGATCTCACATTTTTATGAGGTTGTTATTCCTATTATCCTCTTTAAACAGAAGACCTTGAAACTGAGCAGGACTCTGTGGGGCCTTCCAGGTAACAGACCCCTTTGTATCCCTTTCCTCTTATTTATAGAAAAGCTTTAACCTCCTAGGCCTTCCCTGAGTTTCTAAGAGTAAATTTAATTAGAGAAGTGAGATAATGCAGAAACAAAGGAAAACAGTCAAAAAAGACAAAATAATGATAGTTTAGCCATAAAACAGAGTCAAGGGCTATAGATAATATCCTGAGCCATATCTTTGAGTTGTTTTGCAGATACTAAAACTGCTACCAGGGAGAAAAAGCGAACTACATCGTGACCATGAACACATAGCCTTCACACTGGCCTGAGAATCCTTAATACCGACCCCTGTGACCTCAGCTGGTTACCTCACCACTCAGTGAGAGAATTGTGCATGAGCTGATCATGTAGCCTCAACCTTCTCCCTTACTTTGTCTTTAAAAATCCTCTCCTAATCCTCTCCTAAAAGTCACCCGGGAGTTTGGGCCTGTTCCCCTGGCTGTCCTTCACCACAAACCAGTGTCAACAGCTTGGCTTTACTGCTCCTCCTCGGAGCAGACCCAAGTTTGGTTTGGTAACAATCTCAGTTAAACAAGTTACGATTCTGCTACTTGCAGCATTGTGTCTAAGTGGTGTCTAATCTAACAGGTGTCCCCTTGGACGAGTCCCTTCGACTCTGAGTTTCAGTTTCCTCATCTATAAAATGGGTATTCCAATTAAAGGAAATTTCTGCCAGCCCACAGCCCAGGATACAGCCAAGCCAAGTGTGACCCCTCCCCTTCCAGCTGTGTTACCCAGGAAACGATATGTTGGAAGGTTGAGACCTTAATGTATACACATGTACACTACTTCTTCATTGGATCTTTAACCCCATGAGGAAGGAACATTTTTATCTCCATTTTGTTAATAACTAAGCCAAGACAGGGCAAGGGTGAGTAACATTCTTGGTCACACACTATAAGCGTTCAGGATTTGAACCTAGAAATCAGGTTTTAGGGTTTTCATTCAACATTGATCCTCCGCTGCCACCTAACAAATAGCTCTCCAAAAAGCTGATCAGAGTTGAATCAGTTACTGGAGTAACCACAGCACCCGGCTTTCGAAATCGTATCGTCTGTGGCCCAAAGTGTCAGCTGCGGGAGCCCTGAGTTTGGGCTTCTTGCGGCCCTACCCTGTCCACCACGACGCGGCTGTAAAGACGAAATCCCAGGGAAGCAGGCCTTAGAAAAACCACTGCTGCTGCTGCTGCCGCTAAGTCGCTTCAGTGGTGTCCGACTCAAACCACTGAACCATACCATTTCAGAAGAGGTACGCAGGGGAACGATCCGGCTCGTAAAACCGACTCACAACCGAAGCCGCGCTCCCTCCTCCAGCCTCCCTCCAGGTGGCGCTGCAGGACCAACCCGCCTTCCGAAAAGGAGTCGCCGCCGTGCGGCCTCCCCGGGACGCTCTGGAGCACCGAAATAACCGACTCCTGTGGCTAGAGAGGTATTTCCCAGGAACCGCCCACGTCGCCGCCTGAGCACTGCGCACTTCCGCTTCCGGCTCGTTGTTCCGGAAGTTGCTTTCTGAGCTAGTGTGTGGAGCGGTGTGTGGCGCTTGTGAGCTTCCAGCATGGCGTACCGGGGCCAAGGCCAGAAGGTGCAGAAGGTGATGGTGCAGCCCATCGTATCCTGCTCGATGCGTGAGCAGTAGGAGCTTTGGGCCAGGAAATGAGGGGCGAAGGAGGAGACGGGGTAGGCCCGAGGGAGCGGGGTACGGCCGCTCATCCCATGAGCCCCTGGGGCGGCCGAGGCTAGGAGAAAGCGCGGGGAGTTGAAGAACCAGTTATGGGCGGGAGGTGGGCTCGGGCGGACCGTGCGCTGGAGAATGCGGCAGTGGTGGGGGTGAGCGGGGAAGACGACTTTAATTATATACTGACTGAAAGCGGATGTTACCGCTTTCCACCGGGAGGGAGACCTCGGCGCGGAAGAAACTCCAGATGATGAAGAGTGGGTAGCGATTCCTTTATAGTATTTAGGGATGTCCTAATGGGTGTTTGGACTTCCTAGGTGGCTCAGAATCCGTCTGCCGATGAGGGAGACGGGGTTTTGATCCCAGTGTGGGGAAGATCCCCTGGAGAAGGAAATGGCAGCCCACCCCAGACTTCTTGCCTGGAAAGTCCCATGCACAGAGGAACCTGGGGGGCTACAGTCCATGGGGTCGCAAGAGTGGGACAGGACTTGGCGACTGAACAGCAACAGTGGGTACCTCGTTGAGCACTTTTCTTTGCCTAGGCACAGAGTTCGCGTTCAGAAAAATGAGATGCGGGTAGATTTAACGAGTTCCAGGGAGCAGAGTCTATGCTTTGCGTGTTTTCTTTCTTTCTTTTTTTTCTTAACTCCTGCTGCAGAATCTCATCTTCAGATACTTGCAAAATGTAAGTTGTTAGCTGTTTTGTTATTTTTAAGTTAAAGGTGAATTTATTTGGCTGTTTGTATCATCCTGTCTGATCATTGTTCTAGAGTCAAAAAATGAAACTGGAGATTGGGAGGGCATTTGAGGAGAAGGAGTGCCAGGAAAGCTCTAATGTGACAAAATGGTATGTAGCCATGCTGTGGGCTTCCCTGGTGGCTCAGACGGTAAAGAATCTTCCTGCAATGCAGGAGACCCAGCTTGGATTCCTGGGTGGGGAAGATCCCCTGGAGAAGGGAATGGCAACCCACTCCAGCATCCTTACCTGGAGAATTCCATGGATAGAGGAGCCCGGAGAGCTACAGTCCATGGGGTCTCAAAGAGTTGGTCATGATTGAGCCCCTGACACAGCCATGGCAACTCCAAGCATGCAAAGAACTGTGTTGTTATTACTTTGCAAGACCAAAATTACTAATTTCGAAAAGTAATTACTGGCTGACACGATAGTGTCATTTGGGTATTGGTACTTTCCTTGGGATTATGGCAAGAACATTGGAACCTTTCCATGGCACCTCAGGATGAGACACTGGAAGAAAATTTCAGTCAGCTTTTACTAGGTCGTAAGGTGGTGTGTTAGCACTTTGGGGGGTGGGGACACACTTATCTATCGATAGAAAAGACACTGGAAAAGGAAGATAGGAGGGATAGGTTCAGAGGATTTAGTGGCAGCCTTCTTTCATTTGGAGGGATTTTTAGCAACTCAAAATTTGACTTGGCAGAGCAGAGTATTTAAATTATCTCTGAAAGAAATGTGTTTCCTGTGGTTCTGACAAATTTTAGTATGTGACAATTTAACAGAAAAGCATTAATTTCAAGCCGTTGTAATTTTTAATCACAGGAATTGAGGGTCTCGCTCCTGGTTATTAGGGCTTCCCAGGTGGCACTAGTAGTAAAGATCCTGCCTGCCAATGCAGAAGATGAGAAGAGACTTGGGTTCGATCCCTGGGTCAGGATGATCCCCTGGAGGAAGGCACGGCAACACACTCCAGTATTCTTGACTGGAGAGTCCCTTGGATAGAGGAGGCAGGCTACAGCCCACGGGATTGCAAAGAGTCGGACACGACTTAACTCACTCCTGGTTATTAGGTGTGAGACGTGGAAAACTGAGAAGCTAGAGAAGACTGTCTTGCAGCTGGAGTTTGCTCTGGTAGATAAGAAAGAAGCCCTTTTTGCTATCTTGTCACAAATTTTCACTCTAAATATATAGAGACTAGAAGCAACAGAAATATGACTGAGTCTCAAAAACACAGGAATATTATTAGTTCCAATGTAACATTTATTAAGTGAATGTTTCTTGGTAAGTAACTTGTCTTGGCTTTTATTTGTCAAAGTTTTTTAGCCATATTTGTCTGTTGTTTGATCAAAGTGGTTGGATTTTGTTTACTTAGTTCTTAACATTTCTGTTTTTCTGATTATTTCAGAGATCGCGGATTCAGGTGTGGCTTTATGAGCAAGTGAATATGCGGATAGAGGGCTGTATCATTGTAAGTACCCAGTATATTTTACCTCCGAGCGTTTTGTTCAAAGAAAAAAATTTCCTAAAAGATGGCCAACAGAGCAATATACAAAAAACATCAAAGACCCAACCCACAGAAAGTCCTTCAGGACTCACTATCCTTGTCTCATTCTACTTACTAGGGATTAGGTAATTCACAAAAGAGAGGGAAAATTAATTTTATAAAATATTTAAACAACAGTATTAGTCTTTAAAGGAGGGGTCATAAGAAATAAAATGAGGGGGGAGAAAGATGAGAATTCTTGGTTAGATGATACATGAATAGAACTGGATGCGGTAGTTAAATAGGATGTCCAGGGTAGCAGAGTAACTTAAATAATGTTTTAAAGAAAGAAAATATGGGTGGAAGTGTTATACTAAGAGTCTTGTATTTCTTTTAGACAGTGTAGTAGATTCCGTCAGTAATCTCCCCTTCCCCTGTTTGTTAGTTGAAAAAACAAGCTTGGTGGTTGGTAGTGATAGTGTCTTTGTGGGAACATGGGAAAAGTTAATTAATTTATGTACTCACACTGTACTGAGTAGGTTATAAAAGATGGGGGGGGATGACTTTTTGGCATAGTTAATGAAGTCTAAAGTCCCAAAAGTTCCAGAAGTAATTTGAAGTACATTCCCTCTGTTGTTGTTATTTAAAAAGAGACTTAGGGAGTTTCCTAGTGGCATAGAAGTTAGGATTCCAGGCTTTCAATACTGTGGCCTGGGTTCAATTTCTGGTTGGGAAACTAAGATCTTGCAAGCTGTGTGGGGCACCCCCCATCCCAAAAAAAAGAAGAGACTTGAGATGTGGTGTTTCAGCTGGAAGATCAGTGGAGAAATGAATTTCTGAACCTGGCATTTTTATATATTGCCGTATTCATTTAGAACGGTTTGGATATGGTTTTACATGAAGGTGACAGTCAATTGACTTCCTTTTCTAGGGTTTTGATGAGTATATGAACCTCGTATTAGATGATGCAGAAGAGATTCATTCTAAAACAAAGTCAAGAAAACAACTGGGTAAGAATATAGATGGCCTTAAAGAATTACAGAAATTTTTATTCACTTGCAGAATTGAATGAATTGCAACTCATTTCATGTTTAAATTTAGTTTGTATTTGAGAAATTATTTGGAAGAGTAGTATATTGTTAAAATCATCTTTTGCCACTTATTGTTTATCCCACTCCATTTCTGCTTCTGTCTCTCCAGTCGAGAGCTCTCACCAAGGTTACCAAAGACTAATGGTGTCAAATCTAATGGTCCTCATTTTATTGAGCTCTAGATGGCATTTGGCTCTGTGATACTATAGCCAGCTTTTCACTTTTCATTACTAGTTGTTCCTTTTTGAGACTTCTATATATTCATTCTTTAGGACCCAGCCATTAAATGGTTGAGTTACTTAAGTCTTGGTTCTCAGTCCTCCTATCTCTCAATATTATTTTCCTAGGTACTCAAGACTGCACTTACAGTTATATTTATATGTTGACTTCCAAATGTATATTTGTAGCCCTAGACCTCTCTGAACCTCTTCAGTATTTCTACTTGGATGTCTCAAAGGCTCCTCAAAATTACCGTATCAGAATCCAACTCAATTCCAATGCCTGACACACTATTTAGAGCTATTTTAGTATTTCCTGCCATAGTAAATGGGACCAGTTCTATTCAGTTTACTAATGAATTTCTCTGCAACTACCTCAGCCCCCTCCAATTTGCTCTGCAGACTCCAGTCATCTTTTTAAAACACTTGCCTGAATTTGTTATCACTTTGCTTGAAATCCTTTGGTGATTTCCTGTTGCTCATAGGATAAGAAAATCTTTAATGTATCCTTCAAAGTCCTTCATGATCTGGCTTTACCTCCCTCTGCTCATTTTGTATTACTCTGTACTTCATTTTCTGAGGATCATCCACACTTTCAATTCTTGGAATCTGCACATTTGTCTCATCATAAATCTTTGTGTATGCTATCCCCTGTGTCTTTGGGACTCAGATCAACCTGCTAGGGTTAGGTTTTGTTTTGCTTGGGGTGGGAACGGAGGGAGGGTGTGCTGTGCTGAATTTGTAGTAAAACATTCATTATTGGGATTTTTAATGTCTGCCACTGGACCACATGCTCCACTATTGCATGAGTCCTCTCTGTTTTGCTCCGTAATATACTTAGTGCATGTCACATAGTAGAAATTTTAGAATATTTGAATAGTGAAGGCAATTTCTTAACCCATATTCTTTAGGATTTATGGCTTCCTCAAGGTTTAAATAATTTCTTTTAAAATTCCATTAAGTTGAGGTTTATTTAGGCATTTTGTCTTTAACTGTTTAATGCCCCAATTGACAGCTCACTAGTATTTTTTTAAAAGTGGTAGGTTTCAAGTGCCTCTTTTTTCCAGTTCCTGAGGATTCTCTTGAGCCTTATCCTGGCTAGGTGGAAAGTAGATTCTGAGAGTGGCATAATGTTTTGCTTAGCTTCTTCCTGCCTAGGCTTTTTGAAAGCTTGGATTTTTCAAATATAAACATGTCTTGTCAGGAAGTGCAAGCTCACCTTACTGACATTATTTATAAATTATTTGCAAAGTATTGATTGCTCATGGTAATATCAACTCTGTAAAACATGTTAATATTACTTGTTGTGGAATTGCTGATGGTGTTGATTAACATTTCTCAAACTGTTCTGTTGAACACCAGTGTTCCTGAAGATATTTATAAATATTTCTCAGGAAGAGTGTCCTTTGCTCAAACAGATTTAGACAGTGTTAGGTAAAACTTAAACAAGTTTGTATAGCACAGGATGAAATCTTTATTAAGAGCTCTTAAGAATGAGATTATAGTATGCTGCATTTCCTAAAAAACTCATTTCTCAGCTTCTGCAAAATCAGCTTTAGGAAATGTTGGGATAGTTGACTTAGTCTACAGAAACTGTACTTTTCATAAAATAACATTTCTCTGCCTTCATTAGGTTATTGTTGGAAAAGTTCATATGGTCTGATACGCACAGCCTTTTAACATTGGAAAATGTCACATAATTTCACAGACGAGAAAGCATTTTTAGAATCACTCAAGAACGATATAAAATTCTGAAGCTAAAAGGTAACACAGTTTTCTGAGTGACTATTAATGGCTTCTTTTTTTTTTTTTTTTTAATTTTTGTGTTGCAGGTCGGATCATGCTAAAAGGAGATAACATTACTCTGCTCCAAAGTGTCTCCAACTAGAAGTGATAAATGAAGTGAGAAATTGTTTGCCAATACCGTTGGTTTTTTAGGTGTCCTTTGTTAGAGATGTAGTTCTAAAACATGATTTCATATTGTTCTGCTCACCCTTATGTTATTACCAGATGACAATAAATGCTGTGGGACTGTTTTTATCAAAATATTTACCTTATTTTTTCTATTCAGTTATAGAGTTTTTACACAATGTCACCGTTAGCTGTTAGTGTTTATTTTAAAGTTTTCTGAGGGATGGCACTTGCCCTGAGCATTTGTGTTTCACAGAACTGGGATTTTGTAGATCCTTAAGGCAAAGTATAGGAATTCTACCTGATGTGACTTCTGATACTGGGTGGTGCAGCAGGGGAGTGTTCACAAAAGTAAAGATAATGGTGCTAATATATGTTTTCATCATCAGTTCTAATTGGAAGCTAGGACACCAGGGCTTCTAGCCACATTATGTTGGGGACATAAGGGCTCAGTATCTGCTTAACACTCTGTTAGAGTTACTATGTGAGTTCTTTGTGTATTCTTTTATCACTAAGATCAGAATGTTAGAAATATTTGGATATAGACAAAGAATGAAGGTTTTAATTAAAAAGGGGCTCTGTTAAGAGTTAACCAGAGGGAGACTTTGTGAGCTTGGTAATAGGAAACACTGGTTAACTACTGTTAGGCAGAATAATAGAATGTTAGTTGAAGAAAACCCTCATACACTTATCTCCAAGGATTTTGGTTCCTCCCCCAGTAATTGCTTATTTCCTAATTAAATTATGTCGTTAGTTCTCACTTCCTCCAATATATCAGGGTTGTTCTGATTAGAATTCTTCTATTAAATGATTATTGAGCATCTGCTATTAGTTGAATACATACAGTGAAACAGACTGATAAACATAGCCTCAATACCAGGTACTAAGTATTATTTAAGTTGAATCTTGAAAGATGAATAAGGCCTACCTTAAATTCTGATAATGGGCAGTGTTACTAAGGGTAGCTGCGGAAGAACCAAAAAGTCCAGTTCTTATTTTTCCAAGTGCTTATGAGGATGATATAGAACTTTTCTTTAAACCGAGTAAAAGAATCACTTTGTGAGGTAGAGAATATTTGTAGGTGAGTGTAGAAATCAGTCCAACTTAGAACTTGGCATTTTAGCTGTCCCACTCTGTTTAAAGTTGTGCCTTTTTGGTCATATTTTCTAAATAAAGGGCTGGTTTAGCTCTTAACATATCTTAAGTTGGAAATTCAATTAAACCTGCTATAGCATGCAAAGAAAACATCAAGGAGCAGAGGGAGTTGCAGCCCTGAGACTGCTTCCACCTTTCTGGTGAAAAGCTTTTTGAGAGCAGAGCAAAGACCTCCCTGCAGCTTTCTTGGCACCGAAATAGCTGAGAAGAAGGATAAAATCTGGAGCAATATAATCCCTAAGAAAACCTGCTGGCTGCTTTTTCTTTTCCCCATGCTGCCTTTCTGACCTGCCCACCCTATGTAAGCAAAGCTATTCCTGCTGTGGCTTATTCTGAATGGATCAAGACATGGAAGTGTCTATTTTTGACAGAGCAAATGATGATAGTGACAAAGGTACAGTGAATTCTTAAAATTGAGCTCTGTATTTAGAAATCTGCTTGCTTTCCTGCTGTACTGGAACCTGTGGTGTTTGCTTTTTAAGTTGCACTTTTCCACAATCTGTAGATCTTTTCTTCCAACCAAAATTTGTATTATAGGAGGCATTGCTCTCTGCTTCATTAAGGTTATTAGTATGTGCTGCTGGGAATCTTCTCTTGTTGGCGGCTCTTGGTATTTGAGCAGTTATTTTTCTGGAATGGTTGGTTTCTGAAGGGGTCTTGCTAACCACTCAATAACTCTCATAATATTGTTGAAATGAAGGATGGGAGGAGAATAGCCTCTGAGACAGTAAGTGCTGATTTGGGCCTGGTGTTAGTAGTAAGCAGGGGGAAAGAAGGGTCAGAATAGTTGGAAAACACTGAAATTCTGTGTATGCAGGCACCAGCTGTTCTTGAGTCACACTTGTCAGTTTCAGGATTAGAGAGTGGGTCTCTTAACTTGGACTAAGGCATTACTGGCCAGGAAATACAACAGGCATTTCCTGGGGGAAAGCCTAATAGCACCATCTCCTGTTAATTGGTTGACCCAAGATCTTTTTCCTTATTAATTATTATTAATTATTCCCTAATTTATTATTCCTATTAGAACTAATCATAACTACATAGGAAAAAAACATATCCAGTGAAATTTTTAAAACTTCAAACTACACAGAAAGATACAGAGCAGAAAACAAATCCCTCCTTTCCCCGTCAGTGTTCTCCATAAAAAACCACGGTTAGGAGTTGGATGCCTTCTGAGCTCTTTTTTAATATGTATAGCTTGGTTTCTCATTTTGGTATTTTTACTTTAAAATTTCTTTTAATTAAAAATTTTAATTTTGGTAAAATATACACACATAATATTTGTTATCTTAACCATTTTAAAGTGTACGGTTCAGTAATGTTAAGTATATTCACATTGTTACACAGCCAATCTTTGGAACTTTTTTGTCTTACAAAAATAAAACTAGACTCATTAAACAATAAATCAGCCCTCCCTCCCCTGAGTCCCTGGTGACCATCTCTTTCTGTTTCTGAGTTTGATTAGGTACCTCATATAAATAGAATGTGTAGAATGTGTCAGGATTTCCTTTCTAAGGATGAATAATATTGCATGTATGTATACCATATTTTGCTTATACGTTTAACTGTCAGTAGATATTTGGGTTGCTTCCACTTTTTTACTTTTGTAAATTACGCTGCTGTGCATCTTTGAGATTCCACTTTCAGTTCTTTTGAGCATACGCTCACAAATTTTTTTGAGGAACCATCATACTATTTTCCACAGCATCTTCACCATTTTGCTGCTGCTGCTGCTGCTAAGTCGCTTCAGTCGTGTCCGACTCTGTGCGACCCCATAGACGGCAGCCCACCAGGCTCCCCTGTCCCTGGGATTCTCCAGGCAAGAACACTGGAGTGGGTTGCCATTTCCTTCTCCAATGCATGAAAGTGAATAGTGAAAGTGAAGTCGCTCAGTCATCTCCGACTCCTAGCGACCCCATGGACTGCAGCCCACCAGGCTCCTCCGTCCATGGGATTTTCCAGGCAAGAGTACTGGAGTGGGGTGCCATTGCCTTCACCATTTTACTTTCTCATAATTAGTGCACAAAGGATTCAATTTCTTCACTTCCTTGGTAAAACAGCTTTTTTAATAAAGAAGTCCGTGACTTTATTGGCCAGGCAGGCTACTTGAAGGGGATGAAGCCAGAGGAGTGGTCCCGATGCTGACCTGGTTGTGTAGGTGATTGTTTGAAGGTCTTGCCCTCGTAGATGCCCACCCTGCTGCCCATCTTAGGCAGGATGATCGTATCCTGCAGGTGTGTCTTTGCCACCTCAGGCTTCTCCTTGGGTGGCGCCTCCTCCCTGGCCTTACGTAGGTGCTGTAGCAGGGAGTGCTGCTTCCTTGCCAGGCTTGGCTCAGCAGTTGCTGGGCCCTGCACAGCTGTACCAGCTCCTTGTAGGGCAAATTGTAAAAGGTCTGCTGCTTCTACTCCACTTCTGCAACCTCGTGGATTCTCTTTGGAGAGGCAACACTTGCTTTTGAGAGCAATCATGCTAATGGTGGTGCGATGGTGGCTTTGGTTTTCATTTCTGTAACAGTGACGTTGAGCATCTTTAATGTGTTATTGGTCACTTGTGTGTCTTCTTTGGAGAAGTGTCTTAAATAAAGTGCTCGTCCTATTTCTAAATAGGTTATTTTTTTGTTGTTAATTTGTACTAGTTCTTTACATATTCTTAAATGATTTGCAAATATTTGCTGCCTTATCACTCTGTTGATTGTCTTTTAATACACAGTTCCAAATTTGGATGCAGTCCAATTTATCTGTTTTTGCTTTTGTTGCCTTTTGGGGAGGGGTTTAGGGGCTTGCCACACAGCTTGTGGAATCATAGTTCTCCAACCAGATATTGAACACAGGCCCTTGGCAGTGAAAGTACAAAGCCCTAACCAATGGACCACCAGGATTTCCCTGTTGCCTTTTTAGTGTCATAGGTATCGAGTTTCTCAATTTAAGTAGTCACACCCTATTGATACGTATTTTAAGCTGTTTCTTATGTTTTGCTGTTAAAAAATTGTAATTGACATTTTTATGCCTGTTTTTGCCCACTTAACATTTCCTGAGATGAATTCTTAGAAGTGGAATTGCTAGATCACAGGATATGCACATTTAAAAAAACTCTGTAGGTACTTTTAAATTGCCTTCCAAAGTACTTGTGAGAAAATTGTTTTCCTCATACCAGGCAACCATCAGGCAGCAGCATTAATGAAACACCCAGGCTTATTGTGAGGATACTATGAGATAATAATTGCCAACATCCTAAGGATGCCAGAGGAGAAAGATGGAAGAATTTGATCTTTGATGAATGTGCATCACTGAATTAATCAACTCTGAAACTTCGCTGCCACCTAACTTCTTATGTGAGAGAATGAATTTCCTGATTGGGTTTTCTGTTACTTACAGCTAAAGCATTATAACTGAGAACAGTATCAGAACAGGGTTACTTGTCTTCAGTACCTCTTAAACTTGGAGGGGATTAGTTAGTTGTTTTACTGAAGATTTGTCAAATGCCATAGTTGAGAAGGTTGGCAAACTTGGACCTATATGAGGGAATACAAACGAAGTGATGTGACTGATTTTATTCAGTAAAACAGTAAACTTCCTTAGTTAAAATAATTTCTGAGAAAAAATGATCTTGGATCATCATGTCTGGAGAAATTACAGTCTCTGGAGTATTAACAGAGTACCCTCATTCCCAGGGCCATCTGAGTTTGAGATGTTTTGCTTGGCTGAGAAATTGCAGAGAGGAGCGAGGGAGAATTATTAATAACAAATAAGTGCCTCCTTTTGATGAACTGTGTTACTAAACCAGAGATGATAGGAGTAGAGTGGGAAAGGGAGGATTTTCCCAAGAAAAGCTTTATTCTTTAGATCATATACTTGGTAAAGTGAGTTTGGGAAGATAATGGATTATATTTTACCAATGTCAGCTTTTATTAAGATGTTACGTGTTAGACATAGTGAAAAATTTTAAAGTTAGTCCTTGTCTTTGGGGAGCTGGGAAAGCAGTGTGGTAAAGAGGAAAAGATGACCTTGGTAGTCCACATACCTGGCCTTAAATGCCAACTTTAGAATTACCCAAACATCTCAACCTCAGTTTCACAGGGTTGGTGGAATACCTGTCAAGCCTCAGGAATGCTCAAGAAGTATTCTTTGTCTAGTTAGAAATGATACTTATTTGTCTAGTTACAAATGAGGATAGTTTTGTAGTTTAAAAGATTTATTTAGGAATGTGTGAGAAAAAGGTTAACTTGTTCTACATAGAGCAAGACATATAACTTTTCCATACAGATTTCAGAATCAGCTTGTCAATTTCTATTTAAAAACTCGACTGGGATTTTGGTTGTGATTATTTCATGCTATAAATAATTGGGGAAGAATTGACCATTTTCTGTTGATAAACATGATCAGTCAGTTCAGTTGCTCAGTCGTGTCCGACTATTTGCGACCCCACGGACTGCAGCATGCCAGGCTTTCCTGTCCATCACCAACTCCCGGAGTTTACTCAGTCTCATGTCCATTGAGTCAGTGATGCCATCCAATCATCTCATCCTGTTGTCCCCTTCTCCTCCTGCCTTCAGTCTTCCCCAGCATCAGGATCTTTTCCAGTGAGTCAGTTCTTCACATCAGATGGCCAAAGTACTGGAATTTCAGCTTCAGCATCAGTCCTTCCAATTAATATTCAGGACTGATTTCCTTTAGGATTGACTGGTTGGATCTCCTTGCAGTCCAAGGGACTCTTCAAGAGTCTTCGCCAACACCACAGTTCAAAAGCATCAATTCTTCAGCGCCTAGCTTTCTTTATGGTCCAACTCTCACATCCCATACGTGACTACTGGAAAAACCATATCCTTGACTAGACAGACCTTTGTTGGCAAAGTAATGTCTCTGCTTTTTAATACACTGTTTAGTTTTATTGTAGCTTTTCTTCCAAGGAGCAAGTGTCTTAATTTCATGGCTGCTGTCACCATCTGCAGTGATTTTGGAGCCCAAGAAAATTGAGTCTGTCACTGTTTGCATTGTTTCTCCATCTATTTGCCATGAAGTGATAGGACCGGATACCATCTTAGTTTTTTGGATGTTGAGTTTTAAGCCAGCTTTTTCACTCTCCTCTTTCACATTCATCAAGAAGCTCTTTAGTTCCTCTTTGCTTTCTGCCATAAGGGTAGTGTCATCTGCCTGTATGACATTATTGGTATTTCTCCCTGCAGTCTTTTTTTTTTTTCATCCCTGCAGTCTTGATTCCAACTTGTGCTTCATCCAGCCCAGCATTTTGCATGATGTACTCAGCATATAAGTTAAATAAGCAGGGTGACAATATACAGTTTGAACGTACCCCTTTCTCAATTTGGAACCAGTCCATTGTTCCATGTCTGATTCTCACTGTTGCTTCTTGACCTGCATACAGATTCCTCAGGAGGAAGGTAAGGTGGTCAGGTACTCCCATCTCTTTAAGAATTTTCCACAGTTTGTTGCGATCCACATAGTCAAAGGGTTTAGTGTAGTCAATGAAACAAAAGTAGATGTTTTTCTGAAACTCTCTTGCATTTTCGATGATCCAGTGGATGTTGGCAGTTTGACCTCTGGTTCCTCTACCTTTTCTAAAACCAGCTTGAACATCTGGAAGTTCTCAGTTAACTACTGTTGAAGCCTGGCTTGGAGAATTTTGAGCATTCCTTTGCTAACGGGTGAGATAAGTGCAGTTGTGTGGTAATTTGAACATTGTTTGGCATTGCCTTTCTTTGGGATTGGAATGAAAACTGACTTTTCCGGTCCTGTGGCCACTGCTGAGTTTTCCAGATTTGCTGGCATATTGAGTGCAGCACTTTCACAGCATCATCTTTCAGGATTTGAAATAGCTCAACTGGAATTCCATCACCTCCACTAGCTTTGTTCGTAGTGATGCTTCCTAAGGCCCGCTTGACTTTGCACTCCAGGATGTCTGGCTCTAGGTGAGTGATCATGGTTATCTGGGTCATTAAGATCTCTTTTGTATATCCTTGCCACCTCTTCTTAATATCTTCTGCTTCTGTTAGGTCCATACCATTTCTGTCATTTATTGAGCCCATCTTTGCATGCAATGTTTCCTTGGTATCTCTAATTTTCTTGAAGAGATCTCTAGTCTTTCCCACAGGCACTAGTCCCGCAGGCTCTTTCCCACAGGCTGCAATCACGTGGGCTTCAGTACTTGCA
The DNA here is from genome assembly GCA_024291935.2 of Okapia johnstoni. Taxonomy (NCBI): domain Eukaryota; kingdom Metazoa; phylum Chordata; class Mammalia; order Artiodactyla; family Giraffidae; genus Okapia; species Okapia johnstoni. Next base: position 71,996,154 of record CM044322.1, on the reverse strand, counting down.
GTACATGGGGCTCAGTAGTTGCAGCATGTGGGCTCTAGGGCATGCAGGTTCAGGAGTTGGTGCTTGTGGGCTCTAGAGTGCAGGCTCAGAAGCATGGGCTTAAATTGCTCCACAGATCCTGGATCAGGGATCAGGCCTGCATCCCTGCATTGACCAGCAGATTCTTATCCCCTGTGCCAAAATGATTCTTATATCATTTTTCTGGATCAGGGATCAGACCTGCATCCCTGCATTGACCAGCGGGTTCTTATCCACTGTACCAAAATGATTCTTATATCATTTTTCTGACATTCTTCACATCTTCTGTATTTTTTGAGCATTGTTAATGTATATGTTAGATTTTGTCTTGTACGTCTGCAATTAGGTCTTTCTCAGGGATAGTTTTTATTGACTTAGTTTTTCCTTTCAACGGGCTATACTTTCCTGTTTCCTTGGGTTGCTTTGTGTTTTTTGTTGTTGTGGAAAATTGGATATTTGAATCTAATAATGTTATCCCTGGAAATCAGATTCTCCCTCTTACCTGAAGTTTTTTGTTGTTACTATTTTATTGTTATGGGTTGTCTCTGTTCTAAGGATCAGCTGCAGGTTTAAATTTAAGGTCTTCTCAGTTCTTTTTTTGAGCGTGTACACTTTCTAATTTTTCCCATATATGTATTTGGTTTTGAATGTCCTAGTCTTTTGATGTCTGGCTGCCAAAATGGGAAAAAGAGAAAAATGAAAGGGAGGGAGAAAAGGGCACTGGCACTTCAAATCTCTTACGAGGTCCCTTCAGCTATAGGAGAAGAGGCTTACAACAACTGGTGGAAGTGCAACAACAATGGACCTCCTAGCAGCTATCACCAGGTAGAATATAACTTCCCAATATTAAGAGGACAGAGTCCTTATCACCCATCCTGGATGTGTGCAAACTGCATCAGGAACATATGCACAACTGCCTGCCTTGGAGATGGGGGATCGTACTGTGCTAAGAGCTGAAACTGACCAAAAATAACCATAGTTTACCTTCCAAGCCTTCCTCCGGAAGTTGTAAACCTTTAGTCAATTTCAGAATTTTAAGATAGATATGTCAGAGGATTTCTGCCAGTTGTAGTCTTAAGTGAGTAGAGATTCCTAGTGTTTCCTGCTCTGCCATCCTCCCAGAATCCTCTCTTATTTTTTAAAGGCAGTATGATTGTTTTTCAAAGGCAGTAAAAGGGCAGTATTTAGTGAGTTTGTTCCTGAGCTGAAATTCTTGACATATCCCTTCCTGTTGTGAAATCTTTTTATGAGAACTTCACCAGTATTTTTATTTTGACTGTGTGTGGAGATAGAGAGGGTACATGCATAAATACAATGGGGAATTAATGATATGTAGCTCTTCATAAAGTTCTGAGACCTATGCTGGCCAGTACAGTAGCTGTTGAGCACTTGAAATGGGTCTACTAAGCCCCTGGTGGCTCAGACTAAAGAATCTGCCTGCAATGCCAGAGACCAAGGTTTGATCCCTGGGTGGGGAAGGTCACCTAGAGAAGGGAGGGGCTACTCACTCCAGTATTCTTCCCTGGAGAATTCCATCAACCTAAGAGCCTGGGGGCTATAGTCCATGGAGACACAAAGAGTTGGACATGACTGAATGACTTTGCAAAAACCAGATTTTTAATTTAGAAAACTTTCATGTATAAGTGGAACAACCTTGCTGTGGAAATCCACTTTTTCAGCTAAACATTTAATGAAACTCAATACATATCAAGTATTACTGATAAGAATAAATTCTGTTTTCTACATGCATATTGAATGTACTATCAGTGTATTATGCCCATCAGATTTAGATAATTAGTTACCCCCAAAATGAAGTAAAATATTTAATTAGTAAGTTTTTATATTTATTATGTTAATGTTTTGGATATAATTGATTAAATAAAGTACATTATTAAAATTAATTTCAATTTTTAATTTTTTTCATTACTTAGGAAGCTTTAAATTACATATATGGCTTGTATTGTATTTCTTTTAGACAGCACTAGCCTAGATTGTATGTAACATGAGTTTAAAACACTGTTCCCACGGCTCTCCAGTGTTGTAAATACAGGAAAAGTGGTAGCTCTGTAGAGTTACTGACATTAGAGGCTTCGGTGTTGGGAAAATAGGAAAGGAAGCCTGGAAAGCTAATGCAGACCCAGCTGGTTGGAAGAAGAATGTGGGCATTGGGAAGGTTTATTGCTTGAAAGCAACTGCTGCTGCTGAGTACACGGTTATCCCTACATTGCTGTGTTTTCTGCTTTCAGTTTATAATCCAAGAAGGTAATTTATTTTTAAAGAATAAACATGAAAGTTGAAAAATAAGGATAAAATTAATGAGACAAAAATGATTAAATATTAAAATGAAGAGGACAGAATTAACAGAAAGATAACTTAAAAGGAAAACATACTATTCTAAATCAAGATTTTAAACATTATATCCATGAACCCTCCCTTCCCCAATATTAGCTACAGAAGCTAGTGAACCTCGCTACAATTATATTTTAAGTAGGGGGGAACATTCATTTTTGTTTACAGGAATACAGTTAATATATTGGCATTACAGAGGAATTTATGTACTCTCACAATACTTTCATAATCATCACTGCAAAAAGAAAAAAATCGCTAGGCTTCTTAATCAGGTTGGAATAAGAAGGACCACATTTGTCTTCTCACCAGAAACAACAAAAAAATCTGGATTAAATTTATATGAAGCAGTAGATTTCAGACACTGGACATCAGGCGTTTCAGGATAGTGATCTGTGAGGAAGGGAAAACCAAATGAGATGAGCCATATAATTGGCCATAATCTCTGGAGGGATTTCAGGTATAATGGGCAGGTATCCAGGTGGAGACCAGGGGTCTCTTGAGAAGATGGAGACAAGAATATGGATAGGCCAATGTAAATAAGGGTTTTTAGGACACAGTGCTGAAGAAAAGAGAGCTGGAGATAGGCAGACTTTCCTGAAGGCCTGTAAGATAACCCAAGACAAGGGAATAAATACCAAAATGGAGCAGAGTATACATTCAACATATCTCACACAAAACGGAATATGTTATAATCCCACCAGCCACAGAGGAAGGGCTCATACTTCACAGGGCATCAGAGTACTTAAGACAACATTGTATTAGTGGGACGAAATTAGCCCTAGATTAAGAGTACTCTGGTCTCACCTAATAAAAGTTAAAACATAAAAGTTATTAATATATAGAAGTAATAAAAGTTAAACTTTTATTTTTTTATTTTTTTAAGTTAAACTTTTAAAGAAACAAACTATTTCTAAGTAACTTATATGGATCCCAGGACAAATCTCAAGAATATTATAAAAATGAAAAAATATCTGAAATACAACAAAGTAAAATTCACAATGTCTGGTAACCAGTTGGAAATTATCCATCATGCAAAGGAAAAAGAAAATACAACCCATAGTGAGAAAATCAGTAGCAACACAGTTGGAAATAACACACAATAGGATTTGGTTTACAAAGACATGATGTTCTGTATGTTCAAGGAAGTAGAGAAATGCTTGAACATTAAAAGGTTAAAGAAACAAAAAGATTCAAATTAAACCTCTATTCGAACTCCAGTGTCTGAGATGAAAAACATACTAGATAGGATTAACAGTAGATTAGACATTGCAGAATGAAAGATTAATAAACTTGAAGATAAAACACAGAAACTATCCAAAATGAAACAATACAGTAAGTTCCCTACATACAAATCTTCAAGTTGTGAACTTTCAAAGATACAAACATGCGTTCACATGTCCAATCACGTGAGTTAGTTCATGTGTCTGGTGTTCACTGTCACGTGCTTGCATCCTCTGTGAGTGGTTATGCTTTTGTGTACTTTGCAGTACTAAACAGAGTAATAACAGTATCTATTTCAAGCCCAGGATGCCCAGAAGCAAACATAAAAACAGCAGTGATGTAGTTGGTACAGCAATAGGTTGGATGTTTTTGAGGCACGGGACCTAAGTGTAGGTTGCCCTTCAGAATGAAATCCAGTGTGACTGTGTCATCTCTGACAAGAAAAAAAGACCTACTACCCAGACGTCACTGGATTGTTTTTTCAAGTGTCAGTGTGAACCGGGACCTGTGCCATCAACATCACGTATGAGTGAAATTGCAGCTTGCCCTCCATTTCCTATTACTGTTGATCCTTCAGCTCTACTGTCTCTCATCTGTCTCTCTCTTGTAGTCAGGAACTCTTGCCTGTTCACTTGATGCCAGCCCCTTGTATGCCAGCTGTTGTACTATCCTACTATACTTTTCAAGGGACGGTATTGTAAGATTAAAGGTTTTTTCCTTATTTTTTGTGTTTGTTATGTATTATTTATGTGAAAAATGTTATGAACCTATTACAGTACAGTACTATATAGTTGATTGTGTTAGTTGGGTACCTAGGCTAACTTTATTTGACTTAACAAGTTGGACTTACGAACATGCTCTTGGAATGGAACTCGTTTGTATGTGGGGGACTTCACTGAAAGATTGAAGAGCTCTACAGTGAATGGTGAAACTGTAGGGTAACGTCAAATGATCTAATCTATGTGTAATTGGAGTCCCCAAAGGACAGCAGAGTATAGGACCAAAAAAACATTTGAAGAAATACTTAATGGCTGAAGAAAATTTCAAATTTGATGACAACTGTAAGCCCATGGAGCCAAGAATCTCACTGGACACCAAGTACAAGAAACATGACAGAAACTGCACAAAAGCACATAATACTCAATTTCTTCAAACCAGAGATTAAGAAAATACTAAACGCAAGGCAAAAAACAAAGCATATAGAGAAACAAAGATGACAGCATAGTTTTCATTTCATTGCAGACACAATGCGAGTGTGAAAACAGTGGAGCAATATCTTCAAAGTACTGAAAGGAAAAAAAAAAAACCTTGAGGTCTATGCTCAGCAAAAATATCTTTCAAAAACTGTGGTAAAATTGACCAATTCAGACTTACAAAAGTTCAAATAATTCATCACCAGCAGACTCATACTAAAAGAAGTATTAAAAGAAAAGTCCTTCAGAAATAACGAGACAAGATACCAGATGGAAATTTGGACCTACATAAAGGAATGAAGAGTAAAAGTTTTCTTTAAAAGATAAATACAGTTGACTCTTTAACAACACAAGTTTAAACTCATACAGAGGTCCACTTATACATGGATTTTTTTTCAGTATATACATACTACACTACTACATAATCAACAATTGATTGATTCCCTGGATGTAGAACCACAGATATGGAGAGCCAGCTATAAAATTATATGTAGATTTTTGACTCTGCAGGGGGCACAATACCCCAACCTCCACCTTGTTCAAGAGTCAACTGCATTGCTTAAATGAAAAAGTAATAAAATTAACCATGGCCCTATAATATATGTAGAAGTAAAAAATATGACACCAATAGAACAAAAGTTTTTATCTGAAGGAGAAAGTAAAAGTAAAATATAAAAAATGTAGAAGTAAAAGTGTATGACAGACTTCTAGTTCAAGATGGCAGAGTAAAAGAATATGTGCTCATATCCTCTTGCAAGAGCACCAAAATCACAGCTAGCTGTTGAACAACCATCAACAGGAGGATGCCGAAACCCACCAAAAAATATCCCATGTCCAAAGACAAGGAAGAAGCCTCAGGATATGGTAGGAGGGGTGCAATCACAATAAAATCAAATCCCATACTCACCACAAACTAGAGAACAATAATACCAAAGAAGTTCTCCCATTGTTGTGAAGATTCTGAACCTCAAGTCAGGCTTCCCAGCCTGGGGAACCCCAAGGAATCTGACCTTGAAATCCAGCGGGATTGGATTATAGGATTTCCACAGGACTAGGGGAAACACAGGCTCTAGTCTTGGAGAGCACAAGCAAAACTTTTCATGAACCAAGACTCAGAGGAAAGGAGCAGTGACCCTGTAGGAGACTGAACCCAAACTACCTGCTATCGTTGAAGGGTCTCTTGTGGAGGCATGGGTCAGTAGGGGCTCCCCACAGGGATGGGGGCGTTGGCAGCAGCAGTCCTGGAAGGTCCCCCTCAGCATAAGCCCTCTTGGAGGTCACCATTATCGCTACCACAGAGCACACAGACCCCAGGGCTGGGTCGCCTCAAATCAAACAACTACCAGGGAGGGAGCGCAACCCCACCCATCAGCATATAACTGGATTAAAGCTTTACTGAGCAAGGCCCTGCCCACCAGGGCAGGACCCAGTTTTTCCCACCACCAGTCCCTCCTGTCAGGAAGCTTACACAAGCCTCTCAGCCTCCTCCATCAGAGGGCAGACAGAAGAAGCAAGAAGAACCACAATCCCACAGCACCTAGAACAAAAACCACCTTACATACAGTTAATCGAGATGAAAAAGCAGAAAGTAATGTCCCAAATGAAGGGACACGATAAGACCCTGGAAAAACAACTAAATGAAGTGGAGACAGGCAACCTTTCAGAAAAAGGATTCTGAATAATGGTAGTGAAGATGATCCAAACTCTCAGGAAAACGGCAGAGAAAATGCAAGAAATGTTTACCAAAGACCTACAAGAGCTAAAGAATAAACAAACAGAGATGAATAATACACTAGAAGGAATCAATAGCAGAATAACTGAGGCAGAAGAATGGATAAATGGGCTAAAAGACATAATGGTGGAAATCACTGCCACAGACCAGAATATAGGAAAAAAATGAAAAAAAAAAAACCACCTCTGAGAGACCTCTGGGACAACATTAAGTGCACCAATATTCACATTATAGGGGTCCCAGAAGAAGAAGAAAGAAAGGACCTGAGAAAATATTTGAAAAGATAATAGCTGAAAATTTCCCTAACATGGGAAAAGAAATAGTCAATCAAGTCTAGGAAGCACAGAGAGTCCCAGGCAGGATAAACCTGAGGAGGAACATACAGGGACATAGTAATCAAATTGACAAAAATTAAAGATAAAATATTAAAAGTAGCAAGGGAAAAAAGACAAATAACATACAAGGGAACTCCCATCAGGCTATCAGCTGATTTCTCAACAGAAACTCTATAAGCCAGAAGGGAATGGCATGATACATTTAAAGTGATGAAAGGGAAGAACCTACAACCAAGAATACTTTACCCAACCAGAGTCTCATTCAGATTTGATGGATAAATCAAAAGCTTTCCAGACAAGCAAAAGTTAAGAGAGTTCAGCACCACCAAACTAGCTTTATAACAAATGCTAATGGAACTTCTCTAGACAGGTAACACAAGAGAAGGAAAAGACGTACAAAAAATAAACCCAAAACAATTATGAAAATAGTAGTAGGATCATACATAATAATTTTATATTGTTAGTTTAATCATGTTCCCATTATGGTTTGCAATTGTAATTATCTTTTATTTTTTGTCTGGCTATTGATTGTGAAAACTGATAAACATCTTTCCTATTGTGATTATGTAACAGTTACTCACTTAATACCACTGTATCATGATTGGTCAATAGAAAAATAATAGAATTCTATATCACCAAAACTATCATTTAATAGAAAAACCTGTGATCACTTTTTAAAATCCAGATGTATATCAGAATTATTTTGGAAGTTTTTGAAAAATACAAATGCCCAGATATTGCTTTTTTCTCCAAAGCTCCAGATATGTTTCTAATGAGCAGCCATGTTTAGAAACAACTGGACTATATGATGATCTTTTATTTAGTTTGTTTCACTTTTTCTATTTCATATTCAGTGCTCCCATTCCAAGTGGTTTATGTTTTCCAATTTCTCCATCTCTTCTTTTTTTTTAATGTTCTTTCTCAAGCCTTTATCAAGCATAGTAGAAAAGCTTTTGTATACATATATATAAATAGTATGTATAATATATATATTTTAGAAAACTTATGAATTTTTGCCTAACTAAAAAAATCATGACATTTTCATTCCACTTGTTTGACTTAGTATGAATAGAATGCTAGATTTCTAATTTAAAAATGTAGATATGCAGCAAGCAACAAAGTTTTACTCTATAGCATAGTGAACTATCAGTTTCAGTTTCAGTTCAGCTCAGTCACTCAGTTGTGTCCGACTCTTTGCAACCCCATGGACCACAGCATGCCAGGCTTCTCTGTCCATCACCAACTCCCAGAGTTTACTCAAACTCGTGTCCACTGAGTCGGTGATGCCATCCAACCATCTCATCCTCTGTCGTCCCCTTCTCCTCCTGCCTTCAATCTTTCCCAGCATCAGGGTCTTTTCAAATGAGTCAGTTCTTCACATCAGGTGGCCAAAGTATTGGAGCTTCTGCTTCAGCATCAGTCCTTCCAATGAATATTCAGGACTGATTTCCTTTAGGATGGATTGGCTGGATTTCCTTGCAGTCCAAGGGACTCTCAAGAGTCTTCTCCAACACCACACTGTAGTCAATAACTTATAATAACCTATAATGGAAAATAATCTGAAAAATAATATATGTGTATATATGTATAACTGAATCACCTTGCTGTGTACCTGAAACATTGTAAGTCAATTCTACTTCAATAAAATATATAAATAAAGAAAAAAAAAGTGTATGACATTAGGACAAAGGCCAGGAAGAAGGAAAGGGAATTTTCAGGGTGTAAGATTCTTACCCTGTATATAAAGTGATGTATTAGTGGAATGTAGTACATAGTAATTTAAAGATTGGTGTATAAGATAAATCCTGAAGCATTTACAAAAATTGTAAGACTGATAAGCTTACATATAATAGAATCATTAAAAATGCCCAATCTGGGGACTTCCCTGGTGGTTCAGTGGTTAAGACTCCACTTTCTAATGCAGGGGATGCAGATTAGATCCCTGGTTGGGGAACTAATATCCCACATGCTGCAAAGCAACTAAACTCAGCACCACAAGGAAGAGCCCATGGCCACAATGAAAGACCCTGCATGCCGCAATTAAATTCAGCACCACAAGGAAGAGCCCATGGCCACAATTAAAGACCCTGCATGCTGCAGCTAAGACCAGACACAACCAAAAAAAATTCCAATCTAAAGAAGGGATAAAGGGAACAAGGAGAATTGAGACAAACTGAAAACAAATAGCAAGATGAAAACATTTATTACCAGTCAATAATTGCACTCCATAAAAATTGTCTAAACACCCCAATTAACATCAAGGCAGATTAAAAAGTAAGACACAATTATATGCTGCTTATCAGTGGTTTCACTTTCATAAATGGTTCAAATAGGTTAAATGTATTAATAAAAAAGTGGGGAAAAGGCCCTCCTACCTCTAATACAGTATAAAGAAAGTTGGAAAGCCTGTGTAAATAGCAAACAAAGTAGATTTCAGAGCAAAGCTTATTACCAGTGAAAAGTTAATCTTGTTATAAAGATCAGAGGGTCAACTCTATGGAGTTGACAGTCCTACATGTTTTTGTTCCTACATATTTATGGTACAGCTTCAAAATACATGCAAAAGCTGACAAAATGGTGATGAGCAGCAATTTTCATAATTATAGTCAGATTTCAACACTTCTCAATAACAAAACATACAGAAAACACATGAAACTAATATAATTTTATATTTCAATTATATCTCAATAAAAAGAAAAAATAAGGGTATATAAAATTTGAACCATACTATCAACCAATTTAATGCAATTGACATTTACATAGTACTCAGTAGCAGCAGAAAACAGTTTTTCCAAGTGCACAAAGGACTTGTATCAAGCTTGGTCATATTCTGGGCAATAATTATCAGTATATTTAAAAGGATTAAAATCATGCAAATTAATTTTGGCAATAAAATTAAATTAAAAATTGACAGCAGAACAGTCTCTGAGAAATCTCCAAGTATTTGGGAACTAAACACACTATATCAGCCAAGAAACAACAAAGAAACAAAAAGGAAAATTAGAATTTTGAACTGAATGAAAAGTGAAAATACAGCATATGAGAATTTGAAAGACATAACCAAGGCAGAACTTAAACAAAAATTTATAGTATAAATGCCTGTATTTGAAAAAGAAAGATCTCAAATCAGTAATCTAAACTTCCACCTTAAACTAGAAAATTAGTGTGTGTGCATGTCCAGTCATGTCTGACTCTTTGCGACCCCATGCCAGTAGCTGGCCAGGCTCCTCTGTCCATGGGATTTTCCAGGCTAGAATGCTGGAGTGGGTTGCAATTTCCTTCTCCAGCAGATCTTCCCAAACCAGGGATCAAACCTGTGTCTCCTGCATTTCCTACACTGGCAGGCAGATTCTTTACCACTAAGCCACCTGGGCTAGAAAATAAGAGTAGGTAAAAATACTCAAAGTAAGGAGAAGAAAGGAAGTAATAAAGATAAGAATAGAAAACAATGAAATTGCTGAACCTCTAGCTAGACTGATCAGGAAAAAAGAGATGACAAATTTTACCAATATACCAATAGCATTTGGGTTTTTTGTTTTTGTTTTGATTACCTGGTTTTTAGGATCTTAGTTCCCTGACTAAGGATTGAACCTGTAGCTTGGCAGTAAAGGCATGGACTCCTAACCGCTGTACCACCAAGGAATTCCCAGGAATTCCCCCAAAAGCAGAACTCTCTAATCCAATCTCTAATCCTTCTAAAGGATGGCTTTACTAGTGAATTACACTATACATTTAAGGAAGGGGAAAACACCTAATTTCTTACAAAGTCTCCCGGAAAATTGAAGGGAATAGAATGCTCCCTTACTCCAGGAAACCAATTAGTATAATTTTTCACACTAACAGACTTTAAAATAAAAAATGTTATCTCCTCAACACTTGCATAGAAAAACACTGATAAAATACAACATCCATTTCTGACAATTATTCAGTTGTTACATCGTGTCCGACTTTGCAACCCCACGGACAGCAGCATGCCAGGCCCCTCTGTCCTCACTATCTCCCAGAGTTTATGCAAATTCGTGTCCATTGAGTTGGTGATACTGTCTAACCATCTCATCCTCTCCTGCCCCCTTCTCCTTTTGTGTTCAATCTTTCCCAGCATCAGGGTCTTTTCTAATGAGTTGGCTATTTGCATCAGATGGCCAAAGTATTGGAGCTTCAGCTTCAGCATCAGTCCTTCCAATGAATATTCAGAGTTGATTTCCTTTAGGATTGACTGGTTTGATTTCCTTGCAGTCCAAGGGACTCTCAAGAGTCTTCTCCAACACCACAGTTCAAAAGCATCAATTCTTTAGTGCTCAGCTAGGCTGAAGCCTACCTTAAAGTATTTTGAGCATTACCTTACTACCATGCAAAATGAGTGTAACTGTATGGTAGTTTGAACATTCTTTGGCATTGTCTTTCTTTGGGATTGGAAAGAAAACTGACCTATTCCAGGCCTGTGGCCACTGCTGAGTTTTCCAAATTTTCTGGCATACTGAGTGCAGCACTTTAACAACATCATCTTTCAGGATTTGAAATAACTCACCTGGAATTCCATCATCACCTCCACTAGCTTTGTTCATAGTAATGCTTCCTAAGGCCCACTTGACTTCACACTCCAGGATGTCTGGTTTTAGATGAGTGACCACATCATCATAGTTATCCAATAAGACTTTTTTTGTATAGTTCTTCTGTGTATTTTTGCCACTTCTTTTTAATCTCTTCTGCTTCTGTTAGGTCCATACCGTTTCTGTCCTTTATTGTACCCGTCTTTGCGTGAAATGTTCCCTCAATTTTCTTGAAGAAGTCTCTAGCCTTTCCCATTCTATTGTTTTGCTCTATTGCTTTGCATTGATCACTTAAGAAGACTTTCTTATCTCTCCTTGCTACTCTCTGAAACTCTGCATTCAGATGAGTATATCTTTCCTTTCCTCCTTTGCCTTTCACTTCTCTTCTTTCCTCAGTTATTCGAAAAGCCTCCTCAGACAACCACTTTGCCTTCCTCCATTTCTTTTTCTTGGGGATGGTTTTGGTCACTGCCTTCTGTACAATGTTATGAACCTCTGTCCATAGTTCTTCAGACACTCAGCCTACCAGATCTAATCTCTTACCATATAATCACGAAGGATTTGATTTAGGTCACACCTGAATTGCCTAGTGGTTTTCCCTACTTTCTTCAGCTTAAGACTCACTTTCGCAATAAAGACCTCATGATCTGAGCCACAGTCAGCTCCAGGTCTTCTTTTTGCTGACTATACAGAGTCTGTCCATCTTCGGCTGCAAAGAATATAATCAATCTGATTTCGGTATTGACCTTCTGGTGCTGTTCAAGTGTAAAGTCATCTCTTGTGTTGTTGGAAGAGGGTGTTTGCTATTTCCAGTGCATTCTCTTGGCAAAACTCTGTTGGCCTTTGCCCTGCTTTATTTTGTACTCTAAGGCCAAACTTGCCTGTTACTCTAGGTATCACTTGACTGCTTACTTTTGCATTACAGGCCCCTATGATGAAAAAGACATCTTTTTTTTGGTATGAGTTCTAGAAGTTTTGGAGGTCTCTATAGAACTGATCAACTTCAGTTTCTTTGGCATAGTGGTTGGGGCAGAGACTTGGATTACTGTGATGTTGAATAGTTTATCTTGGAAATGAACCAAGATGATTCTGCTGTTTTTGATATTGCATCCAAGTAGTGTATTTTGGATTCTTTTTTTGACTATGAGGGCTACTCCATTTCTTCTAAGGGATTCTTGCCCACAGTAGTAGATATAATGGTCATCTGAATTAAATTTGCCCATTCTTGTCCATTTTAGTTCACTGATGTGTGAAGATGTCAATGTTCATTCTTGCCATCTCCTATTTGACCATGTCCAATTTACCTTGATTCATGTACCTAACATTTCAGGTTCCTATGCAATATTGTTCTTTATAGCATCAGACTTGACTTTCACCACCAGATACATCCACAACTGAGCGCCTTTTTTGCTTTGGCCCAGCTACTTCATTCTTACTGTAGCTATGAGTAACTGCCTCTACTCTTCCCCAGTAGCATATAGGACACCCCTTGACCTAGGGGACTCATCTTCTGGTGTCATATCTTTTTGCCTTTCCATACTGTTCATGGGGTTCTTGGGGAAGAATACTGAAGTTGTTTGCCATTCCCTCCTCCAGTGGACCACATTTTGTCAGAACTCTTCACTAGGACCCCTCCATCTTGGCTGGCCCTACATGGCATGGTTCATAGCTTTAGTGAGTTATGCAAGTCTCTTTGCCATGACAAGGCTGTGATTCATGAAGGGGATAAAATCAATTATACTTACATAATCAATTACACTTACATAATTAAGCACACCAAGTTTATTGAGATCAGATTTAATTTACAGTCAAGTAAATTGTAATTTGACTATATTTGGTTAAACTGCAGATGATTTTAGACAGAAAAATATTATGTTTCTTTCAATGGATATCAAATTCTGGTTCTGTTGATTGAGGTCTGTAATTACTAAGTTTCATCTCCCAGATAGTTCCTTGCTGTCATGCTACATATTTGTAAAGGTTAATTGAATTATTAAGAAACTACTGTAAGCTTGTTTCTAAAGTTACTGCTGCAATCTATGTTTAAATGAATATTAAATGCCTCATGACCTGTGACCAGGTTCTATCAAAAATTGAGTTATTGTGTTAACTGTACAATGCCCCAATACTTAGGAATAAATTCTGTAGTAAAATTGTCGTAAAATATGACTACTCATGACATGCAATACTGCTTACAGCTAAAGCACAATGTACAATGTTTGTATGACAGTTCAGTATCGTTGATAAAATGCCTTTAAGATGTTTCCCCAATCAATATACCTCGAGCTTTCTCGTGATATCTGATTAGTTTTCTCCCAATATGGATAACTAGGCAAATGTATAAATAAAAGGTAGGCCTACCACTGAGAAACAAATATTTAGACCTTTTAAAGGATTTAAAAATGAAAAGGGAAAATTATTTTAAAAGATTTTCACATATCGAGGTATGTGAACCCTTGGCCATGTTGGACTATATTAGTTGGGTCCCTTACTCTCAACTGTGACCTTTGTGATCTTAATGTTTGTATTGGTCTTTGTCTGTTAAACCTTTTGGTCAGGTTTGTGTCTTCTAGGCTTCAACAGTTTCAAATAAGACTCAAGGTGGCTCAAGGACTTCAACACATTCTACCAGAGGGTAACCCAGGTCCCTACAGGTCCCCAGAACAATCAGCAAGGGACTTCTACACCTTTAGAGTAAGCTAAGTTCCATGGGTTTGTGGCCTCTGTCCATCAGGAAGAAGTTTCAAAATAAGAGAGCTTCAACCCCTTAACCCTTAAGAATAAGGGGTGTAAAATCCCTCAGAGGAGAATGAGACAGGCTGGGACCTGACCCTGGGTCCCTTTTGCTGCAGTGCTTGCACCTGGACAAATGTCTCCTCCAGCAACAGAATGAGAAAGTATAAGGGACTAAAAATAACTGCATACATGGGCAGTTGGGGCAAATTATGAGCAACAAGATAAAAGAGACCAAAAATCCAACTGCTACTTCTGAGGTGTCAGGAGTAAAAGTAGTTTATTGCACATAATCCCTGAACACAGCACCATTAATGGACCACACAGGCCACCCATCCATCTCCCAAGCCACCCATACAGTCTGATCCCCAGACTCGTACCTACCCTCACCTCATTTAAGGGGCCAGCTAGAGGTCCAGTGGTTGGGATTCCATGCTTCCCCTGCAAGGGCACAGGTCCAATTCCTGGTTGGGGAGCTATGTGCCATGTACCACTTGGCTCGGAGAAAAAAAAAGAAAGACCAGCTTGCCCCACCCCATTAAATAAGCAAGGGAAGCTATTACTTAGTTTCTCTCATGAGCCCCAGTAAAGCCTTGCCTGACTTTCTCTTTTGGCCTGTTATCAATTTTGATTGATTAGAGTCCTAGAACTTGAGTAGATAACACTAAGAGGAAATATAATTCTGTTTACTCTTTTAAAAAAATTGAGGTATACACTCTGCAGGGAGCATTGATAATAGAGGATGCTATGCATGTATGTGGCAGGGATTACACGGGAAGTTTCTGTATTGTTGTAATTGTTTTAGTCATTAAGTCGTGTCCGACTCTGTGACCCCATGGACTGTAGCCTACCAGGCTCCTCTGTCCATAGGATTTGCCAGGCAAGAACACTTGCGAGGGCTGCCATTTCCTTTTCCAGGGAATCTTCCCAACACCTGTCTCTTGCATTGGCAGGTAAATTCTTTACCTCTGAGACACCAAGGAGGCCCCAAATTTCCATATATCCCCCTCAAATTTGTTGTGAACCTAAAACTACAAAAGTAAAGTCTTAAAAATATTGAGGTACAGTTGATGGAGAAAACTCTTGAGAGTCGCTTGGATAGCAAAGAGATCAAACCAGGCAATCTTTTTTTTTTTTTTTTGTGGTAGAATTTTTATTTATTTATTTTAGTTGGGGGCTAATTACTTTACAATATTGTAGTAGTTCTTGCCATACATTGACATGAATCAGCCATGGGTTCACATGTGCTCCCCCTCCCGAACTCTCCTCCCACCTCCCTCCCCATCCCATCCCTCCGGGCCATCCCAACGCTCCATCCCTGAGCATCCGTCCCATGCATAGAACATGGAATGGTGTTCTGTTTCACATATGATAATATACATGTTTCAATGCTATTGTCCCAGAACGTCCCACCCTCACCTTCTCCCTCAGAGTCCACAGGACTCTTCTATGCATCTGTGTCTCTTATTCTGTCTCACATATAGGGTTACCGTTATCATCTTTCAAATTCCATATACATGCATTAGTATACTGTATTGGTGCTTTTCTTTCTGGCTCACTTCACTCTGTATAATGGGCTCCAGTTTCATCCATCTCAATAGAACCGATTCAAATGTATTTTTTTTAATGGCTGAGTAATATTCCATTGTCTATATGTACCACAGCTTCCTTATCCATTCGTCTGTCGATGGACATCTAGGTTGCTTCCATGTCCTGGCTATTGTAAACAGTGCTGCGATGAACATTGGGGTACACGTATCTCTTTCAATTCTGGTTTCCTTGGTGTGTATGCCTAGCAGTGGGATTGCTGGGTCATATGGCAGTTCTATTCCCACAAACCAGTCAATCTTAAGGGACATCAACCCTGAACATTCTTTGGAAGGACTGATGCTGAAGCTGAAACTCTAGTATTTTGGTCATCTGATGAGAACAGCTGACTCATTGGAAAAGTCCCTGATGCTGGGAAAGATTGAAGGCAGAAGGAAGAGAGGGCATCAAAGGATGAGATGGCTGGATGGCATCACTGATGCAATGGACATGAACTTGGGCAAACTTCTGGAGATGATAAGGGACAGAGAGGCCTGGCGTGCTGCAGTCCATGGGTCACAAAGAGTCGGACACAACTGGGTGACTTAACAGCAACAGCAACAACAACATAGTTGATGTACAATATTATGTGAGTTTTCAGGTATACAACAGTAATTCACAATTTTTAAAGGATATACTCCATTTATAGTTTTTATAAAATGTTGGCTATATTCCTTGTGTTGTGTTAAAGCTTTAACTTTATTTACTCTTGACCTGTCTCTTTATTCCTGACCCTGTGTCTTTATTTTTGTTTCTGGTTCTTGGCTAAACTTGATTCTAGTTCTGATTTGCACATATTTGATAAGCTATTCTCAACAGCAACAATTGCGGGTCTGATTTTCTAGCCTGAATATTAGGTTATATCAGCATGATGGGAGATTGTACCCTGTTAGCTAATGATTACAGAATATGGTTTGTTGCACATTTCTGTTTTGAATGCTTTCCTATTAGTAACTTCAAATTAATTAGGAAGACATTTTGTGTACACTGGAAAGATAAATATTCATTTGAGATCATGACTGGTGAGATTTTGTGTATTGTGTTTACTTTGACCCATAGCTGCCATTGGTCTTCCTTGGTGGTTCAGACAATAGAGAATATGCTTGCAATGCTGGAGACCTAGGTTCGATCCCTGTGTCAGGAAGATTCCCCTGGAGAAGGGAATGGCTATCCACTCCAGTATTCTTGCCTAGAAAATTCTATGGACAGAGGAGCCTGATGGGCCACAGTCCATGGGGTCACAAAGAGTCAGACACGACTGAGTGACTAACAATAGCTGTCACTATAGAGCTAAAGCTGCAAGCTTTCTATGGGTCTCTGTGTCTATATGAGAAAATTCTTTGCCTCTCATATGAATTTGTCACATTTTCTTATCTGAGTATATTAATAAATTACATTCTTCCGTGACACAAAACAAAGCCACCACACCTAGTTATTCCTTTTTATCTTGTCACCTCTTTGATGTTTTTAAAAAGGTTATGTATGTAGACGTGTACTTGAATATGTTTGTGTGTATGTCTCCAGTATGAATTGTTTACAGTGGAAGAGGATGAAATTGCCTAATAAAATACAGGATACCAGTTTAATTTGGAATTCATAGAAACTATTTTTTGTATGAATGAGTCTAAAATTCAAATTTGATTGGCATCTTGTTCTGTCATTTGTTAAGTCTGGCATCCCTGGTGGGAGGTACAGTCAATCCAAATAACCTAGACTATTATTACTAGAAACAAATACATATATATATATTTTTTTAAAATTCTCAATCTTTGGGTAGAAATTTTAGACATTTAAATTTATGATTTTTAAAGAGATCATTCTTATTTGTTTTTCTATTTTTAAATATATATATATATATTTTTTTTTTTATTTGACTGTGGGAGTCTTAGCAGCGCGTGGAGTCTTCAGTTTTCACTGCTGCATATAGGATCTTTAGTTTCAGCACGTGGGATCTAGTTCCCTGACTAGGGATTGGACCATGGTCCTGCATTGGGAGCACAGAGTCTTAGCCATGGGACCACCGAGGAAGTCCCAGTTTTTAAAGAGAGTATCTCTAGCTTTTATCCATTAAGTAAAATATTGGTTCATTATTTGAAATACACTTTTTAAAATTAAGAACTGTGTAAAAACGGAGTATCCTTATTGAACAGATGTCTGGCCTTTGTACTTCAATACTAGGAAGGTGATCTCTAGCTCTTGACTGGTAAGAATATCCTGCCTTATAGAAGTGTTTTTGTTTGTGGGGGGCTTTGACCACCAAATAGTTTAACAATGTGACTTATGGTATGGGCTTTGGACCACACAGTTAGTTCCAACTTCTAGGGGAACTAGTGTTAGCATAATCTTGGGAGGGACTGACAATAAAGCCACGTGGGCAGTAAGTGGTTGAGCCCTAATAAAAATTCTAGACACCAAAGTCTCAGGTGAGCCTCTTTAGTTGGCAATACTCCATACATGTCACACATTGTGACTAGAAGAAGGGGATACCATACATGACTCCCTGGGGAAAGGATGGCTGGAAACTGCATTTGGACCCTCCTTGGGCTCTGCCCATCTCTTCCCATATCTGATTTTGGTTTGTGTTCTTTCTCTATAATAAACTGTAACCATGAGTATAAAAGCTTTCAGTGGGTTCTGGGTCCTTCTAGAAAATTATCAAACGGGAGGATGGCTTTTGGGTCCCCTCCCCCCCAAATCAGTTAGTGAGTCAGGGAGGCTAGTCTTGTGAGCTCTTGTCCCTGAAACTTTACAGTTTTGTTGACTCTGGGTTGATGCATCTATACTGTTAATGAGAATGTTGTTAAATTTTATTTTGCCTTCTTTTCAAACTTCTATTGAAATGATCAGTAAGTTTACCTTATCTGATGTAGTTTTTAAAATATTAATCTATCATCAGAGGTGGGTCCAAGGCTTTGTGAAAGCTGAAATATTTACCCCTCATGTTGTCTTTCAAGCACTTCCTTGCATTTGGCACTGAAAGATGCTTCAGCCCTATCTTGTGTTTTCCCTACCCCAGCCAGCCCTGAAATCCCATTTCTTCAAGGAACCCTGGTTCTTTTCACTGGAGAATGGTATTCAGAAACCAAGATCTGCGCTCAGGTGTGTTCATTGCTGCTGGGATGTCACTGCTTCTTGACTATTTCAACAAACATGCTGCTGCTGCTGCTAAGTCGCTTCAGTCGTGTCCGACTCTGTGCGACCCCATAGATGGAAGCCCACCAGGCTCCGCCATCCCTGGGATTCTCCAGCCAAGAACACTGGAGTGGGTTGCCATTTCCTTCTCCAATGCATGAAAGTGAAAAGTGAAAGTGAAGCCGCTCAGTCGTGTCCGACTCTTAGCGACCCCATGGACTGCAGCCTACTAGGCTCCTCCATCCATCAGATTTTCCAGGCAAGAGTACTGGAGTGGGGTGCCATTGCCTTCTCCTCAACAAACATAGCCCCACAAAATTGCTTTATATAAATTTATATTTATATCAAGTCATATAAATAAAAATTTAAGTTAAAATATAAATATATTTATACAAATGAATATTTGTATAAAGTTATATTTATATGTAAATATAAATGGGCTTCCATGGTGGCTCAGCAATAAAGAATCTGCCTGCAATGCAGGAGCTTCAGGAGACACAGGTTTAATCCCTGGGTGAGGAAGATCCCCTGGAGAAGGGCATAGCAACCCACTCCTGTATTCTTGCCTGGAGAATCCCACGGGCAGAGGAGCTTAGATTTAAAGAAAAGTTGCAAAGATAGTACTGAGAATTCCTACATGGCTTTTGCCCAATTTTCCCTAGTGCTTACATATTAGGTAGATTTGTCAAAATTAAGGAGTTAACATTGGCACATTATTATTAAACTTATTTTTTTATTAAATTAGTTTATTTATCTATTTTTTAACTTTACTATATTGTATTTGTTTTGCCATACATTGAATACACTGAATACCATTCTCCATGGGTGTACCTGTGTTCCCCTTCCAGAACCCCGCTCCCACCTCCCTCTCCATCCCATCCCTCTGTGTCATCCCAGTGCACCAGCCCCGAGTACCCTGTATCATGCATTGAACCTGGACTGGCGATTCGTTTCACATATGATAATTTACATGCTTCAATGCCATTCTACCATATCATCCTGCCCTCGCCCTCTCCCATAGAGTCCATAATACTGTCCTATTTATCTGTGTCTCTTTTGATGTTTCGCACACAGGGTTATCTTTACCGATTAACTAAATACCATATATAAGTGTTAGTATACTGTACTGATGTTTTTCTTTCTGGCTTACTTTACTCTGTATAATTGGCTCCAGTTTCATCCACCTCATTAGAACTGATTCGAATGTATTATTTTTAATGGCTGAGTAATATTCCACTGTGTATATGTACCACAGCTTCCTTATCCATTTGTCTGCTGATGGGCGTCTAGGCTGCTTCCATGTCCTGGCTATTATAAACAGTGCTGTGATGAACATTATGTACACGTGTCTCTTTCAATTCTGGTTTCCTCAGTGTGTATGCCCAGCAGTGGGATTGCTGGGTCATATGGCAGTTCTATTTCCAGTTTTTTGAGGAATCTCCACACTGTTCTATTAATTAAACTTTTAATTTTATTTGAATTTCACCAGTTTTCCCACCAATGCCCCATTTTTTGTTGTTGTGGGATCTAATCCAGGATATCACATTACATTTAGTTGTCCTGTCTTCTTATTCTTTTCTGGTATAATTATTTTTTTTTAATTCACAAATAATTCCTTCATTTAATACTCAAATAATTGCCTCATTGTTTCATTTTAGAGGCTCTAAAGCATTCAATGATTTTTCCTGGTTCATATTGCTATTGAGTTGCTCAGTAGGGACTTACTTGGCTTTATCTGATACAAAGACTATGCATATTCTAACCACTCTACATGCTACCTCATGAGCTGTGTATGAAAACCCCGAACAAGCACAAAATGAAGGAACTAAGCGACTGCCTTGAGTTTAAGTTAGAACAAGTGCCACCTAGGAGTCAATGACTTCCAAGTTCACCTCTCTAGCCCAGATGTCCTCTGTGCTCTAGAGCATAGGTGGAGATTGGCCCAGTTGGCCAAATTTAACTATTTGGCCATCTCTTGGATGGCCTGTGAGACGCTGACTCAAAATGTCTGAAACAAGATTCATGGCCCTCCTTGTCAAAGCTAGTCTTCTGGTTCCTTCTTTCCCAAACCTGGTTTCTTATGATATAAATGTGGAGTGGGGGCCATAAGAAGTCATGGGAACATGAAGGCATGGGAAAACATTCACATGAATAGGACTAATTCTAGGACAGAGAGAAGATATAGACTTCTTCTATATCTATCTTTCCTTCTATGGAAGGAAGGAATCAGGGATCTCTAAGCAAGAGTGAAATGGATTAGACAGTTGATGAGTGGCTGAAGTATGCTCATAGAGTGAGGGTGAGGTGCCAGAGGGTCCATTCTCAAATTCCTTAACTGCCCCAAATTCCTTGTTGCTTTTGATTTCTGTGAGATCACCTGACTTTACTAAGTTCCTGCTATTTCTGAGCACAAGTAACCATGGCTCACTTGCTATAAATCCCCACTACTTAGAGATTAATGGAGTGTGCTAACCCTCTCAATTCTGATTACCCAAATAACCCAATCGGAACCTAAGACAGTTATAAGAGTGTGGCACATTGTTACTTTCTCAAGAGGCACACACAGAGGGTCTTAATTCACTAATTTTCATAGGATTTTACAGTTTCTCCTACTTGCCTTGCTCCTGCTCTGGGTGATAAAGTGGAAATAGTCAGGTTCACTTGAATTCCAGCACTCTTTTTGTTGTTTACTTCAGAGTTTTATTTTTTTTTTAATGATGTAGGAAAACAACTAAATTATTTCTTCTTTGAGAAAATAATAGAAAGTTATTTGGAGGAAGTGTTATTTTTTATGTATGGCTGTGTGATTAAGAACATAGACTCTACAGTCAAATCCTAGCTCTACTAGATAAATCAGGGAATGACCAAGATAGTGGAGTAGAAAGAACTTGAGCTCACCTCCTCCCATAGGCAACTATTTATACCAAAATTATAACTATTTATGCAATACCTATTGATGAGAAAAACCAGAATACTAGCAAAAAAGATTCTACAACTAAAGATATAAAGCAGGAGCCACAATGAGATAGACAGGAGGTTTGGCAATGTGGTATAGTAAATACTCATACCCCTATGCCAATGACTCACAAATGGGAGGATAATTACAATTACAAAGATTCTCCCCAAAGAGTGAGGAGTCTGACCTCCACATCAGGCCACACCCAACAGTGAGCAGGCATCAGCTCTAGGACCCTTTGGGCCCCAGCCCTGTTGGCTAGTCAGCAGACATCAGCCCTAGGACCAACACAGTCCAGCAGCCTGCCATGTCAGGACCCAGCCAACCCACCAACAGTCCAGCACCAACTTTGGAACATGTTGGACCCTTCAACCATCCACCTCAAAATATATCCCCAGTAGCCAACAGGCTGACACCAGCTTTGGGACAAACTGGACCCTGTAACCAACCATGTCAGGAACCAGCATTGCCCACAGCCAGGCCAACGTTAGATCCAGGACCCCTCGTCCCACAGCTACTCACCACAGAACCTATCTCTGTACACCAATGGGTCAACAATAGCCCTGGAAACCACCCCCCAACCCAAGGCTCCTCTGCCAGCCTCCTCGTGACCTGGTCCTGCCTACCAGTGGCTGGAAGGTTCCACATAAGGCAGGGACTGGTAATTATTGGACCAGAGCCCAGTCACACATACCAGACTTCCCACAGTGGTAAGCCTGTTACAACAGAAGGAGTCATGCAGCCCACGTAGGGGCCACCTGTATAATCTGATGACCAGAAGGGAGAACATTACTGGAACCTATAGAATATCTCCTAAAAAAGCCACTTCTCCGAGGTCAGGAAGCATAAACAACCTACCAAATACACAGAAATAAAAATAGCAAATTAGGCAAAATGAGGCAACAGAAGAGTATGTTCCAAACCAAGGAACAAAGTAAAACCCAAGAAGAACTAAGTAAAGAGGAGGTAGGCAATCTACCTAATAAAGAGTTCAAGGTAATGATTGTAATGATGCTCAAATAATTTGGGAGAGATTGGAGGAACCGAGTGAGAAGTTAGAAGTTTTAAACAGAGTTAGATAATATAAAGAAGAACCAAACAGAAATGAGGAATATAATAACTAAAATAAAAATACACTAGAAGGAATCAACAGTAGATTGGATGCTACAGAGGAACAGTTCTTCTAGCTGGAAAACAGAGTAGTGGAAATCACTGAAGTGGAAACAGAAAAAAAAAAAATCAGGACAGTAGGGGATACATATATATATATAGCCTCCCAGGTAGCACTAGTGGTAAAGAACCTGCCTGCCAGTGCAGGAGATGTAAGAAACATGACTTTGATCCTTGGGTTGGGATGATCCCCTGGAGGAGGGTATGGCAACCCACCTCAGTATTCTTGCCTGGAGAAGCCCATGGACAGAGGAGCCAGGCAGGCTATCGTCCACAGGGTCACAAAGACTCACACATGACTGAAGAGAATTAGCATGCATATACATACATACACATATATATGCACATATATATATATGTATATGTATATATATGTATATATACATATATATAGTTATGACTGATTTACTATGTTGTATGACAGAAACCAACACAACATTGTAAAGCAATTATCCTCCAATTAAAAAAAATTTTTTTTAAAGAAATGACTATTTGAGACTTTTGTAGTAACACTCACATTAAAGTGGTCCCAAAAGAAAAGAGAGGGAAAGGAGAAGAGAACATATTTGAGGATATAATAACTGAAAATTTCCCTAATCTGGGAAAAGAAACAGACATCCAGGTCCAGGAAGCACAGACAGTTACAAACAGAATCAACCCAAAGATAGCCACATCAAGATACATGGTAATTAAAATGGCAAAAATTAAAGATAAAGAGAATATTAAAAGCAGCAAGGGAAAAGCAACAAGTTACATACAAAGGAACTCCATTAAGACTATCAGCTGACTTGCAGAAATTCTGCAGGCTAGAAAGGAGTGGCATGATATATTTAAAGTGATAAACGGGGAAAACCTGCAATCCAAGAATACTCTATCTGGCAAGACTTTCATTCAGATTTGATGGGAAGATCAAAAGTTTTACAGACAAGCAAAAGCTAGAAGAGAGCAGCACCAACAAACCAGCTTTACAAGAAATGTTAAAGAAACTTTTCTAACCAAGGGAGAAAAGATCACAAGTAGAAATATAAAATTATGAATAAAAAAATCTCATCGGTAAAGTCAAATAGATAGTAAATGTAGTAAGTCAGCTATGCATAAAGGTAGAGGAATGTTAACAGACAAGTGATAAAGTCACGTACATCCATGACAAATAGCTAAGGAATACACATACACACACAAAGGATGTAAAATATGATGTCAAAAATAGCAAACATGAGTAAGGGGAGTAAAAGTGTAGGATTGGAAAATGTATTTGAGATGAACAGCTGAAAACATTCATGTATGTATATAGAGATTTCTATATATAAACTTCATGCTAACACAAACCAAAAATCTACAATAGATACATACACACACACAAAAAAGAGAAAGGAATCCAAACATAACACTGTGGCTAGCCATCAAACCACAGAGAAGAAAGTGAAAAAAAAAAAAAACAGAAAGGAGTAAAAAAGTAACTACAAAAACAACCCCAACAATTAATACAATGGCAATAAGTAAATAGCTATCAATAATTTATCATTTTTAATTTTAATTTTTATTGGAGTATAGGTGCTTTACAATGTTGTGTTAGTCTCTACTGCACAACAAAGTGAATCAGCTTATGTATACATATATCCCTTTTTTTCTGAATTTCCTTCCCGTTTAGGTCACCACAGAGAATTGAGTAAAGTTCCTTTTGTAATACAGCAGGTTCTCATTAGTTATCTGTTTTATACATAGTATCAATAGTGTATATGTGTCAGTCTCAGTTTCTCAATTCGTCCCTCCCCTCTTTGCTTCCCTTGATATCCGTACATCTGTTCTCTACATCTATGTCTTTGTTTCTGCTTTGTAAATAAGATCGTCTATACCAAGAGCACCAAAATCACAACTAGCTGTTGAAAACCATCAACAGGAGGATGCTCCCAACACAGGAGTATCTAAATATATAAAGCAAATATTAGCACATTATTAACTGGAGATGTATTAGGGCCACAAGCATTAGTTTCTGCAAAAATCCCCTGGTCAATAATGTGTTAACAAACATTAAGAGAGAAATTGAGAGTAACACAGTAATATTGGAGGACTTTAACATCTCACACACATCAATGGACAGATTATCTAGACAGAAACTGATGAAGAAACATTGCCTTTAAATGATACATAAATGAACTATATACATATATATAAACATTATACATATAAAACATTAAATGTATATAATACAGTATATATATAAAATATTCTTTCCAAAAGGAGCAGAATATACATTATTTTCAAGTGCACAGAGACCAGTCTCCCGAATGGATCCCATGGTAGGCCACAAAGCAAGTTTTGGTAAATTTTAAAAAACTAAAATCGTATCAAGCATCTTACCAACCACAGTCTTACAAGAGTAGAAATCAACTACAAGAAGAAAACTGCAGAAATCACAAACACGTGGCGTCTAAACAATACACTGCTAAACAAAAAATCACTGGAAAAAATCAAAGGAGAAATTTTTAAAATACCGGGGGATGGATGAAAAGGGAAACACAGTGATCTAAAATCTATGGAATGAAGCAGAAGCAGTTCTAATTGGAAAGTTTATAGTGATACACACTTACTTCAGGAGATAAGAAAAGTCTCCAACAAC
Source organism: Okapia johnstoni (assembly GCA_024291935.2). Classification (NCBI taxonomy): domain Eukaryota; kingdom Metazoa; phylum Chordata; class Mammalia; order Artiodactyla; family Giraffidae; genus Okapia; species Okapia johnstoni. Next base: position 71,970,561 of record CM044322.1, on the reverse strand, counting down.
CTAACTTTACACTTAAAGGAACTAAAAAGAGGAGAACAAACAAAAATCGAAACTTGGTAAAAGGAAAGAAATCTTTATGATTTATTTATTTACTTCAGAGCAGAAATAAATGAAACAGAGACTAAAAAACCATAGAAACAATCAATGACACTGAAGAGCTGATTCTTTGGAAAAAAACATACAAAATTGATAAACATTTGCCAGATTCATCAAGAAAAAGAGAGAGGGGCCCAAATCAATAAAATCAGAAATGTCAAAGAAGTTATAATCAACACCAAAGAAATAAAAAGGATCATAAGAGACTAAAAACAATTCCATGTCAATAAAATGGACAACCTAGAAGAAATGGACAAATTCCCAGAAGTGTACAGTCTCCCAAGACTGAATCAGAAAAAATAAAAAATATGAACAGATCAATTTCATGTAATGAAACTGAATCATCAATAAAATTTAAAAGTCCCAACAAAAAAAGTCTAGGACCAGGTGACTTCACTGGTAAATTCTATCAAATATTTAGTTGGAGTTAAGACCCATTTTTCTCAAACTTTTCCAAAAAACTGCAGAGAAACTGCAAATTTATTCTACAAGGCCAGCATTACCCTGACACAAAAACCAGACAAAGATATCTTACAAAAGAAAATTAAAGGCCAATATCACTGATGAACATATATGCAAAAATCCTTAACAAAATATTTGCAAACTGAATTCAACAATACATTAAAAGGATCAAACACATGATCAAGTGGGATTCATCCCAGAGATGCAAAGATAGTTCAGTATCCACAAATCAATGTGACATACCATGTTAACAAACTGAAGAATAAAAATCATTTGATCCTCTAAATAGATGCAGAATGAGCTTTTGACAAAATTTGGCATCTGTTTATGATAAAAACTCTCCAGAAAGTGGGTATAGAGGGAACATACCTCAATAAAATAAAGGCCATATATGACCAATATCATACTCAACAGCAAAAAGCTAAGGATCTTGTTCCTCTAAGATCAACATTCAAAAAACTGAGATCCTGCCATCCAGTCTCATCACTTCATGGCAAATAGATGGTGAAACAATGGAAACAGTGACAGATTTTATTTTCTTGGGCTCCAAAATCACTGCAGACAGTGACTGCAGTCATGAAATTAAAAAATATGCTTGCTCCTTGAAAGAAAAGCTATGACAAACCTAGACAGCATATTAAAAAGCAGAGACATTAGTTTGCTGACAAAGGTCCATATAGTCAAAGCTATGATTTTTCCATAGTCATGTACAGATATGAGAGTTAGACCATAAAGAAGACTGAATGCCAAAGAATTGATGGTTTTGAACTGTGGTGCTGGAGAAGACTCTTGAGAATCCCTTGGACTGCAAGAGATCAAATCAGTCAATCCTAAAGGAAATCAACCATGAATATTCATTGGAAAGACTGACACTGAAGCTGAAGCTCTAATACTTTGGCCACCTAATGGGAAGATCCAACTCATTGGAAAACACCCTGATGTTGGGAAAGATTGAAGGCAGGAGAAGAAGGGGATGACAGAGGGTGAAATGGTTGGGTGGCATCATCAACTCAATGCACATGAGTTTGAACAAACTCTGGGTGATGGTGAAGGACAGGGAAGCCTGGTGTGCTGCAGTCCATGGGGTCACAAAGAGTCAGACACAACTGAATGACCGAACAACAACAAGATCAAGAACAAGGCATGTATGCCCTTTCTCACCACTTTTATTCTATCAATACTGGAAGTCCTAACTACAGCAATCAGATGTGAAAAAGAAACAAAATGGAAAGGAAGAAGTGAAGCTGTCACTGTTTACACATGATGTATTATACATAGAAAATCCTAAACATGCCACCAAAAAGCATTAGCGCTCATCAACATTGCAGGATACAAAATTAATATACAGAAATCAATTGCATTTCTATGTATCAACAGTGAACTATCAGAAACAGAAATTAAGAAAACAATCCAATTTAAAGCTGCATCAAAAAGAATAAAAGACTTATACTCAGTTCAGTTCAGTCGCTCAGTCACGTCCAACTCTTTGCAATCCCATGAACTGCAGCACTCCAGGCCTCCCTGTCCATCACCAACTCCCAGAGTTTACCCAGATTCATGTCCATTGAGTCAGTGATGCCATCCAACCATCTCATCCTCTGTCATCCCCTTCTCCTCCTGTCCTCAATCTTTCCAGCATCAGGGTCTTTTCAAATGAGTCAACTCTTCACATCAGGTGGCCAAAGAATTGGAGTTTCAGCTTCAACACCAGTTCTTCCAATGAACACCCAGGACTGATCTCCCTTAGGATGGACTGGCTGGATCTCCTTGAAATCCAAGGGGCTTTCAAGAGCCTTCTCCACCACCACAGTTCAAAAGCATCAATTTTCTTTTGTTGACTATGAGGGCTACTCCATTTCTTCTAAGGGATTCCTGCCCACAGTAGTAGATATAATGGTCATCTGAGTTAAATTCACCCATTCGAGCCCATTTTAGTTCAGTGATTCCTAGAATGTCGATGTTCACTCTTGCCATCTCCTGTTTGACCACTTCCAATTTGCCTTGATTCATGGACCTAACATTCCAGGTTCCTATGCAATATTGCTCTTGATAGCATTAGACCTTACTTCTACCAGTCACATCCACAACTGGGTGTTGTTTTTGCTTTGGTCCCATCCCTTCATTCTTTCTGGAATTACTTCTCCACTGATCTCCAGTAGCATATTGGGCACCTACTGACCTGGGGAGTTCATCTTTCAGTGTCCTATCTTTTTGCCTTTTCATACTGTTCATGGGGTTCTCAAGGCAGGAATACTGAAATGGTTTGCAATTCCCTTCTCCACTGAGGAAAAAAAAAATTAAAGATGAAGCAAGCAGATGATTGGTAGAACTAACATTCTTAAAATGACCATAACACACAGGCAATCCACAAATACATTGCAATCCCTGTCAAAATACCAATGTCATTTTCACAGAACTAGAACAAATGTGGAAACGCAGAAGATCCTAAATAGCCAATACAATCTTGGGAAAAGAAGAACAAAGCTGGAGGTATCATCATGCTCCTTGATGTAAAACCATATTACAAAGCTATACTCATCATATGGTACTGACACAAAACCAGACATATAGGTCAATGGAACAGAATAAAGAGCCCAGAAATAAAACTACACTTATATGTGCAATTAATCTATGACAAATGAGGCAAGAATATACAATAGGGAAAAGAAAACCTATTCAATAAATGATATGGGCTTCCTTGGTGGCTCAGAGGGTAAAACGTCTGCCTGCAGTGCAGGAGACCCAGGTTTGATCCCTGGGTCAGAAAGATCCTCTGGAGAAGGAAATGACAACCCACTCCAGTACTCTTGCCTGGAGAATTCCATGGACAGAGGACCCTGGTAGGCTGCAGTCCATGGGATTGCAAAGAGTCGGACATGACTGAGCGACTTCACTTTTCAATAAATGATGTTGGGAAAACTGGAAAGCTACATCCTAAAGAATCAGATTGAACTGCACTCTCATATTATGAACAAAATTAAGTTCAAAATGGATTGAAGATATGAATGTAGTACCTGAAAGAACACTTCTAGAAGAAAACACAAGCAGTAAGCTGTTTGACACCGGTCTTAGTAATATTTTTTTGGATATGCCTCCTCAGGTGAGAAAAACAAACGCAAAAATAAACAAGTGGGGCTACATCAAAATAAAAAGCTTTTGCACAGTAAAAGAAAAAGGCCACCTATTGAAGGGGAGGGGGTATTTGCAAACAATATATCCAATAAGGGGTTCATGTTCAAAATATACAAAGAACTCTACAACTCAACATCAATAAAACAAACCACCAGATTTTTTAAAGAGTAAAGAATCTGAATAGACATTTTTTCCAGTGAAGACATACAAAAGGCTAACAGGCACATAAAAAGACACTTTACATCAGCAAGTCAAACTCACCATGAGATATCACTTTATACCTGTTAGAATGGCTATCATCAACAAATAACAAATGTTGGGGAGATGTGGAGAAAAGGAATCCCTCTGTTGTTGTTGGGAATGTAAATTGATGTGGTTATTATAGAAAACAGTATGACGACTCCTTTAAAAATTAAAAATAGAACTCTATATAATCCAGCAATTATCTGAAGAAAATGAAGATACTGTTATAATTAGAAAATATATATGCACCCCTATGTTCATTGCAGCATTACTTACAACAACAAAGATATGAGAGCAACCTGATGCCCTTCAATAGATGACTAGCTAAAGAACATGTGGCTAATATATCAAATGGAATATTACTCAGCCATGATAAAGAATGAAATCTTGCTATTTACAACAACAATGGTTGGATCCAGAGGTATTATGCTATGTGAGACAAGTCAAACAGAGAAAGGCAAATACTGTATGATTTCAAATAAATATGGAATCTAAGAAACAAATTAAAAAACAAAACAAAAACAGAGTTATAGATACAGAGAACAGATGGGTGGTTGTTATAGGGTAAAGGAATGAGAGAAGAGAAGTAGGTGATGGAGATAAAGAGGTAACTTATTGTTACATGGGGGATTGTGAACATGAAACTAAATAACCTCATAGAAAACAGATTTGTGGATATCAGAGTTGGCAGGTGAGGGGTAATACTCTGGTGGCCTGCTGTTTTAAGTACTCTTGCCTTTATGTGGCAGGTTATATGTCTATGGGACTGCAAAGAGTCAGACATGACTTAGAGACTAAATAACAACAACAGCAAGTTAAAAGGTACAAACTTCCAGATATAGATAGGTAAGTACTTCTGATGTAATGAACATGATAAATATAACTAATACTTTTGCTGTTTAGTCATTTAGTTGTGTCCAGCTCTTTGTGACCCCATGGATTGCAGCACACCAGGCTTCCCTGTTCTTCACTATCTCCCAGAGTTTGCTGAAACTCATGTACATTGAGACGATGATGCCATTCAACCATCTTTTCCTTTGTTGCCCTCTTCTCTTTCTGCCCTCAATCTTTCCCAGCATCAGGGTCTTTTCCGATGATATGGCTCCTCACATCAGGTGACCAGAGTATTGGAGCTTCAGCTTCAGCATCAGTCCTTCCAATGAATATTCAGGATTGATTTCCTTTAGGTTTGACTGATTTGACCTCCTTGCAGTCCAAGGGACTCTCAAGAGTCTTCTCCAACACCACAGTTCAAAAGATCAATTCTTCAGAGCTCAGCTTTCTTTATGGTCCAACTCTCACATCCATACATGACTACTGGAAAAACCATAGCTTTGACTAGACAGACCTTGGTTGGCAAAGTAATGTCTCTGCTTTTTAACATGCTATCTAGGTTGGTCATAGCTTTTCTTCCAAGGAGCAAGAGTCTTTTAATTTCATGGCAGCAGTTACTGTCCGCAGCAGTTTTGAAGCCCAAGAAAATAAAGTCTCTCACTCTTTCTGTTGTTTCCCCATCTATTTGCCATGAAGTGATGGAACTGGATGCCATGATCTTAGTGCTTTGAATGTTGAGTTTTAAGCCAGCTTTTTCATTTTTCTTTTTCACCTTCATCAAGAGACTCTTTAGTTTCTCTTTGCTTTCTGCCATTAGGGTGCTGTCATCACATATCCAAAGTTATTGATATTTCTCCTGGCAATCTTGATTCCAGCTTGAGCATCATCCACTTTGGCATTTCACATGATGTACTCTGCAAAGAAGTTAAATAAGCATGGTGACAATACACAGCCTTGATGTACTCCTTTCCCAATTTGGAACCAGTTCGTCATTCTATGTCCAGTTCTAACTGTTGCTTCTTGAGCTGCATACAGATTTCTCAGGAGGCAGGTAAGGTGGTCTGGGATTCCCAGCTCTTTAAGAATTTTCCGTAGTTTGTTGTAATCCATACAGTCAAAGGCTTTAGCAATGAAGCATAAATAAATGTTTTTCTGGAATTCTCTTGCTTTTTCTATGATCCAACAGATGTCAACAATTTGATCTCTGTTTCCTCTCCCTTTTTTAAATCTGACTTGTACATCTGGAAGTTCTAGGTTCATGTACTGCTAAAGCCTAGCTTGAAGTAACCTTGCTAAAGCCTAGCTTGAGCCTTACCTTGATAGCATGCAAAATGAATACAATTGTGTGGTAGTTTGAACCTTCTTTGGCATTGCCTCTCTTTGGGATTGGAATGAAAACTGACCTTTTCCAGTTCTGTGGCTACTGCTGAGTTTTCCAAATTTGCTGACATATTGAGTGCAGCACTTTAATAACATCATCTTTTAGGATTTGAAATAGTTCAACTGGAATTCTATCACCTCCACTAGCTTTGTTCATAGAGATGCTTCCTAAGGCCCATTTGACTTCACACTCCAGGACCTCTGGCTCTAGGTGATTGATCACACCATCACAGTTATCTGGGTCATTAAGACCTTTTGTGCTGCATTCAAATGGGTATATCTTTCTTTTTTTTCCTTTGCCTTTTGCTTTTCTTCTTTTCTAAGCTATTTGTAAGGCCTCCTCGGACAACCAATTGCCTTGTTGCATTTCTTTTTCTTGGGGATGGTTTTGATCACCGCCTCCTGTACAATGTCACAAACCTCCATCCATAGTTCTTTAGGCACTCTATCAGATCTAATCCCTTGAATCTATTTGTCACTTCCACTGTATAATCATAAGGGATTTAATTTTGATAGTAACTGAATGGCCTAGTGGTTTTCTCTACTTTCTTCCATTTTAGTCTGAATTTTTTAATAGGGTGTTCATATGTTATATGAGGAAGTTAAGAGAATAAATCTTGAGTTCCCATCACAAGGAAAGGTTTCTTTTTCTATTCTTTAATGTTATATTTCTTTGAGATGATAGCTGCTCACCAGGGCTTCTCTGGTGGCTCAGATGGTAAAGAATCCACCTGTAATGCAGAAGACCTGGATAATCCAAGAAAATCCTCTGAAGAAGGGAATGGCTACCCATTCTGGTGTTCTTGTCTGGAGAATTCCATGGTCAGAGGAGCCTGGTGGGCTACAGTCCATGAGCTCGCAAACAGTCAGTGACTAACAATGCTAACTAAACTTATTGCCACAATTATTCATGATTTATATCAGATCATTATGTTGTACATCTTAAAATTATGCAGTGCTGTATGTCGATTTTATCTCAACAAAATTGGAAGAAAAAAATTCAGACTCTGTTAGTCATGTCTCTTGGGCATGTACTTAAGAAGAGTGCCTTGGTCTAGGTGGATCTCTGAATCTGTGGCCAAATTTGGCAGGTTGGTTGGCCACTGGATGATCTAGGATGACTCACTCATAAATCTAGTAGATTGCAGACTGCTAGCCAGATCAGTAGAAGTGACTATGGACAGGTCACTTGTCTGTTGTCACCCATCAGTCTCATTTGGACTTCTTTCAGTGGCAGCTTGAGTTTCAAAGAGCACAAAATAAGTTCCACTACACAAAAGCTTCATTATTCCACTTCTTTCTTGCTTTTTTTTTTTTCCATTTATTTATTTATTTTTGAATGCATTGGATCCTAGTTGCAGCATGTGGGATTTTCATTGTGGTGTTTGGGCTTATTTGCCCCCAGCATGTGGGAGAGCAGTTCCCCGACTAGGGATCAAACCTGTGTTCCCTGCATTGGAAGGAGGATTCTTAACCACTGGACCACCAGAGAAGTCCCTCCACTTATTTCTTGTTTGCTAAAGTCCAAATCAAATAACAAAGAAATAGAGGAAAACAATAGAATAGATCAATGCAAAGAAATAGAGGAAAACAATAGAGTGGGAAAGACTAGAGATCTCGTCAAGAAAATTAGAGACACCAAGGGAACATTTCTTGCAAAGATAGGCTCAATAAGGGACAGAAATGGTATGGACCTAACAGAAGCAGAAGATATTAAGAAGAGGTGGCTGTATTCTTATACACAGAAGAACTGTACAAAAGAGATCTTCACGACCCAGATAACCATGACGGTGTGGGTTTTTTCTGACTGAACACCAATCTGTGATGCAGAGAACAAAACTCCTTGAGACTGGGAAAAGAACTAATGAGAGGCAATAACATGATCAGTTCCAGAGAACACTTAGAATTGGGAGGCATTTGAATTTCAACCAGCCAGAGAGAACAGAACTTTTTAAATACCTGAGGTATTTAGCAGAGACTCGAGAGTAATGACTACTTATAGACTCCCTCTAATGATGCTTGAAAACAAACCTTGAAAGGATCCAGAAATTTGACTGTCAGCTAAAAAGAAATCAACGCTCTTTAAAAGAAGGAATACAATCCATTGCTCCACATTGAAACATTCACTGTGTCCAGCATTCAGTTAAAAAAGATCAGTTTGCAGAGAAGGAAAAGGTGACCCATACTAGAAGAAGGTGGTCAATAGAAACAACCAGAAATGACAGGAGTGATGGAATTAGTAGCACAAAATTTTAAATTTATTTTAAGTATACTCAAGAATTTAAAAGAAGTTAATATGAAGAGATAAATGGAACATTTAAGGTGAATCAGAATCTTTAAACTCCTCTTCAATATTTATGAAAAACCGTAGAACATTTCAATTCCAACCATTTCCTTCCAAACTTATGTGCTAATACAGCTATGTATTTTAATTTTAATCTCATTTTTAAAAAATTTCTGGAAGCACTGTTATGTTTATTTTATGTGGGTAATGTTTAAACTGTTCTATATATTTACTATTTTATTCTTTATTATGTTCTTTCATCTTACACCATCCATCTGTTATCACTTTTTTTCTACCTAAACTAAACATTCTAGAATTTCCTTTAATGAAGAGCTATAGTGACTAACTTTCTGTTTTTGTCTGAAAGATATTATTATTTACCTTCATTCTTGAAAGATGTTTTCACTGGTCATAGAATTTCAGGTTGACAGTTATTCCTTTCAGCACATTGAATACTTTAAAAATATTGCTTCACTATCTTCTAACTTCAGTGACTTCCATTGTTGCTGTTGATAAGTCATATGTATATTATTCTGATTATTGACACATGTAAGAGTAATCTCTTTTTTTAAATAGCTGCCCCAAACATCTTTTTTTTTGTTTTTCCATTGTGTAGTTTCCCTGTTGTAGGTCTGGGTATAACTTTTTTTTTACTTGTTTTACTCGGCATTCACTGGATTTCTTGGATCTATGAATTCTTTTCTTTCTTTAGTTCTAAATGTTGTTAGCCACTGTCTCTTCAGTTATCGCCTCTGCCCCATTTTTCTCTCTTTCCTCCTGGAGATTTGAATAGTCATTACAATATATCCTGAAATATATTGTTAGATTCTTACAATATAGCCTCAATTATCTTTTTTGCATTTATCATCTTTTTCCTTTGTTCTATATAATTTTTTCAGATCTATCTTCTAGTCTGCTATTTTTGACTGTGTCTAAGGTAGCTCAGCTGATAAAGAATCTTCCTGAAATGCAGAAGACCCCAGTTTGATTCCTGAGTCAGGAAGATCCTCTGGAGAAGCGATAGGCTACCCAATCCAGTATTCCTGGAGCTTCCCTTGTGGCTCAGCTGGTAAAGAATCCACCTGCAATGCCTAAGACCTGGATTCAATTCCAGGGCTGGGAAGATCCCCTGGAGAAGGGAAAGGCTACCCACTCCAGTATTCTGGCCTGGAGAATTCCATGGAGTGTATAGTCCATGGGGTCACAAGGAGTCGGACACGACTGAGCAACTTTCACTTTCAAAGATACATCCAGAAAATTTAAACCCATTCAGAAATATTTAAATTTATTTATTACTTTTTAAAGTTCTTTTTTTGTTTCTTTTCATATATGCTGGCTTTAAACTATATTTTCAATCTGCTAATTCCAACATCTGATGTGATGGACAGGGAGGCCTGGCGTGCTGCGGTTCATGGGGTCGCAAAGAGTCGGACACGGCTGAGCGACTGAACTGAACTGAACCGAACTGATGTCTTTACTGTCATTTCTGCTGACTCTTGCTCATGGTACTTTGTTTCCTGACACTTTTGTGATTCAATTTTTGTTTTGTTTTGTTATTGCTGTTTTACTATGAATGGATTTTTTAAAAAACACCTTGTTTAGGAAGTTTTAATGCCTGAGATAAAGATGAGTTCCTTCAAAGGGATCTGCTTTTGCTTCTTTTGGGCACCTGAGGGCATCATTGTACTAGGACGACTTTAAATCTAATACCTGGCTTTAGATTTTTTAAGTAGCCAGGATGTAGGTGTTTGGGCTGCAAACTTGCATTCAAGTTCTCTTGTGGTTACAGACTCTTCGGGAATAAAATCTCCTTCTTCTCAACTTGCACAGGATATTGAGATGAGTAATTTTTGTTGTAGTATCCTGCTGATGATAGTGGTGGTAGGGAAATGAATAATTCCTAATTTGTTTCACATGGAGAGTGCAACACTTTGAGGACTCATTTGTACTGGGTGGAGAGGGTGGTTGGAGAAGAATCTCCTAAATCAAGATTAGCTATTTTAGATGCTCCTGGGTTTTGAGTTCTAACTTGCGTGCCATGCAACACTATAAATATTGAACCTTAAGCTCTTCCAGTCTTTCTGGACATCTTCCTTATTTCTCTTCATTCTCACTTCATCATATTTCATTATTCAAAATATACATTCTTTCACATTTTAAAATCTTTGAAATTAGTGTGCATCTTAAATTGGTGGCATCCTACAATCATGGTCAGCCAGGGTCAGGCATAACAGATAAATACATTTTTTTATGTGTACATGAATATCAAAAGTGAAGCATCAAAACTTGCAGAATAAACATCAGTGGCTTAGAAGAAAATCTTGAGGCTGATAGTGAAACATATTTTAACCCCTAGGGATCAATGTCTACAGAGAAAAGCTGTCTTCTTAGTGAACCAGACATATTCAGCAACATTCCTGAAACACAAGTCAAAAGTTAGGTTGCCTGAGTGCCCAGTCATGTCTGACTCGTTGTGATCCTGTGGACCATAGCCTGCCAGGCTCTCTGTCCATGGGATTCTCCCAGCAAGAATATTGGAGTGGGTTGCCATTTCCTCCTCCAGGGGATCTTCCCAACCCAGGGATTGAACATGCATCACCTGAGTCTCCGATGTCTCCTGCGTTGGCAGATGGATCCTTTACCACTGAGCTAACTGGAAATCTTCAAAAATAAGTTCAGTTCAGTTCAGTTCAGTCACTCAGTTGTGTCTGACTCTTTGTGACCCCATGAACTGCAGCACGCCAGGCCTCCCTGTCCATCACCAACTCCCAGAGTTTACCCAGACTCATGTCCGTTGAGTCAGTGATGCCATCCAACCATCTCATCCTCTGTCGTCCCCTTCTCCTCCTGCCCTCAATCTTTCCCAGCATCAGAGTTTTTTCAAATGAGTCAGCTCTTCACATCAGGTGGCCAAAGAATTGGAGTTTCAGCTTCAACATCAGTCTTTCCAATGAACACCCAGGACTGATCTGCTTTAGGATGGACTGGTTGGATCTCCTTGCAGTCCAAGGGACTCTCAAGAGTCTTCTCCAACACCACCGTTCAAAAGCATCAATTCTTCGGCGCTCAGCTTTCTTTATAGTCCCACTCTCACATCCATACATGACCACTGGAAAAACCATAGCCTTGACTAGATGGACCTTTGTTGGCAAAGTAATGTCTCTGCTTTTTAATATGCTGTCTAGGTTGGTCATAACTTTCCTTCCAAGGAGTAAGCGTCTTTTAATTTCATGGCTGCAATCACTATCTGCAGTGATTTTGGAGGCCCCCCAAAATAAAGTCAGCCACTGTTTCCACTGTTTCCCCATCTATTTGCCATGAAGTGATGAGACTAGATGCCATGATCTTAGTTTTCTGAATGTTGAGCTTTAAGCCAACTTTGTCACTCTGCTCTTTCACTTTCATCAAGAGGCTCTTTATTTCTTCTTCACTTCCTGCCATGAGGGTGGTGTCATCTGCATATCTGAGGTTATTGATATTTCTCCTGGCAGTCTTGATTCCAGTTACTACTGCATAATTGCAAAGTCAAGCCTAAGAGTCCAGTATCAATGGTTTTTCATTCTTTTAAGGACTATTTTATGAAATAATACATTACCAAGGTTCTTGGTGTCACAGAGCATTGATTGTGTAGAAAAGTAAGACTAATTGGCAGGTTTTAGGCATAACTTCAGTGGTTATAATATTAACATATAATATTAATACTTTACTTTTTATGTATGCCCAAGAGTAGTGTATGATAAAAATAGATGAATAAATCTGAAGAGCTCCTTCATTAGTATGCAATATTGTTCTTTACAGCATTGGACTTTATTTTCACCACCAGACACATCCACAACTGGGATGCATTTTAAATTACAAGAACTCTTTATGTCATAGTTTGACAGGATTTTCTTTCTTTCTTAGTAGTAAATAAAATAATGGTATTTCTTTTAACAAGTGATGCTTCAGAATACACAGAATACATTACGCTGGGGTGTGTGCTCAGTTGTGTCCAGCTTTTTTGCAACCCTATGGATTCTAGCCCACCAGGATCCTCTGTCCGTGGAATTCTCCAGGCAAGAATACTGGAGCAGGTTGCTATTTCTTTTTCCAGGGATCTTCCTAACCCAGGGAACAAACTCAAGTCTCTTGCATCTCCTACATAGGCAGGCGGGGTTTTTTTTTTTTTTTTTTTTTTTACCACTAGCGCCCCCTGTGAAGCCTCCTAATACATTAAGTAATCTTTTATTTTTGTCCGCTTCTGATCATATTTGAGACTTTAAAACATGCAGTAACTTTAGTTGACTGTAGCAGGTGGTTTAGTCTGCTGGTCTGCTAAACTACCAGAAATGTAAGTCTTGTATTACATACATGTAATACATGTATTACATGTAAACATACATTATTCCAAAAAATTGTTTGGTTTTGAGAGAGTCTTTCAAAAGAAGAGAGAAAGAACTATAGTAAAATAAAGGGTTTCTTCTTTAAGACAGGGAAACTTTCGGCTTGTTCGTGCATTACCTCATCTCTAGGGTTTTATGTATTTTCTCTCTCCTTGATTAGATTTGCCAGTGGCTTGTCTATTTCATCGTGTTTATATAATGGCGTTATTTTTATTTTCTAATAATTTTTGTTTTGGTCTTAATTATTCCCATTCTCCTATTTACTTTTGAGGAGTTTGTTGTTACTTTTTTTACAATCTTTTTTTGTCAGTCAAGATAAAATAATATATTAAAACTCTACATGTTTCTTCAAATACTGTTTTGATTTATCCCAAAGATTTAGATAGTTAGCATTTCTTTATTTTTTTAAAAAATAATAGCTGATAAAAATTACTAACATTTGCCATACACTTTTATAACCTGCAGTGCACTCTCTTTTTATGTTTTCTCTTTCTTTTTGTCCAAGTTCTTATTTACGGCTATTTTACAGGTGATTAGGGGCTATTTACAAGAAAATGCATATGCTGCTACTGTGCAGTTGTGGCCGCACAATACAGCCCATAAAATATTTGACTTTATTGCCTTTAATGAAAACTTTCTCCATGACCAAGGATGCCCAGTTTCTACACATAAACATGTGTAGTTATTATTGTAGAAAATAAAATCTGAAATAATGTTCTACATTATGCATATTTTAGATCCTCTGTGCAAAGACATATATTATCTGCTTAACTTGTCAGTGATATTTAAGTATTAAAATCTCTCACTATAATAGTGTTTTTATTATTTTCTCACTACAAATCTATCAATCTACATAATATATTTAGATGCCAGGTTGATGCACATCAATTATTTATTATTATATTTTAATTATTGACTACCTTTTCTGATATGCAATAACTCCACCTGTCTTAGTGCTTTTTTTGCTTTAAGTTCTACTCTATCTGACATGAATATTGCTATCATTGCTTTCCTATTTTACCAGTTTAGTTTATCTTTGGCCATTCGCTGATGTTTAGCCTTCCTAGACCTTTTGACTTTTAAATACCCTGGTTGCTCAGTGGTAAGGAATCCACCTGCCAATGCAAGAGATGCAAGAGACACAGGTTCAGTCCCTGGGTTGGAAAGATCCTTTGAAGAAGGAAATGACAACCCACTTCACTACTCTTGCCTGGAGAACCCATGGACAAAGGAGCCTGGTGGGCTACAGTCTGTGGGGTCACAAGAAGAGTTGGATATGACTTAGCAACTAAGCAGCAGCAATTAATAATATATTATTTAATTTTTAAATAATGTATGCTGCTTTGCCTTCTAATGAAGGATTTCAACTGTTTACAATAATTTTAATTGCTATGCTTCATTTATCTTTCTTTTTTTTTCTATTTTATGCTTCCTAACTTTTATTTTTGTTTCTTCAGTTTTGCCTTTTAAGTTTGATTTGTTTACATTTGCCTTTTAAATAAATTTGCAAGATAAATTTAGCAGCTTGAATAGCGAACAGCTATTGTATCACCCAGTTTTGTGTCAGGAATCTGGATGTGATCCAGCTGGGCATTTCTTACATAGGCTGTGTCAGGAGGCTGCCGTCCACTATCACCTCGTAGCTTCAGCCTTTTGATGGCTTGACACAGAGGGGCAGGTGCTGCAAGTTAGCTTCCAAGTTCATTCAAAAGGCCTTGGTGGCTTGGTTGTTGGGGACTTTGTTGCTTACCTCAAGCACCTCTTAGCAGGACTGTTCATGACGTGGCAGCTGGCTCTCCACAGAGCAAATAATCCAAGAGAGACTGAGGAATCAAGATGGAAACCACAATATCTTTCATAACCTAATTTCCCAAATGACTTACTATCACTTTTGCTATATGTCCTATTAATCATACAGACCAATCCTAGGGTAATGTGGGAAAGAACAGCACAAGAATGTAAGTACAGGAGGCAGAGATATCGGGAGCTATCTTAGAGGCTGGCTGCATCAAGCACCCTATTTTTAATTCTACTGGTGAAAATCTTAAGTCCAGAAACATACTTAATGTTATATTTGCCTACTTTTAGCTCAGATATGCGGATGACACCACCCTTATGGCAGAAAGTGAAGAACTAAAGAGCCTCTTGATGAAGGTGAAAGAGGAGAGTGAAAAAGTTGGCTTAAAGCTCAACGTTCAGGAAACTAAGGTCATGGCATCTGGTCCCATCACTTCATGGGAAATAGATGGGGAAACAGTGGAAACAGTGTCAGACTTTATTTTTTTGGGCTCCAGAATCACTGCTGATGGTGATTGCAGCCATGAAATTAAAAGACGCTTACTCCTTGGAAGGAAGGTTATGGCCAACCTAGATAGCATATTTAAAAGCAGAGACATTACTTTGCCAACAAAAGTCCGTCTAGTCAAGGCTATGGTTTTTCCAGTGGTCATGTATGGATGTGAGAGTTGGACGGTGAAGAAAGCTGAGTGCTGTAGAATTGATGCTTTTGAACTGTGGTGTTGGAGAAGACTCTTGAGAGTCCCTTGGACTGCAAGGAGATCCAATCAATCCATCCTTAAAGAGATCAATCCTGGGTGTTCATTGGAAGGTCTGATGTTGAAGCTGAAACTCCAATACTTTGGCCACCTCATGCGAAGAGTTGGACTCATTGGAAAAGACCCTAATGCTGGGTAGGATTGGGGGCGGGAGGAGAAGGGGATGACAGAGGATGAGATGGTTGGATGGCATCACCGACTCGATGGACATGGGTTTGGGTAGACTCCGGGAGTTGGTGATGGACAGAGAGGCCTGGCGCGCTGCAATTCATGGGGTTGCAAAGAGTCGGACACGACTGAGCGACTGAACTGAACTGAGCTTTAATAAAAAAGAATTTGCCTCCCAAATTATAGGATGAAGAGTTTAGGACATTTGGCTTCTTTACCTTATAATTCTCTCATGCTTTCTCATTGTTTCTCATTGTTGTTATGAGGCTTTACAGTTTCTAAAATCAATCTCTCTTTGTTATCTCTTCCTAATATTATATCAGTGAAGATGACTTGTCAACTGTTGTTAATAGCACTGATAGTCAAGTTTCCACTAGAGAAAGAGAACCAGTAGGA
This sequence comes from Okapia johnstoni, assembly GCA_024291935.2. NCBI lineage: Eukaryota > Metazoa > Chordata > Mammalia > Artiodactyla > Giraffidae > Okapia > Okapia johnstoni. The sequence continues at coordinate 71,954,629 of CM044322.1, read as the reverse complement.
AAGACGTATTAGTAAATTCATTGCAAGGGATGAACTTTTGTAATTGTAGGGACAGGCATGAAAAGTCTAAAATCCATAGGGTAGGCCATCAGGAATGCCAGGCTGAAATCCCTTGGTGAGCTGAATGTTCAGTCCTGGAGTGGAATTTCTTCTCAATTCTCCTCTTATGAGCTTTTCACTGATGAATTAGACCTATTCAGATTATTTAGAATAATCTCCTTTACCTATAAATGGTAGTCAATATCTACAAAATACCTTCAGAGCAATACCTAATTTAGTGTTTGATTGAATAATGGAGTTAAGCCTAGCCAAGTTGACACATAATATATCACTTTTCCTCAAAATCACTTTTCTTCAAATAGTAGCTTTCAAAGCTTTTGGTGCTTTCAAAGACATCAAATACACAAGGCCTCATAGATTTTATTAACACTTTGCCAAATTAATATTGCTTTCCATGTCCATTTATTTACAAATGAAACTTATATTTTGAAATAAATGTTTTTTTCTCTCACATTCTTTAAGTTTTGTTTTAATGGCAAAATAGAAAGCTGCTCTAATTTGCAGATAGCTTGCTTTTCTTTTCAGGTTGGAAGGTTTAGAATATTTCATTTTTATCAGTAACTTAATTTATTTTTCCAAAGCCAAGGTATTGGTCTCTGCTAGTTAACTTTGATTTCTTCTGAACTTTTCTGTGTCTGATATCAATTCTTTTTGGGGGTGAAAAAATATTCTTTTACACCTTGATTGATCACATCTGTGACTGTTTTTCTGTATTCTTTGAGACTGCTATTATTCAAAGTTTGGTTCTGCCTTCCTCTTTCATTTTCTTTTAAAATCTACTTATAGTTTTATTTCCTAATGCATTTCTCTAAATTATTTTCCACTTCACTGATTCTACTTTTTCCTGTTGGGTCCATTTTGCTTTTCACTGTTTTGCATAATTATCTGGCTTGGTAATGTGATAATCTAATCAGGTGTTGAATTGGTAAAAGTGTGTGTGTGTTAGTCACTCAGTCCTACCCGACCCTTTGCGACCCCATGGACTGTAATCTGGTTGTCCATGAAATTCTCCAGGCAATATTCAAAAACAGTAGGCAGACTGGGGCAACTATCATAGTCATCTACACCCTCTGCCGAAGTTTAGGTAAGCCAGGGCAGAGAGCAGGGTGAGAATGGTTTTTGCTCTCGATAGGCAGGGAGAGGCCTTAGGAGGCAGGAGTGGATGTCTTCATTGAGAAGCAGCCCCAAGCACTCCACTGGTTCTCAAAAGTGTGGCCAAAAGAAATTAGGAAGTTAGTAGAAATGCAAATTCTTGGGCGGCACCTTGTGGATCAGAAACTGGTGTGGAGCCTAGCAATCTGTTTTGATAAGCCCTCCAATGATCACAAGGCATGCTGAAGTTCTGAGCACCAGTGAACTACCCAGTGGCATTGTAGTTATTACTACTTTGCAGCTATTTTAGCCTCTTGAATTAACAGTCAGGAGATTAGGTGGTTCTCATCTCTAGGTGCCTCCTCCTTGTCTTGAGAGTCTAATATGAAGAGGTGAAGTTTCTTCATGAATTTTTTTTGTTAATGGTATGCTTGCTATTATGGCCAATATGTAAATGTTACTCCGAATACATATTTATATACCATGTTAGTGACATTATTTGAACATTTGTATGCGTATTTGTGAAGCTCTTTGCATCAGTTACTTTTTAAAAATTTCAGCCTAAGTTTTTCTAAGAGGTATGTTGAATAAATTTTAAAAAATCAAAAAAATAAAAAATAAAAAGAAATTCTCCAGGCAAGAATACTGGAGTGGGTAGACATTTCCTTCTCCAGGGGATCTTCCTGACTCAGGCATCAAACTGGGTCTCCCACACTGCAGGCAGATTCTTTACTGTCTGAGCCACCAGGGAAGCCCAAATCGAGTCTCTGGGTTGATAAGTCAAGGTCTTGTGCAGACAAGGCTAAGCAAATGTGATTAGTGGTTCCAGATGCCTTTCCCTGTGTAGATGCAGAGTGTGTTAGTTGCTCAGTAGTGTCCAACTCTTTGTGGCCCCACCGCCTATAGCCCGCCAGGCTCCTCTGTCCATGGATTCTCCAGGCAAGAAGACTGGAGTGGGTAGCCATTCCCTTCTCCAGGGGATCTTCTCAACCCAGGGACTGACCTGGGTCATCTGCATTGCAGACAGATTCTTTACCATCTGAGCCACCAGGGAAGCCCCAAAGACAACCTGTGATTTGGAGAAAGTGTTAGTCACTCAGTTGTGTCCAGCTCTTTTGCAAACCCATGGACTGTAGCCTGCCAGGCTCCTCTGTCCATGGAATTCTGCAGGCAAGAAGACTGGAATGGGTAGCCATCCTTTCTCCAGGGGATCTTCCTGACCCAAGGATCAAATCCAGATCTCCTGTATTGCAGGCAGGTTCTTCTACCATCTGAACTACATGCAAGAATTCTCTAGACTGGATATTCCCTTGCATCTTCTTCAGGAATTAATTTTCAGCTCCTCTCTAACATAATTCTGTGTTTCTTATGGCTCACCTATTTCAATGGTTGGGTTAACTATGAGCTAACATGGTATTATTATTTTTATAGGGCCTGTATTAGTTTTGTGTGTACTTCTGCCTTGACTTTAATTTGTTGAGTCTTATTGTTGATATTACAATTTCACTGTTTCAATGATTTGTTTCTGAAACATAGTTTATTGGAAGTTTAGGGTTACTCTTTGACAGTTACTCTTTGTCATCTTTCAGGAAGTTCTAAGTTTTTTTATTTTACTTTGCTTACTTTTGTTAATATTATGGCAGAGTGTTTGGAATAGTAGGCCAAGAGTCAGGAGAATTCTACTTCATTGCCAGCTACTCTCCTCAATACCGTATATTACTTGGTCTAGTTCCTTCATTTTTATGGGCTTTAATTTCATCATCTACAAAATGTGAAAAAGAAATTGTCCATCACCTTTTAAGAGTGTCAGGAAAAATGTGAAGGTTTATGAGAAAGTCAAGAAATTCATTCCTAAAATCAGGCTGAGGACAGGGCATTGAGAGTGGGAAAAGAGGGCAGGAATTTTGAAATCCGTAAAGGAAATCACTCACTCACTCTGCATTTGTTTATCATGTGTCTATAAGACAGGGACTTTTTGAGTTATTTTACATAAACTGTTTCAGGTAATCCTTACCACCACTTTGAAAAGTGTGTTTACTTTTTTTCATTTTACAGTAAGGAAACCAACTCTATAGTAATTCAAATAATCCCAACTCTGTGCCTTTTGAATTGTGGGACTTAAATAAATTCACACAACTCAAAAGGGACCACGTTAGGACCAGAACTCAAATTTTTGAAAAATAGAATTTTTTCCTCTTCACTCTAAAGTGTTGATCTACTGTGAAGAAGGCCCAGAAACAAAACTGTGGCATTGAGTAGGAGATGGGGTGTCCATATTGAAATTACTCCATTCATCCTTGTCTTTTTTCCTTCCACTTAAATTACAAACTATTTCAGGCAAACAGAAAATACAGAGACTAATTTAAAAGCAAGGTATCCATCACCCAGCTTGTCAAATCTTAACATTTGGCCATGTTTGCTTCAGATTTTTTTAAAGAAATTAAACATTTATATATATATATTTATATATAGATTTGAAAGTGTTAGTTGCTCAGTTGTGTCCGATGCGAGACCCCATGATATAAAATAGGGATCTATTATAATGTTTTCAGTTTTGGATTATTGATTTTTCTGACATTAATTTTCCAATAATTAATTTTTTGCTACACAATTTGTGGTGTCCCCTTGATCATATTTTATGTATCTACACCTATCTCTCTCTTCCGATTTACTGGCAGCCTTGACAATTCCTATACTATTATTGTGGTGTTCAGTATTATGTTCTTATTATAGGTCTTTTTTTAAAAACATCACCATGACTTAAGTGGAAGTTTATACACTTTGACCCTATTCACCCATTTTGCCCACCGCCCCTAAACCCCCACCTCTGGCAACAACCTAAAGGTTTTGATATTTGGTGAATAAGTCCTTCTACTTTGTTCTTCTTTATAATTCTCCTGGCTACTTTTCACCTTTTAATCTTTCATGTGAAGTATTGCTGTTGTTCAGTCACAAAGTCATGTCCAGCTCTTTGAGACCTCATGTACTAAAGGATGCCAGGTTTCCCCTTGCATAAGGTGGCAGCACAATTTGAAAGCATCGATTCTTTGGCTCTCAGCCTTCTTTATGGTCCAACTCTCACACCCATACATGACTACTGGAAAAGCCATAGCTTGGATGATCTGGACTTTTGTTGGCAAAGTGATCCTCTACTTTTTAATATGCTGGCTAGATTTGTCATAGCTTTTCTTCCAAGGAGCAAGTGTCTTTGAATTTCATGGCTGCAATCACAGTCTGCAGTGATTTTGGAACCCAAGAAAATAAAATCTGTCACTGTTTCCATTGTTTCCCCATCTATTTGCCATAAAATGATGGGACTGGGTGCCATGATCTTCGTTTTTTGAATGTTGAGTTTTAAGCCAGCTTTTTCACTCTCCTCTTTCACTTTCATCAAGAGGCTCTTCAGTTTCACTTCACTTTCTGCCATAAGGGTGGTATCATCTGCATATCTGAGATTATTGATATTTCTCCTGGCAATCTTGATTCCAGCTTGTGATTCATCCAGCCAGGCATTTTGCATGATGTACTCTGTATGAAAGTTAAATAAGCAGGGTGACAATATACAGCTTTGTCATACTTCTTTCCCAATTTTGAACCAGTCTATTGTTTCATGTCCGGTTCTAATTTTTGCTTCTTGACCTGCATACAGGTTTCTTAGGAGGTAAGTAAGGTGGTCTGGTATTCCCATCTCTTTAAGAATTTTCCAGACTTCGTGTGATCCACACAGTCAAAGGCTTTAGCGTAGTCAATGAAGTAGAAGTAGGTGTTTTTCTGGAATTCTGTTGCTTTTTCTATGATCCAATGGATGTTGGCAATTTGATCTCTGGTTTCTCTGTTTTTTCGAAATCCAGCTTGTACATCTGGAAGTTCTTGGTTCATGTACCATTGAAGACTAGCTTGAAGTATTTTGAGCCTTACCTTGCTAGCTTGTGAAGTGAGTGCAATTGTACAGTAGTTTGAACATTCTTTGGCATTGCCCTTCTTTGGAATTGGAATGACAACTGACCTTTTCCAGTCCTGTGGCCACTGCTGAGTTTTCCAAATTTGCTGGCATATTGAGTATAGCACTTAGCATCATCTTTTAGGAATTGAAATAGCTGAGCTGGAATTCTATCACCTCCACTAGCTTTGTTTGTAGTATAAGTTCTACAAAATAAGTCATTTGGGATTTTGTCTGGAATCTTTTAAAATTTTTAGATTAATTCAGTCCCATCTTACTTTCTTATTAACTTTAACATTGAAGTTTTCTATGAACATAGTATATTTTTTATTTGATTTTTATGTTTTAGAAGTTCTTCTGTAAGATCTTTTGAAGATTTTTTCCTGTAGGTACCCTTCCCCATCCCTACCTCAGCCTGGTAACAGAAATAAGTACAGTAGCATGGACCTTGGGAATGAATAATTCAAAAGATTCTGAAGAATAAGGAGAAAAAGTTTGTCCAGTTGTTGATTCTTATGATGGCTTTGTACTGTGTCAACAGTAGCTAAGCTAGAGTTACATTTCCCATAGTTTCCTTCCCTGCAAGCTTCTTGGTTAGTATTGCCCACAAAAGAAGTTTGCATGACACTTTGAAGGTAGAAATGAAGGTCACTGTAGGGCCAAGCAGTTATGTAGTTCACACATCATATATTAGTTGCTGACTCATTTTGTTGATTTGAGGCTGGTACCAACCATCTCCCACTGGATATCCTTCTTCATTCTCTCTAAACCCTGGGCCATGTGCATGTACAGGAAATTTTCGTATATGCTAAGGAAAACCAGCTTTTAGAGTAGGAATATGGAGGATGCATACAGTTCCATTTTGTCCTCACAGGTTGTGCTTGGTCTTTTATGTCTCCCACATCATGTCTATCTCCTCTTTCCAACTGCTGGCCTTGCTGACTTCAGGCCTAGCACTCAGTGCAAAAGCAACAGACTTACGCAGACAGCTTAACTGGTTCCCAGGACTGTAAAGACCCAATCCCCATAATAAATCCTTTATTCTATCTCACTCCTAATAGTATTCACCTCAAATCAAATCCTAACTGATATAATTTCCATTTCCCTAAATGAATGTCCCAGAAGGAATCCTGAAAAATAGAATGAAGAAAATGATTAATCACAAAAGATCTCTGAGGAATTGAGAGAACACCTTAAAGAATTCAAGGACAAGATACAGTTCTTTTAATGAAATGAGTAAAGACTGATGTTGTGGAAACTACAAAGGCTAGTGTCAATGGAAAAAGAGTTTGAGACATCCATAGCTCAGCACAGATCCAAAATCAATGAGCAGAAGTCAATTTGGGAATGCAGGGTTTATTTGGTAGTTAACTTAGTTTTTTACTGTTGGTAATTTATTTTAGAAGCCCCTTAGTACAATGCCTGGAACAGTATGCATGCTCTCAATAAAGTGTTTTGAAATTAATTGAATTAGACTGTCTATTCTTGGCAATATTGTGAGACTTGGTTTTGCCAAAATACCATTAACTAGGCCAATGAGAAATATTATTGCCCTGTGTTCAAGAGAGAAAATGGATACTTAAAGAGATAGTACAATATGGTCTCTTTTCATGGGAAAGCACAGACTGGATGATAAAATCTCTAAATTTTGGAATAGGAAATGAATTTAATGTAATCTTTGTTTCACGTACTGTTGAAGCCCAGCTTGAAGGATTTTGAGCATTACCCATTTGAATTTTTTCCAAATGAGTCAAAAGGAGTTATTTAACTTGACAAGTCAGTGGCAAAGTTTGTATCAGAATCATGTTCATAGAAATCTCAGTCCATTATTTACTTACTAAACAAACCTCAGTCTCTTCCCTGCAAAATAGTTTGGTGAATTTATTTATTGTTGATTGAAAAGTTAAACTCAAGTACTGATAAGATTAATTTCAACTTGATGAGAGATCTTTAAGGGTCCAGGCTTTACTTCATACAACAGTTTGTTCAACAGCTTGGATAAAGACCTACGAGAAATACTTGTATGAAATCATCAGGTGACATAAACTGTACTGTATTGACCAACACAGTTAGGATTCCAAATGCTAAGTAACAGACTCTAATGTTGGGCTGCAAGATATAAATTTACAGGAGTAATTGGAAAGTCTGGTGTATACATTAAATATATATAATAAGCATAGGAAGGGAAAAACTTAGTTTGGTAGCAGTTCGAAAGAAAAGGGCCTAACATTTTATACCCAATGAATGATGCAAAGGAACTTAAAAAAAAAAAAAGTTTATACAATCTTTGGTTGTAAGAAGATGGAGGAGACTTCCCTGGTAGTGCAGTAGATAGAAATCCTCCCGCCAATGCAGGGGACAGAAGCTTGATCCCTGGTCCAGAAAGATTCCACATGCCTCAAAGCAATGAAGCCTGTGCGTCACAACTACTGTGCCCATGCTCTAGTGTCCCTGAGCCATAACTGCTGAGCCCACTTGCTACAACTACTGAAGCCTCCGCATCCTAGAGCCTGTGCTCGGCAACAAGAAGCCACCTGCGTGAGAAGTCTGCCCTCTGCAATGAGAGCAGCCGCCACTCACCACAAATAGAGAAAGCCCTGGAACAGCAGCAAAGACCCAGTGCAGCCAACAATAAATAAATAAGATGGAAGAAGAAAAATTTGGTTGAGGATGTAGATACTGTACAATTTAAAGACCTGAGACACAGCTTTAAGCTATGAGATCTCTAAATCTTTTCCTAGAAATCAAGAGAAGCTAGTGCATAGCTTGTGGGAACCCCTACAAAACTAGACCTTGCTTGCTTCAGATTCTTCCACCTCCTCATCATGTACCTGCAGTGCTGTTTTCATGTGTATAAAGTGTCTGTAGACCACCTTTCCCCTCTGATCACCTCTTTTTAAAAAAATATTATTATTTATTTATTTGACTGTGCCCGGTGTTAGCTGTGGCACACGGGATCTTCTATCTTTTTTATGGCGCCTGGGATCTTTAGTCGTGACGTGAGATCTAGTTCCCTGACCAGGAATCGAACCTGGGTCCTCTGCATTGGGAGCACAGAGTCCCATCCACTGGACCACCAGGGAAGTCCCTGATCACCTTAATTCTGTCTTTCATTCAAGCCTACCTTCAGTCCTACCCATCTTTCCACTCAGTTCGCAATGAACTTTCTCTTGCTCTGAACTTCTTAGCATTTTATTTTATTATTTAATCACTAAGTCATGTCAGACTCTTTTGTGACCCCATGGACTGTAGCCCACCAGGTTCTTCTGTCTGTGGGATTTCCCAGGCAAGAATATTGGAGTGGGTTACCATTTTCTTCTCCAGGGGATCTTCCTGATCCAGGGATCAAACCTGCATCTCCTGCATTTTCAGGCAGATTCTTTACCATTGAGACACCAGGGAAACCCCTCCTTAGTGTTTACTTATTCCAAATCTTGGCTTCCCAGGTGGCAATAGTGGTAAAGAACCTGCCTACCAATGCAGAAGACATAAGAGATGCGGGATTGATCCCTAGGTCGGGAAGATCCCTGGAGAAGGAAATGGCAACCCACTCTAGTATTCTTGCCTGGAGAATCCCACGGACAGAGGAGCTTGGCAGGCTACAGTCCATGAGGTCGCACAGAGTTGGACACGACTGAAACGACTTAGCACGCATTCCAAATCCTATACTATCTTTTAGGTTGTTGCTTTTAGTTAATGATAATTGTGATGATGATACAAGTGGCAATAGTGACAGATGGCAGTGTCAGTATATAAAAATTAGTTGAGAATGAGAAAATCTTGAGGAGAGGTGATACATTTCTAAGAAGATACAGTGTTAATTGTAAAAGGTAAAGAATGAAGTAATTTGGAAAAATCACTATTCTATTGTTGCTTTGAAATTCAGCTTTTTAAAAAATTTGTAAAATTATCTTAAAAAGCGGCAACATATAAAGAAACTGAGTCCCAGGATGTTAAGTGACTTTGCCCAAGAGCGCTAAACAAAAGATCAGTTTGATTCCTCAGTGTACTAGGCCCTACACTATGTCTATCAGATAAGGCTCTTAGGAGTTTATGTTGTAAGAAATAGAAGCCAGCTTTAGCTGGTCTAAGCAGAAATGGAATTTATTTGGTCAACGCATCTACTTAATGTATATTTCTTGAGTGCTCACTATGTGCTAGGAACTTTTTTAGGCCCAGGGGATATAGTAGAAAACAAAGGTCCTATTCTCAAGGAATTTACATTGTAGTAGGGAAGATAAACAATAAACAAGTGCATAAATATATTATATTTCAGGTACTAAAGAAATAGAGAGGAATGATTCAGATTCAGAAAATAAAACAATTACGGAAAGAAATATAGAGGGCTCAAGCAGAGGAAAGGATCTGGCAGAGAAAAAGATTGCCATCTTAAATAGGGTAGTCAAGGTGGCCTGTCTTATAAAATAGCATTTAAGTAGAGACCTAATTGAGTGTGGAAGCAAGTAACATTGGCATCTTGGAGAAAAGTGCTCCATGCAGAAGGAACAGCAAGACTAAAGGCTTGGCATAAGGAGTGTGCTTGGCATTTTGATGTATACCAGGGAAGCTTGTGTGGTCAAATGAGGAAGAGAAGGTAAATAAGATTAGAAAGGTAGCAAGCAACAGGCCAATCATCTAGGACTCGATATGTATTTTGAAATTTATTTTGAGTAAAATCAGATATATGGGTTGGTTTTAATCAGAGAAGTAATAGGATCTGCCTTAAGATTTTATTTTTAAAATATATCTATTCATTTATTTGGCTGTGCTAGGTCTTAGTTGTCAGCACACGAGATCTTCAATCTTTGTTGAGACATGTGGAATCTAGTTCCCTGCCCAGGGATGGAACCCCAGCCCCCTGCATTGGGAACTGGGAGTCTTAGCCACTGCACAACCAGGGAAGTCCCCTGACTTAAGATTTTAAAAGATCACTGACTACTATGTGGAGACAGGACTGTATGGGAACAAAGATGAAAGCAGGAAGGCCAGGTAGGAGGCTGTAAGTTAGAATTGGACATGGAACAACAGACTGGTTCCAAATAGGAAAAGGAGTACATCAAGGCTGTATATTGTCACCCTGCTTATTTAACTTATATGCAGAGTACATCATGAGAAACGCTGGGCTGGAAGAAACACAAGCTGGAATCAAGATTGCTGGGAGAAATATCAATAACCTCAGATATGCAGATGACACCACCCTTATGGCAGAAAGTGAAGAAGAACTGAAGAGCCTCTTGACGAAGGTGAAAGAGGAGAGTGAAAAAGTTGGCTTAAAGCTCAACGTTCAGAAAACTAAGATCATGGCATCTGGTCCCATCACTTCATGGGAGATAGATGGGGGAACAGTGGAAACAGTGTCAGACTTTATTTTTTTGGGCTCCAGAATCACTGCAGATGGTGATTGCGGCCATGAAATTAAAAGACGCTTACTCCTTGGAAGAAAGGTTATGGCCAACCTAGATAGCATATTTAAAAGCAGAGACATTACTTTGCCAGCAAAAGTCCGTCTAGTCAAGGCTATGATTTTTCCAGTGGTCATGTATGGATGTGAGAGTTGGATGGTGAAGAAAGCTGAGCGCCGAAGAATTGATGCTTTTGAACTGTGGTGTTGGAGAAGACTCTTGAGAGTCCCTTGGACTGCAAGGAGATCCAATCAATCCATCCTAAAAGAGATCAATCCTGGGTGTTCATTGGAAGGACTGATGTTGAAGCTGAAACTCCAATACTTTGGCCACCTCATGCGAAGAGTTGACTCATTGGAAAAGACCCTAATGCTGGGTAGGATTGGGGGCGGGAGGAGAAGGGAATGACAGAGGATGAGATGGTTGGATGGCATCACCGACTCGATGGACATGGGTTTGGGTAGACTCCGGGAGTTGGTGATGGACAGAGAGGCCTGGAGTGTTGCAGTTCATGGAGTCGCAAAGAGTCGGACACGACTGAGCGACTGAACTGAACTGAACTGAATCCACTGAGGGATAATGGTGGCTGAGGTCTGGGGGTACCAGTGGAGGAGATGGGCTATTTTCAGAATTTCCTGATGAATTAGATATAGGGCTACAGAGAAGACTCAAATACATCTCCAAAGTTTGAGTCTGGGAAACCCAAACCCTGAGAAGAAGAGCTGGATAGTTCATAGAATTTCCTGGAGACTCAAGCTCTGAAAATGGGCATATAAATAAAGAGGAGGGCGGGAGTCACAACCGCTGTCAAAGTCATAGCATGGAGCTAGTATGATGAAGCCTTTCTTGCTGCAAGCACTGGACATTGCATGCCATCCTGGTATGGAAACTAGATATTCTAACTGTTGCTAGAATAAATTCTGTTTCCCTGCTTCTTTCTCTGCATTAGTGTTTCCTGAATCAAAACCCCAGGCTCAGATGGTAGGCAGCCACAAACACAAGGAACATCTGAGCAGTTATGTCTGAGCAGTCACTGAGGAAGGAAGCTAATTCATTTAAGAGCTAGGTGTTTTAAAGGAATTTTAAAAAACCAATCTGAGAGAATTTCATTCATAACTAAGAGCACTTCAAACTCTTCAACAGGAAGAGGAACGGTTGTGTTATCACTTGATGGCACCAAGTATCTGTAACAGACTTCCTTCTGCTTTGCCCACTTGCCTCACCACAGCCCTGTGAGTCTGGGATTCTTACAGAAGTGAGGTTTGCTTTCAAGGCACCCAGGGCCCTATCTATGTGTTATTTATCCTTCTTAATCATTGCAGCATCAGGGGAAAATGAAGCCTAACGACACTGTGATAATTGCTGAGAGAATCAAATGTAGTCGAAAGCAAAGGGCTGTACTGAGCAGTAGTTTTTAAGAAGTTTTTTTTTAATTTATTTTTAATCGGAGGATAATTTATTTATGATATTGTGTTGGTTTCTGCCATACAACAACATCAATCAGCCATAAGTACACATATGTCCCCTTCCTCCTGAACTTCTACCCATCCCCACCCCATCCCACCTTCTAGGTTGTCACAGAGCTCCAGGTTGAGCTCCCCATGTTATACAGCATCTTCCCACTGGCTATCTATTTTACATGTGGTAGTGTATATATGTCAATGATACTTGCTTTAAGAACCTCCACAAAATCTCACACACTATTCCATGGAATTATTGAAGGCCTTGAAAAACAAAGTTTGAAAACCACTGGATAATTCAAAGAACACCAGATGGAATATCTAAAGACCAGAGTTGTCACTGTGCTCTTGGGGTTAATTTATTACATCCCCATAAACTTGAATCTCTGTAAACCTTAGTTACTTCTTCTATAAAATTGAAAAAAAAAAAATCACCATTTCACAATGCTATCATTAGGATTAAATAAGAGAATACATGTAAAACCTATCTGAAGGATGAATCAAGTATCCTATGAAGTTAGAGTAACTTACTTTTCACAGGCACAGGGAACCAAAAATTTTAAACCTAGAGCACTTAGGTCCTATATCTGTGTTTCCTGGGACACTTCTGTTGTCCTGGAAGATATGGAGGCCCCAAGGCTCATGGTACCTTGCCTCAAGAATGTTACAACAGCATTGATGACAGAACCCAACTTGCAACTTTCCTGTCCCCATCATTTTAAACAGGTCATAGGTTGTCTGTGCGCTGGCTTCCCTTAATGCCTTGACGTGTTAGGTTGGTGTGAACTGAGAGCTCCCAAGTGGAGGTGTTAACTTATGCATACCACTGTCATGAGGAGCCCCGCCTAGCTCTGCTCCAGGTGCTGCTTTTCAGTTCCCCCATTGGGTCCTAAAGCCTCCCTGGGTAAAAGCTGATTAGCTAGAAAATAAGCAACCAAGGTTACTCTGGCAGCATTTTAGCCATTCTGTGAATGTGAAAAATATTTTCTAATGGTAACCTTTGTTTATATATGTGAAACTTAAGGCCCAATTATTTGCTTGTGGACTCTTCCAATACTTCTGAACTGTGAGTGAAACAGGGACAAGAGATGAAAAGCAAGCCTTTTGACTTACCGCAATTTCTCTCAGATGAATACCACAAAAGAAGGATGAAACTTACAGGGCATCTGAGCACTGTTGGAAGACCTGGAGCAAAGTAAAAGTTAATGGAGGCAGACCTTGGACATTGCCTGCTCAAAATGAGGAAAACTAGAGGAAAGTGTGTGTCTATGTTTATCAGGCAGCAAATAAGGTTTTCCAGTCTATGTTTTAGCATTGAATGTGAAAAATATTTTATAATTAAAATATATAATATATGTGAAATGACTTATTTATGAATTATTTGTTTTGGACTCTTATAGTTCTGAACGTGTGAAACAGGGAAAAGAGATGAAAGCAAGCCTTTTGACTTACCGCATTTTAAAGATGAATACCCAGAAAATCTTTTGGAAGAGAACTGGTGGCTTTCAGTCTCTAAGCTTCATGGTGACTCATGGAATCCTTTTCTCTTGTCTTATATACAGGAAGGGATTTACTAGAGGGAAAGTTGTGAATATTTTTCACTAGACTTTGTTTTCCCATCTATGTTACACGCTTATTACTTTAAAAATCATGTGTAGCTAGGTTCTGCTATATAAGGTCAGAGACAGTGACTGTCTTCTAAGGCATTAAGTACATCTATAAAATAGATGTACTTATGAAGTTCCAACCTGCAATAACAGAGAACCCAAACCAAAATAATAATGAAGTTGGAGTAAGATCACTTTATGGCAAATAGATAGGGAAACAGTGACAGCCTTTATTTTTGGGGGCTCCAAAGTCACTGCAGATGGTGACTGCAGCCATGAAATTAAAAGATGCTTGCTCCTTGGAAGAAAAGCTATGACCAACCTAGATAGCATATTAAAAAGCAGAGACATTACTTTGCCAACAAAGGTCTGTCTAGTCAAAGCTATGGTTTTTCCAGTAGTCATGTATGGATGTGAGAGTTGGACTATAAAGAAAGCTGAGTGCAGAAGAATTGATGCTTTTGAACTGTGGTGTTGGAGAACACTCTTGAGAATCCCTTGGACTGCAAGGAGATCCAACCAGTCCATCCTAAAGGAAATCAGTCCTGAATATTCATTGTAAGGACTGATTTTGAAGCTGAAACTCCAATACTTTGGCCACCTGATGTGAAGAACTGCCTCATTGGAAAAGACCCTGATGCTGGGAAAGATTGAGGGCAGGAGGAAAAGGGGACGACAGAGGATGAGATGGTTGGATGGCATCACTGACTCAATGGCCATGAGTTTGAGTAAACTCTGGAAGTTGGTGATGGACAGGGAGGCCTGGCGTGCTGCAGTCCACGGGGTCGCAAGGAGTCGGACAGGACTGAGCAACTGAACTGAACTGAACTGAGGAGTAAGATGTTCTCATGAAAAAGATTTTAGAGTTGAGAATGAAGAAAAACTTTACAAAAAAAGTTAAGAGTTCAGTGTCCGGGAAAGTGTCAGCTAAGAGGTGTCCTAGTGTTAGTTGCTCAGTCGTGTCCAATTCTTTGCTACCCCATGGACTGTAGCCCACCAGGCTCCTCTGTCCATGGAGTTCTCCAGATAAGAGTACTGGAGGGGGTAGCTATTTCCTGTCTTAAAGGAGAGGGAATTACAGGATCTATTTGAATAAAATTAATTCTTTATACTGTCTAAACTCTAGCTTGGGAAAGAGACCATTTTGATAGGGAGGCATCAAGGGGTTTTAGGGCCCTGGTAGGGTGAGTAAAGACGGTTAATTAAACAGTTCTCTTTCACTCTGACAAATCACAGCAGCACCGGATTTGTGGGGTACTAGTGGGCTCACAAGATGCTGACTTTCTGGAGGTGGTTTCTGCTATGTGCCTCAGACCTGGGATTATGTCACTTTGAAGATTAATTGTCACATCACCAATCTGCAGCTGGAAGGGCCCTTGCAGATCTGGGAAACAAGATACCATCAAGGCTGGTTTGTGCAGAACACTGAGCCTTGCCATCAAGCAGGAGAAAGGAAGGCAAGCAGGGGGCTGCACAGGAAGGATGCCACCCGGGCGGGGGGAGCTTATGTTCTTACACCCATCAGAACCTACATCTTTGTGTGGAGCAGAGACCACAAGTTTATACCCGTCACTCAAACTGAAGATGCTGGACCTCAATTATCCTGAATAAAGACATCACAAGGTGGCCAGCTCTAAACTTTGCCCTTAACAAAGAGAAGAGCACTTGGAATTGGAGCCAGCTCTGGAGCTGATACATAGGAACTTTTTCTGGACACTTCCCTTTGACTTTATACTCCTTTGAACAATTCATTTGATTTATGACTCATGTAAAAATAAGACTAAAAAAATTTGTTTACCAGACACCAGCAATATGTACAATATTATTCTAGACCGTGTAAGGACTGTTAAAAAAAATTATGAAATCTACATTTTTATACATATTCATACTTTCCAAAGTGTTTTCAGATCCTTGCAAGATTTTATCCTTGTAACTTCTGCTTACCCTGTCCAGGGAGTGTTCTTGTACTAACTTTACCTTGTTATATTTATTTCAATATTTATATGTATTAATTTTTGAAGTTGCATGCATTTGTACTTGTCTCTCTACCTTTGATACATGTTTGGGTGTGTGCATCTAATCAGTTAGTTCATGAATCAGTTAGACTGATTCTTAGAGCAGGTACCTTTGTTAACCAGTTGCCCTAAAAGTTTCCTGAGGAATGGAACTCTGTTTTATCCAATAGATCGAGAGGCACTATAGAGATAGGGGCTCCCCAGTGGCTCAGCAGTAAGGAATCCTCCTGCAGCGCAGCAGATGCAGGAGACGCAGTTTTCGATCACTAGGTTGAGAAGATCCCCTGGAGGAGGGCATGGCAACACACTCCAGTATTCTTCCTGGGAAAATTCCGTAGACAGAGGAGCCTGGCAGGCTACAGTCAATGGGGTGGCAAAGAGTCAGACACTACTGAAGCAGCTGAGCATACACACATAGAGGCAGAACTTAAGAAAAATTATTCACTTAAAAAACTTTACGTATAATAAAATTCACTATTTTTGTGAGTACAGTTCTTTGAGCTTTGACAAATATATGCAGTTATGTTAATACCACCACGATCAAGACATAGAACAGTTTCTACCCCTTCACAAATCCCTTCATGCCGCCCTTTTGTAGTCAATCTCTCCCACCCCACCTCCACCCTCAACCACTGATCTGCCTTCTGTCCCTATAATTTAGTTTATTTCAGATGTCATGTAAGTGGAATCACACATATGTAGCCTTTTGATTCGTTCAGTTATTGTGATGCCTTTGAGATTCCTCCACGCTATCGCATGTGTCAGGAGTCTGTTCCTTTTGTTGTTGTTGTACTTTTCTCCTTTGTTCCTTTTTTTGCTGAGTAGATTTAAAGGACTAGATCTGATAGACAGAGTGCCTGATGAACTGTGGATGGAGATTCATGACATTGTACAGGAGACAGGAATCCAGACCATCCCCAAGAAAAAGAAATGCAAAAAAGCAAAATGGCTGTCTGAGGAGGCCTTAAAATTGCTGTGAAAAGACGGGAAATGAAAAGCAAAGGAGAAAAGGAAAGATATTCCCATCTGAATGCAGAGTTCCAAAGAATAGCAAGGAGAGATAAGAAAGTCTTCCTCAGGGTTCAATGCAAAGAAATAGAGGAAAACAACAGAATGGGAAAGACTAGAGATCTCTTCAAGGAAATTAGAGATACCAAGGGAACATTTCATGCAAAGATGGGCTCAATAAAGGACAGAAATGGTAGGGACCTAACGAAGCAGAAGATATTAAGAAGAGGTGGCAAGAATACTCAGAAGAATTGTACAAAAAATTCTTCATGACTCAGACAACCACGATGGTGTGATCACTCATCTAGAATCAGACATCCTGGAATGTGAAGTCAAGTGGGCCTTAGGAAGCATCACAACAAACAAAGCTAGTGGAGGTGATGGAATTCCAGTTGAGCTATTTCAAATCCTGAAAGATGATGCTATGAAAGTGCTGCACTCAATATGCCAGCAAATATGGAAAACTCAGCAGTGGCCACAGGACTGGAAAAGGTCAGTTTTCATTCCAATCCCAAAGAAAGGCAATGCCAAAGAATGCTCAAACTACCGCACAATGGTACTCATCTCACATGGTAGTAAAGTAATGCTCAAAATTCTCCAAGCCAGGCTTCAGCAATACGTGAATCATGAACTTCCATATGTTCAAGCTGGTTTTAGAAAAGGCAGAGGAACCAGAGATCAAATTGCCAACATCCGCTGGATCATCGAAAAAGCAAGAGAGTTCCAGAAAAACATCTATTTCTGCTTTATTGACTATGCCAAAGCCTTTGACTGTGTGGATCACAATAAACTGTGGAAAATTCTGAAAGAGATGGGAATACCAGACCACCTGACCTGCCTCTTGAGAAACCTGTATGCAGGTCAGGAAGCAACAGTTAGAACTGGACATGGAACAACAGACCGGTTCCAAATAGGAAAAGGAGTACGTCAAGGCTGTATATTGTCACCCTGCTTATTTAACTTATATGCAGAGTACATCATGAGAAACGCTGGGCTGGAGGAAGCACCAGCTGGAATCAAGATTGTCGGGAGAAACATCAATAACCTCAGATACGCAGCTGACACCACTCCTACGGCAGAAAGCGAAGAAGACCTAAAGAGCCTCTTGATGAAAGTGAAAGAGGAGAGTGAAAAAGTTGGCTTAAAATTCAACATTCAGAAAACTAAGATCATGGCATCTGATCCCATCACTTCGTGGCAAGCAAATAGATGGGGAAACAATGGAAACAGTGAGAAACTTTATTTTGGGAGCTCCAAAATCACTGCAGATGGTGACTGCAGCCATGAAATTAAAAGATGTTTACTCCTTGGAAGGAAAATTATGACCAACCTAGACAGCATATTAAAAAGCTGAGACATTAGTTTGTCAACAAAGGTCAGTCTAGTCAAGGCTATGGTTTTTTCAGTGGTCATATATGGATGTGAGAGTTGGACTATAAAGAAAGCTGAGAGCTGAAGAATTGATGCTTTTGAACTGTGGTGTTGGAGAAGACTCTTGAGAGTCCCTTGGACTGCAAGGAGATCCAACCAGTCCATCCTAAAGGAGATAAGTCCCGGGTGTTCATTGTAAGGACTGATGTTGAAGCTGAAACTCCAATACTTTGGCCACCTGATGCGAAGAGCTGACTCATTGGAAAAGACCCTGATGCTGGGAAAGATCAAGGGCAGGAGGAGAAAGGGATGACAGAGGACAAGATGGCTGGATGGCATCACCGACTTGATGGACACGGTTTTGGGTGAACTCAGGGAGTTGGTGATGGACAGGGAGGACTGGCGTGCTGTGGTTCATGGGGTTGCAAAGAGTTGGACACAACTGAGCAACTGAACTGAACTGAAGTGTTCCATTTCATGTATATGTCATAGTTTGATTATCCTTTCAACAATTAAAGGACATTTGGGTTGTTTCCAGTTTTTCGTGACAATGAATAAAGCCATCATGAACATTTATGTACAAGTTTTGTATGCACATAAATTTTTGATTCTCTTGGTTAAATACATAGGCATGGGATTGATGAGTCATATAGGAACTGTATGTTTAACCTTAAAAGTAACTGTCTATGAACTTAAAGTTGTTCTAAAAATATAAAGCCTTTAATAAGGAAAAAAGATAAAGAAAGAAGGTGTTAAATTTTCCCAAAGCAGCTGTTTCATTTTCTATTCCCACTAGCATGTGTGAGAGTTCTACTTACTATGTATCTTTGTCAGCACTTGTTACTGTCTGATTTTTAATTTTATCCATTCTGATAGATATGTGGTAGTTTCTCATTGTGGTTTTAATTTGCTCCTGATAACTAATATTGATCATCTTTTCTTGTGTTTATTTGCCCTCTACATATCTTCTCTGGTGAAGTATCTCTTCAAATGTTTTGTGCATTTTCTTAATCAGCTTGTTTTATTATTGAGCTTTGAAAGTTGTTTGTATATTATGGAAAAAAGTCCTTTGTCAGATGTGTGATTTTTTTAGAAAATTAAAACTTCAACCTGGCTTAAATGACAAATCAGCTCACACAATTAATTGTAAGATTCAAAGGTATAATGTGCAGGCTTCAGGATCAGTAAAATCCAGTTTCTCATTATTTTCCTTTATCTCCACTCTGCATCCTGCTGTGCTAGCTTTATCTTAGGCATAGTTTTTCTGATGGGACAAAATTGCTGTAGTAATTCCATATCTCACATCCCTAAACCACACTGTCCAGAAAGAGGGAGAGCTAGCTTAAGAATGAGAGATCTTCTTTAACAATAACCCCACAAAGCTCTGTGTGTCTCCTTGGCCTAAAATGGGTCAGATGCTTATGATGAAGTAATCTCCATGGCCAAAGGAATATCATGAGCTGAGTGGGTTAAGCAATGTGGAGGGCAAACTTATGCCTTGAGGTCTCCCAGAATCTTTTGATCACCTTTCCCTTGTAGAGGATTTTCTGCCACTATGAGTACTATCTCCTCAAAAGAGAAGCCAGTGTCTGTTTCAGTGGCCCTTGTAGTTATGGCACAGGCATGAAAGTGGGCTCGCTAATCAGATGCTTCTGTGAGATATTTTAATTATGAAGAGAGCAGGATGAGAAAACAAGGAACATGAGTGTCATGCGAATGTATGCTCCTCGATTCTTGTCATGTCACAACAAAGATTTGGAGTGACGGACATTAGAGCCCTCAGCGGGTCACGGCTCTTGGGTCTTGGACAGACCATGTTATAGCTCTTGGACAAACCAGTGTTACAGCTCTATTTTATTTAGATAATACCAGGAAAATCCATCCTTGAAACATGAGGGCCTGCCGACCGTCAACGCAAAAACACAAAGAGAATGCCCCAGCGTGCAGGAGAGAAAAAGGGAGAGAGAGAGCTTTGGCTCTGCTTTTTATGTGTTTTTTCCTCCCCCTGAGCCTGCCCTATGCAAATTGGGCTTAGCCAGGAGTGCTGTTCTACCTGAAGTTCTCACTCTGGTCACCAGACCTTCCTTTGACCTTCCTTTGTTCCATTTTCGCGGGCTTTTCCCTTCCTTTCTTTTAGCCACTGCCATTTTGGACTCCTGTTTCCTATTCTAACTACCTAACATTGAGGGATCAATTTTCTTACTAGGGACTTCCCTGGTGGTTCAGTGGTTGTGACTCCACTTGCCAATACAAGGGACACGGGTTTGATCCCTGGTTTGGGAATATCCCACAGGCCATAAAGCAGTTAACCCTGCACACCACAACTACTAAACCCATGCTCTGCAACAGAGAGTAGACCCCACTCACTGCGACTAGAGAAAAGCCTGCACAGCAGTGAAGACCCAGCACAGCCCAAAATTAAAAGATTAATTAATTTTAAAAAGAATTTCTTAATAAGGTGGCAGCAGAGGTCCAATCATTAATTTGTTAAGTGAGATTGGGCCCTAACTAAATCAGTCTATGTAAAACTAAGTCAGTAAGACCCTTGACTCATAGCACGATAAAGCTATGACCTCTGTAGCTTTTACTGTTTCTACTTCATTTGTTTCAGACTCCTAGATGTGTGAGGATTAGGATGCTTCTATCTCTGAGAGAAAATCTAGGGAAGGTGGAGGGAACCTGTGTGGGTAGGGATTTCCCTGGCTCTCCATTTAAGTATTACTTTGCATCAGAGGTATGGTTTTGCATAGGAAAGTTCCATGCAAAATGGGGATGGTGGAGGAACACTGGGAGAAAAGGAGATGTTACCTCATTAATTGGAGAAGGAAATGGCAACCCACTCCAGTATTCTTGCCTGGGAAATCCCATGGAGAGAAAAGCTTGGTGGACTCCAGTCCATGGGGTCACCAGATTCAGATATGACTTAGTGACTAAACCAACACCACCAACAACCACCTCATTAATTTTAGATAAACCAGTGTGGCTGGAGGTTAGGAAATGGAGGCAGAAACAGCGTATGTTTAAACTGGAGCGGTAAGCAAAGCCCAGAGCATGTTAGGTTTCATAAGGCATGTACCTCATTCAACTCTGTGACTGGAGTGTGAGTAGTGGTGCCACTTACTCTGACAGGGAGCCCTGGAGGCAGAGGGTGAGAGGAGATAGCTGATAGTGACTTTGCGGTGACTGCGATATCTTGTCAATCAGGCAATTGGATCTATGTATATAGCAGCTCAGAAGATATAGTCATAGGCAAATTGTTAACATGAAAAGGCACAGCATGGGAATTTCCCAGCTTGCTTTATATATGCCTTATGAGAGTGTATAATGAGTTTAAAAGGCAGGCTTCTTGATTGCAAGAGACAGAAATCCTATTTAACTACCTTGGAGAAAACCAAGAATTTATTAGAAGGATATTGGTATAATTGTGTGGTCAAGGAAGATTTGATGAACCAAACTACAAGAAGAGCAGAAATGCATCTAGGCTAATGTAACAACTGAAATGGCAGACTTCAATAGCTTTTATAATTTCTTCTCTTTTCCTCATGTTCTCTTAATGCTTACTGGCTTCCTCTATATGGAAGTAATAAGACACAATTACAAAGCGACACACATGTCAGGTGATCCTAACGGTTTTCACTGTTATTCAGTTGCTCAATCATGTCCAACTCTTTGCATCCCATGGACTGTAGCATGCCAGGCTTCCCTGTCCTTCACTATCTCCCCAAGTTGCCTTTAACTCATGTCCATTGAGTTGGTGATGCCATCCAACCATCTCATCCTCTGTTGTTCCCTTCTCCTCCAGCCCTCAATCTTTCCCAGTATCAGGGTCTTTTCCAATGAGTCAGCTCTTTGCATCAGGGGGCCAAAGCGGTGGAACTTTAGCTTCAGCATCAGTCCTTCCAATGAATTTTCCCTTTAGGATTGACTAGTTTGATTTCCTAGCAGTCCAAGGGACTCTCAAGAGTCTTCTCCAACACCACAGTTCAGAAGCATCAGTTCTCTGATGCTCAGCCTTCTTTATGGTCCAATTCTCCCATCTGTACATGACTACTGGAAAAACCATAGCTTTGACTCTATGGACCTTTGTTGGCAAAGTGATGTCTGTGCTTTTTAATATGCTGTCTAGGTTTATCATAGCTTTTCATCTAAGGAGCAAGAGGCTTTGAATTGGATGGCTCCAGTCACCGTCCACAGTAAGCCCAAGGAAAGAGCCCAAGGAAAGAAAGCCTGTCACTGCTTCCATTTTTCCCCATTTATTTGCCATGAAATGATGGGACCGGATGCCATGATCTTAGTTTTTTGACATGGCTTTAAATGCAGGTAAACAAAGAGACTGACTCTCCTAACAGACACATCTTGAAAATCATGGACAAGAAATTGCTAGCCTGGCCTGGCTCACACCTCTCCCTGGACTAGCTGACTGTGGAGTGTGGTGGGGTGGTGTTTTGCTGAAAGTTTTCACTTTCGTCTCAGGTTCAAAGGATTTGTTAACAAACTAAGCCTTTTGGTATATACAAATAAATAATAAAAATATTTATTAGAGAATTATAGAGCTTACTTTCAATATACTAACATTAAAAGAAAAGAGAAATAGAAACAGCAGAATATACATCACCAAACTGGGTTTTGACCAACATCCCAATTTAGTCAGCTCTGGGAAGTCCCATGTCACAGCACATCTGGAATCCCAATTGGGAAAAGGTCCCAGGCAGCGCATCTGCTCAGGTCAGGCTTCCCCTTTATAACCCCAGGATGGTCACAAACTGATATCATCATCAGTCTGTGACCAAATTGCCGCTCTAGTTTCATGTTAATGCTATTTGTTTTGTTGTGTAAAACTTGGAATGTAGTTAAGCCTGGGGCTTGGTTGCCCAGGCCCCCTCCAGGGGCTCAACAATCTCAAGATTTCTGCCTCATCTTATCTGTGGTGCTGCAAGTCTTGCACTCACAGCAGGCAGTCACTCCCAGTCACTCCCAGTCAGGGCAGCGTCCAGGGAGGTTAGAAGCAAGGTCAGAGGGCTGCTTTGCTTTGTCTCTGAACCCTAAACAAGACTATTCATTTAATTTCCCTAATATGTGTTGGTGGTGTATCACAAGACAGAGTAAAAATTAAATATTCTGCTTCATGATTTTGGTCTACCTACTGTGATAAAGATCCAAAATAACAACGGGTTAATTGAGATAGGAATTAAGTTTTTGAATGTAAATACCAGACTTCCCTGGTGGCTCAAAAAATCTGCCTGCAATGTTTGAACCCTGAGTTGGAAAGATCCCCAGCAGGAGGAAATGGCAACCCACTCCAATATACTTGCCTGGAAAATTCCATGGACAGAGGAGCCTGGCAGGCCACAGTCCATAGTGTGGCAAATAATTGGACACAATTGATATAAATTTTACGGTACAAAATTTTACAGTAAAAAAGCAAGTATTTGTTAAGTATAAGGGAAAAAAAATCACAACAAATTACTGGACCTTTGTAGTAGTTGGACACGACTGAGTGACTGAACTGAACTGAACTGGAGTTTCTACACATGGACATCACCAGATGGTCAATACCAAAATCAAATTGATTATATTCTTTGCAGCCAAAGATGGAAAAGCTCTATACAGTCAGCAAAAACAAAACCAGGAGCTGACTGAGTCTCAGATCATGAATTCCTTATTGCAAAATTCAGACTTAAATTGAAGAAAGTAGGGAAAACCACTACACCATTCAGGTATGACCTATATCAAATTCCTTGTGATTATACAGTAGAAGTGACAAATAGATTCAAAGGATTAGATCTGATAGACAGAGTCCCTGAAGAACTATGGATGGAGGTTTGTGACACTGTACAGGAGGCAGTGATCAAGACCATCTGCAACAAAAAGAACTGCAAAAAGACAAAATGGTTGTCTGAGGAGGACTTACAAATAGCTAAGAAAAGAAGAGAAGCTAAAGGCAAAGGAGAAAAGGAAAGATATTCCCATCTGAATGCAGAGTTCCAAAGAATAGCAAGGAGAGATAAGAAAGTCTTCCTCAGTGATCAGTGCAAAGAAATAGAAGAAAACAACAGAATGGGAAAGACTAGAGATCTCTTCAAGGAAATTAGAGATACCAAGGGAACATTTCATGCAAAAAAGGACAGAAATGGTATGGACCTAACAGAAGCAGAAGATATTAAAAAAAAGGTGGCAAGAATACACAGAAGAATTGTACAAAAAAGATCTTCACGACCCAGATAATCACGATGGTGTGATCACTCACCTAGAGCCAGACATCCTGGAATGCAAAGTCAAGTGGGCCTTAGGAAGCATCACTACGAACAAAGCTAGTGGAGGTGATGGAATTCCAGTTGAGCTATTTCAAATCCTAAGGAATGATGCTGTTAAAGTGCTGCACTCAATATGTCAGCAAATTTGGAAAACTCAGCAGTGGCCACAGGACTGGAAAAGGTCATTTTTCATTCCAATCACAAAGAAAGGCAATGCCAAAGAATGTTAAAACACAACTGCACTCCTTTCACACTCTAGGAAAGTAATGCTCCAAAGTCTCCAAGCCAGGCTTCAACAGTATGTGAACCGTGAACTTCCAGATGTTCAAGCTGGATTTAGAAAAGGCAGAAGAACCAGAGATCAAATTGCCAACATCTGTTGGATCATTGAAAAAGCATGATAGTTTCAGAAAAACATCTCCTTCTGCGTTATTGACTACACCAAAGCCTTTGACTGTGTGGATCACAACAGTCAGTCAGTCACTCAGTCAGTTCAGTCGCTCAGTCGTGTCTGACTCTTTGTGACCCCATGAACCACAGCACGCCAGGCCTCCCTGTCCATCACCAACTCCCGGATTTTACCCAAACTCATGTCCATTGAGTCGGTGATGCCATCCAACCATCTCATCCTCTGTTGTCCCCTTCTCCTCCTGCCCTCAATCTTTCCCAGCATCAGGGTCTTTTCAAATGAGTCAGCTCTTCGAATCAGTTGGTCAAAGTATTGGAGTTTCAGCTTCAACATCAGTCCTTACAATGAACACCCAGGACTGATCTCCTTTAGGATGGATTGGTTGGATCTCCTTGCAGTCCAAGGGACTCTCAAGAGTCTTCTCCAACACCACAGTTCAAAAGCATCAATTCTTCAGCACTCAGCTTTCTTTATAGTCCAACTCTCACATCCATACATGACTACTGAAAAACCATAGCCTTGACTAGATGGACCTTTGTTGGCAAAGTAGTGTCCTGCTTTTTAATGTACTGTCTAGGCTTGTCATAGCTTTTCTTCCAATGAGCAAGCATCTTTTAATTTCATGGCTGCAGTCACCATATGCAGTGATTTTGGAGCTCCCAAAATAAAGTCTCTCACTGTTTCCATTGTTTCCCCATCTATTTGCTTGCCACGAAGTGATGGGACCAGATGCCATGATCTTAGTTTTCTGAATGTTGAGCTTTAAGCCAACTTTTTTGCTCTTCTCTTTCACTTTCATCAAGAGTCTCTTTAGTTCTTCTTCACTTTCTTCCATAAGGGTGGTGTCATCTGCATATCTGAGGTTATTGATATTTCTCCTGGCAATCTTGATTCCAGCTTGTACTTCTTTCAGCCTGGCATTTCTCATGATGTACTCTGCATATAAGTTAAATAAGCAGGGTGACAATATACAGCCTTCATGCACTCCTTTTCCTATTTGGAACCAGTCTGTTGTTCCATGTCCAGTTCTAACTGTTGCTTCCTGACCTGCATACAGATTTCTCAAAAGGCAGGTCAGGTGGTCTGGTATTGCCATCTCTTTAAGAATTTTCCACAGTTTGTTGTGGCTTTTTCTGCTTTATTGACTACGCCGAAGCCTTTGACTGTGTCAATCACAATAAACTGTGGAAAATTCTGAAAGAGATGGGAATACCAGACCACCTGACCTGCCTCTTGAGAAACCTGCATGCAGGTCAGGAAGCAACAGTTAGAACTGGACATGGAACAACAGACTGGTTCCAAATAGGAAAAGGAGTACATCAAGGCTGTATATTGTCACCTTGCTTATTTAACTTATATGCAGAATACATCATGAGAAACACTGGGCTGGAGGAAGCACAAGCTGGAATTAAGATTGCCGGGAGAAATATCAATAACCTCAGATATGCAGGTGACACCACCCTTATGGCAGAAAGTGAAGAAGAACTAAAGAGCCTCTTGATGAAAGTGAAAGAGGAGAGTGAAAAGTTGGCTTAAAATTCAACATTCAGAAAACTAAGACCATGGCATCTGGTCCCATCACTTCGTTGGCAAATAGATGGGAAAACAGTGTCAGACTTTATTTTGGGGGGCTCTAAAAATCACTGCAGCTGGTGACTGCAGCCATGAAATTAAAAGATGTTTGCTCGTTGGAAGAAAAGCTATGACAAGCCTAGACAGTACATTAAAAAGCAGGACACTACTTTGCCAACAAAAGTCCGTCTAGTCAAAGCTATGGTTTTTCCAGTAGTCATGTATGGATGAGAGAGTTGGACTATAAAGCAAGCTGAATGCCAAAGAATTGATGCTTTTGAACTGTGGTGTTGGAGAAGACTCTTGAGAGTCCCTTGGATTGCAAGGAGATCCAATCAGTCCATCCTAAAGGAAATCAGTCCTGAATATTCATTTGAAGGACTGATGCTGAAGCTGAAGCTCCAATGCTTTGGCCACCTGAAGCGAAAAACTGACTCATTGGAAAAGACCTGATGCTGGGAAAGATTGAAGGTGGGAGGAGAAGAGGACGACAGAGGATGAGATGATTGGATGGCATCACCGACTCAATGGACATGAGTTTGAGCAAGCTCTGGGAGTTGGTGATGGATAGGGAGGCCTGATGTGCTGCAGTCCATGGGGTCGCAGAGTCGGACACGACTGAGTGACTGAACTGAACTGAACTGACCTTGGAATTTCAGGCCCCTTTCTTCTGAGACCTCTTTAGCCAATTTGCCAGACTTGCTTCCTAATTGCAGTGTTCTTTATTTAGAGCACTTCACAGCTGCCAACAGCTGCCAGCACTCACCAAGGCTCAGGTTAGTGAAGCTTCAGTCTGTGGCTTCACTGTCTTCATGATATATCTGCTTTTGTGCTGAGGTAAAGTTCTACTCCCTTTTAAGAAGAAAAGAATAGATATCCCACTAACAGTCTCTCCCACCAGCTCATTATGCATAACACTATAGAGTATTATTTGGATTTATGGGTAAGGGTTTCAGAAAAACTAAACCAGCTTAATACTGAAAGAAACTTTAATGTAGTCAATAGGTATGATGGACAGTATTAAAATGTGTGGAATTCTTTGCCCCTGGAGGGAATGAACTGATAACCATTCATGAGTATGTCTTAAGGAGAATTTAAGCAACAGTTCACTAGGGTTTATTTAGATTAAATGAACTTTAAGGTAGTATAGTGAAACACAGAGGGCATGGACTTCAAAGTAAAATAGATATGGGATTGAGTCCCCATTATACTTCTAGCTAAGAAAATGACAGTGGGCAAATGGTTTAACTTCTCTGAACTTCTATTTCCTTTTCTATAAAATGAGGATAACAAGACTTATTCTTCTGGTTTTCTGTAAGGATTAAATGTGAATGGATTTAACATATGCAGATAGGTACATAATAATAGATCTAAATATAAATTATTTTCCTCTCTTCCTGTTCCTTTCCAGTACCAAGATACTATGATCCTATATGGGATCTGACCTTTGTCTCGAAATATAAAGAGGATTAAGATGAGCACGGGCTTCTCTTGTGGCTCAGCTGGTAAAGAATCCGCTGGCAATGCGGGAGACCTGGGTTCTATCCATTGATTGGGAAGATCCCCTGGAGAAAGGAAATGTTACCCACTCCAGTATTCTGGCCTGGAGAATTCCATGTACTTGTATAGTCCATGGGGTCGCAAAGAGTTGGACACGACTGAGTGACTTTCACTCAAGATGAGCACAGAGGGAGAGAACGTTCTGAACAGAGAGACTGACAAGGTGATGTGTTAATTTCCTGTTTTTGTCCAACTTCCCTTCTCCTTTTTAAGGTATTGCTCCTTTTCCAACCATAGTACAAGTAATTTGGAGGCAATTTATAAATCACAAGACAATCATTTTATCACCCAATTTCTCCATTCTTATAGTCATAATTATTCACACCTTGAATGGCAGAAGTAAATCTTCAAGTAATTTCTTTGATGAAGGCAAGTAAGTATTCTATTTATGGAGCCCTTGCATATCCAAGAATACTTTTTTGTTGTCTTCACCCAGGAACATTCTTTTGTTTGGATATAAAATACTGTTTTGCAAATCTGTTAATGTCTAGCTTAATAGAAGACAACTCATTCATTTCTGCACTCAATCTGTTGTGATATGTTGTAGTGGTTAGTATACATAAAGAAAATCTGGCCTCACACAAATATGAAAATATGAAAGTGGAGAAGTATTTTAATATTTTAAGATAATTCAAGATATTCTTCTTTGATACTATACCAAAATTCAATGAATGGTAGTTTCCTAAAGGTTAATTACATCATGAAACCTAAAACCATTTCAATGATTTCAATTCATACTCTGTTAAATAAGGATCTATTGACCTATCTTTCACTTTGAATGAATTTTTATCTGTCATAATTTTGTAACATCATCATGCATTTGGTCATTTGGAAATTATTGGCTCACTGAGCTATGTGCATCTTCCAACTGTTAACATTATTTCATTAAACAATATAGAAAAAAATCACTTTAATTTACATTAGCACTGATATCAGAAAAGCCTTTAAGTATTAAGGATCTGAGCTCAAAGTGGTGGTCACAACTTTTCTAACATTTTCATTTTCATTTGAAATCTCAAAGTTTTTTTACTAGCAACAAATACTGCCAATAGGCTCATTTTGTTCATTTTCAAGAAAATGTCTGCCAATACCCAAGTCTCTATAACAATAGTTTGTCAGTCATTTTTTCCAGTAAATGGTAATACATGAAAAAAGTGGCTAGTTCAGCTTGTGACTCAATCCCATAGATTTTTTTTTTTTTGAGACAATTATCACACTCTAACAGAGAAGAACAAACCCAACTCCATACTGGATCTATTCCTCTAGCACCTTTGTGCCCTGTTGCCTGTGCTTAGTCATACTGGCTCTGCACCTTTGTAAAAGAAGGTTGCCTATAGTCCTTTCACAAGACTCTCCCTCCCAGGCTTGATCTTTAAAGCCACAATATTTTTCATTCGTATAGAGTTAAAAAGTTGCAGAGCAGAAAATAATTTATCTTGTAGGGACCATCGTGACCAGACACATGTGAATAATTGCAAGTACAAAGGATTATCACATGCCCTCTAGGGGCTGGCCAGCACCAAGAAGTCTGCAACAACCAGCCAAACACCCTCCCCTTCTAGTATAAGAAAATACTGAATTATAATTCCTGTAAGATAGTTATGTGGAACACTAGTCTACTGTCTTCTCAATCTGCCTGCTTTGTTAATAGTCACTATTCTTACCTTTCGGTTTATTCTCCTGTCATTCGGCGAGCAGTATGAGGTTGCACTTGATAACAGTACTTCACCAAGCAAAGTGCATTATGTTTATTTCCTATTTGCCACATAGAATATTTTTTTAATGTGCACTTATTCAGGTACCCCCACTCATGGGGGTTACTTTAGTGATGAGTTTGAAAAAATGGGCATGAGTAGTTTCATCTCTTCATCTAGGAAGCTGGCTGGCTTATAGAGAGAAGAAACTGCTGGTTATTCTCTTCGACACTGTAAGACACAGGGGCAGGCCTTGCCTCTGTAATAATCTGCATGTGTCCTCAGCTGTGCAGTCATGTCAGACTCTTTTCAACACCATGAGCTGTAGTCAGCCAAGCTCCTTTGTCCATGGAATTTTCCAAGCAAGAATTCCGGAGTGGGCTGCTACTCCAAGGGATCTTCCTGACCCAAGGGTCAAACCCACGTTTCTTGTGTCTCCTGCATTGTAAGGAGGCCCACATTTAAGAGGTGTAACATCAAAGACCCCAACATCTGAAATGTTGGGCTGGGTTATTGTCCATGGGGTTGCAAAGAGTCAGACATGGCTGAGCAACTGAGCCTGCAACTATAGGTAAATAAATAGGGAGTTAACTTCTGGATGACAAAATATATACACGAAGAGGCTTTTGGTGAGGTAAAGTGTGTATCTTTGAACTTTAGAGTATACTGAACATGTTTTAGCTATTTAAGAGGTTGTATTATGCCAGGAGTGTTTTCACAGCTTTTAACTTCTGCAAGAGGCTTTAAGTCTTCACCTCATATTTTGACTTTGGCAGGCAACTACAGCTTATGTCAGGACATTGCAGCTTAGTCTTCTACAAAGCAAATCTGCACACTTGCACACTTTGGGCCTTAAGCGGAGATATGCATTCTGTCAAGACACATCCCTTAGCTATGCCACTTCACAGGCCTCAGGTGGCCTCCAGGCATACACTGTTGCTGCATCCTGAACATTTAACTATGGCACTGATTGAAGTCCACATATGTGGAACTCTTGAAGACATCAGCAGAACTGGTAGATCTAGAGGATTTAGTGAGCAGGTATAACTGGGGTAAGAATTTAAACTCTAGAATAAAACAAATATTTCATTATGCAGTTCTTTAAGGAACTGATTGGTGGGCAGAAAAATGTTTGTGCTTTTAAAATACAAGCCAATCAAACCTGTGAGAACTACAAAGCACTTGTGATGATTTGTTGTTGTTCAGTCGCTCAGTCACGTCCAACTCTGCAACCCCATGGACTATAGCATGCCAGGCTTCCCTGTCCTTCACAGTCTCCCAGAGCTTGCTCAAACTCATATCCACTGAGTTGGTGATGCCGTCCAACCATCTCATCCTCTGTCATCCCCTTACCCTCTTGCCTTCAATCTTTCCCAGCATCAGGTTCTTTTCTAATGAGTTAGGTCTTCCTATCAGGTGACCAGAGTATTGGAGCTTCAGCTTCAACATCTGTCCTGCCATTGAATTTTCAAGAATGATTTCCTTTAGGATTGACTGGTTTCATCTCCTTGCAGTCCAAGGGACTCTTCCAGAGTCTTCTCCAACACCACAGTTTGAAGGCACTGATTCTTTGGCGCTCTGCCTTCTTTACAGTCCAGCTCTCAACAATAGTATGTGACCACTGGGAAGACCATTGCCTTGACTATACAGACCTATGTCAGCAGAGTGATGTCTCTGCTTTTCAACACACTGTCTAGGTTTGTCATAGCTTCCCTGCTGAGCAGCAATCATCTTCTGATTTCACGGCTGCAGTCACCATCCACAGTGACGTTAGAGCCCAAGAAGAAGAAATCTGTCACTACTTCCACCTTTTCCCCTCTTATTTGCCATGAAGTAATGGGACCGGATGCCATGATCTTTGTTTCCTAATATTTAGTTTTAAATATTATTTAACCATTTAATATTATTTTAAATATTTAATACTTAGACTCTTCTAGGTCAAAACAAATGGCATCTGGTGATCATTGCAAACTGATATAAATTTTTCAAATACTCCCTTGCAAAATGAATAGGTGCATAAAAGCTATTCTGATTTGGTCCAAGCAATATACTTCAACAGTACATGAACCATGAACTTCCAGATGTTCAAGCTGGATTTAGAAAAAGCAGAGGAACCAGAGATCAAATTGCCAACATCCGTTGGATCATTGAAAAAGCTTGAGAGTTCCAGAAAAACAACTCTTTCTGCTTTACTAACTATGCCAAAGCCTTTGACTGCAAGGATCACCACAAACTGGAAAATTCTTAAAGAGATGGGAATACCAGGCCACCTGACCTGCCTCCTGAGAAATCTGTATGCAAGTCAGGAAGCAACAGCTAGAAATGGATATGGAACAACACACTGGTTCCAAATTAAGAAAGGAGTACATCGAGGCTGTATATCGTCACCCTGCTTATTTAACTTATATGCAGAGTACATCATGAGAAATGCTGGGCTGCATGATGCACAAGATGGAATCAAGATTGCCAGGAGAAATATCAATAACCTCAGATATACAGATGATCCCACTCTTATGGCAGAAAATGAAGAAGAACTAAAGAGCCTCTTGATGAAAGTGAAAGAGGAGAATGAAAAAGTTGGCTTAAAATTCAACATTCAGAAAACTAAGATCATGGCATCTGGTCCCATCACTTCGTGGCAAATAGATGGCTAAACAATGGAAACAGTGAGAGACTTTATTTTGGGAGCTCCAAAATCACTGCAGATGGTGACTGCAGCCATGAAATTAAAAGATGCTTGCTCCTTGGACAAAAAGCTATGACCAACCTAAACAGTATATTAAAAAGCAGAGACATTACTTTGCCAACAAGGGTCCATCTAGTCAAACCTATGGTTTTTCCAGTAGTCATGTATGGATGTGAGAATTGGACTATAAAGAAAGCTGAGCGCCAAAGAACTGCTGCTTTTAAACTGTGGTGTTGGAGAAGACTCTTGAGAGTCCCTAGGACTACAAGGAGATCCAACCAGTCCATCCTAAAGGAAATCAGTCCTGAATAGTCATTGGAAGGACCGATGCTGAAGCTGAAACTCCAATACTTTGGCCACCTGATTCGAAGAACTGACTCATTGGAAAAGATCCTAATGCTGGGAAAGATTGAAGGTGGGAGGAGAAGGGGACGACAGAGGATGAGATGGTTGGATGGCATCACCAACTTAATGGACATGAGTTTGAGTAAGCTCTGGTAGTTGGCAATGGACAGGGAGGCCTGGCGTGCTGCAGTCCAGGGAGTCACAAAGATTCGGACATGACTGAGCAACTGGACTGAACTGAAGCAATATACCTTGTCTACAATGATATCTATAATTGGAATACACTATCTGATAAATTTTATGACCCACAATCATTCTCCAGGATCACAAGCTATACAGATGAGTTGAATGGGGATATTTTACATAGCAACATCCCTGCACATACAAAGCTAGGAAGCAAGGAGGAAAAATATTGTGTGGGCTACATTTTCTGATCATAATGAGATAAAATTAGAAATTAATAGTAAAAAGATCATTTTAAAAGCACACATTTGAAAATTTTAAAACACACCTCTCTCTATAGACTTAAATGGAAAGATTAAGATATACAGTTGAAGTAAATAAATCAAGATAGTATTTTAAAATATGTAATACTATTTGTGTAAAAGGAGAAAATATATATTTGTATGTATATATAAAAATTATTTGGAAATATATCTTCCCAAATCTAACAGTGAATACTTGTATTAAAGGAATATATAAAACCATGTGGATAGGATCAGTAGTAAGATGGAAAATTTGAATAGAACGCCATTTGGCATTTTTCATTTTTTATTTCTTTGACTATGTTAAATTAACCAAAAGTTAAGTGCTTAAAATTATTTATAAAACATTTTTAACAATTTCTGAGCCAAAAAAGAAAATATAATAAGTTAAAATACACTTAGAACTGAATGAAAATAAAAAAATTGTATGTTTTGAAATTTGTAAGAAGTAGCTGAAACCAAAAAGAACATTGATAGTCTTAAATACATATACTAGAACACAAGATAGATTGAGGTTTAAGAGGAAAATATCGCCTTTAAAAAATTAGCAAATAATAATAATGCAAATTCAAGGAAACACTTTAATTATATTCTGACTATATAATGGAGAGTTAATCTGAACAAATCTACTGTTTCAATGAAAATTCTGAGTGAAATATTATCTTTGAAAACCTTTTCAATGTGTTATCATACTGGCATAAAAGAAATCACCAAGTTCCCATTATGAGTTGCAAAAGAAATTCTAGAAGTTCAATGTTCTAGCATCCACTGAGGTTTTCTGACCAGGGATTAAACTTGAGATATGGCTATGAAAGCCCAGAATCTTAGCCACTCGGCCACCAGGGAGCTCCCCCTGACTTCCGTTTTGATAGCTCTATGCAACATAGGACCTCTCAATAGTAAATTAAAGATAATTTACTAGGGATGAGTGGAGAAGGCAATGGCACCCCACTCCAGTACTCTTGCCTGGAAAATCCCATGAACAGAGGAGCCTGGTGGGTTGCCGTCTATGGGGTCGCACAGAGTCAGACACGACTGAAGCAACTTAGCAGCATCAGCAGCACTAGGGATGAGTGAGTGAGAGTCGCTCACTTGTGTCCAACTCTTTGCCACCCCATGGACTGTAGCCCACCAGGCTACTCCATCCATGGGATTCTCCAGGCAAGAATAATGAAGTGGAAAGTCATTCTTTCTGCAGGGGATCTTCCTGACACCAGGATCAAACCTGGGTCTCCTGCATTGCAGGCAGATTCTTTACCATCTGAGCCACAGGGAAGGCCCAGTTGAACAGAAGATGCTTTCTTACAGTTAGGACTCAAAAGAGAGAACCCCCAGTGGTAGAGTAAACAGAAATCAAATTATGTTGTTAAAAAAACACAACAAAAAAACAGGTGACAAGGAAGCATACTCAGTTAGACCTAAATGCTGGAAAGGAAGAGAAGAAAATCTCCTTGGATAATTTACATGAAAAAGCCATCTATGGTTGTAGCTCAGTCACTAAGTCATGTCCAACTCTTCCCAACCCCATGGACTGCAGCACACAAGGCTTTCCTGTCCTTCACTGTTACTCAGAGTTGGCTCAAACTCATGTTGATTGAGTTGATGATGCCATCCAACCATCTCATCCTCTGTTACCCCTTTCACTTCCTGCTCTCAATCTTTCCCAAGATCAGGATCTTTTCCAATGAGTCAGCCCTTTGCATCAGATAGCCAGTGTATTGGAGTTTCAGCTTCAGCATCAGTCCTTCCTATGAATATTCAGGATTGATTTTCTTTAGGATTGGCTGGTTTGATCTCCTTGCTGTCCTAGGGGCTCTTAAGAGTCCTCTTCAGCATCACACTTTGAAACAATCAACTCCTTGGTTCTCAGCTTTCTTTATGGTCCAACTCTAACATCTGTACATGACTACTGGAAAAGCCGTAGCTTGGACTATTCAGACTTTGCTGGCAAAATGATTTTTTGCTTTTTAATATGCTGTCTAGGTTTGTCATAGTTTTTCTTCCAAGAAGCAAGCACCTTTTAATTCCATGACTGCAGTCACCATCTGCAGTGATTTTGGAGCCCAAGAAAATAGAGTCTATCACTGTTTCCACATGCTTCTATTTGTCATGAAGTGATGGGACCAGATGCCATGATCTTAGTTTTCTGAATGTTGAGTTTTAAGCCAACTTTTGCCCTCTCTCTTTCACCTTCATCAGGAGGTTCTTTAGTTCCTCTTTGCTTTCTGCATTTAGAGTGGTATCATCTGCATATCTGAGATTATTGATATTTCACCCTACAACCTTGACTCCAGCTGTGCTTCATCTAGACAAGCATTTCACGCAATATGCTCTGCATAGAAGTTAAATAAGCAGGGTGACGATATACAGCCTTGATATACTCCTTTACCAATTTGGAACCAATGTGTTGTTTCATGTCCAGTTCTAACTTGCTTCTTGACCTGCATACAGGTTTCACAGGAGGCAGGTTAGGTGGTCTGGTGGTCTCATCTCTTTAAGAATTTTCCACAGTTTGTTGTGATCCACACAGTCAAAGGCTTTAGCATAGTCAGTGAAGCAGAAGTAGAAGTTCTTCTGGAATTCTCTTGCATTTCTGTGATCCAACAGACATTGGCAATTTGACCTCTGGTTCCTCTGCCTTTTCTAAATCTGGCTTGTACATCTGGAAGGAAGTTCTCGGTTCAGGTACTACTAAAGTCTAGCTTGAAGTATTTTGAGGATTACTTTGCTAGCATGTGAAATGAGAGCAATTGTATGGTAGTTTGAACATTCTTTGGCATTGCCTTTCCTTGGGATTGGAATGAAAACTGACCTTTTCCAATCCTGTGGACACTGCTGAGATTTCCAAATTTGCTGACATATTGAGTGCAGCACTTTAACAGCATCATCTTTTAGGATTTGAAATAGCTCAACTGGAATTCCATCACCTCAACTAGTTTTGTTTGTAGTGATGCTTCTTAAGGCCCCCTTGACTCACATTCCAGGATATCTTGCTCTAGGTGAGTCACTACACTGTCATGGTTATCCGGGTCATTAAGATCTTTTTTGTACAGTTCTTCTGTGTATTCTTGCCATCTCTTCTTAATAGCTTCTGCTTTTTTAGGTCTTTACCATTTCTGTCCTTTATTGTGCCCATATTTGCATGACATGTTCACTTGGTATCTCAAATTTTCTAGGGGAGATCTTTAGCCTTTTCCATTCTATTGTTTTCCTGTATTTCTTTGCACTGATCACTGAGGAAGGCTTTCTTATCTCTCCTTGCTACTCTTTGGAATTCTGCATTCAGATGGGTATATCTTTCCTTTTCTCCTTTTTCTTTAGCTTCTCTTCTTTCCTCAGCTATTTGTAAGGCCTCCTCAGACAGCCACTTTGCTTTCCTGCATCTGTTTTTCTTGGGCATGGTTTTGGTCGCCACCTTCTGTACAATCTTACAAACCTCCATTCATAGTTCTTCAGTCACTCATCAGATCTAATCTTCTGAATCTATTTGTCACTTCCACTCTACAATCATAATGATTTGATTCCATTCATACCTGAATGGCCTAGTGTTTTTCCCTACTTTATTCATTTTAAGTCTGAATTTTGCAATAAGGAGCTCATGATCTAAGCCACAGTCAGCTCCAGGTCTTGTTTTTGTTGACTGTATAGTGCTTCTCCAACTTTGGCTACAAAGAGTATAATCAATCTGATTTTGGTATTGGCCATCTGGTGATGTGCCTGTGTAGAGTCATCTCTTGTGTTGTTGGAAGAGGGTTTTTGCTATGACCAGTGCATTCTCTTGCAAAACTCTGTTAGCCTTTGCCCTGCTTCATTTTGTACTCAAGGCCAAACTTGCCTGTTACTTAGGCATCCCTTGACTTCCTACTTTTGCATCCCAAACCCCTATGATGAAAAGAACATCTTTTTTTGGTGTTGGTTCCAGAAGGTTTTGTAAGTCTTCATAAAACTGTTCAGCTTCAACTTCTTTGACATTAGTGGTTGGGGCATAGACTTGTATTACTGTGATATTGAATGGTTTGCCTGGGAAAGGAACCAAGATGACTCTGTCATTTTTGAGACTGCACCCAATTACAATGTTTCAGACTCTTTCGTTGACTATGAGGGCTACTCATTTCTTCTAAGGGATTCTTGCCCACAGTAGTAGATACAATGGTCATCTGAATTAAATTCACCCATTCCAATCCACTTTAGTTCACTGATTCCTAAAATGTCATTGTTTACTCTTGCCATCTCCTGTTTGACCACATCTAGTTTACCTTGGTTCATGGATCTAATATTGCAGGTTCCTATGCAGTATTCTTTATAGCATTGGACTTTACTTTCACTGCCAGACACACCCACACCGGGTGTCACTTCTGCTTGGCTCATCGTGTTCATTCTTTCTGGAGCTATTTCTTTGCTCTTCCTCAGCAGCATACTGGACACCTATTGACTTAGGGGACTCATCTTTCAGTGTTATATCTTTTTTGCCTTTTCATGGCAGCATCTAAGATTTTCCCAGTGATCTCTGCCTTCCGACCTTTACACTCCTGTATGTAGTCACCTCCTACATTGAATAGACTTACTTCACTAATAGAAAGTTACAGAGATGACTGTGTATGATCTCGGAAGCTAGATCACATAAAATGTTGTGGTTCCTACTTTGTTTTTTCTTGGAAAACTCATGCTGGGAGAAATTGGCTGTGTGTAATGAAGACTCTCAAGCAATCTTACAGAGAGGCAAAAAACTGAGGCCTTCTCCTACTCCTAGCAGTTAGCACTAGTTTGCCAGGCCTGTGAGTCAGCCACCTTGAAAGTATTAATATATCCTCCAGCCCCAGTTACTTAATTTGTAAGTGACCAGAGTACTTGCTGACATCTTGAATGCAACCTCAGGTGAGACAGTGAGATAGAGTTACTCTCAGATTTACAAAGACCTTGGCGAAATAATAAATGCTTACTGTTTTAAGCTGCTAAGTTATATAATTTGTTACACAATAGATAACCAAAACACTGTCCTCAAAAGATTTTAGGTCTGAATTTCTGTTGCTGGTGTGGTTAGAAAAATTTCAAGTAGAAATGTGACAACTGACAGGAACAAATACCAGGTTTCTTAGGAACAGCATATTTTCAACCAAAGCCTCAAGGATTACTGAGGATAAATTTCAAGGAAAATGATCAAGAATTTTCAGGATTGTTGAGAGATATCAATCTGAGTATCCAGGCTTTCTGATCCAGGAAGTCCAACAAAATTCAGGAAGGATAAATAAAAAGAAATTCAATGGAAACACATCACAACTTAAATGCAAATTAGAAAAGAATAAGCGATGATCTTAAAAAGCAGAGTAACCTCAAAGAAAGTATAACAAAGGAAAAAATTTAAAAACATAAATTAATGAAATAGAGGAAAAAATGATACCATTGAGGGATCTATAAAAACAAAGTAGATGTTAAAATAGACAAACATAAAAGTTATAAATACTTAATAAATAAGTTTACATATGAATAATATCAGAAATGGATAGGGGGACAATTTATTTTAGATTAAAGTCTAAATATTATAGGAGATTATTATGAAAAACTATGTCAGTAAATTAGTAAATGGAATGGATTGCTTATTAGGATATATTTAATTAAAATTTAGAATAGATTTGGGGCAGATAAGAATGCTTTCTACATAGGCTTGGAATAAATCATTTTTTAAATAAACTTGTTTGAGATAAAACATTCATACAGAAAAGTGCATAATTCAATGTGCACAGTGGCTAAATCAAGTGCACAGCTCAATGTATTTTTCACAAAGTGAACACATTCAAGTAATCAGCACCCAGATCAAGATACAGAAACTTCATTATGGCAGGAATAATTCAAAGCTTAATCATCAAAGTAGGAAGTCAAGAGATACCTAGATAACAGGCAAGTTAGGCCTTGGAGTACAAAATGAAGCAAAGTAAAGGCTAACAGAGTTTTGCCAAGACAACACACTGGTCATGGCAAAACCCTCTTCCAACAATACAAGAGAAGACTCCACACATGGACATCACCAGATGGTCAATACTGAAAACAGATTGATTATATTCTTTGCAGCTGAAGATGGAGAAGCTCTATACAGTCAGCAAAAACAAGACCAGGAGCTGACTGGGGCTCAGATCATGAGCTCCTTATTGTGAAATTCAAACTTAAGTTGAAGAAAGTAGGGAAAACCATTAGGCCATTCAGGTATGAACTGAATCAAATCCCTTACAATTACACAGTGGAAGTGGCAAATAGGTTCAAGGGATTAGATCTGATAGACAGAGTGCCTGAAGAACTATGAATGGAGGTTTGTAACAGAGACTACAGTTCACAGGGTCACAAAGAGTCAGACATGACTGAGCAACTGACCACACATACTTTCTAGACCTCAGTGAAGAGAAGAGTCCAGGGTCTCCTTGAGTTGAAGAGTTATAGGTAAGAATTTGAAAAAATCAAGGCATCTTTAATTCATAGGGTAAATTACTGGAGAGGAGAAAACTGTAGCAATCTACAGAGGAGTTCTCTTTAGTCTTTAGTTGAATGCTGATCAACGTATGGGTGTGAAAAAGTCATAAACCAGTGAAAAAACAACTGGGCAGAAACAGCAGAATAATTAACTTTAAATACACAGGATTAAAAATAGTTATATTCCCAACAGATCAGAGTGGAAACCTTGTGATACACAGGGCTTGGATAGAATACTAGTAAGTATTAACTCAGTAGATGGACCAGTTTAACTCTAGAATCAGGCAGTTCTGATTTTACCTAACAAAACTAAAAGCAATCCTTGAAAGTACCAAACTGTTTCCTAGTAACTTAACAGCATATCAAAATAAACTCAACAATATTTAAAGATTGACCCTCTAAATCAGCATCCAACAATGTAAAATTTGTAATATCTATCATCAAATAAAAAATGACCAAACATGCAAATAAGCAGCAAAATAAAAACCATAATGAGGAGAAAAGACAGTCAATGGAAACATACCCAGAAATGACACAAATGATAGGTATATACTTCATAATTTCTGAAAGCAATGGGAAATTAAGAGCATGTTGAAAGACATGGAAGCCTTTTTAAAAAGTTCACATAGAATTTTTAGGGATGAAAATAGACTGGATGGGATTTGTATTTGTTGGCTAGGGCTGCCATACCAGAATGCCACAGACCAGATCACTTAAACAACAGAAGTTTATTCTCTCACTGTTCTAGAGGCTGAAGTCAAGATGAAGCTCTCAGCAGAGTTGGCTTCTGGTAAGGACTCTCCTACCAGTTGCACATGGCCACCTTATTGCTGTGTCCTCACATGGCCCTTTCTCTGAATTCATGTACTCCTGGTATATCTAACTACTCTTCTTGTTGTTGTTTCATTTTTGGCTGCACTGGAATTTCATTGCTGTGCACAGTCCTTCTCTAGTTGTGGCACATGGGGCACACTTCTAATTGCGGTGGGCTTCTCTTGCTGTGGAGTGCAGGCTTTTGGCATGCAGGACTCAGCAGCTGAAGCATGAGGGCTCAGCAGCTGCTGCTCATGGGCTCTAGAGTGTGGGGTCAGTAGTTACCACGCACAGACTTAGTTGCTCCATGGCATGTGGAACCCTCCCAGACGGGGGATTGAACCCAACTGCCCTGCATTGGCAGGTGGATTCTTTTTTTTTTTTTTAATTTATTTATTTATTTTAGTTGGGGGCTAATTACTTTACAATATTGTAGTAGTTTTTGCCATACATTGACATGAATCAGCCATGGGTTCACATGTGCTCCCCCTCCTGAACCCTCCTCCCACCTCTCTCCCCATCCCATCCCTCTGGGTCATCCCAACGCTCCATCCCTGAGCATCCGTCCCATGCATAGAACATGGAATGGTGTTCCGCTTCACATATGACAATATACATGTTTCAATGTTATTGTCCCAGAACGTCCCACCCTCACCTTCTCCCTCAGAGTCCACAGGACTGTTCTATGCATCTGTGTCTCTTATTCTGGCAGGTGGATTCTTAACCACTGAGCCACCAGGGCAGTCCTTCTAACTCTTCCTATAAAGACACTAGTCCTCTTAGATTAAGGCCCTACTATTATAGTCTCCTTTAACCTTAATTGCTTTCTTAAAGGCCCTACCTCCAAATAAAGTAACATTGTAGATTAGGGCTTTGCAGATTAACCTTGAGGGAGACACATTTCAGTCCACAACAGGATTAATAGCAGATTAGACACAACAGAAAAATAATTAGAAAATTTGAAGATATAGCAATGAAAACTATACAGAAGGAAACATACAGAAAGGAAAAGAATACTGAAAAAAACAAAACATAAGTGAGGTGTGGCCAACTTCAAGTGACCCAATATGCATATAATTAGAGTCTCTGAAGAAATGAGGGGCAGGCAGAAGAAATATTTGAAAGACTAATGAGGGAATTCCCTAGCAGTTCAGTGGTTAGGACTCGATGCTTTCTTTCACTGCTAAGGCCTGTGTTCAATCCCTGACTGGGAAACTAAGATCCTCAAGCTATGTAGCATGACCAGGAAGAAAGAAAGCCTAATGGATAAAAAATTTTCTAATTTGGTGAAAACAGTAAACTCAAGAGTCTCAACAAATCCTAAACCCAAGAAACAGGGACAAAAATACATCATAGTCAAATTGCTTAGAACTATTGATAAGATTTAAGAGAAGATCTTAAAGGATTTGCCTGCAATGCAAGTTCAGGAGACCTGAATTCAATCCCTGGGTTGGGATGATTCCCTGGAGAAAGGAATGGCAACTCCAGTATTTTTTCCTGGAGAATTCCATGGACAGAAGGGCCTGGAGGGCTACTGTCCGTGAGATCACAAACAGTCAGAGACAACTGAATGACTAGCACCTTCACTTTTCAAGAGAAAACCTTAAATCTCAAAAATCAATCAGATTAAAAAAGACAACTTGTGTATAGAATATAAAGATGATAGTGGGAACAGATTTATTATCTGAAACAATGCAAATCAGAAGAGGGTGAAACAATAGCGTTAAAGTACTGGAAGGAAAAACTGTCAATCTAGAATTCTACACCTAGAGAAGAAATTTCAAAACAATTTTTTCAGTATACAAAAGCTGAAAACAAATTATACCAGCACATTTGAACTACAAGAAGTTAAAGGAAGTCTCCAGGAAGAAGGAATCTATTATCAAATGGAAATCTGAACCTACACCTAAAATTGAAAAGCATGGGAAATAATAACTATGTGGGTGAATATAAAAAAGCTTTTAAATTTTTTCTTAAAATTTCTTTAAAAGATAATTGACTTTTAAAGCAAGCATAACAAATGTAATATGGAATTTCTAACATACATAGAAATAAATTATATGATAGAAATAGAACAAAGAGCAGAAGTGGAGAAATGAGAGAAGTATACAATTGTGGTTCTTACACTATTTGTGAAATAATGTTATTTCAGAGTAGACTTTGATAAGCTAAATGTGTATACTGTAGGCCATAAATAACCACTTAAAACAAAACAAAGCAGAAACGCAAAGCACTAGAGCCAGAAAGGCAGTGAAAGAGATATAATAAAATCATAAAAAATGCTCAGTCCAAAAGAAGGCAAAGAAAGAGAACAATGAAGAGATGAAACAAATAGAAAAGAGCAAATAAGTACCTTTTAATCTAACAAAATCAATAAACAGTTTAAAAATAAACTTCTTAACATCCCAATTGAAAAACAAAGATTGTCAAATTGGATAAGCCAGCAATATCTAATTACAAACAGTCTTCAAGAACTGAAATTAATAAAGACACAAATAGGATAAAACCCAAAAATTTTAAAATGATATGCCATGCTAATACAAAAGTAAAGAAAGCTGGAAAGCTTCCAAACTTTCAGAACGACATTAAGGACTTGCAAAAATCTGTTTCTCAATAAAGGCAATGAGAAGTCTGGAAAAAACTGTTAAAATCAATGTTTTCAAGCTATCGAAATTAAACATAGGATTTCAATAATCTTAGCAGTTTTTTGTCAGAAAACAATGACTTAATCTCAGTAAGAACAATGAGTTTAAGGGCATTTTAACTTTCATTAATCCAATACCCCCCTTTCCAGCTTCAAAGTGTTATTAAAAGCCAATAGCCTCACAACTACAGTAGCTGTGAAAATTAGCAGACTAGTAGCTACTGAAGCAGGGAGAATGGGTTTGGAAATTCCCCAAGGCCCCAGTACCAGATAATTTTCACCACCTTATTTGTCTGGCAGCCCAGTGAAAATTACTGTTTCAAATTTTTTTTTTTTTTTTTTTTCAATTTGACCTGAATCTGAACTCAACCTCTGCAAATAGCCTTATCCACAGGGCATTTCTCAAAAACAATTGGTGGCAATTGTTTAACATCAAAGCTTCCTGAAGTGTTAACAGTTGGGGCTAACAGTAAATTGATTAAAAAATCTTAAAATAGATAATTGGAGAATAAGACGTCCATAGGGAGACATGAAAAGATCTGAAATAGTCCTAGCAAACTATGAGGCCATGTGCATGCTATATGCATGCCCAGTAAAGACCTGAGATGGCCCTAATGTCTCACTGCTGACAGACCTTTAGACTTTGCCCAGTTAAGAAGTGAAGGCAATGAGAGGTATAAACTGCCTGACATCATTGAAACTGTTTTCCAATACACACATAGAGTCATTAAACAAAAGCCAGTTCAAGATATTTGAGGAAATCTCTGTTCAATCACTATCTGGGTGCTAAACTGAGTAGAAATTTCATATGATAAAGATACAGACTTTGTAAAATTAGTCCGAGAAAGTCACTAAACAATTCCTGAGGGATTGTGGATATAATTTACAGAGTTACCACATTCAGTTCAGTACAGTTCAGTCGCTCAGTCATGTCCAACTTTTTGCGACCCCATGGACTGCAGCACGCCAGGCCTCCCTGTCCATCACCAGAGTCAGTGATGCCATCAAGCCATCTCATCTTCTGTCATCCCCTTCTCCTGCCTTCAATCTTTCCCAGCATCAGGGTCTTTTTCAGTGAGTCAGTTCTTCCCATCAGGTGGCCAAAGTGTTGGAGTTTCAGATTCAGCATCAGTCCTTCCAATGAATATTCAGGACTGATTTCCTTTAGGATGGACTGGTTGGATCTCCTTGCAGTCCAAGGGACTCTCAAGAGTCTTCTCCAACACCACAGTTCAAAAGCATCAATTCTTCA
Organism: Okapia johnstoni; assembly: GCA_024291935.2. Lineage (NCBI taxonomy): Eukaryota > Metazoa > Chordata > Mammalia > Artiodactyla > Giraffidae > Okapia > Okapia johnstoni. The sequence continues at coordinate 71,910,501 of CM044322.1, read as the reverse complement.
GCATTCAGTGTTCCTTATGGTCTAAAATGTTGCCACATTATATCATTTTAACTGTCCAGTTCAACAAAAAAGATTATGAGATATGAAAAGAAACTGAAAATATGTCCCATATGTAGGAAAAACCAGTCAATAGAAATATTATCTGAGGAAGTCCAGATGTTGGGCTTACAAGACAAATACCTCAAACTTACTATTATAAATATGCTCAAAGAACTAAAGGAATTGTGCCTAAAGAATTAAAGGAATATAAAATGATGTCTTACCAAAGACAGAAAGTAAATAAAGAAATTATACAAAATAAACAGAAATTCTATAGTTGAAAAGTACAATTACTGAAATGAAAAGTTCACTGGATGGATTCAACAGCACATTTCAACATGTAGAAGAATCAGAGAACTTGAAGAAATGTCAATTAAGATTATCCATCCAGAGGAACTGAAATTAAAAAGAATGAAGAAAATGAACTGAATCTCAGACTTGTGGAACACCATCAGGTGAAACAACACAAGCATAATCAAAGTCTCAGAAAGAGAGAAGAGGGAAATGAGTAGAAAGAATATTCAAAGAAATAGCCACTAAATTGACTTAAAAAAATTAGCCTGCACATCCAATAATCTCAGTGAATGCTCAGAACAGACTTAGTGGGTTCCACATCTTGACATGTCATAGAAAAACTGTCAAAAGACAAGTGAGCATGTTGAAAGCAGAAAAGAAAAATGAACTCATCACATATAAGAGATCATCAATAAAATTAACAGTAAAATGAAATATTCAAAGTGCTAATAGAAAAAGACTGTCAATCAAGAATTCTATATCCAGCAAAACTATCCTTCAAAAAAGGGAGAAATTAAAATATTCCCAGATAAACATAAACTGAGATAATTCATCACTAGCATACCTAATCTATAAAAAATACTAAAGAGAGTCCATTGTGCAAAATGGAAAACATAAATCCTATTTCATTAATTGCTACAGTAAATATTATCAGACAAAATAGTTTTTTTAATTTAGTTTTTATTTTATATTGGGGTACACTTGATTTACAATGCTTTAAAATTGTGGTACTGGTGAAGACTCTTGAGAGTCCGTTGGACAATAGGAGATCAAACCAGTCAATCCAAAACAAAATCAACCCTAAATATTCATTGGAAGGACTGATGCTGAAGCTGAAGCTCCAACTTTGGCCACCTGATGTGAAGAGCCAACTTATTGGGAAAGACCCTGATGCTGGGAAAGATTGAGGGCAGGAGGAGAAGGGGATGACAGAGGATGAGATGGTTGGATGGTATCACTGACTCAATGGACATGAGTTTGAGCAAACTCTGGGAGAGAGTGAAGGACAGGGAAGCTTGGCATGCTGCAGTCCATGGAGTCACAAAGAATTGGACATGACTTTGTGACTGAACAACAACCAAAAAAAAAAATTCCAATGAAAGGCAGATGTTAGCAGGAGGGATAAAAAGACATGATCCAGCTGCCTACATGAGACATATTCTAGATTCCAAGATACAAAAAGTTGAAATTAAAAAGATGGAAATATATATGCTATGCAAATAGTAACTGAAGACAGCTGAGGTGGCTATACTATTATCAGACAGAATAGTGGGGTTTTTTTTTTGTATATGCCAATAAAATTTTATTTATTTATTTGTTTTACCCCCCTCCCACCTCCCTCCCCATCCCATCCCTCTGGGTCATCCCAGTGCACCAGCCCCGAGCACCCTGTATCATGCATCGAACCTGGATTGGTGATTCATTTCACATATGATAATATACATGTTTCAATGCCATTCTCTCAAATCATCCCACCCTTGTCCTCTCCCACAGAGTCCAAAAGACTGTTCTACACATCTGTGTCTCTTTTGCTGTCTCGCATACAGGGTTATCGTTACCATCTTTCTAAATTCCATATGTATGCGTTAGTATACTGTATTGGTGTTTTTCTTTCTGGCTTACTTCACTCTGTATAATAGGCTCCAGTTTCATCCACCTCATTAGAACTGATTCAAATGGATTCTTTTTAATGGCTGAGGTATATTCCATTGTGTATAGGTACCACAGCTTTCTTATCCATTCATCTGCTGATGGACATCTAGGTTGCTTCCATGTCCTGGCTATTACAAACAGTCCTGCGATGAACATTGGGGTACAACGTGTCTCTTTCAATTCTGGTTTCCTCGGTGTGTATGCCCAGCAGTGAGATTGCTGGGTCAAATGGCAGTTCTATTTCCAGTTTGTTAAGGAATCTCCACACTGTTCTCCACAGTGGCTGTACTAGTTTGCATTCCCACCAAAAGTGTAAGAGGGTTCCCTTTTCTCCACACCCTCTCCAGCATTTATTGCTTGTAGACTTTTGGATAGCAGCCATTCTGACGGGCATGAAATGGTACATCATTGTGGTTTTGATTTGCATTTCTCTGATAATGAGTGATGTTGAGCATCTTTTCATGTGTTTGTTAGCCATCCGTAAGTCTTCTTTGGAGAAATGTCTGTTTAGTTCTTTGGCCCACATTTTGATTGGGTCGTTTATTTTTCTGGAATTGAGCTGCAGGAGTTGCTTATATATTTTTGAGATTAATTATTTGTCCGTTGCTTCATTTGCTATTATTTTCTTGCATTCTAAAGGCTGTCTTTTCACCTTGCTTATAGTTTCCTTTGTTGTGCAGAAGATTTTAAGTTTAATTAGGTCCAATTTGTTTATTTTTGCTTTTATTTCCAATATTCTGGGAGGTGGGTCATAGAGGATCCTGCTGTGATTTATGTCAGAGAGTGTTTTGCCTATGTTTTCCTCTAGGAGTTTTATAGTTTCTGGTCTTACATTTAAATCTTTAATCCATTTTGAGTTTATTTTTGTGTACGGTGTTAGAAAGTGTTCTAGTTTCATTCTTTTACAAGTGGTTGACCAGTTTTCCCAGCACCACTTGTTAAAGAGATTGTCTTTTTCCATTGTATATTCTTGCCTCCTTTGTCAAAGATAAGGTGTCCATCAGTTCAGTTCAGTTCAGTTCAGTCACCCAGTCATGTCAGACTCTTTGCGACCCCATGAATCGCAGCACGCCAGGCCTCCCTGTCCATCACCAACTCCCGGAGTTTACCCAAACCCATGTCCATCGAGTTGGTGATGCCATCCAACCATCTCATCCTCTGTCGACCACTTCTCCTCCTGCCCCCAATCCTCCTCAGCATTAGGGTCTTTTCAAATGAGTCAACTCTTCGTATGAGTGGCCAAAGTATTGGAGTTTCAGCTTCAACATCAGTCCTTCTAATGAACACCCAGGACTGATCTCCTTTAGGATGAACTGGTTGGATCTTCTTGCAGTCCAGGGGACTCTCAAGAGTCTTCTCCAACACCACAGCACAAAAGCATCAATTCTGCGGCGCTCAGCTTTCTTCACCGTCCAACTCTCACATCCATACATGACCACTAGAAAAACCATAGCCTTGACTAGATGGACCTTTGTTGGCAAAGTAATGTCTCTGCTTTTAAATATGCTATCTAGGTTGGCCATAACCTTCCTTCCAAGGAGTAAGCGTCTTTTAATTTCATGGCTGCAATCACCATCAGCAGTGATTCTGGAGCCCAAAAAAATAAAGTCTGACACTGTTTTCACTGTTTCCCCATCTATTTCCCATGAAGGGATGGGGCCAGATGCCATGATCTTAGTTTTCTGAACGTTGAGCTTTAAGCCAACTTTTTCACTCTCCTCTTTCACTTTCATCAAGAGGCTCTTTAGGTCTTCTTCACTTTCTGCCATAAGGGTGGTGTCATCTGCATATCTGAGGTTATTGATATTTCTCCCGGCAATCTTGATTCCAGCTTGTGTTTCTTCCAGCCCAGCATTTCTCACGATGTACTCTGCATATAAGTTAAATAAGCAGGGTGACAATATACAGCCTTGACGTACTCCTTTTCCTATTTTGAACCAGTCTGTTGTTCCATGTCCTGTTCTAACTATTGTTTCCTGACCTGCATACAGGTTTCTCAAGAGGCAGGTCAGGTGGTCTGGTATTCCCATCTTTTTCAGAATTTTCCACAGTTTATTGTGATCCACACAGCCAAAGGCTTTGGCATAGTCAATGAAGCAGAAATAGATGTTTTTCTGGAACTCTCTTGCTTTTTCGATGATCCAGCAGATACTGGCAATTTGATCTCTGGTTCCTCTGCCTTTTCTAAAACCAGCTTGAACATCTGGAAGTTCACGGTTCACATATTGCTGAAGCCTGGCTTGGAGAATTTTGAGCATTACTTTACTAGCATGCGAGATGAGTGCAATTGTGCGGTAGTTCGAGCATTCTTTGGCATTGCCTTTCTTTGGGATTGGTGTGTGGATTTATCTTTGGGCTTTCTCTTTTGTTCCATTGATCTATATTTATATCTTTGTGCCAGCACCATACTCTCTCGATGACTGTGGCTTTGTAGTAGAGACTGAAGTCAGGCAGGTTGATTCCTCCAGTTCCATTCTTCTTTCTCAAGATTGCTTTGGCTATTCGAGGTTTTTTGTATTTCCATACAAATTGTGAAATTATTTGTTCTAGTTCTCTGAAAAATACCTTTGGCAGCTTGATAGGGATTGCATTGAATCTATAGATTGCTTTGGGTAGTATACTCATTTTCACTATATTGATTCTTCTGATCCATGAACACGGTATATTTATCCATCTATTTGTGTCCTCTTTGACTGTGTCCTCTCATTATAAACAGCTGTTTTATTGGTACCTATAAAAATAAAAATAAAATTAAAGGTGGAAAAAAAGAAATATATCTAATGGCTAATCTAAGAGTTTCTTTAGTTTAAAACAAAGGGAAAAAAAGAAAAAACATCTTAGGGAGGTTTATTTGTGGTATTTGCTTCCTCTCAATGGGTCTTATAGTTTCATTTGTCTAATGCTAATAAAAAGATTAGAATATTTTTTTTAAAAAAAATTTTGGTTATGCTGGGTCTTTGTTGCAGCACACAGACTCTTCATTGCACTGTGCAGGCTTCTCTAGTGTGGCACATGAGCTGTCTAGTTGCAATGTGTGGGCTTAGTTGCCCCAGAGCACTGGGATCTTAGTGCCATGACCAGAGATCAAACCCACATTCCCTGTATTGGAAGGTGAATTCTTTACCACTGGACCACCAGAGAAGTCCCAAAACATTAGAATAATTAATGCTAACAGAAAAAAAGACGTTGTAAGGAAAGCCTAGATACTTTTTCCAACAAGGTAGAAATTGTACAAAGTACTTATTTCAAATGAATAAGGAAATATTTAGATGGCTGTTTAAAATAGGGTAAATAAAATGGACATTTATGTGATTAGAACACAAGGTTTTGATATTATACCACCTAAGGTTAAATGGGCCAAAAGTGACCCTGCACCCCTACTGGTCCTCAACATTAAAAATCCAAACAAATCTGCTCTATTTACCTTAGATATATGTGTTTGTATATATATAGAGAGAGATGACTTAGAAAAAAATTACACTGAGATACCTGACCAGCGATTATTTGCGGCAACAGTTAGGCCAAAGGGCCTGAGTTTCTTGACTCAAACCCCCTTCTTGGGATCCCAGAGCCTTTTCCATAAAAATAGATAAAACGAAATGAGCAGAGAATAAAAAGAAAGAAAACCTTCTAGAATTCCTCTTGTAAGATCAAAACTTGCTGATTGGATCCTAATGAAGGCTAAAGTTAAAGGTATAAAATATTGACACAATTGAGAATAAAATTTGTATATATTTAAACGGGCTTTATATAAGATGGTTACAACTCTTTTGTTTAATTATATTGTAGAGTAGACATGTTTCATTGGGGAAGCTTTCCCTGCGAAGAAATACACATCTGCCCCTCAGAAAATATTAATTGAACATACTGAAGGAAGTCAATTGAGTTACATGAGCCATACAAATAAGTAAAAACTGGAAACTAATATTCAAGGGCTAATAAAAATTAAATTACTGATTTTGCTCTGTGGTTAAGTTGTAAACTCAGAAAGAATATTTTCGTTGGAACTTCCCTGGTTGTTCACTGGTTAAGACTGCATGCTTCCACTGCAGGAGGCACGGGTTCAATTCCTGGTTGGGGAACTAATATCCTGAAGTTGCATAAAGCAACTAAATAAATTAAAAAAACTTTTAAAAAATAAAAGAAAGTCTTTGCCAAATGCCTTAAATGAGCTTTTGTAGGCATGATAAATTCAATTCTAAAGTTACAAAAAATAGAACTCCTAAACTTCAGTTTAGAACATAGAACTGCAAAACTTCTGACCAATATAATATATAGTTGGACAAATCAATTTTGTAGTATCATTTAGGTGACAAACTCGTTCTTTTGCGGAACTAAAAGCAACTGTCATTTTCTTGTAAATCTCTTCAAATCAGAAAATGTAAACACAGGCCACAATGACCTGAGACTAAGCCCAATTAGCTCAATCAGACAAGACTTGAAACCAAGGGGAAAAAATGACAAACTGGCAGTTTTAAAGTTCAAGCTTCTTGGGATGCTCCCTCAGCAAAACTTTACAAATTATAAAGCCTTAGACATTTGAGCAAGCAACTTTCATGTATTTCAATTGCTCTGTATAAACTAATAACTTTATAAAACCTGATGATTCATTTACCAGTGAGTAAACAATCTGTCTGCAATGCAGGAGATTCAAGTTTGAACCCTGGGTCAGAAAGATCCCCTGGAGGGTAACCCACTTGAGTATTCTTGCCATGGACAGAGGAGCCTGGCAGGCTACAGTTCATAGGGTTGCAAAGAATTGGACATGACTGAAGTGACTGAGCACACAACACACATACATAATTATATATTAATATATAATGTGTAAGTGGGTTGCCATGCTCTCCTCCAAGGGATCTGCCAGACCCAGGGATCAAACTCATGTCTCCTGCACCTCCTGCATTTCAAGTAGATTCTTTACTGACTGAGCCACCTGGGAAGCTCCTGTAATTATATATAGTATATAATATATGTATAAATAATTATATATATATAATTTCTACCTCTAGAAAGTATTGTAAAAATTGAATTTACAAAGTTCAATTTAAATGTAAGTGCTTTCAAATCAAATGTAAAAGAAACTGGCCAAAATTTGACTTTAAGATTCATGTGAACTGGGGAATATTTAATATTAAGTTGCTACCTAGTACTAAAGTTTGTTGATATAATTAATATAGACATGTCTTTAGAGTCATCAATATTAAGTATAATACTTTATTTACCTAGGTCTAATAAAAGTCAAATAAGACCTTTTATATGTTGCAAGGAAAATAATTTGATATGATGAAACTTTAAATGTAAATGAGATAAGACCTTTGGGGTTAACTCTTTAAAATTAATTATTTTTTAGAAATGTCCACTTAAAATGATCTCACCAGATAATTTTGTAACTTAAAGGTCTAGAGTTGTACTAGTTTAAGTGATAGAAGTTACTGAATAGCTAGGTTATTCACACATACACACACAAATAAAATACTGAGACATGAATTACTAAATAGAGAAGCTAAAGATATTTAGGACTATTAATAAATATGTTTCATGCCACCCTGAGATGTTCTCTGTTAGAAAACCAATGTTGTTAGAAAATATCACTGGTATTTATTTATTGTTTTTGGCTGTCCTGGGTCTTTGCTGTTGCATGTGGACTGTATCTAGTTGTGGAGAGTGGATCTCAGAAAGGAATGCTAAACTAAGTTTATTTGGTATGCTAAATTACTTAAAAACATTGTCAAGTGATTGGAGATGAACCTTAGGTTGAAAAAAGTGAAGTCACTCAGTCATGTCTGACTCTTTGCAACCCCGTGGACTGTAGCCTACCAGACTCCTCCGTCTATGGGATTTTCCAGGCAAGAGTACTGGAATGGGTTGCCATTTCCTTCTCCAAGGGATCTTCCTGACCCAGGGATCAAACCCAGGTCTCCCTCATTGCAGGCAGATGCTTTACCATCTGAGCCACCAGGGAAGCCCTTAGGTTAGGTTATACTGTATGAATAAACATCATTAATATAGCTATTCCAAAATTTATATGGAATCCCTAACCTCTGGTATGTCCTGATATGGTATCAGTCATAAATCTAGCTATTACCCTAAAATGTTATATGTCAAAAGAAATATCCAAGTTTCTTGCTAATTGCATTGTACTCAAATCTTTAACCATGCTGTTTTAAGTTTTGTTCTATATAGAAAATCATTATTTTACACTGATGCTTTTACAAAATGAAGATTTTCCAGAAGACTCTTTAAAAAGGACTTTTAAAACAAATACAAGTTTCAGCAAGGAGATTAAACCAGTCAGTCTTAAAGGAAATCAACCCTGAATACTCACTGGAAAGACTGACGCTAAAATTGAAGCTCCAATACTTTGGTCACCTGATGCAAACAGCTGACTCATTGGAAAAGACCCTGATGCTGGGAAAGATTGAAGGCAGAAGGAGAAGAGGGCAACAGAGGATGAGATGGTTGGATAGCATCACTAATGCAATGGACATGAACTTGGGCAAACTTTGGGAGATGATGAGGGACAGGGAGGCCTGGCGTGCTGCAGTCCATGGGGTTACGAAAAGTTGGAAACAATTTGGCAACTGAACAACAAGTTTCTGATAGCTTTTATTAGTATATAATACCACAGAACTGGGTAACAAAGGCAAAACCCTAGTGAAAAACCTGATGACCTCCTCCAGATCAGGAATTAATTAAGGGACTGAATGAACTGATATGATTATAATTCTATGACTCTTTGGAAAATACACTAGCTTTAGTCTTTGTTTTCCAGAAAAGCTTTTTTCTATTATGCCTTTCTTTCCTACAAAGGGCTCTGTGCCCATTGGGGCTCTGTGTGGAGGCTCTCAATGCTGTTCTGTTGTTAAGGGGCAGTCAAGCACATTAGGTCCAAAGGCACAGGTACATTTATTTATCAAACCAATATGTTAGCAAAAGGAATTTAGATCAGCATACTCTATATCTCAGATGATCTTATTTAGGGTGCTACTGTTCAGGGGCCTTGTTGATTTGAGATTTCAGATTGATCTATTTTAGAAGAGAATCAGGAAAAGCCTTTTTTCTAAATCACAGAAAATAAGAAGAGGTTTATTGTAGCAAACATCAGAAAGACAGATATCATCTTTAAGGTGAGTGCTGGGGCAGCCTTCCGAGAATTCCTGAGGGCTGAGAAGCCGTGCTCAATCAGCCCTTTACCTCATGACTCTGTCATGGGTGGGATCTCGTGAGCTGGCTCTCGGCATCTCCCCCTTTTTTATTTTTTAAGACGGCCAAATGGGCTTCAGTCGCGAGCTTTTGAATACTCAGCTGAAGAACTCTGACATACAAGGAAGGATTATAATGAGAAGCAGAACCAAGGCGGCTACAGCAACATAACTGAATATAGTTGATAAGATATTTTTTTCAGTAATAAAGTTAGACAAGGTATGAAAGAAATCATTAGTGGCCCCTGCAGTAGTGAAATCTAGATGGGACTGTTCTAAGGTCTTTATTTGACCATGAAGCTTTTTCAGATCTAAGCCAATGTTGGAGCTATTCCAAATTCCTGAAATATGATTCTTAATTTTTTTTCAATTATAATCTGTATCGTTTACTTTTAAAGGTGTCACACAAATCCACCGAAAGTCGGAGTGACAGGATAATGTTAACTTTACCTTTAAAGCCTGTAACTCGGTTCCAATATGCATAACTGCCTCCTCTAGAACGTCCACTTTTATTTTTAATTTCTTATCTATAATCTCTTGCATAGCTAAAGTTAGAGAAACATTTTTGGACATAGTATTGACATATTGAGCAGTATGTACTTGTTGAGTTAATGATCTTGTTGCTACAGTAACAGAAGTAATTGCTGTTATTAAAGCTGAAATTTTTAAGACAAGTAGCCCTACAAACCGTCGGGGACACATTAAATCTTGTAATTGTTGTAGAACAGTTAGACCGTAATTGTCATACCAATAGGTATTTACTGCGACAGGCAAGCAATGTAAGCATAACAACAATAACAACAAAAAGATGTCCAGGAGTTGTGGCGGCTCCCCGCTCGGCCACCAGCCTGTGAGTGTCCTCAGTCCACCTCCTAACTTGGCCCCAGGTAGGAGCATCAGCAGCTCTGGTTGAAGCAGCAGGGCGAGGATGTCTGCGCGGTCTGGGGCGAATGGGTCCTGGAGCATCACTCAGAGTGAGATCCTGAAACTGCTGACAGGGCGGTGCCTGTTTTGAAAGAGGCTGTGGTCTTTTGAAAAGAAAGTAGGGAGGGAGTGGGGGCTGCTTTTCCAGCGGCCGCGGAAGATGGACTCGAGCAGTGTGTCTCTCTTGAAGCGCCAGGTGCCTGAGGCGATGTATTCATAGTGAAGCCTCAGGTGAAAGGTCACTCGCCTTTCGGCTTTTCTTTGGTTTTTTCAGGTCTGGAATCGAAACAGGAGAAGTGGAATCCTGCGGAAACACAAGTATACCCTCTCCCACAAGTTAACAGCACAAATGGCCCTTTTCACTCTCTAGTAAGGAAGTCTTTTCACTTAACCAGGGGCGGAGTCGTAGCCCCTTCATGAATCCAGTGCCTCATCATTGTAGTTTGTCCCTGTGTGTCTACGTTTAAATGATTAATTATAAACAAAGCATGGTGTAGAACATGATGTGGAGAGAAATACTTAAATTTTACCTGTCTTAATTTAGCTATTTGATTTCTTAAAGTCTGGTGCACCCTTTTTACTGTGGCTTGGCCTTGGGGATTTACTCTTAATGGTAGAGATGGACTAGATGTTGGGCAGTCTGGACACAACTTGACTATTTGTCTAGCTGCCTCCCTAGGGATATGAAACTCATGCCTTAAACCAGCTGCATTTTGACGGTGAATTTTGTGAGAATGTTTAGCCTTGTCAATCTTCTTACATAAGTTTAAAGCGATTACTTTAGTTAATGCATCTGCCAAAGCATATTTTTTCATGTAGAGGGCCGGGCAAGCCGGAATGGGCTCTAATATGTCCCACAAAATATTCTTTATCTCTGTGCTTAATCTCTTTTTGTAAATTAAATAACAAGGAGAAGATAGTAGTCTTATTTTCCAGAATATTAGCAGTCTCAATATGAGGAAACATCCCTAACGATATATCGGAAGTCAGTTGAAAGATTGAAGGTATGGTCTCTCAAATGTTGAAAAGCCCAAATAACTGCCCTTAACTCAGCTCTTTGGGCAGACGTCTCTACAGTTACCTGAACATGGGATTTTTTTATTAATAATTGTAACTGCTTTACCCTTAGAGGAACCATCTGTGAAAAACTAAAATTGCCCCTTTTTAAGGTTGAATAGAAAATTTCTTTGGAAAAATCACGGCATGTGTTTTCAAAAAATGTAAAAGGGGGCTTGAGGGTAAATGAAACAAAATTTGTCTCCTGAAATCCATCAGGGCAACTTGCCAATTATCACTATTTTGTAAAAGAAATTGCAGTTGATCATTATTGAATGGAATCACTATACTTGCTACTCCCTTTTTAAAAATTTTATACTTGTTTTTATTATCTTTTATAATTAATTGTGCCACCAAGCTGGGATAAGATAAAACTATTTTTCTTGGGGTCACTGGTAGATAGAGCCATTTTTGGGCCTTTTTGCCACAAGCATCTTGTAGGTGTATGTTCTGTGGTGACAATAATTAAATCCCATCCTCTGGTAATATTAATTCTAATTAATTGATCATTTAAAGCCTCATCTATTTTAACAAGAGCCGACTCTGTCTCACTAGTCAATTCTCTTTTAGAACTGGGATTAGGATCGCCCCTTAAGCAATAAATAGAGGCTTTAAATCCGCAGTAGTCAGTCTTAAATGTGGGCATATCCAATTAATATCTCTTAATAATTTTTGGAAATTATTTAAAGTTAGTAAACGATCTCTTTGCAGCTGCAAAGGAGCATGACTCACAGTATGGGTATTTAACACCTTTCTTAAATAAGAAAAAGGAGGATTTACTTGTATCTTATCTGGAACTATCTTTAAACCTCAGTTTTTTAAGGCCTTAATCAACTTAGATAAGATTTGTTGTAATAAGGCTCTATCTTTATGGGCAGCTAAAATATCATCTATATAGTGTATCAAATATAAATTTTTATATTTTCATCTAACATATTACACATCTTGATCCACAAATTTTTGACACAAGGTGGGGTTACTTTTTATTCCCTGAGGCAAAACCTTGGGAGAGATCATTCCCAGGTCTTGGGAAAATTTTATTGATAGGCCACTCAGTGTGTTGTTATTGGACCAGGCCTTGTAAGTAACAAAAGTCTCTGGACCACTGTCTTACTAGCCTCTTGGTCTAGGAAAATATTTTCTCTTGTTGTTTTTTCCCATATCTAGAGTTATACTATTACAATCATTGTTCTCATATGGAACTGTATCAGCACTACATCACAGACTCAGTCACACATTTGTTAACGTAAGAAATAATCTTTTGAAACAAGTGACATAGAAGATAATATAGCTATAGCTAGCAGTTATTAGTAAAGTCATAAGTAAGAATTATAAGTCATAACTTTTATTAGGTAGAACCCAGTATACCCCAGATCATCTGACTTCATTTGTTAAATGACTATAGCCTGGTGTTAATCTCTTGGTTGTACATCATGGAGCATCTGATCCTTATCTGAAGATTGTTTACTGAGATAAGCCTTAGAAACAAACTTAGAGTGTCTTTTTAAATAACTTAATTAACTCTGTTAGCAATATAACACAACAAAGAACTATCTCAGAAGTGAGTCTTAGTAAACACTAGACTTTAATTAACAAAACTAGAAACTTAGTTTAACAATTTATAAAACTTAATATTCAGTGAAACATGATTTTTTTCATTATGGAGGCATTAACCCTGCAGCCAAGGAAGGCTTTAACCCATCAAATAAAAATGAGGTTTGTCAGGGAGCCGGGAAAAGCCAAGCGGCCGTCTTGGATTTCCCATAGCCCTGACTCTTTGATTTTCAGCTATTGTTAATACAAGTCTAACAGTGAGGGGTTATTTTTTGTATAAGCAGAATGATCTTTTATATGTACCATAATCTTAAATAATGCTTATTTACTCTACCAAAGTAACAAAAGACTTTAAAAACAAATATAAATCACTTAAAGGTAAAGAAATTCATAATCTGTTATTGAAAGAAAATGAACTCAGGTAGTTTAATAGCTCTTTGGGATGTCTCAGGGGCCCTCTGAAGCATCCCAAAGTCAGCTAGAAGTCTAAGTTATTTAGGCAGTTTTGTCAATAGATATCAAAAGAGTTTATAACACTCAGTCAGACAGAAGCATATAGATCACTATGAAATAATATATTTATTCAGCCAAAGTAACAAAGAAGATTTTAGGTAAGGTAAACATAGAACAGATCACTTCAGATGTAAAGAAACTTAAAATTCATTATCAAAGGCAGTTCACCATCTTAAGAAAACCTGCAAAACTCTTTCCTTGGGGTCCACTTTCCACAAAAACTTTCCATCACTTACTGTACCTGTCTGTTTTTTCATCTTGAAATAGCCACCTGTAAGTCAGACCTACTTCCTTTTTCCTTCATAAAATGTAATTTCATTTCTCATACCTTCCTTACTGAAAACACACATCCTACTTTCCTTAAGCAACCAAGAACTGACCTTTATATTAGCATTTTATAAATTGGTGAACATAAATACCAGTGATAATTTTTAAAAAAATTTTAGCGAACTTTTTAGGATGGCATCAAACATTATTTATTAACAGTCCAAAATCTTTTTCTGTAAGTTAGCATTTAGTAATGAATGTTTTAGAATCTTATTTTATTTGGAAATGACCTAGTTATTCAATAAACTTTTGTTATTTAGTTTAGCACAACCCTAGAAATTCAGGTTACTGAAATGTAGAGAGACTGTTTTAGACAGACATTTTTAATCTTAATAGAATTTATCTAAAAGTTTATATCTCATTTATATATATATATATATATATATTTTTAGTTTCTTCACTCTAGGTACCTTTTTTGTCGACAAACTTGTGACAGATGTAATAATATAATAATATTTAACTTATAATAAACCTAGGTACAATAAAAATATGCTTAATATTAACGACTATTAGACATGTCTTGTTTTTCTTTTAAGTCTCTCATATGGTAGCCAGCATATTTCTTAATTGTTGTAGCTAGGCTTGGTCTCTTCTCCCTCATTCTTTTCTTTAACAGATACTTTTTTAGATTCATGCACGGGATCTAGGGCATCCCTAATCATGTTCCATAAGGGAAAGGTATCGGTAGGCACCTTTTTTGGACCGTGCAGAGTGTTAGCTTTCTTCATCTTAATTCCTCTTTTATTCAATAATTGTAAGATTACTTGTATAAAAAGTTGTCGTTCTTTTGACTCGCTATTACCCATCTTAATTTCCTTTTTGTTCTAAAAAATCTTTCTCAAAGTCTCAAGTTTACTTTTCAAAAATGTTCTCAAAATCTCCTCAAAGTTCTCAGCACTACCCACTACTCCTCACCCTACCTATCTTATGCAGGGGGGTCTGCAGCACCCTTAGTGGGGTCCTATCCGTTCCGAAAACTGAACGATTAGGAGAATTACCTTCAGGTCCCTGTTCCGGGCGCCACTTGCCGGAGTCCAGCCCCAGCAGGTCAGGGTTCCCTCAGGATGGACGGCGTCGGCGATGCGAATGAGAAGACACAGCGAGTCTCGGTGTTTCCAAGTGTCTTCTGACTTTATTGTTTTTAAGACAGCTTTGGTATTTTTAGTGGTACATAGAAACAAATGTAAAGTATAGAGTCATGCCAGATCAGCTCGATGGATCAGCAGTTTTTGATCCATATCGGAACCAGAACACTGTTTGTGTTTCTAAGTTATAAAAGGTTTAAAATTGTTTACATCATCTTCTGGCCCAGAGGCCTGCTAACATCTTGTGACTCTTTTATTGATAAGGGTTGATCAGCCAGGACACTTTTGCATCAGGCACAGCAGGAAAGAATTCATTAATAGAAAGTTTCAAGGTAAAACCTGTTTTCGGTAATTTACTCTATGCCTTGAGCTTAACAGAAAAGAATGTGGTTCCATAAAGTCATAGTACAGCAAGCTGAAACAATGTAGCACAAAGGTCAGTTCTTAGCAAAATCACCAGCTGAATTAACAAATTGTCTTATTATTTGTATTAAAACTAAACTTTTATTTATATAAATCCCTAACTATTATGCTTTCATTATATAGGCTAAATATGTTAAGAGTAAAAACATAGTGAGTAAATATAGATTAAGTAACAGTTTCATAAAGCAATATTTCTTATATTTCCTAACAAGCCTTTCTTCCCTACAAAGGGCTCTGTGCCCATCGGGGCTTTCTGTGCGGAGGCTCTCAATGCTGTTTTATTACTAGGGAGAAGTTATGCACATTAGCTCCAAAGGCACAGGTACATTTATTAAACAAACCAATATGTTAGCAAAAGGAATTTAGATCAGCATACTCTGTATCTCAGATAATTTTATTTAGGGTGCTACGTTCAGGGGCCTTGTTGATTTGAGGTTTCAGAATGATCTATTTTAGAAGGGAATCAGGAAAGGCCTTTTGCCTAAGTCACAGAAAATAAGAAGAGGTTTATTATAGCAAGCGTCAGAAAGAGAGATCTCATTTTTAAGGTGAGCGCTGAGGCAGCCTCTCGAGAATCCCTGAGGCCTGAGTTGCTCTGCTCCTCAGTCCTTCTTATGACTCTGTCATGAGTGGGGATCTCGTGAGCTGGCTCCTGGCATATACTAATCATTGTTTTAGTATGTTCTTTATTTTCATATTGTTTATGATTTGTGTTTCCCTGCTGCACTATGACTTTGTCAATATTACTAACTGAATTACTTATATCCTATGTATCTTATAAGATTGTTGTCTCTTATAAAAGAGTGATCTCAGAAAGGCAGCAGTGAGCAGTGGCCTGAAGCAAAATCTTAGTTCCCTGCTCAGGAATTGAACCTGGGTAGCCTGGATAAAAATCAGGGATCTTAGCCACTAATCCGTCAGGAGCTAGAAGCTAGAAGCAAAATTCTCTAGGCCCTTGCTCCCACTGAAAAATGCCTTTCTCAAAGAGGAAAACTGTAAAAAATAGGTACAAAGTTTACTATCAGAGATACAATACAACAAGTGGGAAAGCACACAGAGAAACAGCTTGTTTAGTTAAGACAGAAGCAACAAAGCAGAGATACATACCTGGAGAGAAAGGGTGTGGGTGTTCCCCCTAAGGAGGAGGAGTACAGTAAAATGGCCATTAACTCATTTATATAGTGCAGTTCTTAAGGGTCTTTGTTTACTTTTGGCCAATCATCTGGTGTCTTTTTCCTCACCTGACTTGTTCTAGGACCCTCACCAGCACGTGTGTGCTACTTTTTTCCAAGATGGATTCCAGCCCAGAGGCCTTGGAGAGGGCCTTGGCATCACATAATATGGGGCAGTGCCCCCTCCTTTTTGACCCCCAAGGAGCCTTTCTGCATATATGTAGTGTCTCCTTTTCCCCTAGGATGGGAAATACGTGGCCTCTTGATCTTTTACTCAGGCAAGGTTTAGCCCCTCTCAGTCCCTGCCATAGCTGTTATATTAAAGTGTCCTTAGGAGACAGAGCCTGGCTATTTACCCTGATACCTGTTGTAATTTCTATTTTGAAGTGCAAATAGGAGGCTGTTTTAAGTACCTAGCCTCAAGCCCACTTGTCTCCTTCCTCAGGAAATATAAATTAGAGATTAGTTGTAAATGCCTAGTTAGGAACCCATCTATCTCCTATCTCAACAGTACCCATCTTGAAGAAATATATCACATGTATAACCCCACATAGCACACTTGTAATATTGTTATTCTAGGTATGAGAAGAAGCAACAAAGGAAATTATCTCCTGGGTTATAACAGCCTGGTAAGTCAGAGAGTCTAGAGAATCTTTAAGTTTCTACAGAGCCTAATCAGGAAATAGCACCTAGAGTGGCATGTCAACAAGAATTTTTGCCGTATCTGGGACCTCCCAGCACCATGAGACAAAAATTGGTCATGAAATGTCTCCCAAATATTGGTCAAATTTCAGACCAAGAGGAGGAACTGAGAAACGGAATATTGCTTGCCATATCAGTAAACAAATGATGTCATTGTCATCAGTGATTGCAGCCACTGTCAACAATGGTGAGCTGGTGAACCCTGAGGGGACTCAGGATGTGAAAAAACAGGATACTGGCCCCAGATAGCTGAGGTGCATATCAAAGGAATGTTTTCAGTGAGCTGAGGCTCTTGCATCTTATCATATATAGAAAAGCATTAAATTACTTAACTTGAGATATCTGGTTTTCTTTAATTAATAACAATTTTTTGACTTCTGACTACTTGCCCTTTATTGCAAAACTGTATATCTTGGCTCTCTCCCTAGAATTCTCAAAGCAGTTCTCTCAAGGTTACTTGAGATGTTGCCTCCCAGGCTTAAAGTCCTAAAAATTTCCACTGAATAAAACGTAACTCTCAACTTTTAGATTGTGAATTTTTTTTTTTTAGTCAACATCAGACACAACATAAGCTTCATGAAGGCAGCTACCTTATATTAATTAAACGGTGACCTGTTTCTTCAAGGCCAAGAATGTGTCTGGCACATAATTGTTGTTTTTAGTCACTAAGTTGAGTCCAACTCTTTTGTGACCTCATGGACTGTAGCCCACCAGTCTCCTCTGTCCATGGGATTTCCCAGGCAAGAATACTGGAGTGAGTTGTCATTTCCTTCTCTAGGGGATCTTCCTGACCCCTGGTCAAAGCCATATCTCTTGCATTGGCAGGCAGATTCTTTACCACTGAGCCACCAGGGAAGCCCACCTGGAACAAATAGGAACTCAATAAATATTTGTTTATGAATGAAAGAATGTTAGTAACAGTGTTGGGTCTCTTCACATGTACTTCCATCCCTAATAAACTGAAAAACCAAGTGTGAACTTTCCATTTCTTAGCATCCCCAATTGTTTTCTGTTTAATGGCCTTCAGGCTTAGACCCAGAACAAAGAGATACAAAGGAGGCTGCACTGAACCTAACTTCTCTAATCTCCACAGGAATGTTGCCCTTGCCCCACAAGTGCATTCCATTCCTTGCCTTGGAATGGGAGCCCTCTTTCAGTAAAGGTACGCATGAAAAGAGGATGTTTAAGGGACCAGGGTCAGGGTTCCAGCAATTACTGATGTTTTCTCCATATTCCCAGTGAGATCTGAAAATCACTGAGATCCTGAAAGATCCCATTCCCTCTCCCCTCCACCTTCATTGTGTCAACCAGTCTAAGACAAAAAAAAAAAAAAAAGCAATTCAGACCATTTGGTTGGCTGCATTTGGACCGGGCAAGTAATTGTTTTATTGATATAGATTTCAGAATCTGATTTCTGGTTTTGCTTTCCTTTTCTACTTTGGGCTTGGCCACACTGAACTGGACTTTGTCTTATTGCACTTTGTAAGAATAATCAGCCTCCTCTAATTAGCCTAATGTTCATTTAACAGATGCATATTGATATGTCTCCCATGTATCAGACACTGCTGTAAGCACTTGGAATGCATCAGAAAACAGAAAGAGATATAAGTTCTTTGTCCTACAGGAGCTTCTCCTCTCAAAGCAAGGATGGTGTGTGGGATAACAATAAAAAACAAACATAATGAATAAGTTAGTTTATGGAATATTGGAGGCTGATAAGTAAGTACTTTGGAAAAAAGTAGGTGGGAATAAAGAAATTGGGGTGAGGGGAAGTAGATTACAATTTTAAACAGAGAAACCTCCTTTAGAATGGGACATCTCAACAAAAAGCTGAAGGAGTTGAATTAGGTATTCAGCCATGTGACTACCTAAGAAGTTCAACCATGTAAATATCTAAGAGCAGAGCATTTCAGGCAGAGAGAGCAAAAAATACTAAGGCCTTAAGGCAGGATCATGCATGGCCTGTTAAGGAATAGCTGTGTGACTGGAAAGGGTGAATGGGAGTTGTTAGGGGACAAGGCCAGGGATGTGATAGGGATCATATCATCCAGGGCAGTTACCTGCTGTAAGAATTGGTCTTTACTCTTGTTGTAGCTATGAGTTCCGGGAAACAAACTCACTCAGAAGGACAATGCAGATAGTGGAGTGCCCTTTATTACACCGGCGGGCCTAAGGCAGAGTCTCCTCTTAGTCAAGGACCCTGACCAGTTTTTGTGAAAACCTTATATACCCTAAGTGTACGTGCCCAAACCCACCTCCCCAAATCCCCTGAAACTAGTCAGAACAAAGGAAAAGAAAGATACAATCAAAGTTAACCTGTGATTCGTATGCCTTAAGTCTAGGTAGTTAACAGTGGACAGTTATCAATAGGCCTGTGGTCATACCCCAATAAGCATAATAGAATTTATGGTTCTATTCAGTTACACAGATAATTAGAGTATTCTTTTAGGCACCGGAGAGTCTAGGTATGAGCCCTTGGGCTCTTCCATCCGGGGGGTCTGGTTTTCCGGTTGGTATGTCGTTTCCATAGATACGGGGCATATAGCTCAAAGTCCACAGTCTGGCCCAAGATGGAGTCCTGCTTTCAAGATGGAGCCTGTTCTGTCTGTTTCCTCCTTCACTCTGGCAGGATTTTTAACAGAGGAGTTAAAGAATCCCTCAGGTACTGCATTAAGAACAGACTGCAAAGACACAACAGAAACCAGATCTATTTCTTACTATCCCAGTAATCTAGGCAAAAAAAAAGATGGTGGTAGCCGGGCGGGGAAGTAGTTATAGGGGAGGAAAAAGTTTTCCTTGACTCTTTTAGGGTCCATTGGTTGAGTCTGAAAATTAAACTGGTAAAGATTAACAGGAGAAAATCATACATATTTATTTTACATGATACAAGAATCTTCATAAGGAAATGAAGACCTGAAAAAAAAAAAAAAAAGATTAAACCTGAGTGCTTTTAAAGCTAGGTTTGATGAGCAGTTCGAAGTCATGGAACAATATGCTAGGACAAAGAGACTGAGCTACGCATAATAACCTGGAGAAAATGCAGCAAGCCTTGTTCATTCAGATTCTTCTTCATGTCCAAGTGCCTTTTCTTGGATATAAGGATATTCCTTTCTTTAATATTTCTTATTTCATGTAAGAGCAGTTCTTTACATGATGGCCTTGGCACTTGCTTCAGGGGGAAAGGGCTGAAGAGGTCAGAGGGAACTTCCTGTGTCTGCTGTTTTCTCAAACTCATTCAGCTTAAAATATTCGATATGCCCAGGTACCATAATTTGGAATAGTGTGTCCTAAACCCCATCACAGTGTAGATGGTTAGATTCTGGATACACTTTGAATATAAACCCACGGAAAGAAATAAATATGGCATTTGAGAGAAAGAAAGAAGTCAAAGATGACTCCTAGGTTTTCTCTTGAACAACTCAACAGAGTTGCCATCAGCTGAGATAGGAAAGTCAGGTTTGAGATGTATATTAGATTTTCCAGGTGGAGAAGCTGAGCAAGCAGTTGGATATACAGCCAGGAGCTCAGGAGAGAGATCGGACAGCTGTTGGCATAAAAATAAAGTATTCAAAGCCCTGAAACTGAATGAGAGTGTGAGAGTAGAGAAAGACTAGGGGACCAAAGACTAAGTCTTAGGCACTCCAACATTTAAAGCAGTAATGACGATAGAAATACAACATGAGTAACATCAGTTTCAAGTTTTCTAGTAGCCAACACTTAGAAAAAGAAAAAAAAAACAGGTGAAAGTATTATAACTTTAAACTAAGATATCCAAAATGATATCATTTCAACACTATAAATGTGATCACTATAAAAATTATTAATGAAATATTTTATATCTCCTTTTATCCTGATAAGTCTTTCAAATCTTATGTGTGCATGTTTACAGCAGTCTCCATTCAGGCTGGCCACACTTCTAGTGCTCAAAAGAGCCCCTTGGGGCTAGAGGCTATAGTGTTGGACAGCATAGATTTAGAGGTTTGGGAGAAGAGAGGCTAGCAAAAGAAACGAAGAGGAGCAATCTGTTAGATAAAAGGAAGCTGATACACCATGGCTTCCTGGAAGCCAGGTGAGTAGAAGTGGTGATAATCTGTAGAATTGCTTTCATGATAGTTTCAGTTTTCTTGATGAGGAAGCAAGCTAGGTTCACTGCCCAGAGAGAGAAAGTGAGAGGATGTATTGGGAGTATGAGGATTAAAGTGGAGAGTGTGAGAGAGGAAACAGGTTAAGAGAGTAAAGGATGATTGCTGGACAGCTCAAGATTCACTGAGGTTGGTAATCATGAATTTAAAGTGAGAATAAGTCTGTGAAGTTGGCTGTTTTTCTCTAGCCACAAAGATTCAGGCAATATAGGCAGAGACTTGGATTTAACCAGGGTAATGGTTTTATGCTCTCCTTCTTGATGCTACTTTGTTTTGATTAAAGTTATTCAGATTGCAAGTAACGTAATTCATCTCAAATTAGGTAAATCAAAACAGAAAATTTGTTGGAAGAATTCTGGATAATTTTCGGAACTCAAAGGCTGCCAGGAGATTCAAGAAGAAGGCAGCAGTCAGGAATCATGCTCTGGGCATGGCTAATCTATGCCTAATCCATGCCTCCTCTCTTGCTGATCCCACAGAGTGATCCCACAGAGATGGTGGCCCCACCAATATCAAGAGGATACCACCTCACCACCAGCCTCAGAACTCACAGATATCTTTGAATTTGCATCACTAAGAGAGAGAATCTGATGGAACAAGCTTAGACCAAATGAGGTGTAAGTCAAGAAAAATTATGGGGGATATGCAACAGTTAAATTCAAAATATTATCTTATACTATACATTTGCAAAAACATACAGCATCAGAGACTGACTCCTAGTAAATATTCATAACAAAGAAATTTTAGTGGAATATTCATTGTTACAAGATAAATTTTTTAAAAGATAAAATCATGATGCTCTTACAAATATAAAATGAACATATATCAAAGATTTTATTTAACTCAAGTAATGATGCAGGGTTTCAACCAGTCTGAAGAAGAATTCAAAGAATTCAAAGAATTCAGCCGAAGAAGCTGAAGTTGAACGGTTCTATGAAGACCTACAAGACCTTCTAGAACTAACACCCAAAAAAGATGTCCTTTTCATTATAGGGGATTGGAATGCAAAAGTAGGAAGTCAAGAAACACCTGGCGTAACAGGCAAGTTTGGCCTTGGAGTACAGAATGAAGCAGGGCAAAGACTAATAGAGTTTTGCCACGAGAATGCACTGGTAATAGCAAACACCCTATTCCAACAACACAAGAGAAGACTCTACACGTGGACATCACCAGATGGTCAACACCGAAATCAGATTGATTATATTCTTTGCAGCCAAAGATGGAGAAGCTGTATACAGTCAGCAAAAACAAGACCGGGAGCAGACTGTGGCTCAGATCATGAACTGCTTATTGCCAAATTCAGACTTAAATTGAAGAAAGTAGGGAAAACCACTAGTCCATTCAGGTATGACCTAGATCAAATCCCTTATGAGTATACAGTAGAAGTAACAAATAGATTTAAGGGACTAGGCCTGATAGACAGAGTGCCGGATGAACTATGGACAGAGGTTTCTGACATTGTACAGGAGACAGGGATCAAGAAAATCCCCATGGAAAAGAAATGCAAAAAAGCAAAATGGCTGTCTAAGGAGGCCTTACAGATAGCTGGGAAGAGAAGAGAAGCGAAAAGCAAAGGAGAAAAGGAAAGATATTCCCATTTGAATGCAGAGTTCCAAAGAATAGCAAGGAGAGATAAGAAAGCCTTCCTCAGTGATCAGTGCAAAGAAATAGAGGAAAACAACAGATTGGGAAAGATTAGAGATCTCTTCAAGAAAATTAGAGATACCAAAGGAATATTTCATGCAAAGATAGGCTCGATATAGGACAGAAATAGTATGGACCTAACAGAAGCAGAAGATATTAAGGAGAGGTGGCGAGAATACACAGAAGAACTGTACAAAAAAGATCTTCATGACCCAGATAATCACGATGGTGTGATCACTCACCTAGAGCCAGACATCCTGGAATGTGAAGTCAAGTGGGCCTTAGAAAGCATCACTACGAACAAAGCTAGTGGAGGTGATGGAATTCCAGTTGAGCTGTTTCAAATCCTCAAAGGTGATGCTGTGAAAGTGCTGCACTCGATATGCCAGCAAATTTGGAAAACTCAGCAGTAGCCACAGGACTGGAAAAGGTCAGCTTTCGTTCCAATCCCAAAGAAAGGCAATGCCAAAGAATGTTCAAACTACCACACAATTGCACTCATCTCACATGCTAGCAAAGTAATGATCAAAATTCTCCAAGCCAGGCTTCAGCAATATGTGAACCATGAACTTCCAGATGTTCAAGCTGGTTTTAGAAAAGGCAGAGGAACCAGAGATCAAATTGCCAACATCCCACTGGATCATCGAAAAAAGCAAGAGAGTTCCAGAAAAACATCTATTTCTGCTTTATTGACTATGCCAAAGCCTTTGACTGTGTGGATCACAATAAACTGTGGAAAATTCTTGAAGAGATGGGAATACCAGATCACCTGACCTGTCTCTTGAGAAACCTGCATGCAGGTCAGGAAGCAATAGTTAGAACAGGACATGGAACAACAGACTGGTTCCAAATAGGAAAAGGAGTACATCAAGGCTGTATATTGTCACCCTGCTTATTTAACTTATATGCAGAGTACATCATGAGAAACACTGGGCTGGAAGAAACACAAGCTGGAATCAAGATTGCTGGGAGAAATATCAATAACCTCAGATATGTGGATGACACCACCCTTATGGCAGAAAGTGAAGAACTAAAGAGCCTCTTGATGAAGGTGAAAGAGGAGAGTGAAAAAGTTGGCTTAAAGCTCAACGTTCAGAAAACTAAAATCATGGCATCTGGTCCCATCACTTCATGGGAAATAGATGGGGAAACAGTGGAAACAGTGTCAGACTTTATTTTGGGGGGCTCCAGAATCACTGCTGATGGTGATTGCAGCCATGAAATTAAAAGACGCTTACTCCTTGGAAGGAAGGTTATGGCCAACCTAGATAGCATATTTAAAAGCAGAGACATTACTTTGCCAACAAAAGTCCGTCTAGTCAAGGCTATGGTTTTTCCAGTAGTCATGTATGGATGTGAGAGTTGGACGGTGAAGAAAGCTGAGCGCCGTAGAATTGATGCTTTTGAACTGTGGTGTTGGAGAAGACTCTTGAGAGTCCCTTGGACTGCAAGGAGATCCAATTAATCCATCCTAAAAGAGATCGATCCTGGGTGTTCATTGGAAGGTCTGATGTTGAAGCTGAAACTCCAATACTTTGGCCACCTCATGCAAAGAGTTGACTCATTGGAAAAGACCCTAATGCTGGGTAGGATTGGGGGCGGGAGGAGAAGGGGACGACAGAGGATGAGATGGTTGGATGGCATCACTGACTCGATGGACATGGGTTTGGGTAGACTCCGGGAGTTGGTGATGGACAGAGAGGCCTGGCGTGCTGCAATTCATGGGGTCGCAAAGAGTCGGACACGACTGAGTGACTGAACTGAACTGAATGATGCAGGGGTTTCAACCAGTCTGAAGAAGAATTCAAAGACCAGACATATACATAGGCCCTAAAATCAATCTACAAAAAAATACAAAATTAGATTTTTAGGGGGAGAGGGGGAGGAAGACCAATTGTCCCTTCACTAACAAGATTCATTTGCTTGTGCTTAAACAGAATTATTTGCATTGTTATGTTATGTTCAACTTGTTGTAAAAGAGCTCAAAGACAATGAAAGGTGCAAACTCCTTTCAAAGAATCAGATAACCTAGAAGGATGTGCTCTAGATAAAGCTTCGTTTTCTTTCTTATTTATTTATTTATGGCCGTGCCAGGTCTTGGTTTTGGTATGTAGGATCCAGTTCCCTGACCAGCGATTGAAGCCAGGCTCCCTGAATTGGGAGTACAGAGTCTTAGCCACTGGACCACCAGGGAAGTCCCTAAAACATCGTTTTAAATTGAATACATCCAGTAATCCTTTTATCCATTTAAAAATTTTTCCCAGTTTTTTCTGCAACTGAAAATACCCAAATTGTTGGTAAACACATTTTTTCATGATTCTCTCACTGTCCAATATTTTTATGTGCTTAATATTATTTTGGTGCCTTTTTCTTTTTAAAAATAAAGTTTTACATTTCATTATTGAAAGCTATATAGCATTCAGAATCACAATTACACATAATAAAACATCAGATATCCAGATTCCTTGGAAAATGTGCATAAATTGTATCCCTGTAAGTCCCCAAGTTCTATCATCTCATTTATTTTGGTTTTTCTAAGCCATAGTGGATCTCTGCATCTAAAAATCTATTAATATAAAGGGGGAAGACTATTAGTGATATGAGCAAATACTCTTGCAGGAGATCAGAAAATGCCACCCCAAGATATGGCTCTTTGGCATAGGATTATTTTGAACTGGAGGTAAGTGACAATCAGAGAAGAAAGCCTTCTTAGAACTTCCCCTACTGACTAAAAGCAGATACTTCTGAGAAATGAGGACTGCTGTAAATCTCTTCTGGGAGAGTTTTAAAGCATAAAGAAGATGAAAAGCCAGCACTGAGACAGATCTGCAAACAAAGCTTATTGAAATAACCCTTGTCTTCTACTTCCTTCCCATGTGTACTTACCTTCCCACAGTTTGCCACCCTAGAAGCCTAAACTAATTTGCCTCTGTCTTGTCACTTCTCTACAAATTTATTATTCTTTGTTAAAATGCTATGCAAGCCCCAAGTTCTAACCACTCCTGTGAGTTACTCACCACTGAGTTTCCCCCAAGTGTATGCACTCTGCACATGTTAATAAACTGTTTTTCTATTGTTAATCTGTCTTTTGTCAGTTTAATTCCCAGGGCCCTAGCAGGAGAAAAGTTTTTCTTCTCCCCTCTACCCACAAAATTAACATTAAACGTTAAAGAGCAGGATATAAGTGTTTATTCTAGTGGATCCAAACCTTTTCCTTTGTCTTCTTTCTTCATTTTGAGAACCTAAAATGTGCAGAATACAATTACCTATATTCCCCTCTTCAGAATTCATAGTTATTAACAATCATATTTTTCTAATCTTTTTGCCTGTTGTGGTAGATTATATTCCTCTTGCCCAATGATTCACCCCCTTTCCTGAGAGAATTATGCGTACCCCCTCCCATTGCCACATAAGTTTCAGAACACAACCCATGTATGTCAGGCTTGGCTGCTTGACTTCTTTGGTGGGTTAAAGCCTATGCGCTAATTCCCAGCTGATGCTTAAATAACCATGACACTCCACTTTTCTTTTCCCTCTGCTAAGAAATTAGTTTCTTCTTGTTAGGCAGTTAGAATAGGGAAACAGGGTCCAAGATGGGCGTCAGAGGAAGCCACAGCTAAAGGGGGAAAAGAAAAGCCCACAAAAAGTGGAAGTCACAGACTGGAGTGGGAACCTCTGGTGGGAAAATATGTCCCCTTCCTTGACTTGTCTTGGGCCTATGAAGGTACAATCTCCTATTTGCATAGGGCATAACCAACCAGGCCCCAGGAACCTGCTCAGGGGAGGGAACAAGGGATATAAAAGAGGGAAGCCAAAATAAGACAGGGCCATTCCTGCGGGGGTGGGTCCACTCTCACACCTTAAGAGTGTACTGATAACTGCTTACCCAATATATCTGCCTGCTTGAGCTGTAACTGGTCTGTTATTTCAATTCTTTGCTATGACAAGACAAGAACTGCGGAAGAAGAACCAACCTGATATCTTGAAGAAGAACTGATCTGACATTTTGTTGCTGTGACTTGGATCGCCTACTGCTCATCAGCAAAGGTAAGGGTCTTTGCCCCTATGGCTGGAAAGACATTAACCTCCCTTCCTCCAGCTGCCCCGCTCTATGCTACTATACAATGTACTGGGAAGGCTGCTGCCTCGAAAGCCTTCTCTAAAGTTTCTTGTTTCTTGTCTCCTTGAATTTTTTGTGAACAGGAAAGTGGCAGTGGAAGCAATTAAGGAACCCCAGCCAGGGTTACACTCGGGTGTGTTCCAAAGGCCCGCTGCCTACTGTGTTCCAGTAGCTGCTGCTCAAGTGGGCGAGGGCTCTCCTTTTCTCTTTCCTCTTTCTTCTTTAAACTGAGGATTAGGGCTATTGAAATTGTGTGGGCACAGGTCAGGCATTTAAAAGCCATTAGGGCACCTGCCACTCGAAGACTCCCATGACAGGATAAGGGGGTCATGGAATGGGCCCACGTAATGTCTTCCCCCAGCAAAACAACTTCCGTGCAATTCAGACACATATTCATACAAGCAAAACACTGAGCCCACTTCTCCTTGGCTGCCACACTATGAGGTGGAGTCTTCATTTTCTTTTTCCTACCTAGTCTGACTTGCTGTGTAACGTGTCTCAGCCCCCTGCTTCTCTTCTTCCTTCTTCCCTCTAAGCTATGTTGCAAATGACTTTGGGGAAGATTGGCACTTGCTCTTTCCCTAAAGACCTGTATATTCTGGGAGGGCTGTGGAAATGCATGTTGCTTTCACGATTTCCTTGGAGGTTGGTTGGACAGGTGGCCTTGGGGAACCTCATCTGAGAAAATTCTTCCAGGCAGCATGGTCTCTACCATCCTCCATGGGTTGAGAGACTCTCTCCTGCACCTCTCATGTCTCAAGACACCTGAGAGCACAACATAAGCCACTCTGTAAATCCAAAGAGTCCACAGGCACACAAGCCATCCTAGAAATTCATCTAATGACAGCTTCTCTCAGGGGCAAATCTGATCATCTGAGTAGTCCCAATCACTTTGAGAATTGTGCCTACTTACCATCTGGGTCCAAGTTTTACAGGCGTATCTCTTATACCTGAGGAAATTCACCCTAAACAGGAATGTTGCCTACATACTTCAACCCTCCAGAGCACTTCCCATATTCCTTTTCAATAAATTCCTTTCTCCTTAGTCTCTAAGAATCCTATTGCCACCACTTTTGTGGCCGTGGACATTCACCGTTTGCACGTGGGGACCCTTTAACCAACCAAGGGTGGAAGCAATTCTCATGTCTTTAAGTGGATCAAAAGATCTGCTTATCCATCACTATTTCTGTTATCAATTAGCATGGATCCAGGACTGGAAAAGGTCAGTTTCATTCCAAACCCAAAGAAAGGCAATGACAAAGAATGTTCAAACTACTGCACAAGTGCACTCATTCACATGCTAGCAAAGTAATGCTCAAAATTCTCCAGGCCAGGCTTCAGCAATACGTGAACCGTGAACATCCAGATGTTCAAGCTGGTTTTAGAAAAGGCAGAGGAACCAGAGATCAAATTGCCAACATCCGCTGGATCATCGAAAAAGCAAGAGAGTTCCAGAAAAAACATCTACTTCTGTTTTATTGACTACACCAAAGCCTTTGACTGTGTGGATCACAACAAACTGTGGAAAATTCTGAAAGAGATGGGAATACCAGACCTGACCTGCCTCCTGAGAAATCTGTATGCAAGTGAGGAAGCAACAGTTAGAACTGGACAGGGAACAACACACTGATTCCAAATTGGGGAAAGGAATACATCAAGGCTGTATATTGTCACCCTGCTTATTTAACTTATATGCAGAGTACATTATGCAAAATTCTGGGCTGGATGAAGCACAAGTTGGAATCAAGATTGCTGGGAGAAATATCAATAACCTCATATATGCAGATGACACCACCCTTATGGCAGAAAGTGAAGAAGAAATAAAGAGCCTCTTGATGAAAGTGAAAGAGGAGAGTGAAAAAGTTGGCTTAAACTTCAACATTCAGAAAACTAAGATCATGGCATCTGGTCACATCACTTCATGGCCAATAGATGGGGAAGCAATGGAAACAGTGACACACTTTACTTTTGGGGGGCTCCAAAATCACTGCAGATGGTGACTGCAGCCATGAAGTTAAAAGATGCTTGCTTGTTGGAAGAAAAGCTATGACCAGCCTAGACAATACATTAAAAAGCAGGACACTACTTTGCCAACAAAGGTCCGGTTAGTCAAAACTATGATTTTTCCAGTAGTCATGTATGGATGTAAGAGTTGGACTATAAAGAAAGCTGAGCACCGAAGAATTGATGCTTTTGAACTGTGGTGTTGGAGAAGACTCTTGAGAGTCCCTTGGAGATCCAGCCAGTCCATCCTAAAGGAAATCAGTCCTGAATAGTCATTGGAAGGACAGATTCTTAAGCTGAAAGTCCAATATCTGGCCACCTGATGTGAAGAACTGACTCATCTGAAGTGACTCTGATGCTGGGAAAGATTGAGGGTGGGAGGAGAAGGGATGACCAAGGATGAGATGGTTGGATGGCATCATCAACTCAATGGACATGAGTTTGAGTAAACTCCAGGAGTTGGTGTTGAACAGGGAGGCCTGGCATGCTGGAGTCCATGGGGTTGCAAAGAGTCAGACACGACTGAGCAACTGAATGGAACTGAACTGAAAAATGGGATAATCCCACTATAGGAAATACTTTCCCCTGCCACTATGGTGGGTTTTGAAATCCCCATGATACAAGAAGCTTCCACAAGCCTCTTAACCTCCTCCATCAGAGGGCAGACAGAATGGAAACCACAATCACTGAAAATTAACCAAACTGATCACATCGACCACAGCCTTGTCTAACTCAATGAAGCTATGAACCATGCCGTGTAGGGCCACCCAAGGCTGACAGGTCATGGTGGAGAGTTCTGACAAAAAGTGGTCCACTGGAGAATGGAATGGCAAACCACTTTAGTATTCTTGCCTTGAGAATTCCATGAATAGTATGAAAAGGCAAAAAATATGATACTGAAAGATGAACTTCCAGGTTGGTAGGTGCCCAATATGCTATAGAAGAAGAGCAGAGAAAAAGCTCCAGAAGGAATGAAGAGGCTGAGCCAAAGTGAAAACAACACCCAGCTGTGAATGTGTCTGGTAGTGAAAGTAAAGTCTGATGTTGTAAAGAACAACATTGCATAAGAACCTGGAAAGTTAGGTCCATGAATCAAGGTAAATTGGAAGTGGTCAAACAAGAGATGGCAAGAGTGAACATCGAAATTTTAGGAATCAGGGAACTAAAATGGACTGGAATGGGTGACTTTAATTCAAATGACCGTTATATTTACTACTGTGGGCAAGAATCCCTTAGAAGAAAAGGAGCAGCCCTCATAGTCAACAAAAGAGTCCAGAATGCAGTACTTGGATGCAGTCTCAAAAACAACAGAATGATCTCTGTTCGTTTAAAAGGCAAACCATTCAATATCACAGAAATCCAAGACTGTGCCCCAACCACTAATGCCAAAGAAGCTGAAGTTGAATGGTTCTATGAAGACCTACAAAACCTTCTAGAGTTGACACCAAAAAAAAAAAAAAAAAAAAGATGTCCTTTTCATCACAGGGGACTGGAATGCAAAAGTAGGAAGTCAAGAGAGACCTGGAATAACAGGCAAGTTTGGCCTCAGAGCACAAAATGAAGCAAGGCAAAGGCTACCAGAGTTTTGCCAAGAGAACACACTGGTCATAGCAAACACCCTCTTCCAACAACACAAGAGATGACTCTACCCGTGGACATTACCAGATGGTCAATACTGAAATCAAATTGATTATATTCTTTGCAGGTGAAGATGGAGAAGCTCTATACAGTCAACAAAAACAAGACTGGGAGAAGACTGTGGCTCAGATCATGAACTCCTTATTGCCAAATTCAAACTTAAATTGAAGAAAATATGGAAAACCACTAGGCCCTTCAGTCATGACCTAAATCAAATCCCTTATGATTGTACAGTGGAAGTGACAAATATGTTCAAGGAATTAGATCTGATAGACAGAGTGCCTGAAGAACTATGGACGGAGATTCATAACATTGTACAGGAAGCGGGGATCAAAACCATCCCCAAGAAGAAGAAATGCAAGAAAGCAAAATGGTTGTCTGAGGAGGCCTTACACATAGCCGAGAAAAGAAGAGGAGCAAAAGGCAAAGAAGAAAAAGAAAGATATACTCATCTCAATGCAGAGTTCCAAAGAACAGTCAAGAGATAAGAAAGCCTTCCTCAGTGATCAGTGCAAAGAAATAGAGGAAAAAAATAGAATGGGAAAGACAAGAGATCTCTTCAAGAAAATTAGAGATACCAAGGGAACATTTCATGCAAAGATGGGCTCAATAAAGGACAGAAATTGTATGGACCTAACAGAAGCAGAAGACATTAAGAAGAGGTGGCAAGAATACACAGAACTATACAAAAGAGATCTTAATGACCCAGATAACCATGATGGTGTGATCACTCACCTAGAGCCAAACATCCTAGAGTGTGAAGTCAAGTGGGCCTTAAGAAACATCACTATGAACAAAGCTAGTGGAGGTGATGGAATTCCAGTTGAGCTATTTCAAATCCTGAAAGATGATGCTGTGAAAGTGCTGCATTCAATGTGCCACCAAATTTGGAAAACTCATCAGTGGCCACAGGACTGGAAAAGGTCAGTTTTCATTCCAATCCCAGAGAAAGGCAATGCCAAAGAGTGTTCAAATTACCGCACAGTTGCACTCATCTCACACGCTAGCAAAGTAATGCTCAAAATTCTTCAAGTTAGGCTTTAACAGTACAAGAACCAAGAACTTCCAGATGTTCAAGTTGGATTTAGAAAAGGCAGAGGATCCAGAGATCAAATTGCCAGCATCTGTTGGATCATAGAAAAAGCAAGAGTTCCAGAAAAACATCTACTTCTGCTTCATTGATTACACTAAAGCTTTTGACTGTTTGGATCACAACAAATTGTGGAAAATTCTTAAAGTGATGGGAAGACCAGACCACCTGAACTGCCTCCTGAGAAATCTGTATGCATGTCAGGAAGCAACAGTTGGAATTAGACGTGAAACAACAGACCGGTTCCGAATTAGGAAAGGAGTACATCAAGGATGTATATTGTCACCCTGCTTATTTAACTTCTACACAGAGTACATCATGCGAAATGCTGGGCTGGATGAAGCACAAGCTGGAATCAAGATTCTGGGAGAAATATCAATAACCTCAGATATGCAGATGACACCACCCTCATGGCAGAAAGTGAAGAGGAACTAAAGATTCTCTTGACAAAAGTGAAAGAAGAGAGCGAAAAAGCTGGCTTAATACTAAACATTCCCAAAACAAATATCATGGCATCTGGTCCCATCACTTCATGGTAAAGAGATAGGGAAACAATGGAAAGAGTGACAGACTTTGTTTTCTTGGGCTCCAAAATCACTGCGGATGGTGACCACAGCCATGAAATTAAAAGACATTTGCTCCTTGGAAGAAAAGCTATGACCAACATAGACAGCATATTAAAAAGCAGAGACATTACTTTGCCAACAAATTCTGTATAGTCCATGCTATGGTTTTTCCAGTAGTCATGTATGGATGTGAGAGTTGGACCTTAAAGAAGGCTTAGTGCTGAAGAATTGATGCTTTTGAACTGTGGTGTTGGAGACTCTTGAGAGCCCCTTGGACTGCAAGGAGATCAAACCAGTAAATCCTAAAGGAAATCATTCCTGAATATTCATTGGAAGGACTGATGCTGAAGCTGAAACTCCAATAATTTGGCCACCTGATGTGAAGAGCTGACTCATTAGAAAAGATCCTGATGCTGGGAAAGATTGAAGGCAGGAGGAGAAGGGCATGACAGA
Source organism: Okapia johnstoni (assembly GCA_024291935.2). Taxonomy (NCBI): domain Eukaryota; kingdom Metazoa; phylum Chordata; class Mammalia; order Artiodactyla; family Giraffidae; genus Okapia; species Okapia johnstoni. The sequence goes on along the minus strand of CM044322.1, from coordinate 71,877,900 downwards.
AGATGAGATGGTTGAATGGTATCACTGACTCAATAGATGTGAGTTTGAGCAAGCTCCAGAAGATGATGAATGACAGGGAAGCCTGGCATGCTGAAGTCCATGTGGTCATAAAGAGTCAGACATGACTGAGTGACTGAACAACAACAACATTATACAGTGAATAGGGGCCCTCCAGGTCCACCTCCCAGTTTATGGATGCTATCTTGGTTGGCTCCACACCATGCCACTTATAATACCATGGCTGGAAGTTCCAACTTCTTACCCAACCAAGAGCTCATCACCACCAGGGATGGTGGGCATGCTCTGCTCCAGTAAAGGAGGCCTCAGGGAGCCCACTCTGCCTTGAGACCCACATTCTGACTTGGGACACCAGCTGTCAGTCTGCAACTAAAATGGGTACACTCACTGACCTGAGCGTCAGGGGATGCCTTTCAGTTGGTGCACGTGACTGGGACGGCTTCCCAAGCCTCCCATTCAGACTTATCCAAAATTGGCCACAGTAGAGATCCCAGGTATGCCTGGCTCTAGTTGGAGATTGCAGGAGTCTCACGAGCTGCCTTGGGATCTGCACCTAGACCCAGGGATGCCTGGCTTTCAGTCTGCGAACCTTAATATGTGTCAGGGGAGGCTCAACCTAGGGTCCGTACCAGGGCTCAGAGGTCCACTAGTCGTTCTCTGTCCTGGCTGTCTTTCTAGATGGGAAACAACCACCCACTCATCTGAATATGCCCTTAAGATGTATCCTTAATAACTGGGAGCTATTCGACCCTCAGACTCCGAGGCGAAGATGCTTAAGATTCTTTCATAATTCTGTATGGCTGTAATATCCCCTGGGGGATGGGGAACACTGGCTCAAAGTTGGGAACTTAAATGACAATACCATTCTACCATTAGATCTGTTCTGTGAGAGACAAGGGGAATGGGTAGAGATCCCCTATGATCAAATTTTCTTCCAACTAAGAGACATGAAGGAACTCTGCCTTGAGTGTAAGATTAATGTATGCTTTGAATGCAGACATGCTAGACAGATGGTGTTAGAAAGACAACCAAGAAAAAGAGCCCACCCCCAACCTTGAAAGTTTGCCTCCCACCACGCCACCCTCAATATATACAGAATTAGCCCCATAACCCAGAGTACCCTTTCCACTGGCTCAAGTATGACCTTTAGTTGAAATTGGAAGGGAATTTGGACCAAACTGGATGCATAAGCCCTCTCCCTCCTAGAGCTAAGGCAAATAAACAGAATTTGGGAAGCCACATGAATGACCCAGGTAAATATATAGATGCAATTCAGCATATCACCTTGGCCTTTGACCTAACATGGAAAGATGTCATAGTCATATTTAATCAAACCTTATCTGACCCTGAGAATGATAGGGTCATAAGGGAGGCCTGAAAATATGCTTTGGGGCTTCATACGTCAAGCAGTAAATATTCAGTGGGGGAAGAGCAGTTCCTTCCTCAGTTCTCAGTTGGAATTATAATAGCCCTGACCAAATTTGGAAAAGAGACCATCCTTTATTCTGTATAAAGTCATGATTAAAGGCAGCTCAACAGAAGGTGATCAGCTATGCCCAAGTCTCAGCAGTAACTCAGGAGCTCGATGCAAACCCCATCATCCTTTTAGAAAGACTAAAAGAGGCCCTCCAAAATTTCACCAATCTGGACTTAGACTCTCATGAGGGAAAGGTGATATTAAGGACAAATTCCTATCACAGTGTGCCTCAGATATAAGAATAAAGTTACAATAACAAGACACTGTGGCCTCCCTGGATGAGATAGTCCAGATGGCAACCAATAATTTTTATAATAGAGAACAGGAGAGGGAGGCCAAGGCCCAGGGAAGGGAAAGGAAGGAGACAAGGCATGCACAAATGCTGACCACCAGTAACCAACTCAGAGTCCTGAAGGATAAGGCACGTGACAAATGCCAAATCTGTAGACAGGCAAGGCACTGGGCTAAGCAATGTCTGAATCATGGCACGCCTCCTATAACAGCCCATCACAAATACTACTAACTTGGGCATTGGGCAGCACTCTGCCCTTAGGGCCCGAGAGTCCCCGGGTCAAACTCCAAGCCATCCCCTGTAATGGCCCAGTAGGACTGAAGCAGCCCACTCCAGCCAGCCCCAATGTCTCAGATAACCTTGGTTGGAGCCAAGGGTGAAACTGGTTGTGGCAAATAGGTCCGAAAATTTTTTGATCAACACTGGGCTGCCTACTCTGTACTGACCTCCTATTCGGGAGCCATCTCCCCCAACACCTGTGCCATTTTGGGTACCATAGGAAAAACATTTACAAAAAAATTCACCCAGGCACTTATTTGTTGCTGGGATAGTCAGATATTTTCCCACCAGCCCCTGGTGGTTCCTGAGTGTCCCACTCCTCTGTTAGGAAGGGACGTACTCACCAAACTGGGAACCACCATTATGATGGGGAACTTTTCAGCCCACAGGGCTCTACCAGTCCTAATTATAGTTGAGGAGCCCACAACAGCGCCCCCATGGGAAGGGACCAGAGACTTGGGAGGACAGAATTAACCCTGAGGTGTGTAATTCAGTTCCTAAACTTTTTGGCAGAATGAGGATATAAAGTCTCTCACACCAAAGCACAGATGGTCCAGACACAGGTCACTTAACTCAGAGTCCAAATTATGCATGGGAGGTCAAATTATGACTGTCTTCCGACTGAGTGCAAGGGATTCTCCAGTTGCCTGCCCCTCTGACTCAAGAGCAATTGCGGGCCTTCTTGGGGTTAACTGAGTATTGCAGAATCTGGATACCCAGCTATGGCCAAATCACTCAGCACTTACATGAAAGTTTGAAAAGACAGGATGATTCAATTTCAATGGCGTAGTGATGTCCTCAAAAGAAGGCTGAAGCTGCTTTAAAGCAGGCCTTAATCCAGGCACCTGCTTTAAGGTTGCTGGGCCCAGAGAAACCATTCCAACCGTATGTTCATGAGAGGGAAGGGATAGCCTTGGGATTTCTAACTCAAAGGCTGGGACCTGAACCCCAGGCAGTGGCTTACATATCTAAGAGGCTCGACCCAACTGTTTGAGGCTAGCCTCCCTGCTTTCAAAACCTAGCGGCCATAGCAGTCCTAATAAAAGATGCCCTAAAGCTCTCACTAGGATGTGAGCTAACTATTTTTACCAGCTACCAAATGAAACAACTTCTAAGTGGAAAAGGCCACTTATGGATGTCAGAACAAGGGATCCTCAGACATCAGTGACCAGTTCAGTGATCAGTTTAGTCGCTCAGTCGTGTCCGACTCTGCGACTCCAAGGACTGCAGCACGCCAGGCCTCCCTGTCCATCACCAACTCCCAGAGCTTGCTCAAACTCATGTCCATCGAGTTGATGATGCCATCCCACCATCTTATCCTCTGTCATCCCCTTCTCCTCCTGCCTTCAATATTTCCCAGCATCAGGGTCTTTTCCAGTGAGTCAGTTCTTTGCATGAGGTGGCCAAAGTATTGGCGTTTCAGCTTCAACATCAGTCCTTCCAATGAACATTCAGGACTAATTTCCTTTAGGATGGACTGGTTGGATCTCCTTGTAGTCCAAGGGACTCTCAGGAGTCTTTTTCAACACCACAGTTCAAAAGCATCAATTCTTTGCTGCTCAGCTTTCTTTATAATCCAACTCTCACATCCATACATGACTACTGGAAAAACCATAGCCTTTGACTAGACAGATATCAAGTAATGCTAATGGAAAACCTGGGGTTGACCATAGTCCCCTGTGAGACACTCAATCCTTCTACTCTCCTTCCCCTGACAAAAGAGTCTCTCCCTTTTCACTCTTGTGTAGAAATTTTAGACCATTGGACAAAGCCCTGAGAGGGATCATTGGAAGGACCTCTGACCAATCCTGAGAAAATCTGGTACACTGATGGGAGCAACTTTGTCTTAGATGGGGAAAGGAGAATAGGATACAATGTAGTCTCCAATCATGAGACCATAGAGGTGAAACTTCTACCACTAGGAGCTTCAGCCCAATTCACTGAATTCTTAGCTCTGACTTGGGCTTTAGAACTGGGGAAAAGGAAGAGAGTAACTACACTGACTCCAAGTATGCTTTTCTGGTACCACCCACACATGCTGCCATTTGGAAAGTAAGGGGCCACCTGATCACTCAAAGGCCCCACTCAAGTATGGTGACTAAATTCTTAGGCTCTTGGAGGCAGTCCATCTGCTTTGTTCTCCCACCATGAAAGTGAAAGCGTTAGTCACTCAGTCGTGTCTGACTCTTTGCAACCCCATGGACTGTAGCCTGCCAGGTTCCTCTGTCTATGGAATTATCCAGGCAAAAATACTGGAGTGGGACTGTAGAGGACACCAAAAGGGGAATACAGAAGTGGCATAAGGGAACCAAGCTGCTGAACAGCACTGCAGAGCAGCACTGCAGAGCAATGACCTAATAGGGGTTGTCATCCTGGTTCCACAGGCTAACTCGCCAGAAACTCTTTCATATAGCAAAGGTGCAACCCTCAAGGCTTCAAGTGAGGGCTTCCAACTAGACCATATGGTTTCAAAAAGAGGGCCAGCTTTTTCTGCCCGGATACCTCCAATGGAATTTGGTTAACTCCCTACATGCCACTACTCATCTAGGGAACAAAAGCCTCCAAAGATTACTGGAAAGGCCCTTCAGGGGAATAGGCCTCCAAATGACCATAAGGCAGGTGGTCTCCTTGTGTTCCACTTGCCAACTAAATAACCCCTAAGGAGCTCAAAAACTACAGTTGGCCCACCCCATCCAGCATCAGGGAACATACTTAGGCAGGGGAGGACTGGAAGATAGACTTCACCCAGATGCTGGCCTCTCAAGAATATAAGTGCGTCCTGGTCATGGTAGATACCTTTACAGGGTGGGTTGAAGGCTTTCCCACTCAGACTGAAAGGGCTGAAGAGGTAGTGAAAAAGCTGCTCCACAAAATTATTCCAAGATTTGGTCTACACAGGGTACTACAAAGCAACAGTGGGACATCATTTACTTCTAAAGTCACCCAAGGGGTTTCCAGACAATTGAGCATTACCTACCACTTTCACTGTGCATGGAGGCCTCAGTCTTCAGGAAAAGTAGAAAGAATCAACCATTTTTATAATCAACAATAAAAAAGATAACCCAGGAAATCTACCTCAGATGGAAAGAGGCTCTGCCAATAGCCCTCCTCCTCACTCACATTACAGGATTCCCTGGTGGCTCAGTTGGTAAAGAATCTGCCTGCAATGCGGAAAACCTGGGTTCAATCCCTGGATTGGAAAGATCCCCTGGAGAAGGGAACAGCTACCCACTCCAGTATTTTTGGCCTGGAGAATTCCATGAAGAGAGTCTATCGGGTTGCAAAGAGCTGGACACGATTGAGCAACTTTCACTTTCACTCACATTACTCCTAGAAAACAGGTCAGTCTCAGATTCTGTGAGATGCTATACAGAAGACCTTCTGTTTATGCTATGACTTCTTTTTAGATCTAGAGTCTCAGGCCCTCCAATCTTACTCTATGGCCATTGAACAAGTCCAACAAGGAATGCGCTTGGTGGGGTGTCAACCAGGACACAAAGAACTCTGAAGGACTGCCACTATATGCCCCGGACATCCAAGGTATGGAAAGATGGGTCTTGAGGGTCTTGAGGGCTCAATTCCAGCCCAAACAGACAGGTCCATACCCTGTAATACTTTCTACCCCTACAGCAGTCGAAGTACCAGGACACAACTCTGGGATACACTAGTCAAGCTGTGGAAGGAGATAGGAGAGGATGCCTCTGAGCCCCTGGGAGACCTTTGATACCTATTCAAAACTACAGATAAGTGCCATTCTGATGAACATCCAGGGACCTGAATTTCTCAGGTTAAGCTTAATGTTCAGCCTATATTTCATTACTATCACCTTTTTAGTTTGCTTATTCCAAGGAAACTCTTTCTATGTTTGTTATATCCAAATTCCATAAGCCCTATACTCTAGATGCCATGATGCGGTACCTCTTTCTGGTCTGCCTTGCTGGCTTACACTGCTCAAACAAAGACTATACCCTTTGAGCCTGGCCATCTCTGAGGTCACCAAGTCCCTCAACAAGTCTGGCTGTTGGGTGTGCCCTGATCCAGCCATCCAAAACGTGATGCTATAACACGGTGACTTACTTGAATATCCTTTAGTGGCCATCCTGTACCCTTTGCCGACCTGGCACAGGTCAATAGGAGCTGGCTAAATGCTATTTGCTCATAAGGAGATAATATCCTAAAGGTCAGAAAAGTTGAGAGCTTGTCTGGTGTTGCCCCTGTATGCTTTATGAGTCACCCCTGGCAAAATAGAAAACGACTCACGAAGGTGCCTGTGATCTCTTCACTGGGGCACTTAGCTTCTCCACCCACTGTAACTAGACTATGGAGATACAGAACTCCTCCCAGCTCAGGGACCCCAGGTTCAGAAACACCAAAACAAGGACCCAAACCCTCAGTTGTTCACCTCAGATGGATGGATAGGCATCAAAGGAATCAGTTGGTACCAAAATCAAACCACCAACCCCTGGGGCTGGGAATGGGCACCCCTTGTTGGGGGAGATGTAAAAAATTGAACATACACATATGATTTTGTGACCCATAACAACTCTAATAGCTTCCCTAACAATAATGATGGATCCTGGTTCGGAGATGTCCACATACAGCTATGCAGGTTTGTCCGAGTTGAAGCTTGGGAAGGGTCTGGGAATGTGTGAGAGCTAACCCCTGCAACCCTGACCAAGATCGTGGAGCTGGGCACACAGCAAAACACTGCTACTCTAACCAGTCCATACACCACTCCAGAAATATTATTTCACTTGTTTTCCAAAACACTATTTGTCAAAAGACAACAATGCATCCTGCATGCAAAAACCCATTTCCAATATACCAAATAGGGGTACACTACCCACCCCAGGCCCCCATCCAATGTACAAGGTGAAGTTTCACCCAATCAGGGCTAAATTTGACATCTTAGGTCAGCCCACATCAAGGGGAAATCTCCTTGGTGGGAATGGGATATTATTTCCTTTATGGGAAGATTATATGCCTTGTCCTACCAGCCTAATGGTATGGGGCCTGTGAAATAGACCTGACTGTTCAAGAGTCTAGTTCCTCAAAGCTAAACAACTTGGAGCAACCTCAGAGGTGATCCGCAGTTTGGTTTCATTCCTAGATAGACGGGCGATGGAAAAAGTCACATATCGGCACAGGCGCTCCTTCCCCTCTTAACAATTACCATCAGATATAGGAGGACATGTCCATGATAATTACATCCTGGAAAGCTGGGGGATAGGACCTTCTATAGCTTCAGGGCTCTTTTGGTTTGTGGGAATTGCCCTCCTACAGAGGCCAGTACTAAATATCTTGCTGATGATTCAACAAGGATGGAAAGTGACAGTATCAGCTCTAGAGGAACAACAAAAACCTATTGACAGTTTGGCAAGGTCGGATAACTACTGATGAAATCTACTGCCTGGCCTTAGACAGACACTGCCTTAAGGACCCTGAGGTCTAAAGATAACAAGAGGGGGAGGCCCAACACCCCTCTCAGTCCCAGCTCAGCAGGAAGTAGCCAGAGAGACTTTAACACACCTTTTCCCAAAGAACTGGGCCTCCCATCTCTTGAGAAGGAAAAAGTTAGGTTGTTAGAATAGGGAGACAGGGTCCAAGATAGTGGTCAGAGGAAGCCATGACTAGGAAAAAAAAAAAAGCCCACAAAACGGGGAAGCCTTGGACTGGAGTGGGAACCTCTGGTGGAAAAATACGCCCCCTTCCCTGACTGGTCTTGGGTGTAACCAGGTACAATCCTCTGTTTGTATAGGGTGTAACCAATCAGGCCCCAGGAACAATACAATCCCCTATTTGCATAGGGCGTAACCAATCAGGCCCCAGGAATCTGCTCAGAGGAGGGAACAAGGGATATAAACGAGGAAAGCCGAAATGGGATAAGGTCTTTCCTACAGTGATCTGTCCACTCTCGTGCTTCGAGAGTGTACTTCTTACTGTTCACCCAATAATCTTGCCTGCTTAAGTTACAACTGGTCTGTCATGTCAGTTTTTTTCTGCAATGAGACAAGAACTGAGGAAGAAGAACCGACCTGACATTTCCAACAGACATTTTTGCTACCATTTAAATCTCAGAATAAAGAAGCCACATAGAGCAGAGCCCTAGCTAACCTGCAGTTGAGCTGACCTGAACAAGAAATACACATTTGGAGTTATAAGCCTTTGGAATTTGGGAATACTGTTCATTGCTGTAGCGTCAGCTACCTATGCATTTCCAAATTACACATGTTCTCCCAGGTATGCAAGGATTCTTCAGTATATACAAATAAATCAATATAATATACCATATCAACAGACTGAAAAATAGGGCTTCCCTGGTGGCTCAGTGGTGAAGAAGCCCACTGGAGACACGGGTTAAATCTGTGGGCCAGGAAGATCCCACATCCAGAGGAGCAACTAAGCCCATGCACCATAACTATTGAGTCTATACTCTAGAACCCAGGAATCACAACTATTGAGCCCTTGCATCACAACAACTGGAGCCTGCATACCTTAGAGCCTGTACTCTGCAACAAGAGACACCACCACAAAGAGACACCCACATACTGCTACTAGACAGTAGCCCTCATTTGCCGCAACTAGAGAAAAGCCCACGCAGCAATGAAGATCCAGCACAGCCAAAAATAATAAATATAGATAAAGTTATTAAAAAAAAAAACTGAAAAATAAAAATCATATGATCGTCTCAAAAGATGCTTAAAAAAGCTTTCAAAAAATTCAACACTCACTTATGGTAAAAACTCTCTAGAAAGTGAGCATAGAGGGAACCTACCTCAACAAAGTAAAGGCCGTTTATGACAAACCCATAGCTAACATAATTCTCAACATGAAAAACTGAAAGCATTTCCTCTAAGATCAGAGGATGAGGATGTTCACTCTCACCACTTTCATTCAACATAGTTTTAGAAGTTCTAGCCATGGTAATCAAAGAAGAAAAAGAAATAAAAAGACTCCAAATTGGAAAAGAAGAAATAAAACTGTCACTGTAACTGCCTGCAAACAACATGGTGCTATACATAGAAAATCATAATGCTGCCACCAGAAAACTACTAGAGTTAGTCAATGAACTTGGTTAAGTTTCAGAATACAAAATTAATGCCCAGAAATCTCTTGCATTCCTATACACTAACAACAAAATATCAGAAAGAGTTGTTAAGGAAGCAATCCCATTTACCATTGCAACAAAAAGAATGAAATACCTGGGAATGAACTTACCCAAAGGCTGTCCAGGTGGCACAGTGGTAAAGAATCCGCCTGTCAATGCAGGAGATGCAGGAGACAAGGGTTCTTTCTATCTCAGGGTCAGGAAGCTTCCCTGGAGTAGGAAATGGCAACCCACTCCAGTATTCTTGCCTGGAAAATTCCATGGACAGAAGAGCCTGGCAAGCTACAGTCCATGGGTTGCACAGAGTTTGACAAAACCGAGTGACTGAACACACATATACCCAAACCTACATAAGGAGGCAAAAGACTTGTATTCAGACAAGATACTGATGAAAGAAATCAAAGATGACACAAACAGATGGAGAGACATATCATGCTCTTAGATTGAAATAATCAATATTGTCAAAATGACTATACTATCCAAAGCAATATACAGAGTCAATGTAACACCCATCAAATTACCAATGGCATTTTTCACAGAATTAAAACAAAAAATTTACAGCATGCTGTAGTTGTTCAGCTGATAAGTTGTATCTGACTCTTTGCGATCCCATGGACTGTTGCCCACAAGGCCCCTCTGTCCATGGGATTTCCCAGGCACAAATACTGAAGTGGGTTACTATTCTCCAGGGTTACCATCCCCTGGGTTACCTTCTCCAGGGGATCTTCCTGGACCAGGGATTGATCCTGCATCCTCCTGCACTGGCAGGAAAATTCTTTACCACTGAGCCACCAGAGAAGCTCACACAAGATGTAGGGGAGGTGCTAAAATCAGAAAAGGTTGGGAAGAAGTGTGAGGTTTTTTCCTTCTCAGAAATGAACAATTATTATGATTGATTAAATGAGCACAATCACAAAATGCTCTCTGGGCTATGTACAAAGTCAGGTGAATAATAATGGCAATAATAAGTCACATTTCTCCAGCACTTACTATATGCCAGGTACTATTGTATGAGCTTTACTTTTGTAAGACTTAATCCTCAAGACAACCCCATGAAGTAGGTACTGTCCATATTAAACCTATTTTACAGATGAGCAAACAGATACAGATTAAGCTTCTCAAGATATTTTCTCCATTGGCAGTATCTGGGATTCAACTCTAGAGTCCTGTCTCTTTACCACTAAACTAGGCTTTCAGTGGTCTGACTACCCTTCTGGAGTTTACACCTTTCAAACAGTATCCCTAAACTGATCATTAGACACCAGTTTCAAAGACATGTGCATAACTGTTCATTTTGCACGGGGGAAAATCTAGAAAAGTTAAGGGACTTGACCAAGCTCATGCTGTCCATTGGCAGGGAATTAGGACGGCAGCAACTCCTGTGGCCTTTCCCAATGGAGCACAGCAGAAAGCAGGGTCTCTGGAAACTCCACTCAGAGCAAAAGCATCTTTTCTGACTGTCTTTCACCAGACACCTTCACCAGTACCAGTGCCAAGGCTCCCAGAGAGGATATTCCCACACAGTATGAAAACATAAAAGACCTGGAGTAGACAAAGCAATCTTTTTTTTAAATTAAATTAATTGATTTATTTTTAAATGAAACAAAGATGAATATTTTTAATGGTAAAAGGTACCATTCACAAAGAAGATAGACATTATAAACCATTAGACACCTAACAACAAAGAAACAAAGATACATAAAGCAAAAATCAGAAGAAATATAAAAGGAAAGAAAAATATATATAATCATAGTGAGACATATTAACCTTTCTCTGAGAATATTTTATCAAGTACAGAAAAAAAAGAATAGAAGCATCCTGAATGATGTCATTAATAATTTAAATCTAATAGATTTCTATCACATTAATCTAATATTCTACACAAATATATTTAAAATTTTGTATCTCATACATTGTTATTAGATACCCATAGGACATTTAGAAAAACTGGCAAAAAGATAAACATTACTAGATTTCAAAAAGTAGAATTATTTTTTGTGTGATTCAGTTATATGTACACACATATATTATTTTTGAAATTATTTTGCATCATAGTTTATTACAAAATATTGACTACATTTCCCTGTGCTATATAGCAAACCTTTGCTGCTTGTTACATATGTATTTTTTTAAATTAGAAATCTAGCATTCTACTCATACTAAGTCAAACCAGTGGAATCAAAATGTCATAATTATTTTTAGTTAGGCAAAAATTCATAAGTTTTCTAAACATATATAATATAGATATTTATATATGTTTGCAAGAGCTTTTCTACTATGCTTGATAAAGACTTGAGAAAGGACATAAAATAAAAAAAAAAAGAGAGAGAGAGAAAATTGGAAAACATAAACTAAATGAAATGAGAGCACTGAACATGGAATATAAAACATGAAACAAACTAGATAAAAGTAGAAGACCTTATACAGTCCAGTTGTTTGGAAATACAGCTGCTCATTAGAAACATATCTGGAGCTCTGGCAAAAAAAAAAAAAAAAAAAAAAGGAATACCTGGGCATTTGTATTTTTCAAAAAATTCCAAGATAATTCTGATATACATCTGGATTTTAAAAAGTGATTACAGGTTTTCTATTAAATGTAGTTGTGGTGATATAGAATTCTATTATGTTTCTGTTGACTAATCATTACAGAACAGTATTAAGTAAGTAATAGTTACATAATCACAATAGTGAAAGATGTTTATCAGTTTTTACAATCAATAGGTGTTGGAGAAGACTCTTGAGAGTCCCTTGGACTGCAAGGAGATCCAATCAATCCATCCTAAAAGAGATCAATCCTGGGTGTTCATTGGAAGGTCTGATGTTGAAGCTGAAACTCCAATACTTTGGCCACCTCATGCGAAGGGTTGACTCATTGGAAAAGACCCTAATGCTGGGTAGGATTGGGGGCGGGAGGAGAAGGGGACGACAGAGGATGAGATGGTTGGATGGCATCACCAACTCGATGGACATGGGTTTGGTAGACTCCGGGAGTTGGTGATGGACAGAGAGGCCTGGCGTGCTGCGGTTCATGGGGTTGCAAAGAGTTGGACACGACTGAGCGACTGAACTGAACTGAACCGACAATCAATAGCCAGACAAAAAATAAAAGATAATTACAATTGCAAGTCATAATGGGAACATTATTAACCTAACAATATAAAATAATTACATACAATTTGGGAGGGGTGTCAAGCAGAGTGATGTGGTAAGTGGAAATGCACACATGCACATGTTTTCATCAGCTTAGCCAGTCTGTGTCTTTTGGTTGGCACATTTAATCCATTTACATTTAAGGTAATTATTGATATGTATGATCCTATTATCATTTTCTTAATTGTTTTGGGTTTATTTTTTTGTAGGTAGTCTTTACCTTCTCTTGTTTCCTGCCTAGAGAAGTTCCTTTAGCATTTGTTGTAAAGCTGATCTGGTGGTGCTGAGATCTCTTAACTTTTGCTTGTCTGGAAATCTTTTGATTTCTCCATCAAATCTGAATGAGAGTGTTCCTGGGTAGAGTATTCTTGGTTGTAGGTTCTTCCCTTTCATCACTTTAAATGTATCATGCCTTTCCCTTCTGGCTTATAGAGTTTCTGTTGAGAATTCAGCTGATAGCCTGATGGGAGCTCCCTTGTATGTTATTTGTCTTTTTTCCCTTGTTGCTTTTAATATTTATCTCTATCTTTAACTTTTGTCAGTTTGATTACCATGTGTCTTGGTGTGTTCCTCCTCAGATTTATCCTGCCTGGGACTCTCTGTGCTTCCCGGACTTGGTTGACTCTTTCCTTTCCCACATTAAGGAAGTTTTCAGCTATTATGTCTTCAAATATTTTCTCAGGTCCTTTCTTTCTTCTCCTTCTGAGACCCCTATAATGTGAATGTTGGTGCACTTAATGTTGTCCCAGAGGTCTTTTAGTCTGTTTTCATCTGTTCTGCAGCAGTGATTTCCACAATTCTGTCTCCAGGTCATTTATCCATTCTTCTGCCTCAGTTATTCTGCTGTTGATTCCTTTTCATGTATTATTCATCTCTGCTTGTTTGTTCTTTAGTTCTTCTAGGTCTTTGGTAAACATTTCTTGCATCTTCTCAATCTTTGCCTCCATTCTTTTTCCAAGATCCTGAATCGTCTTCACTATCATTACTCTCAATTTTTTTTTATAATAAATTTATTTATTTTAGTTGGGGGCTAATTACTTTACAATATTGTAGTAGTTTTCGCCATACATTGACATGAATCAGCCATGGGTTTACATGTGTTCCCCATCCTGAACCCCCCTCCCACCCCCCTCCCCATCTCATCCCTCTGGGCCATCCCAATGCCCCAGCCCTGAGCACCCGTCTCATGCATCGAACATGGACTGGTGTTCTGTTTCACATGTGATAATATACATGTTTCAATGCTATTGTCCCAGAACGTCCCACCCTCACCTTCTCCCTCAGAGTCCATAAGACTGTTCTATGCATCTGTGTCTCTTATTCTGTCTCGCATATAGGGTTATCGTTACCATCTTTCAAATTCCATCTATATGTCAATTTTAAGATTGCCTATTACCATATCATTTAGTGTTTTTCTGGCATTTTATTTTGTCCCTTCATCTGGGACATAAATTTCTGGGTTTTCATGCTGTTAACTTTCTGTAATGTGGTTTTTGTTTTAGTCACTGTGAGACTGTGGTTCTTCTTGCTTCTTCTGTCTGCCCTCTGATGGAAGAGGCTACGATGCTTGTGTAAGCTTCCTGATGAGAGGGACTGGTGGTGGGAAAACCTGGGTCTTGCTCTGGTGGGCAGGGCCTTACTCAGTAAAGCTTTAATCCAGTTATCTGCTGATGAGTGGGGTGGTATTCCCTCCTTGGTAGTTTTTTGGCCTGAGGCGACCCAGCTCACAGTCCATGGGGTTGCAAAGAGTCAGACATGACTGAGTGACTGAACTGAACTGAACTGACCCAGCCCTTGGTTGGGTTAATGGTGACCTCCAAGAGTGTTGGTGGCTCAGACGGTAAAGAATCTGCCTGCAAAGCAGGAGACCCGGGTTGGGAAGATGCCCTGGAGACAGGCATGGCAACACATTCTAGTATTCTTGCCTGGAGAATTCCATAGACAAAGGAGCCTGGCAGGCCCCAGTCCATGGGGTCACAAAGAGTCAGACACAACTGAGTGACTAACACACACAAACCAAGAGCATGTATACCAAGGGGGACCTTCCCAGACTACGGCCCTGTCCCTATAGTGAGCCCCTGCGGACTCACACCTCCACAGGAGACCCTCCAACACTAGCAGGTAGTTTTGGTTCAGTCTCCTGTGGAGTCACTGCTCCTTTCCTCTGAGTCTTGGTGCATGCAAGGTTTCGTTTTGCCCTCCAAGACTAGAGTTTCTGTTTCCCTCAGTCCTGTGAAAGTTTTGTAATCAAATCTCACTGGGCTTCAATGTCAGAGTCCTTGGGAATTCCCAGTCCCTTTGTCAGGTCCCCAGGCTGTGGAGCCTGACATGGGGTTCAGAACCTTCGCAACAGTGGGAGAACTTCTTTGGAACTTCGCTCTCCAGTTTGAGGGTCACCCATCTGGCAGGTATGGGATTTGATTTTATTGTGATTGTGCCCCTCCTACCACCTTGCTGAGGCTTCTTCTTTGTCTTTGGACATGGGGTTTCTTTTTTTGGTAGGTTCCAGCATCCTCCTGTCAATGGGTGTTCAACAGCTAGATGTGATTTTGATGCTCTCACAGGAGAAGATGAGCCCATGTCCTTCTGCTCTGCCATCTTGTACCAGAAGCCCAAAGCAATCTTGAGAAATAAAAATAGAGCTGGAGGAACCAGGCTCCCTGACTTCAGATTATACTACAAAGCTACAGTAATCAAAACAGTTTGGTACTGGCACAAAACAGAAATACAGATGAATGGAACAGGATTTTTTAAAGTCCAGAGATAAACCCATACACCTATGCTCAGCTAATCTATGACAAAGGAGGCACGAATATACAACAATCCTTTCAATAAGTGGTTCTAGGAAAACTAGACAGCTACTTGTAAAAGAATGAAATTAGAACATTCTCTAACACTATACACAAAAATAAAGTCAAAATGCAATAAAGATCTAAATAGAAAACTGGATACTTTATAACTCTTAGAGCATAACATAAGCAGAACACTTTCAGACATATACCACAGCAATATCTTTTTGGATCCACCTCCTAGAGTGATGAAAATAAAAGCAAAAATAAACAAATGGGGTCTAATTAAACTTAAAAGCTTTTGCAAAGCAAAGGAAACCATCAACAAAATGATAAACAGCCCACAGAATGGGAGAAAATATTTGCAAATGAAGTGACCAATAAGAGATGAATCCCCCAAATATAAAAACAGCTCATGCAGCTCAATATCAAAACAACAAACAACTCAAAAAACAGGCATAAGAGACTTCTCAGGTGGTCCAGTGGCTAAGAATCCATCTGCCAATGCAGGGAACACTGTTTCAGTCCCTGATATGGGAAGATTCTACATGCTGTGGGCAACTAAGCCTGTGCACCACAGCTATTAAAGCATGCACACTCTAGAGCCCAAGGTTTGCAACAAGAGAAGCCACTGCAATGAGAAGCCCACACATCACAACTAGAGAGTAGCTCCCACCTGCTGCAACTAGAGAAAGCCCACATGCAGCAAGGAAGACCCAGTGTAGCCAAAAATAAAATTTTTAAATGGGCAGAAGATCTAAATAGACATTTCCCCAAAGAAGACATACAGATGGCCAAAAAGCACATTAATAGGTGCTCAACATCACTAATTCTTAAAGAAATGCAAGTCAAAACTACATTGAGATATCACCTCACACTGGTCAGAGTAACCATCAAACACTCCACAAGCAATAAATGCTGCAGAGAGTGAGGAGAAAAAGGAACCCTCCTACACTGTTGGAGGGAACATAAATTGGTACAACCATTATGGAGAACAGTGTGGAGGTTCCATAAAAAAACTAAATATAGAACTCCCATATGATTTAGCAATCCCACTCCCGGGCATATACTGGAGAAAATCATAATTTGAAAGGACATAATTTGAAAAGACTTGCACTCCAATGTTCACTGAAGCACTATTTACAACAGCCAAGACGTGGCAGCAGCCTAAATGTTCATCAAGAGAGGAATGGATGAAGATGTGGTACATCTACACAATGGAATATTATTGTTGCTGTTGTTCAGTCACCCAGTCATGTCCGACTCTTTGAGACCCCAAGAACTGCAGCATGCCAGTCCTCCCTGTCCTTCACCATCTCCTGAAGTTTGCCCAGGTTCATGTTCTTTGCATTGGTGAAGCCATCCAGCCATCTCATCCTCTGATGCCCTCTTCTTCTCCTGCCCTTAATCTTTCCCAGCATCAGGAACTTTTCCAATGAGTCAGCTGTTCTCATCAGATGACAAAAACAATGGAGATTCAGCTTCATCATCCATTCAGTAATGGAATATTACTCAGCCATAAAAAAGAACAAAATAATTACATTTGCTGCAATATGAATGTACCTAAAGATAGGCATACTGAGTGAAGTAAGTCAGACAGAGAAAGACAAACATCATATTATTTGTGGAATCTAAAAAAAAAATAAAAGTATAAAAAATTACACATGCTATATGAAAATCTGTTAAACTTTACATCCCACATTTTCTCTTTTAGGATTCACTTTTCTTCTTGTTGAAGTAGCTCTTTCAATGGAAGTCTGTGATTACTAAGATTTCTGAGATCTTTCATGCCTAAAGATGTCTTTACCTTTACTCTGGAATAATGGTCTCATTGGGCATAGAATTTTATATTTAACATTGTTTTATTTCACTATTTTGATGATTTAATTCCATTATTTTTTGGCATCTGCTGTTAAATATGAGAAGGTCTGGTATCAATCTGATTCTTATTTCTTGTTAAGTAATCTGTTTTACCTCTTTGGTAGCTTTTAATATTTCCTTTTCTTGTTCTCAAGTTTGGCTTTTAAATCTATTTTCTCCCTCATTTTCTGTGTTCAGAGAAGAAAGAGGAGGTTTCAGCAATTGTTTCCCCTGCTCTCTTGACCCAGAACTTGGCTCTTGAATTATTAAATGGAGTGAATTTGTTTTGATGACACATACTCATCATTTTGAATTGTCCATTTTTATATGATGCTGCAGAAGCCTGATTAATATTAATAAATGGTGTCTTTTTAGTTCTGTGTCTTCTTTAGAGATTTTCCCCTTCTCTTCTTTCAAGCTATCAGCTGCCACTTCCTTCTAGTGTCCATATAACTAGCCATAGCAATCTTCTACATGTTGCTTGGCCTCTTCACTTCTCCCAGTCAGTTCAGAATGATTTCTTCTACTTTATTATATAGAACAATTGTGTTCTCTCTAGCCCCTTCCCCCAAACTCAGCTTGTGACTTCACTCTGAAAACTTACAGTATTATTCACATGCTCTAGTACACAATGGGATATCTCTTTTGACTTTTCTTTTTTCTAGCAGTTCAACAAACAGAAAGAAATGGTATAGAAATTTCTTCCCTTGTTGATGTAAATCATGCCACTGTATTAGTGAGATTTGTGTCTGAGTCCTAATATTAAGGGCCCAAATTAGAGGGCTTAATCAAATAAATGCTTTTCTACTCTCACATAAAGAAACCTCATAGTAGGAAGTTTGAGGCTAAAATTGTAGTTCTTCAGTCATCAGGGATCCAAGAACTTTCTATTTTTCTGTTTGGCTTTCCTTAACAGAAAACTTTCAAACTCCCTTCATTGTCCCTTTGTGGTCTCAAGATGGTTGCTAGATCTGCAGCCATCTCAACCATATTCCAGCCAGGTCAAAGAGGGAAGTGAGGGGCTTCCCTGGTGGCACAGTGGTAAAAAATCTGCCTGCCAATGCAGGAGACATGGGCTTGATTTCCGGTCCAGGAGGATCTCACATGCCTGGAGCAACTAGGCCTGTGGGCCACAATTGAGCCTGTGCTCTAGAGCCTGCATGCAACAACTACTGAAGCCTTTGCCCTGACCACTGCAGCTAGAAAAAGGCTGCAGCAATGAAGACCCAGCACAGCCAAAAATAAATAATTACAGAATTATTTTAAAATTAAAAACAAGAAAGTGTACAATTCAAA
Organism: Okapia johnstoni; assembly: GCA_024291935.2. NCBI lineage: Eukaryota > Metazoa > Chordata > Mammalia > Artiodactyla > Giraffidae > Okapia > Okapia johnstoni. The sequence goes on along the minus strand of CM044322.1, from coordinate 71,859,631 downwards.
AAAAAAAAAAGGAAAGTGGGAAAGGGCAAAAAGTTATGCCCCTTTAGGTGAAGTTCCCATATACCTCACTGTTGCAATGAAAAAAAAGAAAGGAATGAGTTTTTCTTTTCTTTCCTGAGAGCAAAGAAGATAAAGAGAACAGTAAGCAGGACTGATCACTCCTAGTTTTTACTTTCAGTTCAGTCGCTCAGTCGTGTCCGACTCTTTGCGGCCCCATGAACCACAGCACGCCAGACCTCCCTGTCCGTCACCAACTCCTGGAGTTCACCCAAACCCATGTCCATCGAGTCGGTGATGCCATCTAACCATCTCATCCTCTGTCATCCCCTTCTCCTCCGGCCCTCAATCTTTCCCAGCATCAGGGTCTTTCCAAATGAGTCAGCTCTTGGCATTAGGTGGCCAAAGTATTGGAGTTTCAGCTTCAACATCAGTCCTTTCAATGAATACCCAGGACTGATCTCTTTTAGGATGGACTGGTTGGATCTCCTTGCAGTCCAAGGGACTCTCAAGAGTCTTCTCCAACACCACAACTGTTCCTAATCTGTAGTCTGTAACTAAGTTTGCTTTTCTGACATTTTGCACCTATTATCCTTTGACTATGCAAATTACATCCTGTATCTGGTGTTCACCTTTATAGCACTCTGTTTGCAAACCACCCCTTGTAGTATTCTTCTCTTTTTGAAAACAGAAAAAAACGCCACAATACAATACACAAAAGACAGTGGACCCAACTACTGGGCTACCAGACTCCCAGACCTGATTACTGGGTGCCAGCCTATGACTGTTTTTGAAACAAAACAACGAAAGAATAAGATCCTCACACCTTTGTTCCTCATCTCTTACCCCTGACTGCAAGCTCTCTTCTTATATAATCCCCCAGATTCCTCGGGGGCGGGGGGGGGGCATAGTTTTGAGGCATGAACCTATCGTGTTTTCCCCCTCTGCTGGATGAAGATTGAAACCACCTTTCTATTTCCTCCAAACTCTGTCTCTATTTTTTTTTTTTTAATTTGTCTTCGGTGGCAGAGAAAGCTAAGATTTCAGCGGTAACATCACCTCTTCATTTATGTTTCATTGGTCATCCCTAGCTACAAGGGAAATATTTCAGTCTCAAATAAATTGAATATATTGCCTGATACACAATCACCTTTGGTGGCTCTACAGTGTACCTTAGCTTACAATGGTGGAACAGACTGAACTCTTTCTCTTAAGGCAGAGAAAATTATTTTTGCTTCTCTTTTTACTTAAGAGTATTAGGAATTTAGAGTTAATTTCGGCTGGAAAAGAGGAATAGGGAGAAAGGCAGAACAAAATCAGAACAAAAAGGAGCAGTATTTAATGGAGAGAAATGAAATCAGGAGGGCAAGTCCATCCTCAGGGCCCAGTAGCTGCTTCCCCTAACCCCAGACTGCCACCTCCCGTTCCTTTTCCCCTTCCTCCTCCTCTTCCTCCTCCTCCTGTCTCCTCCCAGCCAAGCCTGGCTTCCATTCAAACTTTCCGGAAATCCCCTACCCAATCTCTAGCTTTTGAAACAATGACCCTCTGGAGACTATTCCCATTGTCCTTGGAACTAGAACAATGAGAGAGTAGAGGCTCCTCTCTGGCTTCAGGCTAAGTCCCTACTCTTAGCCTTTCCCCAAAGTAAAAACTTCCTCAACTCTCCAATTACTGTCCTCTTCTGTACAGAGGCCGGAAGTTGGGGGAGGTAGACAAAAAGCACTTTCTATCAACAGCTTCTGAGGCTTAAAGTCGATGCCAGCCCCTTAAGTACAGCCTGGGGCCTGTCCTCTCTTAGCTGGAACTAAGAAGGAGTCTCTCTGCAGGGCAGGGTGTCCACTGGACACCTGAGCATACTGGGGGGTGGCAGGCAAATTCAAGGCCTTAGTCCTATATTTTCCAAGTCTCTTTTGATGACTTAAAGTCCCCTGTCATTGAAATGACAGAACCACAGGCCATTCTAAAGGAATTGGCAGTTTTATCTTACTGTCAGCCTCTCTTCCACTCCCAGCTCTGACCCTAGGAGACCCCTGTCCCCTGCCTTACCCAGTTCTGCCAAAAGAGCTGTTAGATGGGGGAAGGGTGCAGGCGGGGCTTTTCTTGCACCATCCTGGCGCCTGGCTGGATCGGATTACTGGAGGCAGTCTGGATTTGAATGTGCAAATAAACAGAAGTCGCTTTGATCCAGGAGGCTGAAAGGGAGGGGGAAGAAAAATGAGTGCCCTGGTCAGAGACGTGCATGCTGGGCACTTGAGAGAGGGTTTGGGGGAGGTGGAGTGTGAGCATGTCCTATCCCTTTGACTGGGCCCTAAACCTGTTTTTTTTTTTTTAAAAGAGAAAGAGATCCAGAAAGAGCCAGGGACCCACTTTAGGCGTTTCAGACTTCCTCCTGGAACCAAATAACCCATTGTCCTTCCTCGTTGTTACCAGGAGGGGAATGGGTAGTTTGTACCCCACCCTCCCTCCAGGCTCTCCGCCTTTGGGACATTTTGGGTGCCACTTAGGAGAGCAAGAACTATGGAGTGTGTGTGGCTCAGGGTGGGGCCATAGGTTGGGGGTGGGTAGGGCCTATTGTCTCCCTGGGCACCAATCCACAGCCACAGGCAGGCTTAGAGAAGGAGAGACAAAGGAGAAAATGGAAGAGCACAAAGGCAGCAAGGAATGAAAGGGTAAGTAAAGGCAAACAAAAGTGAACCGGGGGAGACAAAAGCTGGGAACAATATTCCCCAGGCAATAGGCTTGGGAACAATAGGGACACTGACAGCGCCACAAAGACACCAGTGTCTCCAAGTAGACATTATCTCAGGCGGTGGTTGGCAGCCCCACTCTGGCGGCAGCTATTTTCAGGGCCGCTTTTGTGCCATGCTGAACAATATTCCTTGCCTGGCTGCTGATAGAAAGATGAGAAGGGTTCTGTTTGATTCTCCTCTCCCTTCCCTCCCCCTTCCCCCTCTTCCAACCCCCACCAGCTCAGGCATTCTGAGTTCAATCAACTGGCCTGGTAAGGGGAGTGTGTGTGTGTGAGAGTGAGTGTGTGTGTGTGTGTATAAGGACCAAGGTTTTCCAATTGCCCTCCACCTTAGTAGGGCCACCATGGAGGGTGGAGAGTGGTGATTAGGGCTGGGCAAGCAGGGACTGGAGAACTGGATTGTGGCGGGAGAACTGTTCAGGAAAGTGGTTTCTCTTTCACCAACAATCATGAGTCTAGCCTGAGCTATTCACTGTAAAAAGACGTACTCAGCAAGTGTTTTGCTTGTTGTGGCCAGCTATTCATTTCATAGCTAACACCATAAGGGGAATCACCTGGTCCTTCCGCCACCTTCCTTCTCTGGGCCAGAGAGGTTCGCCACCCCATCCCTCATACCATCGCATTCTCCCATTTTTGTTTATAGTTTTACCAGTTTTTTGACTACCTCTCAACTCCTCCCTCCCCAACCTTTGCCACTCTGAGTTGAACCTAAGGGATCAAGGTCCTTAGCTTGAAAGACTGCTTGATAATACTGGCCCTTCTGAAGGCCCCATGACCATTCCCATCCAAGCACACATGATCCCTATCCACAGTGTTAGCCATTCCCTGCTGAGTATCTCCTCCATTCCTTCTTGGGGGAACTCAGAGACGTCCTTTCTCAGAGCTACATTGTGCATAAGGCTGTGTACTCTTAGTTTTGTCAGGGATGCAGACCAATACATTTGATATTGTGGGATTATAAAGAACACTACACTTTTTCATTGAACTGATTTTCTTCTTGTTCTTATTCACCTGTTTGGGTTAGTTTTCTAGGTGGTTAAAATACCACATTTCAGATTCCTGGCTTCCCCAGCCAAAAAATGAGACTAAACTTCTTGGGAAGGCAAGGCATTGATACAAAAGCTTCAGAAAGAACGCCTTCCTAAGAGTCCAGACACTCAGAGGTGGACCAAGAAATTTGAGCCATTATTTAATTTGTAGCTATTTGTTCAGATTTCTCAACCTAAGTTAGCACTTTGAAGGCAGGAAATACATATTTTATACCTCTCTATTGTCTACTTCATACTATCATGGCACCCAATAAATTCATCGAGAATTGCTGAATTGCACCAAATTTTGAGAATCAGAAGGGACCTTAAAACTCATCTAGTACCTTACTATTCAAAATGTGATCCCTACACCAGCAGGATTAGCATCACCTGGGAGTTTATGGGAAATGAAGACTCTCAAGCTGTACCTCAGAACTGCTGAATCAGAATCTGAATTTTGATGAGCTTCCCAAGTACTTCATATACTCCTTGAGAAGCACTGATCTAGCAGAGCTCCTCCTGCCTTGCTTCCTTGCAACTGCTGCCCATTTCATGGCAGTACTGCCATTCATAGCCTACAATCACTGAAACTGTGGTCTGTACCACACAGTAGAGAAGAGCTTAGTATCTGTGGTAACAATCTAATCCACTTGGAATCAAGTCTTAGGAATGGAACATTTTACCTAGCATATGCTCAATCAAAGGCTGGTTTTCGTGCGTGTGTTTAAGATATTTACTTATTATTCATTTTTGGCTGCATCAGGTCTTACTTGCAGCACAAGGGAACTTTGCTGCAGCATGCAGACTCTCCAGTTGTGGTGTGAGGGCTCCAGAGTGCATGGGCTCAGTAGTTGCAACCACTGGACCACCAGGGAAGTCCCTTAGGGAAAGCTTGTTAAGGGAAAGGCTTTAACATTCTTTTATGACCTCCTTGGATGATCTCTGTGGTAGGTACTTTTATGGAAAAACTTGACTGGGACATGGGTACCCAGACATTTGGTAAAACATTATTCTGATTGTGTCCGTGAGGGTGTTTCTGGATGAGGTAAACATTTGAACTGATAGACTAAGTAAAGCAGATTGCCCTCCCTAAAGTGAGTGGGCCTCATCCAATCAGTTGAAGACCTGAGTAGAACAAAATGCTGAATAAGAGGAAACTCCTTTGGCCTGGCAGCCTTCAGCTGGGACATTGGTCTTCTCCTGTCTTTGAACTTGAACTGAAACATCAGCTCTTCTTTGGTCTCAAGCCTGCCAACTTTTCAACTGAAATTTATTTCATCAATTCTCTGGGTTCTCAGGTCTTTGGACTTGGATTAGAACTTAAAGGTGATTCTGGTATGATTTCAGATGGAAATAAGGAACATGTTTTTGGAAATTAGAGGAAAGGTTATCCTTGTCACAAAGTGGCAAAGAGCATGGCCACACTTAAGGCTTGATGTTTTGTGGAAGGTAGAATTTATGAACTATAAAATTGGATATTTAATTGAGGAGATTTTCAAGTAAAGTATAGGAGTGGCTTGATTCCTCCTAACTCATAGTAAAATGTGAAAGGAGAGAGATGATTTGAAGAACCCCAGTATCAGAGCTGTGGAGGTGGGACCACTGCTCTACTTCCTAAGCAAAAAGGAATCAAAACTTGAAGATTTGGAAAATTACCAGCCTATTCATGTTGCAAAAAAATGAGAGAGAGAGAGAAACTTTGCTGTGAAGAGAATACCAACGATACATGAACAACCATTTGATAGAGAGATCTTGGATGCAATTCCTGGACTTAGTCAGTTCATCTCAGCAGAAGCCAGGAATATTGATGTGATTATACCTGATTATACCTGACTTCCTTGGTGGCTCAGATGGTAAAGAGTCCAGCAGCAATGCAGGAGACCCAGGTTCAATCCCTGGGTCGGGAAGATTCCCTGGAGAAGGAAATGGCAACCCACTCCAGTATTTTTGCCTGGAGAATTCCATGGACAGAGGAGCCTGACGGGCTACAGTCCAAGAAGTCACAAAGAGTTGGACATGACTGAGCAAGTTTCACTTAATTTCACTTATACCTGGAGACACGGTCAATGTGAACTAAGGAGACAGAAAAAATGAAAGAAAATGAAGGCAGGCTAGTGGACTTTTTGGGTTTTAAGAACAGGACCATAGAGCTGTTAGGCTGTGAATGTCTCTTAGTCTTCAAAAAAAGGGAAGAATAACTGCTCAGGTAATTCAGAAATCCTTAGGGCTGCCTCCTTGGTTTCAAAGGGTGAGGCCATTGTCTTGGTTTCAACAGGACAGACAGCCTCCAGGGTGGAGCTGCCCAGAGCCTTGGGGGCAGGGTCCCCAGTACCAGAGCTGTGAAGGTGGAACTACTGCTCCAGTGGGTCCTGAAGGCAGGACAGCCACCCCAGTGGGTCTAGCAGGCAGGGCACTGAGCCAAAGTGGATTATTGCAAACCTTAAGAGCTAATGAAATTTACTTCGCTTGGGACCCATCAACCATTTCTTCCTTTGGATTTCTCCCATTTAGAATGGGAATGTCTATCCTATGCCTGCCCACCATTGTATTTTGGAAGTGCATAATTTGTCTGGTTTGGTGGCACTAGCGGTAAAGAACCTGCCTGCCAATGCAGGAGATGTAAGAGATACAGGTTTGATCTCTGGGTCAGGAAGTTCCCCTGGAGAAGGAAACAGCAATCCACTCCAGTATTCTTGCCTGGAGAACCTCCATGGACAGAGGCGCCTTGTGGGCAACAGTCCATGGGGTCACATAGAGTCGGACAGGACTGGAGCTACCTAGCACGCACGCACCAGGATCACAGCTGAAGAATTTTGCCTTAGGATGATTTTACCCCTCAGGCATCATGCATACCTGCTTTAGATGATATTTATCTGAGACTTTAAACTTCAGAGTTGATACTGGAATAAGCTGACTTTGGGGCTGTTGGGATGGGTTAATGTATTTTGCAGGCAATAAGACATGAATCTGGGGGGCTAAGAGTGGAATGCTATGAATCAAATTGTGCTCCTCTAAATTCATATGTTAAAGCCCTAACTCCCAGTGTGACTGTATTTGAAGTAATAAAGTAATTAAGGTTAGATGAAGTCATAAGGGTGGGACCCTGATAAGTTTATGTAACAGGAGACAGCAGAGAGCTTATTCTCTCTCCCCACCCTGTGAGGACACAGGGAGAAGGCAGCCAGGAAGAGAGTCTTTATCAGAAACTGACCCTGCTGGACCTTGATCTGGGACTTCTCAGTCTTCAGAACTGTGAGAAAATATATTTGTCTAAGCCACCCATTCATTAGTATTTTAGTTATGGCAGCCTGAGCTGATTAATGCAATCCCTACTGATGGGAGAAAGGAGAGGTCTCAAGGCCTGCACAGAGTGGACTGAAGGACACAGCAGAGGACACCCTGAATCTCATCATTGCTCCAAAGCAACATGGCAACATCGCCTCCTTTCCTCTGATGTCTTCAGTGCAAACACAACAACAGCAAAGTGAGCCACTTGGGGCTGCTGCGCGTCCTATAACTCAAAGCAGTCCCTAGGCGGGGATGAACATTCAAAACCCTTATGATCATCTCAATTCAAAACTCTGTTCTTAGATTGAAAAATTTTGTTGCTGTTGTTCAGGCAACGCCCTATCTTCTCAATCTGTGGAAAGTTACAAAGGAATAAAGGTTTAATTTTTGCAATTATATTTTTTTTCTCCCATAGGCTGGAAAAAAAAAGCACTTTTGTTGGTGTCTGCTTATAAACAGCTTTATTCATGTGGTTGTTTTAATCCTAGTATATAATTTCATCACCTTCTATAAAGATCATCATGACTCCTATGTACTCAAGCAATCTAAAAGAATTTATAAACAATTGCTGAGGGTTTATTTGACAGTCTTCCTCCACCAAACCAGTCAATTCCCTCCAATGAAATGAGTAACTGTGTAATCTATGGGCAGTCAAGTTTTGGGAGGAGGGGAGAGTGGCTGGGGCTGGCAATCTACTGGCCAGCCAAACTGGAAAATCAGCTTTTCAGCAGTTTCCTCTTGACTCCTCCCAGCCCATTTATCTCAGATATCCTCCACTCCCACTACCCAGATTAGGGTAGGGCAGAGAAGAGAACAAATATTAAGGTTTGGGATAAACGACCATTGAGCATATTTATAATTAGTTCTGAATTCTCAGCAATAGAGGACCGGAATAGAAGCATGATCATTACTTTCAACACTTGGCAAAGGGTAGCCACTGCAGCAGCAGCTGTGTCCTAATGCCCCTAGTCCACACACACGGCCATCAGGAAGACTGCTCAGGTGTTCTCTCCTTCCTCCTGCCTGTTCATGTGCTTCTTTTGACATGGTCTGATCACCCCAGACAGACTACCTCCGGTATACAGGAATACGGGCACAGAGGGTGACATCACCTTCCAGAGTCTGAGAATCCTGTGTGATCAAGGCAGCTGGTACTAGGTGATGGCTCACAGTCCCCAAAGAAATTCAATGAAGTGGAAATTAAGTTACTGCAGTGGTGACCTAGGATGCGGAGCTGGGAGCCTACTCATGGAGCTATGAGGGTAGCAGAATGTACTGCCCCCAAATATGCCAGCTTGGCATAAGAATTATTTTGAACTGAAGGCAACTGAGGAGAAGCAGACACAAAAAAGCTCTCTGCCCTCCCCCTACTTGCCCAGAAGCAGGACATAAATTTGTAAAGGTGGCCCCATTCCCTGTTCAAGAAGGACACAACTCTAGACCCTTATCAGCCCAGAGATGGCACTAGAGGGATCTACATCGCAAACTTTACTAAAACAACCCCTATCACCTATTAGTTCATCCATATATTAATACTCACCTTCCCTCCAACTGCTCACTTAGAAGCTCAAAGGCCTTTTCCATTGTCTTGTCACTTCTCCAAAAATTTACTTTTAAGATACTATATCAGTCCAAGTTCTAACCACCAATTTGAGTTACTCATCATTGAGGGCTCTTCTGTATAGGTACCATTCACATGTTAATAAACTTGCATTTGTTTTCTCCTGTTAATCTGTCTTTTATCAATCTAATTTACAGGGCCCCAGGCAGTGAACCTAAAATGCGGAGAGGGAAAACAGTTTTTCCTCTCCTATATTAGGGGAATGCCAGGGCCCTTAGAGAAATGATGGGAGGATTGTTGTTGCTGTTGTGGTTCTTGTTCAGTCCCTAAGTCAGGAATGACTCTTTGCAACCCCATGGACCACAGCATGCCAGAGTCCCCTGTCCTTCACTATCTCCTGGTGAAAGTGAAAGTATTAGTCACTCAGTCATGTCCAACTCTGTGCAACCCCATGGACCTCAGAGGCCCACCAGGTTCTTCTGTCCATGGGATTCTCCAGGCAAGAATATTGGAGTCGGTTGCCATTTCCTTCTCTAGGAGTTTGCTCAAATTCTTGTCCACTGAATGGGTAATGCTATCCAACCATCTCATCCTCTGCCTCTCCTCCTTCTGCCCTCAGTCTTTTCCAGCATCAGGGTCTTTTCCAGTGAGTCAGGTCTTTGCATCAGGTGATCAAAATATTGGAGTTTTAGCTTCAGCATCAGCCCTTCCAATGAATATTCAGGTTTGATTTCCTTTAGGATTAACTGGTTTTATCTCCTTGCAGTCCAAGGGACTCTCAAGAGTCTCCTCCAGCACCACAGGTCAAAGCATCAATTCTTCAGCACTCAGCCTTCTTTATGGTCCAACTCTCACATCCATACATGACTACTGGAAAAACAGTAGCTTTGACTCTATGGACCTTTGTCAGCAAAGTGAAGTCTCTGCTTTTTAATACGCTGTCTGGATTTGTCATAGCTATTCTTTCAAGCATCTTTTAATTCCCTGGCAGCAGTTAGTGTCTGTAGTGATTTTGGAGCCCAAAAAATAATTTCTGTCACTGTTTCCATTGTTTCCCCATCTATTTGCCTTGAAGTAATGGGACCAGATGCCATGATCTTCATTTTTTGAAAGTCGAGTTTCAAGCCAGCTTTTCCACTCTCCTCTTTCACTTTCATCAAGAGGTTCTTTAGTTCCTCTTCACTTTGTACTATGAGAGTTACATCATCTGTGTATCTGATATTGTTGATATTTCTCCAGGCAATCTTGATTCCAGCTTGTGATTTATCCAGCCTGGCATTTCACATGATGTATTCTGCATATAAGTTAAATAAACAGGGTGACAATATACAGCCTTGTCATACTCCTTTCCCAATTTTGAACTAGTCTGTTGTTCCATGTCTGGTCCTAACTGTTGCTTCTTGACCTGCATACAGGTTTTGCAGGAGGCAGGTAAGGTGGTCTGGTATTCCCATCTCACATGTACACCCATGGAGGATTCATGTCAATGTATGGCAAAACCAATACAATATTGTAAAGTTAAAAAATAGATAAATAAATAAATTAAAAAAAAAAAAAGAACTTTTCACAGTTTGTTGTGATCCTCCAAAGTCTTTTGTGTGGTCAATGAAACAGAAGTATATAGTTTTCTGGAACTCCCTTGCTTTCTCCAGGATCCAACAAATGTTGGCAATTTGGTCTCTGGTTTCTCTGCCTTTTCTAAACCCAGGTTGTACATCTGGAATTTCTCGGTTCACATACTGTTGAAACCTAGCTGGAAGGATTTTGAGCTTTATCTTGCTAACACGTGAAAGATCTGTAATTGCACTATAGTTTGAACATTCTTTGGCATTGCCCTTCCTGGGGTTGGAATAAAAACTGACCTTTTCTGGTCCTGTGGCCACTGCTGAGTTTTCCAAATTTGCTGAAATATTGAGTGCAGCACTTTAACAGCATTATCTTTTAGGATTTGAAACAGTTCGGGTGGAATTCCATCACCTCCACTAGCTTTGTTCATAGGAATGCTTCCTAAGGCCCACTTGACTTCACACTCCAGGATGTCTGGCTCTAGGTGAGTGACCACACCATCGTGGCTGTCTGGGTCATTAAGTATACTTCATTTTTGTTTATAAGATCATTTTTGTATGTCCCTCTGTGTGTTCTCGCCACCTCTTCTTAAGCTCATTTTGTTGTTGTTGTTGATGGGAGGGTGAACCTATAAAAAAAATATAGTCTTTTGAGTTGTAGAAAGTGAAGAAGGGATTTTTAGCTTCTGCTGATGGATACGTAGGCACATGTAAAATAACTGTAAACTTGAGCTCTTATTTTTGAGTTAATAATCCAGGGTTTTGTTTGTTTGTTTTGCCATAAACCCTAATTAGACCCGTAGAGTGAGTTTCAGCATTATGTACTATCTACAACACCCCTGGCCCCCATGAGCTCCACATACCTGATATACATCTGGAAGCAAGTGGGTTGTCAGTCAGTCTCCCTTTTAAAGACTCATTTGATGTTGGCACACAAGAGATTCACAGAGACTGCCATCTGAATGATGCCTCCTGGAATGAGCAATGATGTGGCCTGACCCATTTTTGCTTCACAAATTGATGCCACATCAGTAAAGCACCAAAGTCACCCCACACTCCCTTTCCCAAACCATAGCGTTTGGTGCCTAGATTGCTCTATCACCCATTTTGTGGCTTTCCCTGTTATCTTTGGAGAGAGATGTAATGTCAGCCCACCCTTTACTTTTCAGGAACTATTAATTAAGGCTGTGATGGTGAACTAGATGTCTAATACTAAGAATTACTTTCCTTCCAGGGAAGAAATTTTAAATTCTGAATCAAAATTATCCTTCTTTTCTTCAAAATTCGTTCATTCTAGGGTCAAATCCTGATTAAACCAGCCAGACTGCGGTCAGTGAACACGGCCCCTTTCGGGGCTCATCACCTCCTCAGCATTGCATTCATCTTGACTCTGAGGTTTTGGTTTCTGGTCCTCGTTCCTGGTCTGAGGTTTCTCCCTGAGTGACCTTGCTGTTAACATTAGGGGTTAAGCTATGAAACGAAAGGCCTCATCTAATCCTGCCTCAGGATCAAAATCGAATCTGCAAATAATTTTTAATAGCCATTAAATGTAAGGCACAGTCCTAGGATGAGTACTGGAAGATGAGAAAGAGATACAATGAATTGGGGCTACTCTAGCCTTTAAGTAGTTTATAGCTAGTTAGAGAGAGAGACATAATCACAAGTGGAGTGAACTGATATGAGATTTCAAGAAGACAATAGAATAAAAGTGAGAGGGAAGCATAAGAATGTTCAAAAAAGATAAAATCTATGTAGGTAATAAGACAGGCAATGAAAAATAAACCTTGAAGTAAAGATGGAATTGGCCGGGCAAAAATGAGAAAGAAGACCATTATGGCCTTAGGAAGTTACATAAACAAAGATACAGTCAGTTTTGCTCTAAGGCTTATTTTGAAAACATGAATTTGTTCCAGCCTGGTTCATATATTAGGGAGACATTTGAGCACAATGCAAATCTTGGATTTGCTTATGCTTGATCTTACCCTGAGAAACTCTAGGCGAATGGACAAAAATGCTCTTAACTGCACTAAGCAAGGTAGGAATACACAAAATGTATACAAGCACACCCCTCAAATTTCTACCACCTATCTAAGCTCACAAACTGTGTTGTATCTTTCTTTCCAATTTTAGATAACCCCCTTCCACCACTGACAACTCATAAACTGCACCCCTTCTGACACCCACTTCCATATGCAAAATTCAAGTCTGTTTCAAGGTATGTGCCCTATTTATTGTAATATTCATGTATTTCTTAACCATTTAATAGCGTAAGTTGTGCTGCCTTTTTATTAGGTTCTTGTGGCTTTTTGTTGCTATGGCTGACAAAGTGTATTTAAGTTTTGTGACCTCTAACCCCATTTTCCCCATGTGGTTTTTAATTGTATGGCATTTGCATAATGAGGTGATTTTTAGGAGCACATACATTATGTTATAGCAGAAGTGACCCCACAGGCTTTGGAATAAAAGTGATTCTTGGAGAACTGTGAGAAAGATTAGAATTATAAGTAAATTTATGTAGGAGAATTTTCAAACAGATAGCTGGAATCAGATTCATTCATTTACTTATGCACTTATTTAACAAATACTTGTTGAGTGCAAGCTATCTGTCAGACTGTTCTAAGTGCTAGGGACATGACAGTGAGCAAAACAGACAAAAATACCTGCCCTTCAGAAGTTTACGTCCTAGTTAAGGAGGAAGACCAAAACAAGATAAATAAATAGCACAATTAATGTTAAGAAGAAAACACAAAGCAGAAAAATCAATGTGCCAGGGGATGAGTTTGGATATGATGTGTCTGGATTATTTATTGCTGTATGACAAATTACTCCAAAACCTAACAGCCGAAGACATAAACATTTACTATTTCACACACTTCTGAGGTTAGGAAGACAAGAATGGCTTAACAGGAATGGTTCTGGCTCAGGATCTCCGATGAACTTTCAAACAAGATATTGACTATGAGCTTCCATGCTCAACGCACATGGCTATTGGCAAGAGGCCTTGGTTCCTTGCCTCTCCATAAGACTGCTCATGACATAGCGGCTTGCTCTCTCAAACACAGAGAGAGTGATTCAAGGAGGAGATCACATGCTCAAGATGGAAGCTGCAGGCCTTTATCACCTAATCTCGAGCGGCACATCATTACTTCTGCCATCACAAAAATCAACCCTGGTACAGTGTGGGAGAGGACACAAGGGTATGAATATCAGGATGCAGAAATCAATGGGGCCATGCTGGAGGCTGGCCACCACAGTGACCAAGGAAGGTCATCCAACATGATGACTTTTGGATTACTTTATTTATTTATTTTTATTTTGGCTGCACTGGGTCTTCATTACAGAGCAATGAACTCTTTAGCTGTGGCGTGCAGGCTTATTTGCCCCACAGCATGTGGGATCTTAGTTCCCCAACCAGGAATCAAAACCCATCCCCTGCATCAGAAGTGTGGAGTCTTAACCACTGGCCCACAGGGAAGTCCCTGGTACTTTTGAGGGAAGTGGAGGAGATGTCCATTAAGATGTCTGGGGGGGATGTCTGTCTCCTTCTATGGAGATGGAACAGCATGAACAAATATACATGCCTGGTTTGTTTGAAGGACAGCAATGTGCAGTGAGCTAGGGTAGAGTGAATGAGAGGGAGAGAAAGAGAAGTCAAAGAAGTGATGGGAAGAGAAATGCTTTCATCTTTACTCTCAGTGAGATACACGTTTTAAGTCAAGAAGTGACATAATCTGACTTAGGACTTAACAAAATAAGTCTGGTTGCAGTGTTAAGAATAGACCAATAAAAAGCAAAGGCAGGAACAGGAAGACAAGTTAGGAGCTTGAGAAATAATGATAGTCTAATTCTGGAAACATGCTGAAGGTAGAACAGACAGAATTTGCTGATGGTTTGGCTATGAAGAAAAGTCAAAGATGACACCACTTTTTTTGTCAAAAAATGGAGTTGCCATTTATCTGCTCAGCAAGGCTAAGGAAGGAACAGTGTTAAGGTAAACAGCAAGTGTTCACCTTTGGACACATAAAGTTTGAAATGCCTGTTAGGCATCCAAGTGGAGACAGAGTAAACAACTGGATCATCAAGACTGGAGCTCTGGAAGGAGGTTCAAGTTAGAGATGCAAGTTGGGGAACTGGCAGATATAGAGAGAGTTTAAAACTCTGAGGTTGGATAAAATCCTCAAAGGAGTGAGTGCAGCCAAAAAGCTGCGAGACCCAAGGACTAAACCTTGGGACGTTGGAACCTTTAGCACAGGAGGAAGGGGATTGGGAGGACTCTGAAAGGGTGGCCAGAGAGGTAGGAATCAAGCCAGGTGAGTGTAGTGATACAGAAGTCAAATGAAGAGGATTTTTTAGAGAAGACTTAGAGAGATCCCCTTTGTCAAATGCTGCTGAAAGGCTGAGACATGACCACTGAGTGTAGCGTGTAGAGGGCATTAGCTACCATGACCAGAGCAGTTCTGATGGACTGGTGGAGGCAAAATCCTCTTTGAAGTGGGTTGAAAATAGAATAAAAGAAGAGAAATTAGAGACTGAATATCCTTTCAAATAATTTTGTGTGAAAGGAAGAAGGGAATTAGGGTCATAACTGAAGGGGAAAATGGAGGCAAGAGAGGCTTTTTTAAAGATAAGAGATATAACAGCATGTTTGTGGGCTGAGAAAATGATAGCGAAACACTAATCGAACCAGGGATACAAAGGGGAGAATTACATAGGCAAAATCTCGAGTGGGGAAGAGAGAGTAGATATAAACTGGCATATGTTTGGAGGGGTTGTCCTCATCAAGAAGGACAGATAGTGTATACACAATAGCAGAGGAAGAGGCAGAGCAGGTACATGGGAGTAGGCACAGAGTGGTAAGAGAGTTGGGTTTAAATGAAGCTGTGCTTTGGCTGAGCACGACAATGAACAAGAGATGTCATACCTCTCCTTCAAGAGGTTCCATAGCTGTGAGGACCACATGTGCTGATTTCCCAGAATCCTCCTAAATTTATGCCTGGTTTTTCAAGGCAGCTAGTAACAGTGGCTCCTTTCACGTTCAACACTACTGATTTGGGTAACAAATGAAATAATCATTCTACCTAGAGCCACGAGGAGTCACTGAAGTTTTCTGAACAGAGCGTTCATCACTGATGTTTTAAAAACACTAAATAGATTGTAAATACCTTGAAATCAATGTCATATTTCATACATCTTGTCCCATTTCTAGCATATCTTTTATATGTGGTCTTCTCATCTCTCAGTTAACCCAGCAAAGGCACAATTGATTCAGAACTAGAAGAGCCATTGAAATAATGCCAACATTAGCCAAACTTTCCTAAATCTCAAAACAAAGGAAGAGGATTGAGTCAATTTACACACCAAGAGGACTGTTCATAATTCTGCTGAGGAAGATTATGAAGGCAAAGTCTTGAGTAGGTAAGAGTAGAAGGGAGGCCAGTGAAGACTTAGAATCATGCAGGGAACGACAGGCTGGCCGAAGGAAGGATTTTAAACTCAAATGTTCTGCTTATCTGTTGCTAGGTAACAAATCATCCTAAAATTTAAAGACTTAAAACCACAGCAAGTGCTTTATTATCTCTCATGATTTCTGTGGGTCAGGAATTTGAGTAAAGTTTGGTTGGGCAGTAGTGGCATATGATCAAGTCTTACCCAATTGCAGTCAACTGGTTAGAGCTGATACACTGGAGATCTGAACAATTTGGGATTGGCAAGGCATCTCACTCTCTGCATGGAGTCATAGGGCCTTTCCATGTGGCCTCTTTGCTTGGGTTGATTTAGGTTGCTCCCAGCATGGTGGTTGTAAATCAGACTATTTACATAGTGAGTGAAAATTTCTAGAATGAATATGCTGGTGATTTTGCCTTGGAAGTCAGAGTGTTATTTCTGTCACAAGTCTGCCTAGTGCAGATGAAGAGGACATGGAAACTACTCTTCAATAAGAGAAGTGTCAAAGTCACTTTCTAAGTTGATCATGTGAGACAAGCCATATTATTTTGACTATTTGGGAAAAGTATAATTGTGATATCAAGTTTGGGTATTATACCTTACTTCCTTTCAAGGAATCTTATTGGAAGACTCAAGATCCCATTCTTTTAATTTACAATTTTAACCACTTTGTTAATCACACCAGATAACCACGATGGTGTGATCACTCACCTAGAGCTAGACATCCTGGAATGTGAAGTCAAGTGGGCCTTAAGAAGCATCACTATGAACAAAGCTAATGGAGGTGATGGAATTCCAGTTGAGCTATTTCTGGTTTTAAAACAGGCAGAGGAATCAGAGATCAAATTGCCAATATCCACTGGATCATTGAAAAAGCAAGAGAGTTGCAGAGAAACATCTATTTCTGCTTTATTGACTATGCCAAAGCCTTTGACTGTGTGGATCACAATAAACTGTGGAAAATTCTGAAAGAGATGGGAATACCAGACCATCTGACCTGTCTCTTGAGAAATCTGTATGCAGGTCAGGAAGCAACAGTTAGAACTGGACATGGAACAACAGACTGGTTCCAAATAGGAAAAGGAGTACATCAAGGCTGTATATTGTCACCCTGCTTATTTAACTTATATGCAGAGTACATCATGAGAAACGCTGGGCTGGAAGAAACACAAGCTGGAATCAAGATTGCCGGGAGAAATACCAATAACCTCAGATATGCAGATGACACCACCCTTATGGCAGAAAGTGAAGAAGAACTAAAGAGCCTCTTGATGAAAGTGAGAGAGGAGAGTGAAAAAGTTGGCTTAAAGCTCAACGTTAAGAAAACTAAGATCATGGCATCTGGTCCCATCACTTCATGGGAAATAGATGGGGAACAGTGGAAACAATGTCAGACTTTATTTTTTTGGGGCTCCAAACTCACTGCTGATGGTGATTGCAGCCATGAAATTAAAAGACACTTACTCCTTGTAAGGAGGGTTATGGCCAACCTAGATCAGTTCAGTTCAGTTCAGTCGCTCAGTCGTGTCTGACTCTGCGACCCCATGAATTGCAGCACGCCAGGCCTCTCTGTCCATCACCAACTCCCGGAGTCTACCCAAACCCATGTCCATCGAGTCAGTGATGCCATCCAGCCATCTAATCCTCTGTTGTCCCCTTCTCCTCCCGCCCCCAATCCTACCCAGCATCAGGGTCTTTTCCAATGAGTCAACTCTTCGCATGAGGTGGCCAAAGTATTAAGAGTTTCAGCTTCAACATCAGACCTTCCAATGAACACCCAGGATTGATCTCTTTTAGGATGGATTGATTGGATCTCCTTGCAGTCCAAGGGACTCTCAAGAGTCTTCTCCAACAACACAGTTCAAAAGCATCAATTCTTCGGCGCTCAGCTTTCTTCACTGTCCAACTCTCACATCCATACATGACCACTGGAAAAACCATAACCTTGACTAGACGGACTTTTGTTGGCAAAGTAATGTCTCTGCTTTTAAATATGCTATCTAGGTTGGCCATAACCTTCCTTCCAAGGAGTAAGCGTCTTTTAATGTCATGGCTGCAATCACCATCAGCAGTGATTCTGGAGCCCCCCAAAAATAAAGTCTGACACTGTTTCCACTGTTTCCCCCATCTATTTGCCATGAAGTGATGGGACCAGATGCCATGATCTTAGTTTTCTGAACGTTGAGCTTTAAGCCAACTTTTTCACTCTCCTCTTTCACCTTCATCAAGAGGCTCTTTAGTTCTTCTTCACTTTCTGCCATAAGGGTGGTGTCATCTGCATATCTGAGGTTATTGATATTTCTCCCAGCAATCTTGATTCCAACTTCTATTTCCTCCAGCCCAGCGTTTCTCATGATGTACTCTGCATATAAGTTAAATAAGCAGGGTGACAATATACAGCCTTGATGTACTCCTTTTCCTATTTGGAACCAGTCTGTTGTTCCATGTCCAGTTCTAACTGTTGCTTCCTGACCTGCATACAGGTTTCTCAAGAGACAGGTCAGGTGGTCTGGTATTCCCATCTCTTTCAGAATTTTCCACAGTTTATTGTGATCCACACAGTCAAAGGCTTTGGCATAGTCAATAAAGCAGAAATAGATGTTTTTCTGGAACTCTCTTGCTTTTTCGATGATCCAGCGGATATTGGCAATTTGATCTCTGGTTCTTCTGCCTTTTCTAATAGCATATTTAAAAGCAGAGACATTACTTTGCCAACAAAAGTCCGTCTAGTTAAGGCATGGTTTTTCCAGTGCTCATGTATGGATGTGAGAGTTGGACAGTGAAGAAAGCTGAGTGCCACAGAATTGATGCTTTTGAACTCTGGTGTTGGAGAAGACTCTTGAGAGCCCCTTGGACTGCAAGGAAATCAAACCAATCAATCCTAAAGGAAAACAGTCCTGAATATTCATTGGAAGGACTGATGCTGAAGCTGAAGCTGAAGCTCCAATACTTTGCAAAGTAGTGACTCATTCACCTGATGCAAAGGACTGACTCATTGGAAAAGACCCTGATGCTGGGAAAGATTGAAGGCGGGAGGAGAAGGGGACGACAGAGGATGAAATGGTTGGATGGCATCACCAGCTCGATGGACATGAGTTTGAACAAGCTCCAGGAGTTGATGATGGACAGGGAAGCCTGGCATGCTGCAGTCCATGGGGTCACAAAGAGTCAGACATGACTGAGTGACTGAAATGACTGACCCACTTTGTTAGGTCCATAAACCAAGGTAAATTGGAAGTGGTCAAACAGGAGATGGCAAGAGTTAACATCAACATCTTAGGAATCAGTGAACTAAAATGGACAAGAATGAGTGAATTTAATTCAGATGACCATTACATCTACTACTGTGGGCAAGAATCCCTTAGAAGAAATGGAGTAGCCCTCAGAGTCAACAAAAGAGAAGCACAATACTTGGGTGCAATCTCAAAAATGACAGAATGATCTCAGTTTCTTTCCAAGGCAAACTATTCAACATCACACACAGTAATCTAAGTCTATGCCCCAACCACTGATGTCAAAGAAGCTGATCAGTTCTATGAAGACCTACAAGACCTTCTAGAACTAACACCAAAAAAAAGATGTACTTTCATCCAGGGGACTGGAATGCAAAAGTAGTAAGTCAAGAGATATCTGTAGTAACAGGCAAATTTGGCCTTGGAGTACAAAATGAAGCACAGCAAAAGCTACCAGAGTTTTGCCAAGAGAACACACTGGTCATAGCAAACACCCTATTCCAACAACACAAGAGAAGACTCTACACGTGGACATCACCAGATGGTCAACACCGAAATCAGATTGATTATATTCTTTGCAGCCAAAGATGGAGAAGCTCTATACAGTCAGCAAAAACAAGACCGGGAGCTGACTGTGGCTCAGA
Source organism: Okapia johnstoni (assembly GCA_024291935.2). Taxonomy (NCBI): domain Eukaryota; kingdom Metazoa; phylum Chordata; class Mammalia; order Artiodactyla; family Giraffidae; genus Okapia; species Okapia johnstoni. Next base: position 71,840,121 of record CM044322.1, on the reverse strand, counting down.
TCATGAACTGCTTATTGCCAAATTCAGACTTAAATTGAAGAAACCAGGGAAAACCACTAGTCCATTCAGGTATGACCTAGATCAAATCCCTTATGATTATACAGTGGAAGTGAGAAATAGATTTAAGGGACTAGACCTAATAGACAGAGTGCCGGATGAACTATGGACAGAGGTTTGTGACATTGTACAGGAGACAGGGATCAAGAAAATCCCCAAGGAAAAGAAATGCAAAAAAGCAAAATGGCTGTCTAAGGAGGCCTTACAGATAGCTGGGAAGAGAAGAGAAGCGAAAAGCAAAGGAGAAAAGGAAAGAGATTCCCATCTGAATGCAGAGTTCCAAAGAATAGCAAGGAGAGATAAGAAAGCCTTCCTCAGTGATCAGTGCAAAGAAATAGAGGAAAACAACAGATTGGGAAAGACTAGAGATCTCTTCAAGAAAATTAGAGATACCAAAGGAACATTTCATGCAAAGATAGGCTCGATGAAGGACAGAAATGGTATGGACCTAACAGAAGCAGAAGATATTAAGAAGAGGTGGCGAGAATACACAGAAGAACTGTACAAAAAAGATCTTCACGACCCAGATAATCACGATGGTGTGATCACTCACCTAGAGCCAGACATCCTGGAATGTGAAGTCAAGTGGGCCTTAGAAAGCATCACTACGAACAAAGCTAGTGGAGGTGATGGAATTCCAGTTGAGCTGTTTCAAAAATCCTCAAAGGTGATGCTGTGAAAGTGCTGCACTCGATATGCCAGCAAATTTGGAAAACTCAGCAGTGGCCACAGGACTGGAAAAGGTCAGTTTTCATTCCAATCCCAAAGAAAGGCAATGCCAAAGAATGTTCAAACTACCGCACAATTGCACTCATCTCACATGCTAGTAAAGTAATGCTCAAAATTCTCCAAGCCAGGCTTCAGCAATATGTGAACCGTGAACTTCCAGATGTTCAAGCTGGTTTTAGAAAAGGCAGAGGAACCAGAGATCAAATTGCCAATATCCACTGGATCATCGAAAAAGCAAGAGAGTTCCAGAAAAACATCTATTTCTGCTTTATTGACTATGCCAAAGCCTTTGACTGTGTGGATCACAATAAACTGTGGAAAATTCTGAAAGAGATGGGAATACCAGACCACCTGACCTGTCTCTTGAGAAACCTGTATGCAGGTCAGGAAGCAACAGTTAGAACTGGACATGGAACAACAGACTGGTTCCAAATAGGAAAAGGAGTACATCAAGGCTGTATATTGTCACCCTGCTTATTTAACTTATATGCAGAGTACATCATGAGAAACGCTGGGCTGGAAGAAACACAAGCTGGAATCAAGATTGCTGGGAGAAATATCAATAACCTCAGATATGCAGATGACACCACCCTTATGGCAGAAAGTGAAGAAGAACTAAAGAGCCTCTTGATGAAGGTGAAAGAGGAGAGTGAAAAAGTTGGCTTAAAGCTCAACGTTCAGAAAACTAAGATCATGGCATCTGGTCCCATCACTTCATGGCAAATAGGTGGGGAAACAGTGGAAACAGTGTCAGACTTTATTTTGGGGGGCTCCAGAATCACTGCTGATGGTGATTGCAGGCATGAAATTAAAAGACGCTTACTCCTTGGAAGGAAGGTTATGGCCAACCTAGATAGCATATTTAAAAGCAGAGACATTACTTTGCCAACAAAAGTCCGTCTAGTCAAGGCTATGGTTTTTTCCAGTGGTCATGTATGGATGTGAGGACGGTGGACGGTGAAGAAAGCTGAGCGCCGAAGAATTGATGCTTTTGAACTGTGTTGTTGGAGAAGACTCTTGAGAGTCCCTTGGACTGCAAGGAGATCCAATCAATCCATCCTAAAAGAGATCGATCCTGGGTGTTCATTGGAAGGTCTGATGTTGAAGCTGAAACTCCAATACTTTGGCCACCTCATGCGAAGAGTTGACTCATTGGAAAAGACCCTGATGCTGGGTAGGATTGGGGGCGGGAGGAGAAGGGGACGACCGAGGATGAGATGGTTGGATGGCATCACTGACTCGATGGACATGGGTTTGGGTAGACTCCGGGAGTTGGTGATGGACAGAGAGGCCTGGCGTGCTGCAGTTCATGGGGTCGCAAAGAGTCGGACTCGATTGAGCGACTGAACTGAACTGAACTGAACTGAACTGAACAGAGAACATTTATTTGATTTTACCCTATAAGCTTCCTGTCCAAAGCTTAAAAGTTCTTGGTACAATTTTTTAAAAAATAAGGCTATTCCCAAATTCACATTGTGATGGACCAAAACCATCTTATAAGTAGGACTGATGCTAGATCAGCTTCCAGATGCTCCTTCTCTTATTTCCAGCAATACATCAGTGAAAAAAACAAATGACTGTTAGTTTCACATAGTTGAACTCATTCTGTTGTTGTGTGGTCACTAAGTCCTATCTGACTGTGATCCCATGAACTGCAGTGCACCAGGCTTCCCTGTGCTTCATTACCTCTTGGAGTTTGATCAAACTCATGTCCATTGATTCAGTGATGCCATCCAACCATCTCATGATCTGTTGCCACGTTCTCCTCCTGGCCTCAATCTTTACCAGCATCAGAGTCTTTCCCCATGAGACAGCTCTTTGCATCGGGTGGTCAAAGTATTAGAGTTTTAGCTTCAGCATCAGTCCTTCCAATTTATATTCAGGGCTGATATCCTTTAGGATTCACTAGTTTGATCTACTTGCTGTCCAAGGGACTCTCAAGAGTCTTCTCCAGCACCACAGTTTGAAAGCATCAGTTCTTTGGCACTCAGCCTTCTTTATGGTCCAACTCTCACATCCATACATGACTACTGGAAAAACCATAATTTTGATTCTATGGTCCTTTGTCGGCAAAGTGATGTGCCTGTTTTTTAACATGCTGTCTAGGTTTTCCAAGGGGCAAGCATCTTTTAATTTCATGGCTGCAGTCACCATCTGCAGTGATTTTGGAGCCCAAGAAAATAAAGTCTGTCACTGTTTCCATTTTTCCCCATCTTTTTGCCATGAAATGATAGAACCAGATCTTTGTTTTTTGAATTGATGAGTTTTAAGCCAGCTTTTTCACTCTCTTCTTTCACTCTCAACAAGAGGCTCTTTAGTTCCTCTTCGCTTTCTGCCTTTAGAGTGGTATCGTCTGCATATCTGAGGTTGTTGATATTTCTCCCAGCAATCTTGATTCCAGCTTGTGATTCATCCAGCCCAGCCTTTTGCATGATGTATTCTGCATATAAGTTAAATAACCAGGGTGAACTCATTCTAGCCAAGGTAAAACTGAGCAGAACTCTGTGAGGCTGTCCCAGGTATAAATCCTTTCTCTTGTTTTGCATTTGTAGGAAGAAGGCTTCATTCAGCCTCCTTGACTCTCCCTGAGTTCCAAAGGGCAGATTCAAACAGTTGCTAATCAAGGAAGGGAGGGATTACAAAAACAAAAGAGAAGCAATCAAGAAACAATAGAGTAGCATAAAAGCAGGGTCCTGGTTTTTCCTCAAAGTATACTCATAAAAATACCTCTGAGTTCTTCTGCAGGAACTAGAGCCCCCACCCAGGAAGGGGATGGTAACTTCAGGCTGAGTGCACGTTTCCTGGAACGCCACCCTGTTACCTTACCACCAACCGATCAAAAGAAAGTCTGTTCCCAGTGGAAAATAACAAAGACTCTGACCCTCTCCTCAAATGATTCACTGTGGTTAACCTCCCCTTTATCCCTTTAAAAACTTTCATACTCCAGCAGAATCTTCAGAGTTGGTTCTTGGACACAAGTCCTTCTTCTCCCCAGGTTGCCAGCCTCCTGAATAAAGCAACATTTCCTTCCAACCAACACTTGTCTCTCAGGTATTACCTTTAGCTTTAGAGTAGCTAAACTTGAGTTTGGGAACAAAGAGTCTCCTACAAAATTTAGTTAGCTTTCCTCAACTCTGGGTTTTAGTACCCACCAGAAGGTTACTATGGGTACTGTTGTAGGAAAGGGGACTCCTTTCAGGACCCAAAAGGGGGTTCTTGTCTAACATTCAGAAATGAACTGTCTATACAGTCCATGGAATTCTCCAGGCCAGAATACTGGAGTGGGTAGCCTTTCCCTTCTCCAGGGGATCTTCCAAACCCAGGGATCAAACCCAGGTCTCCTGCATTGCAGGTGGATTCTTTACCAGCTGAGCCACAAGGGAACCCCAAGAATACTAGAGTGGGTAGCCCATCCCTTCTCCAGTGGATCTTCCCAACCCAGGAATTGAACCGGTGTCTCCTGCATCACAGACGGATTCTTTAGCAACTGAGCTATGAGGGAAGCCCCAAGGAGACACACATGTTGGCAAAGCAAGAGACTTTATTGTAAAGGGGACACCTGAGCAGAGAGCAGTGCCATGTGGCTCTCAGTCTCATGATGATGGGATTAGTTTCCAGGTTGTTTCTGGCCAATCACTCTGACTCAGAGTGGTGCACACATTGCTCAGCCAAGATGGATGCCAGTGAGAAGGATTCCGGAAGGTGGTAGGACAAGTGACCTTTTGACCTTTCCTGAATTCTTCTGGTTGGTGGTGGCTTGTTAGTTCTGTGTCCCTTACGAGGACCTCCTATCATAAAATAACTCACACAAATGGTTACTATGGTGCCTGGCCTGGGTGGGCAGTTTCAGTCAGTGTGTTTCCCCTAACAGTACAACCTACTAATTTCTACTTGACTTCTTAGTCGCATGGCCGTGCTTGATCACTCTTCCCTTGAAATACTTTTTCTTTATTGTATTAGTTATCTGTTTTCATGTAACAAATTATGCCAAAACTTTAGTCATCTAAAACATTATATGTTTATTATTTAATGCTTTCTGTAAGTCAGGAATTCCAGAGTATATTCTGGGTGGTTTTGTTCAAAGTCTCTCATATAATTATGGTTAGGATGTTGGCCAAGGCTGCAGTCATCTGAAGGCTAGACTAGGGCTGGGGATACACCAGGGTGGCCCATACCTCTGGTTTTTGGCAGAGGACCCAGTTCCTCTCTGGTTCTCAGCTAGAAGGTTTAGTTCTTTATCATGAGGATGTCTCCATAAGTGGTTTGTGTATCCTTACAACATGGCATAACTTCCCCTAGAAAGAAAGAGCAGGAATTTGCCGTCCTTTGATGACCTCACCTCTAAATTCACACATTCTCACTTCTGCTTTATTCTATTTCTTAGAAGTGAGTCTATGAGCGTAGCCCACATTCAAAGGGATCAGAATTAAACTCCACCTCTTACTTTTTAAAATTTTAATTTTTTGGTCACACTGGACATCATTCAAGATGCAACATGTGGGTTATAGGATCTTAGTTCCAACCAGGAATCAAACCCTTGCCCTCTGCAGTGGAAGTATGGAGTCCCAATCACTAGACAGCCAGGGGAGTTCCTAAACTCTGTCTTTTAAAGGAAGGAGTATGATAAAGGAGGAAATAAACTTTCTTCCTCTACACTTTTAGGTTGATTGCTTGAGGCCCTGAAAATTAGACTGACAAAAGACTTTAACAAGAAACAGAGTTTATTATTACTTGCAGAGCTCATATATTCAGGAAAAGCAGTGATGAGTAACTCAAAGGAGTGGTTAGAACTTGGGCTTATAGCATCTCAACAAAAATAAGTTAATTAATTAAATTTGTAGAGAAGTGACAAGACCAAGAAAAAGGGTTTCAAGCTTCCAGGAATGGAAAATTGTATGAAGTAAATATATCCAGAAAATTAAAGGAAGAAAGGGTTATTTCAGTAAGGTTTGTTATGTAGTTCTTTTGGTGTTGTCTCTAGGCAATGGAGAAGACTCTTGAGAGTTCCTTGGACTGCAAGGAGATCCAACCAGTCCATCCTAAAGGAGATCAGTCCTGGGTGTTCTTTGGAAGGACTGATGTTGAAGCTGAAGCTCCAATATTTTGGCCACCTAATGCGAAGAGCTGACTCATTTGAAAAGACACTGATGTTGGGAAAGATCGAAGGCAGGAGGAAAAGGGGATGACAGAGGATGAGATGGTTAGATGGCATCACCAACTCAATGGACATGAGATTGGGTGAACCCCGGGAGATGGTGATGGACAAGGAGGCCTGACGTGCTGTGGTTCATGGGGCTGCAAAGAGTCGGACACGACTAAGCGACTAAACTGAACTAGGCAATGAAGAGACAACAATAAGTCTCTGGTAATTAATAATAAGAGTCTCTGGTGATTAAGAATTCAAGCCTGCTTTTAGGCAAACAGTCAGGGAGGACAGAGAATTTTTTTTTCCTGGTGTTTGCTGTTTCTCAGTTGTCTTTAGTTCAACATAATCTTTATGCCTGGTGCTGGAAAAGACTCTTGAGAGTCCCTTGGATAGCAAGAATATTCATTAAAAGGACTGATGCTGAAGCTGAAGCTCCAATACTTTGGCCACCTGAAGCAAAGAGCCTCCTTACTGGAAAAGACCCTGATGCTGGGAAAGCCTGAGAGCAGGAGGAGAAGTGGGCAGCAGAGGATGAGATAGTTGGATGGCATCAATGACTCAATAGACATGAGTTTGAACAAACTCCGGGAGATAGTGAAGGACAGCGAAGCCTGACATGCTGGATTTCATGTGGTCGCAAAGAATCAGACATGACTTAGTGACTGAACAACAACAATCTTTATGCCAAAATGGCATATTTTGGGGTGACATAGTCTGACCTCCTACAGTACCAATGAATTTGTGGACATGTTTTAAAACTGTCATACTTGTCTTCTGCAGCAAGACAACTCTCCTGGTTGTCTCCCTATGTCTCTGGCTAATTACTCTGCACGTCCTTCTATGGTTCCTTGTATTATTCCTGTTCCTTGAATGCTGGGTTTTTCAGGTCTACTCTACTGAAGTAGAGTCACGTCAGTCTAACTTATATCACCCTCTTCATACCCTTCTTCTGGGCTTCAAATACATGCCCACCTGCCCTCTGGCTCTTTCTTCTTAGATGTCTCAGGGGTAGCGTACACTCATCTCTCCCTGTTTTTTCCATCCCCTACACCTGGGATTTCTCTTCTCTATCTTGTAAATCACAGATATCCCTATATGGTCAGTTCCTGGAATCCTAAAGTGAGAAGTGATCCCTGCTCATCCTCCTTCATCTCCCACATCAAATCAGTCAACAATTAGTATACCTCCTAAAGTTATCTCAAATCAGTCTTCTTGGCTCCATCTCCATTGCTACTACTCATTAAGCTATCATTATGTCCTGCCTGAAATTCCACCACAGCCTCCTATGATGGGCAGAAGAAGGGCCCCCAAAGATATCCATGTCCTAATTCTCAGAACCCACGAAAGTGCCACCTTACATGACAAAAGGGACTTTGTAAATGTGAATAAATTAAGATATTGAGATGGGAAGATTATCCTGGATTATCTGAGTGGCTCCAAAGTATTCACAAGGGTCCTTATAAGAGAGAGGTGTAAAGGTCAGGCATGGAGAGGGGACGTGACAATGGAGGCAGAGACTGGCATGAAACTTCTTGAATATGGACGAAGGGACCAGAACCCAAAGGATGCACCCTCTGGAAGCTGAAAAAGAAAAGAAAATGGACTTTCCTCTGAAACCTCCAGAAGGAAACATCCTACCCAACATCTTAGCTTTAGCCCAGTGAGTCTGACTTTAGACTTCTGACCTCCAGAACTGTAAGATAATACAGCTGTGTTGTTTTAAGCCACCAGATTTGTGGCAATTTTTTACTGAAGTGGTAGGAAGTGAATATACATCCTAATCCTTCTTCCAGTCTCACTGTATTCTATTCTGCATACACCCCAAATACAGATATCATATGTCAAACATCCTCATTCAAAACACTTCCATGACTTCCCTGCATCCTTAGGATAAACTCCAGGCTCCTTACAAGACTCTATCTCCAGCCCCTCAGCAATTTATGCTCTATAAATTCATATAATAAATTTAAATCATCATGCTTTCTCCCCCATTAGACTGAATACTGTCTCTATTTAGGATCTGTTTTCTTCCCCTCTCTCACCAAAATCCTCCAAGTCAGTTTCCAGCTTAGATACTACTTCATCAGTGATGATCACTATCCCCATTCTGAGTTCAGGTCCTCTGTTGGAGACATTACTGTAATTTCCCTATCATATCCTTGACCCACTTAACTGCTGTGACTTGTGAAAACTGAAAATATACATCTGTCTGGTTTGCCACTCTGTGCCTGGCACCTTCCATGACGGTTGGCACACACCAGTGTGCAGTGAGTACATAAATGAGACAGTGGTGGGTCCAGAGAGTCTTAGTGCAGGCAGTGGCAAGGGGCTCCAGGACCATTTCATTTCCACTTAGAAAACTGGGGAAGAAAAGCCCACGTGGGAGAGAGATCTGGAGCTGACCGGGGAGCAGGTGAGAGTCTGAATTGCCCTCATTTCCCTTCCTGCTCAGCCTGGTGGGGAAGATGCTGGGAAGGGGAACACGGCGTCACTGCCCTCCTGCTACAATTAGCTGAGCCTTTCATTCTCCCTCTACAAAGAGGAGAGAGCAAATCAAAAGAAGATAAAAGTGCACATCCCACAAAAGACATCAAGATGAGGGGGAAGGAAGGGAGGGTGGTGGGAAAGAGAGGCAGAGGCAGAGAGAAAGCCCTGCGGCCCAAACAAAAGCCTAAAACCAGCCGATCCCAAGGATCAGACAGTGGAGACACAAGGACAGGAAGAGAACAGGCTGCATGGGGATCAGCAGCCCTGTTAAGGCAAGGACAAGAGGAAATGAAGGAAGATAAAATACCTATGTGAATTATGTGAATGGCCAGGGAAGAGGGTGGTGAGGGACCCCAGATGGAGTTGGGACAAAAGCATGAAAAGACAAGATTGCCACCATCCATGAGCTACTCCACCCCAGGGAAAGCAAAGAGGTGCTGGAGATAAAGGCTGAGAGAGAAAGGTAGAAAGGGAGGGAGCTCAGCACTGGTGGCAGGACTGAAAGCGTGGGGGGACAACGGTGTGCATTACCCATGGAGGTCAACCGAGGCTCTAAGGGCGAAGAGGTAATCAGGGTCCTGGCCTATATTTGCTGGAAGAAATCCTACCTGGTTGTATGTCTTGTGTTTGAATCATATGTGTGTGTGTGTGTGTATGTGTGTGTGTGTGTGTGTGTGTGTGTGTGTGCGCGCGCGCGCATGCACTCAGTCATGTCCAACTCTTTCCAACCCCCATGGACTGTAGCCTACCAGGCTCCTCTGTCCATGGGATTTCCCAGGTAAGAATACTGGAGTAGGTTGCCACTTCTTCCTCCAGGGGATCTTCCTGACCTAAAGATCAGACCCAAAGATTGCAGGCGAATTCCTTACCTGCAGTGAATAAGAAAAGCAACATGGTCTTGAGCCTTCCAACAGATATGCTTTTGTGTCTGGCTTCATTCTATCAACATGATGTTGCATGTAGTGTGAATAAGTCATTGTCGTTGCTGTGTAATACTCCACTGTGTAAACACACCACTGTTTATACATCCATTTTTCTATCCTCTGATGGATGATTTTGATTCTGGTCCACAATCTCTTACCTGAAACCTTGGGGCCAGATGTGTTTCAGAATTTTAGAAAGACAATAAAGTACATACAATCTATATTATACAACCCCCCATGCAAGCACCAGCATTCCCCTGTAATCAAACGTATCCATGTTTCTGCAAGGAAATACATGAATATTCCTCATAGAAATAGCTTCACTTCCATTCAGGTTGGGTTTTGCCACCAAATGAATTCTGGCCAGATCAGGTTATATCTCCAGATAAGAGAAGGCAAATTCTTGGTTTTTAGGGCTTTTTGACTTTTAGAATTGAGACTTGGGCATTGTGAACCTATACTTTACTAGTTTCAAATAAAAATTGCTTTGGGAAAACCTGGCAGAAAAATAAAATAGGATACCACCCTACAGATAACAGCAAAAATCAGGACAAAGTTCTAATGATATTGATAGATGTAATTTAGAAGGGTTGTCAGAGTGGCTAACTGTGGTTCAAACCCTGACTCTGTGAGAGACAAGGAAGACTCCTGCTGAGTGTGTACATCCCTGATGGCCTTGATCTGTTTGAACACCGTAAACCTTCTTTGTTTTCATAACAGCTCCTAATCTTATAAATTGCTGATTATATTTTGTGTGTAATTTTACATTTCTTTTTTATTGTTTTAAACTGTTAGTCCTCTATTTCTGTTTTACTTATCTTGATCATTCCTCATCTCTATTTTGTCCTTTATAATTTTATATTACATTCTTTTATCTCATCTTATCTTCTCATTTTTATTCTTATTGTGCTAATTTTTTAGTGATAGGGAAAGACCCTTGGGATTTGGAAGAGCAAGCAGGGATAATTTATCCCTTCCCTCCCTTGGAGTCAGATTGCTCTGTAATCAAGAAAATTTGTTTCCTTGAGATTTCTAGGTGGTGGGGAGCCCTCAAAATTTAAACTCAAGACTTAACAGAGAATTGGTCCTAGGACTTTTGAAGCCTTGGAAAACCCCTGGTCTCAAAGCAGGAAACCATTTTCAGTGATGGAGATTTTTTTCTGGGCAGATTATTTCTTTGCTCTGGGAGACCAAACCCTGGAATTCAATAAGCCAGCATAAATACCTTTCATTGTCTCCACACACAGGTACTTGTCATCGTTTCATGAGCTGAGGATGCAGCAATGTGTGTTTAATCTTTTCCCAAGTTGCCGACATTTCTTTCCTATAGGGTTGTGGAAGGCATTGTTCCTATATGTCAGGGATGAGTGAAGATGTGGCCCTTTCTAGCTATTGCTACATGGGGCACAGAGACAAGCTACCAGAAGGAGAGCTGGGCATTATATTCTCCCCACCTGGCAGAGATGCCCTTGAACAGCCAGGCTGATAAACTTAGACCCCCCCTCCTAGGGAGAATGCTGAAGTCTTCTCAAGGGGGTAGGCCACACTGAAGAATACAACTCTGGGAAACATATGAAATGGGGAGAGAGGCTGGTTAAACCCTTTACTCAGAGCCAGTCCAAGTCCTAGACTAGCTCTTTTGCCCTGAAGGGGTGCACATTCTGTTAGTTACCCCAAGAGGGAGACCTGGGAAAAGCAGGCCTGAGAGTGCTTTGGGGTTCCAAGGATAAGGTATCCTCCCACTGCAGGAAGGTGAAGGCAGCCCTGGCGAGCAGAGAAGGGCTGAGAATGAGGCTGGGAACGCTCAGAGAATGTGCCTGCTCATAACCGGTTTATGTTGTGCATTTCTCCACATCCAAACGTCTTTCTGAGGGGCCCAATCCTTCATGCAGGTTTTATCTGGATGGTCCCACCAGACTACAGCTCAGCTGTGAGCAGTCTTAGGGTGCCGCCTATGTCCTCATGGAGGACAGAGCAATAGAGGGCAGACCCGCAACCTCAGCCCACCCAAAGGTCAGTGCCTTTGGGAAGCTCAGGGGCTCCCCATGGTCTACTCAGCAGCCTCAGGCCTGACACTTACTGGAGATCTGTGGGCCAAGTTAGGATTTATTTTTAGTTCCTTTCATCATTTAGCTGCACACTGCTTTCTATGCCATTTTAATAAACTTTTTATTTCTTTTAAGAATGTACTTTATTTTTGCATGAACTGCTATAAATATAATATTTTCTTTTCTATGTCTTCAGTTTAATAAACTGGGTGCTGCGGCCCTAGGTCCCGGCTGAGAGCTGTGAGGCAGCCCAAGGAAGAAGGCTGGGTGCTCTGCCTTCTCTGATTGGACCCCCAAGCCTCCTTACCAGATGCATCTTGTCCCCAGTGACCCCTCCTGACTCTTAAAAACTTCTACCTGTGGAATTCAGAAGGCCTCAGGGTGGAAGTTCCTTCCCAGGGTGACAATAATAGCTATACTGATAAGACCTCTGAACCAAGGAGATGATAGTAGCACTTACTATGTTTATAATTATTACTAGAAAGGTAATAGTTGCTCATTATCAAGAAATGCAAATACAAAAGGGTATGAATTTGAAAAATGTATGTCCCCCAACTCCCCCAAATTCTTCTCCAGACTCAGAGCAACATTGTTAACATATGTGCGGAAAATGCACATACCCATTTAGAATTTGATAGATAATGTCAAATTGTCCCCTCCAAACCTCTAGGCCAATTTGTATTCCTACCAACAGCTTCATCCACACCCTTACCAGCACAGCAGGGAGTCCAAGCCAGATCTTTTGAAATTCTGTCTGTATTGGCCTGCCCCTGCCCTGCACCCCTCATCACCCCTTCTTTGGTTGTTTGGATTCAGGAAATGGGGTTGAGGTGAGTGCTTGTCCATTAAGCACAGGAGCTGCACATCCTTGCTGGGTGAAGCTCCTGCTCTGGGTCCACCCCCAGGCAGGCTGCAGGCTGTCACCTAGCAAGTCCAGCTTCTGCAGCATGTGCCAAGGGGTTCCCTTTAGCTCAGCACAAGCAGTAACTTACCCACTCAAGCAGGAGACCCCCAGGCATGCCTGAGAATGGGCGAGTGCCTTCTTGTTCACATGGGCAAACACCCACTGAGCACCAAGTTCAAGTCACGTATGAAGGTCCGTCTGGGTTTTTCCCAAATCCTCTTTCCCAGCGGGACCAGGCAGAGCCTTCTCCTCCATACTCTCCCGCCACATCTGATAACATTGCACTAATCCCAGTAGTGTGTGTGCACTCAGCCTGAGACTGTGGTTAAGATCCTGGCTCTCCCTGCCAGCCTGCCACAGTGGAGTGGACAGTAGGTGGGTGATCAGGCTGTCAACATTGTCAGTTTCAGAGATACTTCATCTGCAAGCGAGAGAGACAAATGAGAAGGTAGCTCAAACTAAGGTGTACCTATCAGGTGGGATGAGGTGGCAGCAGAGCCAGACATGAGGAGAGAGGGAGAGGGCAGAGCTGGCTGGCACAAGGCGCTCAGGTACCCTCAGACCTGGACACCAGCTACCTCATTAGGGCCTAATGGCTGGTTGAAAGATGAGAACTAGCGGCCATCCCAGACAACTGGTTTGACTACTTCCTCTCTGAGTTAACTGACTATGTATCTTTGACCAAAAAAACAGTCCTGGGATTTCCCTGGTGGTCCTGTGGTTAAGAGTCCTGCTTCTTACCACAGGGGGCAGAGGTTCAATCCCTGGTCAAGGAATTAAAATCCTGCATGCAATGTGGCATGGTCAAAAACAAAAACAAACAAAAACTGTACTAAGTTTCATTACTTGAAAGTTAAGACAGACTTCACCCTCTTCTTCAGATGGTGTGGCTCTATGAGACAGGAACCCCCTCAGAGGGAGATGTTAGTGGGCCACGGTGCCAGGTGTCTTGATAAATCACCTAAGGTCTGTCTGTTGTGGTGGGTAAGGGGGTCCTTGACAGGGCAAGAGGCCCGTTATACCCCAACTGCCCTCAAAAGGATCAAAAGACCTCCTTTAGAAAGAGGCAGTTTGAGGACTTCCCTGGTGGTCCAGTGGTTGAGAATCCACCTGCCAATACAAGGGACACAGGTTCGATTCCTGCTCTGGAAAGATTTCACATGCCGCAGAGCAGACAAGCCCATGCGCCACAACTACCAAAGCCCTCGCACCCCAAAGCCAGAGCTCCCCGGCAAGAGGAGCCACCACAGGAGAAGCCCGCACACTTCAACTAGAGAGTAGCCCACGCTCACTGCAACTGGAGAAAGCCCACGCACAGCAAGGAAGACCACAGCGGCCAAAAATTTACTTAAAATTAATTAATTAATTTAAAAAAGAGGCAATTTGAGTAGCCTCCCAGGCCTGTCTTCACTCTAGAGGCTGGAAAAACCGAAACCACCTTTTTATCATCAGTAGCTGCGGGTGACTTTTGACAATGCCCTGGCCCATTAGACATAGCAAACATAGCAAAAACCTGTTTGGGTTTTGGGAAACCCTTGTTTTTAATAAATAGGATAGTTATATCCTATTTTAATAAATAGGATAGTTATAACTCTTCACCTCTGTTGCCCACCCTGAATGGGGTTGTAATACCCGGAGCTATAGCAAAACTATTGCAACTCTGAGGAAAAGGTCAAGAAAAATACAAGACTGTTATCCCTAATATTATAGTTCCCTAAACCAATGCCAGCTACTGACAACCTCCAGTAGGGAAAATAAATCCCAATTTGTTTAAGCCCTTGTAAGTTAGCTTTTCTGTTCCTTGTTATTGAAGAGCATTCCTAAGTGATACATTTATTTATGGATGTTTTCAAGGGAAGGACGCTTAAAGGAGCCCCTCGGCCTTCAGAGCCGATCCGAGGAGATGAGTCAGCTCGGTCCTCCATCTTCCCAGCGTGACCTGGACCTTCCAGCTCTGCTTAGGGGCCCACACTTGCCTCATCAGCCCCCAGGTGAAGGGCCCGATACTGCTTCCTCAGCACAGGACAAGTCTAGGCCCAGGGCTGAATGCCAAAGAAGTAAAAAGCTTTGCCCCGCCGCCCCGCTGCGCTCCGCCCCTGAGGACCTGACACGTGCTCCTGAGACAGGGGCCGGTCTCGGGGCTCTGCTCCCACTCCCGGGTGACGGCGGCGCAGCTGCTCTGGAGGCACGTCTCCGTCTGCGCTCCCTCGGCCCTCCTCTCAGGGCTCCTGGGAGCAATGAGACCCCACCTCACAAGGCTGCCCAGATAAACTCTGGGGATTCAGGCAAGGCAGGAAATACGGAGCGAACCCCAGGGAGTAAGCGGTGAAACCAGTCTTCCCTATGTTATCCCTTTCCCACCTTTGTGAGGGGATGTTAATCCCCTGGTTAATCCTTGCTAATCCCTCCTTCTCTCTCCTTCAAGGGTTCCTCTGCTTTTCCTTCTTGGCCTGCCCTCCAAGAATCCTTCATCTTCTATTCTTCTCACTCTCATCCTTCATTCAATTTTATGGCTTCCAAATCTCCTGAAACCTCAGGTCTCTTTCCTCAGCCCAGATGTCCCTCCTAAACTGCAGCCTCAAGTCCCCAGCTATTTCTTTTACATCTGCACTTGGGCTCTATAAACTTAACATATTCAAAACATAAATTTTTCTTGTCCCCAAATCTTCTCCTACCCCTTCATATCTTAATGGCGCCAATACCCACTAAATTAATTTCCTGTTGCTACTATAACAGATTACCACAGACCTAGTGGCTTCTAACATTATACATCTATTATCTTATAGTTCTGGAGATCAAAAACTCAAAACAGCTCTCACTAGGCTAAAATCAAGGTGCTAGAAAGAGTTGCTCTTTCTGGAGGCTCTAGAGGAAAACCCATTTCCTTGCTTTTTCCAGCTTCCAGAAGCCATCTGCATTCTTCGGCTTGTGGCCTCTTCCATGCCAGGGATTGTATCACCTGAACTTCCGAACAGGGCATCCCTGGTGGCTCAGATGGTAAACGGTCCACCTGCAATGTGGGAGATCTGGGTTCAGTCT
Organism: Okapia johnstoni; assembly: GCA_024291935.2. Lineage (NCBI taxonomy): Eukaryota > Metazoa > Chordata > Mammalia > Artiodactyla > Giraffidae > Okapia > Okapia johnstoni. Next base: position 71,824,788 of record CM044322.1, on the reverse strand, counting down.
CTGGGTTGGGAAGATCCCCTGGAGGAGGGCATGGCAACCCAGTCCAATATTCTTGCCTAGAGAATAATCCCCATGGACAGAGGAGCCTAGTGGGCTGCAGTCTGTGGGGTCTCAAAGAGTTGGACACGACTGAGTGACTGAGCACAGCAGCAACCTCTGTATCAGTGCTTTCCAGGTGGCACTAGTGGCAAAGAACCCTCCTGCCAATGTGGGTTAGACGTAAAAGACAGGGGTTCGATCCCTGGGTTGGGAAGATCCCCTGGAGGAGAGCATGGCAACCCACTCCAGTGTTCTTGCCTGGAGAATCCCATGGACAGAGGAGCCTGGCAGGCTGCAGTTCATAGGGTTGCACAGATTTGGACACAGCTAAAGCGACTTAGCAAAAATGCACTCAACCTCTATATCTATCATCACATCTCCTTCAAAAATCTTGCTTCAAACTTGCCTAGCAGTGCAGTGGCTAAGACTCCACACTCCCAATGCAGGGGGACCTGGTCTGATCCCTGGTCAGGGAATTAGATTCCATACGCCACAACCAAGAGTTCACATGCTGCAACTGAAGATTCTGCATGCTACAACTAAGACCTGACGCAGCCAAATAAATAAACTTTTTACACAATCTTGTTTCACTCTTTCACTTAGAAGAATGTTTTGGATTACTTTGGACCTACCTGAATAATCCAAGATTATCTTCCCATCTTAGTATCCTTAATTTAATTACATCTACAAAGTCCCTTTTGCCACTTAAGTAACATATTCAGAGTTCCAGGGATTAGAATGTGAACATCTTTAGGGGGTCATTATTCTGTCTATAACACTCAGCTAGATTCTTTCCTTTAATAATAATCACTACCTTTTACTGAACATTTTTTGAGGTTTAGGCTCTAGGCTCTCTTTTTTTCCCGTAGGTATCTTCATATACCATAGAGACAATTTTCTTGGGCTCCAAAATCACTGCTGATGGTGACTGCAGCCATGAAATTAAAAGATGCTTGCTCCTTGGAAGGAAAGTTATGACCAACCTAGACAGCATATTATAAAGCAGAGACATTATTTTGTCAACAAAGGTCGGTCTAGTCAAGGCTATGGTTTTTCCAGTAGTCATGTATGGATGTGAGAGTTGGACTATAAAGAAAGCTGAGTGCCGAAGAATTGATGCTTTTGAACTGTGGTGTTGGAGAAGACTCTTGAGAGTTCCGTGGTCTGCAGGGAGATCCAGCCAGTCCATCCTAAAGGAAATCACTCCTGAACATTCATTGGAAGGACTGATGCTGAAGCTGAAACTCCAATATTTAGCCACCTGATACGAAGAACTGACACATTGGAAAAGACCCTGATACAGGGAAAGATTGAAGGCGGGAGGAGAAGGGGACGACACAGGATGAAATGGTTGGATGGCATCACCAACTCAATGGACATGAGTTTGAGTAAGCTCCGGGAGTTGGTGATGGACAGGGAGGCCTGGTGTGCTGCAGTCCATGGGGTCGCAAAGAATCGGACACAACTGAGCAACTGAACTGAACTGAACTGATAGAGACAATATGAAATGAAAAGAGGTCTTTGGACTCCTAAAATTCTACTGGTAGGAAGCAGGCTGAGAAAACTATTCAGCTGCAAATACATGCTAGCTTTTATGAAAAAGGAAGGATGACACAGAAGTCAGAACCAAACGCTCAGAGGGGAAAGCCATGAGCCATGAAGAATTATTCTTGCTGGATTTCAGAATTGCTGTGGACTACTTTCTCCCTTTTTGAATAACTATTTTATGCCTTTCCCCCATTTTTTATTGGGTGTATCGTGGGGGGAAGGGTGGTGGTCATCTCTTTATTTAACTGGTCAAGAGGAACATTTCATGGGAGCTGTACTGAAGGGACCACACCTGAGGTGCCTTATCAGCACCGGGACTTTACTTAGATGATGAAATACAGCTGATGCTGTAATGAGGTGGGACTAGGGTCTTGAGGGGTGAAATGAAGTGTCATCACTCAGTCGTGTCCACCTCTTTGCGACCCCATAGACTCGTAGCCCGCAAGTTTCCTCTGTCCATGGAGTTCTCCAGGCAAGAACACTGGGGTGGGTTGTCATTCCCTTCTCCAGGGGATCTTCCCCACCCAGGGAGTGAACCTGAGTCTCCCGCATTGCAGGCAGATTCTTTACCATCTGAGCCACCAGGGACACCCTTGAGGGGTGGGGTGAGTGCCTTTTGTATGGGGAGGGATGTGAACACTAGTGGCCAGAGAGCAAGGTAGCCAGCCTCCACAATGGCCCCCAGTGATCCTGGTTTCCTGATGGTCACACCTTTGTGTAGTTTCTTGCACACTGCACCACTAGCATAAAAGTGATGGCATGCCACTTCTAAGATAGCTTATCTAAGACTACAGCCATTTTTTGGGTGTGCTATCTTTCTCTCTGTCTCCATCTCTGTCTCGGATTACTCACCTGGGCAAAGCAAGCTGTTGTGAGTAGCCCCAAGAAGAGGCCCACGGGTGAGGAAGAGAGACCCTGAGCCAGAAACACTCAGCTAAGTTGCTTCCAGAATCCTGGTCCTAAGAAACTATGTGAGATAATGTGCTCATTGTTTTATACCCCTAAATTTGGGAGTAATTTGTTATGAGCAATAACTATTTCAAGAAGATAGAGAGGTAGGAGTGAAGGGATTATTTAACACAATTCCCTTGTTCTCATGTCCACAGACAGCTCTGCTGACTGCGGTCTTCTTTGGAAGCTGTTTCTGCTGCCCAAGATGCCTTCTTTTCACAAGGCCAACTTTCTTATTCAGCTCTGGGTAGAAAGGCTCTTCTGGCTGCCCAAGCCAAAGTAGTGCCTCTGTCACTCATTCCCATGACTTCCTGCAGTGATTCTCTGCTGGCTGTTTATCACTCTGATAGGTTTGTTTGCTTGGTTTTTACTGTCTGTCTCCCCCACTAGGATAGAAGCCCCATGAGAGCAGGGAGCCAGTCACAAATAGTGCTTGGCATAAATAAATGAACCCTGAAAAATAAAAGTGAAAGTTGCTCAGTCGTGTCCGACTCTTTGCGACCTCATGGACTATACAGTCTGTGGAATTCTCTAGGCCAGAATACTGGAGTGGGTAACCTTTCCCTTCTCCAGGGGATCTTCCCAACCCAGGGATCGAATCCAGGTCTCCTGCACACAGGCAGATTCTTTACCAGCTGAGCCACCAGGGAAACCCAAATGAGCCCTACTTGCTCTCTTTCCCTGCCAGCACTTCCCTACAGCCATCCCTCCTGTCTGACTGAACTGAAGTTTCTTTTCAGTCATTCTGTTTCACACATGTTCTTTCTCCTAGAATGCGTTTTTCCTTCCTCTTCAGTTGATGAAAATCTACAAATCTTTTAAGAAAGTCCAGCCACCTGAGTCAGGTGTCCCTCCTGAGTGCCCCCATAGCATTCAGAGCTTTCCCTACCCTAATATTTATCATCCACCAGGTGTAATCAAATGTCTCAGTGTCTGTGCCCTGCCAGATGCTGAACTTTGAAGGGCTTGCACTGTGTCTCCTTCACCATTGCATCCCCAGGGGCCTAGCAAAGTGCTGAGCCTGTGGCAGTACTCAGGGAGCATTTGACAAGAGGAAAGATGGATCAAAAGAGAGGGAAAAGCTCTGTCAGAGGTGGCTGGCACTGGTGTTTACCCACATTGTGTCCTTGCCCCTAGGGCCTTGCTCCGCCTAAGTGAAGCTCACTGTGTGAAATGATTCTTGAGGGAGCCAGGTGAATTGTGGGCACTGGAAGTATCCCTGGGGGTGGGCAAAGGAGTGACCTCAGTGGCCAGGCACGCAAACCCCAAGGGGGGATGTTGCTGCTTCCCCTAACCCCCAAGCCCCACTCTGGATCAGATGGGTTCTGGGGAGCTTCCAGTGGTCCTGGGACCTCAGCAGACTAACACTGCATTACTGTCTTCCCTGCTGTACCACCACAGAAAGATTGCAAAGCCAAGTGGGTCGATGGCATTGGTGATAGGAGGGAAGGGATGATTTAGGCAGAAACAAAGTGGGGGAGAAGAAGGGCCACTGCTGACTTGGATGATGTAAGACTCTCCCACTTTGAAACTTCTGATAGCCCCGCGCATGCACAACATTCCTCTCAAACCCAACATAAAAAGCCCTTTCTCAGAACAAAAGCCCTGTCACCGAAAGCACTTATTTAAGAACAATAACAGCAAAACACACAAGGTACAAAAACATTTTTCTCAAAAAATTTTTCCACTTCAATTCAACAAATATTTATTTTCCTGAAAAAGCAGAGATCTATAAAGAAATAGAAAAATGTGGATTTTGTTTTTCTTGTTTTTGATTGAAAAGTACAACCAGGAGAACAACATTGCCCCAGTGAGCCAAAGCACAATGGGAAAGCATTTTTAAAATAGAAAAGGACTCTAATATATAAATATACCAAGATAATTTTAAAACACAGTGGAGCCTCAACTCTTGAGTAGGGAGTGGGTCTCATGTGCAGAGGCAATTTGTGTCCTGACTGCCCAGTGGGCTGCTTGGGGATACAGTTTAATCCAGGGTGAGCCGCCATCATCACATTAATAAACCATATGACATAGGGGCACACGTAAAGGTATAACAATATCCCTGACTCACAAAAGGCACTGTGAAAAGTCCTTTAGAAAGCAAATGAGAGTCCAGACAGCTTTGGGTTAGGAAAGAACAGCTTCCTTATCTGTAAAATGGATTTGGAGACTTCTACTCTTCCTTCAGGTGCTAATGGACTGTGATTTTACAGGGGTTTCTCAGGAATCTAGGGGCAAACATGGTGGAGGAGATATGAAAATCCCATTATGGCCCTTATAGTTACCTCTATTAGAAACAAAGACCCAGGCCAAGTGAATTGCAACCCCAAAACTCCTCTAAGGAAAACCACTGGGCCCAGCCCAAATCCCAGCAGGAGTGTGTAACCTATGTGCTGTGATTCCTTCCCAGCTTTCAGTCCTGTGTGAAATCGATCTCTTCCACTGCTGGGCTATACGTGTATGTCAATCAGTGATCTATGTCATATAGAACGTGGATCTGAGCCGATCGCCAGGTAGAGGCAAGAGGCTTTGTTGAACATGCGACAACTTGGCCAGGATGGTGTCAGAGAGAGAGAGAGACTGCCCCAATGGTGACAAATTGGGGTGAGAAGGAGACAACTGCAGATGCTTCTCACAACATGGACTGCCGTATTGATGCAGTAATTAAGCTGACTTGTTTAGTGCTGTTTGACTTCTTTCAGTCCTTTCAAGGACCCTGCCAACAACTGTAGTATTTGAAAAGGAGCCATGGACAGCGTAAAGAATGCCTGGGTATGAGGGCTCCACAGAGGGCAGCTATCCTCAAGTCTCTGCCTTACCAGGCAGAGAAAGAAGACTCCACTCTCATTTTCTTCCTGGACCTGGAGCTCTTGTTGGCCTCAGCTGCCTCTCTTCCCCTTCTCTAGTCTCTGCCCCCACCCCACACCCAACCCACACAGATGCACCAAGAGGGACCTGCATTTTCCTCTTCCCACTCTCCCCCCCAACCTTATACCCACAGACACCTCTTTTGTGAAGCCTATTCCTCGGCTTAATTATTTGCAGACCTTCTTTCTCTTTTGAGTCTCTCAAAGTCCAAAGACTCTTCAGATAATTAAACCTGGAAGGACAAGAGGAAGAGACCCACCCCCGAGCTCTTGGAATGGACTGGGCGATTAGGTCATAACTGGTCTTTATCGTGCAGCTGAAGATTATTTATCCCACTTCCAGAGGAGCTTGTGTTACCTGCCTGCCCCACCTCCAGCTCTGCGAAGCTGAAGCTGACCTGCCTTGGGCTTGGAGTCCTGCCCTGGGCCTGCACTGAGAAACCAGGGTCAGTGGCTGGCTTGTTTCCTCATTTTTTCTCCTTGGGGGACTCAGCAGTTGTGTCCCTGCCCCTGCCCCAGACTTGACTGCATTTCTCACTCTCCTTGTCACTGCCACACCTTTTGTCTTTCTGGCCATCTCAGCCCTGGGCCTCCTACTCTGTTCAGCCCTCCTGGGGACCATAGCCCAGGGTCAAAGAGAAGAACTGTTCAAGCGCATCCCAGATCCCGGCAGCGGCCTCCAAGCCCAAGTTCAGAGAGCTTTCCCAGGCATGCCCTGGAAAGAAAACCAGGGCAGGAGGAATGAGTTTCCCTAAAACCATATTTAGATTTCCCAGTGGAGGGACAAGTGAGAGGGTGGAAGACAGGACCATGAACTACTTCAGGTCCACTCTGAACCCGAGGGGCAAAGGTTCCTACTGGGAAAAAAAAAAATCCTCCCTGGAAAACAATGCAAAAAGAAAAAATTCTTCTACCCACAAATAAATTTCCTAGGGCTGTTCTTGGCCATGGAGATTAGTATATTATTATTTGTGATAATAATACCCTTCATACAGTACTCTAAAATGTTTTCACTGATTTCATCCTGCTCATCAGCATGACCTCATTTGTCTAGAGTGATGAGACAGGCAGAGAGGAGCTCCATGTTCTAAAGGAGAGAACTGGGAACAACAGCAGCTAAGTGACTTGCTCAAGTCAACACCAGAACTCAAGTTCCCTGCCTCTCTGCCTCAGATCAATTATGCAATTTCCTTGTGGCAATATGGGGGTCTCCCCTGGAAGGTTGTGACTTTCACTTGTGGGGTTGAAATCTCCTGGTAGGAGACACAGAGCTTTACAGACAGGGGATTCAAGATCTCCTGCTTCTTTTAAGTGTCAGGTCCTCCCTGGGCCCCCACCCCTGCTCTATGTCATCTTTAGAGAGTGGTAACCCTTCAAGGGGCTTCCCAGTTGGCACTAATGGTAAAGAACCCCCCTGTCGATGCAGGAGACATAAGAGACGCGGGTTCAATCCCTGGCTCGGAAAGATCCCCTGGAGAAGGTCATGGCAACCCACTCCAGTATTCTTGCCTGGAGAATCCTGTGGACAGAGGAGCCTGGCAGGCTACCGTCCATAGGGTCACACAGAGTTGGACACAACTGAAGTGACTTAGGATGCAAGCACACAACCCCTCAGGATGAAGGACTGACCACAGCTACCGTTCATTACTGCATTCCCACTATGCGACAGGGTCTGTCCATGAGGTCACACAAATTATCCCACTTAATTCTTCCAGTAACTCTGGGTAACTCTCATGGGATCAGAGATGTCAATCTTCCCTAGGTCACACAGCTAGTAAGAGGCAAGAGCTGAGATTTAAGCCCAGAACCTCATGGACTCTGGAACACATGCCTTTACCTGTGAAAGGTGTACTGCAGAGGACAGATGAGAAAGTGGAGGCCCAAAGGGAGACATTTGCTGGAAGGAGACCTGGGTGTCCTGGCTTCCCGGCCCAGAGCCGTGCCCTTGACTCACCCAGGTCATTGGCAGCTTCCTCCTTCAGCGTCATAATTTTATCTGCCACTGCCTGCTGTGTCAGATGATCTATTATCATCACCCATTTTCAGTTTATAAAGAAACTTCTTGCATTAAAACAAATCCCTAGGTGGAGCCAGGATGGCGGAGAGGGAAGACACCGAGTCTGCATATCCCCACGCCTGAGGTACTCACCTGGTGCTAGTGGGGGCCTCGAGCAGACAGGCTGGGAGACAGGCTGCGATGAGGGGCCCCGGGGGCCTCCAGATACTGGGTAGGGGAGAGTGGGGGCAGGGGGCCTGTGCAGACCCCCAGTCTGGGGGAGCAGGAGCACTTTTGGTACCCAGAGCAGCGGGTTGCTCAGTGGGAAGGGGGAGGAACTCCTGGAGGAAGATTGGAGGATCCATTAGAGGATCGGAGGATCCATCAGGGAAAGCCTCTGAGGGTCTAAGTGGAGCCCCCGCTGCCCTCCGGGGTTCTCTCTACCCTCCTGCCTGAGCCCTCTGCCCTCCAAGGCGCCCTCCACTCTTCAGGGACCCCTTCCCTACCATGGGCCCTGCAAGCGTGAGAGGGAGTGGGTAGGAAAAAATGCCAGGCCGGCAAGGGAGCATCCTTTGGGGTGTGAGGGTGTGCCTGGGGTTCCCTCGCCTGCTAGGCCCTGAAGAGCTTCCCGAGGCCCAGGGCCAAGCCCTCTGCCCTTCAGGACCTCCTCTGCATTCAAGGCCCCCTCGGTCCTTGGTGCCCACGCAGCCTGGGAGGGGGAGCTCCTGAGGCAGTGGAAAAAGGCAGGCTGGTTGCAGGAGGCTCCTGTGGGGTTCCGAGAGCAGGGAACAGCCTGGTGTTCACTAGCCCACTTGGACCTTGGGAGTCTCCTGAGGCCCCAGGCCATGCCTTCTGCCCCTCTGGACCCCTCTTCCCCCTAGGGCCTCCTCCAACCTCCAGGCCAAGTGCTCCGCCATCTGGAGGCCCCCTCCACACTCTGGGGTCTCCCTCCACTCTCCGCTTTCCTCCTCCCTCCAGAACCCTGTCTTCTGGGGCCACCTTCACCCCTCCTGGGGGCCCTTCTGCCCTCTGGACAGGGCCCTCCAACCTCCAGGACACTCCTCTGCCCTCCAGTTCACTCCTCCTTCCAGGAGCCACCTCTGCCCTCTAGGGGAAGCTCTCCACCCTTCAGGGACCCATCTCTGCCCTCTGGGACACCCTCTGTCCTCTAGAGCCCCCTCCCAGGGCATCCCCTGGCCAGCTATGTCCTGTGGGTGCAGGATAGAGGTGAGACTGAGCAGGGTTGACAGGAGGAGGGTCACTCTGGGTGTGGAGGAGCAGGGAAACTTTCTGGTGTTCCCCTACCCACTTGGTCCCAGGGAGCCTCCTGGGGACCCTGGCATGATGCTCTGCACTCAAAGCCCGAAGCACTGCAGAGGCCCCCTTGGTTGGGTGGAGCCTGGGCCACCCCCTACCCCCACCTAGGGCGTTTTCTGGAGACATGGGTCTTGAATCAATACCCCACCCCTGCCTAAATCGCACCTCTCCCCATACACAGACACCACCTAAAGCCTGTCCTTCACAGTCAGTGTTTTTTTTCTGCCTTTTTTGTTGTTGGTTGTTTGGGGCTCTTTGGGGGGAGTGGGAGGGTACAGTTTGTTTTGCTTTGTTTACTATTTGCCAGTGAAGTTTGGTTTTGCCCTCCACTGGTTGTTTCATACCTATTATTTATTCTACCATTTCTGTTAGTTTTCTAAATTTATTTTATTTTTTACTTTTGTTATTATTCTGCTCCCTCTTATTTTTATTTTTTTATTTCTACCTATCTTCATAAATATACATTATTTTCCTCTCTCTCTTTGCAGTTGGAATCCATTTTTACTCTCCAGCAGTCGTTTCAAATATACTCTTTTTTTTCCTAATATGTCTGTTACTATTCTAATTTATTATCTTTTTTATTCTTTGTTATTGTTCTGTATTTTTTTTTCTTTTCTCTCCTTTTTTCCTTAAAAAAATTTTTTTTCTGTCACTTCATAGCTTGAATCCCAGTTCACAGGCCAGAGATCAGGCCTGAGTCCCCATGGCCAGATCACTGGGTCCAAAATGCTGGAATAACAAGAAACACCAGGCCTCAGGGAATATTAATCAGAATGAAGTATCACAGATGTCCACATCTCAACGCCAAGACTCAGCTCTACCCAACTGCCTGCAAACTCCACTGCTGAAAACCTCAGGCCAAACAACTAGTAAGACAGGAACACAGTCCCAACCATCCAAAAATAAAAAATGAAACAACAAAAAAAATATGTTACAGATTAAGGAGCAAATAAAAAGCTACAAGACTAAATAAACGAAGAGTAGAAGGCAACCTATCTGAAAAAAAATTTAGAGTAATGATAGTAAAGCTTCAAAATATTGAAAATAGACCAATTTCAGACCTTAGAACATATACACACTGAGAGTCAAGGGATGGAAAAAGATATTCCATCCAACAGGAATCAAAAGAAAGTGGGAATAGCAATACTCATATCAGATAAAATAGACTTTAAGATAAAAACTGTTACAAGAGATAAAGAAAGACACTACTTAATGATCAAGGGATCAATCCAAGAAGAGGATATAACAATTCTAAATATTTATGCACCCAACATGCATATGTGCATGTTAGTCGCTTCATTCTTGTCTGACTCTTTGTGACCCTGTGGACTATAGCCCTCCAGGTTCCTCTTTCTGTGGGATTCTCCAGGCAAGAATACTGGAGTGTGTTGCCATGCCCTCCTTCGGGATATCTTCCTAACCCAGGAATCAAACCTGCATCTCTTATGTCTCCTGCATTGGAAGGAGGGTTCTTTACCACTAGTGCCACCTAAGAAGCCCACCTCAATGCATAAGGCAAACGCTAACAACCATAAAAGGGAAACTGACAGTGACACAATAGTTCAGTTCAGTCGCTCAGTCGTGTCCGACTCTTTGCGACCCCATGAATTGCAGCATGCCAGGCCTCTCTGTCCATCACCAACTCCCGGAGTCTACCCAAACCCATGTCCATCGAGTTGGTGATGCCATCCAACCATCTCATCCTCTGTCATCCCCTTCTCCTCCTGCCCCCAATCCCACCCAGCATTAGGGTCTTTTCCAATGACACAATAGTAGTAGGGACTTTAACATCCCACTTACACCAATGGACAGATCATCCACACAGAAAATTAATAAGGAAACACAGCCTTGAATCACCTATTATACCAGGTAGACCTAATTGATATCTTCAGGACATTCCACCTCAAAACAGCAGAATAAACGTTCTCAAGTCCATATGGAACATTCTCCAGGATAGATCACATCTTGGGTCACAAACCAAGCCTCAGTAAATTTAAGAAAATTGAAATTATCTTTCCTGACCACAATGCTATGAGACTAGACATGAATTACAGGGGAAAAAAAATGTAACAAGCACAAACACAGAGACTAAACAATAAGCTTCTAAATAACCAAGATGTCACTGAAGGCATCAAAGTGAAAATTGAAAAATACCTAGAAACAAATGACAACAAAAACACAATGACCCAAAATCTATGGGATGCTACAAAAGCAGTTCTAAGATGGAAGTTTATAGCAATACAAGCCTACTGCAAGAAACAAGGAAAACATTATATAAACAACCTAACCTTACACCTAAAGCAAATTGAAAAAAAATAATAAAAAATCCTCAAATTTAGTAGAAGGAAAGAAATCATAAAGATCAGAATGAAAAAGAAATGAAGGAAACAATAGCAAAGATCAATAACATGAAAAGCTGAATATCTGAGAAAATAAACAAAATTAACAAACCACTAGCCAGACTCATCAAGAAAAAAAAGGAAGAAGACTCAAATTAATAAAATTAGAAACTGAAAAGGAGAAGTTACAATAGACAACACAGAGATACAAAGGCTTATAGGAGACTACCGCGAGCAACTAGAGCCAATAAAATGGAACCTGGAATAATGGACAAGTTCTTAGAAAAGTACAACCTTCCAAAACTGAACCAGGAAGAAATAGAAATCATGAGCAGACCAATCATAACCACCAAAATAGAAAATGCAATCAAATATTTTCCAACAAACAAAAGCCCAGGGCCAGATAACTTCACAGGTGAATTCTATCAAAGGTTTGGCGATGAACTAATACCTATCCTTCTCAAACTCTTCCAGAAATTGCAGCAGTAGGACTACTCCCAAGTTCATTCTACAAGGCCAACATCTCCCTGAGACCCAAACCAGACAAAGATGCCACAAAAAAAATTATAGGCTAATATCGCTGATGAACATAGATGTAAAAATTCTGAACAAAATACCAGCCAACAGAATCCAAAAACACATTAAAAGGATCATACAACATGATCAAGTGGGGTTTATCCCAGGGATGCAAGGATCCTTCAATATATGCAAATCAATCAATGTGATACCCCATATAAACAAATTGAAAGATAAAAACAATATGATAATCTCAATAGTTGCAGAAAAAGCTTTTGACAAAATTGAACACTGAATTACAATAAGAACTCTCCAGAAAATGGACATAGAAGGAACCTATCTCGACATAATAAAGGCCATATATGACAAACACACAGCAAACATTATTCTCAGTAATGAAAAATTGAAAGCATTTCCTCTCAGACCAGGATCAAGACAAGAGTGACCACTCTCACCACTATTATTCAATGTAGTTTTGGATATCCTAGCCACAGCAGTCAGAGAAGAAAAAGAAATAGGAATTCAGATTGGAAAAGAAGTAAATCTCTCACTGTTTGATACTTTACATAAAAAAACCTAAAGATATCACCAGAAAATTACCAGAGCTAACCAATGAATTTAATAAATTTCAAGATACAAAATTAATACACTGAAATCCCTGGCATTCCTATACACTAACGATGAAAACAAAGACAGAGAAATCAGGGAAACAGTCCCATTCACCACTGCAATAAAAAGAATAAAATACCTAGGAATAAACCTATGTAAGGAGAAGAAGGACCTGTGTACAGAAAACTGTAAGACACAAATGAAAGAAAGCTGACACAGATGGAGAGATATATCGTGTTTTTTGATTGGAAGAATCAATATTATGAAAATGACTATACCACCCAAAGCAATCTACAGATTTGCTGCAATCCCTATAAAATTACTGGTGGCATTTTTCACAGAACTAGAACAAAAAAAAAAAAAAAAAAAGAACTAGAACAAAAAATTTCACAATTTGTATGGAAACAAAAAAGATCCCAAGTAGCCAAGGCAATCTTGAGGAAGAAAAATAGAACTGGAGGAATCAACCTTCCTGCCTTCAGACTGTCCTACAAAGCTACAGTAATCAAGACAGTATAATAGTGGCACAAAAATAGAAATACAGATCGATGGAACAAGATAGAAAGATAGAAAACCCAGAGATAAACCCATGCACTTATGGGCACCTTATCTTTGACAAAGGAGGCAAGAATATACAATAGAGAAAAGACAGACTCTTCAATAAGTTGTGTGGGGAAAACTGGACAGCTATGTGTAAAAGAATCAACTTAGAATTCTTCCTAACACCATACACAAAAATAAACTCAAAATGAATTAAAGACCTAAATGTAAGGCCAGAAACTATAAAACTCTTGGAGGAAAACATAGGCAAAACACTCTTTGATATAAATCACAGTGATATCCTCTTTGATCCACCTCCTAGAGTAATGGAAATAAAGACAAAATCGACGAGTGAGACTTAATCAAACTTAAAGGCTTTTGCACAGCAAAGGAAACTATAAACAAGATAAAAAGACAACCCTCAGAATGGGAAAAAATAATTGGAAACGAAACAACTGACGAAGGATTAATGTCCAAAATATATGAGCAGGTCATTCAGCTCAGTACCAGAAAAACAACAAACCCAATCAAAAAGTGGGAGGAAGATCTAAACAGACATTTCTCCAAGAAGACATACAGATGGCCAACAAACACATGAAAAGATGCTCAACATCTCTCATTGTTAGAGAAATGCAAATCAAAACTACAGTGAGGTGTCACCTCTTACCAATCAGAATGGCCATCATCAAAAACCTACAAACAATAAATTCTGGAGAGGGTGTGGAGAAAAGAGAAATCCACTGCACTGGTGGTGAGAATGTAAATTGATACAGCTACTCTGGAGGAGTATGGAGATTCTGTAAAAAACTAGGAATAAAGCTACCATAAAAAAAAAAAAAAAAAAGCTACCATGTAACCCATCAATCCCACTACTAGGCATATAGCCTGAGAAAGCCACAATTGAAAAAGACAGGTGTAACCCACTGTTCATAGCAGCACTATTTACAATAGATAGAATATGGAAGAAACCTGGATTTCCATCAACAGATGAATGGATAAAGAAGTTATGGTACATATACACAATGGAATATTACTCAGCCATAAAAAGAAACAAATTTGAGTCAGTTCTAATGAGGTGGATGAACCTAGAGCCTGTTATACATGGTGAAGTAAGTCAGAAGGAGAAAACAAATTTCACATATTAATGCCTATATATGGAATATGGAAAAATGGTATTGATGAACCTATTTGCAGGGCAGGAATAGAGAACAGACTTTGGACACAGTTGGGGAAGGAGAGGATGGGACCAACTGAGAAAGAGCACTGAAACATATACATTACCATATGTAACATAGAGAGCTACGGGAAGTTTCTGTATAACACAGGAAGTTCAACTCAGTACCCTGTGATAACCTAGAGGGGTGGGATGGGTCAAGGGGGTCAGGAGGGGTTCAAGTGGGAGGGGACATTTGTATACTTATGGCTGATTCACATTGTTGCATGACAGAAGCCAACACAGTATTGTAAAGCAATTATACTCTGATTAAAAATAAGTTTTAAAAAAATCCCAAAGTCAAGCAAACAAGCAATTCCTCAAATAATTTTTTTGATGGGTCTTCATTTCTATGTGCAGGCTTTCTCTAGCTGCAGTGCACAGGCTTCTCATCATGGTGGCTTCTCTTGTTGTGGAGCATAGCTTCTAGGCACACAGGCTCAGTAATTGTGGCTCACAGCTGCTTTAGAGCTCCAGCTCAGTAATTGTGGCACATGGGCTTAGTTACTCGGCAGCATGTGTAATCTTCCTGGACCCGGGATCAAACTCTTGTCCCCTACACTACCAGGTGGATTTTTATCCACTGTACCACCAGGGAAGTCCTCCTCAAATAATTAATGAGATCTCTGAGTTATCCTCCTATAAGTCTTCTCGTAGATGCCTGATATGTTCAACTCATGTGGTCTCCCAACCTCATCCCTAATTCTTATGTGTTTGAACAGGCCAAAGAAACACCTGGAGCAGAAGTTGTCCTTAGCACCCAGCTAGAGTTTTGGTTTGACTCCCAGACCCTCAGAGCTCAGTATGGTACAGAAGAGACAACTCTTCTCCTAGCTCCAGCACTGAGTACAATAACCTACACCTCAGTGGCCACTCCTGCCCCACCACTGCCTGGATGGGGCACATTAACTGCTCAGGCTTCCAGGCTCCAGGGGCCTCCGTCCAGAAGGCAAACGGGCCATATCTGCTTGGTGAGACCTGGATGGGGAGTGCAGTGGGGTCAGAATAGCATTGACTGAGCCTTCCACAGACCCTGTCTTGAGAAACCAGCTCTAAAAAAAAAAAAAAAAAAATCACCTGATCTGTAGAGATTTCTCATGTATGAAAACCACAGCAGCTAATCGCTACCAATGGATTTACTCTCCTGAGAAATCTGTGTGCAGGTCAAGAAGCAACAGTTAGAACTGGACATGGAACAATGGACTGGTTCCAAATTGGGAAAGGAATACGTCAAGGCTGTATATTGTCGCCCTGGTCATTTAACTTATATGCAGAGTACATCATGAGAAACGCTGGGCTGGATGAAGCGCAAGCTGGAATCAAGATTGCCTGGAGAAATATCAATAACCTCAGATATGCAGATGACACCACCCTTATGGCAGAAAGTGAAGAAGAACTAAAGAACCTCTTGAGGAAAGTGAAAGAGGAGAGTGAAAAAGTTGGCTTAAAACTCAATATTCAGAAAACTAAGATCATGGCATCCGGTCCCATCACTTCATGGAAATAGATGGGGAAACAATGGAAACAGTGACAGGCTTTATTTTGGGGGACTCCAAAATCACTGCTGATGGTGATTGCAGCCATGAAATTAAAAGACGCTTACTCCTTGGAAGAAAAGTTATGACCAACCTAGACAGCATATTAAAAAGTATAGACATTACTTGGTCAACAAAGGTCCATCTAGTCAAAGCTATGGTTTTTCCAGTAGTCATGTATGGATGTGAGAGTTGGACTATAAAGAAAGCTGAGAGCAAAGAATTGATGCTTTTGAACTGCAGTGTTGGAGAAGACTCTTGAGAGTCCCTTGGACTGCAAGGAAATCCAACCAGTCCATCCTAAAGGAGATCAGTCCTGAATATTCACTGGAAGGACTGATGTTGAAGCTGAAACTCCAATATTTGGTCACCTGATGTGAAGAACTGACTCATCTGAAAAGACCCTGATGCTGGGAAAGATTGAAGGCAGGAGGAGAAGGGGATGACAGAGGATGAAATGGTTGGATGGCATCACCGACTCAATGGGCATGAGTTTGAGTACACTCCGGGAGTTGGTGATGGACAGGGAGGCCTGGCATGCTGCAGTCCATGGGATCGCAAAGAGTCGAACACGACTGAGCGACTGAACTGAACTGAATGGATTTAACACTCCTGAACTTTGAACACTTGGCTCTGGTGAGCTGGCACAGGCTGTCTCCAGCACACCATTACCCCTTCCTATGCTGCTCAGCCATGGCTCCCAGATGTCCTTGACACAGGGACAGTTTAATTTTGTCTCAGTCTCTGGCAGGTATCTGACAAACAACCTAGGAAAACTGGGTCCCAGACCACAGGGGAAAGAAGCAAACAATATAAAGCCTTGATGTCTGAAAGGGTTTTTGTCTTGCAAGGAGTTCAAAGCAGTTGCTGCGTTGGATCTGACATTATCCTCCCAACACCCTGGGAAAGTAGAGACATAGCAGGAAGAATTCTGGTATCCCTTCCTGAAAGATGGGACACTGAGGCCCAGAAAGCTTAGCGTGGTCAAGGCCACCAGCGGTTTGGAACAGAGGTTAGAGTGGGAAGCCCCATTTGGCCTCCCAGTCTCAACCCCGCAGCCCCTTCCCCCACCCTGCCTTCTCCTGACCCCACAGCAGGAGGTAGATGGGGAGGAAAAGCATGAGCTCTGCCTGTGGTTTTCGCAGACAGAACCCAGGTCTCTACTTCCCAGCTCTCCCAGTCTCAGACCACACACCCTCCATGCCTCCAGGGGAGCTGGCCCGACAGGCTTCCCTTGGGGCTGTGCCAGCTCTGTCTCCGCTCATTAGCAGGTCTGTTTCCAGGTGGATCCACTATGGGGTCATTAAAGCAATAAACAAGTTCCCAATTGTTGGTGGGCTGAACCTGGCACCCACTGATCCCTGCATTGTGCAGAGTTCCAGAGGGCCCACACAACCACCAAAACAATGGCTCACTTCCTCCCAGGAAGCCGCAGGCCAGAGCCAGTCTCCTGGGCTCGCCCACGTGCTCCGGCCAAGTCATTGTCTTCAAGTCGGACGGGTCCAGCCATTCCCATGACCAGGGTAATTGTATCCTCTTTGCCGTCCAAAAGTAGGAGGGAAATACAGGGCTGGGGGGTAGAGAGCCATAACTCCCTTAAAATGCTGTTGCCCAAATCCCCACAGTCTCTGGCAAGGAGGTCTGTGGTCCCCACTGCCTACCTGAATTCCATGCTTTAGCCTTTCCCTGGAACAGGGGTGTAAAGAAGACTCTAGAAACAAATGCAGGGCAGAAGCCCTAGCCA
The DNA here is from genome assembly GCA_024291935.2 of Okapia johnstoni. Classification (NCBI taxonomy): domain Eukaryota; kingdom Metazoa; phylum Chordata; class Mammalia; order Artiodactyla; family Giraffidae; genus Okapia; species Okapia johnstoni. The sequence goes on along the minus strand of CM044322.1, from coordinate 71,807,574 downwards.
AGCTTCCCAACCCTTCTGGCACCTTTTTACATGTTTAGCTAGGATTGTTTCCTATGTCCCCAAATGGTTTGTATATATGTATCTCCCCAGGGGAGGGCAGGGTCCATGAATATTGTGAGCAGCAAGGTTATCCAGTCTTCCAGAGAGTCATTCGTCTGGTGGGGAGGAACAGCTCAGGCTGTTCTTTCGCAAGTGATTCCAACAGATCACCAGTGGTGCCCTAAGAAACAATCACTGCCAACCTGGATTGTTTTAAACACTTCTATTTGGGATTTCCTAGGTAGAATGATGTCTCAGGGACAGGAGAGGACCTGGGACAGAGGGAGCTAGGATCTGAAAAGAGGATGAGACTCAGGTGGGGAAGAGACCAAGCAGCCTAGGCCAGGAACTTCAGATACAGGCCAGAGAGCCTGGCTGTTATGGTCCACAGGATAAGCAGTGTTGAGGTCTGGAGGCAGGGGTGCCAGAGACTCTGTGTGCAATTTCTTACCCTTGCCAAGACCCGGAAGAGCTGGTGAGGCTGATGTGTTTAGTCGAGGGCCAACTCTGCCTCAGCTGAACATAATTTACTAAGACTGCTCAGCTCTGGCCCCAAGCCCTTACCTGGGAAGAAACACACCACTTATCCTTAAAGCCAGCTGTTCGGGGGTACAGGAGGTTCTGGATTGTGGAGGCAGATGAGCAAAGGCCTGGCTGGAGGTGACAGGTGGGGAGGACCTGCTGGAAAAGAGATCTTTCCCAGAGAAAGGAGTCACCATTGTGGGATGGCTTTGGGGTAAAGATGTTGGCAATATGCTGAAGGGAATGGGAAGATGGAGGCTGAGATCAGCCTCAAACTCCACTCCTTCAATGTAGGATTTGGCCAACATTTCCTTTTTTCTTTTTTAATTAATTGTATTGAGGTATAATTTACTGAAAGTAAAACATACCATTTTTAACTGTACAGTTCAATGGGTTTTGACAAATTTTTAAACCTTATGTGACCACCGCCACAATTAAGATATAGAACACTTCCGTTGTCCCCAAAAGGTTCCCTCCAACCACTGGCCCCAGGCAACAACTGACTTGTTTTCTGTCACCATAGCTAGCTTTGCAAATTCAAGATTTTTATATAAACAGAACCATGGAGCATGATCTCTTGTGCCTGGCTTCTCCTAGTTGTTGCATGAAGCTGTAGTTTCTCTTTTCATTGATGAGTAGTATTTCATTGTGTGACTTTACCACAGTTTATTTATTTATGCTTGTTCATGGACATCTGGATTATTTCCACTTTGGGGCTGTTATGAACAAAATTTCCTTCAACATTAGTATAAAAGTCTTTGTGGGTATATATTTTCATTTCTCTTGGGTATTTATCTAGTAGGTGAATTGGATATATATCTAGTAGGGTAAGAATATGTTAATTTTATGAGAAATTGTCAAAATCTTTTCCAAAGTGGTGATAGCATTTTATGCACCCATCAACAATATGAATGTTCCAGTTGCTCTGCATCCTTGCTCACACTGCATTGTTCATCTTTTCTCTTTTAGCCATTCCAATAGGAGTGTAATAAAATCTCATTGCATTTTTCATTTGCATTTCCTTGATGACTAATGATGTTGAATATGCCTTATTGCCCATTCACAGATTTTCCTCAGTGAAGTGATTGTTCAAATATTTTGTCCATTTTTTAAAAATTGGGTTGTTTGCCTTCTTATTGAAACATATGAGTTCTTTACATATTCTGAATACAAGACCTTTGTCAGATACATGTATTGTAAATACTTTTTCCAATAGTATCTACTTTCTTTTTTGGCCTGTGACTTCCTTGTTTGTTTTCCAAAAGTGTTCTTGGAAGAGCAGAGTTTTCTAATTTCAGTGGAGTCAAATTTACTCTTTTTTTATGTTCTTAGAAATCTTTAATAACTCTAAGTTCACAAAGACTTTCTTTGATACTTTATTTTAGAATTTTTATTATTATCCCTTTTATGTTTATGTTTAGGATCCATTCTAGTTTATTTTTGTATATATTATCAGGTTGTGGTCAAGGTATATTTTTTTCCATGAGACTATACAGTTGTTCTGGGCTTCCCTGGTGCCTCAGACAGTAAACCATCTGCCTGTTATGCAGGAGACCAGAGTTTGATTTCTGGGTCGGAAAGTTCACCCAGAGCAGGAAATGGCACCTGGAGAACTGCATGGACAGAGGAGCCTGGTGGGCTACAGTCCATGCATGGGGTTGTAAAGAGTTGGGTATGACTGAGCGACTAACACAACAACAGAAAGTTAGTCTAGCTTCATTTGTTGAAAAGATACACTTTCCTGTTTAAATTACCGTGGCCCTTTTGTCAAAATCAATTGACGAAATATGTGTAGATCTATTTATGGGCTATCTATATGTCCGTCTTTACACCAATACCACACTGACTTCATTACTATGGCTTTAGAGTATTTCTTGAAGTCAAGTAATATTTCCTACTTTGCTCTTCTTTTTCAAGATAGTTTTGAATTTTCCAGGTCCTTTGAATTTCCATGTAAATTTTAAAGTCAGGTTCTCATTTTATTGTTGTTTTTTAAAATTTTTATTTACTTATTTTTGGCTATGATTAGTCTTTGTTGCTGCACTCAGGCTTTCTCTAGTTGTGGCAAGCAGAGGCTACTCTTCATTGCAGTGTGTGGGCATCTCATTGTGGTGGCTTCTCTTGTGGACTCTAGGGCACCCGGTCTTCAGTAGTTGTGGTGCATGGTCTTAGTTGCCCCACAACATGTGAAATCTTCCCAGAGTAGGCATTAAACTTGTGTCCCCAGCATTGGCAGGCGATTCTTAACCCCTGGACCACCAGGGAAGTCCCTCCATGTAAATTTTAGAATAAGCGTGTCAATTTCTGCAAAAATTACTGGATGGTTATCTTAGTCCCTTGGCCTGCTATAACAGAATACCATAGGCTTAAACAACAGAAATTTATTTCTCAGTTCTGGAAGCTGGGCAGTCCAAGATCAGCAGACTAGCAGATTCAGCATCTGGTGAGAGCCTGCTTCCTGGTTCATAGATGCCATCTTCTCATTGTGTCCTAACATAGCAGAAGAGGCAAGGGTTCTCTCTAGGAATTGCTTATAAGGGCACTAAACCTTTTTGTGACGTTTCCGCCCTCATGACCTAATCACCTCCCAAAGACCTCACCTCCTAATGCAATCACACTGGGATTAGGGTTTCAACACATGAATTTGGAGAGGGGGGACACATTCAGTCCATAGCAGTGATTTTGATTGGGATTGCGTAGAATCTATAGGTTGATCTGGGAAGCATTAATGTTTTTACAATATTGAGTCTCCCCATCCATGACAGTTGTGTATCTCTTCATTTAGATCTTTAACTTCTCTCAGCAATGTTTTGTAGTTTTCCATGTAAATGTCTTAGATAACTTTCATTAAACTGATCTCTAGGTATTACATGTTTATTGATGCTACTGTAAGTGGTATCTTTTCATTTTATATTCCAATAGTTTGTTACAAGTATATAAAAATATGACTTATTTTTGTGTTCTGATCTTGTATTCTGCAACTCTGATCAACTGACTTATTAGTTCTAACAATTTTTGGTAACTCTGTTAGTTTTCTACACACATATCATTTTAATTGTGAATAAAGTCTTTTATTTCTTCTTTTACACTTTTTATGCCCTGTACACCTGGACTATCCCACTTGGTCCTGTGCGTTATCCTTTTTTATATTGCTGGGTTCTATTTGCAAAAATGTTGTTAAGGCTTTGTGTCTATGTTCAAGGGATATTACTCTGTAGTTTTATTTTCTTGTAATATCTTTTATTGTGGCATCAGGGTAATTCTGGACTCATAAAATGAGTTGGGAAATGTTTCTTTTCCCTCTGTTTTCTGAAACAATTAATGTTTTATTAGTATTATTTCACCCTTAAATGGTTGATAGAATGTTGTCAGTTTCTTAAAAAATTATGAACTCAAGCCTTTAATAGATAGAGGGCTACTCAGATTTTCTATATCTTCTTGGGCCAGTTTTTCTAATGTGTACTTCAAGTAATTTGTTCATTTTATGTAACTTGCCAAATTTATTCTAAAAAGTTGTTAATAATACTCCCTTTTATCCTTTTAATATCTATAGAATTTGAAGTGATGAGTCCTCCCTTTCATCCTGGTGTTGATATTTTTGTGTGTCTTCCCTTTTTTTTAAGTGTTGGGTCTTTCCTCTTTTTTTTTTTTAATCAATCTAGCTACGAGTTTATCAATTATATTGATCTTTTCAAAGAATCAGGCTTTGCTTTCAGTGATTTTCTTTATTGTTGGTTTCTTATTTCACTAATTTCCACTCTTATCTTTATTATTTTCTTCCCAACATTGCTTTTTGAAGGTCATAGAAGGGCGTAAGTTCCCACTCCTGTATTCAACCATAAGACGTCTGAATGGAAAGGGATTTTAGTCATAAACTTGTCCAGCCCCTTCAATTTTATTGGTGAACAGAAATCTGAGGGGTTAGTAATTTTCCTCAGGCCACTTAGTTTTCTTCCAAGGCCAACTCAGTCATTCATTTGCTTATTCATTCCTTCATTAACATATTCTTTAAAAAATTTTTTAAGCCTTTATTGAATTTATTACAATATTTCGTTAGTTTTTGGCTACAAGGCATATGGGATCCTAGTTCTTCAACCAGGGATTGAACCTATGCCTCCTGTATTGGAAGGTGAAGTCTTAACCACTGGACCACCAGGGAAGTCCCCATTAATATATTCTTATTCAGGACTTCCCTGGTGGTCCAGTGGTTAAGAATCTGCCTCCCAAAGCAAAGGACACAGGTTTGATCCCTGGTCCTGGAAGATTCCACATGCTGAGGGGCAACTAAGCCCACACATCACAACTACTGAGCCAGTGTCCCTAGTACCCATGCTCTGCAACAACAGAAGCCACTGTGATGAGAAGCCTCTGTACCACAGATAGAGAGTAGCCCTTGCTTTGCACAACTAGAGAAAGCCCACACACAGCAACAAAGACCCAGTGCAGCCATAAATAAAGAAATAAATTTTTAAAATAAACATATCACTCCTTGTAAGTAAAAATCAAATATATATGTATATTCTTACTCATTCATGTAAAATATATTTGTTGATCTTGTACTATGAGTCAGAGACTGTTCTGTTCTAAGAACAAAGTTGAATAAGTCCATCTCTAGGTTCAAAAATCTCCCAGCCTAATGATGGAGATAACAAGTAATCAGACAATTACAATACAGTGCCAAATGCCATAACAGAGGTGTTCTCAGGGTGCCATGGATGGCTTATATGAAGATAAGGGTGTAGGTTGGGGTTGGTCAGTAAAGACTTCAGACAAGACACGTAGGCAGGAGGAGAAAGAGATGACTGAGGACGAGATGGTTGGATGGCATCACCAACTCAATGGACATGAGTTTGATCAAGCTCCCGGAGATGGTGAAGGACAGGGAAGCCTGGCGTGCTGCAGTCCACGGGGTCACAAAGAGTTGGACATGACTGAGAAACTGAACAAATATATGTAATTGAGTTTATTTTAAGAAAGGTATAAAAGGGGGTTAGAGAAAGAAAAGATGTGGAGTCAAATGAATAAGGGTTTTCATACTGGGCCTCCTATCCAAAGGGATCTGCCCGATTCTTTCATATCACTAAGTTGATCTTGTGAGCCATTCCCATGTTGTAGATTCACTGTCAAGTTTCATAGCTTTCTCTCTATCTCTTATAGCAAGGCTTCTCCTAATACCACTGTTGATTTATATCCTCAATGAGCTCATCCATGGTGAGGATTCTGTTTAGGGTCCTATATGCACCTTCCACGTTCCCTTCCTGTACCATCATAGTCCTGTTAATGAACTTCAGATGTTTTGCCATGACCCTTGGATTTAAGCTTTAAGTCTATAGGACCCCTTAGTGCCCAGCCAACTGGAAGCCCAGACAAGACTAAATGGATTCACCAGTCAAAATAACTCTTCTTTGCTTCAGAAGAAGCTTTGTGAATCTACTAAATATTTGTTTTAAATAAGGCAAATAGAAAGCAATGCAAATCTCAATAAGCAGTCATCAATTAATGAGCTAATTTTGTGTCTAGTCATGACAGGAGGTTTGGGAGAATAAAAATTATGTATTCAATCATGATTGAATCTGATGATTCAATTTTGCTTTGCAGAGGATAAATATTCTCTCAGATTCTCATTTACATTCTGATTTCCTTTTTTGCAGGTGGCTGATCCCCTCCAGAGAAGGTAAATATATGTAGAAGCTGTGGCATTGTCTTACTAGTATTGACATCTTATCTATTATCTCCTTACCTATTGCTGCATAAAAAATTACCCCCAAACTTTGCATCTCAAAATAATAAACAGTGTTACCTCACACAGTTTCTGAATTTTAGGAATCCAGGTGTGCTTAACTGAGTGATTTTGGCTCAGGTTCTCTTAGGAGATCTCTTTGGAAGTTATCAGCTGGAGCCATAGTCTCTGAAGATGTGACTGGGCTGAAGGGTTGGCTTCTAAGTTCCCTCACATGCCTGCTGGCAAGCGGCTTGGTTCCTCACCACATGGGCCTTTCCAAAATGCTGCTTGACATGGCAAGTGACTTCTCCCAGAGTGAACGATCCAAATACCAATCTGTTATGACATGATCTCCAAATTATATATTGTCACTTCTTCCTTAATCTGTCCATCAGAAATGAGTCACTAAGGCCAGCTCAGCTCACACTCAATGGAAAGGGATTACAATAGGACAAGGGCATGCAGGCCTAGAGATGGGGCTCATTGGGAATCCATCTTGGAGACTTACTCCCACAGATACCCTCACAGACTGACTACAATTTTAAGGGTTTGGAAGCTTAGTGACATTGAGAATGAAATGGCCAATTCACTTTTGTCTTATTTTCCACATAGAACCTAATTCTTAGAAATGAAATTATTTTATAAATCGCCTCTTTATAGATATTATACTATTACATCCTAAAATAAAACATAATAGGAGTTTAGGGCCAAGATGGTGGCATAGAAAGATCTTGAGCTCACCTCCTCCCACAGGCACACCAAAATTACCACTATTTACAGAGAAACTATTGATGAGAAGAACTGGAAGACTAGCAGAAAACAGCTTCTGCAACTAAAGAGATAAAGAAGAACCACAACACAATGGGTAGGAGGGCAGAGACGTGGTATCATCAAGACCCATACCCCGGGGTCACGTACAGGAGGATAATCACAATTGCAGAGGTTCTCCCTGAGGAGTGAGTGATCTGAGTCCCACATCAGGCTCCCCAGTCTTGGGGTTTCCTGCACCAGGAGGATGAGCCCCCAGAATGTTTGGCATCAAAGGCCAATGGGATTCATTTTGGGGGGAGAGCCAGGGGACTGTGGAAAATGAAAACTTCACTCTTAAAGGGCACACACAAAATCTCACCTGCTGTGGGACCTAGGGCAGAAGCAGTGATTGAAAGGAACTGATCAGACCCACCTGCTGATCTTGCAAAGCCTCCTGGAGAGGCAGGCGGAAACTGGAGCTCAACCTGACGACAAAGACACTGGCAATAGCCATTTTGGAGAGTTCATTCCACCTTGAGGATACTAGCTCTTATAAGCGCCACTTTGGAATCCTCCCTCTAGCCTACTAGGGCTGGGACTCAGCCCTTCCCACCACCCTATGGGCCCCAGTACTGGGATGTTTTAGGCCATGGGCAGACTCACAGCCCCACCTACCAACAGACCTAATGCCTTAAGACCCCCTGAGCCTGTAGCAGCACTGAGAGGGCCCCAGAGCGCCCAGGGCCCAGCCCCAAATACCAGTTCACTGGCACTAGTCCTGGGATCCCTAAGGTCTTATAGCCAGAGACCCCAAGACCCAGCCCCACTCTTCAGTGGAAAGCCACCAGCCCTGGGATCCCATGGACCCTGGTTCTACCCACCAGCAGCAGAAACCAGCCCTAGGACTACGACAGCTCTGCAGCTTCCCAAACTAGGATGCAGCCCACCCACAAGCAGGCCAGCACCAACTCCAGGGCCCCCTAGACTCCAGCCCCACTCACCAGCAGGCCAGACACCTTGGACCCTCAGCCAGCTGCCCCAGGGTCCAGCTCCACTCACCATCTCCAGCAGGCCAACACCCCAGACCCTGCAGTCAGCCAGGTCAGGAACTGGCCCTGCCTACCAGCAGATTGACACTAGATCTGGGACCCTCAGCACTCACAATCTTTCATTGCAGAACCAGCTCTATGCACCAGTGGGCCAGCACCAGCCCCAGGATCCTTCAAGGCCCTGCAGCAAACAGCCCCGTGACCTGGCCCTGCCAAACAGTGGCCTGCAGGCTCTGCACAAAACAGGGCCTGGCAACCAACAAGACCAGGGTCCAGCCATGCTCATCAAATGGCCCATAGTAGTCAGCCAGGCACCACAGGAAGACCTGTGGAGCACAAACACAGGGTACCCCTAGGACATCCAGCTCTGGTGACCATAGGGAGAGCACTGCTGGGACATATAGGATCTTCAAAAGACCATTTCTCCAAGGCTGAGAAATGTAACCCACCTACCAGATACATAGAAATAAAAATAGCAAATTAGAGGTGGCAGAGGGGTATTTTCCAAATGAAAGAACAAGATAAAACCCCAGAAGAAGAATTAAGTGTAGTGGAAATAGCAATCTATTCAATAGAGAGTTCGAGGTAATGATCACAAAGATGTTCAAAGAACTTGAGAGAGAATGAATGAAGATGAACAGAGTGAGAAGTTAGAAGTTTTTAATGGTTAGAAAATATAAAAAGAACCAAACAGAGATGAAGAATACACAACTGAAATTAAAAATACAAGACTTCCCTGGTGGTCCCATGGTTAAGAGTCTGCCTTCCAATGCAAGGGACACAGGTTCCTTCCCTGGTCTGGGAACTAAGATCCTACATGCCAGAGGGCATCTAAGCCTGCACTTCAACTACTGAGCTCATCCTGCATGCCACAGCTAAGACCTTATGCAACCAAGTAAATAAACAAACAAATATTTTTTTAAAATACACTAGAAGGAATCAACAGTAGATTAAATGATACAGAGGAACAGATCAACAAGCTGGAAGACACAGTAGTGGAAATCATTGAAGCTGAAGACAAAAAAGAATAAAAAGAAGTGAGGAGAGTTTAAGACACCTCTGGAACAACATCATGCAAACTAATATTCACATTATAGGGATCCAAGAAAGAGAAGAGAGAGAGAAAGGCTCAGAGAGCATATTTGAAGACATAATAGCTGAAAACTTCCCTAATTCGGGAAAAGAAACAGATATCCAGGTCCAGGAAGACACACAGTGTCTCAAATAGGATCAGAGGACCACACTAAGACACACCATAATTAAAATGAAAAAAAAAAAAAGATAAAAGAGAATATTAAATGCCGCAAGAGAAAAGCAACAAGTTACATACAAGGGTGACTATCAGGTGAGTTTTTAGCAGAAATTCTGCACGCCAGAAGGGAGTGGTCAAGAAACATGAAAATTACAAATGGAACATCTCATTGGTAAAGGCTAATATACAGTAAATGGAGTAAATCAGCCATGTATAAAGCTAGTAGGAAGGTTAAAAGACAAAAGCAGTAAAATCAGCAATAAATAGTTAAGGATATACAAATCAAAAAGATATAAAAAAATGATGTCAAAAACATTAAATGTGATGAGTGTGGGAGGAGTAAAAATGCAGAGTTGTTGAAATGCGTTTGAATTTAAGAGATTAGCAACTTAAAATAATCACACACAAATGCATATATATAGATTGCTATGTACAGTGTGGGGAATATGTTGCATAACTATATCCTATCTTTATATAGTGACATATCGTAATTAGACTTATTGTGGTGATCATTTTGAAATGTATTGGGATGCTAAATCACTAGGTTGTGTCATAGGAACTAACATAGTACCGAAGGTCAATTAAACTTCAAAAAAAAAAAGCAGGGACAGAGGATAAACTGAGAGACTAAGATTGACACATGTACATTACCAGGCTTCCCAGGTGGCACTAGTGGTAAAGAACCCATCTGCCAATGCAGGAGATTTGGGAGATGTAGGTTCGATCCCTGGGTCGGGAAGATCCCCTGGAGGAGGGCACGGCAACCCACTTCAGTATTCTTGCCTGGAGAAGAATCTCATGGACAGAGGAGCCGGATGGGCTATAGTCCATAGTGTTGCAAAGAGTTGGACACGACTGAAATGACTTAGCATGCACGCACATATGCACACTACTATATATAAAATAGAAAACTAATAAGAACCTACTGTACAGGAACTTCCTCGATGGCTCAGTAGTAAAGAATCTGCCTGCAATGCAGGAGACCCAGAATCTCCATGTTCCATCCCTGGGTCAGAACGATCCCCTGGAAGAGAAAATGGCAACCCACTCCAGTATTCTTGCCTAAAAAGGAGGTATCATAGCACAGGGAACTTGGCCAAATATTCTTTAACAGCCTATATGAGAAAAGAATCTAAACAAAGAGTGAATATATGTATATGAGTACTTTGCTGTACATCTGAAACTAAGACAACATTGTAAATCAACTATACTCCAATAAAAAAAAATTTTAAGTAAGCAAATTCATATGAAAAGAGGTCAGATCTGTGGTTACCAAGGCTTCTCTTGTAGCTCAGTCGGTAAAGAGTCTGCCTGCAATGCAGAAGACCTGGGTTCAACCCCTGGGTCGGGAAGATCCCCTGGAGAAGGAAATGGCAACCCACTCCAGAGTTCTTGCCTGGAGAATCCCATGGACAGAAGAGCCTGGCAGGCTACAGTCTACAGGGGTCTCAAGAGTCAGACACAACTAAGCGACAAAGCACACATACACACACAAAGGCAGGGGTGGCTGGAGGGAGAATTGAATGAAAATAGTCAAAAGGTATGAACTTTCACTTATAAGATCAATAATGTAATGTACAGCTTGATAAATGCAACCGGCATTGCTGTACGTTACATATGAAATTATTAAGAGTAAACCCTAAAAGTTCTCATCACAAGAAAAAAAATTTTTTCTTCTATTTCTTTAACTTTGTATCTAAACGAGATGTTGGATGTTCACTAAACTTTGTGGTAATGATTTCATGAGATATGTAAGCCAAATCATCATGCTGTACATCTTAAACTTATAAGTGCTGTATGTCAATTGTATCTCAATAATACTGGAAGGGAAAAAAAAAGGTAGTAGAAGTTTTTACTGAGAACCCAATCCAGCTGTGTGTTGGAAGAGCTACCTTAGATACTTATCTATAGAGAACTACCTATCAGGAGGCAACTTCAAGGAATGTTTTGGAAGGATGTAACTATTATCCTTTGTTGGTTTAGAATTATGCAGGCTTATGACTCAATTTGTTTATTGTAAGGGCTGCAGAGAGACGGGAATGGGCATGAGGGGTATTATGGACTGAATGTTTGTGTCTTCCCCCAATCCAAGGTGAAGCCCTAACCGCTCAGTGTGATGGCATCTTGATAGGAGACCTTTGGCAGCTAACTAGGTCTAGAATAGATGAGATCATGAGGGTAGGGCCCCCATGATGGGAATTAGTGTTCTTATAAGAAGATATGAGAGTTCTCTCTCTTCACTAAGTTCAGATAGAGGAAGAATTCAACAGCTTTCAAGCCAGGGAGAGAGTTTCAATCATCTGGTACCTAGATCTTGGACTTCCTGTCTCCAAAATTGTGAGAAGTGAATTTCTGTTGTATAGGCCATCCAGTCTATGGCATCTTGTTACAGTAGCCCAAGCAAAGAATTGTAAGGGGTTACTGTCATCTGATTGAGTAGAAGTAAGACTAAATTCACAGTGTTAGGATTCTACTGAACTTTCAGTGGTGGAAGAATCTGCAGGCTTTCACAGCAGCCTCTGTCTGCAGAGGGGCTGGGCTGATGGCAGGGAGTTCCGACAGTTGAGGAAGTAACTGAAAACGTGACTAGGGAGCATGAAAGTAAACATTTTAAGGGCCAACTTGGACTTCTAAGCCAACAGTAGAAAATCTGGAGAGGAATCACATTGCTGGTTGGAGGGGTGGGATCAGTATAGTCATTGGTGTAGATTCCTCTGATCAAAGATTGTTTTTAACAGAATAGGTTCTTCTGTCTGCATAAATCGTTCTGTCATGAAAAAGATTTTTAGAGTGGGAACAAGAGCAAAGACCTAGCTTACTTTTCCAGATTCAAGAGAACAAGATGCAGCCAGGAGGCTTGTATAGTCATGAAATGCAGCAGCTCATCCACTTTCATGCACCTGGTGACAAGGAAGTGTTCTCTTTCTTACCTACAGGAGGAACCCAGCAGGGATATATCTAACTCTTCTCTGAAACTGCTCAGAAGAACATCATTCTGGGCTCACCTCAAAAGAAGGGAAGTTTGGAGGTTGATGTACATGTTAAAGAGAACTGATTCAGCTGCTATAACAAAGGCCAATGTCACAGTGGCTTACCTGACATATCAATTTATTAGTGTCTCCTGTAATTGTCCAAAACTAAGTTGTATAGAGCTTCATGGGGGTTCTGTAGTATCAGAGTATCCTTTTTTAATGCCCCAAATCATGGCCTGAAATACCTAATACAGTTCCTGCCACCATATGCACATTCTAGCTGGGAAAAGGGAGAAAGAATGGACAGAATACATCCTTTCTTGTTAAAAACATGACCAGGGAGTTGCATGTATTATTAATACTTTGTGTAGGTCTTATAGGGCAGAACCAGGAAGTTGTATTATCACTTCTGCTTATGTCCTATAGGGTAGAACCTAGGCACATGGTCATGTTTAGCTGCAAGAGAGGCTAGGAAATGCAGTTGTTTGATTGGTAGTCAGTTTTTCAGCTAAAACTTGTATTACTCTAGGAGAGAAAAACAGATCTGGTGGGACAACTAGCAGTCTCTGTCACAAAAACCTTCTGTAATCTTGCATGGAAGGAGGGCAAGTCAGATTAGTCATAGATAAAGATCCCTTTATTAGATTATAAACTTATGACAACAAGGAGCCTAGCTCTTTTGCTCTTCATTTTGTCATCATTGCCTAGCACAATTCATGCACATAGTAGGTTCTCAATATTTATCAAATACGTGAATGAACGAGAGGCAGCTAGGATTTAAGTATTTCAGAAGACCCTCCACTGTGCCTCTTCCCAAGGACTGTTGTTGCAAGGATCCAGAATACTTGATTTCTTGTCAAATTTAAACATGAGAAAGTATGCTGGAATTCCTTCACAAAGCAAAATTTCCTACCCACCATAGCCATCTTTATAAATAATGTGGTTTTTTTATAGCTCTGGTCTAACATCTAGTGATGTCAAGTGTTGAATGACACAGTGCACATGGAGCAGTCTGATGGCATATGATATGAGAAAATTAGGCTCTTCCAGCAGTTTTAATGTGCTATTACTATAAGCAAATTTGATATGTTCCTGGGAGGATTTTATCCCAAGTTCTTCTATATTACACAGATTAATTCTTATAGATGGGAGGGGCCAGCCTTGGAGCAAATGGGACATCTTCTGGGAGTTGCTGGGAGGGATCAGCTCAAGGAGGTAGAGCCTCCAGCCTCAGCTTGGGGGCTGAGTTAGCCTCAGCTGGGTTAGCCTCCCAGCTCTCCCTTGGGGGCTATGTTTTCAGATCCAGCATTTAATAAGCGGAGAGAATCAAAAACAGTAAAATATGGAAGATAATACAATAGTCAATAGAAAGATAAAGTAAACTAAGAAGAAATAAAAAGATAGTAAGAGTAGTTTAAAAAAGAAAAGGTGGTAGGCAAAGTGACAACATGAACTAAAAATTAAAAAAAAAATAAGCTAAAAAGAAATTAAAAGATGGAACAAAGACATGATAAGGCAAAGGTTAGAAATAACAGATGGAAAATAAAAATATAATAACAAAAAATCTAGAAGATGAGATAAAAGACATCGTATAAAATAGCTAGAAGAAAGAAAAAAAACGGGATTAAAAAATTACTGAGATAAGTAAAATCATTAAAACCACAAAAATAAAAGACTAAAGGGATTAAAACAATAAAACATGTTAAACCAATACCAAAAGAAATAAAAAATTTAAAAGACCAGGCTCTGAGGGAAGAGAGTAATAGATCAATTTTGTTTCAAGTTAAAATAAGGCTGCACTGCAAGGGCAAAACCCTTCCCCTCATGTAGACTCATTCTTTTGAGTCCAGGCAGTCTCAAGGTTGTGCAGACCTCCCAACATAGTAATTAGCATCCATAGCATTACATAGCATCTGGGGTAATTTGCTAGAGCTGCTCTAACAAAGTACCACAAACTGGGTGGCTTAAACAGCAGAGCCTAGAAGTCCATGATCAAAGTGTTGGCAGGGTGGGTTCCTTCTGAGGGCACAAAGGAAGAATCCATCTCAGCCCCCTCTCCCTGGTTGGAGACGGCCATCTTCTCCTGGTGTCTTTCCTCCATGTGTGTCTGCATGCAAATTTTCCCTTCTGATAAAGATAACAGTTTTGTTGGATTAGAGCTCACCCTAATTACTCCATTTTAATTTAATTGCCTCTGTAAAGACCGTGTCTCCAAATATAGTCACATTCTGAAGTATTAGGGGTTAGGATATATGAATTTGGGGGAAGGACCCATAACAGCATCCCTACAAGTTGTTCCTGGGAGGATACCCTCTAGGCAGAGAGACAAAAGCAGAGAGCAGATTCTTCAACCTTTTGCCTAGTTTGGAGCCCTTGATGGAGCTGAATTTTTTGGGATTTCTGATTAATATTCTTCATTTCTCTTGAACCCATAGGGTAGTAAAGCTGAGTCCCAGAAGGATAAGGCTCTGCAGTCTGTGACCCATTATCTCTCATGACTTTAGGGCTGCTGGGAGCAAGAAACGTCCTGGCAGCCACTGTCCGGTGGCTAACAGAGAGGCCCACCCATGAGGCTGGGCTGGTGTGCCTGGCTTCTCCTGCCAAGACATTTCTGCTCTGGCTACAAACACCTTGCGAGATCGAAGGCGCCTTCTAATTCTCTGCAAACCCACAGCATGATCGGCAGCCAGGTTTTGGCGCTTGTACGTCATTTTCTTCTGCCTTTTCTGAGCAGGAAAGCCAGGGAGAGCCGGGCACTGGAACACCTCACTCTTAGGAATGAGTGTCCTGGTCTTGGTTTCTCTCTGAGGTGGAGCTCAGAACTGCGTGCAGCGAGAAAAGACTAGAACATCCTCCTCCTGGAGAGGAGGAAGCCCTGACCCACAGATCACCTAATTCAATTTCCTCGTTAATAGTTGAGGAAACAGAAATTCAGGAAGGAAAGGCTTGCTCCCAAGTGTTCTCGCCCTCTCCCACACACAGGCACGGAGCAGGCTGGCGCCGAGGCCCCAGGCAGCCTTCTGACAGGGACAGCTTGTGTGACTGTGCAGGGCCTTTGCTCAGAAGGGCCCTGGGCTTGATTTAACGCTCTGCTGTCACCATCTTGAATTCTTAATCATTTGAAACAAAGGCACCACGTGTCATTTTACAGTGGACCCTGCAAGTTGTGGCAGCCGGTCCTGCCCCTCACCCCCACTTCCCACTGCGTTCTGATGAAGAAGGAAGCACAGGCCATCCAAGCTCTCCTTGGCCACGAGCTGGGGCAGAGACTTCGGGTACTGTTCTTAGCACAAGATAAGCTCCTCAGAGAAGGCAGAGGAAGGGAGGATGCCTTTGCTCCAGGCCCAAGGCTGTGGCTCTGGCCTCGGCTCCTCAGCAAGTCCTCAGCTGGGGCATGAGCCTCAAGTCACTCCCATCAGATCTCTGGCCTGCCAAGATAGCCTGTCCCAGCCCTGTTCCCTTCTAAAGCCCCTCAATCTCCCTGGCAGAAACCCAAGGGGGCGGGAGAGGGGAGGGATGAAAGGAAAGTGAAAGTCTCAGCCTCTCCTGATGGCCCTTCTCCTCCTCCTCCTCCCTCCCCCTGCCCCCCTGCCGTTGCCATGGAGACCAGAACAAAGCCTCTCTTTCCCCTCTTTTCTGGATTGTTAATTGTCTTTACTCCATGGTGCCTTTGTTAATTGTTGCCAGTCCCTCCCAGGATGAGGATCTAGGTTTCCTCAAGACAGGAAAGAGCGAAAAAAAGTTAGGTGGTGGGGGTGGGGCAGGGCAAGCCGGGTGGTGGGGGTGGGGATGGAGGGAGGAGGCTGCCTCGGGATTTTCTGAATCATCCTGGCCTCTAGGAAGCGAACACCCTCTTCACCTCTGTCCCTCTGTCCCTCAATCAAGTGCCTTTTGAGGTGGGGCCCAGTGACCCACCTCTATGGGAAGGGATAGGAAAGAACAGAAAAAGAAAAGAAACCAGCTGTTGTGTGTATGTGCCGCGTGTGCATGTCTGTGTGTTTGTGTGAGTCTGGCAGGTGCCCTTTGCAGAGGGAGGTGGCTGTCTCGGCAGTGCACCCTTTCCAGTTGACCAGTGAGACATGAGGCTTGGTTTTTATCCCCATCTTTTAGGATTACTAGTGATTAGACTTACAGAGAGAGTGCGTGCTAGTTCGGGAGGTGAGAATGACTACGCCAGCCCTCTTCCCCCTGCGTGATTCCCCATAGTAGCTACACACGTGAAGAATGGAGCAAAGAAGTTTTAGAAGCACGCATGAGTGTATGTGTGCATGTGTTTGTGTATAAAAAGGACCCAAGTCATAGCATTAGCACACTCAAGAGCACAGGCACTGAGTGGGGTCACTGTCTTTGCATGCTTGCAAGTGTGTCAAGTGATAGTGATAGGGGTGGAGAGTGATATGGGTCTATCCTTACATGGGAGAAAGTCCTCCTGTTGGGTGACAGGAGGTTGACTTTCACATAAGAAGCAAAGAGTTGTTTCTACTTCTGGGGTCTAAGCTAGAATCTAGGCTGTTAAATAATACTCAAGTGTTAGTTTATATGGTTCCGAGTCTAAGGACCCCATGAGAAGTGGAGCAGGGTGGTATAGAAGAAAAAGCACGGACTGAGGGCCAGAAACCTGGATTCAAATGTCACCTCTTGCCCCTTCACTATGTGGTCTTGGAAACTTCCCTTCCCCTCTCTGAATATCATTTTCCTCATCTGTAAAATGAAACTGTTCCCATCCTCAAGGAGCTGTTGAGAGATTAAAGGACATCACGCTATAAGGTACCAGAGTTGGGCAAGGTACCTCTCTTTTCTGTGCACAAAGAGAGGAGCTGGAGGAGATGGTTCTAGAAGGCTAATTCCTTCCAGACCTTATATCCTCAGATTCTGATAGGCAAATGAAACATTCTATGAATCTACTTGTTATCTTCTTGATTAGCTTCCACAGTAATTAAGGCTGAGGATGACTCTCCGGAAGAACTCAGATAGAACCACGTAGAGGCTCACCAGCGTCAGCCGGAAGGGAGTGCCTACTGTGAAAGCTGAGGCCCACCCATGAACCACGGGTGCACTCCTGACTTACTCCTTACTCCAGTGTCTGACTATAAGGATCGAGCACTTTCTTGGTCAGCAGGAAGAAGAGCTGGTGCCCAAACTAGCTCTGCTAGCCTGGGCCTACCCTGACCTGGCCCGAGACATAAGCTTCCTCCTCCAGGCTTCACAGAGAAAATGGCGCGCAGGACGTCGAGGTGGTCGGCCGGAAGCAGGAAGGGCTTCTGGCAAAGCAGTGAGACAGGGCTTTCTGTGTGCTCTCAGCTCACTTCCTCTCCTGGAGCTCCTCTCCCGGCCCTGCTCCTATAACAGTGAGGGAAGTAATTCACACCAATCTGTGAATCTAATCCTTTTATGACTTCTCCATAAATAGGGAATATTTATACTCTTTCAGCAAATATTTTTTAAGCATCTCTTATAGGCTTTGGGAATTAAATGGAAAGTACAGCAGACAAGTTTCTTTTCTCACAGAGCCTACAGCCTAAGGGTAGACAGAAAAACGCAAGAAAACAGAAAACCAATAAAATAAGCATCACTTGTGATATGAAGGAGGCAAATGGGGTCTAAAGGAATAAAGGCAGGAGATGGGGGTAGGAGATGATTGTAGGTGGGGGAGGAGGAAAGATGGAGGAAGGGACATTTGTGTTGAGACCAGAGAATGAAAAGGAGCCACTCTGGGAAGGACAGAGTTTGGGGAGGCACTTTCCAGGTAAAGAGATATTTATATGGTTTGAGGTCTGGTTTAAGACTGATACTTTAATAAGGAGATCTGACTGGGATTGCGCAAATTTTGCAAGATAACAGTTCAGGATTGGAGCGCACAGCAAGGGGAGAGTCTTTAAAAATAAACAATTGTTTGATAAACTAGTGGTTGGCCAGGTTAAACAAACTATTGTCCTGAGAAAGGGGCTGTCTGTGCAGTCTATTGTTCAGTTAAATTGATTTTTAGCAAGCTCCTGAAGCAAATAATGAAGTTATTTACTGGTTTGCAGTCTTATCTTCCTGGACAAGAAATTTCTGGAACAAATATTAAAGTCATGTCAATGTAAGCAGCCTTATTTGTTATGTGGCCTATAAGAATTCTCAGTTTCTCAGTTCTCAGAAGCAGTGAGTTTGTGGTAGTCTAGCTGCCGTCTGTGGGGTTGCACAGAGTCGGACACGACTGAAGAGACTTAGCAGCAGCAGCAGCAGCAGCTGAGAGACTACCACAGTGGCCTGGGCTAGGGTGGGGACAATGGAGATAGAGAAGTAGATGGATTGGGATATACTTTTGGAGACAGATCAACAGTACCCACTAATTACATTAGATCAGAGAGCAGGAACCAAAGATGACTCCTAAGTTTTAGGCTCAAGCCACTGAGTAGATGATGGGTACCATTTACTGAGATAGGGAAGATGGTACAGGGTATAAACAGTCTTAGGGGAGTGGTTATAGGCTCAATTTTGAACATGCTAAGTTTAGGATGTCTGTGAGTTCTTGGGTAGAAATGACAAACATGTGGTTGAATACATGAATCCAAAGTACATTAGACAGTCCTAGAGATTTAAATAAAAAATTGGGAGAATCATCAGTGCCTCATTGGTATTTAAAGTCATGGAAACAGTTAAAATTTCATCTAGGGAGAGAAAGTAGAGAGGAAAAGGGGATGCAGGCACTCTCACCTGGAGACAACAGTGGAGGGAGAAATGTAAACAGAGGAGGCTGAGAAAGGGCAACCAGTGAGGTCAGAAGATATTCAGGAGAGTGTGGGATCTTGAAGTGAGTGCTTTAAGGAGGGAGTGGTCACGTGGGGTTAAACGTGTAAGTCTGGTATTGCCAGGAAATAGTGCCGTAGGTATAGAAACTCCTAGAATCTTCAAAGTCAGATTACTTCCTCCCATCACTTACTAGCTGTGACCTTGACGTTCATTTTTCTTACCTAAATGGGGATAGTAATACTACCCTCACGGAACTGGCATGAGGTACAAACAGATAGTATATGTGAAAATAGTACTATGCCTAAGACACAGTAGGCAGATATGATGAAGATCCCAATTCAAGTGTCAGTGCTTGGAAAGAGTGGACACCAGTGAAGTGAGATACAGTGGGTGGGGGTACTGGAGAGAGGAAAGCCCACTTCCCAAGCTCTCCTTTTTTCCTATCTCATTTGCCAAAACTGAGGCTAGCTACAAGGAGGGGTCCATAATGAGGTCACCCACTGAAGCTGCTCAGTGGCCAAAGAAGATAGCCTGATACGTGGAAAACCCTGGCATGTTGGCTGGGAGGAGGAAAAGCTTGGTGGCACCTGAGAGACTTCCATAGTTTCTGAAATGGCTTCACCCACAGTTGGCTTCATCCAAATGCCAGTCCCTGAAGAATGAATGTTGACTTTTCTCATCTCCTCAGCCCCACCCATTTCTTCCTTTCCACTCTCCTCACCCCTACCTTAGCTCAGGGCCACATTATTTTTACCCTGGTTACGGCCACTGTCTGGTCACTGGCCTCCCTGCCTTGAGTTGGACTGATCTCAGTAGAGGCCTGCTTAGAATTCCTCAGTGACTTCCTATTCCTTTCAATTAACCAACTGATTGATGAATATTTATCACGGGGCTGCTCTTTGCCAAGACCTGGCCAAACACAAGGGGTCTAACAGTGAGCCCGAGAGACATTTCTGCCCTTGCAGTGCTTACAGGGGAGTCAGACAAATGAACAGTCACCATACTATCTGTGACTGGGAGCAGGGGGTGCTTTCTGAGCCAGATTTGGCCATCAAGAGAGGCTCTGGGAGAGTAGATATCTGGGCTGAGACCTAAAAGATGAATAAGAGAAGTTAGCCAAGGAAGGTGGTGAGGAATGATGAAATCCAAAACCTCAGAAAGTCTTAGAGCCTGGCTGACCATCAGCTGATCCTGGCCACCTGCACTGTGAGCACAGTGTTATTTGCAGATCCAAGATCACCACACCTTTAATCTGTTCTATTTTCCAAGATCCAGTTCAGATGGCACCTCCCCCAGGAAGACTGATCTGTCCCAGGCCCTAGCACTCTTGGTGGTCCCCATGCTCCAGTCCCCGTGCCTGGCTGATCTCAGCACCCTTCCACTTCACTGTAATTGTATGTTCACTCCTCTGTCTCCTCCAGAAAGGACAGGGCACTTTCTCATTCATCCTGGTGTCCCTTGCACTCAGTTGGGTCAGGCATAGGCATTTAATAAGTACACTGATTCAAATGAATCCATCCTCTCCTCCCCCACAGTATCAAGCAGATCAGGGAAAAAATAAAGGACTTGAGAGAGTGCAAAATGACAGGGCTGGGGAGTGGTCTGACACATCAGGAAGCAGTCCAGCTGCAGGTAGGATCATGTTCCTAAGGGAGGTTCTGAAACAGGGTTTTAAGTCCAGGTTATCTGTCTGGAGGGGTTAGGAGGCTGGGAGTTGGATCGACAACTTCTTGGGTCTTGCTCTAAGGAGCGAAGATCCTCTGGAATGACTTCATACCTGGGCAGTGAGAGTGAGAGGAATCCACCTCTTTCTTCTATTCTCTCCATCCCTTCACCCACCTCCACCCGTGTCAGCCGCCCAGGAACCTTCGCTCTTCGCTTTGCAACAGAGGTTTCCAGCTGTTGCTGCCTGGAGGGGACCTGGCTGCAGGGAGGAGGAGGGAACTCTCTGTCCCTCCCTCCTCCTCCATCTCCCCACCCTTTCTCCCTCCTCCAACCCCAGCCCGCTCTCGGTCTCCCTCCCTCTTTCTCCTCTGAGGCTGTGGAGTCGTCTCGCAGCAGCGAGCCACCGGCAGCAAGCGCCCCGCTCCCAGTCCCGGCTTGGAACTGAACTGTGTTAAGTGCGGGTCCTGGAACCCCGGCCCGGGAGCGGTGAGCCCGGGTCTGAGCCTGGGGCGCCGCGATCAGCCTCCGAGGCCGTGATTGGGGACCCAGCCGAGGCGCAGATCGCGGAGCAGGAGAGCCGGGCGGGCCGGCGCCGGAGCCCGCGAGTCCCGAGCGCAGGACCGCGGAAGGCCAGGAGCCGGCCGCGCGCCGGGGGCAGAGGGCAGAGTGCAGGGAGCGGCCTGGCCCGACCGAAGGCGCCGCCCGGCTGGAACCGACCTCTCCGCCCGCAACGGCGGCGCGCGGCGGGGCGCGGACCCAGAGTGGCCGCGAGTCCCGGCCGACTGCCCTGCCGACGGCGGGGGGCGTGCCTCCTCCCAGCGCGGCCGCCCCGGCCCGGCGCTCCCGGCCGCAGCGCCGCGGGGGCATGTGAACGGGAAGCCCGGGCTGCCGGCCTCGAGGACCCGGACGGAGGAGGAGCGGGAGCGCCGAGCCGCGAGCCCGGCGCCCGGCTGAGTCGTAAGTGCGCCCCTCCGTGCCCGGAGCGCGCCGTCGCGTTTCTCTCGCCCGCCCTCCGAAGTTTTGACACTCGCGACCAGACGTTTCTGAGCACACGCTGGGTCTTTTCTCTGCGAGTTTCCATCCTCGGCAAAGTTTTTCACAAAGGAACGGGCCCCCACTTACCCCGCACTACGCGAGCACTGGCGGATACCCGCGGGCAGATTTGGGTTGGTGTGGAGAGGGCTGGAAGCCTGTAAAGGCCGTGGGTGGCTGTGTGTCTGTCTGTGTGCACCACACGAGCCGGGCTTAGGGTGCTATCGCCCCCCGGTTCTCACCCACTGCTCAGGGGCACTGGGTTTTTCTCACTTGTACGTCCAGTTCAAGGATTTCCTGGCGAGAAGCCGGAGCGACCAGTGAGCGCCCGGCTTGGGGCTCCGGTGCCCGCGCCGCAGCGCAGACCTGCCCCTGTCCTGCTTCTGTGGGGTGCGGGGGGGCGGGCCACGCAGCCTCTCTCACCCTTCCAGGTTCGTTTCCCAGCGGACCAGCTGGGCGCTGCATCCTGTTTGTTTTCTGCTCCGGCTGCTCCAGTTTCACCCTCCTTTCCCCTCCCACCCTAGCCTTCTTACCACCCCCAACCTCCCGCCTCTGCATGTGGAAGGAGAATCTTTTCATTCCCATTTCTCTGCAAAAGCAAATCGTGCCTGGGGGCGGGGGGTGGGAAGGGGGTCTAGACACTCTGTTCCCGGCGGCTCGCCATTGTTTTCCCACCCCGCGAGTTCTGTACGTAAACACACACACACACACACACACACACACACACACACACGTGTGCGCGCCGGCTGCTTCGAGTCACACATATGCACACACACACACACACGCACGTGTGCGCGCCGGCTGCTCGAGTCCCCAGACGCGCGGGGATCGCCCGCGGGACTCTATCTGCCTGCCGGGTCTTCGGGCTGGAGGTGCCCCATTACTTAACCGGAGCTGGGGAGGGCAAGACACGTGGGGGTTGCCGGAAAGTCCAGGTCAGAGCTGTGAGCGGGGCCAGGGCGGGAAGTGAATTTTGCACTTCAGCTCTAGACCTTTCTGGGAGGACCCCGAGCGCACAAGCGGCGGCTTCCCGCCCTGGAGGGCCGACGGCAGCTGCAAGGACTCCAACGGCGCTCTTGGCAGCCTTCTCCGTGACAGGGGCTAGGAGGAAGCCCAAGAGTTTTCCTGGGAAGTTTGCTTTGACTCTGTGGGAATTTCCGGGCAGGGCGCCTTGGCGCTGGTGAAGGGATCTGGCGAAAGACAGCCAAAGAAGACGCTGCTGCTCTGGGCTGAGTTTCCAGAGACCCTGCTTTCTACTGTGCTCCCTTGGGAAGTGAGGCTGGAGATGCTGGGATACTAATTCCCCACCTATGGACAGCGTGTGCTTGGTCAAGTCCCTTAACTTTTCCAGATTTCCCCCCATGCAAAATGGGCCGAGTTATGCACACATCTTTGAAACTGGGGTCTAACGATCAGGTAAAGGATACTGGTTTGGAAGGTATGAACTCCAAGAGGGTAGTTGGAACACTGAAAGCCTAGCTTAGTGGTTAAGAGACAGGGCTGTAGAGTTGGATCCCAGATACTGCTACTGGAGACGTGATCTTGAGAAGTTTAACCTTTATCTGTTTGCTTATCTGTAAAATAGGTTTAATATGGACTTCATGGGGCTGTCTTAGTGAAGCTCATACAATAGTACCTGGCACATTGTAAGTGTTGGAGAAATGTGACTTATTATTGCCATTATTACTTAAGTGACTTTGTACATAGCTCAGAAGAGCATTCTGGGATTGTGCTCATTTAATCAATTATAATTATTGTCCATTTCTGGGAAGGAAAAAAACCTCACACTTCTTCCCACTCTTTTCTGATTTTAGCACCTCCCTACTCCTTGTGTGAGCTTCCCTAGTGGCTCGGTGATAAAGAATTTGCCTGCCAGTGCAGGAGATGCAGGATCAGTCCCTGGTCTAGGAAGATCCCCTGGAGAAGGAAACGGCCACCCACTCCAGTATTCTTGCCTGGGAAATCCCATGGACAGAGGAGCCTGGAGGGCTACAGTCCATGGGGTCAGAAAGAGTCGGACACAACATAGTGATTGAACAACAGCACTCCTTGTATCTTGTGAAGTCTTTTTGCTTTTTTCTTTTTTTTTCTCCTTCCTCCCCTCTTCCCCTCTCCCTCCCTTCATAATTTTTGTGAAAGGCCTTTTATTCCCTCCTTTTCCTCATTCTTAAAAATCAGTCTTGGCCCGAGGCAGTGTTCTCTCAGTTGAAATCAGGCCCCAGGAAGGGAGCATCCCCGAGAGTGCTCTGGCCTGGGCTCCTGGCTCAGGATTGGATGCCCATTTCTGTCTCTGGGTGAATTTCTGGAGAGCTGAGCCCAGGTGTGTGAGGCCCCAGGGAAGAGTCAAGTGGGATGGGCTGAGACTGTTCCTGGGGGAGCTCTGCTCCCAAGGTGCCATCTGTGTTGTCTGCTGCTGGGGCTCACTTGGGAACTTGAAATATCCCAGCTGCCTGGGCAGACTGGATGTAGGATTTGGGGTAAGTAAGGGGCAAAGATTCCACCTTCAACTTTCCACTTGCAGTTGGAGTGGTTACTAGGAATCTGGGTTTGTCATAAGCTCCTTGTCTGATTCTGGACCCTGCAAATGCACCACACAAGTAAGGGGGTGCTGGGCAACAGGAAGAGCAAGGCAGCTGCTGCCCACCCACCCTGCCTTGGACAATAGGCTCCTCTCTCTTCTTTCTCTGACTCCCTAATCCCCTCCCCAGGCCTGGGAGAAGATGGCCAGGAAGTTGGTCCTTGGAGATCCTGCAAGTGGGCTCTCAGTGATGAGAACCAGCATTTCAGTCTCCTCATTCATCCCTTTAAAAGAAATGTGTTGAGCTTCTATTATATGCCAGGCCTGTGCTAGGCCTCGGGGCTTCAGGGTTGAACAAGACAGGTAGTGTGCCTACTTTCTGAGAGCCTTCTTTCTGGAGGGAGGCAATAAATATCTTGAAATAAGTGGCCAAAACAGTATTAGATCCTATGTGATGTTCAGAAATACAACACGATGATGTGATAGACAGTGTATGTGTGGGGACCATCAGCAGAGGCTCCGGGTGGGGAGGCCAGTGAAAACTGACCTGGGGAAAGACTAGCTCAGTCCAGACCTAAAGGATGAGAGGGAGCTAGCTGCTCAAAGACCTGAAGGAAGGGGATTCCGGGCAGAGGGAGCAGCCAAAGACCCCTGCAGCCAGAACAGAGTTTGCAGCAGCAGTGCCGCTGGAGAGGGAGACCAGAGAAGCCAGGAGGGCCGGGGCTGGTCACCAGGGGCCTGGTGAGGAGCCTGCATTTCAGAACCAGGGCCCTGGGAAGCCACTGAAGAGTTTTCAGTAGAGGAGTGACATTCTGATTTATGATTTTAAAAGATTATTTGGTCCACAAAAAAAGGTTAGCTGGTAATCAGAGTTGCCCCAGAAGAGGGAAATGGTGGCTGAGGGATGGGATGAAGGAAAGATGGTGTTTTCTCTGTAGATTCTTTGTCCTTTCTGAATGTATCAGTAGTACCGTGTGTATGTGTCCACTATGCCAAAAAAATACTCAAAACCAGAGAACATAGCTAAAAATGTATAGCGTAAGCCTGGAAAAGAAATATAAAAAAAAAAAATCTAAAACTGTATATTTCAGTACCAATTTTGTTAAGATAATGGTATGTACATCCCACACATACATAGAAGACTAGATGACTACCTTAATGTTTGCAGAGGTTAATTCTGGACACCAGAGGTGTCCAGAACATTTTATTTTCTCCTTCATCTGTTAATTTTTCCAACCTTCTACAATGGTCATGAATTACTTTTACAAGTGGGGGAAAATGTGATAAAAAGGTATCACTTCGGTTACTAAGTAAAGAGTAGTTTGAAGGGGAGCAGGAACTGAAGAAGAGAGGCTGACTAGCAGACTGTTTCTGAGTTGAGGTGACTTGGATAAGGTGGGGAATCATTCTGGAGGTAGAGCCAGTGAGTCTCACTAGCACACCATTGCCTAACACAATGCTCTGCTCTTGCTTCGAGAGGGCATTCCACGTCCAGCTCAGATTTGGTAATCAGAAATGCTGGGATCCGAAATGGTGACAATTTCCAGTGCTGCCTTGGCTTTGGAAATATCTTGGGTTTCATCTATATCTTTATTCCCATCTTTCCTCCTAGTAGGGAGGACCCCATCCTGAACATTTTGCTACTGCAATAATTAGCAGCCTCAGGGCAACATGATATATACAATAAGAAGGATTTAGAGCCAGGAGAGCTGTTCATCACACAACATCTCTG
Source organism: Okapia johnstoni (assembly GCA_024291935.2). Classification (NCBI taxonomy): domain Eukaryota; kingdom Metazoa; phylum Chordata; class Mammalia; order Artiodactyla; family Giraffidae; genus Okapia; species Okapia johnstoni. Next base: position 71,781,586 of record CM044322.1, on the reverse strand, counting down.
AACCTCCATTTCCCCATCTATGAAATGGGATGACAGCACTACTTCCCTGTTAGAATTTGGGAGGCTCACATCTGATTGAGTCTGTAGGTGGTTCATGAATGGTAAGAATCTGGGTTTGCTGTTGTCAGACAAGTGTTTGTTTGAGCAAGGCCTGCTCCTCCAGAGGATCTAAGTGTCCCCGTCCTTGAGGGCTAGCACCTGATTCTATGCAGGTTTTCTCCTCTCTGGGGGTGCTTTGAGTCTGGCCCTTATTGGGCAGCTCCCTGAGTAGGTCACTAGGAAGCTGATGCAGCTGGCAAAAGGGGGATTCAAATGCAGCTGTGCCCACACGCCCCTTTCCCCAGCCTTATTCAGGGGTGAAGCTGAGTGTTTGAAAAGGGCTCTGTGCTGGGAAGGCCTGGCCAGGCCCACAGTAAATGGTTCTTTGAATGGAAATTATTTTTGTGTTCTATGTTTTCTTAAGAAGGCTCACTCCTGCCTGAACTCGCTGCGATCCTCACCCTCTGCTAGTCCTCTTCCTGGAACTCAGGTATGTTAGCCAGGAAGGCTGTCACAGTACTTGTCACCACTTGGGGGACCAGGACACATGGAAGATTGCTTTCACATCTCCTGTCATCTGTCTGTTTCCCCACTCCTAAGCAGGAAAGCTTGCCCTGGGTTACCCCTGTTTTGACTGCCCTTTCGTTGATCTGACTTCCAGCTCCTTGGGAAGATTCAGGTAGGAGGTTTGTTACAAACCAGCTCAGCAGTACCACATTCACCTCTGCCAGCTTCTCTGATCAGGAGTGACTCTTCTAAAAATTCAGATACTTTCTCTAAGCAGCAGTAATATGGTAGTTCCCTCCCAAGAGGGGTGGAATGGGATGGATGGGACATTCTGTTCAGCTCTCGGACCTGTTGCATCCACGGGCCTGGCCAGAGAGCCCTGACACTGACCCTGCTCAGGACTCATGATGGTGAAGGCCCTTGTGGTTCCCCTAGGAACACATCTCTGTCCAGAGTGAAGTGGTCAGAACTCTGAGACGCTGAGGGGTGATGAGGAAGTGGCCAGGGTATTCCCTGCCTGCTCTCAGGGTCATCAGGGGGTGAATCCAAGGCCTGGGCACACCCCAGGATATGCCATGTGGGTCCCAGCATCTCAGAGTGTGCACATGAGGACAAGCTAGAAGAGCAGCAGGGGCTGGGATCTCATCCAAAGGTTGACGATACCAGCCAGGAGTGTTTTTATGGGGGAGGGATGTTGGGGTGGTAGAGGAGAGGAAGGAAGAAGTAGGGACAGTCTCTCTGGCTGCCACGTTTTTTTCTTAACCAGCATCACTGCCTACACCCGCTTGGTCACTCTGGGAAGCCTGACACATGCCATCAAATCTTAATTCAGTTCTCTTGATATACGCAGCAGACTCCCCTCCCACCATCAGTGGCCTTAGCATTTAAATGGCCTTGGCATGAATCCCCATACATAAGCAGCCCCGGGGATCGCAGCTTGGTTGAGGGGGGATGGTTTAGTGTTACTCCCTCTTGTCCCTCTGTGTCTTCTGGGGACGTGTCCGAGGTAGAGTGTCAGTGCTTTGGCTTGAAGAGAGGGGAATTTGAAGGAGCCACAGATAGGGCACGCACACTCGGGCTCCCTTCTCCTCTGGTGGCTTGGGTCCGCAATCCCTGCCAGACCTGGAGCTCTCTGGGGGCCCCACCCCAGAGGAGGCCAGACTGTTCTCCCCTGCCTCACCTCCCCTAGGCCTGCCCCTCGCTTGACTGTGCCGCCTGTGCAACAGGAAGGGGTGGGGACCAGCTCCAGAGGACCTGGTCCCGGCCCTTCCCTCCCCCTCAGAGGGGCAGGGGCCTCAGGGTTGGGTCCTGCTTGCTCCTTGGCAGGGCTGGAGGTGCCCGACCCCAGCCTCAGGCCCTGCGCTGAGTGGGGCCCTGGGGTGGGCGCCCTGGGAACCCAGGTCCAGCCTTTTGAAGGAGCAGCTAGGGTAGGGGGATTTGCTTGTAAGTCCAAGACAAGGGTCAGTGACCAGTTAGAGTCAAAGCGCACGGCGAGCCAAGCAGACCTGTCTGTAGCACCAGTAGCTGGGAGTGGCCCACCCCAGATCTCCATCCTTTCTTCTATTTTGTTTGTTTTGTTTTTTTGACTTCTGTTTTAATTGTGGCTTATATTTTATTCCTATATTTCTGTAGTTTCCAAAGGTAGTACAACAATATGTGTTATAATCACAATGGAAAGGATTTAAAATATATGTAGAATTGCCAGACAGTGAAACAGAAAAAGTGGTCCGTGTTTCTTCTCTGGAAGACTGGAAATCAAGCCTTGACCAACAGTAGAATATTCTGCTGAAAGACAATGGTAGGAGGGGACATCAGTTCAGTACAGTTCAGTCACTCAGTCATGTCTGACTCTTTGCGACCGCATGAACCGCAGCACGCCAGGCCTCCCTGTCCATCACCAACTCCCAGAATTTACCCAAACTCATGTCCATTGTGTCAGTGATGCCATCCAATCATCTCATCCTCTGTCATCCCCTTCTCCTCCTGCCCGCAATCTTTCCCAGCATCAGGGTCTTTTCCAATGAGCTTTTCGCATCAGGTGCCAAAGCCCTTCGCATCAGGTGGCCAAAGTATTGGAGTTTCAGCTTCAACATCAGTCCTTCCAATGAATGTTCAGAAGTGATTTCCTTTAGGATGGACTGGTTGGATCTCCTTGCAGTCCAAGGGACTCTCAAGAGTCTTCTCCAACACCACAGTTCAAAAGCATCAATTCTTTGGTGCTCAGCTTTCTTTATAGTCCAACTCTCACATCCATACGTGACCACTGGAAAAACCATAGCCTTGACTAGATGGACCTTTGTTGACAAAGTAATGTCCCTGCTTTTTAATATGCTGTCTAGGTTGGTCATAACTTTCCTTCCAAGGAGTAAGCGTCTTTTAATTTCATGGCTGCAGTCAGCATCTGCAGTGATTTTGGAGCCCAGAAAAATAAAGGCAGCCACTGTTTCTACTGTTTCCCCATCTATTTGCCATGAAGTGATGGGACCAGATGCCATGATCTTAGTTTTCTGAATGTTGAGCTTTAAGCCAACTTTTTCACTCTCCTCTTTCACTTTCATCAAGAGGCTCTTTAGTTCCTCTTTGCTTTCTGCCATAAGGGTGGTGTCATCTGCATATCTGAGGTTATTGATATTTCTCCCTGCAATCTTGATTCCAGCTTGTGCTTCCTCCTACCTGACGTTTCTCATGATGTACTCTGCATACAAGTTAAATAAGCAGGGTGACAATATACAGCCTTGACGTACTCCTTTTCCTATTTGGAACCAGTCTGTTGTTCCATGTCCAGTTCTAACTGTTGCTTCCTGAGGGGCAATAGTTGGAAATATAAGAGGCCTGTAACATTGGGCTGATACCCTTTCAGGATGACCACTGAGCAGGCCCCCGGCCTCCCCCCACCCCCACCCTGTGGGCCGGGCCGGGCTGGGCTGCCCAGGGGTTGTGCCCGTAGGCCTCCTACTTCTGGCACCTGGGAGGAGGCAGGAAAGGGAGTGAGCTCTGGCTAAAGCTGCCTTCCTGCTGACTCAAAAGAATCAAGTCCGACCTGACCACACAGGCCAGCCCCATGCACCCCAGGCCGATTGGTTTTCTGCCTCTGTGTGGGGTGTGCCGCTCTGACCCAGCCTTGCTTCAGCACCCTCACCCCAGCCCAGAGGAAGGAGCCTGAAGTCATTCACCCATTCCTGTGAGACTCTGGTTCCAGGCCCCTCCCTTGAAAGGTAGGGTGGGGTGGGGTGGGGAAGGAAGTGCGAATAAAAGGTTAGAGGGGAGGGGCTGGGAGGAAGCCTGTTTGCAGGTACAGCCAGGTGGTCTGGGGCCAGTGGGGGCGGATAGTGGGGAGTGAGCGGGGAGCTGCCAAAAGCAAGAGGGAGGGGCCCTCCAGCGCCTGCCATTTCTCAGGAGCCCCTGTTGGAGCCCCTGTCCATGGCTGGTGGAGAGGGAGGATGTGTGAAAGCGTGTAAATGCGTGTAAGTGGCCAGGTAGAGCTGCACATGCCTGCTAGCCGTGGGGAACCAGGCAGTACCTCTAAAAGCCCCCGGAAGACAGTGGGGACATTAGACCGATGCAGGGAGGCAAGGGGAGAGAGAGTCCAGCAGGGCCGGTGCTCAGGAGCCAGAGTGAAGCCTGCCTCCCCCCTTCAGTTCTTCAGGGCTCTGGTGCCTACACTGACTGGGGGCTCAGTTCTAGCCTACCAGGCAGGGTGACGCAGTGGGCAGTCACTCACCACTCTCCTCTCTGCAGGGACACAGTCTCCTCCTGTGTCATTGTGGGGAGAGGCGGGTGGGGAGGGCGATGGGACTATAGCCCCACCCCCACCCCCACCAGGAGGCTAGGGTTGGGGAGAGTCAGGGTGGCCCCTCGTTAGGGCTGGTAGGGCCAGGAGATTGAGGCTTCTCCCCTTAGTGGGCGTGAAGGGCTCAGCTGTCCCAGATCCCCAAGCCAAGAAACAGGGCAGAGAACAGAGAAACAGGGTCGTACATCTAGCTTGGGGTCGAGGTATGTAGCAGGGGAGACTTTTCCCTTTGGTGTCTGAGGAAGTCAGGGATGAACTTGGCTCTCAAGTTGGAGTACAAGCATACATGTCTGGGTGAATGGGGTTCTTGGAGTTGTGCAGTGCACAACCTGCACAGCTATACATGCTGGCCCTTTTGGAACTGGGGTAGAGCATCAGGTACCTGTGGTTTTCACAAGGTAAGCTCCTTTCTCTTCTACCAGATTTCCCTGCCCTTAGATCCATACTCCTCAACTTGAGACTCGCAATTTGGAGGTGATATATAGATATGTGCTTCCTCTCTCTAGGTATTGATTGACATGGAGTTTGGGAAACCAGAATTGAGGGAAGTGCTTGTACGTGAGCATGGATGTGTGTGTACCTGGCAGTTTTAGGGGGTCTGGAGAGTCCGACTCCAGCCGCCCTCCTGTGGAGTCAGCGTCGGGTTCAGATAATTCACCAAAGGGTGAAGCGAATTTCCTGAGTCCTGAGTCAAGGCTCTCAGGTGGGGCAGGGAAGTGGGGAGAGGGGAAGTCCCTGCCTCTTCTAACAGTAACCTCTCCCCCAGGTGCCTTCCCTGGCCTTTGTCCAGCTGGGTCTTTGTGTCCTTGCCTTCCCCACTCCCTCTCCCATCATCAGACTCATTCATCCCTTGTCCTTCAAGATCCTGCTCTTTGATCTCTTAGGAGATGACTGGCTAATCAGATTTGCCCATCTAAATTCATGTGCTGGTGGCAAGTTAACAGGTAATTCCTGAAGCTCTTTCAACTGACCTTTTAACTGGCCACCAGGCCTTATCAATCCAAGAGGTGACTGTCCAAGCGGGAACCTGGGGTGGAGGTGGGGTGGGTCTTTGGCCCAAGGGCGCCTGCTCCATCGCACCTCCATCCAGCAGGTGGGAGGGGAGCGGCCTCAGAGCTGTGCCCTGCACACGGGCTGAGAGACCAGTGAGGCCCTCACACAGTTTTGAGGAAGGTGAAGGTTAGATACTGACTGAAGGTCTTGGGAGGTGCGGGGGGAGGGCTGCAGAGCGTCCAAGCATCTGGGAGGGCACCACAGCCAGATCTGGGCAGTCAGGAAAGGCTCCCTGGTGGCTCAGAGGGTAAAGAGTCTGCCTGCAATGAGGGAGACCCGCGTTCGATCCCTGGGTCGGGAAGATCCCCTGGAGAAGGAAATGGCAACCCGCTCCAGTATCCTTGCCTGGAGAATCCCATGGACGGAGGAGCCTGGTAGGCTACAGTCTACGGGGTCACAAAGAGTCGGACACAACTGAGTGACTTCACTTTCTTTCTTTCTTTCTTTCTTTTTTTTAAGGGGAAGCATAGTGACCTGGAAGGTGAGGAGACAGCTTGTCGAGAGCAAGTCAGGGAGAAGGTTGTAAGGGCAGGTCTCCCCACATCTCCTAGGGCCCCACTGGGGTCTCCAAGGGCATTTCAGATATCCTGTCCCTCACCAAGGACCTGGAGCATCCTGACTTTTCAGGGGAGGGAGATTGGTGAGCGCTCAAAGACAGGGTAGCTGGGGGCTCCTGGCAGCCTTGTTTGGCTATGGATTGTGTGTGGCAGCATGGGGGAGCATGGGTTTTGGGGTGCACTGATGCATGAGATGTGTGGGGGCTGCCTGTGGTGTGAAACCCAAGTGACCCAGGGACTGGAAACCCAAATCTCTCCCAGGCAGCTGGGGGGCAAGGAGTGGGGGAGGGGGAGCTGGATGAAGGATGGGGTATAGGATTGCTAGGGCCAACTGCAAATTAGCCAGGCGGGCGCTAAATGCCTTTGCTGCTTCTGCCCTCCCGTCCCTCCCGGCCCTCCTGAAAATCAACAACTGTGTCAACAGCGGGGTGATTGTGCTTGGCCAGTGGCAGGGCTGGGCAGGTGCTGGCAGGGCCGCCCAGCCCCATGCTGGGAGCAGGCCACTCCGGCTGCCAGGGCCGCAGGGTAAACAAGGCCGCACACAGGCTGGCTTGGAGGGAGGGCGGCCGCAGGCGGGCAGGAGGGAGAACAGGTGTCTCAGGAGGCTGCAGACACAAAAGGCCGCTTGTCTCCCCTGCCCTGGCCCTGGGGAGGAGCCCCTCCCCGGCAGGCCCACCCCAGACCAGTGGCCAGGTCAGCCAGAGGGTACTGGGCTGAGGGAAGGGTGGTGCTGACCTCTAGACTCCCCTATCTTGGTGCTTGGTTTTTTTTTTATTTTTTGCTTGAGGCAGAGGTAAAACCAGTCCCTATCCGGCGCTACCCTGGGGTCAGGACACCTGACTCTGAACAGATCCATGAGGCCTCTGTGGATCTCAGTTTCCCATTGGAAAGACAGAAAGGCCCTCGCAGTGGCCAGGGCACTGCAGGAAGAAATGGACGGGAGCGAGGCAAAGGCCCTGGAGCTTTTCGGAAAAAGGGCAGCCAATGTCAGGAGTGGTGGAAGGTGGAGCGACAAGTAGGGAGTACTGGGACCAGGGCTGCAGGTGGGATTTGGAGCAGAGGTGGCTGGTTGCCGCAGTGCCCCCATCCCTCCATATCCCTCAATGAAACAAACCTTTACTGAACAGGCACTGCACTAAGGATGGGAGAGGCAAGGAAGAATAGCAGCACCCTCGAGGACAGGAGAATTCTGGAGCCACACTGCCTGTGTGGCCTTGGGCAAGTAACTTAAGCTCGCAGAGTCTCAGTTTCCTCATCTGTAACATAGGGGTGAACAGGAGCCACTGCAGACAGGTAAACAAATAATTGCAGTCCAGTCAAGTACTAGAGACCAGGGGTGTCCAAGGGCTCTGGAATGCCTTGGAGGAACAATCATCTCTTCTAGGATTTTTAGGGAGTGTTTCATAAAGGAGGAGCAACCTTGTTTAATTAATTAATTTCTTTCGTTTTGTTTTGACTGCACTGGGTCTTCGTTGCTCTGTGCAGGCTTTCTCTAGCTGCAGCGAGCAGGACTGCTCTTTTTCCTGTGGTGCACGGGCTTCTTGCTGAGGGTGCTGCTCTTGCTGCGGAGCAAAGCCCAGGTGCGGTAGCTCCAGCTCAGTTGCTGCGCGGCAGGTGGCATTTTCCCGGAGCAGGGATCGAACCTGTGTTCCCTGCCCTGGCAGGTGGATTCTTAGCCACTGTGCCACCAGGGAAGTGCAAGGTGGGGCAACATTTGAGCTGGGCTTGGAGTGAGGTCTGGGCATTTTCTGGGCCTTTCAGGCAGGGGCACCTTGTGAGCTGCAGCCCTGAGGTGTGCAGGCATCTGTTCGCACCTGCCTTAGCGTCTGTGAGCCTCAACACTGGAGGGCAGCCAGGCCACAAAGGGCCTTGGCCATGGCGGAAGGGGTTTGCACTCAGTCTGGAATGCTCCTCAACTTATAGAGAAGCAGGATGGTTTGGTAAAAACACCATGGAGTCTTAGAGTCAGAAAGTTCTGGATTGGAAGCTTTTGGATTTTGAATCTTGAGGTTGGACCATTTACCTAAATTCTCTGAGCTGCGTTTTCCTTATCTGTAAACTGAGGCAGTGGGTTGTCCTTTCTGGCAGAGTTATTGTAGTCATTGGAGGGAAGTGCTGAGGCACAGCATTTGCCCAGGATTTGCCTCTCGGGGGGCTGTCGGGGCTCCTCTCTGCTTGGTCTCGCCAGTGCCATCATCCTTCCTGTGCCTAGGTTTCTATATCTGTAAGGGGGAAACGGTGCTCTGTCTACTTCCTTCCTTGATTTTCTAGCTGGTAACGGGCCAGGCTGCCCACTTGCTGGGTCAGGCCTGATACCCAGGGCCAGAGAGTCAGCCGCAGCCTTCCCAGGGCGCTAGCTGGGCCTGCTGGACTGAGCGCAGGGGGCTGACCTCCGACAGTTCAGCCCAGGTGCTTCCCTCTAGGCAGCAGCCAGTGGGCTCCTCATCTTTTTCCCGCAGGAGCTCCCACAGGCCCTCCAGGGTTCCTCTAACCGTTGCTGTGCTGGTGTTTCTGGGACCAGTGGGCACTGAAGTCCCGTGGACCCCAGAGGAGACCAAGGCCCTGCTCTAGACTGTGTGTCCTCAGGCTTGTCATGTTACCTCCAGGAACCTTGCTTTTCCCATCAGCAACTTGGGAAGGACCGCTTGTACCCCTTCTAGGAAAAACTGTGAATGCTGTGTTGCTGTAGCAGTAGAGTCAGATGAGGATGAAGACAGCTTCCCAGGTGATTTTTGTTGCAGTTTCAAAATCCGATTGTGGAGTCAAGACACTTAGTCACAATTCTGCATCTGTTCTTGGTGGTTCTTGCCTTCCACGCACAGGTCCTGCCACGTGGCTCTTCTCAGGGATGCCTCGTGAAAGCTTGTCAGTTAGGAAGGGCAGAGAGTATCTGACCCCTAGCTTTGTGGATTAGGAAACTGAGATTTAAAGGCAGGGTGGTGGGGCCTCTTAGTTCCACACTGACTATGGGTCTGAAGGGATGAGGCTGGTCCACGTGGCCTCTCTGGCCACGTGGCAACACAAATGGAACCCACTGTGGGATCTTTGCAGGATCCCTGGCCTACTGCCACTGGTTTGGGGGAACTGGTGATGGGAAAGGGCTAGGGGCATCAGGGAATGCCTGGGCTCTGAGGGTCTCTTGACAGCTGCAGGAAGCCCATCCTGGGCCCAGATCTGGAAGGATACTTGCCTTGGCAGAGGCCACCATCCTCCTCCCCTCCCTCATTTGCTACCTTGGCCATGCTCCGCATGGACATAGCCCCGTTCTGTCTCCCTCCTCTCTACTCAACATTTCTCAGGTAGCCTTCCTGGAAAGGTGAGGTCAAGGAGAGAAGTTGATATGAAGGGGAAGGGGGAAGATGGGACGGGGAAAATACTCTGCAGTACCCTGGCCAGGTGGTCAGATAGTAGCTTCCTAGGTAACCCCGGAAACAGCCTGAGTAAGAGACAGGCAGAAAAAGTAGCAGCGACACTTAGATTTTTCTGAGGGCTGTGTACATATTTACATATAATTTGCATGTAACCAATACACTAAACATGATTTCTATAATGTATACCTAGCCACATTCACATCTGCCTTTTACCATTGCTCTTTTCAAAGATGGCCGCTCCTGGCTCTTTGCTCTTGTCCAGCCTCACTCCTGCTCTGTTCTCCCAGCCCCTTCGCAGAGGGCAGGGAACGCTTGCGGGGAGGGGACAGAGAGTGGGCCTCACGGCAGCCCTGCTCTCAATCGCCCTCCCCGGGATGAGCACAGGAAGTAGTCCCCCAGTGACCCCCCACCTGTGAATGGGACTCAGAGCGCCTTCGCAGTTAGGTGCACAGAGCTCGGCACTTAGCAGGTGCTCAATAAATCTGAGGATAAATCGAGGTTAGCGACAAGGAGGGACCTTGGAAAACAGAGACGTTTCCTGTTCAGACTCCTCAGGGCCCAGCTTTTGTGAAAGACAGGTGGATGGGGAGAAGTGAGCCTCTGGGGAGCAGCTTTCCCCTCTGTGGCCCCAGGAGGCATTTCTTTCTCTTCTTGGTCTTGTGGAAATAGTGGTGGGTTTGAGAGGAGCAGAAAAGGAGGGCCAGGCCTTCTATGATTTTTTTTCAGATTGAGAGTCTGTTATTAGCAATTTATGACGGCCAGGTCTGCAGCCAAGCACATTCTGTTCTCCAGTGTTGAGGGGAAACTTGCAGAGCCTTAGCAAGAGGCTCGACAGGAAAAACACCCGGGTCGCTAATTTCAGGGCTGACCATGCAGTGCCTCGGCCTGTGCTGGCGGCAGCTTTAGCGTGGGGCCAGTTTGAGTCCAGCCCTGTGTGGGGAGATGCCCTTCTGGATGGCACGGCCTCCCCACGGGACCCCAAATGGCTCCTGTAAGTGGAAGGAGCCCCCCTCCCACGTCGGCCCACTGGGTCTTGGGTTGCTGATTGCTTTCTGTGAAACAGGGTCAGGACAGTGATTAGAGCAGAGTCACTGGAGTTTCTTGAGACGGCAGGGCCTGGGAACACTCCTACAGACAAAGAGCGGCTGTGTGAGAGAAGACCCCGGAAGAGGGGCAGCGGGCAGGATGGCCACCCTTGTGGAAAGAGTGGTGCACGAGAAAACAACCCCTTTTCTGCAGAAGAGCTGAGCTGGCGGGATTTAGCTCTGCGGCCGCGAGATCGGGGCAGCAGATAGAGCTCTGCGGGCGCCGGGGCCCTGTGTGTGCCGGCTGTTGTGTGGGGTCCCGGAAGACCATGGAGAGGGCAGGAGCAGCACCTGTGGCGGCCCCTCCTCCAGGCTGGCCTCCGCGCTTCCCTGGATTCCTCACCGGTCCCCGTTCCTGGAAGCAAGCTCCCCTTCTCCATCCATTCCTCATGTAAGTCGGTTTCATTCTTCCTGTGATTTCCCTTCATTCTGTTTCCAACTGTTAGGCTTTGACTAGAAGTAGCCACATTAGCCATTCTTCAAGGGGTCCACATCCCCCAGGAGGCCAAAGTGCCAAAAGGCAGAGAGCTTTGGTTGGCGGGGGGCTTCTCAGGGTCAGGTGCAGTGCTGCCTGATCCCTGGCCTCTGCTTCATGGCTGAGAGGAGCCCAGTCTGCTTCCGGAAGAGCGAATCACTCAAGTAGCCGTTTCTCGCATCCCAAGCATGTCTCCAAGCTTGCTGCCGTCAGATGGTTGTTGAAAAGGCAGACTCACTGGAAGGATAAGAAGCTTTTGTGGGACTCCGGAAAGAGCCAAGGGTGAGAATGTAATGCGTTGGGTAGTGGGGGAGAGAGATGCTGGGCAGTGAGAGAATTGGCCTGGTTTCCAGCTGTGAGGATTGCACTATTATCTTACTATTATCCTCACACAGCTGACGGCCACTTATTCCCTGTCCTTTCTTCTGTGGGTTGACATCCTCTTCTCCTGCTAGCTCGAGGCTCTTGCCATGGGTCCATGAAAGGGGGGAACTCTGAGCTTTGACCCAGCATGGATAGGTTTGTTAGATGTGGAACACACGCTCTGGGCCCAGCATGAGACTCGGGGCTCCACTAGCAACCCCCGTCTCCTGCTAAGACAGATGTTAGTAGGGCGCCTCTGTGCCGGGTGCCCTGAGGAACAACGGTGACTAAGCTACCAGCCAAGAGGCTGAGGAGCCCTGCTGGGGTAGAAATAGAGTGGGGGGTGGGGTGAGCTTAGAGAGCAGTTAGGAAGAGATCTTCAAGGTCAGAGGGAGTCTTGAACACAGGCCAAGGAGCCGGGACTTGGTTGACAGTGAGGAACCAGAGAACGTCTCAGAGAACTTTCAGAATGGGTGACTCATTCATTGAAGCTGAAACTTCTCTCTCTGTTCTGCAGCAAAATTCCAGCAGAACCCTGTGCTTTTTCTTTCCATTCAAAGACATTTTTGCTGCCTTCAAATTGTGCTGGAACCATCTGGTAATAGAGATAACTTTCCTTCCCCCACAGGGCTTTGGGCTTCCAGGATTGGGACCAAACCTGGCAGCCTGCAAAGGGAATGTTCCTTTCCCTGGTCTGCCCTGACCACACTCACCCGGGCTTTAAGTCCCACGGGGGCTCAAGTGAGTGAGTGTAGCCAACTTTCTGAGATGTGCCATTTCTCGATAAATGAGCAAACTTATTTTGTTCAGCCTTGATGAACATTAATCTCTAGATGTCTTTTTTAAAGGCAATGGTTTGATATATTTTTTAACAACTAAGATATTCAGAGGATGGATAAGTTTTCAATTCAGTTCAGTTGCTCAGTCGTGTGGCTTCCCTGTCCATCACCAACTCCCAGAGCTTGCTCAAACTCATCCATCCAGTCAGTGATGCCATCCAACCATCTCATCCTCTGTCATCCCCTTCTCCTCTCACCTTCAACCTTTCCCAGCATCAGGGTCTTTTCAAATGAGTCAGTTCTTTGCATCAGGTGGCCAAAGTATTGGAGCTTCAGCTTCAGCATCAGTCCTTCCAATGAATATTCACGACTGATTTCCTTTAGGATTGACTGGTTAGATCTCCTTGCAATCCAGGGGATTCTCAAGAGTCTTCTCCAACACCACAGTTCAAAAGCATCAGTTCTTCGGCTCTTAGCTTTCTTTATGGACTACTAGAAAAACCATAGGTTTGACTAGACGGACCTTTGTTGGCAAAGTAATGTCTCTGCTTTTTAATATGTTGTCTAGGTTGGTTATAGCTTTCCTTCCAAGGAACGTCTTTTAATTTCATGGTTGCAGTCACCATCTGCAGTGATTTTGGAGCCCAAGAAAATAAAGTCTGTCACTGTTTCCATTGTTTCCCCATCTATTTGCCATGAAGTGATGGGACCGTATGCCATGATCTTAGTCTTGTGAATGTTGAGTCTTAAGCCAGCTTTTTCACTCTCCTCTTTCACTTTCATCAAGAGGCTCTTTAGTTCCTCTTTACTTTCTGCCATAAGGGTGGTGTCATCTGATATCTGAGGTTATTGATATTCCTCCCGGCAATCTTGATTCCAGTTTGTGCTTCATGCAGTCTGGCATTTCTCATGATGTACTCTGCATATAAGTTAAATAAACAGGATGACAATATACAGCCTTGATGTACTCCTTTCCCAATTTGGAACCAGTCTGTTGTTCCATGTCCAGTTCTAACTGTTGCTTCTTGACTTGCATAAGCTTTACCCATATCTCATTATGTGAAGGCACTGGGTGGAGACCAAACCCTGCCCACAGGGAAGCAGTAATCTGTCTGAGGAGGTGAGACAGGATCATCGGAACCAGCTGCATTGTGAGAACAGAGTCTTTTAGCTGAGTGGGCCAGGGCACCAGAACTCTTTTTTTTCTTTTTTAATGTTTGTTTTAAAATTTTATTTATTTAGTTGGCTACTCTGGGTCTTAGTTGTGGCATGTGGGATCTAGCTCCCTGACCAGGAATCGAACTTGGGCCCCCTGCATTGGGAGCTCGGAGTCTTAGCCACCAGACGACCAGAGAAGTCCCATGTCAGGACCCTTGAAGACATTTTTGTTTCCATGGGCTTGGTGTCAGAGGCTGAGTGCAAGGTGGAGTTAGACAGATCCCTCTTTGCATGCTAGTTCTGCTTCTTCTGAGCTGAGAGATTTCTGGCAAATACTAGAACTTTCTTTGAGCTTAGTTTTTTCACCTACAAAGTGGGAAAAGAATAATACCTACCTCCCAAGTTTAAAAGGATTCAGTGAAGTGAGGTATATATTACAGTGTCTGGAGTATACTAGATACCAGTCAGTGGGAGCTGATGTTAGTATCATGGCTGTGGTGGTGCTTGTGGGGACGATGGTGCATCTCTCCTGGGGCCTGTCTGGATGTGGGGGCAGCTCCTCCCTTGGGTCATGAGCATGGCTTATATGGGATTTGGAAAAGGGAGAGTGTGGTGGGCAGACTCTGTCAGCTGTGACACCTCTCTCAGCCTCCCATCAAATTCTTTCTTCAGATGTGGCGTACAGATGTGCTGCGTGACCCTGGCCAGGATACTTAGCCAATCTATGCTTCAGCTTCGGGAATTATAAATTGCTGCTGACAATCATACCTGGTATTAAGAAGATTAAATAAAAAGGGTTACCTGGAAAATTCAGACACTGTCTGCCATGGGGGGCGGTGGAGGGGAGGTTCTTATCCAGGCTGTTGCTGTGGTTATTCTGCTACAGGAGTGACCCATGCACTCAAAGAAACAAGGGCAAGAGCTGCTGCCCCAAGTGTTCTGGAGCTTGGAGCAGGGGTAGGGTGTGGGGTGGAGGTGGGCTGGGGTGTGGACCCCAGTGTGTGGACCTCACTGTGCTGGCACTGGAGGGCAGCCCAGAAAAGAGGGTGAACTTTCTCACCCACCAGCTGCAGGCAGGGTGTCGCCAGGTAGAGCAGAAATGATAGTTTGGCTCAGAGTGTACTGCCATTCGTCCTTTACCCAGTGTTGTCCCTTAATCGGGTCACTAAGGGGGACAGTTCTACCCCAAGTAGAATGGATTTTTGCAAAACTGGTGAAATTCACTTGTAAGTTGGGATCGCTTGAAAGCATGAAACCACTGCATTCACCAAACCCAACTGCTGATGAATTTTTATAATTCATAGTAACAGACAGCCTTTAACTAACCTGTGGACTCGGGGCGCTCCAGAGCCGCCTGCAGGAACCCAGCAGGAAGTGGAGGATGTCCCCCAGCATGCAGCAGCAGAGAAGGCTGATTGGATTGGGTGTGCCTGCGGGGAAGATGCCTTTTCTCCAGAGTCCTTGTGCTGTGGTTTTGGAATTGGAGGCAGGTGGACCTTCTGTAGGATTTTGTGTCCACCCTTTAGCTTCAGGTGCCTCAGTTATAAAATGGGTTTTGTTGCTACCAAAAATATCTGTGTGGTGCTTATCTGGTTGTGCTCACTCAGAACATGGCAGGTGCTGTCACTGTCCTGCTGATGTGGGCTGCGGCCTGAAGGTGGAAACCAGGGCCTTAGCAGCACTTGTATTTCTGCAGCATCAAAGACCTTGGAGCCCTCCCCGACTTAAAATTTTATCTCTGAGAGAAGAAATAATAATGTATCCCATGAGCAAATGGAAAAACTGAGACCTTGCAAGTTTGGGTGGTGTGTCCCAGGCCCCACAGTGAGTTCCAGGTGTCCAAACCCCTAACAGTTGTATGGGGTTTTCTAAACCATCAAGTGTGTGAAGCATTTTGACATTTAGAAAATCACTATGCTGAGGCTCCAAGCAATTTGGTGGTGTGTATTTTGACTCCCAATTTATAGATAGGAAAACTGAGGCTCAGAAAATTAGGACTTACCTAGGATTGTACCTTGAATTTGTGGCAGAGCTGGGGCTCCAACTCAGACCTCCAGCCTCCAAATCCAGGCTTCACTGCCACTGTGCACTCAGAATTACCACGTGGGTCTATGTGATCCTCTCTGCAGTAACTTCCTCTCCAAGCAGGTAGATCTGTTAGGGTGACTAGTCATAAGCCAGCAGGGAGAGAGTTAAATTCCTCCCTTGGCGAGGGCAGGTTTTGAGCTGGACACCTCTAGTGACCGCATCACTGACCCTCACCCCGGGTCAGGGCGTGGGCTATAGGGGAGGGGAAGGAGAGCAGCTCTAAGGGCTGGGGGGTCGCTGGAGCAGCAGGTGGGGGGGCACTCATCTCTCTTCTTCGCTGGACAAAGATGGACAGAGATGCCAGTGGCTTTTTTCAGTTTCCCTTGTGGCGGACAGCCGTCAGCAGGGCCTGCCCTCTCAATCAGGCCTGGGACCCCGGCCACGCTTAGAGACATTGGAAGCCCTGTGATGTGATCTTGGGTAGGTGGGAGCTGGGCTAGCTTTTTACCAGTAAAGGCACCAGTAATAGAGAATGGAACTATCCAATGACCCTTCTGACTGGATGGGCCTTTGGTCCCAGCCTGTCATTCATTGAAGAGAAGGAAGGCTTGGGTGGTCCAGAGAAACCAGCGTCTCTGAAATGAGTGGGTGACTGAACACTGGGGAGGCTTCTGCATTCCCTCCTTCCCTCCCCAGGTGGCCCCCACTCAGTCTCCCCCTCTGTTAGCTCAGACCTACTTTAAAGCATTTGTTTGGATTATTGTCCCTGTGTCCTCCCTAGATGGGCCTCAAGGAGGTCCAGAGCTGTAGAGTAGACTGCCCAGGGCTGCTCAGCAAGTCGGGGATGGGGAGAGCTGTTCTGGAAGCCAGGCGTCACTCAGTGCTTTCCTGGATACTGCCACCCCAAGAAGGACAATTGAGGAAAGGCTTTCCAGGAAAGCAAGGAGCTGACTTACAGGAAATGGGCAAAATCTCTTCCTCTATCCCCGCCTACCTGCTCCCAGACCCTTCCCCTCCCCACTGAGAAATCCTAAATACACCTGTCTCAGAGTGATAGGGAAAAGCCTCTAACTGTACCTAGAGATGAGGGAGGCACTGAAGGGAAAGCCTGCTAACTGGTGGGGCAGGTCTCGCTCTGTCTGGCTCTGGCCTTTTTAGACACTTCAATTAGTGATGTTAATGATGGCTTTGTGAGCAAGGGGCTCTCTCCAAGGCAGCTGGTCCCCAGGCTGCACACCCCCTGATGCCTGGCCAGACCTGAGTCCCCAGTCTGTGAGTCTGTGTTATGCCTGTCTGCAAGATTAAAGGTGCCATGAAACTGTAAATTATTAACAGTTTCATGTTCTCCATCTTTTTTTGTGGTAACATACATAATAATGAAATTGACCGTTTTAATAATTTTTAATTGCATAGTTTGGAAGCGTTAAGTACATTTGCATTGTGCAACTGCCCCTGCTGTCTATCTCCAGAAGTTTGCCTAAACTAAAACTCTGTACTTGTTAAATAATAACTCCCCCTTAGCCCCTCTCCCCAGCCCTAATAACCTCTATTTTACTTTCTGTCTCTATGAATTTAACTATTGTAAGTACCTCATACAAGCAGAATCAAGAAATATTAGTCTTTTTATTTCACTTAGGCTTATTACATTTAACATTTTCAAGTTTCCTCCACATTGTAACATGTGTCAGATTTCCTTTTTAAGGCTGATGATATTCCGTTCATATCTACACCACGTTTTATTTTATCCATTCACTCTTCCCCAGACACTTGGGTTGTTTCCACCTTTTGGCTGTTGCAAATAGTGTTGTAAAAGCATGGGTGAGCAGCATCTCTTCACAGCCCTACCTTCACATCCTTTGGTTATTCACCCAGAAGGAGAATTGCTGGATCATACGGTTATTCTATGTTTCAGTTCTTGAGAAACCACCGTATTGTTTTCCATAGCAGCTGTAAAATTTTACATTCCCTCCAGCAATTGTCTGCATCCTTGCCAACACTTCTTTTTTCTTTTTTTAAAACAGTAGCCATCATAATGGGTGTGACATGGCACCTCACTGTGATTCTCCATCTTTTTAAGGGGAAGTCAGGCCCCAGGAAACACTAAGACATGTCCTCCACATTGCAGAAGCAGCCAGGCCCTGGGCCCATGTTTCTGGGTCTCTGTCACAGCCTCCATCCTGTCCTTTTGCTACATACTTGTCCTGTCAAGAGGAGGCAGACGAGGGGAGGGTTTATAGATTAGGAGGTTGGGATTAACGGATACACTCAACTATATATAAAATAGATAACCAGTAAGAACCTACTGTATAGCACAGAGAACTCTACTCAGTATTTTGTAATAACCTATAAAGGAAAAGAATCTGAAAAAGAATATATATGTATATGTATAACTGAATCACTTTGCTGAACACCTGAAACCAACACAACTAACACAAATCAACTATACTTTAGTAAAAAAAAAACAAAAAAAATTAAAGAAAAAGAGGAAGCAGGTGAGGTCCTTCTTCTACCTTGCTTTTTCTGCTGATTGCCAGGGCCCTTTCCTTGCCTTCTGTCATAGGGGCAGAACGGCCCTGGCCCATCAGAAGTGTCTGGAGGATGAATGACCTTCCAGGGGGAGAAGAGGGTTTCAGTAATATTGAGATTTAAAGAGTTGGATTGTTTTAACCCTGGGTGTTGGGTAAATTACGGCACAGCCACTGAAGAGATGTGCAACAATTACAAATGACTTCATAACGAATTTCCTTTCTGTTTTGCTACACCACATGGCTTGTGAGATTTTAGTTCCCCAACCTGGGATCCAACCCATGCCCTCGACAGTGAAAGTGCAGAGTCCTAACACTGGACTACCATGAAATTCCCTGAAGAATTTTAAATAATTTCCAGTTTTTAGTAACATGAAAACTTCTTCTGATATACTATTGCATGTATATGAAGGGGAATAGTGTAAAACTTGTTTAGGAGCTTAATGATGAAAAAGAAAACTAGACATAGGAAAAAGATTTAATGGAAATATACCAAAGTGTTATCAGTTGCCACCTCTGGATTAATGTGTAGTGGGTGACTTTAATCTTTTTGTCTTTATGTTATTCTAAATTTTTCAGATTATCTATTATACAATGAGTACATATTCCTTTTATAGTCAGAAAAAAATTGATAGTAAGATGACTGCCACTATTCATTTGGCACATAGTTGAGAGGTCTGTGAAGTGTAGAGAGCTGCTCAGGCTGATAGTGGGACGCTAAGGTGTGGAGGTGTGGGGACAGAGGGCAAGGAAGGACTCTCAAGACCCTGGCCAGGTGATCGCTTGGGGAAGTCAAGAGGGTGGGGCATCTCTGCACCCTCCAGTGCTGCCCTGAACTCACGACATTATGAACCTGGTTTTGAATTATTTGATGTCTGCATGTGGCATTTGCCTTTGACTTTTCTCACTTCAACTGAGCTAGGACCTGCCTGGATCCCTTGACCCCCATCAGGAGAGCACAGTGACCATGCAGAGGTTAAGATTGAGGGGCAGGTGATTCAGCCTCCAGTAGGTGATTTTCCTCTTAGGACCTCAAACAAATGGAAGAGAAACCAGTATAATCCAGTGCTTTAAAGAAAGTGCTCGACAGCCAGTCTCTGGGCCAGTGTTTTGCTCACCACTCATTGGCCATGACCTTTGGCAGTTGATTAGCCTCCTTAAGGCTTTGTGTCCTCAGTAGTAAAACAGAGATGATAATAGTAGCTATTTCACAGGGCTCAGGAAAGTATTAAAAGAGCTAATGCCTATTGATGGCCCTTAGCTTATTGTGTGCCTGATTCCTGTTGTCTGGTTGAGAGGAAGATTCTGACGCTAGACTTCCTGGACGCAAAGCACCTCTGTGCCTCAGTTTCTCCATCTGTAAAATGGAGATCATAATACCAACTATCTCAGATGGTTATTGTGAAAATGAAATAAATTACTATAAATAAAAGTGATTCAAATAATACTCAGCACATAGTAGATACTTAGGAAATGTTAACTATAATCAGAGGGGTACACACCAGAGTGGCAACCAGTTGTGTGTGGAGGGCATCTGCCAACTCATCTGATTGTCCCAGGAGTCCCATCTCACAGGTTAGTGCCCATCATTCAGTTGTTGAATACTTTGAATGTCACCATTGTTATTATTACCGATTTGGGCTCCAGATGTCAAGATCCCTATCTCATCCTACCCCTTTGCCAGATTTCTCTCTTCTTAGTTGAAATGGTCCTACTCAGTTTCCAAAGGGTACTGGTGCTGGCAGCTGGGGTCCCAGGCAGACTGGGGTGCAAGCTGGCTGCTTTGGGGATTGCTTGATGAACATTTTAGATGAAATCAGAGACTTAAAGCTCTTCTCCTCCCCTTGCTCCCCTGCCCTTTGGAGAAGGAGCCAAAGCCAAGAAAAGACAACCACTCACAAATATAAAGGGGACCATGAACATAACCAACAGGAGAAATCTGTTGCGGCAGTCTTGGCTGCCGGTGGGCTGATGGGGTAGATAATGAGAGAGGAAACATGGCCTTTGCAGAGAAATAGAACGGAACACTTTGTTCACTGGAAGAATGAACACTGCTTGAGTAAGAGCTACTCAGTCGGGGTTTCCGATGATGAGCTTGTCTTTGGGGAGATGATGGTGATTAGGCTTTCTCAAGGCGCAGGTGGTGTTCCACCCAGAAACCCTGGGGCAGGGGAGAGAAGGTGACAGGGGAAGCCGCAGATCTGAGCGGGGCGCCCAAAGGTGAGGCCAGTGCGTCCCAGTCCAGCTCACGGGCCCTGGCTGCTGACCGCAGTGCCACCAGCCACTTAATTCCTCCGCTGTCTGCCCGAGTCGAGGAGCGGGATGTTCAAATCCCTCTGGAAGCCCCCGAACCTTTTCTCAAAGTACATCTTTTTATGGAGCCTTAGGGAGGTATAGGGGCTTCCCCGGTGGCTCAAATGGTAAAGAATCAGCCTGCAATGCAGGAGATTCCGGTTCGATCCCTGGGTCGGCAAGAGCCCCTGGAGAAGGAAATGGCAACCCACTCCAGTATGCATGCCTGGAGAATCCCATGGACAGAGGAGCCTGTTGGCCTATATTGTCCACGGGGTCGCAAAGAGACTGAGCAACTGTCACTTTTTCCATAGGGAGGTCCATCCCAGGGAGGAGATGATGAGGCCAGGTGTATTTTCTGATTATTTGCATGCCAACTTTCTGGGTCAAGACGGTATCCTGTCAACACTTCCCTGAACATATATTCTGTTCCAGATTCTCTAAGCTTATGATTACCTTCGAATCACAAAGTAGGTATTGAAATCTCTGTTTTACGTGTGAAGAAACTAAAGTTTTGAGAGACTGAATCTTTCCCCCAAGTTTCCAAAGTGACTTTGGTGGGTTTTTTTTGATTAATTCTTCCTTGGCCATGACTCAAGTCAGAAACGACTGGAATCTTGTAAGCGGCAAAAACAGTGGCAGCTCGATCTTTGCCGGACCAGATCCTGTTACCTGGGTTAGAGGGAGCCAGGGCACAGACAACAGACGAGAAGACGTGGATCTGGGCGTTAGTGATGGCTGAGTTCAGATGCCTCCGCTGGGCCTTGGGTGGGTCAGGAAAATGAGAGGCGAGCCCTTGCCCAGTGCCCAGTGTTCTGGCATTGTTTGCTCCTTTTCCTCATGTCCCCATGGTTAACGCTCAGGGCTGTCCCACAAGGCAGGTCTCTGACAAGGCCGGTCGGCCTGGGCCGCACCGTTTCTGCCGCGCGCTGGCCCTGGGCGGGACCCTGCTTGTGCAAAGGAGCGGATGCACCCTCATCCAGGACGTGGGCCTGGACCTGGCCGCTGGTGAGGGCAGGACTGCAGCTGCCCCGGCCCTGTGGCCGGGCTGCTGACGAGGCTCGGGAGGGGGTGGAGACAGCCTCAGGTCCTGAAGCAGGAGGGGCCCCGGACGAGGGCCTCCAGGGAACACCGTTGACCTCCTCGGCTTTACCCAGGCCAGTGGGGCAGCCCCCTTCCACGCTGCCTCTTCTGTCTCTGCTGGATTCTCCAGGAAGAGGAGACAGAGGAGGCTCTGGGTGGGAATGGCACAGCTCGTTTCTCCCCGCTTTTTAAGTCCTTTGTGCCCTTCGGCTGGGGGTCAGCTGAATCTTGGCAGCTGCCACAGCTCTGTTTGGAGCTGGGTTTCTGTGCCGGCGATGCAGGGGGCTGCCTCCTCTTGCAGGCTAGGACAGGGGCTCCCGGGGGCTCAGCGCGCCTCAGTCTAGCTAGTCTTGGCCGTTCTGCTAGGTGATGAATTACCTTGGTTAGCCCGGAAACAGCCCAGGGACTGGGGGTGTTGGCCGTTGTCTCCACCTGAGCTGGGCTAGACGGGCCACACCGTGGATCTGTTCACCCCCAGGGCCCACAGAGGCCAAAGAGAGGGAGAGAGCCTAGCAGGAAAGCTCTGTTCCGAGCCTGTGGCCAGCCCTGCTCCCAGCTCTGAGTAAACAGCAGAGATAGGATCGGGCGTAGCCAGGAAGGGTGGCAGGGTGCGGCATGGGAGAAGAATGGCAGGATGTGGCACCGGGCACCGTGCTGGGCACCCACGCCTCGGGCTATTGTTCAGGGCTGCCCGAGGCTCTCAACTCTCAGGGGCCCTGAAAGGAAGCGATGTTCCCCTGGGACCCATTCCCCTGGCCCTGCCCCTCCCGGCCACATGCTTCCTCCCTGGCAGTGCCCTCAGCACCACCCATGCAGGGCCAGCTCGGGGGTGGGGGGTCTCAGCAAAGGGTTAGGTGTGTGCCCAGCAGGGAAGTGTCGTCACTGGCCCTCCTAGGAGGATCTGCCTTCCTGCAGTCCTGGGTCTGAGTCACCCGTCATGCTCCGATGACTGGAATTTATCTCTATCTTTATCTGTATCTAGATTTGGAGTGAGGGGGAAGGGCTGTTGTTATGGAGGAGGAAGGTCTGAGAGTAAAAAGTCCTTTGATTCCAATCTGGCTGGGCTGGTTGTTGTCTGATTGGGAGAGGAAGTGGCTGGTGATTTGTTTGGGGGTAGAAAGGGGCTTAGTTTGTGTGCGCCTGGGGTGGGAGGGGGTCAGAGGGGCTGGGAGAGGGTTGACTGTAGGCAGGAAAAAAGGAGATTAGCACCTGGAGTCTGCTTGGTTGCAGACTACAGAACTGTGCTCTGCGCCATCATCCCTCTGCGGAGGGCAGGCGTCTCTCTGCCTTGTCCTGGGCGCTGGATTTGGAGTCAGCTCAGAGACTCAAGACTGCGGCATCCAGGGTGGGGCTGGCTGGAGCCTTCTCCTCCTAGGGGCCTTCACTTCTAAAGATGCTCAGGTGAGGTTAAACCAAGGGGAAGGCGGCGGAGGGCCTGTGGGTTAGGTTCCCTGGAAGGGAAGGCAGAGCAGGAATGCTGCTCCATGCCCCAGCTAGTTGAAGGTCCTCTGACTATTCCTAAATCAGTATGCCCAAACAAGCCAGGTGAGCCTGACCTTTCTGGGCCTCAGTTTCTCCGTTTATAAAATATGAGTAAGACTGGGCAACAGGGAGATTGGGTACATGGAAGAGCTTCTATCCGAGTGAGAGTCCCACCAGGGTGGCCTCTGACCAGGACCTGGGTGGGAACTGGGGGAGGCAAGTAATCCACATCTCCTGAGCACCAGAAGAGTCTTTGACTTCTGGGCATATGGGGAGAGGGGAGGATGTGACTGCTGACCTTAAAACCTCCTGAAAAATCATGTATATATGATTGAAGCATGGAGCATGCTTTGTAGGGAAGGGGTAATAAGGGAGTTTTTTTTTTTTTTAAGTCTCTGGAAGAGACTTAAGGGAAAACTCCACAGGGTCTTTAAATTCAAAAAGTTTGGAAAATGTTTCTTACTGTCCCAAGGTAGGAACAAAAGGAAATGGACTTGCCTTGCTACTGGGGGATTTGGGTCATTCATGGGAAGAGCTTAGATGCAAGGAAGATGCAGCTGAAGATAACTGGGTGTGGGAGGTGGGGGTGCGGGAAATTGGACCCAGAGAGCAACATCTATCTGATGATGATGATTATAATAGTTGTCACTTACGTATTCAGATCTGCCTTGTCTTATGCTGCTGAGCTATATTATACTCTCTGAGTGTTGCACAAATGTTTATTGAGCACCTATATGTTCCAGGCACTGTGCTAGACTCTGGGGGTTATAATGATGAGCAAAACTAAGCTTATTTTCACAGTGTGGGGTTGGATATGTTCTCAGGCTGCTGGGCCAGTCAGAAATAAAACATGTGAAGGTATCATTACCAATTGTGAAAAGTACTTTGAAGTCCCAAGTTCAGGGTGCCAAGAGAATGTAAAATAGGCACATATTGTAGGGTCTGGAGTGTTAATGGAAGGCTAATGTCTTCCTTCATCTTTGGTCTTCCCTTGTGGCTCAGCTGGTAAAGAATCCACCTGCAATGCGGGAGACCTGGGTTCGATCTCTGGGTTGGGAAGATCCCTTGAAGAAGGGAATGGCTACCCACTCAGGTATTCTGGCCTGGAGAATTCCACGGACTACAGTCCATGGGGTCTCAAAGAGTCAGACACAACTGAGTGACTTTCACTTCCATCTCTTCATATTGGGGGTTTTATTCCCATTTCACTGAGAAGGAAATTGGGATTTAGAGAGGTTATGTCAGTTGCCCAATCAATTAAGCAAAGTTAGGATTCAAATGGACTCAGGTCTGTCTGATCCAGAGACTTCTCTCTCAACCACCTGGCTCTAGGAGCATCCTGGGCTATATGGCAACCTAATAGATGCTCACCCTGTATTATTTAATCTCGATGGACACCTGCGAGAGATGGATTATTATACCCATTACATGGATTAGGAGGAGGAGGCTCAGAGTTAATTAACTTCCCAAGGTAACACAAGTCAGTTGGTGGCAGGGCAGAGATTTGAATCCAGATCGTTAGACCCCAAAGCCTGCACTCTGCATCAACCCTGGGCTGTTGCTTCTCCATAAACCAATGAATCCAGGGAGGGGACCAGTGGAGAGCCAGGGCCAGTGCCTGAAGTGGAGACAGATGCCTGTGGGAATGAAGGGCCCTTTTCTGGGCTGCTAGCAGGATCTGGCAGGTTATCTGGTGGGGTACCACGCCCTGATGAACAGACTGACACCTCCAAGCTAGCTTGACTGGTCGCCAAGAGCCATTTTCTTTGTTACCAGGCGCTGTGTCAGAAGCTGGGATGAATTGTTGGGAGCCCCTCCCCCAAATAAAGATAATCCCAGTACCCAGTTGGGTGTACTCTTGGGAGTTAAGAGGGGTTAGAAAAGGCCATCAAGGTCAGAGGGTCATGTCTTAGTGCAGCATGGTCCAACAGAAATATAAGGTGAGCCACACTTATACACGTTTTTTCCTGGCTACACTAAGAAGTGCAAAAAGAAACAGGTGAAACAAATTTTAACGATGTTTTATTTAACCCCAAAGTGTCCAAACAGTTATAATTTCAACGAGTAATCAATAACCAATCATTAATGTGTTGTTTTACATTAATGTGTAAAACATTTACACGTAACGTATTGTTTTCGTCCTAACCCTTCCAAAACGAGGGTGTAGTTTGTACTCAGCACGTTTCCACTGGGACCAGCCGCGGTATAGGTGCTCAGCAGCGGGGTAGCCAGGGTACCCGGCCGTGCGGCCCGGGGGTTCACTAGGACCGAGCATCACCTCCTCTGCCTCGGCCTTCAGCGGCGGGGGGGGGGAGCGCCCTGAGGGTGCCCGGAGGAGAAAGCCCCCAGGACCCCGGCCCGGGCGGGGCGCGGGGGGCGCGGAGCCGGCCGGGGATCAGAAGCCCGCGGCCCCGCATTGTTCGCCTGTCACACTTCCTTTGGCTTTATTGCCTTTGTCCAACACCCTATTGTCTGATTTCCTTTTGTCCCCCTTTCAGCGCTGCTGTCTTTTATTTTCCAGCCAGCCTGGTTGTTTTCATTTCTTTTGTCTGAAGTTCCTGAGAGGAAGGTTTTATTTTCAGCGGTATGATTAATTCACAGCTTGAGCCCCGGGTTGTTTGTTATGTAATTGCGGCCCTCGGCTTCAGGATCGCGCCCCTCCCCCGCGGCCCCAGCCCCCCGCACCCCTCCCCGCCCGGGTGGGCCGCGCGCCGGCTTCCTGCCTGCTGGCCGGGCTCGCGCGGGGGGCGGGACCCAGGCGCGCCCCAGGGCCGGGCTGGGCCGCGCGGGGGATCTCTTCTCCTCTCTCCTCACCCTGCAGTGCTCTTCCTGGACCCCACACCAAGCCCCCAGGGCACCTTGCCCTTTGAAAGTGGCAGGAGAGTCTGGTCTGCTCTGGTCTGCAGGATGGCATCAAATCCAGCAGATACATCTTATTCGACTGGAATGCTTTTAGTTATTTCATGTGAAATACTGTGCATGTATACAGTTGTGTACATCTATCGTATATAGCACATCGCATCTTCATTATAAGAAATTTTGTTATACAGAGGTGATGTAATATACAGATATTATACTGCACCTGCAGTTTAATTTGAGGGATGTTTTACTATATATATTCTTGCCTTACACTCCCCTCCTAAAAATGTAATGCCCATGAAAACAAATTTTTTTTAAAGTTTTATTTAACAAAGCTTTTCAAACTAGTATGTATCAGAATCATCAGGAGGGCTTGTTAAAACAGATTCATGGCCTCACCCACAGAAATCTGATTTGTGTGGACCCGTAACTTCACCTTTCAAACAAGCCCCAGGCTATGCAGGCTGCATCCCTGTGCTGCATTCCAACCAGCTGTGCTTTAACAAAGGCACCAAGCACTCTTCTGAACACCTTGTAAATATCAGTTCATCACTTCACACTGCCCATTTTACAGATGAGAAAACTGGTATGGAAAGGTTAAGTAACTTGCCCAAGATGACCCAGCAGCTTATGGAGTAGCTGAGGCAAGACCCATGCCATCTTGGAACCTGCTATGTGTCACAGCTGGTCTTGTCTCTGTGACTTTGGAGGGGGAGCAGGTGAGCTCTGGACATCTGCTGCCTCTGGCCTTAAGCCTGGCATGACCACTGAAAACAACTCCCAGGATCCTGCTCAGCTGCTTGGTGATCCCACATGGCATGGTGTCAGCAACAGAAGTAGGAGATTCAGTCTCAGCTTTTTTACATCAAGGATTGCAGAGGCCCTGAGGGGGCCAGGCTCTAATTGAGAGACTAACCAGATACAAGAAAATATTTCTTGGAAAGCTATTCATCTCTTAGGTCACTTCATCTCTCAGCTCACCTCACTTTTGATAGATAGATACATGGATGCAAGGAATAGTTCTAAATAGTTCACTTTTATCTTGCTTCTACTATAAGGAAAACAAAGAATAAGTGTATAGGGTAGTCAATACTTGGCTTCCCTTTGGGGGAGTAGGAGGGAGTGTGAAAGTGAAAATCGCACAGTCGTGTCCAACTCTCTGCGACCCCATGGACTTGTAGCTCTCCAGGCTCCTCTGTTCATGGGATTCTCCAGGCAAGAATACTGGAGTGGGTAGCCTTTCCCTTCTCCAGGGGATCTTCCCAACCCAGGGATTTAACCCAGGTCTCCTGCATTGCAGGTGGATTCTTTACCATCTAAGCCACCAGGGAAGCCCCTGGTGAGGGGTGGAGAGGGAAACAATCTGGCCTCTTCATAAAGAGTAATTGCTACTCAATCCCAGCCAGTTATTGCCACAGACTAACTCAAGAGAGATCAAGCCCAGATTTTTATGTGCTATCTCTTGATTTTTAAATTTTGGCAACTAATTACAAATATGTACTTACACATACACAGACATATACTGTATATATGATCTTGGTTTTACTGGGTTCGGAAACAGCCACTTAAGTTTCTAGCCTTCTCCATGGAACCCATCAGCCCGCTAGTCCCAAGGCTGCAACAGGCAGGGTGTTACAGAAGGTGGCCCAGCCTCTGCTAGACCTTTCTATTTAAAAAAAGGGGTGGGGGCATAATCTTTTCCAATTTGTCACAGTGACTTCCAAGTGGAGCTTATCTTTTGCATGAGTGTACCTGTTTGGGGCTGGAACAGCAGTCACTGCCCGGGGGCTCAGGACCCGCTCCCTGACTCTGCCCCTCCTCCCTCAGGATGTCTATGAGGAGCCCTGGCTCTGCCCAGCTGGTCCTGGATGAAGTTGGCACCATGGTGAACTGTACTGTCAAGGCAGAGGGGAAGAAGGAGCCCTGTTATGAGGCCCCCCAAGGCTCAGCCACTGCAGCTGAACCACAGCCTGGAGACCCAGCCCGCCCTCCCCAGGATGGTGCTGACCAGCAAGCTCCAGCCCAGGTGCCCAGCACTCTCTTGGGGCTCCTGGGTCAGTGTCCCCAGCATGCCTGCCTCTGCAGCTCCTGTGTGTGTGCTCATCCCCCAGTGGATGGGACAGGCACCCACCGGGGGCTCCTGGGTCAGGGTCCCCAGCCTGCCTCTGCAGCTCCTATGGATGTGCCCATCCCCCCAGTGGATGGGACAGGCACCCACCAGCCTAGCAGGGGAGAGGGGCAGGTAGACAGGTGGGTGGGTAGGTCAGGCTACCTGTCTGAGCAGGACATGGACTCACTCCTGCCCTCACTCACCTGATATTAACTGTTCACCTATGTATGACTGGTCCTTACCCTTGAGGACTAGTTGAGAAATAAGATACACACATTTACAGTCTGGCTTAAAGATAATCTATTAGCTTTGTCTAGTGGTATAAATCTACTACTTTCGAATCTACTACTGATTCAAGAAAATCAGTCTTATTACCCAAACCAGAGTTTAAATCACTTTTTAAGACAATACAGTTCTTCATTCTTAAAATGAAGGAGCTGAACTACATGAGTGGTGACGATTCTTTCAGCTCTTAAAAATTCCATGATTTCATTTAAGAGATGTAAAAGGAAATATGTAATCAAAAGCCAAATGAGTGAAAATGAGGAGAGTTTTAGGGCTCTGAGGAGGGATCCAGCCAGGAGGAGTAGGTGAAAGGGGGCTGGAAGTAGGGGTAGTGAATCAAGGAGGACTTCCTGGAGGAGTAAGACTTTAAGCTGAGCCTTAAAGAATGGAGAAGACTCAGATGAGAAGAGGAGAGAGGGGACAATGTCTGAAAGAGGGTGGGGGTGGGGACCCTGAGAGTAACCAGCCAGGCTGGAGTGGTAGGTGCATGCAAGGGAGTAATAATTAATAGCTGACTTTTGGCCTTTGGCTCTGCAATGGCAAACCTCATTCACATGCATTAACTCCTTTGATCCTAGCTACAATCCTATGGCAAAAGGAGGTATAAGTATTTCCATTTTCAGAAGAGGGAGGTCAGGTTCATAGAAGTTCAGGGACTCATATGGGATTAAGCACATTGTGAGTCAGTGAGCCCAGATCTCTTGTCTTAAAACCTTTTGTTCTTTTCTCGAAATCTATTAAGCCAAGTCAGAGCAAAGGTCAGGAGGTGGGGAGAGAGGGCCCTACTGAAGGCTGGGAGCTGGGTAGATTCTGGGGTTCCCCAGGGTGCTCAGCGCCACCCCCCACCTGTCCCTCTTCTCTTAGGGTGACAGGGACATTCAGTGTGTCTTGCAGGACAGCATCTCCCTGGAGAACAATGAGTCCCCAGAACCCAGGAGACCAGGAGGTTCCGAGGCTGCTTCTGGAAGCCAGGAGAAGCTGGACTTCAACAGAAATTTAAAAGAAGGTGAGACATCTGCCCTAGTTAGAGATGGGGGCCTGGGTGGGGCAGTGTTAGGATGGTTGCTTCTGAGTCTTCTGGTATCTTCCAGTTGTGCCGGCCATCGAGAAGCTGCTGTCCAGTGACTGGAAGGAGAAGTTCCTGGGAAGGAGCTCTGTGGAAACTAAAGATGTCAAAGGTGAAGGCCCATGTGGGTGGGCAAGGGGGAGATATCTGAACCCCTTCCCTTCTCCAGGCCTGGCCATGCAGTCTAGGCCTGCAGTGCAGTTTCTGGGGTTCTTGGCTCCCTCACACCTGACCTCTGGCTTCTGCCTGGCCCTAGGGGTCAGCGCCATTCCTCACCCAGGGGGCCCAAGCACTGGGCTTATTCCCGTGTAGCAGAGGCCTGGTGGGAATCAAGTCCCCTGGGGCCCTTGTGAGCTTGGGCATGTCATTGCCACTTCCCATATCTCGCTATAAAATGAATGTTCCCTTTCACTGCTGGAAATTAATTCTAGGCCATCAGGACCTCACTCAGTACATTAAAGTGTGTTTGCTTAGGTTCCCTAGAGTGATAAATTTCCCAGTGTGGTTGTTTAGTTTTCCGAGAGGAAACTTTAATGCAGATCCCCAGGTTCGAGACCCACAGAGGATAGGGGCCTAGGCATCTGTATATTTCAAAGGCTCCCTGAGTAATTCTGATGCAAATGGTCTGTATCCTGGCACTTAGGAGTAACTGCTGCATCTGATATGAGCCGGATTGGAGACAAATTAAACATTGCTAGTTGAGGACCATGTACCAGATCCAGGACTAAGCTTTACATTCAATTCCTGTTAGCCTCACAGCAGCCCTGTGAGGTGACAATCATGGTGCTCATTTATAGATTCAAAAAACTATAAAGTGCGGAGAAGTTGGTTGCTTGCCCAACAGCTCCCAGGAGGAGTGGGTTAAAAGGAGAATTTGAACCCAGATCTGTCTTGATCCAAAGCCTGCATGTGTCCCTCTGGACTCTCCCGTAGGATAGTTATCCACCTGGCCCGGTGGCACTGGTCTCTTGAGGACACCCCAGGGGTGGGCCAGGCCTGAGACGTCCCACCGTCAGCATTTCCAGGTCCCCGGAAGAGCAGCTGATGGTGGGGAACTTCCAGAGCGGCTAGTGGTCAGCTGACTAGATGAGGAGCCTGCTCCAGGGCGAGGGTCATGTCCAGTCTTCTCTGTGGTCCAGTCCCTGACAGGGGCCTGGGGGATAGCAGTTGCTCAGTGTCCTGTGGATGAATGGGTGGACAGATGAACAGACAAAAATTGTCAACAATGGTTGTTTCCCTGTGGAGCAGGGACCAAGGAGAGCCTGGCGGAGAAGGAGCTGCAGCTTCTGGTCATGATCCACCAGCTGTCTGCCCTGCGGGACCAGCTCCTGACGGCGCACTCGGAGCAGAAGAACATG
Source organism: Okapia johnstoni (assembly GCA_024291935.2). Lineage (NCBI taxonomy): Eukaryota > Metazoa > Chordata > Mammalia > Artiodactyla > Giraffidae > Okapia > Okapia johnstoni. The sequence continues at coordinate 71,751,321 of CM044322.1, read as the reverse complement.
GCTGCGATGCTCCTGGAGAAGCAGCAGCAGCAGATGGAGCTGGCCCGGCAGCAGCAGGAGCAGGTGGGCCCTGCTCTCTGGGGCGGGCACCCTCAGGGCACAGCGGGGACCGTGGTGGGACAGGCTTCGCTGGCGCAGGCTGAGGCTGTGGAAGGGTGGGGTGGGGGCCACAGGAAGGGGCTGGGATTCCTGCCTCCGGGGTGCACCAGTCCTTGCAAGAGGACCACGGTGAGGGTGTTGGGGGGCTCCGAGCGCAAACATCCAGCTGCTTCCTGCCCACCCTCCCTCTCTGGTCTCTAAGAGAAGGGCGAGCTCTTTGCAAAGGGAGAGTAAATCCTGAGGGCTGGCTGGCTGGCCGGCTGGCTTCTTATCCTGTCCAGCTGTCCTGCCTGTCCGTCCACTGGTGTGGAAGGCAGGCTATGGATGGGCTGCAAAGGCTTATGGGAATTGGGATCCTGGGACCTAATGTCCACACTTCTGTTGCCTACTTTTTCCTTCTGCCAGATTGCTAAGCAGCAGCAACAGCTGATTCAGCAGCAGCATAAAATCAACCTCCTTCAGCAGCAGATCCAGGTAAAAGTGGGGGAGGGCTGGGCTCTGGGAGAGCTGGAGGTTGAGGGGTTGACACCAGTGTGCAAAGGTACTGTGAACAGGGAAAGACAGGGATTGTGGATTAAGCAGAACCACCCAAGCATGACCTCACTCAAGCATGACCCTAAGCAGTGGGGCTGATGTTTGCTCTAGCCCTTTCCTTTGTTTTTGTCCCCTGTTTCAAGGGCAGGGCCCAGAATATCTTCCTTCCAGCGGGGATCTGAGGGAGCAGACGGGCCCACGGAGTGGGTGTGGGGTCAGATGGATCCTTTTGAAAACTGCCCTCGGCCTGTGTCTCTCTTCCCCGGGTCCACCCTCTATGTCCAGGGCTGACCACAGCTGGGTAACTGATTGGGACCCCCAGGGACTTACCCAGTGTTTCTTTGCCCTCAGCAGGTCAACATGCCTTACGTCATGATTCCAGCCTTCCCCCCAAGCCACCAGCCTCTGCCTGTTACCCCCGACTCCCAGCTGGCTCTGCCCATTCAGCCCATCCCCTGCAAACCAGGTGAGCATTGGGGGAGGGCTGACCCGAGGTGCGGGAAGGAGCCCAGGAACCACTGTCATCCATGGGTTTGCAGTGTCACCTTTCTGGGTCTCAGTGTGGGATCTGTCTAGTTGAAAAATAATCCCTTCTTTCTGAATTTCACTGGGAGAATGAAAAGAAATAGCACATAACCATAAAGTGCTTTCCACACTAAGAAGATGTTGCCAGTCTAGGTCTAGTTTCCCAGTTCTGGGACACTTCCTGTACCAGAATATTAATATTTGAACATTAACTGATTTATACATCTCCCGAATTCACACTCCTGCTCTGCTCTGCCCCATCACGGGACTCAGTGATCGCAGAACAGAGCACCAACCATGCGTCTGGTGATGACAAGCTGTTGGGCAGCCATGAGGGTGATAAAATGTGGACTCTGAGCTCAAGGAATTTATGGTCCCGGGAGAGAGACAGCAGAGCACCAACAGGCAGGGAATCCGGGAGGGCTTCTTGAGGTGCTCACTTGGGTCCTGGAGGCACAGACTTGTGAGGATGAAGCTGGGAACTGAGGGTGGAGGGCCGAGGCCTGGATCCTGAGGCCGGAATCCCAGTGGGGTGTTGGAGTTGAGGGGAGAACCCGGCAGCTGGTGGGATACATCTGGGGAGGGCAGCAGGGCTGAGCGTGGACTCTGGAATTTATTTCATAGAAGGTGGGATGCACCCAGACGTTTCAGCAGAGGCCGCGTTGTCACCCTGGCTGTGGGTGGTGGGGAACAGGGAGGGTACCAGGTGGAGTTGAGACCGGGTCGGGGGCTGTTGGGGGGATTCTCTTGATGGGGGTGACAGCCCAAATGAAGGCAGCGAGCCTGGGGTGGAGGCAGCGAGGGACCTGCTGAGACTGTGAGCGCTGAGTCCTTATGAGCGGCCCTGGGGGCAGGCGGAGGCGCTGCCCATCACTGGTCCAGAAGGGGAGCAGGTTTTAAGTCAGCTCCCTCTGGGTGATGTTCCAGAGGCAATCTAGATGGGTCCAGCAGCAAGGCCTTTGGGCTGTGGGCACAGTTCCTGGGTCAGCCCCCCGACTCAGGGTGGAGGCAGGGAAAACATAAAGGCCTGGGAAGTCAGGCTCTGCTTTGAGGGCAGCTTCCTGGGGTGAAGGCGTGGGAACTGGGGGTGGTGCAGGGTGAAGGGGAGGACGGGCTGCACAAATCCACAGCACCTCCAGGTGTTCACAGGGCCGAGCTGCAGGGCTAAGGAGGGCAGGGGCCTGGTTGCGGGGATGCGGCCACAGCCTTGCTGGACAAGGGGGACAGGAAATAAGTTTTGGGAGACCTGCACTGGCCAGGCTACCACCTGCTTTATCTGCTCCCAGATCCTAGTGAGCAGGGAGCCCTGTGGCCGCCAGCTTGCGAGCGTTAGTGGTACCCACTGCCCATAGAACAGGGTCCAAACTCCCAGGCTCGGCCTTCACAGGCCTCAAGCCCCGCTGGTCCATGGCGTGCCGCCCTCACTTCCCATCTTCTGCTTTGGCACCCGCCCGCCTCCACTGTACCTGCCCACCCACTGACACCTCCTCTCCCCCTGGGAGGCCTGCTCCAGTCACCCCAGCTGAACAGAGTTCTCTGGCACACCACGCACACAGCCCATATCACCTCCAATCATGTCAGCAGTGGCTTGTCTACATGGCTTGTCTTTCCATCTCAATTGTCAAGTCAGTGAGGCTGGGCCTCCTTGAGGGATAATGAGCCCAGCTAGGTAGGAGAGAGCTAGTGACTGTAGAGGGGGAAGGTCTGGGTTCAGATCTCAGTGCTCCCATTCATTGGCTGTATGGGCACCCATGTCATTTCTCCCGGTCTCAGTTTCATTATCTGTAAAATGGGATGATGTAAACAGAGTACCTATAATATACCACACGCTAGGGATTATCTTGATAATGCACATAAGACAGACTACAAACCAGGTAGCTGCTTTTGTACCCTGCATGTGCATGCATGTGTGCTAAGTCACTTCAGTCATGTCCAGCTCTTTGCAACCCTATGGACCGTAGCCCGCCAGTCTCCTCTCTCCATGGGATTCCAGGCAAGAACACTGGAGTGGGTTGCCATGCCTTCTTCCAGGAGATCTTCCCAATCCAGGGATCGAACCTGTGTCTCTTAAGTCTCCATTGGCAGGCAGGCTCTTTACCACCAATGCCACTTGGGAAACCCACCCTGCCTGTAGTAGGTACAAAATCCATAGAAAGAGTAGAGCTCATCTTGCATTGGGTGGGAACTGTATAGTCAGTGGGTTGGGAAGGGCAGGAACAGGGTGAATATACGGGGGGTGGGATGGCACAGGAGGCCTCAGCAGCACTCTGGGGCTGGGAGGCAGTGGTTGGAAGCAAGCTGGGCCCACTCCGAGCCTCTGCCCGCTTTGAGCTGCTGGGACCCCGTCAAGCAGGGCGTCTGCTGTTCTGTGCTCATCCAGGACTTTTCTCCTTGCCACCTTTTCCATAGTGGAGTATCCGCTGCAGCTACTGCACAGCCCCCCCGCCCCAGTGGTGAAGAGGCCTGGGGCCTTGTCAGCCCACCACCCCCTGCAGGTACCACCCCCCACCGGCCCGGCTCCCTCGGCCTCAGGGGCTGGCCGCCCCCTCAGGGATGGAGGTCCTTTGCTCTTGCTCCCCTACTTCTGCCCTTGTTTCCCACCTCCTTGTCTCCTCCGCCCCGCTCTGTCCCATGAGCCCCCCGGTCCCTCTGGAGGTGTCCTGGCATTGCTGACCCTTGGCGTCTCCCTCAGGAGCCCTCCCAACCGCTGAACCTCACAGCCAAGCCCAAGGCTTCGGAGCTGCCTAATTCCTCCAGCTCCCCCAACCTGAAGATGACCAACTGTGGACCGCGTCCCCCAAGCCATGGGGCCCCCACGCTGGACCTGCAGGCCAACCCCCCTAGCCTGCCTTTGGGTAAGCCCCCCATGCCTTTCCCTTCTAAGGGAGAGTGAAGAGGGCGGGATCTGAACAGGTCCGTGACAGTTTCTATGACCAGGGATTAGACTCGCTCCTTTCAGCCCCTTTGAGTTTCAGCACTTGGCGTCCCAGAGACCCCTTCCTGCTCTCCCCCCCGTATCTGATTTGGCAGCACCCACCCCCATCAGGGATCTAGCCCTTTCTCCTGTCCATCTGTGGGCACCAGGATTCCACGTCAGTGGCGTCCCTTGGGGGTATGCAGGGCAGCAGAGCGGATGAGGGTGCATCACCCCAGGGGTGGCAAGACACGACCTTGCTCAGTCACCCCTCCATTCCTCTCGCCCCCCTTCTCCCCAGGCTTCCTCGGTGAAGGGGACGCTGTCACCAAAGCCATCCACGATGCCAGACAGCTGCTGCACAGCCATGGCGGAGCCGTAGACACTTCCCCCAGCACCCCATTCCGTAAGGTAGGGGCCCCCTCCTCTGCACCCGGGAGGCCGGGGGATGCAGAGTCCAAGGCTACCGAAGGGAAAGCAGGGGAGGGAGTGCGGTGCGCAGAGGGGCCTGATGTACCAGTTCCCTGTCTCCCCAGGACCTCATTAGCGTGGACACATCGCCAGCCAAGGAGCGGCTGGAGGACAGCTGTGTGCATCCGCTAGAAGAAGCCATGCTGGGCTGTGACATGGATGGTGAGGATCTGCATTCGCTCCTGCTGCCCGCCAGGGCCAGGGCGGGTCAGGGGTGTCTGTCTGCAACCCCTTCTCCCCTGGGCTGTCTCTGGAGTCCCCTAATGTGTCTGTCCCTTGTCTGTCTCTTGTTCCTGGGCCCTGCCGGTCTTCCCTGGCTGCTGCAGGAGGCTCCAGTGACCCCTGCTGGTCATGGAAAGGAAGTCTTTCTGCAAGCCCTGGAGGACTCTCCTTACCCCAGGCTGCCCTGGGGGATTCTCCTTACCCCAGGCTAGCTGCTCTGGAGGACTCTCCTTACTCCACACTGGCTGCCCTGGAGGATCCTCCTTACCCCTAACTAGCTGCCCTGGGGTACTCTCCTTATCCCACACTAGCTGCCCTGGAGGACTCTCCTTACCCCACATTGGCTGCCCTGGAGGACTCTCCTTACCCCAGGCTGCCTGCCCTGGAGGACTCTCCTTACCCAACACTGGCTGCCCTGGACTCTCCTTACCCCAGGCTGCCTGCCCTGGAGGACTCTCCTTACCCCACGCTGGCTGCCCTGGGGGACTCTCCTTACCCCAGGCTGCCCTGGAGGACTCTCCTTACCCCAGGCTGGCTGCCCCCACAGGCTGATTACTCCCCTGCTCCCCAGGCTCCCGCCACTTCCCTGAGTCCCGGAACAGCAGTCACATCAAGCGGCCCATGAACGCCTTCATGGTGTGGGCCAAGGACGAGAGAAGGAAGATCCTCCAAGCTTTCCCGGACATGCACAACTCCAGCATCAGCAAGATCCTCGGTGAGGGCCAGTGGGGTCTCGGGGGGAAGGATGTGGGGCCTCTCGGAGCCATAGTCTAGCAGGATCTGGGTGCAGGAGTCAGCTGGGTCTAACTGGGGCTTACTGGGTGAGGGCCTACGCCATGGTGAACTCCACCAGAATCTGCCAGTGTTTGGGAATCAGGCAGGAAGCAGGGCCAGTGGGTCCTAGAGTCTTGTACCATTGTGGGGCTCTTCTGCACCCATGAATTTGGGGGGAGAGATAGCGTATGTGTGCACATTCTCTAGCTCTCCCTTTCCTACCTCTCCCTAACCTGTTCTCTTGTTTTCCCAGACCCTTGGAGCTGGCTCTGGCTCTGGCAGGAAACAAGAGAGGCATATTCTTGGGCTGTCAGTACAAAGGGTTTTGAAATTATACGTCCTCATTGGTGGCCAAGGAGAAATGGAAGGCAGGGCAGGTGGGGCTAGAAAAAGCAGTTGTTTTCAAGCCTCAGCTCCTCCAGTTTAGGCCTCTGGTCATTGTCGAGGGCCTGGGGGGCTACTCTTGTTTATACAAATCATGCAGATCAGAGGCTTCCCAGAGTTGCTGGGTAGTTTGGTATGTGGGTGGGTGCTGTGTCTTAACGCTAGCAATTGTGTATCTCTCTATCTGCCAACCTCATTCATTTGCTCAATATCCATGGAGAACCCACACTAGGCCAGGCCCTTGCTGTGTATATATGATTGCGCATGTATCTGGGATCCAAAGCCTTCCTGGGGCCTCCAGCACCCACAGGGGGCGAGCCGTGTCAGCAGAGCCCAGCGCTGACCGCCTGCTCTGGGGGCTGGGCCAGGCTCCCGCTGGAAGTCCATGAGCAACCAGGAGAAGCAGCCTTACTACGAGGAGCAGGCCAGACTGAGCAGGCAGCACCTGGAGAAGTACCCCGACTACAAGTACAAGCCCCGGCCCAAGCGCACCTGCATCGTGGAGGGCAAGCGGCTGCGGGTGGGCGAGTACAAGGCTCTGATGAGGACCCGGCGCCAGGATGCCCGCCAGAGCTATGCGACCCCGTGAGCAGGCCTGCCCAGCGGCTGAGGCTGCGTGTGTGTGTGTGTGAGAGAGAGAGAAGCTCCTGTGAGTGACAGGGGTTAGTGTGGGCCTGCCCAGCAACTGAGACTGTGTGTGCGTGTGTGTGTGTGTGTGTGTGAAGCTCCTGTGAGTGACAGGGGTTAGTGTGGGCCTGCCCAGCAACTGAGACTGTGTGTGTATGTGTGTGTGTTTGTGTGAAGCTCCTGGGAGTGACAGGGGTTAGTGTGGGCTTCCAGGGGAGCTGTGTGTGTGTCTTTTGGCTGTGTGTGTGCATAGGTTTGTGTGGGTGTTGTGTGTGTGTGGCTGCAGGGATGACTGTGACTATGGTGAGTCCCTAGTGGCTCAGGATATAGATTTGTGACTCACTGGAGACTAGCAGGTGTCTAGAGAAATGTGCCTGTGGATGCCTTTTTTGACAAACTCGAAAAATTCAGGGGTACTAAAGATCATACAGAGGATTCATGACTTGACCAAAGCAGGCATCCCAGTGCCTTTAATAGGAAACTCCCTGGGGCATATGAAATATACAACTTCACCAAACAGAATTTACACACAATCCTCTAGGAATATCTGAACATGTGGCCCTGGCTGCATGGGGGGTACGGGCGGGCAGGTCTGTAGCCGACAGTAAATTTGCCATCAGAAAACTGCTAGGGAGCAGGTGTGTGTGTCTTGGAGCCAAAAGGGTGGGGGTGGGAGGACCTGCTCTGAGGAGGCCCAGAGGAGAGTGGGCTTGGGGTGGAAGTTGGGGGGCACCTGTAACTATGCCTGTTCGCCCCACAGCCAGCAGACCGGCCAGGTGCAGCTGAGCCCCTCAGAAGTCCTGTACCCGCGGGTGGCCGGCGTGCCCCTGGCGCAGCCTCTGGCGGACCACTATGTGCCCCGCAGCCTGGATCCAAACATGCCCGTCATCGTCAACACTTGCAGCCTCAGGGAGGAGGGCGAGGGCACGGAGGACAGGCACTCGGTGGCTGACGGCGAGGTGTACCGGTACAGCGAGGACTCGGACTCGGAGGGCGCGGAGAAGAGCGACGGGGAGCTGGTGGTGCTCACGGACTGATCCTGGCGGCACTGGCCTGCCCTCCTCCCTGCAGAGACCTGGGCACAGCCACCCTGCCCACTGGTACTTGGACTCGGGCCTGCCGGAAGATGGGCACAGCTGTGCATGTGTAGATGCATTCGCGCTGGCAGATGACCCCTCCCCACAGCACCTGTGGGCACCCCTGAGGCGCTGGTGGCCTCGGTGGCTCCTGCACAGTGGTGATGGGCTGGGCTCGCCGAGCTCCACTGGGGTTCTTGGGGCTCATGGCCAAGGGGCACTGTGTGACCCTCCCCTCCTGCAGGTCTGCCCGTCCTGGGGGTATGGCAGCTACAGACCTGTTCCTCTAGGGCCACAGTTTTTTATTTCCATTCTTGTTCTGGCTGGACCAGCCACTGTGGGACCAATATGCACCCCACCATCACCACCGCAGTACCCCCAGATTGCTCCTTTAACCACCAGGATCACTTTGTGCACAAAGGTCTGGCTGTCCTTGCTGCCTTTATCTTCTGCCAAGCCTTTCATGTCTCTGGCTGCTGTGTGTGCATGTGTGTGCACGTGCACATGTGTTTTTGTCTGTTCCTGCATCGCATAAGGTATTTATTGAGTGCCGGGGGCCGTTGCTGAGTTCCTGCAAGTGTGTCTCGATGCCAGTCTTGCTTCTCCAGGGGGCTCTCTGTGCTTCTCTCTGTCCCCGAATTGCTACCTCTCCACGTCAGTCTGGGTGTCTCAGGTTCTCTGTGTCCTTAGCGCGTCTGTCTGTCCTTGTCTCTTTGCAGGGCCTGTGTGTGTGTGTCTCTCCCTTCCCCAATGCCTGCCCTTGCCCCTCTGACACCCGCTGGGTCTCTGCAGGCCCCAGTCTGCCCCGGGTCCCCCGGGCGTCCCAGCCACTCCTGCCCACTGCATCACTGCCTCTCCGACTCCCCGGTAAGCTCCCCTGGAGCCGCTTCCAGCTCCCGGTGGCGGGGGACGTGCTGGCCTCCAGAGGGCTCTGTCCTGGTGACTCAGCCCCATCCTGACCTGAGTGCCAGGAGCGGGGGCGGAGCACTGACGCTGCCCCTTCTGTAAACGGCAGGAGCCTGGGAAGGGCCCTCAAGGCTGCCCCTCTGGAGCCGGAGGTGGGTGGGCTCTGTGTTCTGGGGAGCTTCATCCTCTCCTCCTACCCCCGGCCTGCTGCTCCCCTCCCCTCCCCCACGCCACACCGGGAGCTTGCCTGGGTCCTGGTCCCTTTCACAGAGTCTTTCCCCAAGAAAATCAAATCCTGCTGGCACCTGACTCCAAAGATCTGGAACAGCCCTGGGCAGGGTGGGAAGGGAGCCCACATCCCACAGGGACAGATGTGGAGTTTGTGTCTGTTTCCCCATCTTCCCCCTTCTGCTCCACGCCCAGCTTTTCTCTAGCTGTTTCTTTTTTTTATGACTGTAAACATAGACAGTGCTTTATTTTGTTAATAATAAGATAATGATTAGTAACTTAACCAGCACATTTCTCCTGTTTACACTTGGGGGGATTTTTTGTTTTTTTGTTGATATAATAAAGACAGACCGTTTCAGAATCTGGCCCTTGCCGGGAGGGGATAGGAAGGGAGGCTGGCCTAAGGCCAGAATTCCTCAGTGAGCGCCCAACACAGCACCACTGCCCCTGGTGGCAGCCCCATGGAGCCAAGGAGGAGACATCCCAGGCCAAGGAGGCCAGGCTAGACACCTCCCCCAGAGCCCACCCCTGCTCCAAGGAGGGGAGCCCGGCCTCACCACAGCGCCCCCTCAGGTCCGAAGAAGAAAATGCAGTGTTAAGAGCACTGTAGAAAGTCAGGATCTCAGGAAGTTCTCCCCAGAACTGGCCGTGTGGTCTTGTGTGTGTGTTGGGGGGATGTCATCTCCCCTTTGTGCCACATTACCCTCATCTAAGAAATAAGGATGTTATGCCTTAGCCAGGGCTCTTATCCTCTCTTGGAGAAGGAGCCCTTTGAAAATCTAATGAAAGCTATGGACTCTCATTCCACAAAAGGACTCACATAGACACCATGAGCCCCCAGGATACTGATTAATGAAGCAAGGTTTCTATTTCTGTACTTCAGGGCTCTGTGACCTTACACTTTGAAATGAGGATTTCAAATATCTATATCACAGTAAGGGAAATAATGGTCCCTAAAAGAGCTGGATGACTGAAACTCTCAAAATGCAAGAAGAGTTGAGAAAAAGACCAACTCTTGTAACTGAAATATTAATCCCATTAATATGAAATTGGGGCAGCAAAGCTGAACAGTGCTGTGTCAGTTAGACTTCGGTTGGATTAACAGAAGTGTGTGCTCACCAGGGAGGTGATCCAGTGTGCACCACACATTCCTAATCTCAGGTGCGTCATGCCAGCCTGAGGCCCTTCAGCAGAAAAGGCCATTCTCACACTGGAGGGGCCCAGAGGCAGGCATCCTGTTCAGAGGGTTGGAGGGAGCCCAGTGGATGGACATGACTTTCAAGGAATGGTTGGGAGGGCCTGGGATGTTTGGTCCAGAAAAGAGATTAGGGTAGGGCAGAAAGAACAAGATTGCTTTCTTTAAAGCTGTCAGGTGGGCAACACAGATATTTGATGTAACCCATGAGGTAGCACTAGCCTGGGCTTTTGATGAAAGTCTCAAGGGTCAACGATTCTGGCTTAACATAAACAACTTGTTGGCAAAGATGGCCAAAAGTGGTAGTGAGCCTCCCCAAACAGAAGTATTTGAGCAGAGTTCTTGAATGCTGGAAAATGGATAGTGGTGAGAGAAGGTAGTATGGTTGATTCCAGGGCCACAAACCCAAGAATTAGGGTCCATGTCTTTTGATCTAGGGAGCGTCCTGGCTGCCAGCCTTCACTGATTTTGCCCAGCCCAGCCTCCCAGAGCTTGGAGCCTACTCTCTCCTGCCCTCCCGCCCCAGGTCACCAGCAGGGCAGTGGCAGGCAGATCTCCGGGAAGAAAAACGCGGCTGACTGTAGCGCCCGCCCCCTAGTGGCCACACAGGAGAGTCGCTCATTTCCACGTCTCTCCATTCCCCTCACTGCCCCCGCTGTGTTCCAAACCAAACTAGGCAGTCTGGTCAGCACAAGCCCAGCAAGGCTCACCCTCACCCACAGCCAATCCTGAGTTCCCTTCACTTCCCTACTCCCAGGTCCCCTGTGGTCTCAGGGGAGCTGAGGCCAGTACTACCCAGCTCCCACTCCAGCAACCCTTGTCCTGGTCTCATCCCAACTGTGGAGACAGGGTCGCATGCCCGCATCCTCTAAGGGCAGGAAAACTGTGCCCGGGAACCTATGGTTGGGGCCCTGGAGCCCCACCTCCTGGCCCCAGGAGAAGCAGCACAGGGTCAGATGGCTGGAAAGTGCCCAGACACTACTAGGAAACTGGGGCACGACCTTGTTCTCTGCGCTCTCGGTGCCTCTCTGGAGGGTAAGGGGCAGAGCTGAGCAGAGATGCCCAGGAGTGTCAGGTAGGGGCCTGAGGGAGCATCCAAGGCCACCCTAGAGTCTGGGAGGGCTGTTGCTAAGCCCGGTGGGCAGGGGTGCTGATCAGTGCCGGGGGCAGCAAAAGGAGACACAGTGAGACTCCAGGCTTTCTTTGGGAGCGGTGTGCCCAAACCTCCCATCACCCAACCCATCCTAGGGAACTGGAGGGATGAGAATCATTTCTCAAAGGCTGTACTGGGATGGAGACTCAGATAAACTACTCTGGTGCAGGTGGTGGCCAAGCCGCGGGGATGCAGGATGCCTGGGGATGCAGGATGCCTGGGGGCTCGGGACCAGCCCCTCCCTGCTCACCACTGTAGCGCCGTTCCAGTGCATCAAGGTGCGCTGTGCTCAGTCACTCACTCGTGCCCAACTCTTTGTGACGCTGTGGACTGCAGGCTCCTCTGTCCAAGGGATTTCCCAGGCAAGAATACTGGAGTAGGTTGCCATTTCCTGCTGAGGATCTTCCCCACCCAGGGATCAAACCCACATTTCCTGCATCTCCTACATTGGCAGGCGGATTCTTTACCACTGAGCTAGCTGGGAAGCGAACATCAAGGCCCCAGGAGTCCGGAGACAAAGCTGCCTTCGTAGTGGCTCCCTCAGCTCCAGAGGTGGATGATCTGAGAGGAACAGGGAGGGTGGGCACTGCCACACAGTCCCCAGGAAGGCAGTGCCCATGTCCCCCTGGCCCCAGAGATGATCCCCAGGGGTCCCAGGCGCCCAGCCCTGGTACCCGCCCTACGCTGGGGCAGACCTTCACCCACATCCTCCACTAACATCCCTCCAAGGCATGATACTGCTACCCACCAGGGGCCAAGCCATGCTGGGTCACCAGGACCTGAACAAGGCCCCAGCTTCCAGCTCAAGCTCGACTCCAGAGGTTGCCACAGCTCACGGGTACTTCTGCAAGCACAAGCCAAACAGAGTCCACCCAGAAGGCACCTGCTGCTGCTGCTGCTGGTGCTACGCTTGAGGGCACCAGGCACCTTCTGGGGGCCCTGAGGCTGGCCCTCGGCCTGCAACCAGGGCTGCTGGGAGGTGCCCGCTCAGCTCTGAGCTTCTGTTCTCTCTCCCTCTGGCCTACTGAGGCAACAGTGTGGGTCCAGAAACCACCCTGGCCTGCTCTCAGGCACAGAAACTCCCCGCTCAACTCTAACAGTTAGTGGTGAGCGAGCACCAAGGAAGTCCTGAGCACTTGCATGTGGGGAATTACTGGCCCATCACCTGGGCAGGCCGAGTTCTTGGCACCCACAGCCTAGTTCCCTCTGGTCTCTGCCCTCTCAGGGTCAACTTCAAAAGCAGAGGAGCTGTGAGACCACCAGTTCTGCCCCAAGCCGGGACCCCAGCCTCGGGAGCCAGGTACATGGTGCCAAGTGTGCAGCCCAAAGGGACCCCAGAGAGGAGGGACCGTGCCCTCCTCCACGCCACCACAGAACGCATCACAGGATCCAGGTCAAATCCTCACTAGTGGCTCTCAGGACTGGTCCATACATGACCATTTTAATGCAGAAAATGATGATCATTTACAAATGAATAATCTTATAGGCCAGACCCAGGAGGACCCGAAAGGCTGTGAGGGCAGGAAGGAGGTGGAGGCCGTTGAGTTGGGGAAGCAGTTCCCACAGCACCTTCACAGCCAATCCCACCCAGGCCCCTGCACGCTGGGCAAACCCCGGCTGTCCGTGGCCCCTGCCCTGTGACCCCCACTAGCCACTCCCCAGAGGGAAGACCGTGAGTCAACTTCAGGACAGAAGGTGGACGTGGAGAGGCTGTTCCTGGGCAGTGAGGGCCTGGAGGGCACGGAGGGAGGGGACAGGATGCTGGCCGCCATCCAGCCGCCTGCTCTGGGCTGCGGCCCCTCCAGCTGAGGCAGTGTGAAGCCGAGCCAGCCTTCCGGGCTCATCCCCTCCCTTCCCGCCCAGCAGACAGCAGAGGGACAGAGCACAGGCCCGGGGCAGAAGGGGCAGTGGGGGAAAACGTGTGTCCTCAGGATGGGAAGGGCTTATCTGGCTGGATCTGCTTTGGAGAAAGGGAGGGATCTCAGAGGAGGCGGCTGCTGGGGGAGCCATCAAACCTGACTCGAGACGCCTCCCCCAGTATCTATACATCCATCGGTCAGAGTTGGCAGGATACTCGTCTGGACCCAGCACCTCCCACGTGGGGCACTCAGGGGTATACAGGCTGGAGGCTCAGGGCACTGGAGGTAGAAAGGAGCGCTCCCACCCTCCCCCTTCCACAGGCCAGGAAGGGCAAAGACACGAAGGCAGCCCAGGCTCCAGGATGGCCCAGGATGGGAAGGCTGGGCCTCCCAGGGTGGTTGAGTCCCAGCCCGGACTCCAGGATGGCCCGGGATGGGAAGGCTGGGCTTCCCAGGGTGGTTGAGTCCCAGCCCAGACTCCAGGATGGCCTGGGATGGGAAGGCTGGGCTTCCCAGGGCGGCTGCAGTCCCAGCCCCACCTGGCTTCAGGCACTCCCCGTCAGCAAGTCTGGCAAGGTGGAGAGGACCCCCAGAGCTGGGTTCTATTGGCCCCTCCTAACAAAAATGGTCACCAGAAGCATCACTCAGGGCTGGGAACGAGGCAGAGCGCTCTTGGGAACACCCCCCTGGCCCCTTGCCCACCTTGTCCAAGGTGCAGACCCCAGAGCAGAGCCGGGCCCTGGAGAGCAGGTCTGGCCAGGCAGACGGGGGGAGGACTGGGAAGGGTGGTCACTTTGGCATCTCCAGGGCCGACACTTGAGGCTTCACCTTGAAATACTGGTTGAAGCGGATCACTGCATACCTGCCAGAACACAGGAAAGGGAACTGGGGGTGAGAAGGGAAGCCAGGTGAGCCTGTTGAGGCTGTCACACCACGAGGAGAATGTCTCACCAGCTCAGCCCATCTAGGTCTGGGCAAATGCACCCTAGCCCCAGGCTCGGGTTTTTTGTTCGTTTTGTTTTGACTTCAACTATAAGTTTTATTTTTTTTCTTAGATCAGACTGGAGCAACTTCTCCCCAGGCATGTTTGTTTGTTGATTCTTTACAGCTCAGTGTGGTCAGTATTTCACCTTGTTGAGCAACAGATCTCCAGGACTCTCCATTCTGTAAACCTGGACTCTCCCCGACACAGCAGCCAGCACCTACCGTTCTGCTTTCATCCCTACAGATCTGACTACTTTAGTTCCCCCATCTACGTGGGATCATACAGCATTAGTCTTTTTGTGACTGGCTTATTTCACTTAGCACAATGTTTCTAAGGTTCATCTGTGTTATATTATGTGACATAATTTCCTTCCTCTTCAGAGGTGGAATAACATTCCCTGTGTGTATAGACTCCATTTTGTTTATCCATTCACCCATCAATGGACCCTTGGGGTTGCTTTCACCTCTTGGCTATTGTGAATAATGCTACTATGAACATGGTTCTGCAAATATCTGTTGAGACTCTGCTTTCAATTCTTTTGAGTATACAGACCCAGCAGTAAGACTGCTGGATCGTACAGTAATTCTACGTTCACTCTTTGAGGAAGGACCATATTCTTCCCCACAGAAGTTACACCATTTCACATTCCCAACAGCAGAGCCCAGGGTTCCCATGCCTCCACATCCTCACCAACACTTGTTATTTTCTGTGTATTTAAAAGCAGCCATCCTAGTGGGTGTGAGGCGGGTGTGACTGGGGGTTTGACTTGCATTTTTCTAATTTTTGTGAACACTTTGAAGCCAGCATTGTGATTCCTTTTCAGCTGAGGGTGGCTAGGGAGGATAAAGACAGAGACTGGACCAGAATGGAAGACAAAATGATTCCTGGTCCTTCGGGAACACGTCTCACAGGACAGGGCCACCTGAGTGGTCAGTACTCATCTACACTCTCGGTATAGCCCCTGATGGGTCACTAGGGGCCCTTAAAGGAGCACTTTGGGTCCGGGGCCCCATGCACAGAGGCAGTATAGTCGGCACCAACCACTGAGCAACCTCAGCCAGTCATCCACCCTCTGGACCTCTGTCTCTTCTGCTATCAAGTGAGGGTTGGACTCATGATCTTTACACTAGTTTCCAGCAATTCCTGTCAGCGCCAGGCTGTGTGGGGAAGAGCCAGCCAGTGGAGCAGACAGCAGGCTACAACAGAGGAGGAGGAAGCAGCTAGGCAGGAGGAGGGGTGAGAGGTTTCTGACCCCCTTAGAGAGGGGTTCTGGGCACACGTACTCCCCAGGCGTCCAGAGAACAGTGGCCCTCCTCGTGTGGGCTGGCAGGAATGGGGGCGGTGAACAGAGCAGAGGCATGCATCCTTGGCGGTCTATTCGGGGTGTCCTTCACCCCCACACCCTGGGCTCAAGGTTCTTCCTCCTCCCCCACTCCCTTCCCCAAATGACTCCCAGTTTGCTCCCTGCACTCACCTGAGGAAATCAAAGTCGATGGTGGAGAACTGGTTCTGGATGAGGGCCCAGAGTGCCCAGAGGAAGTGAGACGCCTGAAAACAGGTCAGACAAGATCAGTGTGGTGAGCCCCGCAAACCTGTTATGGACCCCGACAGCTGGAAGGACACGATCATCGTGGAAGACACACAGAACTAGGACACTGGCAGAAACACACAGGTGGGGGGTAGTCCAGGGGTCACTGCATGGCACTCGGGGCCTCCACTCATTCTAGCCAAAGGCAAGCAGAGTAGGTTCTCCCTGTCCTCAGGCTTAAGCAGACTTTCAGCTTGTTCCCCAGCTTAAGCTGGACTGAACTCCAGCCCTAGCCTCCCACTTACCCAGGAAAACCCCTAGGAAGAGAAATCCCAAAGGCAGAACTCAGGCCTGCTCGCTAGTGGGGGGGGGCTGGCACCCCATCCACAGTGCCCTGGCCTCATGGGCATTGGAGATCAAATCACTGGAAGGCCTCTAAATTGCCCTCTCTCCTATCATGAGGTGGGTGACGTTAGCAAATAAGCACAGACAGGAGCCAGGCCACTGACCAAGGGTCCATCTGCCTCCCAGGCCACCCCAGGCTCAAGAAGCCAGAGCGCTGGGGTCCCTGCTGCCCGGTGACCCCAGGCCAGGGCCCCGCTCCCATGGATCTCCCTCTCCACCCCAAGTCCTGCCCACTCTGCGGTCGGCTCTGCAGTACCTCTCCCATTTTCCTCCCTTGTCGTGACTTAGAAGGGGCAGAGACCAATTAGCAAGTAGGAATGGTTACTAAAAATTTAGCCAAAGGAAGGCATAGGTGAAGAACCTTAAAAAGAATCACTTGGTTGTACAGCAGAAATTAACGTTGTAAATCAACTATGCTTCAATAAACTAAATATTTTTAGAGGAGGAAGAACCTGATGAGAATGTTTTATACCAATAAGAAAATAGAATAGGCAATTCAAAATTACATGCGATTAAAGATTTTATTTAAGCTCTATAATGCATTGTGAAATTCACGTCAGCTGATTTGTCTTCTTGTTTCTGCATGACTGACATTAGACTAGCTAGCAATCCCCTTGCCACATACCAGTGGGGACCTGGCATGAAGCATGTACCTTGGATAAGCAGCCCTCAAAACTGAGAACTGACAGCACAGTAATTTCAGAAGAAAGAGCCTGATGGGAAAGGCTGACAGAGTTCTGAGTAAGTCAGTGGGGTAGTCAACAAGGAGGATTTTTTAGAACTGACATTCTCTACTTTTTCCAAAGGCTAAAAAAAAAAAACCAAAGGATGCATCTAACTGTAGCATGAAAGGTTAAGGTTAGACACTAGAAAGAACTTGTCCAAATGAGAGAATTGCTAAAACAGGAAGAGGGGATCTTCCTTGGAAATAGTTCTCTAGGAAGGAGAGAGAACCTGGACTTGATGGACTGGGAGGAAAGGAGAGAAGAGGGCATCTTAGTATTAAGAAGTCCAAGATGGCTCTTCCCAGACTCCACCTCAAGGCTGGGACTCCCTAGACCTCAGCCCTGAGAGGATAGGAGCTAGGGGTGAGTCCTCCTCCCGGCTCCTCCCTCCCTGCCCCCTTCCAGCCCCCAGCACTCACCAGAGCAAACTTGTTGACTTGCACGTAGAGCCTCTCCACCTCTCTGGGGGTCACAGCCGTCCCTTTCTGTGCCTGCAGGTAGTAGCGCAGCCACTGCAGCTGGGTCTCCCGCGCCGGGTACTGAGAGTAATCGACCTCGTTCACACCTGAGGGGGAGGCCACTCAGAAGTTGCTGGGAGACAGGCCCACCTGGGGGTCTCCTCCAGCTCAGCAGGTGTTCCCCGATGCCCTCAACACCTCCATCTCCTTTGCCCTGGGGGGCTGTGCCAAAGAAAGCAGCTTCTTTGACCACCAAACTCTAATGTATGGAGAGCCAACCCCCATCCCAGCTGAGGGCACTGTTTTTAGCTGTGCTGGAGGCAAGTACAGAGGGAGGCAGACTTGCTGAGGGGCAAGGCACTGTCCTGCAAGTGATGGCGGTCCCCCTAAGACAGCACCAGTGCACCCCTGAACCCTACACAAAACCACAGCACACAGGAGGCGCTAGGTCAAAGCCCTGAATCAGGAGTCTAGTTGTCTTAGCTCTAACGCTAACCTCCAGTTAACTTTGAACAAGCCCTTTCTTTTCACCGGCCTGAATCTCATTTATAAAGCAAAGGAACTGGATGCAATGTATCAATATCTCAAACACTGTTTTCTTTTTAGGCAACCAGTGTTGAACTGGTTACCTAAAAACATCACCTGGAGTGCTTGGCAAAGATACAGACTGCCAGGCACCCCGCCCTGTCCAACTCTCCAGATGATTTGGAAACACAGCCATGCTTGGAAGCCCTGAGCTAAGTGGCCTCAATGCCTTCTAGTCCCACCCTTTCTTGAGTCCTCAAGCTGCCAGCCCAATACACACCAGCCACATCCCGGGCACGGTGGCAGAGAGACTGGCTGCAGAGCTGGCATAGGAAGAAGCGGTTTGTTAAAGACGGGACCAGGACTGGGCTACCTTCCCTTGTCTCTTCCTTCCTCTCTTTTCTTCCTATCTTTCCCAAGCTTCCCTTTGTTCCTGGAAAAACACACAGTCTTCTGGGCCCCCAAGAGTACAGCTGGAAAAGAAGCTGCTGGCACAGAGCTACACTCAGAGGCCCAGAGAGAAGAAAGTTGTTCAAGGTCACAAAGCCAGTTAGAGACTGGTTCTTAGCTCCCCTTCCTATGAGGGTCTCCCTGCTCCTGAGAATGCAGGAGGTGCCTCTCTCTACCACTGCCCTTCCCATCCCCCCATCCTAGGTTCCTGCGCCTTCATTCTCAAGTTGGAAGCAGGATACGATCTTGGCCCCCTGGAGAAAGTCCAGCTGGACTCTGTGCTGTGGGTGAGAAGGACTTAAGATGCTTGACAGTTACCCACTTTGGAAAGGCCGGTGGGTCTGGCAACTGAGCAATCCCAGCCCTAGTGCTCAGCGGTGCCAGCTTCTGCTCCAGGGCACACCCCACAGCTCAGCTGCTCTGCCCAGCTGAGGCCCCACTGCTTGTGGGTTTCTGGATGCCGCTGGCACCCCGGGGAGTCACACCCTCAGGTACAGAGCTTGACAGCCCTGGTCACCTGGGATTCCAGAAGGAGAAGAACTGGCCCAGCTGGCTGGGGGGTGCCTGAGGCTGGGGCAGGTGCCTTCCCTCTCCGAAGCCACGCGGACTGGTCACATCCCCCCTGCACCCCATACTGCCAGCCTGGGGATGTCCCTCCCACCCCAGTGCCCACCTTCATCCACCAGTTGCCTCTTTAGCCTCATCAAATTGTTTAACAATTAAGCCCTCAAGCTGGAAAAACCTGCCCTGCTTCCTCTACACAAATGATTTCATTGTACGCACCTGCCTGTATGGAAGGACAGCCCACACCAGGACATACCCCTCATCCAACCTCTTCTAAGGTGCTCCAGCCTCCTTTGAACGCTCCCCTGACTGATGCCAGCAGGCTTGGGGCTTAGTGTGTGCCATGCTGGTGTGTGTATCACACATCCAAACAATGAAGTAGGCGCTATTATCTTCTCCATCTTACAGAGGCACAGAGAATGTAAGGAACCTGCCCCAAGGGTCAGAGAGCTAGTCAGCAACAAAGCCAAAAACTGAACTTGGGGAGTCAAATTGCGGGGTATACCCTTTGAACTAGTTCTACCACAATTAATCTCATCAGGCCACCAGGCCAATAGCTACCTGCTGCTTGTTCTGCCCTTCCTCTGCCTGAAGGGCCCCCATTTACACGGGCTGTACTGGGCCAAAAGGAGCCCAGACGGGTGAGTGGCAACTGACATCAAGCTACGCTGGAGCAGCGGGTAGGCTGTGTCTGCCCAGAGGAAGGGATCTCTTTCTATCTTACCAGCCAAGCTGAGCATCCTCAGGGACCCCATAGAGGGCATGTTTTCCAAATGTGTACCAAAGTGCCACATGGGCTAGCCGGGGCTCGCTCTGTGTACACGGATCCACCCACTCCCCTCCCCACCTTGAGACCTGCGGCTTCCTCAAGCAGGCTGTGCCCACCCCTCCGCTGAGCTGTGATATCTTGAGGACAGGAGTGTCCAGCCTCCCTTCTCCATTAACCGAACCCCCTCCCCCAGTTCCCCGGACCTGGCCCTCCATCACAAGGAGGGTGTCTTGGACATAGGCCAAAAAGTAACGCCTTTCTCACCTGCAAACTCATTGAAATGGTTGCCAATGTCAAAAGCTTGGTAGTTGTAGCCAGCATATTCATAATCGATGAACCGTACATGACCTGTGAGGTAGAGGAGAGGCAGGGAGGGTTGGCCCCAGAGCTGGACACAGGGCTTAGGCAGGCTCTTAAGACCTCAGGAGTGCCCCCGCTGACTCTCAGCGGCTCTGCAGCAACCCAGCCTAACCCAGCGTCTCAGCGGCCATCTTCTAAGCTGCTTCCTTCCAAGTGTCCAGCTCCAGCTACCCCTCTCACCCAGCTGGGCCCTCATCCGAAGGCACGGTCCTCAGCATGGCTGAGGACCAGAAAATAAGGCTAAGGACTCTGTGGGGGTGAAGCTGGTCAGGAACTCAGGGAGGTCACTCTCCATGAAGGCTCAGGGCAGCCAGGCTCAGGGCATTCTTCACTGTCGGGGAGAATGGCTCCACAAACCGTAATTTTGATTTCTTTTGTGGTAAAGTTTTTCTAACCAGGAATTTTTTTTTTTTTCCACTTCTTTCCTACAAATCAACTTGAGACCTACAGCAGAAGGTCTCCCCTTGTTTGTCCAGCACCAGCCTGAGGAGTGAAACCCTGAAGCTGCTGATCGAGCCGCCGGCGGCCTGCTGCCCCCTGGGGCTGGGACGCGGTACCTTTGCTGCTGTCATAGATGATGTTCTTGCAGAGCAGGTCGTTGTGACAAAACACCACAGGGGAGTCCAGCTGAGGCAGGTGCTCCTTCAGCCAGGCCAGCTCCCGTTCCAGCACGTCAACCTCAGGGACGTCTGCGGACAGGCTGCGCAGGGGCAAGAAAGGCGGCCAGTGAGGGGCTGAGAGCGGGCAGGCTCAGCCTCAGACGCCCCGGGCTCCGGCCCCGTCACTGCCTCTCACTGCACAGGGACCCTGGACAAACAGTCAGCCTTTCAAACCCTCACTTTTGTCGCATGTAAAATGGCACTAACGTTTTCCTGTCCTTCTGACTTCCTGTGGTTACTCTGAGAAGCTGTTTAACACATGGGCACGGAAACACTTTGCAAAGCGTAGAAGTCCCTGACTGAACAGCTTCCTGCTTCTTCATGAAAGGGAGCAGGAGATAGGATGCAGGCACAGGAGGTGTCAGAGGGGAGAGAATGAACGTCCAAACTCAGTTATCCCAGAAAGGAGAAGGGCGGCAGGAGAGGGATGCAAATAGACCTTCTCAGAACAGTTTCGAGGGGGAGATGTAGCTCTCTTAAAGAAGAGCCCAGAATCCCTCCAGTGGGTGAGGGACAGAGCCCTGGAGGTGGCTGGAGCACTGGGGCCCTCTTGAGCAGGCAGAGGGGCATCCAGCTGTGTCTCCCTCCTGCCCTGGCAGCTGGTGACATGGTCGGAAAGGATCTGAGGCCATTTTGACTAGCTTCCTATTGCACAGAGAGACCACTCAGGTCTACACAAGAAAGCCAAAAGAAAAAAAAAAATGCTTCTTAGCCCCACGTCTACAAGGCCAAGGAAATACCAGGGCCTTTCGATAGAAAAACACATGTTCTCTTGCGCCTCAGTAACTCACCTCCTTCCCCTTGAACTGTGGGTGTGTCGCCCTGCCCCGGCCCCCTAAGTGTGACGGCAAGTCCAGAGTAGGAGTGAAGATGCATATCTGTGGATGCAGGACCCACCTGTCCCTCAGCCCACCCGACCCTGCAGCCCATGGGAAGCACTTCTGCTAAAGGCACATGTCGATGAATGAATAAACGGGTCATTCAACGATGCTCTCAGAGGCCATGGGGAAGCTGATGCAGGTGTCCTGGGCACCAATGCTCTGAACTTTGGTCCTGCGAAGCGCACAGGTCTGTGTACACTGAAAACCAAATAGTTAGCAGAGCCCTTAAACACCCAGCCTCTTCCCCTCTACCCACTGGTGATTCTGGGGTTTTATCTCCATTCATGTGACTCCTATTTACTTTCTTGTCCAGGACAGCAGGGGTACGTGCAAGAGGCTGAGAATGAGACGTGTCCTCGTTGACTCTCCCACAGGTTGCCCCACTGGCCCTCACCCAGCCCAGAAGCCAGAATGCAGGGTATTCAGCGACTAAGGCACCTTCACACGGCCCTGTAAAAGGACGAGCAGGAGGTCCCCCCAGGCTTTGAGAGGGCCAAAGCTAAAGAGCATCTGAGGCCTCCAGTCCAACTCCAGGGGGAAACTGAGGCTCAGGGCAGAGGCTTCCTCCTACCTCCAGAGTCTTACACACCTGGACACTCTACTCCCTCACCTAAGGAGAGCAGTCCTTGGCGTGTCCAAGAATCCAAACCCAAGCCGAGCCTCTGCACTGAGGGGGGTCAGTGCCCCTCAGAAGCTCTGCACTAGCCACTTGGAGTCTGCGAGTCTCTTAGGGGCCGGGTGGGGGAGGCCGCCCCTCACTCCCACAGGAATGTCTCTGTGTTGACAGGTCTGCATAAGGCGCATTTCAATCTTGGCTTTTCTTAAGAGGCACCCTTTTCTTTCAAGATTCCTTCCCGCCTACCCCCTTGAACTGACCATCCAAAGATAAGAATTAGGAGGCTTCCTTTGGTTTGCCCAGGTCTTAGCCTGAAAAACATGTCTCTGCCATCCAAGATGCCTGCCGCCCAGGCCCTGACCCCTGTCTGACCCCTACGCTAGCCACCCCAAGGCCATGCTGCTCGCTATACTGTGGGAACAATCTAGACCTTCCGCCTCATCTGTGGGCTGCCCTGCTTCCCTCCCTGAGCTCCGGAAACATCGCCAGCTTTGCTACCTTCAGCCCTGACGTCTCTCAAGGCGGAGCGGATGGCAGAGTAGTAACCACTGCTGCATCGCAGAAACATCCACACCCCGAGCAGACAGCTCCTCCGACTCCTCTGTCCCTCAGAGACAGCGAGAGGGGGTGAAGGGGCTGGGGGCCCCCTCAGGGAAACCTGGGCATGTCCACCTAGCTCTCCGATCCAGGTGGGCTGGTGTGGGGGGGGGCACCGTCTCCTTGGAGAAAGGACTTTCTAAGTGTTCACACTACATACCAGTCAACCTGTGGGCACCTCCTCCTGCTGCCCCGAAGCAGTGATCAGCTCACTTCCCCGCCACGCTGGGCCCCTCCAGGCCCCCACCCAGCACCAGACTACACACCCATCCCGCCGGGTCTGCCTCATCCCTTGTCCTGTCCTCCGGCTCCCCGTGAAGCTGCCATGGCAACGTTCCTCGGGATGTGGTTCCCTGATCCCCCGCACAGATCACCTGGGAAGCCTGTCAACATGCAGATTCCTAGGGTCTAATGTAAGACCTCCCAATTGACCTCCAGGGTTAGGCTCAGAATCTGCATGAAGCAAGCACCCAGGGGGATCTCGAGCTCCAGTTTAGGGACCCTAGGCTTAGACGTTGCCCATCAGATTATAACACTCCCCTCGCTCGCCTCTTGCCTCAAAGCCCCCAACTCCCACCTAAGTCTGCCCTTTACAATGAGCTCCTTACAAGGTGTAGGTGTCTAACACCTTCACAATGACCCTCCACTGCCTGCTAAATTAATCTGGGCTCCCTTACCCGCCATGAAGGCTCCTCACAATCTAGCTCCAATTCCCCTTTGCAGTCCCATCTCCCACGACCTGCCCCCAGTCCCTCCTAGAGACTGGCTCCAGCCACCTCATCCACAAACAAGCCTCTCCTCCCTTCTCATCTCTGCCATCCATCTACCTCTGCCGAGAAGATGTTCCCTGGTGCTCCCTCTCATGCATACATTACATTCCCTGCACAGGCAGTTCCTATTTACATGAAGGGTTTCTAAGCTCCTTGAGGGCAGGGCCACTTCCCCTTCAAGTATTTTTATTGTTTTAAAGTCCAATCAGTCAGTGTTTGTGAGGTGAACCCTAAATCAGGGTTATTAGGCAATGACAGGAACTCAAGTGCTTCGTCTCATCCAAATGATTGCTCATCGCTGTCCTGCTTGTGGCAGGTTAGACAGCTTAGGGCAGGATCCATCCCCTCAAGAGGCTCAGCTTAAGCAACTTGATTCGCCCAAGGTCAAAGGTGTGATGAGAGAAAGGTCAGACAGCTCTTCTTCAAAGAGCACGCCCCTCTCAACAAGGTCACCGTCTTAAGTGACAGTACAGTCCAAAGAAGCTGCAGGAACAAGAGCCATGCCTGAACATCAAGCCTGGGCTCCAGTCCTTGAACTGCCATTGATCAGCTGGGCAAGCCCATCTCTCCTCTGGGCCTCAGTTTTTCCATCTGTCAAGTGAAAGTGGGAGGCTGGCTGATCAGAGGGTCTTGCTCTCTGTCTGCTGTTCAAGTCCTAGAACAGGGGGAAGGCAGTCCTTGTCCCAGAGACACTGACATGGAAGGTCTGAACATGAGCCGTCCTAGACAAACAGTCCCCAGGTGGTGCTTAATAATCAGTGAGAGGGAGGATCCCGATAAAGTCGTGAGTGCATGCGTGTGACAGAGACGCATCATCGGGATGGTTAATTACTGTCTTATCTTAGAGGGGGACAAGACGCCCTTCCATGAGACCTCTCCCGTACCCTGCTCCCATGAACGTTTGGAAAAGAGTGATGCGCCACCCCAGTGGGGAACATGGAGGGATCAGAGATGCACTATGGCCTTTGGGGGGGCAGGGGTTACTTCAATCTTTTCTCCCTCCTTTTCTCAGCACTCAAGGGTAGGCTGGGGAGTCAGGGATCTGAAGGCTAGAAGGATCTCAGGTTGCTGGCCAGAGAGCATAAGGAAAGATCCAGGGAACTGCATCTTACCGGGGGGAAGGCAATGTCAGGAGGGGCAGAGCACGCCCTCCCTGGGAAGAGCAGTGAGGTAGCAGCAGCTGTCAGCTTGAACAAGGTGGGGGGCCGGGTCCCGGAGCCGTGTGGGGGCAACAGGCGTCTGGGCTTGTCAGCTGGTGAGCTGAGCCCCACACTGTTCTCAAGAGGGCCAGGCCATCCCTCCCCAGGGCTCGGAGCCAGCTCAGGGAGAAAGGGCCCTGCAGAAACAAGAGCCCTGCCTCGGACTAGCCCTGCGACCCTGGGAAAAGCCTAGTCTCTGAGCTCAGCATCCTTCAAGTGAAACGGGGAAATGTTGTCCTCAATCCTAGTACCTGCCATAACCAAAAACTGAAGGAGAAATAAGCTCGTAAGGACAAAACTGCAGGAACAAGCTCCTGAGATTTCACGGACTGGCCGCACTCTGCGTGGAGAGAGAGGCCCAGGAATTGGGACTGATGCTAAACCGTCTGTCAGACAGGCTGGGCCGGGACTGTGCTAAGGCTGCAGTGACAGCGGAAGCCTCAGGCTCTCTGAGATCCTCATACCTGGGGTTGATCTCGTTCTTCACAAGGGCGAAGTAATTGTGTATCTTGTGCCAGAGGGTGGGCTTGGGCAGGCTGCCGTTGGCATGGATGGTGTGAATCTTGGCCATTTCTAAGGCGATCAGCCTACAGCAGAAAACAGGGAGAGCAGAGTCTGAGGGTGGGGCCAGTGTAGGACTATCACAAGTCAGGAGCCTTTGGCCCTGCAGAAAGAAGGTCTTGGGACCTTCAGGATGTGAAAACGAGATAAGGCCTTCAGCCCAGCAGCTCCCCTTCCCCAACAGAGCTGGGACAGTGTCAGAAAGCGAAAGGGCAAAGCAGTGGGCTGTTGCCACAGGTCAGGGACCTTGCCCCACCACAAGGTTGAGTAACCAGAGCAAACCTCGAGGACAGAGGGGTCACCTGGGCATGGGGGTGGAACCCCTCCCACCCCACTGCCCCGCCCCATCTGGACTCAGACCCATGCCATCAGAGCAAGATAGATGCCCCAAGGAATCGGGGGTTGTGATGCCAGGCAGAGGAGCAGTGCACGTCTCTTATCAGCCTGGCCAAGGTGGGGAGGGAAGCAGGCTGGCCCTGGGCAGCCCCTTCCTCTGCAGCAAGGAGTTGATGCTGGCGGCTGGGTGCCAAGGACGCAAAACAAACCAGCGTTCTATTTTCAAGTTCTCCCGTGGACATTATCCAAGGTCCCGGGAGGGAAGCAGGGGGTGGTGGGAGGGGAGAAAGCAGAGCTGGGGAGGTTGCTGGGAGAAGGCGGGAGTAGACAGAGGACGGAGAGCTCAGAGAGGGAAGGCCTTGATAAGGAGCCCAGCGTCTGAGGCCCGCACCCCCGCAGGCTCTCCAACCCTCTGCCAGATCCCCCTCCTGCAGCCCCACCCCTCACCCAGCTGTGAGCCTCCAACATTCAAGCTTCCTTCGCCTCTGCCTGCTGCTCAAATAATAATTACTGGGAAAGACAACAAGGGTATTGGCTGTTTGAAACCTTGTTACTAAGTTGTTCTAGGGACAACCCCTCCACCTGCCAGGGCCTGGGAAGGAGCAGCCATCACCCATCAGGATAGTGGGGAAGACTAGGGGCTCCCCCACAAACCCCCAAGGCTCTCACCTCTTAAACAGTGGAGGGACAGGAGGCATGGTGGCAAACAAATGGGTGAAAGAGGAAAGCTGTCCTCTCAGGGGCGAGAGGCCCTAGGACA
This sequence comes from Okapia johnstoni, assembly GCA_024291935.2. Lineage (NCBI taxonomy): Eukaryota > Metazoa > Chordata > Mammalia > Artiodactyla > Giraffidae > Okapia > Okapia johnstoni. Next base: position 71,725,206 of record CM044322.1, on the reverse strand, counting down.
GGAGTGAGCCTGCCAGAACTTGGGCAAGGCAGGGACGCAGACCTGAAACCCGGGGCTCCCCTACTCCAGGGAAGATTCCAAAGCAAAGAGGCTAAACAGGGCATTTCCTTGAATATCAGCAGGGTTGTTGTCTGGAATAGCAAAGAAAGGAACCTCAACACTGAGCATTTTTATGCTGCAGAGCATGAAAGCATCACGTGGAGGTTGGGAGGTGAGGTTCAGGGAAACCCAGGAGGTGGCTCCTGCGCCTCTTCCCTGCCTTTCCCCTAGAGATCCACCTTTACCGGAAGGACAATGGTCTGCCCTAGGGAATCATTGAGGAAGCATCTGCTTCCTGCCTCTATCCCAAGTTCTGACTCGCCCCTCAAGTGTAAAGTTCTTCTTGTCAAACCTAAATCCATCTGCAATATTCCTGACAGTGGTAACTGTTTCCACGGGAGGATGCCGGGCAACATCGGCGGGAGAATGGGGGTGGGGAGGACCCGCTCATCTCTGAGCTTCTTGGCACAGGGCTGAGGGAGAGTGGGGGGGGGGGACTTGAGAGGAGTCAGGATGGGGTCCGCCCTGCCTCAGCCCACTCTGACCTCACGTCTCCAGCTGGGTGCATTTGGACCTGTCACCTGCAGCCTGAGAAGATCCTCTCACAGGGTTACACGTTCCATCCTCACCCCCGCCCCCCTTGCCCCACCCACACACAGTTGCACGTGAATATCCTAGGGCCCAACCAGCCCAAAAGTCAGTGCTCTCAGAGTCCTTTCTTCCAAGTCCCCAGAGGGCCTGCTAGGGCTTTGCTGCAAATAGTGCAGGGGCACCAACTAACTTGGGGTTAGCTGGGTAGCAGATGATAGAGCAAAGATGCTTCTGGGTCTACTTCCTAAGTGGGCTTTCCTGTTTCCCCTCGAGAGCTGAAAAGCTTCTTCCCCTTAGGTGGGACAGGACAGATCCCACGGATCTCAAGCAGACCCCTGTGCTGCTGTCGGGGGTGTCTGGGGTAAATTTTGGCTTGCCTCCAGCCTCACTGCGGTCTAAGCGCCCTGCCCGTGGGCATGGCAGGAAGGAGGATCCTGCCCGACCTCCCTGCCCAGCACGGTAAGAAGAGAGCATCAGACGGGCCCTTCTTTTGTTCTCCCCCTTCCAGACCCCCAACTGAGGCATCCACAGGTTAAGTCTAGTTCCTGGGTCCTGCACATCCAGGCATTTAATAGGAGGTGATCCCTAAGGGGTCTAAGTCCTTAGGAGTCTCTAGAAGGAAGCCTCAGCAGTCTCCCAACCTGGGCTCCCACCTTGTCAGGAAGGACAGAAAGAGCTCATGTGGGGAGAGGGCTGGCACCTTCTCGGCGGGTACAGCCATGCTCACCCAGGGTAAGGCCCATTCTCCAGGAGTCCCTGGGCTCTTGGCAGGAGGGAAGAAGCAGGAAACCTTGAGCACTCTGGGAATTTGGCTCGGATTTCTCTTCCAAGGCTCTGAGATGTTTCCAGGTCAGATGTGGGGTGGGCGGAGGGCTGAGGCATGGGCCAGGAAGCAGATCCCCCTTTGGTTTCACATTCAGCAAAATTCTCGCTTGCCTCCCCAAGAACACATCCTTTTAGCAGACCTCACTGAATATCGAGACAAACGACAGCTGCTCTCCACAGAGCAAGGCATATAAGCACACACACACGTTTCATGCAATTTAAGGAGTTCATCGATCTTAAGACTCTTTCACGGACTCCGCTCCACCAGGGAAGCTGGCCAAATGTTTCAAAGCCCAAGGCCTGTGGAACCCTGGAGATGAACGGTACCCCGGGTGCCCTCCTTACCTGAAGAGCCGGGGCTCACGGATGTGCTCTGGCCCCAGGGCCATGCCCCTCATGTACTCATAGCACAGACCATTCTGGAAGGTGCAGTAGAGTTTCGGGGCACAGCCGTGAGCCCGCAGCAGCTGGAAGTTTCGGACCTCGCTCTCGCGGTCCACCAGCAGCTCCGTCCGCTCCCCGTAGACTCGGACCAGCACACAGTCCCGCATGTCCTCCTCCACGTAGCAGGCCACCAGCTTGTTGGTGATGCCGTCAGTGAAGCGCTGGCACAGGGGAGAGGGTAGTGCAGGGACATGTGGGGCAGGCGAGGCGTCCCGTGCTGCCCCAGCCCCAGCACGCATTGCTGGTTTGAATGCTGAGCACAATCACACAGCACCCGCATCCTTTAGCCCTCTAGTTTAGTGAAGAGCTCAGCACTGCTCCTAACCCCCCACCCTTTCCCAATGCTTGAGACAGACCAGAGAGTTCAAGAAAGAAACAGGAGCTTGGGCTCAGCCCAGAGACACTTCTCCTGGGTCTGCCTCTGGTGAATGGGATTTGGCCGCTGAAGAATTTTCACACCACTTGGTGGGTAGAAGCCTGCCCCCGCCACCCCCTACCCCCAGGTCCCACCAAGCCCTAAAAGAAACCTCCGTGGACCAGAGTGCCACAGAGGGGGCAGGGAGTTGCCTAGGATGGGTGCAGCCTGACCTAACTCACCTCTCATCTCTCTGCCTGCCAGGCAGAAGGCCCCTTGCCATCCCTCTTGCCCCACCCAGAGACAGAGGTACAGGAGGGTACTGAGATTGGCACCCATCCCAGGGCCAGGTGGTCAGAGCTCCTTATGGCCAGAAGAGACAGAAGATCCTGGGCTGGGAGAGCAGGTTCTCTGAGCAGGGTGACAAGGAGGAGGGAACCATGGAGTTTATGGGGTACAGAGTGAGAGGGCTGGAAGGGGCCTTAGGGGACATCTGAAGCAAGAAAAGGCGGGGAAACTGAGGTGCAGAGAGTGGAGGGACTGGAAGGCAGCATATTAGGCCAGTGCTGGAATTAACCTCAGGCCTGCTTGATGGCCTGACAGTTTTACACCAAGGCGGTCTTTTACTGTGAAAAGGTTACCCACTCTCCCTCTCCCGGAAAGGGTCTGTAAGCCTTCCCAGGTCCTGAACCTCCCTCTCCCCACCAGCAGGCCCACCAGCACGGAGCTCGGGCTACTCCAGCACAAGCCGCAGGTGCTCACTCAAGGCAGGAGCCCCCACAGGCAGCTCAGGACCCTCTACCGAGGTCTACTGGGGAATCAGCCTGGGACTCCTCAGTGAAAGACTCTGCCCGCGTCTGTGTCCCTACGCCTGTGCCCAGCAAAGCAGGGAGGTGCCCTGTGTAGGGGGTGCTGAGCCAGAGCTCAAGGCAGTAGAGAGGCTCTCCACCGGGCGCGGGGAGTTCCACAGGGTGGCTCCCCGGAGCAGCAGGAGCAGCTCAGAGCCCAGAGACTTCGCTCCTACTCTGGGCTGCAGCGGGGGCACTGATGCCTGCGTGAGAGTGTGGGGGAGCCTTAAAAGTTCCTGCCTCCGCAGCTTTCAGACCCGGGTGGGCACCGGCTTCTGGGCAGCGGGGGGCACGCGCACACCGCGCCCGGGGGTGGGGCCCGCACGCGCGGCGCGCTGACAGTAAGCAGGTGGCCCTCCCGCGCGCCCGGGCCCGGAGAGGAGGGGGTGCGTGTGCAGGGCCGAGACAGCGGGGAGCCTGGCTGTGCTCAGGGACCGAGACAGAGACAGAAGGACCCAGGCACGCCGCCAGCTCACCCCCTCGCGCGCAGCACCGGCGCGCGCTCCTGAGACCCACACCAGGAGGGATGCCCGGCCAGACGCGCGCGCAGCCCAGCTGCAGCCCCGCGGGGCCGCGTCCCCGGCCGCCCCGCCCGCGCGGCTTACCTTGGTCCGGACTCGTTCGGGTTTCCAGCGCGGCCGCAGCTCCCGGATGAGGCGCAGGGCGCCCGGGAGGATGTCGTCCTGATCCACCGATATGCCGAAGCACGGGACGGCGGCGGCTCTCGGGAGCCCCGGGGGCGCCCCGCGGCCCGCGCCGGCCGCCGCCTCCATGCCCCATGCGCGCCGCGGGGTGGCCCCGGCCCTCAGGTAGGAGGGCGGGCCGGGCGGCCCGGGCACGGCGGGCCCCTGCAGCCCCGCCCCCGGAGCGCGGTGCGGACGGGGGCGCGGCGGGGGCGGGGCCGGCGCCCCGCGGCCGCGACCACGGGCGCCGGGGAGCCGCGCGCGGGCCGCCCGCGGGAGCCAGGCCGCGGAGGGGGCAGTCCTGGTTCACTCCCCGGCTTCCGAGGCCACGAGGGGCCTCCTCCCTCCCGCCCCGCCGGAGGCCGCGCCCCCGGGTAACCGGGGCGGGGCCCGGGGAAAGCGCCCTCCGCGCCCGGAGTCCGCCCGGGGGTGTGGAGGTTCCGCCGCCCCCAGGTGGTCAGCTTGGGCGGCACCACCTGAGCCCCCAGTCCCTGGACTCCTGCAAGAGGCTCCGCGGGAGTAGGCCTTTGGGATGGCGGGGAGGGGGAGACTGGGGAGATGCATTTTCGGGGCGGGAGTGCCCGTGGGGACCTCAGTCACCAGCCGGCGTGGGAGAGCGGTCGCGCGCCACCCAGGAAAGTGCCTGTTTCCCCACGTCGCCGCTCTCACCTCTTCGGGAACCTCCCAACCGCAAGGCCCCTGTCCTCGCTGCCATGAATCTCACTGGGCCCTGCAGGACTTCAGGGCTGAGGGGTGTTCTGTTTCTGAGTTGTCCAGGGCCGTGGCCACCAGCCACATGTAACTGTCCATCGACTGAAACGGGGCTAGTGTGACATTTAATTCAATTTTATGTTTAATGTAAACAGCCATATATGGCTGTCTTGTTGAATAAGATAGAAGATGTTGCGGGGTGGGGGTGGGGGGCGCTACTTAAGGTCAGGGAGCCCAGGACCCTGACTCCAAGCCTTCCTGCAGTGAGGAAATACAGCTAAGCAGGCAAGAAGACCCAGAGAGTCATGCTCCTGGCTCTGCACAGGGATGTCACAAATGTGGGAATGCTGCCTGGGGGAGGTCCTGATGTTCCATGCAACGCCAAGAGGCGGTAATTCTAGAGGTGTGAGGTTTGCTGGGGCCTGGGTGAGCCCCTCAGTGCCTCACTTCTCTCAGTCAGAAGAAGGGTGAGCAGCTGTCATGAAGAGGGACAGTGTCAGTGGCTTCATTCAGGTGGATACAGTCTCTTACTCCCCAAGCTACACGTTTCCCACAGACAGTCCAAGGCGTCAGAGTGGGAGAAAGCCTCAGCCTGAGCCCCAAGTCTTGTGCTGTGGAAGAGTGCAGGGCAGGGATCTGTGTGCTCGTGCACCCGGGCCCATACCGGGGAGGCTGAAGCTCTGAACCTGTGAAGGTTCACCTGTGTGTGGGAAGGTGGAAAGCTCCCAAGGTCTGAGTCAGATGGGCAGCCGCCTAGTTCTGATTTTTCACACGTCACTGAGCAATCCTGGCCAAATGCTTTCACTCTCTGAGCCTCAGTTTCTCCTCATGTACAAAGGGAGTATCAGGCAGACCTCGGGGTTTCTATGTTTTTAGGTGTTAGTGCCTTAGATGGTATGTTAAATGGCTACATGGGGAAGCACGGAGCCTGAGCTAGCGGCTGACCTCCATGAGCTTGGAGCATCTTTCTGTCTACAGTCCACTGCCACAGCGTTAGCCTTGGTTCTTCAGGGGCTGGCTCTCTGCAAACTTCCCGCCCAGGGTAGTGTGAACAACTCCGTCTGAACCCTGCCGACGTGGGATGGGTGGCCTCAGCCCTGCACTCAGGAACCTGTGCTTGTGTGCTTGTGAGTTTGTCATTCTGTCATGTTCCTGTCTGCACAAGATTACACACTGAACTTCCCTGTTTCAAATCCTTGAGAACCCAGGTGCAGTGGGGTTGGGAACATGAAGTCTTTATTCTGTGGTCCTCAAAGAAGGGAAGTGCCAGTGCTGGGGGCAGGGCACACGTCTGGGGGGAGCTCCACCCCCCTGAGTGAGGACGCAGGCAGGGGTTGGGGGCTGGTCCCAGAGAGTGCTCTAGTTCTGGGCCAGGGCAGGGCAGGGCAGCAGAGGGCCTCAGCGGGCCAGGGCAAAGCCAATGCGATTGTTACGCCGATCAAACTCCGTGTAGAACTTGCGGATGAAGCTGGCACCCAGGACCCAGACTGGTCCAGTGGGTGGTGGGATGTCCATACCGTGGAGGGCCAGTGTGCACAGATCATCATTGTTGTAGGGGTCCTGGCAGGAAGCAAAAGGGTTCCTCCACTGCCTGGCACATAACCACCTTGCCAGACTCCTCAGCAGCATCTGCCCACCAGTGCCCCATCCACACTGGGCCGCCATCACATCCTGGCCCTTTCAACCATCATGGATCACACCCCTCCTAGAGGCAAGCACTAAGCTGGATGCTGCTAACAGTACATCAGGCACAGTGCTGCCTTCAGGAGCTTACAGTCTGGCAGAGCTTTTGGTCCTATACAAGGTAATAACACCTCTAAACGTACTGAGTATAAAAAGCAGATAGCATTACTGGGGACATTTGATCAGAACCGAGATCAGGAGATGAGCACAGTGATTTCCAAATTTGGCTGCATGCTGCAATTACCTGGGGAGTTGTGTAAACATTGTTGCCCAGTTACCCCTAGAGGTATCAATCGGTATGGGACGTGGCTTGTTACTGGGATTTTTAAAAGCTCCCAGGTAATGCTAACATGCGGCTAAGTTTGAGAACCGCTGGTCTAGCAGGTAATCTGTGCATAATGGCATGTCTTTTTTTGAGGGCCCCTGCCCCCTCTTCCTCCCTGTCGCCGAGGAGCAGACTGGAGCCTCACCTGTAACACATAGTCTGCACTGGTGAGTGTGTAGGCTCTGCCTCCAAGATGGAAGGAGATGTCGGGGAGTGTGGGCATCTGGTTACAGCTCACGACATACTGGCAGCGGGCAGAGTCACAGGAGCCCCTTTAAGTGTGGGAGGTCCCCCAGGAGACGCAACCCTGTGCTCGTGGCCTGGCCCCTCTGCCGGAGAGGGGTGGGCACAGTCCCCAGCTTCCCAATTCCCCCTCCAGGGCCCAGGCCACATGTGGGAGAGCGTGAGGGGCAGGAGAGGAAGGCTGGAAATGGTCCCCTTTGGAACCAAAGCATCCTGGGGTGATCCAGGGGCCTGGGCTGGGTGGTGCGCCCTCCTCCCTGGTGCCCCCCCCAGCTCCTTACTTCATCTGTGCTCAGCTCCTTGGCCCCCAGGGTCTCCATGAGCAGTCTCAGGGAGCTGGTGGGGCCCGAAATGTAAGATGCACCAGTGTCCACTACGACCGTGCAGCCCTCCTCACAGAGCAAGGTGGTCGACCTGACAGACACCCTGGGGGAGGCCACAGCGTCAGACAGACAGCTGAGCACAAGGCTGAGGGGCACCACCAAGCTGCACAGCTTTCCTGAGTACGGGCAGGTGCTAGGAGGCCATGCTGGTGATCCGGGGACGCGGTGAAGCATGGTGAGCTGGAAGAGGAGGGTGCTGCCCACCCCAGCACATGGCCTAGTGACCCTCCACCTCTTCTCGTTGCCCCCTCCCCCCTGACCCATCATCTCTGTGTCCCCTCCCAGGACCAAGCAGGCAGAGAGCAAGGGGCTGCACTCAGAGAGAGGGCAGGACGGCAGCCCGGCCCCCTTGCAGGCCCACCCCCAGCAGCAGCAGCACTTTCAGAGGGAAGAGCGTTGAGGGTCCTGACCCTTTCATTCTGATCTGCCAGGAGCCAGGCTTGCTGATGCTCACGTAGTGGAAATTCTCTTGGTAATACTGGGGGTCGCTGCCTCCCAGCACGATCTCTCCCCCTAGCAACTGGGAATTCCTAAAGGGAAGATTAGAGTATCGTGGAGAGCCACGGCCTCCAGGACTCAGTAACCCCAGCAACAAGGGAGGCTGGGCCCAGGCTCAGGGTCGGCAGAAGCAGCAGGGATGGGCGGCGAGGCTAGGGTGCTGCATAGCAGGCCGCTGCTCCACCTCTCTGCCAGTCCCCAAAGCTCAGTCAGAGGTGGTTCCAGGATGGGCCAGCGGCACCCAGTAAAGCCTCCCCAGAGAGGTCACAGGGGAGGAACAGACACAGGACAGGGCAGAATGTGTGCAAGACGCAGATCGACCCCACCCTCGGGTCTGAGCAGGTGCGTGGGACCTGGGATGGGCCCGTGGGAGCTGCTGGGGTGGTGGGCAGCGGCATGAGGAGGGCGGGGGTGGGCGGAGCGCTTGGGCATCAGTGGCGCCTGGCCCGCTGCAGTGAGTTTGGGGCAGGTGGCATGTGTGATTCTGGGCCAGGTGCTCTGGAGGGTCAGGGCCAAGTGGGGGCATTCCATCTCCTTACTTGGAATCTCTGCAGAGAAAGAGACAGCAGAAAGGAAGCTTTTGTCTCAGGTGAGCCCCACCAACCTGTTGTTTGGCAGGGTGGTTTAACACACTCTTTTTACTCTACAGGCAGTGGAGTCACCAGGAGGAAAGTCGCTGAAGTCACCCGGGCAGTGAGTGGGGGACTGGAGCCAGGGCCTCTGGTGCCCCGTCTGAAGCTGATGCCCCTTGGTTTCCTCTCCTCCAGGTGCATGATGTGTCCCACAGGTCAGGGTCTACCTTAGGGATGGTTCATGTGTGTGTGTGTGTGTGTGTGTGTGTGTGTGTGTGAGAGAGAGAGAGAGAGAGATGGGGTTTTCCAGCACTCTTAGTAGGAGGCAAGTGTGTGTGCACCTGTAAGCATGTAGGTCACACATGTTATTGGTTAAAGTGCACTAATTGCATCATTATAAATCTACCTGTGCATCTGTGCTAGACAAGTTCCCCTTACCTCTCTCCCAACACTTCATGATCTCTCTGGGCATTTCCTCCATCTCATCCCAGGGTAAAGGAAGAGGCAAGCCATCTCCGCAACAAGGCCTCTTTGCTGGGATTCTCCTCCATTCTGTGGCCTCTCGGCTCCTCT